>OX388022.1:34574132-35824132 GCA_947578705.1 Lacanobia wlatinum
TGAAGGTGAAGCTCACGTTTGAAATATTAATAGATCAGTATGTCAATTCCTGTGTTCATGACGTTTGAAGAAACGAATAAGCAGACAAACGAAAGTTTTAATGTTGACTGTGACCTTTTAATTTGGTCTAGGAAGCATCTTCATTCATCAATATCCAGATAAATGACTACATAAAAATCATTTCTTGAAAATCCAAAAAAAAATAACGCAAGCGGTAATAAAAAATAATCTCTAAGATGTTGGAACGATTTCCATGATAAGTCAAACAAAAAGATATGCGAGGCAAGTGTTTCGGTAAGCGCTAAAAATAATTCGTTTATCAACAAATTGCACATACAAAACAAACCTGTTTAACGTTTGCAGAGGCATAGGTACACAAATAGGTGTTCGCTATACTTTAAACATTGCAGTTGTAAGCACATTATAATATGTAGATTGAAACATCGCATGTGAATTACACAATTTAAGTTATAGTTGCTTATTCCTATGTGAGTTAATACCAGGGGGGCTAAAAAGGCCACTTTAGGGGAATCATATTAGAATCATAATATTAATCACGCAACAATCTGTCTGTATCATTTTAGTCTTTATAGCGAACGCATTAGGTTCAAGGTTGATTGGGAAAATTTGACAGTGACGGGTAGCGTGAATTTGCTTTCCGATTCTGCTAAAGTGGCCTTTTTAGACCCGCTGTTCTTGGTCTATCTTGTGTAGTTAACATACGACTTTAATGACACAGGCTCGAGTTAAAAATGTTGTTTAAATTCATAGGACAAAGCAATACGTTCAGTAGAACTTACCAAACGCACGTCCTAAGCTGTTTACGGGACCATGACGGTAACAGGAAATAACTAGTTTCATACAATGACACAAAACCACCCAAGGAAGCAAGAAAACTTGTATAAGACCGGGTATAAAACAGGACGCCGAAGGAAAGCAAGTGATGTTGATTTAGCACTAGAGAAAAACGATACAGACTCAAGTAAACACAGGTTATTTTGAAATATTTTATAACATAACTAGCTGACCCGGCAGACGTTGTTTTGCCATCCTTACTCAATATTATAAATGCGTAAGTAACTCTGTCTGTCTGTCTGTTGCGCTTTCATGCCAAAACTACTGAACCGATTTAAATGAAATTTGGTACACAGATTTAGAGTCTAGAGCCTGAGAAAGGACATAGGCTACTTTTTATCCCGGGTGTATGTTCCCTAGGGACTACGCTACTAGCTAGCAGAAGCTAGTATAAATAAATTAAAATAGCCTACGACCTATTCTCAGACCTACCAAATATGCACAAAATAATTTATAAAAATCGGTCAAGCCATTTCGGAGGAGTTCGATAACAAACACCGTGATACGAGATTTTTATATATTAGAAAATAAATATTGGAAGATATGTAAATACCAACCAGCAGTTGAATACTTTGGCATCTGTCGTCAAACATATGATTATAATTGAACTATTCTTCTATAATGCACTTGCGAGGTCTATTGTCACATGACCGGCAGTATTAATGGTGGTAACTGGACAAGAAACTTGTCTAACACTAAATACAAAAAGGAATAATAAAAACAAATGTGTAAGTGCTACCCATGTTCTGAAAATTAAATAATACTGTTAAAAAAATCTGTTTATGAGCCGGTTCTGCATTTTGAATGGCCATGCCGAATGATAGGATAAGAAAGAGACGCAACTACTCGCAACCACTGTCTAATGTGGTAACATAACATCTGATTTTGTAGTCGACGTGTTGACAGAACTCCATCGCCTATTTGCAGGGTCTAAGGGCTGAGTAATCGATGGTGCTAGCACACTTAGCTAGTGAATATCGTACCACTTGAGTGAGCCTTGTGATGGTGGCGCGGGCTTCGCGTAGCTGTTGCTCGGAGGTGGTGAGCAGCTCGCGCAAGCGCTTCACTTCGTTCTGCGACGCCTCGTACAACGCCTTGTAGTCCTTCTCTTCGGGCTCCTCGGTGCGTTCGCTGCCAGACTGGAATGATACAGGGTAATATGTTATTCAGTTGTTGATTATTGATTAGTCTAACATTCCGGTTCACCGATGTCCCGGAACCGCTTTTGAATCCAACTATAGCCCGCGAGTAGTCGTCTTACAAAGGCGGCCCACTTAATGTACCCGATATAAATAAACTACCACTAGGCGCAATTATTTTAAAAAAATAAGCAATTTATTAAGATAACTGGTACAATAAAAATAAATACCGCATTCGAATTATGAAACACCCTGTTAATAATGTTTACGTATCAAAACAATGTCACTGTTCCATTCCGCGCCGTCCTTGGAACACAAGGCTCGGAATGCGCTCACTCCTGGATACGTCATGATAATTAATAATATTTCCATTTTTTTAAATAATTCAAATGTTCATAAATATATATATTGTTTTAATGAATGTGTAGTAGTCATTGGATAGATGAAGAGTAATGCCGTTGTAAGACGACTAAAATGGCACCGTGCATATCGATTAACGGTTAGCCTCGCAAAGTAGGGCTATCTTAACGTAATGGCAGCTGTGTGTGTGTGGAGCTGTATCCCAAAGTACGCTCCACCTCCTATCCTGACCTCTGTGACCCAAAAAATACAGTCCAGGTGACCCCTGCAACAATGGTGCATGGAAGTGGCGAAATTTCGGGTTCATAAAAACTTAAATACTATAGTAACAGCGTCACAAAGGAGCGGAATAAATGACTTCAAGAAGCCTGCTACAGTACTTTGCCATTGCTACTGTATTTTGATTCCTTTGTGGGCTTATATTAGATCTTAAAATGACTGCATTAATCTTTCGTTGACGATGAAAACATTAATAAATTGTAAATTTTATAAAGTTTGACTAGCAATAAAAATGCAATAAGGATGTTTACCAAAATTGCTTAGTTACAGGAGAGAAAACATCAAACGGATACAATAAATTCGATATCAGATAAAAGAATCCAAGCGCAGTTTTATTGGTAACAAATAGTTACTCTAAAACTACAATGAAACTCTTTTAAATAGAAATGATGACACCAAAGCTGTAAAAAAACTCGGAATTGTTCTTGAAAGCGTTCCCATGAATTTAGATACTTTCCACAACACGCTTTGAGAAAACAATACGTTCAATTATGGCATAGCTTCCAAAAACGCATGCTCTTTCCTATTTGATTGTTTACATAATAATCATACAGAAACTTTCAAATTTTTTATGTAAGTTAGTGAGATTACAAATAGAGATTAATAACAGGTGAGATAGTGGTCAAACGCATGCCCATTAATAATAAAAAATAGTATATTTTAATTTCACATTTTGTTACTTTAATGAATACCTAAAATCTGTAATGAAGCGATTACATGATATTCGACGTATAACATAATATTTGACTGTCATTTGTATGCACTGTTAAAGTATTGTTATGGTCTCTAAAACAACAATAAACTAACAGCAAACAGGTTGTACGTCATCACTCGAAGAACGGACATACGCTTTGTCTGTGAAAAACTAAGGGTATAACAACGCTATCCATCCATGAACCTGGTTGAATTCAAATTATAAACATAAAATGGACTGGCAATTTGCTGTCAGCGAATCAATAAATAAACAAACAAAGCAGTTCTCCGAACGTTTTAGGAAGAAGGAATTTCTAAGCTATTCTAAAAAATAAGTTTATGAACTTGACATCTTTATGATCTGCAGGGCATTACGTACACAGTATCCATCTGAAGCGAGAGAATTTAAGCTGAGGGAGCGGGAGCCGAGTGCGCCCGCCGTCTCTAAGGAGCTGAGCGAGCGCGAGCGCTCCTTGTCCAGGTTGCCGGCCTTGTTGGCGCGGGCCTTGCGCTCGGGCCGCACGGGCGGCACGTCCAGCACCTCGGGCGCCGCCAGCACCGCCGGCGCCTCCACGGCCGCCTCTGTCGGCTCCTGAACCTTCGCCAGCGGCACGGGCTTTGGCTTAAAGTCTTTTTTACTCGCCAACAACCTTTTGTCCAACTTTTTTAACACTGGCGTCATTAAATTTAACGATCCCAAAGAAGAACCACTTAAGTACACGCCCCCATACCCTGAACTCGTACCGCCGTATATACCGAGATTAGACGATGGCCGCCCTAGACCCGCACTATAAGGATTGTAGTTCCTGTACGCGCTAGAACTGTAGTTGGAATAATTGTTAGAGTAAGGACTGTATTGACTACCGAGCATCGTTCCCAGCATGCTGGGAGACGAGCTGTAATGCGAAGTAAGGCTTCGCGGCCTGGAAGTGTACCTATCTTGTTTACGACTCATTTTTGCACATTTCACTAGGAGCGGCTAGTCAAACAGTCGGCGGGCGAACGCCGCGCGCTACGTAAACACACTGACTGTTTCCCGAGTTTTATTCTACGCGATGTGAAAATATTGTGTGCGCCCACGCCTCGGGCGCGGAGCGGCAGGATAGCGCGAGAGAGACGCTGGTGACGCACTGACATGTTCAGACGAGAGGGCGATATCCACGGGGCACGTGAGACAGACGCAGACCATCACCTGTAAATATAACGGCGTAGCGCAGGGAGCGCCGGCCGGCGCGCGTGGCCCGCACCCGCCGCACCGCAAGGACGTCGCTACGCAAATAGAGATTACAGCCCCCTATTATTATCGGCGACGCCTCATCAATCAGTCGACGGTTTACTTCATAATTAGTGCGCTGATCGAAGGCCACCCGCGGCCGACTCGCGCCTCCGCCCTGATCGTACAGGTACACAACGCATGTACTAAAAATAAGCCCGCACCTCCTATAAACATTGTATGTTACACCAAACACAAATAAGCCTTGCAGATGACGCGAGTGCATCGTAAACTGTATACTCGGCCGTTTCTGAAAGCTACCGCATCGTGCAATCACAGTGCTAATTTATGAAACACGCATCATTTTCTGTCTTCGTATATAAAATATGCTATATTTAAATTCTATTTTCAAGTTTAGGCGTCTCGGATTCCGAAAGCGATGACCCAAATACTATCTTGTTGGGAACTAGCTAAACATTTGACAGAAATTTTTAACCAATCGCCTCCAGCAACACAATCAACAACCGCAACGCGTTCCAAATCTTGTATAGTTTTATCACTGACCAGTCAGATATCTTCAAGATTACAAGGAGAACATATTCTTAGAAATCCTGCAATTATGTGGTAAATTCATTGAACCGGTGACCTAATTCTATTTCCCACGGTGAAGAAAACGAGAGGCCACATCGTTTTTCAAAATTTCGTCATTTACACCAAAATTTATTTCGAAATAGTGTTGGGGAACTCGGCCGTTAACTTCGCGTGCCACGTGGGCGACGACGCTACGCATACGACACGATGTCTGTCCTACATTATGGACATTGACAAAGTACTTATAAATTGTTCGTGAACCATAAAATTAGCGTTTTAGCACTTGGCTAATGAAAACGTTATAGGATATTCTTGGATTTCCCGATGCAAAGTAGCGGGTCAAGGGTATGTTTAACATGTATCCAGTTTTATTTTTTGTATTTACGAGCGTCTGTTTTTTGCTCACTTCCTGTTTTTTTCTTTTCTCATCACAAATGAAATCATTTTTCAGTGAGACAATCAGGAAAAGTTTTTCAATGATCTGCTGTAATGATTAATATTTCCCGTGGTATTAACATGTTAAAATATAGCGTCGCATTGCTGTGCGTTGGCCACCCACGAATAGCAGTTGGTAATACATATCGAAGTAATGTTAGAGGCGGTTACATTGTGGACGGGTCAGCGACGTCACCGGCCATGTGTGCTGAGGAGCTGGCGTCACGGACGGATACGCTAAAAATAATAAGCCTCCAGATCAGCGATCAATAGTGGCCACGATGCTAAACCCGATTTATAGCTTACAAAATATTGATTAATTACTTGTGCAAACTGACGGATCTCTTTGATTGAAATATAGTCGACATTCATAACAAACCGACACAAGTCTTTTAGCCAATTGCGCATTAGAAAAACATATCGCTTCAACTGCTATCGATGAGGTGATAGTGAAATTTTCCTTAAATATTTCTACTATTCTTGTTTAAAACGGGCAAAACGTTGTAAACAATTCGAAATAAATCCTTGACTCATTATCATTGATCAGGATTCGATGCATATCTAGCACGTCAAGTTCCACTATCGTAGGCAGTTGACTAAAATCAATTATTGTAAGCGAATTCTAGCCCACAATGAATTGGTACACTAACCTTTCAACCCATTTTATGAATAGTCCATAAAAACATTTCATTCCTTCAAGTGTTTCAAGGAATTGAATTCGTTTTATTGTTTACTTCCTTAGTGTTGAATGCTAGCCACATTTGCAGGAAACGCTCATTGTTTCAGTTTCACTCAAACTCTGTTCACACTTGAAAGCATAACATTTAGTTTTGAAGTCAAGCTAAGGACATTGATCAGGCAGTAGCTAAAGGTTAAGTAAAGAGTGAACAGGTTACAGGGCAAGAGTGGTCTAACGTCGACCACGTCATTGCCTTCCATTAGGTGAGATTGTGGTCAAACAAAACACAATCCTATCAATAGATCATCATCATCTGCCTAACCTTTTCCCTACTGTATTAAGGTCGGCTTCCGATCAAGGCAGATTTAGCTGAATACCAGTATTTTACGTGGAGCGGCAAAGTAACACGGTACTTCATGGCTAGACTGGATTCAGATTTACTGACTTCTGACTATCCGTACCGACTGCCAGAGATCTTCAAATGACAGCCGGGACCAATGGCTTAACGTGCTTTCCGAGGCACGGAGGAAACTCGGTATGTCAAGATGGTCACCCATCCACAGATCAACCTTGGCAAGCGTTGCTTTACCTTGAAGATCGACCCGTGCGGCTGTTATTATCTATCTACGAGCATATCAATAGATAATAAAAAACAAAGAAACAGTGCTTTTCTGAGAGCTTTGATTTCGCTGTTAACTTCAACTACAGATAGTTGTTTTATAATTTTAAATCAGCTAGAACTCAAGTTACTCTCGTCCAAAACGAACTCGTTTCTAATACTTAATTAATGGGAAAACAAAAGTCCAAAGAAGGTAAAAATAAATGTCAACGGTAGAAAAGAAAAGAAATAAACAATGTTTACAAAATCAGTTAACGTGGTTGAGTAGTGACCACTCAAACGCAATTTATGTGTCGTTCATAGCGATGTTGGAATTATGCCAGTTCT
Source organism: Lacanobia wlatinum (assembly GCA_947578705.1). Taxonomy (NCBI): domain Eukaryota; kingdom Metazoa; phylum Arthropoda; class Insecta; order Lepidoptera; family Noctuidae; genus Lacanobia; species Lacanobia wlatinum. The sequence goes on from OX388022.1 coordinate 34,581,323, forward strand.
TGCCACGTTGACCACAAAAAACCTGGATATTTACTGTGGTGTAGGAGACATTCAATGATATATTACTTTTTCGTACTTGAAATTAACTTCCTGAGTGACTAAAATGTTAATGGACCTGATTGTACACAAAGAATCTTCAATTAAATCCGATGTGGCAGTAATGGTTCTCGTTATTCTGATTCTCGGTTTGCATTCAGTGACAGATTAGTTTGGCAACAAAGAATAATGGTCAAGGGGAACTTGTCGAATAGAGGTAACTTTGACATTAATGGTCACATTTTCCTAACTGGCAGTTATCACGAACAATGTACGGTACAGTTAAGTCTTTCCTTACTGGTTGAAACATTTTACACTGAAAGCCAAAAAAATCTTACGACCCAAGGTTTGATTTCAAAGTATTGAAAAATTGAGTCTACATTTATACGGCTTTCCTTTTGGCGTTAGACACCAGCTAGTCTATTCTGTAAGAAACTATTTCGATATCGAGCTTCACCTGAGTGATAAAACTCACAAAGTGAGCTTTATTGCACACAACATAAAGATCTTCATTTGAAACTCACTTCGAATTCTACTGTCGAGATACGAAAATGTTGTTAGAGAATAGCACTACAGTTCAAATATATTTTAGAGCCTTAAAAACAACTGAACTACTGACAGTGTATTGCTTGCTTCCTGAGCGCAGTCATAAGCACATCAATGTCTAGTTTTGATGCAGCTACATAAAAACCGCACCCAAACTGAAACTTTGCAGTTGTAATGCCGTCCAAATGCAGACCATCTGAATACTTTCTAGTTGTCGATTTATAATTTGTATTTGACGCATTTCACGGAATCTATCAATGAGAACGAGTTATTCGCATTGCGTAGTGTACACCGCTCTTAAAATTTCGCACTTCCTAAACCACACACGCGTCGGCTTTTCGCGCTATTAAAACGAAATCTTAAATCATAAACATGTACACTGTAGTCACTTTCTCTACTAACTAGATATAGAGGGCCATGTTTCCGTTGACACTGAACTAAAATGGTGGAATGATGCCAAAGCAAGCACGGTTATCGTAGATTACTTGAAGATATCAATAAGAAAGATCTATTTTTTAAGAAATCGGTATCGCAATCTATCACTCAGATACAGTGTGACTAAGATGTAGTGACAAGCTGTCGAGTTATCTTCAACGAAAAGTTTTTATCTCAAATTAGGACGGAGATGTAAGATCATTGATCTCATTGTTATATTGTATCTACAATTCTGAATGGTATGTATTTACAATGAATATGTCATATTTGACGTATTCTCATGACAGATTTTAAATGTTTTTCGTTGCAGCATTTTCCTTATGCCGCAACGAAAAGCAGTTAAAGGAGGAAAAATACTTTAAAACGTAAATATCACTCATACACAAATTGTTATTTTGAAGAAGGCGTTAAAAGGAATATTAGCACCTCGTGCGTGCTACATTCGAAGACGAACATAACATTTACTATCAGGAAATTGGCTAAATGACAGCTAATGCATATGTAAAATTACTTTGTCTACTGACATGGAAAATTACTTTGACTACTGACATGGAAAATCCCCAAGTCCCCAAGGAGAAACAGACCATTAACATCCCTTGACGCACAAGCCTTTCACCAGAGCAAATTCATTTGCAGAAAACACATGTTTAGAGTTGGTGACGTTGGAAATGAGTTGCCAAAATCGAGTCCCTTTTAAAATGGTCGTATTTCAGCGACCTTGCATATGAGGCCGTAAATAACGTGGTGTCACTCGTAACATTAGATGTGAATCATTGCGGGGGAACGCACAGTGGCAGCGGAATATGTTCATCATCATAGCAGGCCCTGTACATTCTGTGTTGTTGCAGCCAATATCGTGACAAAATCGCAACTCCCTAAACGGCAACAAAGTTTACGAAAACTTGGAAACTTTATATCCTATGGAAAATAGTAAACTACTAGAAGATACCTACGAGTATCTACACCCCCAGACCTTACAACATTTCCAATGCATGTTAAACATCCAATAAATTTGTCAAGAACAGTTATAAAAAATTGCAGGAAATATAAAAATATGACATTCACACATAACATTGACATGATTTTACTTCCGTTTGATACATAAGAAAACTGTCTACGATCACGCAGTAGCAGTTTGATTACAAGTCGAGGTTATCCCATATTATTTTTTTATTTCATAAAAGTTGTTTGAGAAAGATCTTTAGTGAAGTGTCCGCTGTTCTCACCACGCCGCCCGACTTTATCTGGCTCGCTTGCCGTTGCTTCTATATTAAACTTTACTAATACCACAAAATATTATGCTACCATATTTTGCAAAGTTCAAGGCTTGCCTTGCAATCGTTATCTATATGCCTCTTAGTCAATTAAATTGTATCGAGAAAGTGCCAACACTTGACTTATCTTTGGATATTCAAACAAGTTTTATCTGACTGAAAGCAACACTATATCTTATGTTGATTGAAATGTTAGGATAAAAGTTTCTGTGGGAATTTCAGTTCGAATAAAAAAGAAAAACTGGGTATTGAGAACGATGAAATAAGAATTGAGATCAGTGTGGAAAACTTTGTTTACAACTGAGTATTTAGGTCTGCGTTGAATTTGTGTATTTATATTCTGCCAACGCCTTCATTTCCCGTAAAATACCTTGGAATCGCATTTCAAAGTTATGTATTTTCAGCCATAAATCGGTGCGACTTTTCGGTTTCGAGGCGTGAAAATGTTTAACATCTGGGTTAAACATGGAACATTGTTTACATTGTAATGCACGTGTATCTTATAAAACAAAAGCTTTTCATAAGACAGTTCTATTATGACTTTAGATTAACGGTTCTGAGTCGTTCTTACAGCCACGTGAGTTGAGAGGCATGCCTGCACAACAGATATACAAGCACGTAAATCAAATTTTGTATCTGCGCCACCCACGTTACTATCTGCTGCATAATGGAACAGCGCGACAGAGTTATCAAACACTTCTCTCATTTGACAAGCATATCAAGACAGAGTGGTGATCAGTCTATAGAAGTAAATTCTAACCATCGTGCCAAAACATAATGGAATACCATCATGTTTCATTCAATGATAAGTGCATTACGATCTTGACACAGGGTTATCGAGTAATGAAATGCGTACTGTTTCTTTGTCCCTTGCGTGTTAAGAGTCGCTAAAACAAAGACTCCTGCTCCAGGTTTCAAGCTGTGGTTTAGGGCAGTCATTTTAACACATTATCTACATCTACACTAATATTATAAAGAGGATTTGTTTATTTGATTGTTTGTTTGAAAGAATAGGCTCCGAAACTACTGGACCGATTTGAAAAATTATTTCAGCAATGGATAGCTACATTATCAGGGAGTAACACAAGCTATATTTTATCCCCGTACTCCCACGGGAACGGGAACTACGCAGGTTAAACCGCGTGACGTCTGCTAGTTAGTTATATGTGTGATGAATTTTCCTATTTTAATATAATATGTGAACTCTATTTCCCCACTGTAAACTTGTCAACTTCTTCAGAGTAAAAAAGCCAAGCAGAGATACGTCCAGATCGACGCACGAGAATTAAAATAATTTCAAAATAAAATTCGCCGAAAAATTATTAGCAGTTGCAGTGACTTCATGAGATATTTCTCGAGAAATTCTACGAAAGATATCGACGTGTCAAAAGTGAAATTACGTTGTTAATTATTTTGTCGTAATGTCAAAACACGGAAATCGGGAGACATGTGATGTTATTTATTAGCAACATTGTCACGTGCTCGTAACAAGACTATTGATGATCGGAAACTACAGAATTGGAACTAAAAGCACCTATATTTGTGTTTGAGATCATTGATTTCAAAAGTTGGCAATTTTCACTCACTACAATTAGTCCGAAGGCAGTCACTTCCTAAAGTGGAGTGAAGAGGGTGGTATATTCTTTGAGTAAATTGAACTTACTTTTTGAAACCTGAGTAAAGTCAGTAATAAATTACGAAACACTTTTCTATCTAAAATAATTCTCACATCAAAGAACTGGTATAGAGAAAAGCTTTTATACTTGAGAGGTTTGTGCTTCTTGAAAGAGAATTATTTATTTTTGTATCTCACGCGGTCAATCTGCTGTGGATCAAACAAAACTACCGTAATGAACATTAGACAACACCTGCTATGAATGATCACTTGATCAGATAATATTTTAAGCTGCACATAGCAACTAAAATATATGCCAAGAAACCGTTTCAATGCAAAGAATATCAAACGTTTCGGCAAGATGCAGAGAACCATAATTTCAAAGATATCCAATAGCTTGCATGAAATATATGTTCCTAAAAATAGTTATGCTCGAATTTAAACGATCGATATAAATCATATGGACCAGCTGAGTTCATAGCATTTGACGAATACGAGTTACGATATAACATCCAGAAATACCCCGCACCTATTGTTCAGTGACATCAAGCAGCGAGGTGAACACCGCTAAAATGACGCTGTAGCGTATCCCAAAGAATATTTTTGAATAAATATGAGAGTCGCATATTTGCAATTTTCAAGAATTTCAGAGGCAATTTATTCAGAAAATGACTGTCATGTTTCTTGTCAATTATTTAAATTACTCTGCTAATATTATTCCTAAATTTTGCACTAAACCCGTGAGCTAATCGTTGCCACCGCATTATGCAGAGTCAATAAATAAAGCTTAGTCTATTGCGTAGTTATAATTAATGTTAAACTACATGCAGCATAGTTCTCTTGAGTGAATCTATTAGTCAGAAGCTTACAATTGACTCATGATTTATTTCAGAAAATAGCTTCCGCCGCAAGGAACGTAACCGCGACGATATTGTACGTCCCATTGAGAGATCGACTGTTCTATGTATAACGCTCTCAACAACTTCTCACTCAACGCAGCATTTTAAGAACCGTTCAGCTAAATTCAATGGTAGCAGGTGTCAGTAAACTTAAACGAGTTTCACAAGGAATCTTGTGGCCTAATGACACAATGATGCGATACTTGCAAGCATGACAATAATGCATCTCATGACTTCTTGACCATTCTATTTTTAACCGACTTCAAAAAAACTGGCCAAGTGCGAGTCGGACTGGCGTGCAAAGGGTTCCGAACGAATTTCATTTTTTAACGTGTTAATTTAACACTATAGACTTCTTATAGGTTTTCCTGTAATCTATAGGTAAAGATCAATTCTCTCCATTTTTTTTTTTAAATTTTAGGCCCAGTAGTTTCGGAGATAAGGGGGGAATGGTCATTTTTCGTCTAATTTCTTGAAGAACTTCAAGAAATTGGACGATTAATTATGAAAAAAAAATATTTCAAACCCTTACAGTAAGCCCTTTCATTTGATACGTCACACGATATTGTTCAAAATCTTTTTTTTAAATTTTCTAATTTGACCCCAAAAGTGACCCCACGCTAAATATTTAATTATTTACGTAACGCGTCCGTGTTTGGGTCATAGAAGTTCATATGCATACCAAATTTCAACAGAATCGGTCCAGTGCATCCGGAGAAAACTGGCTGTGACAGACAGACAGACGGACGGACGGACAGACAAACAGACAGACAGACAGCCACCCGACTGATCCTATAAAGGTTCCGTATTGTGTTCGGAACCCTAAAAAGGAGGAGGTTCTCAATTTGTTTGTATTTTTTTAAAGTATAGATGACTGTAAGTGTATAAAAAAAAAAACTTACCTCCCCAATGAAAAAAAAGTGTAATAACCGAGTTAATATTTCTAAAAGAGCGTATCAAAATAATGTATATTGAATGGCAGACAATCAGTTGTAGTGTCATTTTAATCACGACCTAAATACCTAACGCATAGGTGCGACGATATGACCATTACTACTGTCATGTTTTAATAGATCTATATGTAACAATATTATTTTAATTGTTCGCTGTCACGGCTCCAATAACTTTCAAATATCTTGCAACAGTCTGATCGTGGTATAAATTATTCATTCTCTTTTTTAATGGATTATAAACTTTAGTTCCCTCATAATAACGTGATGTTCAAAACCATAATTATTGGTTTTGTTGATGTCACCAATCAATTCTCCATCCTTACTAATATTATAAATGCGAAAGTAACTGTCTGTCTGACGCGCTTTCACGCCTAAACTACTGAACCGATTTAAATGAAATTTGGTACAGAGATCATTTAGAGCCCGAGAAAGAACATTTTATCCCGGGAGTACGTTTCCCTTGGGACCACGCGGGCGAAGCCGCTGGCAGAAGCTAGTTAGAATATAATTTTGAAGGGACACACTACAATCAATGTATTATTTTCTTTAACTGTAAATGTTGACGTGTAAAAGTGAATTTCAATGGTCTAATCGGAATAAACGTTTTCACTTTAAATTAGACCCAAACCCTAAATAAAATATTTCGTCATCATTTAGCACTAGTTTTAAACGTCACTCCCTCCTCTCTAATGTCAATTATCACAGACAGCGTCATTTTAGGCGTCCTCTTCTAAATAAGTCATCAACAGGTGTCTCAGCAGTCACGCGGTCAAATGACCCAATAAACAACAATACACGATAATCGTGCACTCTATTCTAATTAGTATTAGGAAATTATAAAACAAGGCGTTTGGCGCCAACATCCATGTTCACAGAAAATTGTTTTTACATTTTGATGTAAGATTGATTGTATAGATAATTTACTACGAATCTATAATTGCATTTTGGACCTTGGCACGACACAAATCTTCTAATATAATGATGAAATATTAAATAGAGAATGACTTTCTGTTTTTCTAAACCACTCAATTTTTCAGTTTCACACTGAAATGATAAATCTCTTCAAAACATGAAAAACTAGAAAATTATTAAAAATCTTATATCAATATGACAAAAACAAGCTTAGGGTAGTCTGAGTGTATGACATATTGCAAACAACAAAGTCATAATTTCACGCCCCCTTCGGGCGCTGGCAGCGTACACCGACCACTGTAAAGAGTCACATTCATTGCTCGTCTCACATACTTAAAGTTAATTAAATTGGTGAGAAAGACGGCAATGGATATAATTCGTTGGCCTTGATCTGTCAACGAGTGTAAAGAGTGCTCGAATGCATGTAGCATCAAGACTGATGAATAAATAGTCGACACTAATAATACAAACATTGTTTGGAAGTGGCAAAGTGCTAAAAACTTAAATGTGTCTACGTTTCTCACGTTGACAGGTTGTCAGCGGTCATCGACCGACGAACAAAAACATGAATATTTTCAACAGATATTTTACTTAACTGCTAGGCCCAGTTTAAAGATGTTTTGGAATAGTCATTGGCAACTCTGCACTCATTCATGAATCACTATGTGATCAGTTTTCTAATGCAGAAAGCAAGTGTTAGAGCTTTTCTAGCGATTATGTTATCCGTCAGTGAACATGCATAATCAACAAAACCTCTCGCCACGCGTCATTATTGACCCGAGATAAGCATTCTCTTGAATGGCTTCCATAAACAATATAGAACTACACCTCCACACCTCATATACATTCTGTATCAAAACAAGCCGAGATTAGTCCAAGGATAATAAAATTAATAACTGGTGACTAACAGGATTCATTAAATTAAATTGCCCTACGTGTCCAAACGAAGCTATTTTCAAGTTTCTCATGACGCATAATGACGAGAGTGTTCATAGCTATATGACTATTTTAGTTCCTGACGTGGGCTTAATGAATGGCGAATACCCATCTGTTTTGATTTGAGATTACGTGCCTTACTTTGATGATCATTCTGATGCGAATTATTATCTCAAGGATGGCGTGGTACAGTAGCCCTGAGTTAGGTTTTCAGTTATCAAACTTTATCAACAAAGCTTCGAAAAAGTCTTTATTCAGAAAAGCCATCAGTATCCATCTGCTATGGCGCTATCGTCAGTTCACTATAAATAAGATTTCGAAAGATCTCCCACATCCAACACGAGTCAAACATAAGTAAGGGTCTAATTCGAATAAAGTTTTGTGAAACGCGAACAGTACCATTACTCCGCTAATAATTTATTATAAGGGAGGGAAGTTGTTTGTATATTGACTCAATCGCGCATTAACTGCCGTTCGGATTTTACAAATAGACCATCTATTGTATAAAACATAGAATAAGTAATTTCTATCCGGCTTCATGGAGTAGTTTCTCTAGGGTCGGATTTGGAGTGAACCCACAAAAAAGGTAGAATTAAATAAATAGCATGTAACGTACCGCTGCTGGCGCCTCGTTGTCCGCATCACCGCCCTCGCCGCCTCCGCCGCGGTCATTCACAATGTCCTGAGAATAGAATAAGGAGTGTTAAATAAAATGAAATACGTCAGTTTTGGTATCAAGCTCAGACTAAGCTCGTAGTGTAACTCTTAAACTACCTATCTTTTTGAATGGAATACCAATTGTTTTAATGTCAGGGCCCCTTTCTCATGCGAGTAACAGTCGGGTTACCATCCGAACGTGCGGCGTCGGCAAACCTGAGCATAAATTTTGATTACACTTTTTTACACACATCACATTACCAATGTATTTTACAAACACGCAAATATAGAAAAAATGTTACCTCAATCCGGGACCTGAATGAAAGGTTTTACAAGATTATTCGACTAAAAACTAGATGGACGTCACAACACGTAACATCAAATGGTGCAATCATTTGTAACACGGAAAGCAGACATTGAGGAACTGTCGACATGCCGTGATACTGGTCGATGGTACGTGCTGTCGAACACGAAACAGTTGAGTGCTTGAAGAAGAAGATGAAGAGTTGTGTCAATGTCGTAAAACTAAGTATTAAAGTTGGTCGCGGACATAAAGTATCAATAAGCTCACACAAACAACAGTTTGTCCTGTGAGTCATCCAACAAATAGGCCGCAGTATGCGCGTGACATTTTACAAAGCCATGGATCGTAAATACGTACTGCGGCCGTTGTCACCAATTTCATAACAGATATTTTACATCATTATTATTGCACGACATCGGTATTCGATCCAAATGGTTAAGGTGATTCTATGTATATCGTTATGAAATTGTTCAAATACTAGATCGTCGCTGAGAGTCGCTGATTGGAGTCATTCAAGTCTAAGGCACTTGTCTCACCGCCGCCGGTGGGAGATCAGAGAGTAGCGACTAAAGCTTCAAACTCGAAACGAGTTGGCGAGTAGCGAGTGAAAAGTTTCGACAGTTTTGACGTTCGGCTTGAGTGATTTTGTGCGACGGGCTTTTACTCGCAATACTCGCTCCGGCCCGCACTGTAGGTAGAAATTACCGCTGTTTGGTGAGTTCTGACCGTCAAGCGAGCATTGCCGAGCGAGTATCGCTGAGCGACTACAATCTTTGACAGCTCTTGTCACTGCGACAACTAGAGGTAAGAGCCGCTCGCCGGCAGTGTGAACAGCCATTGTGTCTCTTTTACTCACACGAGATCTATATCTTTTGACCCTTTTCTCAGCGAGCGAACAGTCGATAGCTACTCGTTTCCTCGCCGGCGGTGAGACAAGTGCCTTAGTGGTATATTGATCTGGTTGATGTTCATTAATTATAGTTGAGTCTATCAGGTTTCATACTGAAAATATAACTTAAATTCGGTGCAAAATGCGAATGTATGAATGAAAGTGCGAATGTAACTTTATAATGGTCCGAAAGTATTCGGCTTATGGGTTAATGTGCTTTTTCTAGACAATCATCTATCAAAATTTGGTTGGTTTGTTTTCGATGACTTTCATCGTAAGTCAGAAGTTAGAGTGCGTTCACGTAGAAAGGTGGTAGTTGTTACCGGCTTGCTAACACGAACCGGCAAGTACGGACACCAAAAAAAAGTGAAATACGCTTGAAACGCCTTTTGGCGCTGGTTCTTATCTGCTCGTACGAAAAAAAACAAAACTGGCTTCTGTTTAGCGTAGGCCAACAGCGCAAGTCGATGCTTGTAAGCGTTACGAACCGACTAAGGGAGTACTCACACTTTTTCAGCTCTATTCAGCTTATGCCCATACAAAACAACGATTTTGTATGGAGATGCGTCCGCATCCATTCAGCTTTCCGCGTCTTTTCAGCTTTCGCGGCAACCAAGTATAAAATGAGGACAAAGGTGTTTTTATCATGCGAGTGCTATGTATGAAGTTCAGCGCTATTCCGCCGCTTTCAGCGTCGTACGCGGCCTTACGCGGCGGAACAGCGCGGTACACGGATGGTTCTCGGCTCCTTGTGTGACCGACACTGGCATGGCCACCATCAGGGATTTTAATTTTGATAATAAAAAAAGATGTCGCTAATTACTCGCCAAATACCAGAATAAGGCGATCACAGGTTCAAAAGTTATAAGGGTTTATAGGTGGCCGATCTGGGGTGCGCCTACCTCAGCTTGGTCTATTTGAATCTCAAAAGCTAGGGCACCTAGCGAAAATCTGGTTTCTCTCTCAATAGTCGCTAATTAGACGCAAGTTTTCGCCAAGTCACAGGTTTAATTGGGTCTCAGTTCAATTTTTAAGGTAGGTATAGTCCAAGAGCTAGATCAAAGAAATTGCCAAGACAAAAAAAATCTCCTCATATGTGAATTATACTTCTAGTTTTATCGGTCTAAAGTGCGTAGAATTGTCAGAGAGAGATAAATTCTCAATCCTTCGATCTAGTTCTTGGACTGTACCTGTATTGGGTCGATCCACTGTCGTTAGCGTTTTAATTTTTCAGGTTTAATTTTATCTATTTCTTCTGCAAGAAGACAACCGATAAAAATATTGCACATAGAAATTTCCATTTTTAGAGCACAATACTAAATGAATAAAGAGCGTGACTACCGTCAGACCACTTTCAAAGTAGATTTACTCGAAAACTACAAAGGTACCAATTTTTTTGTTCGAGTACTAATAATTAGTACCAATTGAGTACCAATTATTTACCAAATATGGAAGCGATTGGCGGCGGTGGTCCTGCGGTAGTCACGGACATCTTACCGTCTTCGCCGCGTATTCAGCGCCTTTCTCATTCTTACGACGCTGTACGCGGCTGATAGAAGCAGAGCTGTATAAGTGTGACCAGAATCGTTTAGCGAAACGCGAATGGAGCTGAATAAATGTGAGTAGTCCCCAAGGCAACCACATTCTATGCGAATGCACCCTTGATATGAATAAAAACATTGTGAGGCAGTTTAAACTTATGTCTAACATAACCATCGCATGCTTTACAATAGTTATCAATGGTCGTCATTACTCTAAGATGAAGTCGTTTTAAAAAGGTTTTTCAAAAATGCGTGATAATATTTAAAGGTGATGATCCTTATCAGGTAAGTAAAACAATGGAAAAATATCTTGGCTTGGCATTCATTTTAGTTTAATCATAGATTTAATGCAACCAACTGCGTCTGCGTCTAGACTACTCGAAAAGTCACTTTTGACCACGCATTTCTGTAACAGCCTGTATATCTACAAGGAAATCATAACATGCTTGTAAAGTCCAGACCACTGGCAGATTCGCAAATTACCGATAAAACACATTTAACTTGATATTGAACGCAGAGCTTGGACATGTCAATATTTACATACCAAGTGTAAAAAAAATTACCAATGACATTTAAAGTTTATCACTTTCTGACTTCGCGTACATTTCGCACCTGTCATTGCCCTGGACGATATCACAATAAGTTTTTGCTAACCACTTACACATACCAAAGCCTTTGGCAGACTGTTTTAAAATTATTAATTTCGGAGTCACACCTGGCCCGGAGGCGCGATCAGGAGCGGTCGGTGGTGGCGCGCTAAACGTTGCGCGTTCGTGGCGTAGCGGCGCGCGGTGGCGAGCGCGCGGTGGAACCGCTGCGCCGCCAATTGCTCGGGCAGTAACACAGGCTGCCGCTCGCCCCCGACCGGATGCCGATAGTGCCGGACCCCGCGCGCACCCCTCGGCAGCCGGTCGGATGCGGACGGTTCCGCATGCATGCACGAACATTCCGCCGCATTCGATCGGCGCTTTAGATGTTTACAGAATACATAATGAACCAAAACAATTCATACAAACATGAATTCAGCTGAAAAAAATATGCATAAGACACCATACTAAAAACACATAACAATGGCGCTTATTCCTATTTTAACGTACTGGTTCATTTCACTTTATTCTCAATAATTGTGTTTTACATGTTGCAAAGGTTGTAGTTTTACATGTTGGGTTTATTACAATTTTGATTGCCATCAACTTGTACACATTTTATCAAGAAAACTTCAACTTTTTACAAAATTTCTTTGCGCTCCGTAGCGCTCTATAAAGTACAAAACGGGCGAAGACGCAAGGATCTAGGGCTGTTTAGGTACACTGGCGTTACAGAAACTTATAAAAAAAGAATCACAAATTAAATAAATATGACAAAGTACGATGAAAGTCGACAAATGTGTCCGTGCCCAACCGTAGCACGAAGTTTTAAGAGCCAGCCTGCCAAAGGCAAAGGCAATCAGCAAAAACAAAACTAAATTAATATAATTAGCAGGAAAATAATTACTGAAAGCAACTATCTAAGTAGAGCTTGTAACGATTAAGTCAAGAAGCATTCGCTTTTCTTAAATGATTAAAGCAATGCTTACATGATTACTTATTAGTAATGACTAAAATATATAAAATATAGTAAGAATAGTAAAGGGTATTATTAAAACGGTTAACAAATAAACTGTAAGCAGAAGTGCGCAAGTTGAAGGGACGGGGAGGAATAAGTTAGTAGGGGAAGGGACGAAATGCGTTGGTGCGTTTGCGTTGTATCATTGTTATTGACAAGGCATTAATGTACTTTACAATCTCTAAACTATAATAAGACGGCCATTTATTATGATATTTTTACATATTTTCTTACGGCCATTTTGCTATCTTACTACTACACAAGCAAAGTGACGTATGCACAAAAACTCGCTACGTGCCCTGTTACAAATGAACAATTGGTCTTACCGCCGATGTGATGTGTTATATTTAATATTTGTATGTATGTGTTTTTAATCAGACTTACCAGTTCCTTATATCTAAGAAATTTCTCATTAGAAGTTAGACACAAAAATTACGTCTGGCTTACCCTGAACTGAGAGCCCCGAAACCCCGATTTATTTTCAGCTTTATGACGTTAAAAGAGAAAAAGACTGACGGGTTTGTTCTATCTAAAAATTGATCCTTCCGGCCGCACATGCACTGTTTATGTTTCGATATCTACATTCCTTATGCGGGCACCCAAATGTACGCAATTCATACAGTGTTGGTCATTCATACATGGCACATACGTTCTTATATTTCAGTTCGGAAATAATTATTCCTGACATGAGCTCGTACCTTTTTTTTCGAGCTCGTACTGGCAGAAAAAATCCAAATTATAAAAAGAAAGAACGTCTGTGCCATTTTCACGGGAATCGGAATCTTTATTCGTAATTCAAATCGGAAAACCGAGCATATGTGGCCAGCCTTAGCCACGCGGCTCCTGTAGTCGTACTACTGGGTCAAATTAAATTGACTAGTGAAACTTCATAGTAGAGATGGGTCTCGATAGCTAAACACAAAAAAAAAAAATAAGAACTAAACTATCTTATACTTTATATTCTATAACTATATATAGTTTAGATAATCGATTTATCTCGATTATCGATTTTATCGTGTTTGGATTCGATACCCATCACTTCTATAACATTTGTCTAGCGTAGTGTTATAATAGTAAGATAGCGTACGTCCATATCGACGTGTCCCACGCCGGTGGAGCGTCGCTTGGGCCTGCGCCGGCGCTGTATCACGTTGAGAGCGGCCTGTGTGCTCGCCGGTGACGCGTTGCTTGGCGATTTGCTTTCTGAACTGCTCTCGCGTTCTTTCTCTTCATCGGCAGCGAGTTCTGAGGTAGACAAACAAAAAGTCTTAGTAAATCGGTTCGTCTTTGAACAAGCTGTGTTTTAAAGAGGTTTAAAGGCGCCGCTAGCTTGCGAGTTGCGGTCGATCGATGCCCACGACTGTTTAGATAACACCACTCGCATCTTAGCCAAATCGACTTTGAAGTTCAACGATACTGTGGACTTGATCGAAATGTGTAGTCCATCAAACGAACACTGATCCATGGTTGTTCGTTCATCGCTCAGTTAGGTTATTAGATGCAGACGATGTATTGAAGCGGTTAAATCGACTGTTCGACGTCAACCACAATCTAGTTTGACTTCCAAATACATATTATCTATACTGCGCTCGCAATTAGGTTTCCGAATATGTGAACAAATGTTTAAAAACAGAATTGTTTACTTACTAATAAAATTTAGTTAGCGCTACACCTTCTCAACATAATGCGGACAATGTTTCGATCAGTCTAACCTTTTCGAACAATATGAGGGGCGGCTTCCTCTCCAAAAAGGGGCAGTTTAGGACTAGTAACGTACATGGAGCGGGTAACTATCTGAACTCCACGACCATAACGGGGTAATACTATACTCTTTGGCAAGACTGGTATATTCTGGTTTTTGACTACCCGTACCGACTGTCAAAAATGTTCAAATGACAGCCGGGACCAACGGCTAACCACTGAGAACTAATGATAACACGATTTGACAGTTACTGTGAAATCGTGTTGTCATTCATTCTCAGTTCGGGTTCGGGACAAATCGTAAGTCTGTAGGTGATACGGAGTAGAATACGCCCGCCCGCAACTAAGCCCGAAACTACGGATTTCGTTAGAGAGTAGCCCCCCTGACTAGTGTGACTGATATGGTTATATGTGTTCATATAATATTGTCTTTTTTTAAATTTATTTATGTAGGTCAATCCTTTTTTTTACTTCAATAGTGTGCTAGCTAACAAGTGATAAATATTTTTTTTTTTCAGTCATGTATTAATTACTTTGCATACTATTGTATAAATTCAAGTTCTTAAAACGTAACAGATAGATGTGTTCCTAAAGAGTTTGTTGCGCCACTCGTTCTCCACAGCTAAAACACTAGAAATAGGTGACGGGCGGGCGTTTTGGGGGACTGTCTTTTGTAAAACTTGACGTTCAAGAAGTGCTGGCTCTCAGCCTAATTTGAATAAACGACATTTGAATTTCGATGTCGCCACGAGCTTAATGCCGACATAAAGTTGATATTGTTTCCTAATTAAAAACAAGAGTAAGTATAGACTGTACCTGTCCGATTGTCATCTTTAGGCATCGAGGCCGTAGTGTTGGCGTTGGAGCCGGTGGGAGGGCGGCGGAAAGGCAGCGTCACTGTCGCCTCGGCCGCTGTCGTCGCCGGCCGCGGCGACGAGCGCCCGGCGTCCTCTAACTCAAACTGTTACGACATTACAAATCATTAGCTCACGAAGATTATGTTTGTTTAGAAGAAAATTTGTAAATTTGATGTGTTCGACAGAAAGGTTCAGAGAATATGCAAGCTATAAGTCTCCTCCATTTCATCTTTCGCCGTGCGTTGATTGTAGTGCAAGCGCTAATTGAACTTTCAGTAGTGACTGAAGATGCTAAAAGTTTCCTAATGTGAACAAACCATTTGATTTTTCAAAATGCACCTTGTGGATAATACACACATGCATGCACCTCATCCCAGTTTAAGAACGCAGCGCGTAAAGCAAACTTTTTTTTACTGTTCTTCTTAGACAATACTTTTGCGACATCTTAAAATTATATTGCTGACTTCAACCTTTTGACCGCTTGTGTCGCATTTATGCGACACATATTTCCGTGCCCCTACCGCTCGTGTCGTATTTCTTTGTCAGAGAACATGCATGATTTTTTCGTTTTATTTTAATTTTAATCCTAATAACTGCGTGGTACATATAAAACCATTATTAAATAGAGATAATATTTAAAACATTTTTTTAAATCGATGCAACGAATGCTACAATAAATAAGGAGTATTTATTGTAGGTATTATTTTACTGATTTGTAGCCGCGCGCTAGGGACACGGCAATTGATATTTAGCCGAACGGTCAAAAGGTTATTAAACTTAAACAAAGATATAAAATTAGTAATCCTGGGTGCGCGCAACTACATCAAGCCCAATGTGAATAGATGGCAATCTATAACAAAATACTCTACTACTTGTTAGTAAAATCTGCTAATAGGTGTTTCTACATGCAATTGAGTTTCTGTAGTGATATTAAAAAGCATGCAAAACTACACGAATTTTATTACTAAACAACTAGGCTTGCTACATTTTTGTAAGTATTTACTGCATCCATACATCAATTAACTTAAATAATCTAAGAATATAATGAGTGAAAAAAAATTAACAGATTACTCAACTATTTCAAATCCATAAAATACATAGAGGTAGTTTCATACACGGACCTATCAATAAAAAAATATCTTACTTGCACGTCAAAGCAGAGAGGGTTCTAAGAATTTTCATACAAGTGCAGTGAAACATACATGCAAACAGACAAGAAAATGTGTGGAGACATCTTGTGGTAAGAGACAGAACTAAAGGTATGCTTCACAGATACTCGGCTTCCCTTAGTAATCGTTACCCTGCGCTTACTCACTAGAAGCGCATACCATAATAGGAGAAATGTTTAAGTAGACGGCGAATGTATGTTTTAGTTTAGCTCATCGTAAAATTCAATCTAAAATACCAGGACGACTGACTGTGCGCCGGGCGACTACAGACTTCTTGAAAGTAAGTCGAGTGTCTGTGAAGGCAGGAATTTGTGCAGGAAGATTCACACACGAAGAATGTGCTGGACGACAACTGACAGAAATTATAAGAATACGCGAATTCTGATGTTGGGAGAGAATGACACTGAACATGCAATGGTGACAACGATGTCGTATGCTTCGTTGTTATGTCAATTTAACCTTTGTACCGCCACGGACGTTTGGGCGCCATTTGAAACATATTTTGTGTTGTGGAAAATAAAAACTAATAGACAAATAATAAAATTATTAAATACAATCATCACCAATCAGGTATTGCTCTCTTTTCATATAATACGTTCCTAAAACTATCTAGTGCGTTTAAGAACAGCGAGAAGTTACATTAAAAATGTATTTAAACATTTAATAGGACGGAATTAAATTTAAAGGGTATTTAGATGAATATAAGGTGGCAATTTGTGGTACGAGCGTGGCGGTCAGAGGGTTAAAATTTCATTTTTGAATATTGGTGCATTTAAATTTGGCTTATCCCTCTAAATAAACGGAACTACAAGCTTTACCAATTCGGTAACACTTTTAGTTAACCGCAAAAAGCCAACACAGCATTAGTCTTTATTGTCTACTCATAGTGACTCAAGTCCCAAAATCAGAATTTTAACACCGATTTACGAAAAAGAATTTATTTCACACCATGCGCGTCCCGTCCAGCGACTGACTCGAACGAGGTTGTCGACAGATAAATGCTTACAATAATGTTATGCAATTTTCTAGTAATTGTTTTGATAGTGAACTATGAAACTATGCGTATGTGCATGTACTTCTTGATTTTAAAACGGATAATGATTGTTGCCGGAACATTTATATTTAGTAATAAATAGAAAATGTTAGCTATTAAGACGCATCACAGAAAAAATAAAACAAGGTATCTGATTACGACAACACATTTTATAATGCGATGACATTAAAAGCTTAAAAAACTATTAGCTTAGAAGCTCATAAATAGGGTAGTAAAATAAGTCTATCGACAATCAGGTTCGGTCATCGCGGTGCTATAGCCACCTTGTTAGTGGGGTCGAGCCTCAGCCGCCACGAGGGCCGGCGCTCGCTGTTGGCGGCGATGGTGGCCGTCGCCGTTGCCGACGCGCACGCTAGCGCCAGCGACACCGCCACGTCGCCGCCCGGAGCGGACGCGCGCGCCTATACACACCCCACACGTCAACAACCACACACGAGGGACCAGCGACTACTCATTGTCTGACCAACCTTGCCTATACATTTTTTGAAAGTAAATTCAAAGGGAATTGGAATGTTTTTTGTACATTTCGTATTTTTATTGTTTAGACATGATTTCTACTCTTTCATCGTCAGTCGTTGTGAAATTGTATCAAAGAGGTTTTAGGTACTTTAGACATCGTCTGTTAAAACCCATTTATTTAATTAGGTCGTGAAGAAATAATACAATTTATTTTGACTACCTTTCTCTTATTGCATTTTTCCTTTTATCTGATCACAATGATATGGTCTATGAGCATCATGATCACTGCGATGTAGGAATCGGATGGTCGAATTAAATCGAGACGACATGATAACAAAGCAAACATAGACCAATGAGTGTTGGTGGACAATTTAAAAAAAAAACTCAAAAAAAATACAAACTCAACGTATGTACAAATATTGCAAGACCAGTGTAATTTTATGTGCATAGTCTAACAAACAATATGTGATTTTGCTTGCCTTCATATGCCTCAAAAAATTGTAAATAAATTAAAGTCTTGCCACAGTCATTACATGTTGCATAATAATCTAACCAATCCTCAAATCACCCAATTCAAATTACACTAGTCCACATTAAGTTCTGAGACTTTGGTCAAATCAACATTTAGATCGAAACATAATTTCGTGTTAATCTTTTTTCAATAGTTAATAGCCTTCCCTTTTACCGATTAGTCACTTTGGTAAGCATAATTGTTTAATTAGGTTCCCATCTATCCTTTTAACCCTCTACAACGGAGTGTGTAACTATTGTTAGTTGTTACGTGTTGGTTGCTTACCGAGCCGTTATCTGGCGTGGGAGTAACAGCGGCAGCGGGCGCGGGCTCGTCCTTCTTCAGGCTGCCGGGGGAGGGGCTCTCTGTGGTGCCATTACCAGCTTTCTTCTTGACGAGTTGTTCGGCAGACTTGATCTCGTCGAGGGTGACGCCCTGGGTGGAGCGTCGCGTCTCACGCACGCGCTTCGCGTGAGCTTTCCTTTGAGTTTCACTCTCCTCATCCCGAACCGGGGGTACAAACGACCTGTTACATAAAATGTGTTAGTTTTCGTTCCTCTTACAGCAGATTTCACGAAAACAAAGCAAAAAAAAACGAATTATTGCAAAATTTTCTAATCAAAGACAGTTAGACATGCAACACGTCTAGGAACAAAATAAATATCAAACTTGACATGCTTGATATCACTGAAAACATGGTATGAACAAAACGCAAATAAAATCGTCCGAGCACAAAACAGACGAAGCGCAAATGATAACTAACACACAAATAAAACCGAGTTTGCTTGAACACGAGAACTGTCTTGTCTATTGACACGATATGAAGTGTTTAATTTTTTTCTAAATTATCATGATTAATTTTGGTAAGGACAGGCTTACCAAATTAAACATGATAATTTAGAAGAAAAAAAATAGTATATTTTTTTATTTAACTAAAAGTTGTTTGACGCAGTTCCATTTCCGCATAATTAGGGTCATCTATTTAGAAATACAGTTCATAGAACAATCGACTTTAGCGAAATCAATTCCCGTATCCAAGCATTGAACGTGTACATAACATCACGGTTACTTGAAAAAGTTCTTGAATATGTTCCCGGGCGACAACTTGGTCGGCGTGGTCGAGCTGGGTGTCGAATTGGTACTGTTCGACTCTACGCTCTCCGGTGAACTGTTGTGATACAATACCATAGTTGTGTAGTGTACTACGTTTTTAGAAAATATGTAAGTCAAAGGCTTCAGATCCTCTTATAATCGTCCATGTGATGCCTTAACAGACGATACTTTCAGCTTTTTTAAATACAACAGACATATTTATTATATCTAGAAATTGTTTTGTTTTCTAAAGTTGCTACTAGGAAAAACACAAATACCCTAGCACAGACACACTGCTGACTATCTACTTATGAAAATACTTTCCATATAAATAGTTAAAATAAATAAGAACTAAAATATAAGTTTGGATCGAAACAAGTTGTAAAGAGAACAGACATTAAAGTTCAGTAAGAATCTGAAGAAACGACTCGACCAAAATACCCTGCGCAAGCGCTCTTACACAGGCAAGGCATCAGCGCCAATGTTTAACCAGTTTCAAAACTAATAACACTTTTAATAAATTTAATTATTCAGTGTCTAGAAATCACTGCTCTGCGGTCCTATGCGTTTGCAGAGCCATAATGTGCCTTTCACACGGTGATGATATTAGTACGATATTTGACTGTTTAATTTTCGTTCTACATGGCAGTTTCAGTATTTTTTACCATTATAAGGAGTGAAGATATGTTGAACTTTTTTTACTGCCCCAGAAGGAATTGGTTTTGCGTAACAAATAGTACTGGTACTGGTCAGCGCCGCATAAGATCACATTCTCTAACAACAGTTTCTACCCACACTTGAATATCGAAGCACATTACGTGTGTACCATACCTTCTAACTGTCGTGGTGGTCGTGGTGTTGGTGGGGCTGGCGTTGGGCGTGGTGGTCGTGGGGCCGCTCCACGTATTCACCTCCCTCTCCCTTCTCTCCGTTGGATTAATTCTAAGCACCAAAATGGATACGCTGACTATGACATCGAGAAATACCACATGCTTTTACTGAATTATATGTTAGCTCCTACTACTACTGTATAGTATGTTAGATACTACTGTATAGTATACAGCTATATATTTTTGTTGGTGTATGAAGCTTGGCGCAAAATTCTCCCAATCGCACATGCATTTTCGAATAACATGTAGTTTTTTTATTCCAAAAACCACAATGGTTTCTTGATTTTCAATTAGCAAAGAAACATCAAATATTTTGAAAATTCATGACAATTTTATCAAAACTAATTTTTTATTTTATAAATGTTGTAGTTGAATAAAATTGTGAGTGTAGTGTATGTGTAAAATAAACAAAATATATATACAAATAATCAAACTAACATTTAGAACAACAGTAAAAAGCATACATAGCAAGACATAGATAACAGTTATGTTGTTGTATAATTAATAATCAAGTTTTCGTGAATAGATTACGATCATTGCGGTTCGTTTTCGTAAGAAACTTGAAGGAAAAACACAAAGTTATTGAAGTTACATAATAGAGCATCACAGAGTCAAAGCAAAAATGTTTCATGTGCTTGTAACTACACTGTGACACTATGGGTATCCATAGGGTCAAACCGGAATACATGAACGACATTTTGAGGCACAAAAATTGTAGCTAATCATAATTTTACAAAGTCATTGGGCCAACATAGAAACAAATTCCGACTCAAGTTCAGCGCAAGCACAAAAACTATTATATTAACTAACTGCCTTGTTTATTCATTAAGGTTTTTCTTTTTCTGTGACATTTAAAACATTTCTATTCGATTAAAAGCTCAAAACGAACCGCATCGATCGCCATCTTAAATTAAACGAGCACCTTGTTTGTACATCGTCGTTAGTACTCTCTGTCGCATTGTTAGTGTGCTCTTGAGTTTTTTTCCTCTCCGCTGCTGGCTGCGCCGGCGGTATCGAAGGACAGGAGGACGCCTTTATACGTGCGGTCACGTCTCGGTACCGTTGGTAGAAGCTACAATGCACACAAGCATGCAACATGTACGTAGCATATGCAATGTTAAATGTTATAGAGTTGAAGACTTGAAGGCAGCGGGAACTGCCATTGGTTCAGTTCTTTTTTCATTGTGAATGGTTTTACAAATGTGTATGGTAAAGTTGACAGGTTCTTGGTTAAGAAGTAAAATTTTCTCGTATCTATAGTCAACTTATAGCTGTAAGCCAAAATTGACGTTATCATTATCGTGGCATTAACGTTATAGTGGGTTACCTTTTATGATTGACATCCAATCGAGTTAGAGAGCCCAAATAATCGGCATGAAACCAATATCCCCCACTTCAACATACACTTTTGAATGTTCTCAAATATACAAGAAAGCTTAAAATAGTATATTATTGTTCTCAACTTTAGAATGAGTATTATATTGTTTTCAGCAGTTACTCATACGTTAGCACATTGTTAAACGTTATTTTTTTTATCCATTTCTTCATATTTTTGGTTAGTGCTAGCGGAACAAAAAGGAGCTCGTCATAACATTTTAGATATCACCATCTTTCCTGGACAACACTTTTGACGGGACGTCACAGAAGCTGTTACTTCATCATTTTGCAGCATAGTTCTAGCGTACCGCAAAGCCAGAATAGCCATCCCGTAGTACCTTTCCAATTTGCAGAAATTTTAAGCCCAGGACCATACTTATTAAGATTCGACCAATGTTCATGTTATCCCCAGAATAGCCAGAGCCGGTTGCTGAATTAAGTATTTTGTATTAGGAACATGTCAAAAATTGACAGGATTTCAGTCTAAAGTAGAATTTGACATAACACAACTTAATTTTTAAGCAAAAATAGTTAAACTGATTGCAATGAATTTCATTTGTGTTGGCTACACCAGTCGGGATTCACAAATCTTGGTCGAAGCTCAGTGAGGAGCCCAGCACGTCACAAAACATCAATAAACGCCAATTTGTATGCCAGCACTAATCATAAAAATCTCGGACACGACTTCAAAAAAGCTTTTAACATTTCTAAAGAATTGTGAGCAAAATAATAATTACGAAAATGAAGTATAGCAACAAAAAATGAAGGTGCAGAACTAAAAAGTCTAACATTTGAAATTAAATTGCAAATAGATGCACCTCAACAGTTACCTGCTGAAGTGCATCCGTATGACGGAATGAGTTACAGTGATTTTCTTAATTTTCAGTGACTTATTATTTACTAACAAATCTGATGCTTTGACTGCGTAAATGGACGACAAGTTTTCAAGTAATTAAGATTCTAACAAATATTTGGATTATTTCATCTGTAAGACGTCCAGTATTGGACATAGACCCCCTCAAAGTTGTCCATAACAAATTGTTTTGAGCCGCTTGCATCCAAAGGCACCTCGCGACCTTCACTCGGTCGACTGCCCATCTAGTTAAAACCGTTCAAAGATATAGGTACAATAACAATTGCTCTAGCCTCACAATTCTCTAAGAAAGCTTAGATTTTTTTTAATGTAATCGATATTTTAGTTGTCATGCCAAATTTTAACGACATACAATTAATTTTGTATATACAACGATACTTTAACATTGCACAACAGTTCAGTTTCTGTAGACGTTCAATAAAAATAAAAACTGGCTGTCTGCCATTTGCGGCACCTTACGTCAAATAATTATAGTTACCGTTAAAGATTTTTAAAATATAATTAATTTCATAAATAACTGTCTTTACTAGTTAAGACATGACCAGTGATACTATGGCAGCGTGCTTAGGTTTCAACATCAATGTGCAGCAAATATTATTATATTTTTGGAATTGTTATATTCTGTAGTTTACAGATAAAAAAGTTTCAAGAGTCTAAAAGCTAAGGAAATTGAGAAAAATAAAGATAAGTTTTCACTAAATAACTCTACTTCTCAATAAGAGATGCGGATATCGAGTTTAAGAATGATTTTCTACTATTTGACACGCCATCGCAACGATGTGCTATACTAGAAAGGTCAGAAAACAATCTTGATGTGTTTTTGGTGAAAAACTCAGTTTAAAAATAAAATGCAACTAAAACCAATGTAAATGCAACAATAAAAAATTACTTAATTAATTAAACCATTACTTTAAGCAGTAGTTTATTTGTTTAGTATGTGTTTAAGTAAAAATTGTTTCACTACAAGGTTACTTTTATTTAACTACCTAAACCTTTCTATTAAAGTATTTTTTATACCTTCACAAGAGGGTAAACGAGCATGCGGGTATCCTGATTGTTCATCCATTGGGCAAGTATCGCTTGCAGGGGTAAGGTTAGCTTGATATAATTTGCCTTTGAACCTTCCTTAAGGATATGCCACAGTTTAGACACTTCATCATAAAATCTATTTAACCGAATCAAAGAACAGTTGAATCCTTTATGAATAGCAATGGTCGTCAGGAATTGGAAACAATAGATACGCCAAGATCGGTGTGCAAGTTGGGATGTGATTATGGTAAATGGCGATCTGAGGTAGATAAATCGATAATTATTTTTTTCACGACACACTAATTCAATCTTAAGATTGAAATCAGTTTTTTATTAGAAAACTGACCCATCAAACTCATCCGTGGAACCATATTTTACACTTAGTTATGTTACTTCAGTATACAATGATATTAATAGGCTAAGTTGCAATGATATTAATAGTATAAGTTCATAAATCTCTTTTACGAAAAAAAATACCAAATGTCGATTATTTAACACAAAATAAATCTTCACATTAACACAACTATTAACTATTTAATTTTTCATAATTAAAAAGATAAAACGGTAAAATAAAATATCAGTCCAAAAATCTATTTGAATCTCGATTTTTTGTGAATCGATGTTTCACGATTTGACACGAATCGATTTAATTATCAACATTAAGAAACAGATTGCTGGCCGTCCCTACACAGGTATCCGCCACTAATGTCAGATGCATTGTAAAAAAATGACACTCCTTTATACGCAGTGATTATTAAAAAAAAATGATGGGTGTTCGATCATAGAAATACACACACGTGTCAATAAAAACTTAACCTAACCTGGGCCCCAAGTCGGAGTGTCAGTGGTTGACCACTGGAAAGTCATAATGACACTTTTATATCCAGTGGTCAACCACTGACACTCCATTGAAAGAAATGGCATAGAATCTTGTCAAAATCAACCATTATGAAATCAATGATAGACCATTCTGACACTATTGTAATAGCAGACTTGGGGCCCTGTAGGCTTGTCAATCAATAAGATTAATTATAAACAAAAATACATAATACTCCTTACTCATTATTCTCTCTTGATCGAAAATAAGTCGTCGTATTATGAGTAGGTTACTATGGTTACCGGATGATTATGGATACAATGGAACGTCAACATCGTGAAACACTGCGGAAGCAATTAAAATACTGTTTTTTTTTTTGAGATTTTAACCTTGGCCTTATTCGGAATAATATAACAACGACAATTTAAATCTGGGGGTAGAAAACTGTAATCCTGCACATGATCCCGAACTTGCCTAGGTAGAAACTGATCATCTTCTTTTGATTTTTAAATAAATTGGCTGATTTAATTTTCGTTCGTTTAAAGGTTTTTGTAGTTTATAGTAATGACAAAATTGTCAGTTCTTTACATTTACTTATTTTCTTTGAAAGAACTGCTCTAGATCTTTTTTATGTATTGCAAACCTTTCAATCGAAGCTGAATTGTCTAATTTACTCAGATGAGGGTCAAATGTCTCATAGGGCAAAAAGCTCTTCTATAACTTTTGCCGATTTTCTTTACACCGAACGCCTTCGTAAACCAATTGTGCACTGTTAAAGTACGAGAGTGAGTGTGACGTGTTGCGTCGAATCGGTACCTCTTATCGTTTTCAAAGCTGTGTGTCCTCCTCAGGATTGTGTCGTTGTCACTGACTGCGTTGTTAGCAGGTTTGTTGTTGTCCCCTGAAAATGTAACAAGTGTCGAGTTCAATTACAAACGTTTGTGTTTACCTTAAATTATACTGTCTGTAAGGCACTTGTCTCCCCGCCGACGAAGCAGCGATTAGCTATCGACAATTTTCTCGCTGAGGAAAGGGACAAAAGATATAGATCTCGTGTGAGTAAAAGAGACATATACATTCATAGTCGATAGCTGGGTGTTCACACTGCCGGCGAGCCGGCTCTTACCACTAATTAATTGGTCGCAGCGACAAGAGCTATCAAAGATAATACTGGCTCAGCGATACTCGCTCGGCGATTCTCGCTTGGCGATCAGAACTCACCAACCAGCGGTAATTTCTACCTATAGTGCGGGCCGGAGCGAATGATGCGAGTAATCGCCCGTCGCACAAAAGCACTCAGTTAAAGCGACAAAACTATCGAAACTACTCACTCGCTACTCGCTGCTCGCGAACTCGTTTCGAGTTTCAAGTTTTACTCACTTCTCGCTGATCACACTGCCATCTGCACAAGTGCCTTAAGTTCGCTTTTCGCAGCGACTCGCGATTGTACCGTGAGCTTGGTATGATTTGGTTTGATTCTACCTGAACCTAAGTTTTTATAGTTCTTACATACGAAACTGAAGAGACTACGGTGTACGACGTGCTAGCGATCTGTCCCACCTATTCGCCTGACTCTCTATCTTTAAGATCTTTGCGAGTAACACTAGTATTTACACCTACCTACACTCTTCTATCATACGGACTTGACAAGAGTTTTTTAACCCTATCAGCACACTGTCCACAAAGTTTGTAAAAAAAATGACTGTTACTTGCATGATACCGACAGTTCAAATTGAATTATCATGGTGATAGATCGTCGAGTCGATAAAGCTGCCTGCCGAGCGGGATGTGATAGAGGCACGGTTGATTTGCACGAGCGCAATATCGACTGGTGGACTTCTACCAACCGCTACCCAGTTGCCACTTCCACGAACATTTAAGAAGGAATTAGCCCCCACTAGATATTCCCTATACATAATATAACTTACTAGGCGGGTCTGAGTGCCTGTTACGGAACGAAGCCGATCGGCGCCACGAAGGTGCGTCTTCTGGCGACGACTCCGTCTCGGTGGTCTCGGGCGACGGCGGGCGGCCGCGCGGTGGCTTCGGCTCCGCCTTTAAGATCTCCGGCGCCGGCGGCTTGTCTGTCGTGGTAATGAATGAATGAGTGAATGGTTTGAACAACATTTAGTGATATTTTTAAACATAGAATTCTTTATTTAAACTATTTAACAATTTTTTTAATACTGGCATTTTAAAAACCAATTTCGTTTTTTGAATATTTAAGGTTTTTCAATTGTTTTTCTTATTTGATGTTGTCCAAACCCTGAATGAAGTTAAATGCGACCTCGGCCAGCTCATCGGGCGAGTGGCAGTTAGCACAACAAACACTCATACCGTTAATATTATGATTTACTTTAGCAAGTAGCAGAATCATTTCACTTGGTATATCATTATTCTAGACTTGTTCAGACAGGATAATAGTGCAAAATGATACAACAATACCTATCTCTAATATGATATAAAACGACATCTCTGACCATTTGTCCAACGACGGCACATTGTCGGTTCAGAGAACATCGTAACACCTGTAAAATGAACCTGCTACATTTTGTGAGCAACTGGGACTACGTGCAAGCTTACCTTTAACATTATCTACTGCAGCCAAAGTCGGCCAATATAGGCTTGTTTTAACGTAAACTAAACCGGTTTGGTTAAAAACAGCAAACAACACAATAAGCTTTATAGTATCTGTTGTACAAGCATCTAATAGTGTGTAATCGACATTTTATGATAGTGAAATAAGTCCCTTGTTTGCCCCAACATGCTTTCGGTGTGTCTTAATATGGTCAAAAGAGTCAACAGCGACACAAAAAGCACGTTAAACCAACGTAAAGACAGAAAGCTGAGTACAGACACGGACACTCAAAAGCACATTAAATCTCAGTTAACTAAACTACAACACTATCAACGTAAAGACAGAAAGCCGAGTACAGACACGGACACTCAAAAGCACGTTAAATCTCAGTTACCTAAACTACATCACTATCAACGTAAAGACAGAAAGCCGAGTACAGGCACGAACACTCACGAATAATGATGACTAGGACCCGAATTTTCATACCTACAAACGGGTCCTAAATACAACACTAGCAGCGCACACTACTCGTGTTACCAACTTCAAACAACTGGGACAGACAAGAGTGGGATCTAACGAAATCTGTGGCACGATGACTACTAACAAGTTTCATACAACATGTTCAATTCTGTTAGCTATTGTGAGGGCTGAGCCAAACGAGAAAGGTTAACCTATATTGTATAAATTGAAATTTAAGTTCTTCCAACTTAACAGACTGATGTGTTGCTGGGGAGTTTGTTGTGCCACTAGTTCTCCCCAGGCAAACCACTAGGAAGTGGTTACGTGTTCTGGGACACAATTTATATGTAAATCCGAAGAAGTGCAGCTTACAGCCTAATTTGAATAAATTTTGTTTTTGATTTTTAGTTCCAATAACCCGTGTTAATCGGCAGCGGTGGGAAGACTTCGTCACTAAATATATCGTTCCCAATCTAGTGATGAACATTTCTGAGCGGCAGAAAGGAATATATCCAGATAGGACTGGTTTAGCCCTGTACTCCGTCAGACTGGGACTCCACACGTAGAAGGTTGTATGTACATTTAGCAAGAAAAAACTTAAATTTAGTTTCGAAAAAACTTGGTAATAGCCATCATGCTTAAAGTGAAATAACAAATGAAAGGCACCTTCAGTCTTACCGTTGACGACTTTCTCTGGCTGCGGCGTGATCTCGATGTCGACCCGCTTGGCTTCGTGCTGCGGCGGGCTGCGCTTACGTATGACGTTATTGTTGTTGGTCTTGCGGCGCACAGCCTTCATCGCGTCGTGGAGGAACGACAGCATGCCTGGGTCGACCAGCTCTAGGCAGGTTTGGCCCTGGAAGAGAATTTAGTTTGTGAATAGAACTCCTTGGTAGTTTACGGGATTGGTTATTGTGTAACTGGAACTGATGACAGCAATCATTCAATGGGGTTACATGTTAAAGATCCCTTTAATTCACTTACACACTGTTTTGAAGCTTTCTAGGTTTTTCAAGGTAAAACCTAGAAACAGACCGGTTTCTGCCATAGTGCGGAAAGGATTATTCATCTAACTCGGCGTTATCAAGTGCGTCCAGGTTTCGCCGGACGATTGAGGTAATTGGTACCGATTTCTGATTAGGAAGGCGAAATATGAGGCAAAAATAATACGTCTGTTTGGTTTCTAAAGTCTTATCATTCATGGTAGGAGCAGATATAAATCTGTGGGGGTGAATATTTTCTGTTCTTTTCATACATTAAAGCCACATTTTCATAGGAATAATGGACAGTCTTCTGTGTGCAGCTATTCTATTCTGTAAACAACTATTTCAATATCGAGCTTCACCTGAGTGACAAAGCTCACAAATTGAGCTTTATTACACACAACATAAAGGTCTTATGTTTATACGAATTTGATACTCGCCTCGGATTCCGCTGTCGAGACACGAAAATGTTGTTACAGTATAGCACTACTGGTCTCACTGAAATACGGAAACAAACCCACCGAATCCCAAATCGATCACCGAAAACTCTTAGAAACATCCTAAATAAACCTAGGGAGGCCTAATCTGCATCTAGATGGTAAGCTGGATAGAATGAAGTCCGATTTGGCCCACGCACATCGCTCCAAGCTCAAGACTAAGTGTGGAAACCAAGCACTCTAATAGAAATAAAATGGAATAGACGGCGGTTGCCGCGGCTCGAAGCGATTACTCCTATGTGGATAGTATCCCTTCATCTGTTTCACTGTCTTTAAGGACGAACTGTCGAATTCTCGCATCTGTCACGTCACGCTTGAAGGGCCACTGGTCGCCGCCATTGCTTATGTCGTAACGATGCGAGAAATTTGACACAAACAGATGAAGGGATATACCGGTACTTACTGAATAGTTCTTGAGGATGGGGTCGGCTCCGTAGTTGAGCAGCAAGACGGTGGTCTCCTTCTGTCCCCAGAGAGCGGCCGCGTGCAGCGGTGTCCAGCCGTCGTAGTCCAAGCAGTCGGGGTCTACGCCGCACTCCTCGAGCAGGATCTTAGCCACCTGGACATTATAAGGGTTAGATTAGCCGAGCATAACTAGCAGTTGTGTCGCAGTGTTATCAACCTTATGGTACTAGTTTTTTTTTTTTATTTCAGCGTGTGTTGTCCCACTGAATAGAATAGAAAACACTGCTGTGCTAAGCCCCCCCAAGTTCCTTCAGGAAATCTTTCTGCGTCTCTTTGTGTTCATACCATTTAACATCGAAGACACTCACAAACCAAAAAAAACACATGACGTGCCCATAAACCAAAAAGAATCGGATAGGCTTTATCATGGACGCACCTTTATGTCGTCATGTGCGTGCTAGGTAGGTTGTAGAAAAAAAACACAGCTTTCTTTAACTTTACAATTTCTAATGATTACAAGTATGAGTAAATGTATTACACCTTCTATGTAACGTCTAAAGCTCTGTCAAACGCGACCTCTCCCGCTCGAACCGATCAATATACTGCTAAATAATTGCTAAATAAACACAGCGCACAATTGTAAATTTAGTTGCGACTGCGTCGTGCTGTGTGTGTGATTACAGCGCCATTTACGCCATCAACAAGCGTGCACTTCCAAGTATCTAACATGGTAATAAAATAATGTCAGTATAGGTGCTACACTTCCAAAGAAATAAGTGATTTTAACATAACATATTTCGTTACACATGTGTTTATTGCGAGTGACTTTCTATTGACCGAAATGAAAAATTCGATGTTTCACGAAAAAATTCGCAGACATTGCGATACCGACCTGTGACCTAGCAGTAAAATGATAGAAGCTATGACTAATAATGCAGGAAGATAGATGTGTCTTCTGTTGGCAGTGCTCATAAAAAATCAAAACGCACTTGTGAACAGTAGGGCAATGTTTGACGCCCTACTGTTCACAAGTGCGTTTGCGACTTTTAGACCTATTTGCACATATAAATCTTCGCCGCTATTTATCATCGGATCAAGAATAGTACATAGAACTATTAATACTAACATCGACGTATCCTTTAGCTGCCGCGACGTGCAGAGGGGTGCCTCCATTGGTGTCTCTGACTTCTTCATAGCCGTTAGCTACCCATTTGCGGCAGTCGCTCAGCAAAGCGTCCACCTCAGCGTTGCGATACCTCTCGCAATCCACTCCTGAAACAAAATAACAAAGATTAGAGAATGAGAATCAATAATTATTGTCTATAGGTGTCCAAATTTAAATATTCCCTGAGTCGGGAAACGGAATAGCGCTCATAGTACATACTTTATGGGAAGATATAGCATGATATTTGCTGAACCTTTTAGTAACTGTTCTAAATTTACAGACCAAGAAAAAATCACTTTCTTGGCTAGTAATTGGGCCATTGGATCATAAGACCTTTGAGATCATAGGATCCACTAAGAAATAAGGCCTAGTAGACTGTTGTTTAAATATTCTTAACAGATTAGACTTTCTTTTAGGATAGATTTAATGTTCATCGTCAGTGTAATGTAGGTAAAATTAAATTTTAATTGTGCGAAGCTGAGACAAGATGATAGAACAGCATATATTTCTAAGTCCGTTCACAGTTATTTTACCTCTGATTTTGCAGCATAGTCAAAACTAAATTAATCCCTATTATTATTGCAATAAAGTTGAGTGCTCGTTAGAGGTAAAATGTAAATGGACTGTAGTACTAACCTTTGTCATCGATGATTTTCTGCAGCATGTCGGCCATGGCATCGCTTTCGGCGATGTCCACGGGCAGCTCTCCATCATAATTCACGGCAGCAACGTCTGCACCGTTCTCTAAGAGGTATCTGAAATAGAAATATGCACGTAGTTAATAAAACTTCCAAAGTACAAAAGTCCGCACTCGGGATCTGCCAGCGAGCAATGGAACGAAGTATTAGACAGTGTACTTCGTTCCAAAACACATATAGCAGACGTAGGCAACTCAGCCGCCAATCTAAAATGGAACTGGGCTGACCACATCAGTCGCACATCGCAACAAAACTGGACAAAAGTGGCCACTGATTGGATTCCAAACAACAGGAGCCGGCGACGCGGAAGGCCCAGGAGGAGAAGGAGTTAGATTCCTACCGAAAGGATTGGCCAGATTTGGCAAAGGACAGAGAACAGTGGAAGAACGGAAGCGAGGCCTTTGCCCTGCAGTGGGACACCACAGGCTCAAAAAAATAAAGTTATCTGTCCTAAGAGTAACCGACGAAGTTTGCAAAGTTAAAGGGCAGAATTGGCACTGAAGCTGTCGCAGGATCGTCTGCCGTTTGAGCAGACGTGTCCTCGGATAGAGACCACGAACGGCGACTCATGTCTTAAAACACATTCTTAGAAGCGCTGTCAACATTAATAAAGTGGCTGTAAACAAATGGATGCGGTGGACTTAAAACCAGGTGTAGTGGCGCGTAACATGTTCAGCAGATATTGAAAGCCACAAGAAGCTGGCAATCTTATCCAAGCCACCTAAACCATTATAGCAATAAATTCCTAGTATTAGGAGCCAAGAATCTATCATTCAAATACATTATGAAAATATTCGAGAATTCGAGAGTGGCCTAAAGGTAGGTATATAATTAAATACTACGCAGATAAAGACGTAAGTGGTTACTATGTTTCAGCGTAGTAGTAGCATTTTTCCCTCGTCAAATACTTTTATGCATCTACTTGAGATATGTTTTGATGGGCAATCATCAAATGGGTCGTCCCGCTCTGGGCGGAGCGGAAGGGAGTGTCAGGCTCTTTAACGTCCACCGCCAGCTAAACTAATTAAGAACTAAGCTCAGTGAACTAAGCTAAGATAAACTGGGAATGTAATCCGTCCACCGAAAAATAAGCTTAATTCGTGATGGTCAGCTTGTGCTAGAACGTTGAGTTAATCGAACGTGATGGAAGAAGAGACGAGCTATGACGAGAGTTCAGAGTAGGATTACAACCATCATAGGAACACATTCGAACTAGACTAGCGATAGGCGCCAGAGGGGTAAGGCAAGAGAGTGAGGGGCGCTTAGTTTTGCTCACGTAGTTACGGATAGGCCTACACAACTAAGTCAGTGCGACTTAGTTGGGCTATTTTACGTAGCTTAGCTGGCATAGTTTGCGGTGGACGCACATGTATGAAAAACTGGCTAACTATGCGAGCTACTTATCAAATTATTTAACTTAGTTTAGTTGACAGTGGACGTTCGGCTTTACTGATTAAAACTCACTCGTGTTCCTCCTTTGCGTTCCAGAGCCGCAGTAATTTTTTTGCTCAATTCCGCAACCCTGGCAATACTTGACATACCTAACACGTACAACTAACTTATTTATGCCTTGTTTCGGCTTTCTGAAGAACCGAATGGATCAGAAACACTTCTTATATATCGTTTATTGCATTTATGAGTCAGTTTAAATAATATTTCACAGTAAATCTTCTCGTCCCACATACCACAGTGCCTCAAGACGAAATTCTATGACCAGTGCGTGTTGCCAGTGATGATATATGGAAATTAAACGTGGTCGCTCACAATGGGCCTCATCAGTAGGCTTAAAGTCAAGAAAGGGCAATGCTTGGAGTTTCCTTACGTGATCGAATCAAGAATGATAATATCCGCAAGAGAACCAAGGTTACCGACATAGCCCGAAGGATCACCAAACTAAAGTGGCAGTGCAGGGCACATTGCTCGCACACCAGATGATCGATGGGGCCGAAAAGTTCTGGAGTGGCGACCGCGTACCGGAAGATGCAACATTGGAAGGCCTCCCACAATGTGGACCGACGACCTGTTGAAGGTCGCGGGTAGCCGATGGATGCGAGACGCGCAGCACCGGTCGTTGTGGCGACGCTTGGGGGGAGGACTATGTCCAGCAGTGGACGTCTTTCGGCTGATGATGATGATGACATAATAAAGTTTTCGCAAGTAAGATTTTCCCGTTACGTAGGTATATTATACTGACGTCAATCTGCAAATGCTAAGCATTTTCCTGATTTAGATGACTGATGATCCGGTATTGGATGGAAAATGAAAAATAGGGCACCAGTGTCAGCGGTTGACGTTTAGTCTGAAATTCAGGTCCATTCTTGTAAATGTCTATTGGATAGTGACTATGTGGACACTGCATCACAGGCCCTTGACGTTTAAGTCGCTGATGAAAATGTCTTTTTAAAAAAGTTCATAGAGATTTCAGGTTTTCAGCCAATAACTTTAGAATAAACAACTAAGTTATTTTAACTAGAGAAACTCAGTGTTTAATGTTCGTCAATTTAGACAGCAACAAAGCTCAGATTTTAAGGACTCGGCTGAAATGATACTAACAGGAAAAACTGAACAGCTTCTTGGAAAACGGTGTTATATTCTATGGAATTCAGTATTATTCCGTCTGATCAGCTGTTCCATATAGTTCATATTTCTATTCTGGACAAATAAATAACACAGTTAAGGAAAAAATACCTATTCAGTAATCACTGATAGCAACATAGGTGGTGCATAAAAAAAATTGAAATATATCCTCATTTTGAGTATCAATGTAGCCGAATAGAAATAGTAATTTAAAATAATTTATACTTATCTAGCAGAACGTGTAACAAATTGGAAGTAATAAAGATTCTTTATTGCACTTAGGTACCTTAATGACAGACTTTAGCACGTTATACAACATCGATCGATTCTCCCAATTGATCACAATTTGCAAGGGTTAATTGACAACTAATGCGCACTTTATTTATTTCAATGTCCCTCTATACATATTTGAACTGTACGGCAAATTCCCAATTCCTACATTGGTCTTTCTACCTCCGCTCTAAATTTACAAACATCATCATCCGATGAGAAATATATTAACCCCCTTCAATTCCTCGGTCAATCTTATACAGCTGCTACAGCCCACGTTCCATAGATCGTCGCCCCACAGAACCTGGAAAAGTCCTACACTTGTTTCACGGCCCACGAGGATGGATGTGGAGGTTAGTCGACCACTCCGAACCTGTCGGATGACCTCATTCAAGAACGTCAATGGCTCTAGGAACACTTGCAAGATACTTCCTCCTTTTGGACAACATGACAGTTTAACACTCATACCTAATAAGTAACCAATGAACCATAACAAGTAATTAACGACAAAACAATAAACTTTTAAATGTTATCACTCTTAGCTAAATACAATGAATAGCGTCGTTCACAGAAAACCCGCTGCCTATTGGGTCATCGTGACTCAACCTTTGTTTACACTCGCCTATCGTGTGTCGCACGCTGCGTCAATGTTGTGTTATTCATCATCATATTATTATAACGACATAAACAAGTAATTATTGATCGGTAGGAAATTGTAGTTCGGGAGAGTACCGGAACTTTCCTCGTTTGGGGGACGATCTACATACGCGACTTGACTAAAAATAACAACCACCGATCTAATCTTATCTTACTAGCCGATATGTCCTACTGCAGGTCAAAGGGTATCCCTATCCCTTGTCCACAAAACTCCGTTTTCTACTAGCAGGGGCCACTTCTTTTATAAGGAGTGAAGATCATCGAAGCCGATATGAATTTTCGTGCGTAAGTACCAGTTTATGAAAATGACCAAGTAAAACAGCCCTATGACCTTAGTAGCAAAATGGAAAGACACCAGTGATGTCCTGCTTCATTATCCATATCAACTGTCATATTATGTATAATATATTAACCCCAGATAAAGATAAACATATAGTTACCTAGCTATGCTCAGAAAGCCACAGGATGCAGTGGCATGCAGCGGGGTCCATCCCTCGTTGTCTCCACGATTGACGTCAGCGCCATGCGTCACGAGGAACTCCACCATGTCCAGATTGTCGTCTATGCACGCCTGGAAAAAACATGTTGAGGTTTTGTGTAAAGAGGTTTTATGAACAGGTTCTATTAATTTTGAGAGATTCAAAAATATTATCATCTTTCCTTATTTTTATAACAAAGTAAAGATTGTAGAAGTACACGCATTTTTTAAAACAATCGGTTATATAGAGGTTAGGTTAGGTAAAGGTTGACTGGTAGAGAATGCCTATGGCATTAATTTATTAGTACGCCTCTGTACATTTGTGCTGAAAGTGTTTAATAAATAAATAGAGGGTATTTTTATTCGTTTGTTACTGATCTTGATAAAATATCATAATAATATCGGTCACATCACAGAGATTTTTGTAGAAAATTAATGTCTCGTCTCGCACATGTAATGAATTACCAAAGATCTTAAAAAAAAAAAACTAAAAACAAAGAGAATGTATCGCAAAGCAAGAAATAAATGTAAATAAAGC
Source organism: Lacanobia wlatinum (assembly GCA_947578705.1). Lineage (NCBI taxonomy): Eukaryota > Metazoa > Arthropoda > Insecta > Lepidoptera > Noctuidae > Lacanobia > Lacanobia wlatinum. The sequence continues at coordinate 34,617,060 of OX388022.1, forward strand.
TAAATGTCATTTAGATGACATATTGGCTCTCATAAAATAATGAGTATTTAACAAAAGGTGAGGGTTCTAACTGTGTATGTTTTGTACGTCGTCGTGGAAAGTGCAGTTTAATTCTGGCTTATGGCTGTATAGTACCCTCTTCAAGGTCATCGTCTAAGACCATGATGTGTTTCTCCTAGTTGGGTCTAACTGCTTTTACGGCACAGTAAGCACCCCCTGTACTTTATCTAAATACATTTATCATGAGGAACATACTGAAGTCACCATCCGTTAATTTAATTATTTAATAAGTCAACTTTTTTAAGCAAAAATAAAAAAAAAACATCGTTTATGCAAACCGCACAGACATAAGGACATTTAAAATTCGCAAAAAAAAAAACAGACGAAAATCGCCAACTTAAATCATTCAATCATTGGATGAAAAGTCATTTACTTAATGAATAAACAATGATTCGCAGAGCATAATACAGTTGGAGCCATTTCAATGCATTTGCATGAATTTTAAGCGAGTAACAGTTGCATGAATGCATATATTCGTAGTAATTGAAATCATATCCGATACCGAACGAGTTCAGATTTCACGAATACTGAATTAATTAAAGTAAGATTGATTGCAGTATTGTGTATCGACCACCCTATGAAATCCAGTAAACATTATGTATGACTCAAGGGGATTTACCACACACATGCGTTTATATTTTTCATTGCGTTTAAGTTACATAAACAGTGGTCACTTTTCGTTCAGGAAGCTATAATAACTCGCAGTGCTTCTATTGTTAAAATGAATCTAAGCTAATAAAAGAACACTGTTTGTTGATGACAGGTCGTAGAACAATGTACGGTCCCACTTCTTGTGGATTTCCGTTGCGGTCTTTCCCATACAAACCATACAACTCAATATTTCAGTCCTGATAGCCAGTTTATAGGCAGCACAAGTTATTTCTGTAGAAAGTCTATTAGTAACGCCTGATACCATTTAAGTTATGTATATATGTAGATGGAAATTCGCATCAAAGCATAGAACATAATAGGTAATTTTTCCGCCATTGAGCGCCGTAAAAATACTGTCGAGGAACTCGCTGAGCTGCATTGGCAAGCAAAGCGGTACGAAAGAACAATATCTCCATTTTATGCCTACATTATCATTCTGAAAGTGGAACACCAGGGACTATACAATGTCCATGAAGGTAGTTTGTTTCTTAAATTGTTCAATTCCCTGTCATCTAGGTTTCCAGCGGAATCACGGCAGTAACAAGCTGAAATAAGTTGTTTTTCTTTGCCTTCAACAGCCTGGAAGTTTAATAGCATGACTCCGAACAATAACATGTTATGTTAGCAGTAAGTGAAGCTACCTGTGCATCAGTTCGGAACCAGTGCAGGGTCAGTGCCGCGGTTACTGGCGCATGCAGTGCCGGACCGACGAGCTCTAGCCAACGAGGATGAACTGGCTTTTGCAAAGAAATTATTACTTTTGGCGACACAAAGAACAAAGGTTACCTGGTTAAGGTATTGATGACACGTCGCTAGATGCTCATTAGTCGAAGATTTTGCAATTTCGTCTATTTAACGGTGATAATTCAATCGCACAGCCCGAAAATTCTTTACACAAAGAACAATCGTTTAGTTTTTGACATTTATACCTCATAAACCATGACAGCTCTTGGCGAGCCATTGGAAGTTATTAGCACAAGGGAGCTGGCATAATTACTGCCAGATACCCAGATAGAAAGCGTTTGTGCTATTTTATGTTTAATGTAATAAAAAATAAGTCCAATTTATATCTCGGAAATTACGGAGATAGCACAGCCGATAGATAATATAGATCCCCCTGTTCCCGATTTTTGTCTACATGAAATGAGCGGCTCCATTTTGTCGCAGTCTGAATGGCTGGGAAGTATACCTACTACAATGTTGCCAATAAAAAATGTTATTGTGAATAAATAATATTACTCGACCACCAATGACGAGGACAACAAGCAATTTCCACCAATTGACCTTTACAATTAAAGTTGATAACAAGCAGCGGAAACAAACCACGTCTTTTTTCTTTCATAAATCGATATGATTCAGATAAAAAAACAAGTTTGTTTCCATAATTAGCAAATGACGCTGGCATATCGGTGTAGTCAGCCTCAAAAGTATTTCGAAAATAAAAACAATTCATCATAGGAATTATTCTTTTCTTTTAAATATTAGTTTCGCTGTGGCAAATGTATAAGCTTAAAGCGCTAGGCTTGAATGTTTGCTGGGCAGAATAACAGTGGAGGCAACCGCATCACTGGAGCTTTTAAAGGTGTGTGGTGTCACCTATTGGCGGCTTATAAGCACATTTTGATACATTAGTCGATAAATGGATGTAAGTGCTTTCGTGGTACAGTGTTGACACAGAATTGATAGTGAATATCGATGTAGGTACCTCATTATGAGAGCACTCCGGATGTGACCGATATTAGAGTTGTGGACGCGTATCGCACATGCAATTAGCTTTTCATTATGTAATTGTTTTAATGAACACTTTTGTATCGGCCCCACAATAGAAAGACTGACACTAGGCTTTGAAATATAAATGCTATAAACATTTATGAATACAACAGACTACATTATGCTAGACTAGGGGCTGTAACCACGGTGTGTTTACCTTGTCGATATCTTCATCAGAATATTGGTTCAAAGATGTTACATAATGACGCCACCACGGCGTTTTAAAACTAGCTAGTTATTCGTCGGATTTATAAGCTGCGCTAACGCGTCTACGTGGCGTCAACTACTACCAGCACGGGCGACATTTTACATACGGGCCACATTTAAGTGTGATGAACAGTCTTAAACTACAACGTAAACATGATTGAAAGATATAGGACAATAAACAAAGTTGTAGTGACATCAAAATTTGTAGCAAATGAGTGTTATATAATTTTATCATAGTGTACGCTACAGTTGTACCTGCATGGTATAAAAAAACCCACTGATAAACATTTGAGGTCATAGACTTCTATCACAAGAAAGCAGGTTTCGTATTGGTTATTTTGCTACAAACTCCAACACAACTTTATTTGTTAAATAAAATGAAGTTTATTTAGTAAAAACGGATCTCCCATCAAACGGTATATGATTAAAATGCTAATGTTGTTCTTTAAATCTAAAACCAGAAATACTACAATTAATTGTATTGAACATCACAAAGAAATCTTCGCGTGCATTAAACATAAATTGATACAAAAACATAAAAGGCAAAATGCCGTAAAAGTATTACATACGAGTCAAGTATGCACTTATTACCAATTTAGGGCAATCTTGTTGTCAGCTTAGTTCAGTCTGACGATTTTGGGCAATTGTTGTAAATGCCATGTCAACTACACAGTTGTAATTCCGAACTGTGGAAGCATTAATTAATTAAAAGTAAAATTTTGAGGTTTTATTTTAACTATATTAAACACCATATATTTAAGCTTATGACGATTAATAATTATGCAAAATAAATGTGATAGATAGATTATATTATAGATTACTTTACTAGCTGACTAGGCAAACGTTTTTTGCCAAATAAAAAAAATATTGAAATAGCCTACCACCTATTCTCATACCTACCGAATATACACACAAAATTTCATGAAAATCGGTCGACCCGTTTCAGAGGAGTTCGGTAACAAATACCGTGACACGAGATTTTTATATATTAGATATTCTTTTATTTTTCTCGTCAGAATTTTTTACCAGGCATTCATTAATTAATATTCGCTGCATAAATCAATAGATTTATGGAAGCCAAATTAATATAGTCTAGTATTTAATAACACTGACATCATCACAAACTGTCCCTGTCTTCAGTCATTCGTCTATCTGTAGAAATACATATTATAAATATAGTCGTGATTCATCACATGACAGGGCCCATTAAATATGAATTAAAATAGAAATAATCTGTCGTAAAAATTCTCGACAGTCAACCGTTTGTCCATAGAGTTTGATTTTACGTACAAAATGCAGTCAAGATTAAATTCCTCTTTCAAGATAAGAGTAATAAACCAACATCATTAGGTATCGGATGGCTGACAGTACACAGGCGGTAACGACTTCAATTACAGTCAGGAGACCATTTCATTGCCAAAAACTCGAATTCCAATACTGGCAAAGTTAACGAAAAATAAAACGTCGCGTGCGCAACCTATGACGTAATATAACTCCAATATCAACGAATCACTGTCTCTGACGTGACCTCGAAATCAAATTTTCTCGCCCAATTCTAAAATAACGCGGCGCTATGTCATTCAGTTACGAACGTCATACACCCTGAAAATTTGGGTCGGTCAATGACAGCGTAGAATATCGTATCTAGTCTGCTGCTACCATACCTATATCTAGAAACTGGGACAATAAATAGGTGCGGCGGCGTTTTTAGCAGACGCAGCTTTTACGATTTTACAAAATGCTAACGCCGGGATGGTAATAAAAAATACCCATGTAGTCTCAATACCAATGAAATAACATAATCGACAAGCAAAAGCACTAGATCGTGCATGCAGAATCGACGGCAACGAGTCATCGACCCAATTTCCTGGACTATCTAACGAGATGACTATCGCACACTATAAATACCAAGTGTTATGTTAGACGTATAGAGAAGACAAAACGCATCCGCGATCAGATGCTGCCAAAATAATAACTCATTGGGCCTGATGGCAATAACAGATAGCAGAGTGTTTACAATTATAATAAATAAAGTAGTCGCGGACATAGTGCCTTTCGATTGTAATCAAATGATCTAGATCGGGTTTGCTCTCGATCTTTAAAAACGCGATATATCTACCAACTTTAAATAGGTTACGATGTTATTGTTATGTGAAATGGGTCGATCTCGCAATCAGAAAGTGACGTAAGAAAAATCAGCATGATTTTACTTTGGAGCCAAAATAGTTTATTTAATGTCGCCATGTGATCGGTTAGCAAAATATCTTCGGACGAATGTTAAATATTTAAAGTGAATGAAAAATTCGGCTAGGCAAGTAAACGTGCCAAATCTGTGTTCCGAACTAGACTAGCAGCAGACTCGCCCATTGCCACCTTGATCAAAACATGTTAAAACGGTGTGAACAGCAAACGGCATCGCAGACAATAATTATAAAAGTGACGCAATAGGTAATCGACACACTACACTACACCGACTACTCCTTAAGTAGGTACGGTGTGAGAGATTGATGAATATTAATACACACAACAGACACGCTATTACATAGAACGCAGCCATGGTCTTGCGAGTGGTCAGTTCAAGCCAGTGCCAGTGCAGTAGCAATATAAAACTGATATATCCAGTCAAAACTTTACATTATCATCTTCCAAATAAAAATAAACCTTAGCTAAGCAAGACGAAAAGCAAGAAATTGTTTTCTCTTCGCAAAGCTGTTCCTAGTTAAGGAACCTTTGGAAATGAGAAAGCATGTTCATTCATAGCGCTTGGTCACTTTGATCGGTGTTCAAGATCATTGGCACACGCGGAATTGCACTGAACCACAGCAGGTATCGGTACTTTGCAGTCATATTTTTCGTCATTGGCACGTCTGTAGTTTATATCTGCTCTGAGGTAACTAACCGCACTTTATAAATAGGGCAGGCACACACGCCCGTCCAGATGCGGTACGCACACGGAACATAAATATAAAAATCTATAGCAATCGATAAAATGATCAGTGCGGCTCGGACCGATGATGTAAACAGAGATGAATGCGTGTAGGGCTCGAACGGATAGCAACCGTTTCTAGTCAAGCTATAAAATCGATAAAAACTACAGATTTCGCGGTAATTAATTTTGGTCAATTTCTATTGTTCTGCTGATCTTTTTCCGGCGATCCATCCTTTAATCAGAGAATGCATGAAGAAGAAAATATATAATTACTAGCTGACTCGGCAAACGTTGTTATGGCACACAAAAAATATGCCCTACCACCTATTCTCATACCTACCGAATATACACACAAAATTTCATGAAAATCGTTCGAGCCGTTTCGGAGGAGTTCGGTAACAAACACCGTGACACGAGATTTTTATATATTAAAGAACCATGGTAAAAAAACAAAAGCATCTAAATGTCAAAAGTGTCTGTGATGGTAATAATTGTCACCTTTGAAACCTGGGCCGGCAGTCTCGACATAGATAACGACAGCGTAGCGACCGCATTCGGTCGCTAAGTCCTAACGATTTGAACTTACCGATATTTGGTAGTCTCTACATTCAAAACGCGCTAATTTCATCGCAAGCAAATGTCAAATTACCGAACTTTGTCGTTAACTTTTGCGAATTTCGCTATGGGCTAGCGCCGAATTTTGACAGCGTGATAAGCGTAGCGATATTATTCGGTAGCCATGACAACGCCTGACAACCGTGTTATTGGAGAGTTTCGTGATTATAATTTACTGTTTATGTGTTTTTTTTATGGACGAAGCATATTAAGCAAGGGATTTAGTCGCGCTGGAACACAGGTGCGATATGATTACGCGACGCCAAGTCGCAAAAACCGTCACGAAAGTGAGATGATGTGGATTTGGAGGGAAATCGGTTTCTGTCTTTGTACCGGGTACTATCGGGTCAAAAAAGGTACGATTGTGAAGCCTGTGGATGAACCTCGGCAATCCCTGCAAAGACAACCCCCTTATGGACTTTCTGTGGAGACCCAAGTGAGTGTCATTGCATACCAAACTGTTATTAGGTACTATCCAATTTGCAAAGCCTTTATAGTAGGTACCTTACTATGTTACAGAGATAAACGACCGTAACTGCGAGGTACGGAAGTTTATTAAGCTCCTCATCAATCAGGACGAGCGAAATGTTGTGAAGAAATCTAGGAATGCTTCAAACCCACTGCCATAGGGGAGTGACTGCATTCAATACTGAAATTTAACGCTAAAGTCACATGAGGAGCACGCCTAGGTCAACGTGCACCACAAGGGTCATTCATTGGATGAGTAAGCTGTATGTTTACCTTCACTATTGATATTGTTTCATAAATTTCCCAATTTGGCTAAAATACCTACTTGTGTATAGTTATACTATGCATACTATATACCTACTAGGTATATTAAACCTATTGTTATAGTTATGTGTGACCTTTTAACTTTAAATATCAATGCTTGAGAGCCAGGAGCAAGATATGATTCCTATATGAGTGTAATATGCGCTAACTCCACACTATACATGTTTGCTTAGTAAGATAAAAGCTATATATGTGGATAATTCTTTATACATATTGTAGGTGCTGCATGATGAAGAACCATTGGAGCCTAGGCTAATAACCCCACTGAAAAATCAACAGCTTGGCACACCCTCTGGTACTGTTTACTGTATTGAGTGACCCTCTGGTCGCTCAATATACAGATGCTTACTACTGTGCAAGAAATGTTTTGGTGTGCCGAAGTCAGTGTTTATGTGCCTGTGAGATCAGTGCCAGTTGATTTAGTTGATAAATAATATGAGGATCAACACAAACTAATTGCAGGACATAGACGCCGCCGCATCAACCAATGATGGTAGTAGCCTTGAGGTTGGCATTGAAGATACGGGTGAGAATTTGGTTCTTTCCATTGTGCTTTTGTTTGAATGTTATTAACGTAGCTCAAATACCTATAAATTTCCTATCTATACTAAAGGTAAGTTTGTGAGGCTGTAGGGGGTAATCTCTGGTTCTACTGAACCGATTTTGAACTTTTTATTACCAATAGAAAGCCACGTTATTTATGAGTGTCATGGGCTATATATTAACCCGAAAAATACCACCCAACGAAGTGGGCACGGGTCAGTTAGTCATAAATATAACCTATAGACAATTTTTTCATTAGTTACTAGCTATTGCCCGCGACTTTGTACGCGCATATCCCATTTTTCTCTCTGCCGTAGGAATTTCGGGACGAATTATGCATATAAACCTTCCTCTTGAATCACTGTCTATTGACGAAAACCATTGTGCAGTTTTAAAGATATAAGCGTAAAAACTACAAACTGAATAAGCGTCTTTGTTTTATATTATATATAAACAAGTATATCAAAATATCTTAAAATCTTATGTTTTTTGTTCCCAGAAATGGACACTGGATGGGCAGAAGTACGAAGGATACACAGGCGTCTTATTATGACATGTTTGACTTGATTATTTATTAATACTAATGCTCATTCAAACTATATCAAAGTACAGGGAAACTTTTAAACAAAAATGTCAAACATATCTCATGTCATAAATATCACCTAAACATAATATGTACTCGTATCTACTTTATACTGCGGACTGATGTTATTACTTTGCATACTTTTGTATAGATTCTGGTTCTAGAAGGTCTGTCTTTTGTGAAATAGAATAGAATAGAATGTTTTTATTTTAGACCGGAGTCCAAAGGGTTAGTAAAAATATGCATGATTGAAAAACAAATTAAAAGTAATTCCTTTAATTGTTTAAACTCTTGTTTTATTTATACGAAACTGATTAATTTAACCATTTACTTCAAAGTCCGACTAAACAGGAACTTTTGAATCGTCAGAGAGTTAATCACCTAGATAAAAAATATTCCAAAAAAATGTTCAAACAAAAATGAAATGACAAAAATGTTCCTCACAAAAATCCACCATCATATATCTATACTTAATATATAAAGCTGAAGAGATTGTTTGTTTGCTTGAACGCGCTAATCTCAGGAACTCCTGGTCCGATTTGAAAAATTCTTTCAGTGTTAGATAGCCCATTTATCGAGGAAGGCTACAGGATGATATATGTATTTATATATATCATCACGCTAAGACCAATAGGAGCGGAGCAGTATTGAAAAATGTGACGCAGACGAAGTTGCGCGGGTCAGCTAGTTAAATATCTTAATATATATAAATCTCGTGTCACAATGTTTGTCCTCAATGGACTCCTAAACTACTGAACCGATTTTGATGAAACTTTGTAACTATCTGTTATTTGATCCAACTTAAAAGATAGGATAGTTTTTTGGAACGGGAAAAAACGGGATATGCGCGTACGAAGTCGCGGGCGAAGTGCTAGTAATATAATAAAAGTGAAATAAGCCTTTAGAAAGGTAAGGCTTTGTTTATAAATAACACACAATCAGAACATATATTTTCAACTTTATTAGATAACATAATAATATCATTCTTATTTAACAACTAGACTAGCTTTTGATTGTCATCAAATAATAATTCTTATGAAAATATGTATGTAAATATAGAAATATATAGTGGATCCAATCATAAGCTTACTTAAGCTATTATTTTATTTTCTTATTAATGAAATTGAAGTTACAAAACATAAATATATTTCAATGCTTAGAATCTACTTTCATGCTAGTGGGAACAATATTATCAAATGAATAATTATGACAAAGCACCTATCTACTTATCAGTTTCAAAAAACATAGTAGGTACTCTAAGAGTAGTAGGCATCTAAGAGTTATGTATTCTAAGACATTTTTTGGTATTTCATAGACATAATTATGTGGTAATATCTCACATAGTAAAGTTACTAATTTTGGTTATGACTTAGTATTAATTACACTAGAAACAAGTTATAGAACATCAAAACAAACAACAATAAGAACCTATATGAAATGTATACTTTCTGTCAAAACAAAGTCTCAAATAGCACATGTTACATCCTCATCCTCCATCCATCATCATCATCCATGCTATATTATGTCCTCTTAAGATATGATTATTTTGTTATTCTGTCACACAAGAGTGGCTGTTGGAGGTAGAACTACTGTGAAATCTTTGAAATCCCTGCATTTTAGCTGGGAAATTGCTAGTTTACCAGCATACAGTTTAGGCAGGGCATCTCTGGGAACTACATTGCTCAATTTTAATGTGAATGAGAAACAGTGGGATCATACTTTTACCAATCTTTCTTTTTTCTTATATCTAGACACTCTTCAGAAGTACCTACCTACATAAGACAAACATCTTGTACATCACACATATCCTTGTCAAATGTAACTATTTATCACTGTTCCACTATCACTTAAGTATCACTATTTCACATTACTATGATGTTTCTCTTCATAGTTTCTTGATTTCTTTAGACCGCAGTTTTCAGTGCCTCTTGCTAAATGCTGCTTCCGATCGCCTCCTTATTTGAGTAGTTGGGAACCCTTTAACAGTTGTGCCGAGACTCGTGCAGAAGTGGCTATGTTTATAGGGTCATCAGTGGCATTTGTTAAGTACTGAAAGGTGCAGGAGCAAGGGTACTGGGGTACTAAAAGAAGTTTTCGGTCATGTTATGCACAGGGGCACCGCACTCACAATTGGTGTGAAAGGAGTCCTTAAACCGCATTTTGTAAGCATAGTAATGACTATACGGCACTTTGTGTGGATTTTCCCAAATCTTTACCTTTACAGAATATCAGAACACGGGATTATCGAGCATCTACATCAACATGAGCCGTCTCTTCATAAACATTGGAATTACTGACTTTCTGTGGAATCCCAAGTGTTATTGCGTAGCTAATCTATACTTTAATGAGAAGCTATATCTAGCGGGGTTGCACCTTGAGCCATCAATGGGTTGAAAAGGCTCGTAATAAACAATCATTAACAAAATAAATTGTAAATAAATAGTTTACAAGGACAAATATGAATTTGTCAATATTGACAAGTATAGTTTGAAGTTGGTAATTAATGTTGCAAGAAGGTAAACTTTTGTGTCCTTAAATAATTTGAAAAGTTAATTTCATCCTTTAAAACGGAAAAACTTACTCATTAAAGTTTACATAACTTATATCTTTCTATGAGAAATAATGATTTAAATATAATATTTACGTCATATCTGCACATATCCCGAGAAAATCAAAGTATTTTTTGTTAAGGTTTCTCAATGTTTCCTCAAATTCGAGGAGATCTTTTGCCGGCTAGTAATTTTCTTAAAATGGGCTGAACTATGAATACGGTTTTCGCTAGCACTACCGACATCGTTATGACATGATTTGGTCGGTATCTCAGGAGTCGAGACTACCATTTAGCGCAAAAGTTGTTATGGCAAGCGAATTTTTTCGTTAATTTTTGACAATCGGTAGAAGATACCGAAATCGCTATCCATGTCGAGACTGCCGGCCCTGCACGCAATAAACCCTCGACTACTTTCAGTAGAATTACGTAGAGATGCATAATATTATACTGAATTTACGCAAACATTTGCATTGTCTGTCAATTGAAGCCGATTCACAAAATTTAAAATGATGAAGAGCAAAGAGCAAATTGTTATGAGAAAAGTTTTGAGTGTGAATTGGCTATAAGAATAGCAGGAAATGAAACAATAGATTGATTTTGTGAGCCGGTGAGGTTAGGAAGGGGGTAAAAAGAAAACATACAGTGCCGACTCCAGCAAATAGGGATATGGGAAAAAGAGGAAATGTAGCGCAAAAGCTAGAAAGGCTGACTGTAGGACTGTGTACTAATGATGTCGTAACTCCACATTCTGGAGAAAGTTTTAGACTTATTTCGTTATATTAAACATTTTCATTTCTTCAAGACAATAACGTTACATGGTCTACTACAGTACGACAGTATTGAACATTTCCTCTTTAACTAAGTTTGCGTGACAATCAGACAAGCCATTACAAAACTGACATTGAACATTTGCTAGCACACGTTCGTGTTTTTTTTTATAGTAAAAACTATATTTGAAACGGTTTTTATACAATTTTGAACAAAACCATAATGATCTTAGAACTCCTTGAAATTGTAAACTCAGATACCAAACAACTTTTTATACAGCGAAGGTCGTTGTCACAGTTACAAGTAAAAAATACTATTGTAATAAATAAGCACAGTGTTAACTACTCTAAGGTCAACAAAGAAGTGCCTCAGAGATAGGAAATCGATTTGTAGAAGAATTACAGAAGCACATCAACTTAAGCCGTGAATGTGTGCGACAACTTGAAACGGATATTAAAACATCGCATATTGACATAGGTAACTTTACCCGATCAATATAGAATATTCAGCCTGGGCTTACGATTTTAAAACTAGACAAGCGTTATCGTCTCGGACGCGGCGCTAACGTAACCTTTATCTGTACCAAAACTACAAACATATTTTGTGACGTATGTAGAAATCACAGCTAAAATACGCAGCATGCCAAGTTCGTAGTTCCATTTAAAAAGAAATAAAAGAAGATTTATTTTTAATTCGACACTCGACTTACTGTGATGTTAGACGATTTTTTTGTTTTCTTGTGGTTTTCAAAAGAATCCAAGAGCTAAATGAATCTTACAGCTTATGCTAATTACCACGAGGGGTAAAAGAAGGCTCTACGTACATTTCTACTAAATTGGGTGACATATTGAAGAGATTCAAGTGTATTAAAGTTTATTCAATCGATTGACTGTTAATCACAAATTTCTTATGCTAAATACGAGGTTGTAAAAGGCTGAACTAAGTAATAAAAGACATATTTTCGCTGTTCTAGTTAGCTAAAGAGGCCTTTCCAAAATGGTCAGTATATTGCCAATTGTCATGCAATCTAATCTAGGTAGACAGCAGTGTCCATTCCCATCGATAACCTTCCTCGACCTGGGGCATATTAGCAGGCTAATTTAACCATAGTTGGCATTGATTTCGTGATTAACGTCATCACCAGCCTTCAAAAGTTCTCTCTCTAACTTCATATTTCGCGACTTTTCACGTTTCGCGGCCTACTCTCAAGAAGACGTACCCATTGGTCATCCGATATTCTGGTTAATATTACCAGTTTAGTTTATTCTGTGATACTTCACAAAATATAATATGTCACAATTTCCGCGATGCTTCCAATCGTCCCCCGCAAACGTTTAGCGTGGCTCTTATTTTTATAACAAGGTTGCATATGTTCGAATCGTCTGATCTTGACACGGGCAAAATTGTGCACAGTACCCTGTCAATTTCTTAGTTGTAAATAATGCTCGAGCTAAATATAAATCACGGTGCTAGTGTTGAAATTAACTACAACTGTTAGAAATAAAATTTAAAAGAGATTGATGTTGGCTCGAGTAAGCATCCTGAAGCGACGGAACCGTCTCCGAATAGACCATCGCATTAGTTCTGGTGGGTGTTGTTATGGCTCAGGCATCATTGAGTGGGATTTTCAAGTTCTATTAATAGTTACTACTAGATCATCCATATAATAATAGATTTAGAGAAAGGTCCCGTACATAAACCAATCAATACAATTCTAAAGTGGAAATAAACGCACTTGACTCAATAAAACAATACTTTGCCTCTTTCGCATGGAACTTGACAAAAATAATTAAATTCATGCAGAACCAACAACAGCCATGCCATAAATTATTCCTCCAATAACTTGGACGCTATCGTCACCAGTCAGCATAGCGCAGTTCGAGATAGTTTGATATGTTATTCCAAACAAAGACGAGTTTTTAAATTCAGTAAAATAAGGAAGTCAAAAATATCTCACAATGGCTATAAATAAATCCCGTACGAGTCCAAGCATTTCACTCGGCTAAAAATAAAGTTGACATTGTTTCTGTATTAAGTCATCAAACTGTGAGGTGATGACTATCGTCATTACGTCCGTTATGGTATAGTTAAGATGTAATCCATTTATTATTGTGATGCTTGGCTCTGCATAGCTCGTTGGCAGCAATACATGTCCAAAAGGACAACTTTGGGTATGTTCAGTTGCCAAATTGCAATCTTTATCCCGAAGTAATATGCCTTTTATTATGCGCTTGCAATCCAAGTGGCCAGAATTTAAGATTTGGAAATTAAGTTTCATGCTCAACCAATGTATAAGCATAATATTAGCGTAACTCATAAAATTGCATATTCTTTTACAATCGAAAGGAACTCCATAAGCATTGCTTCTTATGTTTAAAATTAGTCTGCTCGAAAACCTAAAACAGTAATGAATACACTAGCAATGTCAAAATGAAAGCATATGCGAAGGATTACAACTAGGCTACAGGGCCTCAAGTCTGCTATTACAATAGTGTCAGAATGGTCTCATAATGATTTCATAATGGTCGATTTTGACAAGTTTAGTAATCTACATATAAAAGCGTCATTATTACTTTCCAATGGTCAACCACTGACACTCCATTGAAAGAAATGGCATAGAATGGTAATCTCGTTCATAATGACAAATTAATAAATAATATTTAAAAACTATATAAAAGAAATCTGGAATAACTTGTCAAAATCGACCATTATGAAATCATTATGAGACCATTCTGACACTATTGTAATAGCAGACTTGGGGCCCTGGTCTCAAGCTTCTTACTGATTTGAACGAGGCGACTGGAATTTAGGGAATTGAATTCCAGTCGCCGTGTGAGTTTAAAGTTTTGGTTTGATGAAGATTGAATTTATCACTTCAAAGCGTTCCCATTTCTAGCAGGCCTAGCTGCTTATTCAATAACGTATGGATGTTGGATGAAATTAACTGCTCTAAAATCTCATGATTGCCCACTCAATTTACAGTTCACAATAAACTGACTAAGCAACAAACACAGCTGTTGACGTCTAAAGCCAATTAACCTACAAACAAGACACTCGCCCTAATGACGCGCATTATCTCTGCTACACCCCTTTTCTTAACAATAACGTCACTTGCAGATCCAATCACATAATAGTTTCTATCTACCATCGTTAAGAACAATGTAGAGAGATATAACAGACAAAACATAAAATATGTAACATAAAAATCAATTTTTTTTGTTTGTTCGTCGAGAAGATCATGCATGCATGAAAAAATTGACAACTTTTCGCAATTACACTTGTTTATGGGCACGACAGGAACGCGCCGGAAACCAACTAGTCTACAAGAAATCTAACCTGTCGAGTTATTCAAGTATACATTTCTTTTAATATAAAACGTAACAAGGGACCTTAAAGGGCCGTCTCCACGAGCGAGAGAATCGCCGCGAGTTGACATTTTTTTCACTCGTTGAACCGCCGCGATAATATCGCGTGTGGAGACACGTTCATAGAGTTGTTATAGAAATACGTGGCACCACGATGATATCGCCGCGATTCTCTTGCTCGTGGAGACGGCCCCTAAGGAAAGCATAATCAAAACAAGTGAAACCATTTACACCTTACCTAAAATTCTTTTTTAGGGTTCCGAAAAAAAAGGAACCCTTATAGGATCACTCGGGTGTCTGTCTGTCTGTCTGTCTGTCCGTCTGTCACAGCCAGTTTTCTCCGGATCCACTGGACCGATGCAGTTGAAATTTGGTACACATATGGACTTCTATGACCCAAACACGGACGCGTTACGTAAATTATTAAATTTTTAGTATGGGGGTCACTTTTGGGGGTCAAACTAGAAAATTAAAAAAAAAAGATTTTTGAACAATATCGTGTGACATATCAAATGAAAGTGCTTACTATGAGGGTTTAAATTATATTTTTTTCATAATTTTAAAATAAATGATTTAGAAGTTATTCAAGAAATTAGACGAAAAATGACCATTCCCCCCCACTTATCTCCGAAACTACCGAGCCTAAAATTTTGAAAAAAATGGAGATAATAGATCTTTACCTAAAGATTACAGGAAAACCTATTAGAAGTCTGCAGTGTTAAAATAACATGATAGAAAAATTAAATTCGTTCGGAACCCTTTGCACGCGAGTCCGACTCGCACTTGGCCAGTTTTTTAAAGTTCCCATTATTTAGAACGACAAAGAAAAAATAATTAAATACAGCTTATTCAAACCGTAAGTCGAACTTTCTACTGTTACATGAACTTTCTGGCAACCTGAGTAGAAATAAACAAACATTTCTTTTGAATTTCACTGAAGACGTACAAAAAAGTTTATCAACTACCCGCTCATTTCGAAATATAAAATGTTTCCCCTCGTTATGTGTTTGGTACCTGTTTTTATTATATGTAATTTTCTGAAAAATTTTTTTTTTCAAAAGGGGTTCTAGAAATATTGCGAAAGAGTTTATCAACATCCTTAGAAAATTTCGACATTTAAAATCTTTCCCTTCGTTACGTGTTTGGTACTTACTTTTATTGTATCGAATTTTTCGAATCAGAAACCGGTTTCTTAACTACCCTCAACAATTTCGACATTTACAATGTCCCCCTCGTTATGTGGTTGGTACTTTTAGTGAATAGACTTTTTATAATAGAGAACATTGCGAAAACCAAAATATTGTGAAAGACTAAGGGTCGTTCGTTAACCCTTTTTTTTCTTCTGATATACCTAAAAGCACTTGTTTATTATTTTGTTGCTTGGTCTTCCCTGAGAAATAGGTCAAGCCATAATTCCGCTGTCAGATTTCATCAGTGAAAGCCAAGCTTACATACTAGGTCAACTAGTCAAAGCTCAACGTCCGAACGCTTTAGGTATCCAAACATTGGGCGACAAGGAGCATTCACGTAGCCTATATAAAGTCACTAGAAGTTACCCACGACTTCGTCCGCGATGATGACGATGTCGCCTTCAAAGATGACGCGCGATGTTGCCTTCAAAGAAGACGCGACGATGTCGCCTTCAAAGAAGACTTTTTTACAAAGACCAAATGAAATGGGAGAGTCATTTTATTCTGAAATGTCATCCTTCAAGTTGGGATTTCAAAAATTCCTTTCTGAGCGAATGGTTGCGTTACAAAATATACCTATACTCCAAACAGCTTTCTAGCCTTGTTTGGCCATTTCATAAGTAAATATTGTTAGCTTATCATGACATACATTTGAACTTCAGGTTGCTATTTGTAACAGTTTGTATGTATCGGTATCACCCACACCTACATGCATAACTATTATCTGAAACTCATCTATCTCAAATTGAACTGAAAAATCAAGCGCTTTTAAATGAAATATTTGCACGAATAGTGCACTACATACTTATCTGTAGCTCCACAATAGTTGAGCCGTCATATTTAGCCACCGGTGCGCACATAGCCCGGCTGACGGCGAGGCGAGTGCCAACCCGGCAACCGATACTAAATAATAAATCTTGACTGTCACATAACACAGTTGCGAATTATGCTCTACGTGTAGTAACCTCATTTTGAGAAAGTTTTCGATGTTCGCCTTGGATTTTTACATTCAATCAGGATTATCCGTACTTTCCTTATACCCCGTTAAACGGATTACCCGGTCTCAATGAATGAATTAATGAATTAATTTAAATATTCTCTCTACCTTAATTAAATGATACCTTACTAGCGTAATATTTGCAAGAATCTGAAAGTGGGTATCCACTATGTTCGCTTGTGGATACCCACCTTAACATCAAACTTTTATTGCTTACCTAGTTTAGTTAATGAACTGAGCATTCTGTTAATGAAAGCAGAATTCACTGGAATTATCCTCACGGTATTACAATGGCATCTGTATAACATTAGAAACTAGACCGTGACGCACAATAGGCCACATTCATAAGGGCTTACAACTTTTTCAATAGGCAAATGAAGTCAAACTTACCCCACCATTTTTTTAACATTACCACCCTTAGTAGAGTTAAGTTCTCTTATTTGATGGATAAGGAGGTTTGAAGTAAGCGGTTTGTACCTAGTGCATTAGTAGATAATTTGAAAAACGTAGTCTACGGTACCGCTAATTGCTACTTACTAATCAATGCATTTGTAGTTTTCCTCTAACTAACGTAACCTCGACCACATCATGAAATTGTCAATTCTACGTGGTTACGACATACATATTCTTTAAACACACAATCAAGCATCAAACTAGCGAAATTAGAATTAACCCGACATTTTGGCTGATTAAGCAGCAACTAAAACTGCCATGGCGCATACAACGTCAATAGATTCTACACGCGACGCAAACTGGTCTATCAGAACTAAAAATATAACAAAATAATACAGAAACTGAACTCAGAAAAAGCTGCCAAACACTCTTCATTACATCAAGAATTAGCTAATCACTATTAAAACATATAGAATAGAAAATGAATGTGAATGAGATTCAGATAAGAACGTAAGCATTTCGAGCTCTAATCTTCACCAAAAGTACAATAGGGTTATCAAAACTCATGGTAAATTTGTAGATATACGTTCGGAATGTTCGTCGATGTTCACAAAATAAGCTTATTTCCATCTGGAACACGGAGTTACAAAAAACGGAAGCATCCATTAACACATGCGCTACGCAATGTACCGAAGGCGTTGAAAACGTTCAAAATATTAGCAGCAGTAAAAATAGTTAGCATGTACATCTCGTACAATAAAATTATGACGCGCAATTAGGGTAACCGAGTTTGTGCCCTTCTACACGGAGTACTGAACTATAACATATTTATGGTCTACTAGTTAAAAGCTCCTATCCTCCATAAATTTCCTGAAGAACAGTGGTGATAACTGTTAGGTATCAACATTTTTTTTCTTTTGTTTTATCTATTGATAAGCACGCGTTTGACTATCACACCTGTTGGTAAGCGATGATGTGGTCGGAGATGGAGCACGCTTGCCTAGAAATAACCTATTCACTCTTGACTTAAATACTCCCAGGTTGTAGCTATCAGGAAACACAGACTCTGGCAGGGAATTCCACTCCTTAGCTGTACGCACAATGAATGTGTTCCCAAATCGTTTTGTGCGTGTGGGTGGGATGTCCACCATATACGAGTGGCGCATCGCCGTTCGTCTTGTGGTCCGATGTTGGAACGGGCTTGGCGGAATTAAATTATGCAATTCCGTCGCACATTTCCCAAAACGCAACCGGTAGAAAACCGACAGGCTAGCAACTCGTCGTCGATGCTCCAGACTTTGGAGCTTCGTCGCGACGAGCCTATCATTGCCGATGATCCTCTTGCCTCGTTTCTCAATTGACTCAAGGGCATCAAGCTGGTATCTAGCAGATCCGTCCCAAAGATAAGCAGTACTCGATCGAACTTGCGCTTGATAGAGTTTGAGCAACTGTTCCGGGGTGAAGTACCGTCTCACCTTTGCTAGGATCCCCAACTTCTTTGCAACCACTTGAGCTTTTGCCTCTATGAAAGGACCAAAATTGAGGGTAGATGTTAATGTAACCCCAAGAAGCTCAAGTTTGTCGGCTATCGGCACAGTTGCACCTCGGAAAGATGGAGCTGGGTAGAATTGGCTCCTTTTGGAGGAAAATAGACACGCTTGGCAGCATTGAAATTGACCAGACTATGAAACTAAACAAACTTTTGTCTAGTTTTCCTGGGTATTACTAAGGAGTACCAGAAGAATTACAAAAGACCAGACAAATCAGAGGACCATCGAATTTACGAAGGTGGTGGTAACATCCACTGTACACTTATCGGAAGAGTGCCATTTATTGCAAAAAAAAAATCAACAAAACTGGATAAAAGATCATTACTTCGCTTACTTAGTAGTCCGGTTGCTAGACAAGCCAGTCGAAATCATCACAGCCTACACGATTGGCATGATGGAAACGAAGAAAATAGGTTCCAATAACAAACTGTCTATTCGCGACCTAATTACTGTAGTTTTGAGATACGAAGGAAAACGTGCGTAAAATTGTTTTGAAGTAAACAGTAAAAATATTACGGGTTTCAGTGATCTCAAAATAAAAACGGCCTTGGAATAGTTGCAAAATGAAGGAGTCAATTCATCAGAAATGTTCTTAGTTTAAAGTATGTAGATAAAGCCAAGTCACAGGAGGGCTGTATGTTGGCATTTTTGAAGTTTCATATTGCGAATACCTATAATACGTGATTCAATTTGTGAAATAAAGAACCAGTGTTTGAAAGGGACAATGCGTGCTTTAGATAGACAGATGTCTATCCTATGTTCCTGATAGGCTGAAAAGCCTGGCATATTTACTCAGTCAACCATCGAGTGCCAAGATGTCGCAGATGGAAGTAGCGCTGGCGACCCAGTTATTGAAGCGCGAAAAATACGTGATACACACATGCCAGAAGAACATAATTTACAATGTACAACATAAAAAATAAACCCAACGTTGCTGTACTGAAAATTTTCAGACATAAAAAAGTATCCTTACAACGAATAAACAGTTTCTATGCGAGAGGTCTACGTGAAACAATAGGGTAGAACGTCGAGTTACAAGTTTATAAAACAATGGTATCCAATTATCCATGCTGCTACTTGAACATTCAATATAGTTCCCTCTTCTCTGCGCCGGATTTTCCGGCGCACGCGTGGAGACAAGTCATTATTGGTTTTCTATAACTCCTACGTCGAACCGATGACGTATTCGTATCGCCACAATTATTAATTATGCAGTGACTGCAGTTGTTGCGAGTTCAGTTTTATTATCAGCATGATTTTAAATTTAATCCAGCCAACATTTTACTCCATTTCTGGATAATTGCTAAAGCTACAGGACGCTACAAGTAATTGAAATGTATTTCTATAATTGTGCGAAGGTTATAATAAGGTAAGTTCGTTCCGTTAGACTTGGCGCTCGATATTATCTAGCAAAACACAAATTGATCTCTAAATCAATTCTGCGTGATACTGTTAGAATTGGGATAGGTAAATAAACAATATTTCAGCTGCGTCTCTGCAAATTGTAACAGGGAAATGTTTTATCGTAGTACTTATTGCGAAGTGCAAGATATGTCATTACTTATCTACAATGAATGGCTCCTGCACACAATGGTCCACTTTGGCCACAATTCAACTTCTACCGCGAGTTTCGAATGTAAGTGGTAATCTATCAATGGGCGTTGAAGTCCGGCCAATGTCGCGTATTTCAGTGAAAGTCACGAGATCCTTAGACTTAACCGAGCTGAACGAAAAGTGAAACAAGTGTTTACTACAGTATTCGCGCAAAGACGTGAAGTGGTTTATTGCGGCTTAACCCTTCAGGGAATGTGAGCATGACTTTAGTCAGTCTCCTTGTACACGTTTATACCTTTAAACCACACACTTAACTAAGTATACTTTAATTAATACACGCATGCGGCACCGTGCTCAGTATCGTATTCCCATGCGTCAACGGCAAGCTCTGATGCAACACATGTACCAGAAAATCGGGTTAAGAATAGTATTATGCAGACCGTTTCCATGTTTCGCTGATGTACGTAACGTGATTTCCAAGGAGCTTTGGATATTATCAGTGTGGTTCAGACAAGAGACCAGAACATCGTAACTCATAGTTCGGATTCTTAAGACAGATATGAGGTATAGAATCAATGATGGAATCAATTCATACCTACATCTGATGTTCCTGTAAGAAGACAACGCTAAAAGTGGGAGTACAGACGGGTCCAAAGATCGGTCCTTACAAAGTGAAAATTAATTGGTTCAAAGTCAATGGACAAGACGGCTGGAGAACCACTTGAGACCTACTAAACACCAGAGGTACAATGGTAGAAGGAAGTATCTAATCGTTTATTTCCTGCAGAATGAGCGGTTCTTTTAAATCAATCTGTATAATTCACAATTGGATTCGATCGAACTGAAAACGGCAGTATAAAGAAAAGGGCTCATCTTGTAAACACTTCAATTAAAAGCAATGAATTAAGATAAAATTAACTCGTTATTTTTTACTGGTGAATTCTGATATTCTAAGCTAACATTACTAAAGCGTGGGAGTTTTTGGGGAAATGACGAACGGAATCAGTCTACATAGTTTAGATGTGTTATGCTTCCACATTATAGCAACACAGTTAAATTACGTGAAGACTTGATCTAAAATACTGTCTCGCTGAAAATGGAAACACGTAAGAAAGAATTTAGCAAAAAAACAATTAAACCGGCTTTTTTGTGCAAACGAGAATTTACACAAATGCAGAGGGACAATCTACGGAGTCTGCTATTGATTTGAAAACTGATAATTTGAGTTTTTGGGAATACAGACGCTGACTAGTAGTACTAATAGGTACCTTGCCCAGTAAACAAGAAGTTACTGGAGGTATCAATGCCTATCATTCTTGAAATGGAACAATGGCTGTAATCTTAACACTGCAGCAGTACACGAAACATGTTGAAAGACATTTTTAAAATGCCGTTAAAGTTTTACTAACATTTTAGGTGGTTTTACGACTTGTTTTAGACACTAATGATACTTTTTTTATTGCTTTATCTCATTTTGATGCCATCATCAACCTAAATTCGTTGTTTGTGAAAATCAGGACGGCTTCTGGATAAAACATAGGTTTGGTTGTGGTACGTTGCTGTTATATGGCGAACCAAGTCAGAACTTCTAATGAATAGTTTAGTCAGGTTTCATTTTGGTACGGTGCAGCCACAAAATATCCGGGGCCACAGGATACTGATAGCCTCTTATCGAACTCTCTATCAATATCTGTGCACTCCATGCATCCATCATCTTCTATAATAATTCTGAAAATGTATATAATCCATAAAACTTATTATGCTGCTACTAGACACCAGCTTTAGCAAAACAATGTATGTTATTGATTCGGGCAACCAACAGTTGTGTTTACGGATACATCAGCCATTCACTGTCAATATTTTCTTTGGAAGCCGTATTTTTGCGAACTATTAATCGAAACTTCCTTGGAATGGATTCCATAATAGTGTTGCTAGTTGCTACCTTGTGTATAGTATAATGGTTAGATATCGATTGCCATCTCTTTGTTTAACGAAAAATTAAACGACACGCCTTTTTTATTCGATCCGTCTATCCAAAGGTTGTCTGGTAGATATTTCTGTTAGCGATACTGTACCATAGAATCTAGTCTCTAGTAATCTAGTAATCATAGTTTGTTTGTTTGGTTGAACGCGCTCTCTCAGAAACTACTGGTTCGAATAGAAAAAATCTTTTTTTTTTGTGTTGGATAGACCATTTATCGACGAAAGCTAACATCATGATACGACCAATAGGAGCGGAGCGTTTATGAAAATGTGGCTACAAAATATATGTTCTCATGCTGTTTATTTTGCAGGAAACAAATAATTACTACATTAGGAACAAATTGTGTACCTAAATAATGAATAGAATCATAATAATAGAGAAAAAATTGTGATTGATTGCTTCCTTGCATTTTTGTGTCATTATATGACATTTTGCCATGGTCATGTCATTCTAGGCAACTATAATTTACCTGGCATTAGAACATAACGAAACTTTATTTCGCAGTTAGATAATTTGCGATTGCCATTCTCTTGCAGTTGTTCCTTCTGCTGTCAGATAAATACAATTTCATACATTTAAATCCCTGTAGGACTGAATGGCAGAATAAAACCCAGTCGCAGTCTATCGCAGTATTCAATAGTAAATAAGTATTTACAGCGCATGAGCTGCTCACCGGTCCCATATACATATATAAACCGATTTTCTACTATCCCCACACAAACTGGATAGTACTAAACTTTCAATTGATAAGCAACTTCAGCAAAAACGACGGGGTGTTATAAGTTTGACGTGTCTGTGTGTGTGCGTGTGTGTCTTTCTGTGGAATCGTAGCTCCCGAAAGGATGAACCGATTTTGATTTTGTTTTTGTTTTGTTTGAAAGGTGAATTAGTCGGGAGTGTTCTTAGCTATGTATGATGAAAATCGTTCCAAGATGGCCGCCGCCACAAAATGGCGGATTACATATTTTTTCACAAATCCCTCAATATGGATATCAAATGAAAGGGCTGGACTAGTAAAATACTATACACTATGACAAATTTCAAATCCAAGATGGCCGCCACCACAAAATGGTAAATTACATTTTTTTTTTCACAACTCCCTCAATATGGGTATCAAATGAAAGGGCTTGACTAGTAGAATAATTTACACTATATTGAAAGGGCATGACAAATATTAACTAACAAAATAAAAATTAAGTTTAAAAAGCATAAAATATAAATTTTAAAAACCCCCGACAGAAAGAACTTTTAAAGTAAAAAATAATTTCTATTGATCCTTTTAGTTTAAAATACAGGGGGATTTTTTTGCAAAAATAATACCGAGGATGAAGAACGGCGGCAGTTATTAAAAGTTCGCAACATGAGCCTAGCCGGCTAGCTTTCATAACTGATAAGATAAAACGCAATTTAATGAACTTATCGAAAGCAATAAAGGCTTAAATAAATATCCTTGTTTTATCCCTATTTATTTTTGCCATGTAGATAAAAAGTTATACTGAACCGCAGGCGCCGTAATTACATTTTGGAACTCCGAACTTCAGAATACGAAATTCAGAGACTTAAAATGAATTGATTGCATTAACAACTTAGATATTTTCAGTGACTGCGCTTTTTTTGTGGTTGTAAAGTGGAGTGGGATCGTCATAGGAGTTCTAGACATAGCCTTTTTGGTATTATCGAAGTTAAACCTTTATCGAATAAACTAATCAACAGTTACACCGTAAATGATACCGATTCGGCTAGAATTTCTTGGAAATCTAAAAACTCCGGGTCAATCTAAGTAGTTTAATATTTAGGGTGCCGTAAAAACGGAACCCTTACAGGATCACTCGGGTGTCTGTCACAGCCAGTTTTCTCCGAATCTTTTGTAATTTGGTAATATAAATAATTTGGTATGGGACTTCTGTGACTCAAACATGGACGCGTTACGTGAACAAATAAATGTTTAGTATTGGAGTCACTTTTGGGAGTCAAACTAGAAAATTAAAAAAAAAGTTTTTCAAACTGTCGTGTGACATACCAAATGAAAGGGCTTACTGTGTGGTTTTCAATTATATTTTTTCATAATTTAAAAATAAATGGTTGTGAAGTTATTCTAGAAATTAGACGAAAAATGACCATTCCCCTTATCTCTGAAACTACCGAGTCAAAAATTTTGAAAAAAAGTGCAGATAATTGTACTACTACTACTACTACTAGGAAAAGAAGGAAGGAAGGATAAGAAGTCTGTAGTGTCAAAATAACATGTTAAACATTTTATTTTAACACTACAGACTTCTTATAGGTTTCCTCTAACCAGACTTTGAAAACGAAATTGGCTCGGAACCAGTAGCGTAGCGAGGGGGGGGCGCGGGGTGCGGCGCGCACCGGGTGACACCCGCTTGGGGGTGACACCCGACCGCTCGTTGACTGGTTTTTGTCACTTTCGGGAGGCACCCCTTAACGTTTGACGCAATGAAACCTGTCGGGAGTAGGGTGCAAAAATTTTTGAGCTCGCTTCGCTCGCTCTTGCATTTTGCACTCTGTCTTCCTGAGTTTTTCTATATAAACAACAAAAAACTTAAATTTCAGTATGAATGTTCAAAATACAATAAAACCCTTCCGAGATGAGGTGCAAAAATTTATTTAGTCCTTCAGGTTTTCTGCTTTTAGAGGCGACACTCGTTCGTTGACTTTTTGTCAAGTTCGGGTGTCACCCCTTAACGGGCGACGTAATGAAACCCGTCCGTGGTGGGGTGTAAAAAATTTCGAGCTCGCTTCGCTCGCTCTTACTTTCTGCACTCTCTTTTTTCTCGAGCGTTTCTGTATGTCTCAATAAAATCACTATGTTTGTGTATGAAATTATCAAAAGAAAATAAAACCTTTCCGAGTTGGGGTGCATAAATATTCGAGCTCGCTTCGCTCGCTCTTGTGTTCTGCCCTCTCCCAGTTAGTGAGCTTTCTTGCATCACTCCATAAAGTTAGTTCTATTTAAGTATGAATGATCAAAAGAATATAAAACCTATCCGTGGTGGGATACGAAAATTTTCGAGCTCGCTTGGCTCGCTCTTGTGTTCTGCCTTCTTTTAGTTTTTGAGTTTACTTGCGTTACTCAACAAAGTTGGGTTTAGATAATGAATAAAATAAAATCAAAATAATCTTACTTTCGAGATTTTGTTTTTAAGAAAGCAACTCATAATTATTTGGGGGGGGGGGATTCATTTGTGGGGTGACACCACATTATCCGCCCCGGGTGTCACCCATGCCAGCTACGCTACTGTTTGGAACCCTTTGCACGCGAGTCCGACTTGCACTTGGCCAGTTTTTTAAATAAAAATATCATCCAACGTATTAAACTTCATTAAAAGTAGTATTAAAATATTCCAATCTAGACTTCAACGGTAAATATGAGGATACATAAATCTGCGTGCGACATTTATGTCGTGTCTTAAGTAGGTTGTCGCGGGCCATCCATTGCTATAATACGTGAACTCTGAGATTACTGCGCATTCACAATGCGACGCCTGCGATTTGCAAGAGCTCGTTAGCAGACAGATAGATGTTGATGATGATGTTTATATTGTACGTAAGGCTATGTATATTATGATGGAAGATCTTTGCTAAACATTATTGCAGACTGTATAAACCTAGAAGATGCTTCGATGAAAATGCACGTTACATTCATATATACTTGAAGCCTTTAGAGGTAGATAATGTGTTGTCTGTTCGCTCCAGAGACCACGCGTCGTTGCAATTTCAAGAATACCTACAACGAACTATGCCCACAGCTACGCCCAACAGTAGGGTTATGATCTCAATAGTCTATTTACGTAAGGAATCTGTGGAACGTACGGAATGTTGCCAGATTGCGTCTATGTTGGAGCTATATCGACAAATGAGGTGTATGTTGCATCACAATCGACACCTCACGTCTAAACGTCTGACAGTGACACTTCGATTACCTGCAGTCATGCGAAACTGTGATCTATGGGTTGATTCACTTCAGAGTGAAAGCACTTCACACAATTGACAACAAAGTGTCAGAAAATGGTTTTTGCGACTCATCCGCCCGTATCAATTTTCGCCTCCTTGATTGTGGTACGTTCATGCGGTCAAATACGCATACGTAGTCTGCGACGGATTATATTAGAATTATCAAATCTTAACTTAGTTATTGAGCCCTGGACGTCATCAGCTATCTAAGGAGCAAATTTATATTCGTGGCGCTTACCTTGCCGCTAAGCCTTTTAGATTAATTTTCTACCTGCGATGAGTTATAAAAATAATGGAAACCAATATCGTTGCACGAGGCTCGGGAGTCAAAGTTGGAAAAACACGAAAGTAAATACTAAGTAGAGTAAATACCTCGTTGTATAAGTTCTGCTAAAAATACAAGCTAATAACGTCTCTCAAATCAATGTTTCCTGTTCCGACTTAATGATTGTTGCCACTTTCAATTGACTTTAATGTCGGTAAATATTTACAAAATAAACAGCGTGTATGCAATCAATGTTACTCCACGTGGGCTTTTAGTCATCTCTGTCATCCTAAGAATTTCGATAGACGCAAGGATTTTTTGAGTTCCGAACAAAAAACGGAACCCTTATAGCTTCGCTCGGGTGTCTGTCTGTCCGTCTGTCACAGCCAGTTTTCTCCGAATGCCCTGGACCGATTGTGTTGAAATTTGGTACACATATGGACTTCTGTGACCCAAACACGGACGCGTTACGTAAGTCATTAAATTTTTAGTATGGGGGTCACTTTTTGGGGTCAGGGGGGCTACTCTCTAACGAAATCCGTAGTTTCGGGCTTAGTTGCGGGCGGGCATTTTCTACTTCGTATCACCTAACCACTGAGAACTAATGATAACACGACTTGACAGTTACTGTGAAATCGTGTTGTCATTCATTCTCAGTTCGGGTTCGGGACTAATCGTAAGTCTGTAGGTGATACGGAGTAGAATACGCCCGCCCGCAACTAAGCCCGAAACTACGGATTTCGTCAGAGAGTAGCCCCCCAGACTAAAACATTTCAAAACAAAGTTTTTTTAACAATATCACACATGATATTGTTAAAAAAGCTATGAAAGATATGTCACAACATATCAAATGAAAGGGCTTACTGTGAGATTTTTAAGTATATTTTTTATAATTTAAAAATAAATGGTTTTGAAGTTATTCAAGAAATTAGACGAAAAATTACAATTTCGCTTATCTCTGAAACTACCGAGCCTAAAATTTTGAAAAAGAAAAATTGAGATAATAGATCGTTACCTAAAGATTACAGGAAAACCTATAAGAAGTCTGTAGTGTTAAAATAACATGTTTAAAAAATCTAATTCGTTCGGAACCCTTTGCACAAAAGTCCGACTCGCTTGGCCAGTTTTTTTTTTCGAACTGAGTCACCAGCCTGTTATGTTTATAGTATTCAGAAGGAAAGCATGTTTAGTCAAAAATGTAAATGAAAATTCATACATTGAACAGTAGACTCCTCCAAGACTCGCATGGGAGAACATTAATTGTCCCTATTAGAACTTGTTAATACCTTCCTGCGGTCACTGACTGGGTTATTAGACAAATCTTGTGAGTGGGCGCGTCTACCCTACGACCTTACATTGTTTTAATGGCGCTTTTAATTCCGGTCAAAGGGCCATAGGTACATTACAACCTACTGCTTTTTTCATGGAATGTGATGTGTGCAGCACTCAATTCATGCTCAAAAAATAAATTAAAATACTTTAATGACAATATAATAGGCGTCCACGTCTTTTAAGTACATTAGCAGTCTTCTAAAATTCATCAAAACAAAATCTATCGCGACATTGGAAATCTCAACTGGGCTCGGGTACAACGCGGCTATGGTAAATGTCAGCGGACGTGTCGCTTCGATTTAAGCCAGCAATGTACTCGGTGACGTATGAGATAGTGCTGTAGACGGTCAGAATCTAATTCTGTACTGGTGACGTTGCGTTCGGTCGAAACAATCGAAAGTTATTCCGAGTGCTAAACCGACACACGTGACTCGGTATGCCGCGTTCTATTCGAAACAGCGATTTGCGGAAGTCGATTAAAACTATATCGATTAAACTTCAGCAAGAGCTATGACAGTCAGAATTACGTTCATGAAATTCCTAATAATGTATTATCCGTGTATTGACCTAGAGTGAATTTATGAACATTTCGTTAGAAAGTATGTACTTCTATTGATACCAGTATCAATGAAACTTTTTAACTTTGTGATGTTTTTTTTTTCATCTATATCTATACTCTATCAATACTAATATATAAAGCTGAATATTTTGTTTGTTTACTTGAACGCGCTAATCTCAAGAACTACAGGTCCGATTTGAAATTCTTTCAGTGTTAGATAGCCCATTTATTGAGGGGGTTATATATCATAACGCTAAGACCAATAGGAGCGGAGCAGACGAAGTTGCGCGGGTCAGCTAGTCAAATAAATAAAGAAAATCTAAAGAAATTAGTATCGGTTTATCGCGTTGAAATGGAAAAACTTCGAAAATTATTAATTCGAGTATAGAGGTAGTATGTACCTATTAACAGTCCGAGTTTAGCTTAAGGGTGCTATTACAAAATCGAGCGCTTGGCCCGGACTAAAGCTGCAGACCGCGTTTTCCGAGATTTATAGTGATTGTAACGCTGTATACACAATTGTTTAAAAATGTTGTTTTACATTTAAATAGACATTTTTTTTTCAAGCAAGGTAACCTAGTAACCTTAGTTATTAGTTACTTTTTGTTTGAATTTGGATTAGTTACTTAGAAAAAAAAAAAAAAATTCGGACGAAAAATTATCAGTAACTCCCTGTTTTACTGAATTTTTTTGGTGTATTACTGTATGAAACATAATAAATTGAATAAAGCACTTCAAAGTAAAATTTTATGAAACATCCTTTGCAGAGACAAGGTTTTTACTAATTTACGTAAACAAATTGAAATATTTACATATTTAAAGCACTCCCAAGAAAAAGTATCAAACTTTCTTGGTCATATATTTTTTTTTAATTTGTGGCTATATATAAACCATAATCACACATCAAAACTCGAGTCAAACGCTCAAATAAAAAAAAAATTAATAGCCCTCTTAAGCTGGTCCATTATTCTAGGGATTTAGTGCAGTTTTTCGAAAAATTATGACGTTACGTTGTCGACATTTCAGGAATGGTTTCGCAGGTTGTACAGTCACAGGTAATCCCGAATTTCCGAGATTCCCTTACAATCTCTAATATTATCTATACTTTAGATTCTGATAACTTACTGCTGAACTGACCCGTGCCCACTTCGTTGGGCAGTATTTTCGGGTTAATATATAGCCTATAACACTCACGAATAACGTGGCTTTCTCTTGGTAAAAGAATTTTCAAGATCGGTTCAGTGGATCCAGAGATTATCCCCTACAACCTCACGAACTCGCAAACTTTACCTCTTTATAATACAAGTATAGATAGAATTAACTTCAGGTGGAAGCTCAAAAACAATAAATTATTTTGCTTAGCCTATTCTTTGGTAACAAAGTTTTCATTAAATTGTTGAATATTATTCCCAAGTGCCAACCTATCTTTTTTAGGGTTCCGTACCCAAAGCCTCTGCTAACCCTATTACTAAGCCTCTGCTGTCCGTCTGTCCGTCCATCTGTCTGTCAGCGGGCTGTATCTCGAGAACCGTAATAGGTAGACAGTTGAAATTTTCAGATTGTGTATTTCTATTGCCGCTATAACAACAATTAATAAAAATTAAGGTTGATGGTACGGAACCATTCGTGTGCGAGTCCGACTCGCACTTGTCCGGTTTTTTTTTTCTAGAAATTAGTTTTTTATGGTTTACTTAAATGTACATTGTTATGTAAATGCAACATTATATACAAGGGCGCGTTTGTTCATTAAAATCTACACTAATATTATAAAGAGGAAAGATTTGTTTGTTTGTTTGAAACGAATAGGCTCCGAAACTACTGGACCGTTTTGAAAAATTCTTTCAGCAATGGATAGCTACATTATCAGGGAGTAACATAGGCCTATTTTATCCCCGCACTCCCACGGGAACGGGAACTACGCGGGTGAAACCGCGTGACGTCTACTAGTACTTAATAAAAAAAACCAAGGCGATCATCTATCTTCTACAGACAACGCGCAGTGAAAACTACTGGTCGTAGAAAGCTAAAATTTGGCATATAGCTTCCATACACTCCGTAGGGGAAGCACTAAGAAAGGGTTTCTCAAAATTCTTACGGGAACGGGAAAAAACGGGATGTGCGCGACTATATATTCTATATAAATAAAAATGAATGGCTAATTCGAAGAGTTCCAATATTTTATAATTTAAACTATTCATTTTACAGCCAGCTGAGGGCATAATTTAGTTTTATATGATGTAAGTCTTAAACTAACATGTTTAATTCCAGTTAGTTTTGCAATCAGTTGCAATACTATACACGGTGCCATTTTAGTCAACTTATAATGGCAGCCCACTTCATCGTGTATATAAGCTGATGCGTTAAATGAAAGGAATAACATAACATAAAAATTACCATTCATAGAATGGGAAAGCAGTAGCTGGATTTTGGATTTGGTATGTTTGAATGGAAAACCTCAATTCAATAACAGTGAGTGTGTATAGTGTGAGTCACATTCGCCCGTCTTATAGAATCTACTAGCTGACACATGCTACTTCATCTGCATCACATTTTTCATGAATATATTCTTTAACGATAAATGAGCTATCCAAATCAATTCGAACCAGTAGTTCCTGAGATTAGCGCATTCAACCAAACAAACACAACTCTTCAACTTTATAATATTAGTATAGATAACTCTTGTCATGCAATCGGTCCAATGACTATGAGCAGATGTCTTGCCAGATTGAATCGTGTGGAGTAGAGTCATCATCGAGATTGACTTTTTGTATCCAAAAGTATTGTAGACTATCCAGGTCGTATAATTTACATCTCTTTAGGCATATCAGTGCATTTAGAACTGACCCGATAGAAGATTTGCATGATGTTGGAAATGCTTTTTGTATGCAATGAGTAGGATCTTATATCATACGTCACCTTTTTTTTTGTGGTGATAAACATCTTAACTTTCTTATAAACCACAGAGAATTAGATAGTTATTTAAGGATTGAATCTTCTACTCTTTGGATTATGGTTGAAGTCGTAAGCAGAGTCCCAAAACTGAATGAAACCAGATCGTCATAAATATTTTTTTTTTTTTTTTTTTTTTCTTTCTCTTTCCATTTACAATCAGCCATCCAGCTTTAATTAAATTTGTTAAACATCATAGAAGCAGTTTTTGAGATTTAACACATCCATTGATGTGTCATCTCTTTAATTAGAATAGCTTCAGATTGAAGCGAGTCTTGTCCTTCTCAACCGGAATACGCTATGATCAGTGGTCATGAGTGCTTTCGCCAATTGGTTTTTGTGACGTTTCAGCCTTTGTTTGTAGGCATCGCAAGACCTCTCTATCTGCTCCTTCACAGTGGGCATTTCAGAGTATTCATGTACTTCTGTATTCTTAACAAACCATGGAGCACTGATTAATGTCTTTAATGCTTTGTTTTGGAAGCGCTGAAGAATTTCGATATTGGAATGGCTTGCCGATCCCCAGAGTTCGATAGCGTATGTCCAAACGGGTTTGATTATGCTTTTGTAGATCAGAAGTTTATTTTCCAAGCTGAGTCTGGATTGTCTGCCTATGAGCCAGTACAACTCTCTGAGCTTTATGTTTGCTTGATCTCTCTTAGCCTTAATGTGGTCTCTCCATGTGAGTTTCCTGTCCAGATGCATTCCCAGGTATTTCACATTTGTTTGTTGAGGTAGTTCAGTTCCATCAAGTTTCACCGGTGGGCAGTCTCCACGCTTGAGTGTGAACGTCACGTGGGTCGATTTTGCAGCACTTGCTCTTATCCTCCACTTTTTAAGCCATGTTCCAATTTCGTCTAAATGTGGTTGTAGTTTTAGGGACGCTGTGTTGGGATCTTTGTGGCACGAGAGTACTGCTGTATCGTCGGCATAGGTCGCAATCATTACCTCGTCAGAGTATGGCAAGTCAGCTGTGTAGACTGTGTACAATATTGGACCCAAGACTGAGCCCTGGGGAACTCCAGCTTCTAATTGGAATATAGATGATAGAGAATCTCCGATCTTGACTTGGAACATTCTATCTTGAAGGTAGGATTTTAAAACCATGTAGGCAGTGTTTGGTAAGCACAGTTTTAGTTTATATAAAAGGCCCTTGTGCCATACACGATCGAACGCCTGCTGCACATCAAGAAATACAGCAGAGCAGTATTCCTTTCTTTCCAGTGCTTGGCGGATGGTGTAAGCTACTCGATGGATCTGCTCTACAGTGCCGTGATGTGCACGAAATCCAAACTGATGATTTGGTACCACCTTTTGCTCTTCAAGAATCGGATGGAGGCGTTGCAATATCAGTTTTTCGAAGAGCTTGGACATTACAGGGAGAAGGCTTATTGGCCTGTATGATGCTACTTCCGTTGGTGGCTTTCCAGGTTTTGCAACCATGTTTATTATGGATATTTTCCATAAGAGTGGAAAATATTGTAGCCTCAACACCGCGTTAAAAAGCATTGTTAGGAGGACTATACCCTTCCTTGGCAGCTGTTTTAATATCTCTGCTGTTATGAGATCAAATCCTGGTGCCTTTTTTGTTTTAAGTCGGAGAATAGTTTTCTTTACTTCTGCTGGGGTAATTGATGTCAATGGCAATGACATTTGTTGGTCACTGTTAAGAAAATCGTCAAGTTCCTTTTCAGAGCACAAAGGATCAGGCTCATTGGGCTTGAAAGAATCCTTCAGAAATAGAGCAAATAGCTCTGCTTTATCTGCTGATTTTCTTGACCAGTTGCCATTTGGTTGTCTCAGTGGAGGAATGTGCTCTTTAGGTCTTCTCACGGACTTTGTCATCTTCCAAAGGGAGTAACTGTCAGCTTTATGTGGAGATAGGGTCCTAAGCTTGTCTTGTAGGGTGTTGTTATCATTTTCTTTTAGGAATCGCTTTAGCTCCTTTTGCGCCTTATTGAGTGCGGATTTATCTTGTCGATTCCTACTTGAGTGCCATTGTCGTCGCAGCCTTCTCTTTGAAGCTATCATTTTTTTTATTTCCAGAGTGGTATCCTGCAGCTTTTCTTTAGACTCAAGGTATGGGGTTGATGACCATGCTGCTTTTTGGATTAGATTGGTCACGTACATAGCGCAGTTCTCTACATCATCTTCTGTTTTGAGTGACATCAGCAAGTTCGCATTTACATCAATGTAGTCCCGGAAAGATTCCCAATCGGTTCTGTAATTATATAGAGTCTCAAGCGGCTCCCTACATATGATAGTAGTGCTCAGCGTACAGATTACGGGTGTGTGGTCGGAATTACCATCCAAGCATGATTCCGTTTTGGTGTACATTCCTGACATTCCCTTTGCGATGAAGAAGTCGATCAGGTCAGGCGTTTTGTTGGGATCGGTAGGCCAGTACGTTGGTTCGCCGGTTGAAAGAGCACAAAGTGAATTTTTGTCGACCGCTTTTTTTAGTTCTCTACCGCGTGTCGTAGTAAGCCTGGAACCCCAGCAAGTGTTTTTGGCGTTCCAATCCCCTCCGGCAATAAATCTGCATCCAAGGTTGCTGAAAAAGTCTGTAAACATTTGCTCATCGATTCTATGGCGAGGAGGACAGTAAACGGCGGCTATTGCGAGTGTTCCTTGCCAGTCATCAACTCCTATTGCTACAGTTTGTAGGAATGGATGTTTTAGGTTAAAGAGAGAGTGTTGTTTTATATTCTCCTTAATTATAATTGCAGCTCCTCCATGCGACGTTCCATCAGGATGGTTAGAGTAGTACACATTGTATCCATTAATTTTGATCACTCTTTCGTCAGTCAGATGAGTTTCCGAAACCAATAGGATATCAATTTTGTTATGGTTAAGGAACAGTACCACCTCTGATTTATTAGGAGCTATGCCATTTATGTTCCATGTAGCGACACGCAGGAATTTCATTTCTGTTGCTGGGCTATGAGAGTCGTGAGCAGACCCATAAGGGTGCCCATTTGTTGTATCAGTATATCTATCTTTTCAGATTGTTTGATAATAATTTGTTCAAGTAAATTTGTTGACTGAGGCTGAATATCCTCTGTTGTTCTATTCCTGTGTTGGGTAACTCTGGAATACGATCGTCATAAATATAATTTACTAGCACTTCGCCTGCGAATTTAGTTGGTAGTCCACGAACTTCATTTCCCTTACTTAATGATAGACTAAACGCAAAATCATTTTTGGTTTGATAGTCAAACGACGCTCAAACCAAAACTGTTGTAATGTTTCTTACTTAAGAGTATTTTTATAACCGTCCGATCAGAAACTGTCCGATTTGAATAATTTAAAGTGTAATAAACATGTACATAACCCACCTTAATTATTAAACAATTTAATTAGATAAGGATTAATATCATGATACTAAAATCACCCACTATTCCATTTCACCCAGGTTTTGATTGAATAATTTGTACAAAAAGCGGTCATTGTGAATTAACCATAATAGTTAGATACATACCCTCGCGGACTTTTTGTAGATATTGATGTCCTTTATAAGCCTTTCCTACATCACTTTAGTCAATTGTCAATAGTTTCTGCAATGTACGCAATTTAAGGATCTTTTTTGTTATTTTTTCACACCTTGGGTTACATTATTGAAGTTTACATACGGAACCTTAACTTTTTTGAAAATATTCTATTGCCTATGTTTATCAGGGACAATGTAGGAATCTAATGGTGAAAGAATTTTTCAAATCGGTGCAGTAGTTTCGTAGCCTATTCAATACAAACAAACAAATCTTTCCACTTGATAATATTAGTGTAGATAGATAACATACAATTAAATGCAGTTGGTAAGTAGGTACATCTCATAACATCTAGACCAATACAGCAAAATTTTAAAAATTAATATTTTGTGTTGGTTTGAAAATGTTTTTATAGTTTAATTGGAATATAATATGGTAAAATTTGGTATGTGAGATAAACTGACAGTGCCTTGTTTACGAAATTGCATCTGTCAGGTCAACTAGATCATCATTTTATTTCTAAGTATTTCTTGAACAGTTCTGAAGGTAAATTCTGGCCTTTATAAACACATTCAAACTAAAGATATTTAATGATTGGTAGAAAGACATACATATAATGTAAGAACTTACACTGCCTGTTTTTTTCAACAGCATTCAAAATGTTCTAGGCATTAGATATGAATCCATGACAAAATCTCATTCTATAAAACTCATGTTTGCTCATTGTTCTTACTTTCAGATATTATGTGACGTAATTTGCAACAAAGAACAGTATCTCGGATTTTACCTTAAAAAGGATTGAACTTGATTCAGGGGGTCAATTGTACTAATTACAAACAACGTTTCATTCGGATCTCAGTCGCAAACTGTCAAAAAGGTCTCAACTTCAATACATTTTTGGCAGATTGCAACTGACATGTGAATGCAAACATTGCTTAAAAGTTAGTAGAATTACTAGCATATCATGTTTTGGTTTACAACAAAATCTTCCCATTTGAGATTGTCAACTTATTAAGGTCAAAACATGTTCTCAATAGGAAATCACATTCTAACTTTCCTCCCCAGTGTAGGTAACACAATATTTTTATCCGGAAAGTACTGCTGAGCAAGGACTTCTCCAATCTATCCTCTCATTCCATTCCATCAAATATTACTTCATCATAAAGAACTCTTGTGCAATGTTTCTAGAATTGATGGTTTAGGATGTTTTCATAGATGTGATGTGTAGACGACAATTGTCAAATCAATTAGTTCATTTACATCAATTTAAACAAGAAAAAGATTTATGACCCTATGATTTCTTTTTCTATAAGCCATTGAGCCATATTTATGTATTTTAGGATTAAGAAGACTTTTGCTGCAATGACCAAAAATTATAAAAAAATATTCAAATTGAGTGAGGTTACCATAAAAGAAATTGCTGCATTATTAGTGATACTTTTGTTTTCAAACCAGTAACAAATGAGAAATCAAATAATGAAATCATTTATTTCAGATAAACCACTTAAAGCCACATTCAAATTGTCAAGGTCAGTCAGTCAAAAACATGAAACTAGTTGCGTGTTCCAAGGCATTGAAATCTCTATGGAAAAAATCATGTAAGAAACTCCATGGACACTATATAAATTCAACTTTATATATTACTAGCTTCTGCCAGCGACTTCGCCCAAATGGTCCCTCGGGAACTTACTCCCGGATAAAAAGTAGCCTATATGTCTTTTCTCAGGCTTTAGGCTATCTGTGTACCAAATTTCATTTAAATCGGTTCAGTAGTTTTGGTGTGAAAGTGTAACAGACAGACAAACAGAGTTACTTTCGCATTTATAATATTAGTAAGGATAAGGATGGTGATTTCTATAACATATAACAAATGTGAATAAAAATTAGTCAAGTGAGAGTCGGACTCCAAGAACGAATGTTTAGTAATTAAATTACAAAGCTCGCTCAACATCTAGGGTACTCACCCTTAATCAAGAATCATAATGTTCCTATTCCCATTGGCTATCACCCCTGACCTATTTTGTAGCACTGAAACTTCTTGACCAAGTACTCTTGTACCAGGTTATGCCATAAATACTGAACTCTAATAATTAATATAGGCTATGTGACTCTTAATATGTATTTCATGACTATTACTACAATCAGATTCTATTACGGAGCTTGAAAAACCAAAACCAAGGAAAAAGCTACCTGAGGGCCTATACAAAAAAAATGTATGGAAATTGAGGTTTTTTTGACAGATAGTGACTGAGACGCGAATGCAAACGTTGTTTAAAAATTAGTAGAATTGGCCATCAGCACAATCCTGTAGTTTAAATGTGACTTATTACGCTGTGCATTTTTTTTTTTGAGACTCTGGTATAGAGTCATACATGCTAAATCTTCCCAAACCATTGTTTCATCAATAATTAATCAAATTGGAATATATATCTAATTTTAAGAATGGATGTTTAGTAACATTCATAAAGCAGTCCCTTTTGTTCATACTTTGATAAATTAGGGCATGCATTTTTTTGATCTGTTATTTGTTTTGTTTCAGAACACATTCAATAAACTAGTTGGCTGATATTATAATCCAATCAATATTGCGTTCTAGTAGTATTTAATAGGATTGCGATTTGTTTGACCTATTATGAATGATTTGTATTAATGTTGCCGTATTGATGGGTTTTATTAGACTAAGCAACAAATAACAGGATTTTCATAGAAGCAGATGTTGTTGTTAAAAGTTAAACCATGTAGGCAAATTTTAAATTCAATACAATTTCTACACATACACAATGTAAGTACTTACATGAT
This sequence comes from Lacanobia wlatinum, assembly GCA_947578705.1. Taxonomy (NCBI): domain Eukaryota; kingdom Metazoa; phylum Arthropoda; class Insecta; order Lepidoptera; family Noctuidae; genus Lacanobia; species Lacanobia wlatinum. The sequence goes on from OX388022.1 coordinate 34,654,926, forward strand.
TAACATCTTACAGTGCAGTGTAAGCACATTATGTGAGTACAAACTAGAAATTAGTCATAAACTATGCAAAAAGATGAAATAGCAGACACAGCTTGAGAGCTAGACACAGAAGTGGACATTTTGATGTCATTCCATAGCAATATATGAGCAATGTTTCTTAAAATAAAGATGAGAATTATTTCAAATGTGATAATGAGGGTAAAGAGTAGCTTTACATGAATGGATTAGAAATGTTCGAAAGCTTTCTTACCTGATGAAGAGCAGTGAGGCCATCGACATTGGCGGTGTTAATATCGGCGCCTCTCTTCAACAGTCTCTGCACCTCGTCTTTATCACCAGCCGTGCATGCCGCCAAAAACACTATCCCAGGAGAAAACTGAATCCTTGCAGCACGACGCGGCGACGGGGACTGCTTGTTCGTATCCGATTCTTCCCATCTCTTCAACTGCTCCGCTCTCTTGAACAACGCTGACGACGACCTATTATCCGTCATTTTAACTCTGGACATAACACTTTGCACTTAATATGGTCCATGCGAACACTTCACGGGGCATAGATTGTGTTTTTACTGCATACAGTACACAAACGCCGTGTCCATAACTTAATTGCCAAAAAAGGAAACATGAAAGAGGAAACGTTCCAGGGAGATTGATACTAAGAAGCATTCACGCGACCATTGTTCCACACACTTGTTGAATTGTAAGAATTGCACATCCGGACTCCAATTCTATCTACATGACATAACCAATAAGCTAGACATTTAGCGTGGCAGCCATTACGAGAATAAATTTAAACAGCCTACCAAAGTACCTACATACCGAATGCAAAAAGAAAAACTAGGCAGCGAATGAGAATGACGGAAGAAGAAAACGCCTAGCGCCACCTAGCACAACAATGACTGTGAGTTGCCACAACACAAAAAGTTGGCAGCGTTTAATTTTAAAATTGTAATAGAAAACGTACTGGGATCATATTCTCGCCAAATCGTCGAATTGAATCGGATTTTTTTTCCGAATGTCTAAAAAGGGCACAACTCATCAGTTAAGTGATTTTCCACGGCCATCTTTAATGAAAATCAAAATAAATGGCGCAAACCGGTCTATGCAAGAAGATTTCTAAATACCAATCACTAAAATCATTTCATGGATGACAAAACAAATTATTATTTTCTAGACACAACAGTTAACTCTCAAACGAGAGGAAATTCGCTTCTCACGATTGGTTGCTTATAATAAAGTAGCTTTTTTTTAAAATTAATTAACTCTTCGTGGTAAAACATTTCTGTATTGTTTACAAGTAAGATAACAATCAATGTAAAGAGTAAGTGGTCACGTAAACATTTTATCAGGGGCGTAGCTACCACCGTATCACAGATACGGGGCCCCGGACTACAAGGGCCCCGGCGGCAACGTGTGGACGCAAAGCTATACATTCAGTCCCGCAATCTCCTTCGTGGCCTGCCAAGACAGTTCTGAACTAGTAGGCCCTACTAGCTCACTGTTTTGGCAGGTATTTTGTTAAAAAAAATAATACCCCTAAAAACAGGCCCCCAAAATGTTTGATACAGGGCCCCTTTGACTAGCTACGCCACTGGATTTTATTTATATAATATCTTGTATATAATAACACCTTACCGGTAGTAAGGCACCACGTGCGAACAGTTTAATGAGTGGTGATTTTTACCACAATTCAGGTCTTTCTTACGTGGGTGATAGACGTACGAAATTAAAGCAAGCAGTTTTTAAGTTCATGAATTTACTCGGCTAGACGTCGGTGAGACACGTGAAGCTTGCTCATTACTCTGGTACCAGGCGGACCGCGATGTCATGAATGGAGGAAAAATTTTCTTATTCAGGAATAATATTTTGTTATAGCCAGACAGGATACTTGTATGAGAGAAGCAATTTCACATTGAATTGAAGTTGACTTTAGTGCCATAATTTGGGCACATAATATTTGTGCGACTCTTGAACCTTTTACAATCATGTTCCTGAAACAATCAAGAACTCTGTTAATACATATTGTGAACAGCTTCGGAAATCAGTCATTTTTGCACCACAATAGCACTCGACTCGTCACTAAACAACATGGTGGCTCGCGGCTTGCGGCTCGATACGTTGACAGAAATGCGAGCCGAGGCGAGCTACGAGTAAAATTTCAAACTTGGTGGATCACCAACGAACTTTTTCGGTGGTTTTAAAGTGCGCGTACTTAGGGTGACACATGAGCGAAAATGGTCGTCGAGCCATAAGTACGCGTACTTGCTCGTACGTCTATCACCCACTTTACACTAATTAATATAAGGCCAATATTAATATTATTGGGACACAACGTAACAAAGAAAAAATAACTGGGCAAGTGCGAGTCGAACTCGCGTGCAAACGGTTCCGAACGAATCTCATTTTTGTAACATGTTACTTTCAAACCAGAGACATTTATAGGTTTTCTAATAATTTATAGGCAAATAAATTATGTCTGTATTTCTTTTTAATTTTAGGCTCAGTAGTTTCGGAAATAAGGGTAGAAATGGTCATTTTGCATCTAATTTCTTGAATAACTTAAAAACAAAAGATTTAATAATAATGAAACAATAAAAGAATAATACCATCCCATCACTTCCCGTGGGTGTCGTAAGAGGCAACTAAGGGACTCACCAGAGAATGGGCAGTAGCGTTCTCTGTTAAACGCAATACCATATACTGCGATCGCAAACCCGCCTGCTAAGCGTGGCGATTATGGTAAACCCCACTTTGGGGGATGCCTATGTCCAGCAGTGGACGTCTTTCGGCTGTTATGATGATGATGATGAAAACAATTTATTCGAAACCTTCACAATTCACTCTTTCATTTGACACGTCACACGGTACAATTAGAAAATCTTTTTTAAGTTTTTTAGTTTGGTGTTTTGAAAAAAAAAGATATTGTTTCCGAAACCACTGAGTTCAAAATTTAAAATTGGCTCGAATTTCAGTACGCCGCCCGTGCAACGGCGGCGCCGGACTTGCGACTTGAGAGACGTGGTGGAAAGAGATGATGTGCTGTGACATCAGAGTGACAACGTGCTGCAACTTGTCCACTATTGTTAATGTTTCAAATGTAAATAAATGCCATTAACTAACGACGATATGAGTAAAGTGGTCGGCAACTTCATTTAATTACGTCAAATTGAAATACCATCCATTCCATTGATATATAAAAAACCCAAGATACTCACTCAGCATCTCAAAAAAGTCCGCAAAAAACAAGCGCACAATGTATAATTGTGCGCTAGTTTCAAACAGTCTCGCATCGCTCGACATACTGCACTGCTTTGTAAAAACAACTTTAACCTTTGAGCCCCGCTCGTTAGTTAACGCTGACTCCGTCCTGTCTATCTATTAAGGTTCTTGAGATATAGCCCACTGACAGACAGACGGACGAACGGACAGCGGAGGCTTAGTAATAGGGTTCCGTTTGTAACCCTTTGGGTACGGTACCCTAAATGAGCACACATAAAGCAGATCTATCAATCGGTTACGTTGTTGAGAATACAAGTGACAATGTTGTGGTATATTTAATCTGTGGTTTCACCCGTTTTAAAATGGTAACATTAGAATTTAAAAATAAAATTTTACATTCATTGAATAAAATAATTTTTGATTGACTGAAATTACATATCAATAAATCACAACAGCAATAAATAACAGAATTACATTTTATTATACTTTTTTGACGTTTCCTGGTAACGTTTGCTGTCATGTTATTGTTGTAAATGAAAACAAGCCAGCTTGCTCTTCGCTAGCGGTCTCTGGTGTTCACAATCAGTATCAGTAGTTGGCGAGTCGGAGTCAGAAATTATTCAAAATTCAAGATGGCCATGTGTCACGATGGTTTCTTGAATTGTAATAGTTAACTTTATTTGTTTTGTGTGAAAAGAGTGCTTTGCCATGATGGCTGACTTAAGTGTTGATATATTAAAGTTGCCGGAGGACATACGAGACAAATTAGCCGAATTAGACTTGGAGTTATCCGAAGGTAAGAATGCAGTAAGTCTGCGTTACTCGTAGATCGATAATTTGTTAATTTAGATTATTTTTTTAGTAAATTAGCTTTTATTTATTTAGTTACTGGTAGTTTCTGGATTTTATTTCAATATTTTTAGTGTTAGTTTTATGTTAAAAATAAGTTTTTTTGACGCTTTTCGCCAGCTGATGTCTTCGGTAAATAAAGTATGGGTTCGAGTTTACATTGGTTGATTTTGATATGTTGTGATAAAGTTATGTGTGTTAGGTGTTCACGCTCGAATAGTTACGTTGTACGTTGTCACACATGGCGTACTAAGGAATGCAACACACTGCACGAGACGACGATGCTTAGAATACGCTTTACTTACTCGCAACTTTGTATCGTTCTTACTTTTGTTAGGCCGAGAACAAATCTGTCGACCACTCGTCGATCGTTTAACCCCTTCAGAAAGTGGTCACTGCCGCTATAATACACTTGAAACTTGTTTAAAAGTATCTGTTCCAACTTTTGAAGCAGATCAAAACAGGAGTTCTTGTTGTCGTATTATGAGGATCGTGCGTTTTTCCTCACTGCTTATTAGTACGTACTTATGATCTGAAATGACGACCTACTCATTGTCGGTTCTTTTGTGAACAAATCATACCAACTATGGTCAAGTTAGTAAGAATAAATTACTCATATCCGCTGCAGGTTTATACACTAAATTTAATGTTATCCTTTACAACTAGAGGAATTGAGAAGGCATCAACATTGTACTGGATTTAGGCTTCATTGTGTTTGATAATAATTTTGTAGTACAGACAGCTTTGTAGTTTTCTATTCAACAAACTAACAACATCAAAAAATAGTACTAAACTGCTGAAATTATCAAAATCTTGTAAGAAAAAGTATTTTTGTTGTACTATTAAAATCCTATTCTCATAGTATCAACATTATTATTTTTCTGACCCTTACAAATATGGGTTCACCACCCTTGAAAATCATGAATGAAAATAAGGTATCTTTTATAACTGGTTGATAATTGGGGTGATATATATATCATTTAAATAACAAAAATGAGTTTTGTGAATTCCGGTCTATGTTAGTTGGTTAAATATGAGACCCTGACCAAAATGCTATTCTTATTTTTTTTACACAAGTGCCTTGAATGGCTGTCTTGTTTTCATTGAATTATTTTGATAGTGGGATGGAATATCAAATGAAGTTAAAATTATGCACTCTCCAAATTTTCTATAAGTACTAGTCTATTTATCATTTTGTTACAATAAAAAATGGGAAAAAGTATAGTAATTAAATTATTAGGTGTTTTATTTGGTTATATTATTAAAAACGAAATCAAAATTGTAAAGGAGAAAGCTATATATTTACAGAGAATTATATTATTATTTCTGCATGTAAGAGTGAGGGCTTACAAAGTGGCCGACGTGCCGTCTTTATGTTATGCTAACACTATTTAAATGTTAGTAAAGGGGAAAAAGTTTTGGTTATATGAATTAATTGGTTTGTAGTGATACAGGTAGTTAGGTATTGCAGTTTAGGTGTAATTTAATTAGTATGAATGAACTTATAATTTTGAGCATTTATTTCCTCATTACTTTGTAGGTACTGAATAGTTTATTCCCACAAAGGTAGGTATGTTTATATGTCTACCGATTTTATTTTTATTTAAAACTTGCTGCCGCCCGCGTCGCTGCCCTCGTTACTGTCGAAAATCATCCCAGGATAAAAAGTAACCAGTGTGTTATTTTAGACCACAATCAACCTCTGTCAAATTTCATCAAGATCCGTTCAGCCTTTCCTTTGTGATTGAGTTAAAAACATCCATTCAAACTTTCGCCTTTCATTTATAATATCCGGGATTCGTCGTCAATAATTCCGGTACAAATCCACATAAATCGTGAGTGCATCGGCACTGCTCATTTGCGGCGTGTTAATTGATAATTTACTTAAATAATATTTCAAGCAAACGAAATTTCGGATTGAGCTTCGATATTCCTAGAGTTCAAATGTTTGTTTGGCTCTGACCCAAATCGAATTTAATACTGGATCACTATTAAGGGTGCTTTCGTAGATGGCGTAGATTCATTTAGGACGTCGCCATCGGGCTAGCCTAGTGGCAACGTTAGTTGATCGAATCTGATGTTGCGTTGCGCACCTTATAATTGGACGAACGACAAGTGCAAATTAGGGACATTTATTAAACTTACAAACCCTTTGATTTACAAGTAATCGCCCTATTTCGCACACTAATGATAAATATCAATACTTGATCAAAATTTAAAGTATTTAGGGACCTACTAACCTTACTTAATATTTTTTTAAGATTGATTTAAAAAAAAAATATTTTGACACGAGGTCGCAAATAGCAGTCTGAAATCAGCATTCTTTTTGATAAAAAAAAGTTAAAGGACGCAAACGCTAATTCCGATCCTTTTTTAAATGAACGTAAAACGCGGAACTCTTGACCGCTTTCTGTCAGCAAGGATTATTTACTCATCCACCCATATTATCATTATTACAGCATTATTATTACTAGTTTCATAATACAAAATAAAAATATAATAATTATGTAATATGATAATTTGACGTGCAAGCACAGCGGCGCGATGCGAATGTTACTCATTATGTTTGTTTATTAATTTGTTTTTATTGCCTTATTATAACTAAAAACATTTATGTTTGGTTGGCTTTAATCACTCGATTAACGCCCACCAAACATAAATGTTTTTAGTGCAATGCAGCTGCGAATTCTTTAGCTACACGACTGTTATTGTTTTATTTTGAATATAATTTAATGCGCTCGATTTATTTTTATTTAAACCAAGAATAGAAACAAAGGTTGGAAGGATCTTTGTAAATTAGCGTTTGCAACAATGATCGCCATTAACTTATTATGCCTTTAATTATTTTTACTACCTATGTATATTAGAAGAACCAACAACCGTAAAGTATTGCCATATAACCTTGTACATATTACTATTCTTCACACAACTTGAGCCTTTGTTTTTTTCTCAATATCTACATTTTTGGTTAAATAAAGCAAAAGCTAGTTTAACAAATATGAAGAATAATCCAAATATTCTTCATATTTGTTAAACTAGGTACTTTAAATGGTAGAATAGTACTATTGGCAGATAAAGTTTGATTTTTCAAACCTTTATCAACTTTGAATCCCTTCATCTCTATGTTGTGAAATGTTACACAAATCTGAAGATAAATTCCCAATGCTAATGGAAAACACATGCTTACCGTAATTTAGCAAACTCTGATAAATACCGCAGTGCATTTACTAGAGAGGTTTTCTCACCGTCCCGCAATAATACCTTAGTGTTATGTACAAGCACACACTATACGAACGAACACCTCAGTTCATCATAAACTGATGCATCTATGTATAGGGCTGCCAGAGAGAATACAAAATCTTATCAGAATATTTCAGCATTTCGCAGACGCGCTTATGACATACGCCATTTATAGGACGGCACATACAAAGTTACCATTAAACTGGAGAGTCACCTCAAGGTCGTTATCTCATAGATTTTTATTTGTATATTGAACCTTATGAACATTTGCGACCCGCTTTAGAACACAGGTTGTGTGCAGAATCAGTATTTTATATACTTTTCATAGCTTATTTGGTTAGTAAAAAAAACCGGATGCCATCCTGCTTTCTGGAAATAAATTCAAACTCCATAAAAACTCACTTATATGCTACTAAATTAGTACTACTTGTCAAAGTATTTTATTGTAAATGAGTGATGTCGATCCGAATAATACAGAATTCTGAATTCTCTAGTTTACTGTGAACTAGGATTTGTGTAGATACTAACTTTACTGTGTAGATACATACTTACTTTATTCCGGACAAAGCACAAAATAAACATCTTAGCTGATTTGAGACATCCCTGCATGCACAACCGAAGCAAAACCACATCGCATGGAATTGCACCGAGTTGCTTCACAACGTTTTACCTAAAGTATTATTAAGCGATAATCGGTAACATTATACGGCGACAGGTGTGGTTAGTGCGACACGTTAAATAATTCAATTGAGACCACTGGGCACTAGCGAGCGTGAGCGTGTAATACGCGACAATGAATCCACTAACTACCTAATCTAAATCTTGTAACATGATATGTGTAAGCTCTTTCTTTTCGATTTGGTTACAAAATCAACCTCTGTAACTCTGTACCCACTAGGCCACTACTTACAAATGCGTTGCTTACTAAACCCGTATGCAGGAATTTCAGATCGTTATATTTAGCCAATAGTTTAAGACTACTTTGTTGAATACCTGAAGGCCAATTCTAAAAACTTCTAAGCATCGTTCGCTTTCATAAAGCCTCAATTTCCATAGAATTTCAACCGATTGCGACTGAGAAGCCAATGCAAACGTTGCTTAAAAATTAGTAGAATTGAAACTCAAATTGATCTCAGCAAACAGATCAGTTTAAAAGTACATATTGAAACTTCTACCGATATCGGAAGCCAGCAATTGATTCCAGAGCCACAGCTTAACCAGCTAACTGTTAGATAGCCAGTAGTCAGTTTGCTTATGTTTCAAAACTAAAAGGGCACTAACTATCTTATTTCCCTATAAACAACTCGCATTTAAATAATTGAAAAATGGATTGTTCTCAATTACAACCCTCAGTCATATTCAATACTTTACTTTTCCTGACCGGCCAATTACGAGACGGACTCGCATGCAAAGGGTTCCGACGAATGTCATTTTTGTAGCATGTTACTCAAATCAAATCTTATATTTCAAATAAACCATTTACAGGCACTTTTGAATTGACAAGGTCGGTCAGTCAAAAAAGATTAAGCTATTTGCACGTTCCAAAGCGTAGATCTCTATGGAGAAGAACGTGCAAGAAACTCCACGGACACTCTCTTAAAAATAATAAATTGTTACAAAGTTTTGTTTAAATCAAGTTGAAATTATACAAGGATAAAAGCGGTCGGGAAAAAAGGAACAATTCAAAGAAATATTTAAAATAAACCATGGCAACTGAGAAATTACCAGTCCCAAATGACAGCGCCAGTTCACGAACATGACGCATGCGCTAGCACCATTCGGCTCAACCATTTTGAAGGGAGCCAAATGATCCAACGCATACGCCACCATCAGCCAGACTTTTGTATGAGCATGACACTCCCAACCGCCAGGGTACATTCAAGTAAAAAACAAACCTAAAACTGATAGCTATAGCTTAAGTTTAAGGTACACAGTACTCACACATGTGCCGTTAAAATGGATGAAATTATACATTGCTAAATAAATTGAGTCTATACAATGCAAATATTGTTTTTTTTACAATCTTCAGCCGGTCCAACAATGTTTCCAAATGCTAACAGATTGTTTTGTGCGCCCTAGTGGCTGTGGAGCAGGACCAGCATTCAGCCAAGCATTTTTATCTTCAATATAATCCGCCAACTTATAATATGCTTGCCTGCATAGTGTGCGTTTAATACAAGATTTAAATTTTATCTCATTAAGTTCTAATATATGGGGAGGTATCTTATTATAACATTTTAAACAGTACCCCATAAAAGATGAGGCAACTTTAGCCAGTCTGAAACCTGGTTGAACTAATTGGTCCCTATTTCTAGTACCATAATTATGTCTGTCGCTTCTGTTATTAAAAAGATGTAAATTCTTTCTGACATACATGATGTTTTCCTAAATGTATTGACAAGGTACCGTCATGATGTTAATATTCTTAAACAGTTCCCTTAGAGAATCGCGCCGGCGGAGATTGTATATCGCTTCGATGGCTCTTTTCTGCAGAATAAAAATAGACTCAATGTCTGCAGCCCGTCCCCATAGTAAAATACCGTAAGACATGATACTGTGAAAGTAACTAAAATGGACCAGTCTCGCGGTATCGACATCCGTTAATTGGCGGATTTTCCTAACAGCATAAGCTGCTGAACTTAGCCGTCTAGAAAGAGACGTTATATGAGGGCCCCATTGTAGCCTTGGGTCAAGCGTAATTCCCAGGAAAACCGTTTTATCGACAATTTCTAGTTTTTCCCTGTTCAATACTATGTCACAATCACTGCTTTTGACATTGGGTAAAGCAAATCTTATACATTTCGTTTTCTTTCATTCAAAACCAAATTATTCGCCGTGAACCAATTTTTACTTTCAAACCATAATCTTCATAAATGTTTACCTGTAATCTGTAGGCAAAAAACTATGATCAGTATTTTATTTTCAAAATTTTAGACCCAGTTTCGGAGATAAGTGGGGGAATGGTCATTTTTCATCTAAGTTGAATAACTTCAAAACCATGTGTTTTAAAATTATGAAAAAAACGGCCAAGTGCGAGTAGGAGTCGTACACGAAAGGTTCCGTACCATAAACCTTCATCATCTGGCTAGCCTTTTCCCAACTACATTGGGGTCGGCTTCCCCTTCCAGTCAAACCGGAATCAGCTGAATACCACTACCCATTAACTGGGTAACACGGTACTTCTTGGTAAGACTGGAGTCAGATTTACTTACTTGTGTCACAGAAGATTATATGTATACCAAGTTTCAACTGAATCTGTCTAGTAGACTCGAAGAAAGTCGGCTCTGACAAACAGACAACCGAGATGATTCCATAAGGGTTCCGTTTTCGCATAAAACGGAACCCTTATGGAATCATCTCGGTTGATGGGATCACAGAGGTTCGGAACCCCAAAAAGCCACAACTATAAAATTACGCGTTGCTCAATTCGATACTTCGGGAAAGCAAAGCTTCGGGAAGCTCGGAGGGAAAGGAAGAAAGTCATGCTGAAAAACGCTATGTTCATCATATTTCTAATTACAGTAATGCTGTGATGCCTGAAAACACTTCGGCGAACGTTATTGTCCACATAATTTTGCTAACAAGCTCTCATCCCTCTGAGGCGATTGTAGACCAGTCTAATGACTGCTGCCTAAGTTTAACTTCATTACCTGGCTTTATGGGCCTTTACAGTTTGAGGAGAATGGTTAAAAAAATGCATTTTCCTCTGTCCACACAAGCTAGCTGTTCACCGATTTTAGTAATTTTATTCAGCTCTCCCAAATAGCATTTTCTTTACCTCTGTTGTATGTACTAGTGATGATAAAAACTTGCAGAATAGAATCAAGAATCGACGTATGTTCTTCATATCTTTCAGCATATATATTATTATATCCTTATTATTCTGCGCTATTGTTCCACAAGCTAAGTCGGCGCGTGCGCAGGCACATACGACCTCTTTCTTTTCGCTGATATGACGCATCACCTAACCCGTTTTGTCGTCATGACTCGCTCTGACTAAGCTGAGTTGTGGTCACTACTACGCTTCTTTAATAAAAAATGTTGTTATTGTTAGGTATTCTAGAAAAGTACTGTAACTGTTATTACAGGATTATTTCAATTTCATTTACCAACAATTATCAAATTTTTTGGCTAAATTCTTTCTTGATACTTTTTCAATAAGTGATAATAATAATATGAGGTTAAAACCGGTATCTGTTAAAGGGGGCTTCACAGAGCGGTGTTAGTCGTACTGACGCAAGCAACTAAAACAAGGATATACCTACAGAAAGTTTTTGTAAATTAACCTGTCCTCAAAACACTCACTCGTAGGTAACTGTAACTATGTTACTCCATATAGCGAAATCGACGAATTAGTGATGTTATCGAATCATGGAGAATTTGGGGAATCGAAGTCCAGAACATATACGTATGGTCATCCGGCTCCATTAATCGTAAGTCGTAAAATTCCAGTCAAACAAAAAACTAACGTTTTACAGCTATTACAGCGGGTCTAAAAAGACCGCTTTCAAATTTTCCCAATCAACCTTGAACCTAATTAGTTAGGGATAAAGATGAAAATGAAATTTGACAGATGGTTGCGTGATTAATATTAATTCTAATATGTTTCTCCTAAAGTGGCCTTTTTCGCCCCCCAGATCACAGACAAAGGTAAAACGATACAATAAAAACAGTTTTTAACAAATCACTTCGACGCTTTGGAAACCCTGGCATTTAAACGAAAATAAAAAAGAACGGCAGCTAAAACATTCCGCGCTGTCGAACCTAAGGAATTGTATGAAAATCTACGTAGGTATGTATGAGATACGCCATAGACCCGCGTTCTGTGACAGACGATAGTCGAGTCAAGGGGCGCGCGTTCCTGTATAAAACAGTAGCTGGCACTTTTGTAGTAAAGAAGAGACATGAAACAGAACATTCCAGAATAAAGTATAAAATGTAACAGCTGTAGCAATATGTCTCTATTTTTAGCTCTGCAGACAAAACATTGAATATTCAGCCAATATAAGCCGAAATACGGTTGAACTGCAAATTAACAGGTCAGTAGCGGGCATCGCCCGGCGACCTGTCGCTCGATGTCAACGGCAAGACACGACATGCGGTCACTCTGTGACCAGCTTCCGGTACACGGCAGCATAATAAAATGGCCGAACTGCACATACTCATATGCTAAACACGTAGCATATCGCTGCCGTCTAAACATGTACGAAAGCTAAACAGTCCGGTGCTGGCAAACTTTTGGTTACACATCGTAGACTAAATTGGTAATTCTATCCCGTCTGGATCACTCAGGGCGGTTCGATGTACGATGTTCTTACGTCTTACACAAATCATTTCAACGATGAAATGTAATCTGTGGGCGCCGAAACATGTGCAAATATTTATCGGTTGAGTCTTGCATCTTGCAAAACGGAATTTACGTAAGAATTTAGTTAAGTTGACAATAGTAATAATTGTAATACTTAAGGTTAATCCATACCTCGCCAACATACACCAATCGGATTAGACAAAAACAATCTAATTTGCTGTTGAACGCGCCCGTTGCTGCCATAATAAACCGTTCAGCTTCAGTTGACCGTGATACTGAACACGACACTATTACGGACAAATGCACCGATGCAGCACGATTATAAATGCGCCAATATTTTGATACCTGTGTACGTATGAACATACAATTTAAAAGGTGACATCACTAAATATTGGGAAAAAGTTCACTGCTTTGTGCAAAATAATTGGAAGCATTCGGCTTGGATCGTTGCAATTCGGAAAATTGGACGTAAGGGCACAACCCTTTGCTTTTCGAGCATCGAACTGATACTCATGTGTTTCTGACACAAATTCATTTTTATTTGCAACAGAACGTTGCATTCTCTGACAGACAGTTGCAATTCACATGAAACTAATTGAATGAGTGTCAGACATAGTTTTTACCTGTAGGGGCAGATTGCAGCTGTTTTTACATTTCAGCAAATTTTTTGTTTTTCTATTATTGGATTCGACAAGATTTCAGGAACTCGTGTCAAAAATTGTAAATACATATTGAGCATAATCCATCAATAGAATAATACACACGATATTATGATTAATGTAATAGCTCTTTAATATATATATCTGGGTTATCTTGTTATAGTCAGGCTATTGTCGCGTTAAGTGTCTCAATCAACGGACAGAAAGTCGGGGCGTGCGCCCGCAGCCGACACAATACACGTACACATATCATAACAGTCTAAGCAAACACTTAACATTCAATATGATTACGCATACAAACAAACATACCGTAGCACATATAGCGAGATAGCCATAAAAATAGTTGGCGGCTCATGCGCTAGCGCAAGCCGGGTTGCGAGACGTGAATTTTATGACCGTTGAGTGAACAGTAGTTTCGTGTTACAAAATGTTTGCTAAGTTTATAAACACGTGTAATCGATGAGATAAAAGTTGAAGGGATTACAGACATAAATGTTTGTACAATTGAGTCTGAAATAGCTCTAAATATTAATAAAAACTAGTGGTTCTGGCATTCCACAAATACTACAATAGGCCACAAGAAAATCGATAACGCCATCTATGTGCGGGAATTTGGTATTTGATTCGCACAAAGAGATGAAGAATTCTTTGGGAAGAGTTGTGACCTCACGACGACTTTTCATGTCTAATCTTTGTGATGAAATGATTCTAATGCACTCGCTCGTTGCCGTCTTTATTTTATTTATTTATTAGGATCGTCTACATTGCATACACCGTACTTAAAGCTAATAATCATTAAAAAAAAAATATTCTAGTGCTGCAACACTTACAGACAACCACAACATTACACTATTGCAGGAAAAGGTGTAAACTAAAGATGAAAAGGCAAAAAAATTAAAAAAGTCAGAGATATTGAACAAAACACAGAAAACAAACGTACATTAAAGTTAATGTAAATTAATACACACAGTCAAAGCATTTATTTGGAACCTTTAGCTACCAGTCGTATACAATTCTCACATTTGATAACACTGAAAGAAGAATGGTCATTTCAGACCCAGACTCCGACAGAATTGAGTAGGTCTCAATTCTGTCGTAGTATTTTTGTACACATAAATAAATGCCTCTGAATATGTCTTATAACGAAGTCTTGAAGAGTAATTTCACATCCATTTCTACAAGTATGCCAATCGTGTTTGAGCTCATTTGAATTGTCTCGATGGGTATTATGCATGGTTGATAACGATGGTCTGATGATGAAGAGCATAAAGGTGGAAAACGGTAAAACGTGTTCTGCGCCATTTCAGACCCAGAGTCCGACAGAATTGAGTCCTATCGTATTTATTTCATTTGAAATAGAGCATAGAGCAAGAATATATATTTTTCTTTTCGATTTCGAAGGCTAACACATAGATATTACTATATGTATGAGCTTGAGTATTTCTTTAAAGATAGTATAGAAAAGTAATTCTTCATCCACTCTTACAAGTATGCCTGTGATTTCTGCACTCATTTCAATCGTACTGTTTGGGTTTCATTCACTGTAGTTGGTAACAAGGGTCTCATGATGGAAACCATAAAGGCGAGTAGTGGCTCTCTTAGTTGACTACTCCTATACCCATCGTGTTTGGGCTCATTTGAATCCTTCTGATGAGCACTATCCATTGTTGTTTGGAACAAGGATCTGATGATGGAAACCATAAAGGTGAGTAGTGGTTCTCTTAGTTGACTACTCCTATATCCATCATGTTTGAGCTCGTACGAAACGTACGGGGCGGTACTATTCAATGTAGCTGGTAACAATGATCTGATGATGGAAGTCATAAAGGTGAGTAGTGGCTCTCTTAGTTGACTACTCTTATACTTAAGCTATAGCTCTCAGTTTTTTGTTTTTGACTTGAATGTACCCTGGCGGTTGGAAGTGTCATGCTCACACAAAAGTCTGGCTGATGGTGGCGTATGCGTTGGATCATTTGGCTCCCTTCAAAATGGTTGAGCCGAATGGTGCTAGCGCATGCGTCATGTTCGTGAACGGGCGCTGTCATTTGGGACTGGTAATTTCTCAGTTGCCTTGGTTTATTTTAAATATTTCTTTGAGTTGTTCCTTTTTTCCCGGACGTTTATATCCTGCTCGTCTTTACATGTTTGTATAACTTGATGTAAACAAAACTTTGTAACAATTTATTATTTTTAAAAGATGTCCGTGGAGTTTCATGCACGTTCTTCTCCATAGAGATCTACGCTTTGGAACGTGCAAATAGCTTCATCTTTTTGGACTGACCGACCTTGACAATTCAAAAGTGCCTGTAAATGGTTTATTTGAAATATACTATTTGATTTGATTTGACTCATTGTGTTTGGGCTCATTTGAATCCTTCTGATAAGCACTATCCAATGCAGCTGGTAACAATGATCTGATGATGGAAACCATAAAAGTGAGTTGTGGCTCATTTGGTTGACTACTCCGATACCCAACGTGTTTGGGCTCATTTTAATCCTTCTGATGAGGAATCTTAGTATCAACTAAGAGACTATCCACCTTTCTGGTCTCCATCATCAGATCCTTATAACCAACAGCAATGAATAGTGTTCATCAAAGTGAATTAAACGAGCTCCAACACGATGGCTAAACTAGTAGCCAATTATGAGATCCACTATTCATCTTTCTGGTCTCCATCATCAGACCCATGTTCCGAAAAACAATGAATAGTGCTCATCAGGACAATTCAAATGAGCCTAAAAACGGTGGCTATACTAGTAGCCAATAAAGAGATCCAATATCCACCTTTCTGGTCTCCATCATCAGATCCTTATTGCCAACAATAATGAATAGTGCTCATCAGACGTATTCAAATGAGTCCAAACATGATGGTTATGCTAGCGAGAGTATAAGAAAAATAGTTTTTCTGTACTTCGTTTGAACGAACACTTATACACCATATATTTATGTGTTAGCCAACGAATACGAAAACAAAATTAAAGTATTTCTCTCATATTTCAGACGACAAACATACTAGGATATGTGTGATTTCTGTCGGAGGTGGGTTAATTTTGTATGGGCCGTGAACATTCTTCTTTATAGATTGGCCATAACAAAAATATGGAGTGGTTTTCCATATTTACTCATAACAATAAACATGCACGTGCTACCCTGAATACTAAAACGGCCAAGTTACTCCACACGTCTCGGATATCACCATTCCATACGAATGGGAGCTGTCTTATGAAAGATATATGAGACAACTCTGTGAATCATTCTAAAGTGTGAATCGCTATTATTTGTGCAGTGGTCGGTTTCGGTTCCTTAAACGGGTTCCTAGTTGCCTCAATAAATGTGACTGACGGTGTTAATTAAAGCCTTACATTCATATATTGGAATTGATGATAACCTTAAGAATGTACGTGAAGTTTTTGTTGGTACAACAATGTACTAAGTAAACAAGGTGAGTGAAGGTAATAATGCACCCAAAAATAAAAATTAAAAATAATAAACTGAGAAACAAAAGTGAAAAATAATAAACTTCTTTTATATTAATTTCGGAAGTCGGTGTTTTTGGTTTTATTTCTTTGTTTTTTAACACCGACTTCCAAAATTAAAGTTGTTTTATTATTTGTAGTGTTTTGTTTGGAAATCGGTTAATTTTTTTTGTAAAAAGTTTATTATTTTTCACGTTTAAGTTGTGCAACTTGAACGACGTCATTGTCTACGCAGAAATTGAAATGCGTTTTTTGTTTTCGGAACCCTAATAATACTAACCGAATTGAGAATCTCCTCCTTTTTTGAAGTTGGTTAAAATGTAAGTATGTAGTTTCCAGAGTAAAGCAGTGGTGGCGATTCTCAGGAATAAAATTAATAATAAAAAAAGCTGGCTAATGGTGTTAAACTATTATAAAACGTGCTTTCGTGGAATATATCATTATGATCGAATACACAACTATTTGGACCAGTATAGTTATTTCTTAATCTCTGACAGAAATTTGATATGAATCAATGACATCTGAAATACGTCGTGAAAAATCTTTACTGAACGAAAGATCATCGTGCAACCGTGAATAGAAACACGCTTTCGTCTGTTAATATTTCGCTAAGTAGAAAGGTAATACTTATTCATTAAAGCCAGTTACTAATGAACTGGGTATGACAACGCGACGGCGCGGCGGCGGCGTGCACTCGCGCATTGCGGGCCCGGATGCCTCGATACCGCCATATACTAATTCACAGGTAGAACATTACGCTCAAAAGCAGCTCTGCCTCGTCGCAATGAGCCATTTATTTACATGCATGGGTACCACTGCATCCGACATCCGACTACACCCAAAGCCTATTTCAAAAGTAACACTAGAACTAAGCCTACTAAGTTTGTGATGCACATAGTAAAAGCGTCTACCGCAACGTGTACACTGTCGAAATATGTTTACAATGAAAATGTTTGCCCTTAGATTTAGCCCAGCCTTCGTGCAGTAGGTACACTCTCACCAATAAATAGTTATTTGGGCACGTTCCGTTTCACAACTATTTCGCACGTTCGTGTCAATTGCATTGCGTAAACTTGTGAAAATCTATTTGACGTCTTAGAATTCATAGATCTGGGCCTTTAAGAGGGAACTCTAGTCCCGAGGAATTTGAAAAATAGTTATTTGAAGAAACTATTGTCGATGCCGTTGCGTGCGCCCTATCAAGTAAAGTACGAACGCGACAACTGTAGCAGAGGCTAATTTTACCTATAAAGACCTTGACCTAAAGACGTTTTGTATTCCGCTGTTTTCTTCTTCCAAACTGGACCGATCTATAAAAAAAATATATCAATTTAGAGGAAGACTATATCTATGCTTATATTATTTTTCATTTTGTTAGATCAAATTTGTCTGATTGTCGTCTAAATATGGTGGTAAAAACGGGCTGTATTTTTGGGTTTTTGGATTGTCATAATTCTATAAGTAATTATGTTTTGGAAAAAAGAAAATGATAGAGGCACGTATTAATCTAGATTTTTTTTTGAAAAAGTCATTGTTCTAGCAGCATCATCCACGAAGAAAATAGCGGAATGTGTTTGTATGGAGAAAGGCCCAAGAGTAACCGACTAGAGTCCCCTCTTAAGAAATTTGATAAAGTAGGGACATGTATTATCCCCATGGAAAGTATTGGAGCAAGTGAGGACCAGAACTACCTTGTTGGTATAAAAAAGGGAGGTGCTTTTATGTACCAATGTAGATATAGCAAGAAATAAAGTAAAATAGGTATATCAAGAAATCAAGTAAAATAGTTTATTCTCGGACTCTCGCTGCAGATTACATGCTTCCCATGAGTTTTTCTGCTTCACCTTACGTCATCTGCTAGTTGTGCAAAATATATTCCCAATTAGCATAAGACCCCAGATAGCTAAAACTACATTTCAGAGATAGTTGCCATATATTTTAACGAAATAAGAGCTAAGGCATCACTTGAAATGCAAATCCTCTAACCACTCAATTGCCACCTCGCTTCATTTCAAAGTATAAAAAAAAAACAGATTAGTTTTATCGAGCACTTATGAAAGTGAAGTTTTAATGAATAAAAGAGGCCCATACAGCAGAGCTTACATCGCCAATATCGGAAAAAGAAACTTAATAGTGAACGCCTTTTATCCCGTCAGAATTCAGTCTTTGAAAAACACTGTAGCTAGTGTACGATACTCTTCTAGCGGGCAATATTAATTTAAAAACCTAAAGCCCGGCTAAACCCGGCTTATTTAAAAACCTAAAGAGTAATCGAATTTTCCCTTCGACTCACATTAAGTTACTTGTTAGTTTTCTGCTCGATCAAGTTAAAGTTTTATGAAAGGCAAATTTTTCAGTAAAGATGTTATTACTTGCTCTGAAAGCCATGGAGAAAGAAATTTTTTTAATTTACCTTAGCTGACCTAGGATATTAAATGCCAAGTGAGGACTTTTTTGCTTGCTTATTTTGAGTAATTTATTATGAAACCTACTACGTATTTTGCCAAATAACCATAGTTTTCCTTTAGGATATCCTTGTTCGAAGGTCAGCCTTTAGAAACTACAAAGAAAATACAAATAGAAGAGCTTTTTTCTAAATACGCTTGGAGAAAGATACTCTCACAGTTTATTCACATTGGCACAATCCCCTATTAATCCCTTTGATTTCAAAAACTTACATCCCATTCGCATCGTAAGAAACTAACACGACTAGATTGCAGCATATCATTATTTAAATATTTCACATTACATAATGTAGCGTCCCCCAGCAGGCTGACAAGTTTTTTTCCTACCAGTCGTTCCCCTGCCCAGTTTTGATGTCAATGGGTTAATGCTCAATTAGGATGGGTGACGACCGACAGACTAGCAACGCAGTTGTCGGTTGCTCTATGGGGCGAAGATTTTATATTCAGCACAATGAATAAAAACCGGTACGTTTCAAGATTTTGTAAGTAACTCGGGATAACTGGTCCTGTTTGAATACACAGGATTGTTCCCATTGTTAGTTTGGCTTTGTATAAGCAGTTAATAGTTGATACTGACTCCTTTATTCGTATGAACTTGACGTCCGTGATAACAAGATATATTATTATTGTTATTTTCAGTAACAGAAGTTAATCAAGGACTTCTTTTCATACGTACACAATACATTAGTTGATATCTGGTTTTAAAGCAGACACGTGTACGCCACGTGATCATGGCTTATCGAGAGTTTCATTCTCCTTCCTCTCCCAATAATCTAGGAGGAAAATGTAGTTAAGTCGAAAATAACTAAAATACTTGCCATTTCAACCTGCTACCAACTAATAAATGATTGTATTAATAAACAAAATTATTCAACGCATGTATGATGCATGATCACTATGATATGTATTCCGAATCACTTATGAATTATTAATTCTATCACGAATTCCACTCTGTGAATGTTTTCATTTATACATCGACGCGTTGTAGCCGAAAACGAGTGATTATTCGACGATGGAGCAGGATAATATTCTTTTGTACTCGCACTATTTACATTTGAAAGTGTGAATACAGGAAAGTACATGACTATAGAATTTTGCATAGTTTCTATCCATTCGGAGAATTAAGTGCAACAGACTTTTATATCAGTCATACTATTCATATTATTATGCAATAAATAGCATTTGTTAATTAGGTGACAGTTTTCATACGCAAATTAAGCGCCACTTTAGGCGGGAATTTCATAAATGTTTTTTCGTTTCATAGAATTTGATCTTTAGATGTAAAGACATAAAGCGCAATTTTCATTATAAAGGAACGTTATTCTATACTGGGCGTTGAGTATTTTTGCTTCACGATATTAAATAACGGACACGGACATGGCCCTAATGTATTAGCTGTGTTTTGTTGCAGTTTTATGAAAATGGTCCGCCGGTCGTTTCTTTATTCGTTATATTGCTATTTTAGTACCACCATCGATTAGTTTTCTCCCACTTATGGAAGTGCTGCAGGAAAGAGTTCTGGTTTCCCTTAACAAATAGTACGGTACCTCATCAAACTCAATCAATGTTATTTTAACGTGTACGTGCAGTTTCATAAAAAAAAAAAAACAAAAGACGTCTACCTGGTATTGCAACTTTGAATTTTACTCCACATGATATGGTGTTTTTACTTAATTACTTTTCCCTAAGATGCTAAAAATTTTGAAGTAATGTACGAGTACCTATCTAATGAAAATGTATATGTTTCGGTGTACTGCTGATTGCTTTCCCAGTCGTGTTGTAGGAATAGCCTCAGGGAAATCACGTGTGTGGTAACGTATGTATCTACCTACTGTTGAATTCAAACGCGATGCCTTCAGTTACTGGGCCAACCGAAGGTTTGGTGTTAGCTCCATCTTCTACGAATACACTCCAATGAACAACTTTTCAAATCATGCACTACCTTACATGAAGTTTAATTGCGTGGTTGGTTACCCAAAGACGGGCTGCCAGCCGTCTGGGTTTCCTCAGATTTGTCCTAGTTTGGAGGGTGTCCAGGGAGCGTCCGGGCGGGGTTTACAAAAAGGGTTACTTTTTTGTGTCCGGGTAAGCTTCCATGAAGAAATGTATTGTAACAAATCTTAGATAGAAATTAGTTCGTAATTGTAAGCCGCATATTAGCTAGCTTGGGAAAATAAAATCGTCATTATTTCTGTTTTTTAGGGTTTCGTACCCAAACTAACGGACCCTAAATTTTCACAAAATGTGTATTTCTATTGCCCCTATAACAACAAATAATAAAAACTAAATTATGTTAAAAATTAAAGGGGACTTTCATACAAGAAACGAGTTTTTTCGTTTTATGGTCCGGCACCCTTCGTGTGAGAGTCCGACTCGCACTTGGCCGGTTTTTAGGTAAAAGATGACCAAGAAACTTTTATCGATATACATATGAGAGGTTAATACAAATATCCAATCTGGGGGGCTACTCTCTAAGCCCGAAGTCCGTAGTTTCGGGCTTAGTTGCGGGCGTATTCTACTCCGTATCACCTACGGACTTATGATTAGTCCCGTACCTGAACTAAAAATGAATGACAACACGATTTTACAGTAACTGACAAATCCTGTGGTCATTAATTCTTAGTGGTAAGGTGATACGGAGTAGAATACGCTTAATCGCTACTCTCTAAATCCGAAGTCCGTAGTTTCGGGAGAGTAGCCCCCCAGGGAGGCTACTCTCTAAGCCCGAACTCCGAAGTTTCGGGCTTAGTTGCGGGTGTATTCTACTCCGTGCACCTACGGACTTACGATTAGTCCCAAACCCGAACTAAGAATGAAAGTCAGCACGATTTTACAGTAACAGTCTAATAGTGTCGTCATTAATTCTTAATGGTTATGAGATAAGCCCGAAACTACGGACTTCGGGTCGGGACCCCCCAGATCCGAGCCGTGGTACTAAAAATAGCGACCTCGCTTCGCTTGCCCTCGATTTCGACTTTGCTTGATTGTTACAGCCTTTCCGCATAAGCACGTTTCTGCAAATAGTAAAAAAAAACATCAACCCTACGAGCTCCTAAATGATTAAAAAAAAAATGAGTTTTCATTTTACAGGGTGAATTTTTATTTTTTGGTTGCGTCTGTGGAATATACTCAATTTCATCCAAATGTCCGGGGTTTTTAAAGTTTTTGTCCGGCGTCTACAAATTATGTGATGGCAGCCCTACCCAAGGTTGAATTCAAATTCGAAGCATTCAGTTTTTGGGTGTTGATTCCATCTGCGAATACTAGAAATAACAACTTTGCATTTCATGCTCTACATGAAATTATATTGCGTGTTTTTTTTTTAATGTTTTATCGGTAATTGCACATATTCTCGTATATTAAATAGAGGTTAGCAATAACATAACGCCTGCATTCTCACCATTAGTCAGTTGTGTTCGAGTCCCATATATACACTAGTATAATACATATTATAAAGAGGAAGGATTTGTATTTTCGTATGTTTGTAACGCCTATGTCCGGTTTAGTAGTTTTTGAGTTTATTGCTCAAAACTACTTTACTAGTAGAATCCTACGAAAATTGCAATTACGTCCCGCGCGAACGAAGTCGCGGGCGAAACGCTAGTGTAATATAATAATACGCCAAGCCTGTTGCCCTCAACCTGGCTCTAATCCATACTCCGGGATCCTACTGAAAATTTCCAAATAAAATAAACCTAGCTTCAACTAAGGGACTGTTATTATTGACAAAAATGGTAACATAGAATGAAACAGACGTTTATTGCTATCAACGGCGTCTTAGTCGTTCGGCGCTGAGTAATTCAACGAGAGTCGTCATTCAGAGCAGACGGCTTGCTATTGGCCTATTAAAACTCGAGCCAACTGTACGAAGGCTGCAATTATAAAAAATGTAGTGTTTCACAGGCAAGTATAATAGAAATAAAGGACCTCTGTCGTTCTCACGGTTCTTAGCAATGAAAGCCTGACTAAGGACTACTTGAGGACTTTCATTACAGCATTACATTGTAGTGAGCAGAAGAAAATTAGAGGCTTGTGATTGGCCAAGCAATCAGAAGTTTTTTTTTAGAAAAGTTTTTACATTTCTGTACTGCTTCCCGGATTGCGGGACACACGTAAGTATGCATATGACAGAGAATAGGTGCCGCGGCGATTCAAAGGCAGTTCAGAGGTCACTAACGGAATTTTAAGCTTAGGATTAACACTTCAAAAGCTGTGCTCGAAAAATCCGATCGCTTCTGATATAAAAATCTACATAGTGTCAGTTCAGGCTCAGGTTTTATCGGAAACTGTGGCCGCAAAATTCAATTTAATAATGATACATTTCAGTAGGTACTGTCCAATCAGAAGGTTACCTCAGAACTATCTTAGTTTCTACAAACCTGAATAAAGGAAGCACTGATAATTACAGATTTTTGTTTAATTAGTACATTAGACGCTTGGGAGCGTCTAGCCGCTGCATTCTCTCGAAAAATTTACTAACTGCGTAGTCCTCCTAGATAAGTTGGTAGTCTTAAACTAAGTACAAGTCTTGTGGCTGATTCACTCCGTAATAAATCAATTTATATGTCGCTAGATGTATTGGTGTTAAGCGCATCAATTCCGCATCGTTTTCATCCAGATTGAACGATAGCAGTCACCCTCCCTAGTCGTGTATTAAGTATCTAGTGCCCTACATAAGTATCCGGTCATTTAGACTTGCTTTGCATTCTGATGTTGACGGAAAATAAAGTCGAGATTTTAGATAGTTACTGGTCTCTGTTTTATCCACACTATAATATAATAATATTATAAAGAGGAAAGATTTGTTTGTGTGTTTGAAATGAATAGGCCCCGAACCTACTGGACCGATTTGAAAAATTCACCATTAGAATCCTACATTATCCCTGATGGGCTTAGGCTATAGAATATTTTCAAAAAAGTTAGGGACCGTATGAAACTTTCGATAATGTAACCCAAAGTGTGAAAAATATACCCAAAAAAGATACTTACATCGCGTACGCTGCGGAAACTATTGACAATAGAGCAAAGTGATGTACAACAGTTTTATAGAAAACATTAATATCTACTAAAAGTCCGCGAGGGTATATATGTAACTATTATGGTTAAGTCACAATGACCGCTTTTTGTTAAAATTATTCAATCAAAACCCGGGTGAAATGGAGAAGTAGTGATTTTAGTATCATGATGTTAATCCTTATCTATTTAAATTGTTTAATAATTAAAGTTGGTTATGTAGATGTAAATTACACTTGAAATTATGTAAATTGGACCTTTCGTTTAAAAGTTACGACGGGTATAAAAATACTCTAAGTAAGAAAAATGTTCGGTTTGAGCGAACTGCCCTACGTTTAGTCTATAAATAAGTAATTTTCACACTACCCGAGTGTAGAGGGAAGATGAAGTTCGTGGAGTACCAACTAAACCCGCGCGAACGAAGTCGCGGGCGAAGTACTAATGGTATAATAAGGATGTTAGCTTTGGCCAAAAATTTTTGCATCTCGCTTGTTTCTTGTGATAGCACAAAGTTGTCATGGGGTCCGGTTATATCCTCAAGTCGCGCTAGATCTGGAACGCGTGGGTGTGTCTGGCGGCTGTTTAAGCTTTTAATGCAACCAATCATTCGCAAAGCTAGTTTGTTTATACAACTCCAATGCGAACACTACTCTGTGTATTTACGAGTGTAAAGCAGGTTAAATACACGTGAACACTGACTGATAGTGTTGCGCTCAACTTTGCTTTGCATGGAGCATCAATATTGTTGAGTCGCACCGCCACTTAAACGTTCATAGCTCCATACTGACAGCTGTCCGGCCTATTGATGATGGCTTCGCGAGTACCTAGCTACCCCGTATTCCCCCCTCCTTACTTGACTTATTGTTTCACTATCGTTGCGTTAGTATTTAGCCACTGTCAGTCAGTCTGTCTCCTGCCTGTTTTTTGACGACACGAGTCATGGCGCTCGGCTTTACATCTATTATCTGTAAAAGCCGAATATTTAAATGCCCGTTCAATCGCCATTCGAACTGTCTACGAGTATATAATAACATTTTAGATTAGAATGCAACGCGGATTGCGGGGATCAGGTGCAACTCATGTTGGAGATTCGAATCGAATCGTTTGCTACCTGAAACTGAAGTTTTGTACTTAAATATTGTTGCCAATTCCGCTTATTACGTGAAGATATTTTCGTTCTTATGATAAGGCTTTTCATTTTAAAGACGCTGATAAAAACAAAGACTTTTAAAAAGGAGTCAGTAGTTAATAAAATATAGAAACGCATAAATTTAATCATATTGAAAAATATTATGTGATAGAGCTATAAAAAAGAAAAAAAAAACTTGGAAATATTAATCATTCTCCGTTCAGCGGAGCATATTCGCAATATCCTGCGTCCAATATCCTCTGCGTTGGATCAACAACAACAAAGAATGGTGTTATATTTTCGCTAGAGGAGTATTAATTAGAAAGGATGTGTGGCTAACAATTAAGAACGTAGTATTAATTATTTCTCAGCGTTCGCTCAACTTCCCTGCGAGTAAGAGACATGTCCCACAATACACCTAATAGTATAAGGGCGTATCGCGTCTCGTGTACTTCCTGTCACTAGTACGTCTGATCGATAACTTAATTAAGTCGAGTTTAATTCCGATAGTGAAACTTGTCTAGTTGGGTGACTAGTCAGACACTAGTTGGAGTCACAGAACAAGCTTGAAAGCTCTTTAGTTTTGTAACCATACGTACGTGCAGAAATCTTTGAAACTTCGCCTGTCGAGCTGAATTGATGTTGAATCTCATCTAACCGTAAACTTACAGTCTTACTTGAAGCGTATGAGTATGCTTACACTATATTGCTAACCCATATCGAGTAATCGCCAATGACATGGACTCTGTTCCCAATGCCGATCGCGATGTATCCCTAATTACGAAGGTAAAAAGCTTTTTCAACGTTGGAAATAAAACGCGAAATAAATATTCAAGGTACGCGACTTTTCCAACTTTAATCGAGTTCTATCTCAAAGGATCGACCTGAAAGAAGACAATGTAAACTGCATAGAAATTAATGATTGTTTGCGCACTCGTTGTCTCGCTTCGAGCTGAAGTAGGTACTTCAGGTTCCCGTTCTTTCACTCTTGTTTCAAAGTCAAAATAAATTGTTATGTAGCGGATCTATTTAGGACCTTGTACCTATAGTGACTGGCCGTAAATATAACTTATGCAGTTTTAGAAAAAACAACGGTCTTATAAAACCTTTGTGATAGTCTCATTCTATACCTCGATTGTCGTATTGTGTTTCCGATTGCATTCAACCCTAATATCTTCAAATTGAGAGTGAACTGGCTTCTTCTGGATAAGCTCACTCCATCGTAGACTTTTTCTCTTTCACCTCTGACCTAGACTACAGTCAAGAGCAAACCCATAACAAGTAATAAAAACTGGGCAAGTGCGAGTCGAGACTCGCGTGCAAAGGGTTCCGAACCAATTTTTTTTAACATGTGATTTTAACACGACTTCTTATAGGTTTCCTGTAATCTGGCTTTACCTACAAATAACAGGAAAACCTATAAGAACTATTATCTGCATAGTTTTCCAAATTTTAGGGTCAGTAGTTTCGGAGATAAGAGTATTTTTTTGTCTACTTTCTTGAATAACTTCAAAATTATTTGTTTTAAAATTATGAAATAAATATAATTAAAGCCCTCAGCAATCCCTTTCATTTGATATCACTCAATACAGTTTGAAAAACTTTTTTTTGAAATTTTCTAGTTTGACCCCCAAAATAGACTCCCATAAAACTCAAAATTTATTAATTTACGCTTTCGTGTTTGGGTCACATAAATCCGTAAGTGTACCAAATTGCAACAGAATCTGTCCAGTAGATCCGGAGAAATCTGGCTGTGACAGACTGACAGACAGACAAGAGTGATCCTATAAGGATTTCGTTTCTTATGGATGTTCGAAACCCTAAAAAAACGAAATTCTATTTATTTTTTCGAAAATTGTTAAGGCATATTATGCAGTAGCAATGTAACACATTGTTTAAAGTAAAAAACTTCACGCATGGGAAGATCTTTGAATATTTATTATAGTAGCTTTGAAAGCATCAGTTAAGTAATAAAACTCCTAATAACGAAACTAAGAGATTGATTAACTCTTACTCCATTAGTTTGAAGTAATTTGTGTAGTATCTCGTTTACTGTAGAATCGAATATTCAACTTGTTTCTCAAATTTCAAACAAATCCCTCATGTTAAATTGCTTCCTTTGATAGATAGCAACGGCCAACATTGCTCTCAAAACGAAATACCTTTGCTATCCCGATTCCTGTTTCAGATCATGGAATGCCTGTGTCAAATTACAAGCGATTCTAGTGAATGGAATCAGTATATACCTATAGTACATTGCAAAGCTGCACACACCGACACACACAGACAGCCAATCATCTTTTTTTATTTGAGGTGGGTTTGCTCTTGACTCTAGGCTAGGTCAGAGATGACAGAGATAAAGTCTGCTGACACCCATTCACAAATTTCGTCGATGCGATGAATTTGTAACCAGATTAATTAATACCATACTGACTAGCTGATGGCGCTAGGTTTCACACTTGATCGAAACCATTCCGCTTCAGACTGCCCAAACAAAAGACGAAGGGTGGCGGCTTGGGGAGGCATAGAACAGACTCGTGATGCAACGGACGCACTGTCTGTGTACCTTGCAGCCGAAATAGGACTACCAGCTTGCTACAACTATGTAGCAATCTGGTAGTCCTATAAACTTATTTTACAACAGTTGTCAGTATAAGCAGATCCAACGATAGTCTAAAAGTTATCATTTCTACAAATATTATAGGAGCATACCCTTAAGTTAAATCTCTTTGATGCACACCCCTTTCCACCCTTTTGCGAGTTGTGAACTTGGCTTGCAAGCCTTAGTTCCATATTAAGCAGCTTTGCACTTCTCGTTATCGAGTTCAGCTAGTCTATTCTGTAAGTAACTATTTCGATAACGAGCTTCACCTGAGTGACAAAACTCACAAAGTGAGCTTTATTGCACACAACATAAAGGTCTTAATTTGATACTCACCTCGGATTCCGCTGTCGAGATACGAAAATGTTGTTACATAATAGCACTACTGTTTTAATTCATCTGTCTTTAAAATATATGAATTTGGAAAGCGACTTGTGTGAATCCGTGCGTTTAAAGGTAAAAAAATCATTTTTCGGTCGAGAGGTTCGCAGCGCAACAGGTTTTACGCATTAAATTGTGAAAATATGTCAGTTTCAGTCCGACAGCTCACGTTCATTTACCAATTTTATTGCAAATTAACTAAAAAAGCCAATTCGCGATGTCTATCACTGGCATTTTTTGGTTATAAAACATTGCTGCTGCAACGCCAACGTCAATTTGCAAATCTGAAATCCTGAAATTATGAAATGCAGTTCAATTGCAGTGGACAGATGGACAGCTAAATCATCCTGTAAGGGTTCCGTTCTGCCGATTGAGGTAAACACTACCCCATCATTAGATCTCGTTTACATTAAATAAAAATTCTATGCGGACCATTTGCTAAATATTTAAGGATTTAATACATTCTCTTCTCTTCTCTTGCGTTACACTCTTGACAGAGTGGTCGTGGTCGTAACTCCAGGGGTAGTCGCCATCGTCGCGCATCGCTGCCTTTCTGGAACATTCTTGGAGAGGTCCACAATATCTTTAATACATTAAAATGTCCAAAAGAAATTGTTCTTAAATTAGTGATAAAGTCATTACATCTGCGTAAGTTCTGAGAGTATTTCATCTGTCCTGCACCCATCGCATCTGCGCTCCATTCATACAAGTGCCGCGTTTATAAATAGCGTTGATAATAGCATATAACGTTACGAGTGCAAACGTTACTATATCGATTACAAACTCAGTGGAATCGAATAAGATAATCACTATCGGTTCGGGCTGGTTATCAGTATGAGCACACTTACATGCTCGTCATCTGGTTTGGTTGTTATTGGTTAATTCGTACAGCGGCAGCGTTTCAAAGTTTTTACGTAGCCATGCATTCTCATGAAATCCTAAGTTTCAGTTTCAACGTACATTCTTCTTCTAGTTGTCTAGAATCTGAGGCCCTACTCTCTAACGAAATCCGTAGTTTCGGTCTTAGTTGCGGGCGGGCGTATTCTACTCCGTATCACCTACAGACTTACGATTAGTCCCGAACCCGAACTGAGAATGAATGACAACACGATTTCACAGTAACTGTCAAATCGGGTTATCATTAGTTCTCAGTGGTTAGGTGATACGAAGTAGAAAATGCCCGCCCGCAACTAAGCCCGAAACTACGGATTTCGTTAGAGAGTAGCCCCCCTTAATAGTGTTTCTGCTGAAACGCCGAATAACTTTAATGTCTTCGTTTGGCAAGAGCTGTACGAAAGTACGATTATTAGGCGTACCAGGATATGGATCCTACTGTGGCAACATCCGGAATATTAATTTCGGTTGAAAAAGTAAGATTACTTAATAAACAGATTCAGAATGAATAAAGAGAATCAGGCGTTAATACGATAAAAACTGGCCAAGTGCGAGTCGGACTCGCACACGAAGGGTTCCGTACCATAAACCTTAATTTTTAACCGACTTCCAAAAAAGGAGGAGGTTCTCAATTCGGTGGGTTTTTTTTTTTCATGTATGTTCACCGATTACTCAGAGGTTTCTGATCCGATTTCTGTGATTCTATTTTAGTTCGATGCAGTTTATTTGCCTTTTGTTCCCGTAAAAATTTGATTCAGTTTGGTTCAGCAGTTTTTATTTTTTGAGAATTTTTGCTTATTTGAATTTCTGCGTTGACGAAGACGTCGTCCAAGTATTATCACTTAAAATTGAAAATAAAAAACTTTTACAAAAAAATATAACCGACTTCCAAACAAAACACTACAAAGAATAAAATAACCTTAAGAAAGTCGGTGTTAAAAAACAAAGAAACAAAAACCAAAAACACCTACTTCCGAAATTAAGGTTATTTTATTCTTTGGAGTGTTTTGTTTGGAAGTCGGTATATGTTTTTGTAAAAAGTTTTTTTTGAAGTGAAAATTTCTTTTGGCGCGTCATCGTCACCGAACGCTTTCCATCTACAGTAATCTATACTAACAATATAAAGAGAAAAGATTTGTATTGATGTAACGAACAATTTATTTATTTTTTTGTTTCTGGGAGCCGACCCCAATATAGTTGGGTAAAGGCTAGGCAGATGTACTCGTATGTAATGAATGAACTTAAAAAGTACTGCACCGATTTCAAAAGTTCTTTAGCCGTTAGAAAGCTACATTTCTGTTTCTGAATGGGGCGATGCCAATCTGGTCAAGTTCAATGCTGCTAAGACCCAAGGGTGTCTATTTTCCGCCAAAAGGAGCCAGTTCCACCCAGCTCCATCTTTCCGAGGTGCAACCGTGCCGATAACCGACCGACTTGAGCTTCTTGGGGTACATTAACATCTACCCTCAATTTTGGTCCTTTCATAGAGGCAAAAGCTCAAGTGGCTGCAAAGAAGTTGGGGATCCAAGCATAGGTGAGACGGTACTTCACGCCGGAACAGCTGCTCAAACTCTATCAAGCGCAAGTTCGATCATGTATGGAGTACTGCTCTCATCTTTGGGACGGATCTGCCAGATACCAGCTTAATGCCCTTGAGTCAATTGAGAAACGAGCCAAGAGGATCATCGGCAATCAAAGGCTCGTCGCGACGAAGTTCCAAAGTCTTGAGCATCGACGCCGAGTTGCTAGCCTGTCGCTTTTCTACCGGTTGCATTTTGGGGATTGTGCGACGGAATTGCATAATTTAATTCCGCCAAGCCCGTTCCATCATCGGACCACAAGACGAACGGCGATGCGCCACCGGTACATAGTGGACATCCCACACACACGTACAAAACGTTTTGGGAACACATTCATTGTGCGTACAGCTAAGGAGTAGAATTCCCTGCCGGAGTCTATGTTTCCTGATAGCTACAACCTGGGAGTCTTTAAGTCAAAGAGTGAATAGGTTATTTCTAGGCAAGCGTGCTCCATCTTCGACCACATCACCGCTAACCATCAGGTGAGATAGTGGTCAAACGCGTGCCAATCAATAGTAAAAAAATATATCAGTGAGTAACATAGGTTATAGAATATTTAAAAAAAAGTTAGGGATGCGATAGTGAAAACTTCTATAATGAAAAAAAAATGCCAAAAAGATCCTTATATCGCGTACGCTGCGGAAACTATTGACAATAGAGCAAAGTGATGTACTACAGTTTTATAGAAGATATCAATATCTACAAAAAAGACCGCGAGGGTATACATCTAACGATTGCGGTTAAGTCACAATGACCGCTTTTTGTTCAAATTCTTCAATCAAAACCCGGGCGAAATGGAAAAGTGGTGATTTTGGTATCATAATATTAATCCTTATCTATTTAAATTATTTAACAATTAAGGTTGGTTATATACATGTAAATTACACTTTAAATTGTTCAAATCGTACCTTTCGTTTAAAAGTTACGATTGGTATAAAAATACTCTAAGTAAGAAAAATGTTGCGGTTTGAGCGAACTTCCCTACGTTTAGTCTATAAATAAGTAAGGGAGATGAAGTTCGTGGAGTACCAACTAAATTCGCTCGAACGAAGGCGCAGGCGAAGTGCTAGTGAGCTAAATATATGTATACTGTGTATACATGTGTACTTTTTAGGTGAATAATAAAAAGCGTTACCGCTACCGTCGTTACCGCACGCTTCCCATGAACTACATTGCCCAAATTCACAAGTTACTTAGTTTTCACTTCTATCGGCTGTCCCCAAAGACTGCCCCGCATGTTTTATTATTTGTTGTTATAGCGGCAATAGAAATACACAATCTGTGAAAATTTCAACTGTCTAACTATTACGGTTCTTGAAATACAGCGCGTTGACAGACGGACGGACTGTCCCCAAAGACTGCCCCGCATGTTTTATTATTTGTTGTTATAGCGGCAATAGAAATACACAATCTGTGAAAATTTCAACTGTCTACCTATTACGGTTCTTG
The DNA here is from genome assembly GCA_947578705.1 of Lacanobia wlatinum. Classification (NCBI taxonomy): domain Eukaryota; kingdom Metazoa; phylum Arthropoda; class Insecta; order Lepidoptera; family Noctuidae; genus Lacanobia; species Lacanobia wlatinum. Next base: position 34,687,190 of record OX388022.1, read on the forward strand.
AAATACAGCGCGTTGACAGACGGACGGACAGAGTCTTAGTAATAGGGTTCCGTTGGTTACTCTTTGGGTACGGAAACCTTAAAGCTTACGCAGTATTCTATTAGTTATAGAGAAAAAAAATAATAGAATTGGCCCTCAGGTTGAATGCGTGTCAGTTCTATAATAATAAATACTTTTTCTTCTTCTTCTAAAATAACGACGACACGATAACGTCATTTCAACAGTCAATAGGCGATTAGTGCACTAATGCAACAAGTGGCTGTCGGTCGTTGACCGGCTCTTTTTTAAAAAGAACGCCCGTACGCTAGCAAAACAAACAGTCTTTGCAAGTTAAAATGTGGTGTTTTTCGGGAGTTTTTGCATGTCACTCGTCTGCGCATCTGACAACTTTTAGAAAATTGTTGAATTTATAAAGCAACTTCTCCGATTTCTGGACCTTGGCCAAACTCATCTAGCAAACACTCAGGAAATGGAAAGTCATTATAACGTTTGCTGAAAACTTGACGCATAGACATAAAAAAATCATAACCTTTTGCGTCTCGCGTTCTTGCTGTTTGGTGACCATTCGCTGTTGGCCAAGTGCACATTATTGACCGGTATTTTTGAAGTAAAAAGTAACTAGATGATGCAGGTTCCATCATAAAACAAATATATGACATGAATCAGTCCCGGGATAAAAGCATTTTTTTATTCGCCTTTAATCGCGTGCTAATCCATAACACATTCAAATATGTATTCATGATGTATTAACACAAATATCTTGATTGAATAATGCATAAAAACATTTTCACAAAATCGTGAATAATAGAGATACGGTCCAATCTTATCGGAGTGACGGGCAGTCACTATCTACGCCCGATGATGATAGTGACAATAATTTACTTTTTGAGCGTTGCAGCGTTCCCCTTTCCGGCCGGGAACACTGTCGCTAATCTCTTTATCTGTACCCAAAATAGATAGGAGTGAAATGTGCCGATGACGTCATGTTTGTTTTGGGCGTCGTTAAATGCTGCAATGAATGTGGAACAATTTGTAGTACAATACACTCATGTATTGTCACGTTCTCTTCTTGGAAGCGCCAGTGTCTTTGTAGTTTATATAACGTTCGGTTGTGTCTCGGCGGTATTCATGCCGATGCTAATGTTTCAGTCTGCTTCTTAGTGTGTCAATAGCAGAAATACTTCTTCAGTAACGCGAATGAAAATAATGTTTTGGTTTGGGCAGGTTAACTATTTACATGACCCTAATGCTCCCAACGAGACATCACGCTTTTTTTACTCTATTCAATTCATCGACCCACCTGGCGATTTAATATCATCATAAAATGGTAACTTACCTGTCATAATGTGGATGTACTACGAGACACCTCTGCCGAACCCTTTGAGGTACAGACTTCATGTTATGTTATGTGAAACAAATAAGTGCATTCATCCTATCGATATCATTCAGATACCGATATCACTCTAGTTCCGAAAACAAAATGGTCCCCGAACACGATAGCTTATCGGATATCGAGCGCGGAGCATTATCTGCTGTGTGAATTGACATAAAAGGGCCACATTGTGGTTTTTGTTTCCACTATTTCATTATCAGTTCAACAACAAATTTATGTAAATAAATTGTATGCAATACAAGTAGTCTTCATACACCTCCAGAGGAGTGTCGTGAGCATGTTAGCTTATCATTTGTACATCCAACGTTTTGCAATGAGTTTGTAGGTAAATGTGATGACGTAATCATATTTTTTTATAGTGATGAAATACTACACCAACTTTTACTCCTATAGGTATTTAAGAACCTATGTAGGAAACATTGATAAAATCGGTGTTTTATTTACTTATTCGTTTTTGTTTGCACCTCCAAATGTCAATAGGAAAAGACAATATCAGCTGTTTGACAGCAACTTGTAAACATAACTGCCGTACATGTAAGACGTAGAGTAATACCTATTTCAACCTTTGACTCAGACACAGACCGATGATACAACCCTGGCTGAATACTAACAGTGCAACTCTTTATCGTAGGCAATATTTCAATCACCTCTTGTAATGGTCACGAACCACAAGACATTGCTTCGCTATTGGCATTATAGGGAAAAATCCATTACTATCATTAATTTTCCATTCCGTATCCAAGGACTAATAGATTTTGCTGATTTGCTCATTGCGGAGTGCCTGTGAATAAGACATTCTAATTTGCTGAGCGCAGTCTTCGCGTCTGATAAGATCCGTTTTGAATAATAATGTAACAATTCAATATGTACAAATGGTACCAGGAAGTCTACTCCTGTATATCATTCGTTGTCATTGAAAAGAAGACAGACACTTGGTAACGCAAACACTTGCATAATATTGCAGGTTGTTTACATTAAATAGATAGGGTAGGGTGATGTGGGGAGTCTCGGTGTCAAAGGAAACGATTAATGAGAGCGCATTAAGGTGACTAGTCGCGCCCTAATCTGTCAATCGGATCGCTATCAGTGGAGGCCTTGCAGTTTGAAAGTTATTAGACAAACTGGTATACGACGTCCTACGTTAAAATATTGGACCTCAGGCCCATACTCTACTAATAGACACTAGTTCCCTTTCCTATTAGGAGTTAAAATAACGTAGCCGTAATAGTTTTATAATACAAAACATAAGAAGCGTGGGAAGGTTTATTATATTGAACAACATTTTTCTCTTCGTAAAATTATGGTGGGTCCTACTTCCAGATCAATAAACTCTTTTATTAAGAAGAGCTAATTCGCCGTAACTAAGACACAAGACATAATAATAAATCGCTAGTATTAGTTAGAAATATAATTGTTTACTTACAAAGCAAATTGATTGCTCGTATAATAATAGCATCTTAGGTGACACAATGATCTTTTATCTTCATTAGTTGTCGCGTGTTGGGGTGAGTAATAATAATATTAACTCTAGCAGACCGCTGCGCACGCGTCGCTTTTGTGCTAATCATTGTACAGAGGAAGAAAAGTTATGTTTACTCGTGAAAATGTTGTAAAACGATTTTAAACATTCTTAGTTTGAATAACTTGCTTAGATTGTGCCCGATATTTTTTTTGTTGATTTAAGTGGCTGATGTGTTTCAACGCCCACTATAGGATAAAGAAGAATGATCTCTGGAAAGAGAGAACTCTTTAGGTTTTTCATAATCTCTTTAGCATTCTGTGCACAATTCCTTTGAAAGGAACCCAACTCGTCCTGCTATGTCCTTCTTGGTCTACTGCGTCGCCAGTTCAGGAGCCAATTTGTGGCTGCTTTCTCCTTGTGTGTGGCCTTCGTTCCACGTATATAAGTATCTTTTCAATATATGTAAGTCAGATTATGGACGCAGAAATGTCGAAACAATGTATGTTATGCAGTTATTTTAGACAGTATCAAGATAAACCGATCGATCATAAATAAAGCAATGCACAAGTTGATAAGCAACTATCGAAATAACCCAATTTTAGCCACAGAAATGTGCAGCCTATTGCCTTGACAGTTTTATTACGATGAGATTGCATTCGAAACTGGTCCGGAGGCGAAAATACAGGATTAAAACTGACTAGAGTTTTATGCAAAATATACAGATGCTTGTCGTCTATTTTGTGATATTCAGCATGAAAAACATAGCAAGTTAAATAAAAGCTTGTAAAATTAGCCTTCGTCCTTGTTTAGGTATCAAACTATACATATATATTATACATCTTATTATACATCTTTGTTAAATTCATATAAGGATCGGTTCAGCGATTTAGTCGTGCTCAGATAACTAACAGACCGAGTTAATTCTGCATTTAGTGTTATGATTGATATTAATATCCCATATTCAGTATTAGTAGCTTAGTTACGAAATTCGCGTACCTAATAACGTCTAATGTTTCGTGTGATCTTACCAATTAAAAAGCGGAGACAACTTCCACCTGGTGCTAATATCGTTAGCTGGAGTGCGGTCACAGATCCGTTCACACTGGTTAATAGTAATGCGAAAATTGTGCACTGAGTTGATGACGTGCAATTATTAATACTGCACGTATTGTTGGAGACTAGTCTGTGTACCTTTTGAGTTAGGGGTAAATACAACAACTATAGCTAGCCTGTACTGTCCCACTTGTGGGCAAAGGCCTCCCTCCAAGCCTTCCATCGTTCCTGGGTCTGCGCCATGACGTCTACCCAATTCTCAAGGAAGAACAAATTAATTTAAAACAAAACATGATGACTTCTAATTCGAAACAATCCTTCCAAAATGTGTTGTGTATGCTGTGATTGAAAAGTTCAGAAAATTCAGTTGTATATGGAAGTGCCATAATATAACTGAATTCCTTGAAACTTTTTCCTCATTGAATTCGTAACTATAGTTATAACGAAAAATAAAGTCGGATGAAAATTTCCCCGTAACGACAATCAAATGAGAGATAAATTTTAGACTGCGAAGATAAGATTTTTATTCCGAATTGGTTTTAGTTCACCCCTTTTGCAGGCAGGGACTTTTTTCGAGAACTATCTTTTCCTATTTCAATCTGGTTACATTGAAAAATATTATGAACTATAATTTTTTTTATTAAAAAAAATACTACGAGCAAACCATTGAATGCAGACGTTGGTAAAGTGACATTCTGATGGGCAGTCAATACACCATCGAGCCATTGACCAACCGGGCACAATGCCACAATATTTACGATACAAAAATATCTCCGGTTATCCACTTTCAGTTGTCAATCATGGCTTGATCGGTAGCTGAACTGAAACGATCGCTTTATATCGGCCGGGCAGCCGTCCTCGCTCAGGTTGTGGCGCCCCCGACCCCACTTTACGCTACGTTAAACTCGTCGCCTCTCATTCTACTGCACCGGCTTTTCAATTTTATAGATTTAACGTAGTTTGAGATGAAACTGTAAAGACTTCTGCTACAACCGTTTCAGGTTAAGGGAATCGTTCTTAGCATTCTGCTCTCTTTTCAAAATGTTGCCCTAATGTATTAGTGTACTATGTATTAATGTACATTTAGAAACTTTGACAACATACTTAGTAAACACGCAAGTGTTTTAAGTTTTAAGCTATTTAGTCCTATTATTAAAACTCAATCAGAACATATAAATTAAAAATATTATGCATTGCATAGTATTGCGAGTATTATTTTATAATAGACAACGGTACCTAATGAGTGTTTTGATTTCCAGTACAGTAGTGCTATTCTGTAACAACATTTTCGTATCTCGATAGTTGTTTCCGAGGTGAGTTTCAAATTAAGACCTTTATGTTGTGTGCAATAAAGCTCATTTTGTGAGTTTTATCACTCAGGTGAGGCTCGATATCGAAATAGTTGTTTACAGAATAGACTAGCTGGCCACGCTTTTCACTGTACACGATCGCCAGCTTTCCTTATTCGTATAGACCGGCTGACATCGACAGCAGGAGTGACCTTATCTTTTGACTTTGTAAAGTATTATCATTATTTTTATTATGAATGGGGACTATGTGGATTATTTTTTATTTCATTGAGTAATTTTAATGTTTGTCTGGCAGTTTGAGTGCTTTGTACGGCCTACACAAATGTCCTTTCTTTGGTATTGTACGTCGAGTTGTTGAGCTCCTAAGTGGATCTGAGTTGAGCTACACGACTACTGACAAATGCTTGCACTGACTGGTCAGGTTCACTCAATTCTGTGTGGTTCTTTCTTCTAAAGACCATCTCAGACACTAATCTGCATGGTTCTTAAAAAATGATGTATTGTAAGTGTGAGGACTATGTAGGTCGTTATTTTAAGGATTGATTTCATGACTGTCTGGCAATTTGAGTATATTATGCGGCTTACCCAAATGTCCTTACTTTGGTATTGTTCGTCGGTTCGTTGAGCTCCTCAAAGTTCTGAGTTAAGCTGCACGATAACTGACAAATGCTTGCACTGTCTGGACAAGCCCACTCAAAACAGCGTGGTGCTTTCCTCAAAAGGCCACCTCAGACGTTAACCTACATGTTTTTCATATGTTATTGGCGATTGTATGGACTTCAAAAGAGACTATGACCTCTGAGTTTGTTTCGGTGTTTCTTCTCAGGGTAGTCAGCTAGGAAACATCCGGCCTCATCTAGATTATTGTCAAAAAATAAATATCATTTATCCATGTCGCTCCTGCTGTCGATGTCAGCCGGTCTATTCTGTAAATATCACTACGTCAAAATTTAAGGCGCAGATACCCCTCAGTAGCGGATTTTAAAAGGAGAATCACGTCTAAACGGCTAGTCGTAATTTTTTGGAGAAAATGTATGTTACATTATCCTTAATAATTTGATATATGGAAATGTTGAGTTTTATTCGTTCAACATAGTGTATTTAGTCCGGTCAAATTAGATGAAAAAAAATAGGAGTGAAAGTACAGTAATTCGCACCCAGCTCAAAATTGGTAGGATTGTTCAAAACACTATCATAATAAATAATTAAAATAAATAAAAATAAAAATAAAAAAGCCTTTTATTTCCTCCAGAAAAATATACGCTAACAAAAATTAATTGTTTTTTTTTTTTATTTTTTTTTTAGTACACTATCGTAAATGAAATCTAAAAGTCCTCATCGATCCAATACCTGGAAAAAAGTACTTGGGGTCACAAAAACGGGATTTTCGCGATAGTCAGCAAAACGGTACGTTTTATCATAAAATTAGTTCAGACAAAATTGTAGATCAGATAATTATCTATAAAAAATACGTTTTTCCTAAGAGCCACCGTTTCTGAGATATAAATTCAAAAAGTTGGAAGAGTTGCAATCGTCATAATATGCACATGTTTCCACGCCATCTTTAAGGTAGTGTACTTCGCGCGTTTTTTTAACGTTGTTTTCCCGGTAGGCCTATTCCACGGATCTGTTGTGATTCTGTTTAATTTGATTTTGAACGACATCTGCATTTTTCAAGAGGGGTAAAACAACATTTAAAATGTTTGGAAGTTTGTCGACAATACATTAGAACTGTTGGTGATTCGATATAGCACGACCGGCCTTGACTCACTTACATGCTAGAGAACAAAATAGTCCAACTTTTTTGCAATCACATTTAGCACTACATCCCTTTTGACCAATAACAAATGTGCCAAAAATGTAGCACATTTATTGGAGCCAACATTTATTGGACTCAAACAGTTTTGATATGTAACGTTTAAAAAATATTATTATATTTATTCTTTGGCAGCGAAAATAGATTGAGATCTAAATGGGCGCCAAGTTCTGTAGATAATCCTGAAATAAGATAAATTAAGGTTCAAGATTTAAATTGGCTAGTTTTTATCAGCAAATCAAATTTTTAGAAGATTAATATATCGACTTTTCAATATAAAAACTGCAACTTGTGTAAGTATAACATAGAGATGATAAGTAAAGCCAAATATAAGATAACATAGCCAAGTCGAATCTTGAGCTTTAATTTCTTTTATTTCAAGCTTATCTATAGAACTTGACGCCCATTTAGATCTCAATTCTTTTTTCGCTAAAGTCAACAATCACGGATATTATTAACATTGAACTTGGCTCCCATTTTCACATTTATGTATTTGATGGGATTTCTCTTACCTAAGACCACTTCAATAACTGATGTTCTGCGTGTGCTGAGTCGTCAAGTATTAGACAAAGCTCGTCTCAGTGTGTTATGTTAAAAAAATAATGACGGAAGCAATAAAAAAGAATATAGCCTACGTGGTGCTGATTTTTATTATTTCTGGCCTGGTACCCTACTGTTACTCGTTTTATGTTCAAAATATATTTTCTCTCTTGCGGTTTTCTTATCAAGTCCAGGGGGGCTACTCTCTAACGAAATCCGTATTTTCGGGCTTAGTTGCGAGCGGGAATTTTCTACTCCGTATCACCTACAGACTTACGATTAGTACCGAACCCGAACTGAGAATGAATGACAACACGATTTCACAGTAACTGTCAAATCGTGTTATCATTAGTTCTCAGTGGTTAGGTGATACGGAGTAGAAAATTCCCGCCCGCAACTAAGCCCGAAACTACGGATTTCGTTAGAGAGTAGCCCCCCTGAACTCGGCTCTACGTAGTTACGAAAACTATTTATGTACCAATTATAACGGAAACATTTCCAACAACAGTTATCCTAAAATATCGAAGATCATTATTCGATACAGTAATTACCTTGATATAGAGTTCCCTATCCAGGAACTGCTAATTGGACCGGTAATCATAACCGGTACTCTTACATCCCCTACATACACACCTATTCTGTTTTAGTAGACACGTCGCGCCGTAATAGTAGTGCTAGTTGTTTTTATCACGAATTGTATTCAAAGCAGTATGTTTCTCATCAAGGTCATGCTTCCTAGTTTTTTGCTTGAGGTTTTTGTTAATTAATCGCTTTAGAAGTGCTTAACTGTTCTTGAGAACAAGTGAATGTTAATTTAAAAGAGAAAAATCGTAAAATATTATTCAAATTTAATTTGCTATTAAAACTACAAATATACGGTAAAGTTAAAAATCGTCAAAAAATTGATGATGGCAACACAATTACGATGTCGTGTGTTGCCCTCTAACAGGATAATGGATTCAGTAAGTTGAGCCTTGTGTGTAACTGTTTTTTTTGTAATTGCAAAGACCGTGAGTAAGTTCATAATAAATCGTGTGAAATCGTAAAATCTTTCTTCTCAATAAGATTAATAGCTGGAAACTATGGAATTTGGATGGAATTTATAGTATTTAAAATTATCTATTCAAATAATCGAAAGTTGTGTTACAATCTGACGGTGTTTGCAATAATCCGGTGACATATGCATACTTTGTGTGCAATATATGAATCTATACTAATATATAAAGCAGAAGAGTTCGTTTGTTTGCTTGAACGCGCTAATCTCAGGAACTACTGGTCCGATTTGAACAATTCTTTCAGTGTTAGATAGCCCAATTATCGAGGAAAGCTATTAGGCTATATATCATCACGCTAAGACCAATAAAAAGGGAGCAGACGAAGTTGTGCGGGTTAACTAGTAATAGTCGTAGTCTTTCGACAAAATTAGCAATTACTCTCGAATCTAACCACGATTTTCATTGCAGGAATTCTAGCACCTAGTTCAAACCATTCTTAAAAAGTTTTTCATACACATCGTCTAACAGAATAAACGCAATACCTCTTAAGGGGTCATTGTACTCATCATTATGAACAAATTTTACTATGGGACCAAGACCGAAATCGCGAAAAAAAAATCAGCTGTTCAGTACATTTTGTTGCGCACATGAATGGGGAAGTCGATTGTTTTTTCGCGATTTCAGTGTTGGTCCCATAGTGAAAGTTGTTCATAATGATGAGTTCAATGACCCCTTAAGAGGCATTGCGTTTATTCTGTTAAAGGTTGTATTTATTAATTTCCTAGCTACTCGGTCTTCGCGACCAAATCACGTGCTTCACGAAGCGCGAACAAGTCAAGTCACAACATTTTATTTTATTTCCTTTTCTGTGTAACTTTAATACAACCCTGTAGAGTACACGTTATACCATCTAGGTATAACGTATATTAGAATAAACTTTCTTTATTTAACACCAAAGATGTTTCACAACTCATAAGATTAGAGGTGCTTTACTTAACGACTAGCATTTGGCCCGCGACTTCGTCCGCGTGGATTTAGTACTTTCTTTTACAAACTTAAACACCCCCTCCAATCCCTCTATAGGGTAGGTAATTTACGGAACATACTTTTTTACAACAAAAAAAAAAATACAACCGAAGGATCGGAAGTCGCATATATTATTTATTTAATTCAGTACTCATGCCTTGCATGAAATAAGATTCTTACATACAAACTTTAACGCCCCATATATTGCCTTTTGAGGGTAGTTGTGAAAAACGAATAATAACAACCTTTATTATTCACTTAGGCCAGTCTTTATACCAAGCTTCAAGAAACAGACAATTTGTTCAATTTGTGACATTTTACTAACTTAGAGAATTTTTATACTCGTCGTAACTTCCAAACGAAAAATCCAATCCTAATAATTTAAAGTTGAATTTACACGTACATAATCAACCATAATTGTTTGATAATTATGGTTGATTATGTACGTGTAAATTAAATGGTTTATATTAGCATTTAAATGGTTAAGGGTTAATATACCAATATCACCACTATTCGTTTCCACCCGTATTGGAACTTAATAGTTTAAACATAACTGTTATTGTGGTTAACTATGTATAATAGTTAAGCATATACCATCGTGGACTTTTTTGTGAGCTATCATGATTACTATTTATATATTTATAGTACACTATTTCATACAACCTGTAACAGAATAACTGTATGAACAACTTTCACTAAGGGACCAACACTGAAATCGCGAAATAAAAAAATCGACTCCTCCATACATTTCTGTATGCACAACTCGACAAAATGTACTGAAGAGCTGATATTTTTTTCGCGATTTCGGGATTGGACCCATAGTAAAAAAAGTTGTTCATAATGATGAGTACAATGACCCCTTAAGAGGTATTGCGTTTATTGTATATCGTCAATAGTTTTCACAGCGCACGTAAAATAATGACTTGGGTTACATTGTTCCATTTTAGGTAGGGGGATATCTAGCCTATGTCACTCGCTAAAGATGAAGCTTTTTAATGGTGAAAGAATTTTTAAAATCGGTCGAGCAGTGTAATTTAAATCGTAACAAACAAACAAAAAAAAACAACTCTTTATAATATTAGTTTAGATAAAAGTGACGGAAAACTTTCGCATTTCTAAATCAAGACAAAAAACAATTCGACTTTGCCAACTTCAATTTATTAGGTTTTAAATTTTCCAACTACGCCCCAAATCATTCCTGGTTGACGCCATCGCCAGTGACTAAGTTTAAAGGCCCGGGAGCATTCAGTCACGAACTCACGGGAGACAGCATGCAAGTTGATGCAAGTTGAAGTCAATCCCGTCTCACGCTTCATTTTAATGACTTCATTCCAAATAAGGGGCTTAGTCAAAGAAGCCAGCATTGCAAGAATCATCTAGATACGAACCAATAAAATTTCAATATCACAGGAAACCTTATTAAGATGGATTTTTATCGTCAAAGCATAATCAAAGAGATCCTTCCAACAGACGTCTGAAGGCGGATTTTCAAATTAGATTTCAATTGAAAACACTTCTTGCTTCTTTTGATAAAATTCAGTTCAGTTTTGTGATGCTCCCATAACATCATGAATTTAATAGTTTTTATTCATGTATACTTTATTCCCTCTCAGTGAACATTAGTGGACTTATTATTATTTGCATATCCTGGAGTAGTTTTCTGATGTATGCACTACATTTAATTAAAACGAGCGCAGCTTTGTGTTCGGTGTTCCGTTTAGGGAACAATAGATTTGATACACATTTTGCACATAAAACCAGTTGCATAGCTGTGTCTGTTGTATTCTGTATACATTTTTAGTGATTTCAACTATACATAATTATATCTATTTCCCGTAGCTTCGGCTAGCTCTATACCAAAGTAGTGCATCTGGGTTAAAAAGTCTTATCACTAAAAGAACTTTCTGAATCGGATCAGAACTTCCACAAGCAACTTTACGTACATGCAAACAAACAAAACTATGAAACTTTAAGTCTAGTATAATATTAGCAATTAAAAACGAACATGTACCAATTTCGTATGACTTTTCACAAAACTGCCTAGCTTTTTCCCTATACCTATACTGGCGTCAGCTTCCAGACGAACAAGATGCAGCTGAGTAGGTATTAGGATTTTACAAGGAGTGGCTATATGAAGTCCCAGCCCAGTAACTTGGTTACACGATACCGCTTGGCAAGACTAGTGCAAAGTTTTCCGCTTTCGTAATGGCTGTCAAAGTTTGGAGGTATGCGGTACAGAGAGTAAAGTCCCGCAAACCCCCATTGAAAAGGGAGGATCCTCATACCAGACAGTTGTGTCTGGTGGGCAACTGCCCGATAGTTGATATTCGGGCTGATGTATATGTTCAAATCGCACGGTAAACTCTGCTTGCGCGATGCAGGATTTTAACTGTTCGCTGATATTGGATAGATGGCGTCGCGGTTCTTTTTTTGTGTGATGTAGATTTGCTCCGTTGGTTTTTCTTGTGGCGGTATTGATACCGCTACATCACTCTCCCCCGGAGACCGGAGGTCGATAGTGGATGAGTCGTCCATACATCTTGAGATGCTTGCCAGGCCAGTGGAAGGTTGGTTCCACTGAGTCAGAACCGGAAGTCGCAGAGTTCTCGGTGAGTCGGAACTGTCTGCGGTGCCCCAGTGAGTCGGGGGGATGAGATCCCAGTGAGTCGGGATGATGCTGCTATGCTCCAGTTGCTGGATCTGGCACAGCACTGTGTTATGCTCCAGTGAGTTGGACGTAATACATTGCTGCGTTTTTGCACCAGGGCGTCGGATGTGGGGCAGCGTTGCTGTGCGACGTAGTGGCTTGACTGCTGGCGTCGACCAGGAGAGGTTCTTCATGGTTCTTCATGTGACTAGCCGAAGGTGCAGTGTGCTTGCCAACGTCGCTGGTGAAGTTGAGGGTAGAGGCTGAGGATGCTGACCAGGAATGCGCGGCTGCTGCATGCTGGTGGTCAGAATACCCGTAGAAGCCGTGGGTACTGGCTGGCTGTACGACTCGCTGCTCGAGAGCTTGAGGTCACGATGAGGAGAAGTGATGATGACGTCACGCTGAAGTAGTTGCACGAAGGCTGCGCTGATGTTCTTTGTCGAGGGTCACCAGTTTGGAGGTATGCGGAACAGAGAATAAAGTCCCGCATACCCCGCCATTGAAAAGGGAGGACCCTCCTACGTCCAGACAGTTGCTGCCTGATAGTTGATATTCAGGCTGATGTATATGTTCAAATCGCACGGTAAACTCTGCTTGCGCGATGCAGGATTTTAACCTAGTATTTCGCTGCTAGTTGGATAGATGGCGTCGCGGTTCTTTTTTTGTTGCGATGTAGATTTGCTCCGTTGGTTTTTCTTGTGGCGGCATTGATACCGCTACAAAAGTATTCAAATGACAGTCGGGACTCAACGGCTTAACGTGCTTTCCAAGATACAGAAGAATATATTTATATAAAAGCTGGTCTCCCAGTCACGGACTAACCTCAGCAAGCGTCGCTTGACCAAAATATATCGACCCGTGCGGCAATGTACCCACTTAGTGAAATTTAATTATGGTTGTCTTTAATAGCTTTACCGCTTGCTTTTCTTAATAGTTTTGAGAAGCGCAGTTTGTTGGACGCTTTCTCTAACAGCGCGGTTTTCTAGCTATGCTTCTGAATTTTGCTGAGAAATCCAGTTACACTTTGCCCAAGTTAACTTATGATTCAAACATAGAAGTTTGGAGATTAAAGATTAGGTTTCATAGTTTTCACTATCCAAGCTGTTAACTGCTTACGTCGGACAAATTAATTAATAAATTCAGATATGAGCATCACTGTCAGCTGAAAAGTGACAATATTGATTTGATATTGACCAGAATGAATTAAACAATACTGAATGCAATTCGTATTACATTCGGATTCCAATACGGCATTGTTTCCGGGTGTTTGACAATACATTTATTTGACACTTGATAGCCAAAAGTCCTGTGATTTTATCAGTAATTGAGTAATTATTTGCTTTGTATTTTTTCATTGTTTGCCCACAGTTCTCCTTTGAAATGCAACCAGAATAATTTAAAGCCAGTTACTAAATACATTTCTGATTAAATCAAATTCTACGTAACTGTAAAGTAGCTGAAGTTTTGTTTATAAAACTAAAACAATTGAAACATAAAACAGTTTATTAGAAAGTGTGAAGTATGTAATAATAATCTATATTCGTCAGTTATATGTCAAATCACATCAGAGTCGGTCCTAAGGTACGGTACATCTGAGGGCCTGGCGCATTGATATATAAAAAACCCAAGATACACACTCGGCATCTCAAAAACGTCCACAAAAAACAAGCGCACAATTTATAAGTAATTGTGCCCTAGTTTCAAACAGTCTCGCATCGCTCGCCATACTGCACTGCTTTGTAAAAACAACTTTAAGCGATCCGTGTAAGGATGAATTTGCAAAAAAAATTGTTTATAGTATAACTACACACAACTCACACATGACACTTGATACATGTTAGTTTTTGACGACAGTTTCGAGTGTTGCATTTGTTCGAGACTGCATCTTGGGTTTTATATATCAATGGCCTAGCACGAATATTTTGACGCAGAGTAACGTTTACGTACGTAAGTGAATTTTGGATGTGAAACTACAATCCCATAGTACTTTGGTTTAATTTTATTGGACATACACAATTTATATCATTCAAAAATATGAATAGTATCTAATTCAAATAAATTTATGTGTGAAAGGAGTATTGTAGCTATGGTAAAATTTTACGTTACGTTACTATACGTCAAAAATATTCGTGCTAGGACTACTTTAAAAAAATAAACGTCTGAAAAGCAAAGTATAAACTGAAACCGCATCGCGTTTCTCACTCCTGGTTAACGAGCGTTCGTCTGCAAACGTAGTAAAGGCGTCTTGTGCATAGGTCCTACTGCCATATTCTAAACGAGTGAAAAACCGGTCTGTTACATCCTAGCCATCGCTTATCTCCTAGTACAACGGTAACCGTTTCCCTCTCGACTGTTACGACCGTATGCAGTTATTTACACATAGAACGTTTTCCTTTACCTCTGGATTATGCGTCGAACATTTTATACCTTATGCGGGCCCAGTAGTTTTTATGGAAGCACTTTGTTCCTGACTTCGTGTAGTACACTGAACTGCGGGTCAGGTTTCATGAACCTTCACGGGTCTGCACAAATACAATATCCATAAAGCTCGCTTTACTAGGAATTAAGGTTTACTGTACGTAGAGTATGAATTATACTCTTCGTAGTGTAGAAGGAAATTCGTGTGAATGAACTTAGATAGGGTTAATCAATTTACTTGAACGTGGTAAATTGTGATTTAGTGTATTGAGAATTTACGCATGAATGAACCTTCAAATTTAATCATCAATTTCTTTGTTCAAATTACTTTAGAAAATAGGCTTTTTCGTTATTATTGTTTATGTAAAGCACAATAGAGACCTATTTACTATTTGTTGTCACAAGTGTCTCAAACATTTTTAGATCAATTCATTGATTGAACATATAAAGGTTAAAATGTTTAATTTTGTTCTAGGTGACATCACACAAAAGGGCTATGAGAAGAAGCGAACGCGCCTCCTCACACCGTACATTCCACAGCAGCAGCCGCAAGGTAAGTTCAACTTTTTCGTCTTAACAATAAAACGCAATATCGCTGCTAACACGATGCCTGAACTAATAAGGTACCTTACCAGACCCATCAGTACTGGCACGTTTTTCGTCAGTGACGTCACGTGTTCCATAATTACAGTACTGTGGCGTCCAAGGCCGCGACAGAAGCGTCGCCGGGGTCAAGTGTCAATTGATCGCCGTCGATGGATGTTGGACAATCGCGAAATTATCGAGACGGCCCGATTCCGCAACGAGGGTCAAACGGTGAGGCCATCTTGAATCTGGACCCCCGACTGCTCGTATTTAGAACGAGAGTACGATGAACTGCACTTGCCGGCTTTGAAATATAACTTACACTTGAACGGCTTTCACGATACTGATAGCAGATGTATTTGTGTACAAACTTTAATATGCAGTAAAACATGTACACTTCCCAATAGAAACTATGCCTAAACAAATGAATTGTTGTTCTATTAAAAATCTGCATTGACAACTTTCTAGCTTAATTGCAAAACATATTAAAACACTTGTTGTCAAGGTTGAATTGCTTTTAGCCAGACATTGTATTTTAAAGCCGTCATCAGATAATTTTGCATCGGTTCAGCGGTCGAAATTATTAAAATAATGAGGTCGACCTTCATTCAATGCTGACACAAAAAAGAAACTAAACAACCAACGAGCATTGTCCAACTGCCATCGATAGCGATATTTTTTTTTTTTTCAAAGTATGTTTTTTCCTTTTTCCCCTTTTTAGTTGTTATGGTTTAGTTAGTCGGTTATCCACACGCACACAACCACACTTTATCACCACGGTACTATTTCGTTAATGGCACTTTATTATAACACTAGATAATGACACTGTCGAAATGTACCAGCTTTAATCGCTTGCGGTGCAGTTTCGCCTACAAAAAATGCTCACTAAACCTTGGCCCGAGGTGAATCGTGAGGGGTATATTCGAAACTAACTAGACGATTCGAAACTCACTTCAGCGGGGGTATTTAACCAGTGGGTAAAGTTCGAATTTGCTTTGCAGCAACATTACTGAGACTTATCTATTGATTTCCCCGTGTCACGTCCCTTTTAGCATGCTGTAACAAACAAGATTAGAATCACACGAGTTAACAGACTGTCTCGTCATCTTTTCCAATAATTGAAAACGCTCAGTTATGTTTGCAATTACACTGAATTTTCGTCAAAATCTGTTGAGCATGTTGCTATTCAGAATCAATCCGGTAATGTAATTGCGGTACGATTCGTTGACGCGTATCTACCGTTGTTTCATTGTGTTCTAACTGTCGCATCGCTGCATATTGTTTTAGAACAATATATGGTTAATGCACTGAATATATTAACTGCCGTGTTAGTGAGTGTAGGCGTCGTTTGTCTGCTGTTTACGCATGACGTAATGACAAACCTTTCCCTATCAGGTTCCTAATGGATGTAGTAATTGGCGTAGTGTTGGAATGTACATAAATTAGCTTTTAATATGAGGTGAAATTGTTTGGAGTAGAGCTCGCGTTATGTGAACCTGGCGACTGTGGCGAGTCAAGTGCGGCGGTCATTTCGCACTGCACTGCTAACACTTGGGATAAGCGTAACGGGAACAAGCTAAACACTATCGCTAAACGAACAGACAATATTTAAGAAAAACCCGCAGAATATTCGCTACCTTTTCCACCAAAGTACTTTCTTTGTGACGTTTTTCTCGCCTGGACAGCTTTTGGAGAAACACCTGCTGTTTATTACTGTCACTAGAATTAAAACTAAAGATTGCAAAGATAACTTAAAACATTTTGTGATTACAACTGCATAACTGTATCACAGCCATAAAGATATCCAATCAACATAATTTTAATTAATTTAAACACTTCTAAAACGTTCCGCTACGCTGATGTATCACTATACTCACAAAAGAATTTCAAAACGGTACGCATTATTTGGTTCACATAAAAAAACCACATGAGACAGGTACAAACATACTTATTACAACTATTATGTACGTAGCTTGTTGCGTGTGAATTCATTCTTGTTTTTTTACGAGTGAAATGTAACGGCCAAAGAGCCGAGACTTTAATAGATATTATTGTACACGATGTATACACTCTACAGTTCGTGATACATTATGTAAACAGAAAAATTAAACGAGCATAAAGTTAAAAAAAATCTGTACATTTACGCTAGTTATGTGCTCCTGAAAACATCTATGGATAAGTGCCACGAATAGCCCAAACAACAATTTTATTACTTCACAATATTCATTCAGTATTGGCAGTAGAGTTTATCCAATCAAAATGGTCGGTTCAAAACAACGGAGAAGTTATATTTACCATCAATTAGGCTAAGCTATAACGGACCGTTTCTGATGCCAAGATAAAACGAAACACTGTAGTAAATATTGCAGATGCTATTGTTGCAATGATTTAATTGGCTGTTCATGCTCAATAAACTTATCTGATCTTTTTTTAAGCCTTCATACCATGGATTGTTTGATCCGTTCTAATATCTGACGTTATCAAGGCAACCATACATGGTCAATTCTACCAGCAAATCCGTCTGAACGCATTAAAATAGCGCGTTCTGCGAATGGTTGTTGCAGCAATGCCGCTCATGATATGAAGATGTAATCATTGTTTGTGTTGCACGTCCATCCCAGAAACGTTTTACAATAAATGTAGCTTGTCCATGTTATCCTCGTTTGAAGTACGTTCTGCAGAACAATTATTCACAGTTTCCAATTCATAGGACTAAGTCACTACTGTTTGAATTTCACAGCAATTGACGCGCTGGGATCAAATAACGTTGATTAAGTTTGTTCAATTGCACCATCCCCTTCATACTTCGTACATCTCTATCCCACTCTTTCTATTCACATCTTTGTCCCTCTGTAGGTAGACACCCGATGCTAGATATTTATAGATCCTGAGATTGTGCACTGTGCCTTAAACTGTTGTTTTCCGTCAAACTTTAAACTTATCTAACTTGTTCGCAAAATTAATCGATAGGCACTTCGAATTTACACCTATGTAGGTTTTCAGAGCGTTTTAGACTGATACCATCCGGGTGATACAGTTGAAGCAAACAAAAAAAAACAATGTGATAACATTCCCGAATTATCTTTATACGTTACACGGCCTAGTCTCATCTTCCGTTATTATGTTTAACGCCCTCATTTAGTTATTTTCGTAAATCACGAACAATGGCCAACATGACTACTTTTTACGGTCGGAAAGTATTGATTGGCTTACCTTAGGCATAGTTTTTGGACCTGCATTGCGGTGCGTGATAACGTAAACGGTGCTTATCAGTCGGCCAGGTCGTTGACCCCGCGTGATAACCCGCGCCGAACGCACGTTAAAACCTTGTCACAGTAACACCACACCCGCTAACTGTGGTTACTCACGACCATTGTGACCGCGTTCAAATAGGTATTTTTGTGTTTCTACATTAGTTAAATCGAATGAGGAAAGTATCAAAATAATTTAAATATACAAATCGATAAAAAGTATATTCAACTTAATTAAAATTTGTTTTAATTAATTAAAATATTTTCGTTCAGTTATGTATTCCGTTTACTCGATAGTAGCATCCATATTCGAATTCCGGCGAAACGGAAACGGAATGAGTGATGACTTTATTGAAAATTCTCTGAAAATATTCGCGGCATGCTGCAATAAAGTTACTCGCTACATGCAGTAATAAAACTCTATCTATAATGTATCATTATCATGTGAAACTGAGAATAAAACGAAATATCTTCTTTCATATTTTAAACAACTTAGAAATAATGCCTTCGATGAATTCAATCAAGGAATTAATCAACCGATTAAAGTTCCGCTAACAAGATTGATAACGTGAGTAATATTTTGCACTATTTGTTTGGTGTTGTATGACGAAAACTGAAATGGTTCAGGATTATTCTAAAATTTTCCAAGCTTAAGCTTCGAAGCTCTACATAGAATCTTTGCTAAATGGAACCAACTTCACAAGCCAAAACCTGTAAGTCTACGTTTTTAGTTGTTAACTAAAGTTTACTTGCAATTTGCTTGCTTGTTAGTTAACAATTTAAACAAATAAATTAAAAACTTGTTCTTTTTTTAATTTTTCACTCATTTTTTTAACTACAGTAGCGAGTATAGACTGATAAAACTCATGGTAGACGTACTGGTATACAGTATGTACACTACGTTTTGTAAAACCATATTTCTATGTACGTATATTTTTTACTCATGATAAATGTCGATTCAGATTTAAAGGAACAAAGAGTAGGACTAGCACACTCAATAAACATACAATCGTAGCCCAATTATCTTCCTTTTCAGCCGTTATAAAATATTATCGAAAAAAGTTGCATTTTATTGTTGGCTTTATCAAACAAAACGTTTCACTAGTTTATGAAATATTCCCGAATTCCGACTTCGGCACATAATATTCAGAGTTGTCATACAATTTTAACCCATTGTTCCCGATCCTTTTTTTTTCGTTTATTATCCATTTATTTACATTTCAATCAGTTTGTTACGTTTTCAAAGGCATTTTAAAAAATATTTCGTTATTGAAATTTAGGTACTCGTTATTGCAGTGACCAAAATTCTCATGTTCGGAATGTAATATCGAATATTGGCATTGCGTTACGATTGTTCTGAAATGACATTTATGTTTCAGTATATTCTGCACATGTTTTGGAATAACTGCCACTTTGTAATAGAACCACCATTTAAAATTATTGTTTTAAAATGCCTTTGAACTGACATTTGACCCGAAAACGACATGAAAATATTTTCCTTAAGATTTTATTGTTAGCTGGAGGTGTGCTGAAAAAGGCTTGTTGTTGTTCAAAGGATGTTGTGTCTCATCGTCACCATTAGATAACTTTGTGTTACATGTGTAATGTTAAATAAATATTCGTCAAGGGTTTTCATATCTGCTATCTAATGACATCGTCTTTTTCATAATTCATCATGAAAATCTCAAATGAAAACTGGAATTTTAATTCCGCTCGTGAATCATGACTGAGTCTCATAAATCTTCTTCGTCCATCTGTCTCCTTAGCCGACGAATATTTATTTAGCGTCTAGGCGGTGATGTACAAATATTGGTTGCCAACATTGGCCATGGCTTGTTCTGGACGCAGTTGGTAGTCAGCCGCCTCGGGGCCCGCGAGGCGACGGCGGCAGCAGCCGACAGCACACGAGGAACCGACGCACACATCGCCGCGTCACGCACAATGAGAAGAGATACCATTCAGGTATCCGAAACGGAGCCCTCCGATTGGTAGCTGCCGCACACATACACACGCACCCAACACTAACAGGATGTAGACAGGATACGTTTTAATGATACTCTCGAGTACAAAAATCCTCTAGAAGGGGTTTCGGGGTCCCTCTCTAAATAATGAGTTAGACATCAATTTATACAGAAACGCTTACCTTGTATTTTTACAATAATTTTACGTGAAAGTCAACAGATTATGTTCAGACAACAATTCATACGTGGATAATATGATAATTGTGCGCAGTAATGTTGTAAAATCTTCGTGTCATCATGTAAGATAGGATGAAATTAACTCCTCAATTTGAGCAATTAAAAGATTAAAACTTGCGTTACTCACAAATATATATCAAACAACAATTTTCTCGAACACATACGACATTAGATTATCAATAATACATTGCGAACGTTCACTCATTACGAACACTAATTGTGCAGTAAATTTCAGTAGCGTTCAAAAACTTTAATTGCGTGGTAAATGCACGAACGTACGACTTGTAATGTACAACAGTAAACAAGTAATAATAGACTATTAATTCATTGTTATAGGGACGAGAGTTCTGTGCGGTGGTTCGTCTAGGATTTATACCGGTTTAAAAAGAAACATGAGATTACTGTACACACAAAACGCCTCGGGAGCTCTGTTGCACCATTCGGTTATTATCATTATCTACGGTTGTTCGCGAGTTTATGAAAAAATAATCTATTATCTATTAGCTTTATAAAATGTTAAGTTCATACGTCAGCATGATTTGTATACCGGGCAGATTGAAAAAAAAAACGCATCAAAACTGTGCTTGCGGTCTGAGGATAAATCAAAACCAAGAGTTGAAACAAAAAATGAGATGTAGCCATATTCCAAAACCGAAACTTATTTATTGGAATAGCGCAAACCATTGGCACCTGGCAAAAATTGTACGAACCGCTAAACGATACAGAAAATTAGTTTTCTTAATAAACAACACTCTCTTACTCTCTCTCGGTTCGCTGTACACAAGCACACTAAATCTTCACAAGTGTTTTTAATTATAGCCAGTTATCTCACGAAACCGAGAAAAACAAATAACGGGGAGCAAACGATACGTTACGCATTCGTCAAATATAGGCCAATGGTTTAAAAAAAGTATTACGGTACTCGTGTAGAGTTAGTTTCGTAACAGGAAAGCTGTGAGTACTGATGAAATTGTTGCATCTCTGATGTCGCGATCGGGGTAACGAGGACGCTTGCTTATCTTCACGCTCTTTGAACGTGTCTGAGCAGTTTTAGGGCGAAGAAAAGACCAATGAACGATTTATGAATATACAATCAGTGATGATGTTAAACTTAATATATACATATCGTAATTGTGCACATTTTTCATCCAAACATCTCAAGTCTTAAGTTCCTAAAATACATAGTAAGATAATGTTTCTCGGTAATTTTCTAACACGAATGTAGTTTACCTGAAAACCGACTATTTTCCTTGATCGCCTTTTATTTACTCGAGAATCTGAAGAAAACAACCTTCTTATATTGGTTAAAGCTCACAAAGGCAGGCTATTCCTTAGAAAACTTCACAAGTTATAAACTAAATAAATTTCTATTGAAGCGCTTTTTTATTCTTTTTACAGAACAGCTTCTTGTGAAAGACCCCTTTGAGATAAAAAAAGAATAAGAAAACGATAAAGCCATACACTTGTGGCCACTTAATCTGTGTTTAAAAAATTGTAGTGAACTTTAAATACATCAATTATTTTTCTATGCTCAGTACTTGACTTTAGGTTCACATTCACAGTTTACGTGAGATTTAAATGAAACACAGAACGTGTAAGCTGCTTACTTGGTCTGAATAGAGAGCGGCACGTATAAATTGTCAAAGGAAAACTGGCGCGGTTGGATGAACACAGTACAGTACTGACACTTTCAGCGCTTACTTAACCAGTTTTGTATCAAGCTACCGTTTGTGGTTTTAAGGAACCCTTGAGCGCTTTTTGTACCACTTCAGTGAAAGATGAAGCATATTCTATTTGGCTATTTTCTGAGAAAACTTAAATTGAGATCCAAAACTACGCTAAAAGTTAAAACTCCATCTGAATCTTTAAAGTGAAATATAGTGTTCATTCAAACTTGATGCAATTTATCGGTTCGGTCGCACAATGCGATAGATAGCACTCGCTAAAGAACCACAACCGCGCGCCATTGACCCTCTCCTTTTTGTTCTACTCGACTCCGAATGAACGTTCCTCCTAGAATCTCCATTTTGCTGTCGATGCGCGTTTTATTTTCGAATAATCTGCCCATGAATTGCTCTCAAACGAAAGTGTAATTTTTTGGTTATTGGAAAACTGGTTGGGAACGATTATTTTAACAAAAAGTGTTTCAGTTTTAACGTGCATATGCGATTAAAGGTGGACATGGGCGTTTATTTTTCAGGGAATAGATCCGTATTCCGAGACTAGAAAATGCATTTTTGGCCAGTCAAAAAATTAATCTCTCCAACCAGAGGCTCTACACAAGTGACATTTTGTTAGCGGTAGCGTAATGAAGGCGATTGTCAAAACATCACAAAATTAATGGGTTTAACAAACGCTATCAAAATCTCCACGATCTCACCCCACCGGCCCCCTTCTACCATCGGACCAGATCCAGATCCAGACGCACTGCAACTTACCATCCCTACCTTGTTGCTATTCCTCCAATTCGCACTAAGCGTTTCCAAACGTCTTTTATAATGCGCACAGCAAAGGAGTGGAACTCTGCCTGCGTCTGTGTTTCTATATCTCTTCAAAGTTAGAGTGAACAGGCACCTTCTGGGTAAGCTCGCTCCATCGTAGACTTTATCTCTGTCTTCTCTGACCTAGACTAGAGTCAAGAGTAAACCCACCACTAATAAAAAAAATGTCATGTGATCAATCGCTTATGTTTTGGCATTTTGCATTTGCAATTTTCCAATAGGGAATATGCATGCGATTTTTTTATTTGCAAAATGAAATACTTATTAGCTCTAATAAACAATGATGAAATTATTTTTTAAATACCTTCATCAGCGATGAAGTTATAAAGCTTCAAAGTTTACAATTAGAAAGAGAAGTCCGATATGAATTGTGACGTCAACGTTCTTGGCGCTTATACAGCTGCCATAGAAAACAGCGTTTTCGCGAGAGGGACAGATATGTTTGTTTAAAATAATTATATCTCGTTTGTTTTTCGAGCAATTTTGATTCTATTTTCACTGTTAGTATTATAATTGTGTATATTTTTAGATAAACTGTATAGATAGTAAATATTTTTTTCGTGCATATTCCCTATTTCGAGATTTCTAAATATTCTTAAGCGGTATGAAAACGTGGAAACTGTGGTGGACATTACCTAAATAATTTTATGTAATACATTCAGCATTTAAGCTCACACAAAATACCTCAAAAAATACTTGTTAAACTCACTTGAGTGCCAATTCCTCATTTTTTAAGCAAAGTTCGCATTTGTATCTCAGTAGCAATCTGTAAAAAAAACCGGCCAAGTGTGAGTCGGACTCGCTCACCGAGGGTTCCGTACAAATTTGTAGCTACAAAAAGACTATACTTATTTATGATTGAATTCTAAATGTATAGTTTTCAGACTTTTCCCTATACTTGTAGTATAAATACTTGGTCGGTATTACTTGCCAAATTTCGTGATTTATTTATTAAAACTTTATGCAAAAGTAAAGAACACTGTACAAAGGCGGACTTAATGCTTTTTTGATTCTTGGTCAACGGGAACTACCATATAGGATTTCCTAGAATTGTCGATTTTGGTTTTACAGCACAAGTAAAGGGAAAATTCAGCAAATAAAAAAAAGTTGAAAATTAAGGTAAATTTTGGTACTTGCAAATTGGTAT
Organism: Lacanobia wlatinum; assembly: GCA_947578705.1. Taxonomy (NCBI): domain Eukaryota; kingdom Metazoa; phylum Arthropoda; class Insecta; order Lepidoptera; family Noctuidae; genus Lacanobia; species Lacanobia wlatinum. The sequence goes on from OX388022.1 coordinate 34,711,535, forward strand.
CGCGATAATCTAAATTTGCCCATATCTTTTTATCGTGTCAACTCAGGACCTTGATTTTTATACATCTAATAGGGACTATAGACCTCAGTATCTGGTATAAATTTCAACTTGCTAGGTTTCCGTTTCTGAGAAAATCGGTGGTGACAGACGGACAGACAGACGGACAAGAGAGTGATCTAAGAAGGGTTCCTTTTTTACCTTTTGCGGTATGGAACCCTAAAAAGAACAGAAATTGAGGCTTCTTTACAGATTGCGACTGAAATGCGAATGCGATCGTGGCTTAAAAATGAGTAGAATTGGCACTCCCAGCATACCTTAGGTCTACAATCGCTGCACCAACATAGCTCTAAGTTGATTTAATTCCAATAAATCAACCAGTTCAAAGAGTAATATACGCTAATAGGGGCAATTAAAATCTCCCATTAAAAGTTGCCCATTCGAAAATTTATTAATCAAAAGATAATATTAATATTCCTAAAGAGACATTTACAAGCTAGTAGTCACTCGTGAACTCGTAAACGATATTGCCTGGTACGGTGGTACCCGTCCCGTACTTGAATCATGTCGTGCATATAAACGGAGATGAAGGCAGAATTAGTTTAGCGCGATTTCCTCGCAACTATTCAGTGTGCCGACTGCGATTCGTATTTACCTCCGCGTTTGCCGCTAACAGGATTATTAAACCTGTGTAGTTGATGAAGCGATTATCTGTTGAATTAGTACTGCTCGATTTAATCAATCTTGGTCTTGTTGGAAAAGCGTTATTAAGTTTAGAAGTTTAACGATCGTTTTATTGGAGCGTGTTTATTTGTTGAGGATCTCCAACAAAATATTATCTTTTGTGATAATATTTTTTTGGAGATCATCGATAAATTATATCTATACTAATATATAAAGCTGAAGAGTTTGTTTGCTTGAACGCGCTAATCTCAGGAACTGGTCCGATTTGAAAAATTCTTTCAGTGTTAGATAGCCCATTTATCATGGAAGGCTATATATTATCACGCTAAGACCAATAGGAGCGGAGCAGAGGTAGTTGTGCGGGTCATCTATACAATGTATAAAGAAATTAAGTTTTAAAATGTACCCTTTCTATTATAGGAGATCATAGCATGCTTTTTCTATATTCATTTGCAGTGAAAAAATTTTTCATGACCCTCCCTATTTTAGATACACTTTTCACAATTCAATATTTCACTTGATCTTCATCCGGGGCTAAACTTCTCTTTTCTCTTTTCTTGTGTCGTTCCCCACACTTCTAACCTCATCCAGGTTTACGTAACTGTTATGAGTATTACAACTGAGGTTATTCCGATTAACGCAAATCCTAATCAAGAGGCAAGCACTAATTCTGAAATACCACACTTAATTACACAAGCATGTTCATAAAGAAAGACGTATAGTTGACCCAAAAAAACAACATAAACTTTGTCAAGGTCACTTTGATAACGCTCGCTTCACGACGTGGCTTCGATCTGGGGGTCCGTAGTTTCGGCCTTCATTACTGGCGTTTTCTTCTCCTTATCAATGAACTATCTTCAGTACGTCTACCATGACTTTTATCAATCTTTACTCGCTAGCATCTGTAGTTAAAAAAAATGTATAAAAGCTTAAAAAAAAACAAGTTTCTAATTTAATTTTTTAGTTGTTAACTAAAGTTTTAATTGCAACTTGTTTGCTTGTTAGCTAACAACTTAAACAAATAAATTAGAAACTTGTTTTTTTTTTAAGTTTTCATACAGTTTTTTAACTACAGTCGCTAGCGAGTATAGATTGATAAAACTTATGGTAGACGTCTAGTTTGCTGTAGTAATGAATGCAATTGTACTGTATGAAACTAATATTTAGTGAAAAAAATATGCTACAACGATAAATAATTTATAATTAAGGAACTTTTTAATGGTGAGAAACTGAAGAGCGAGTCCCGCGAGAAAATAAGAGGATACAGGAAATGTCCGCGCGCTTTGTTTCAAACGATCGGGTTTCCCGATAGCGCGCGCGCGCGCCGGGAAAACGACACTATAGTTTGCATAGCTATCCGTAGCATTCATAATTACCATACGTGCATACCGAACTCACACGGATCAGAATGCCAATATAGTGTAAGACTGACGCTTTATTAGAACCTTAATCCGAATAATACGGCACACTTACAGAATTTTTGGTATACTGCCAGGGCTATTATAGTGCATAAAATCGGCACGATTGGAAAACTCCACACTCAAAATAAAGAATATGGACTGTATCCGTACAAATGATTAATTGGTTGTGACTAATGGATTAGGTAAGACAAATAAAAGTGACGCGGCTTCTATTCTCACGTCGGTCCGTCTTCGTTTTGTGGTGTTTTGTGTGTCAGTGGAACGCACCTGCTGGCGGCCGTGACGTCACACGCGAAACACGAAAATTCTTCAAGTCAATGAACTGCAATGAACTTTTTCGTTACAAAATGATACATTTTCAGCGAAAATTAGATATTTGTTTAGCGCTGTGTGATTCCGTTGTCAGCTAAATATCAATATAATTCGCTTGTTATTTCGAATACAAAGTTAGTACTTAGTCTGGAACGTGGGATGTGTCAAATAAATCAATAAAAGCTTTGTACGCACCCACATAACCGTTTTAAAATATTACGGCAACAATGCATACAGTCAAACTTGTACTAACATAGAACTTCTGTAAAATGACAACAATTTTATATACAAGCCAAGCCAAGCCAGAGATCGCTAAGAAGATTATAGGACCTACTTTTCCAACAATTCAAGACCAATAAGAAGACGTCTTCAAATAAAAGGTATTATATTTCTCCAATTCTCTTGAGACCTATAAAATTTATTAAAAGACGACAATAGACGACATATCTACAACGGCTTAGCTTACAGAAAACGACAATAACGTAACAAGTCGAAATGTATAAAACGGAAATTGGTAGTATTAAGTGCACACAAGCTGAACAACAGCACTCTTCGCTTCATTGAAGGTCCGATCAAACTTTAATTTTGTTCTGAAAATGCACTCATGTTTTCTAGTAAGTTTCTCATTTCCATTCACGTTTTCCATTCATAGACGCAATATAGTTTTTATTATATAAACATCAAAGGTTTACATAATAGTGTGAATGCAACTATGTTGCGTGGTTTAGCATGTTTTATCCCAACGAAAATAACCGTTGCTTTGAATAACTTATCTGTTTAATATGTAACAGTACAAAATGTTTTGTAAAATAAATGCAGAAAATAAAATTTCCTTCGTCATTTTTCCTTTTCGTTGAACATTGTTAACGTTGAATAGAATTTTATGGGTGGAGAGTTTCTAAGTATATCTCACAATATGCAGGTCGTAAGAGAACCGCATTTGAGTTGAATAGTGCATTTAAAATTACTTATCGGAACGAAACGGAAACTTTAACGTTCGCTTAGAAAATGCGGGTTACATCGCTTTGCTCTTTTATGAAACATTGTCTTTAGTGGACGCAGCAATTACTGAATAGCGAGCTCTGTTCTGACCCAATAAAAATTATATAACATGTAAACAGAAGCAGGTTTCTGTGTGGTAATCATAATGTCAAGGTTATTTACTGAACACCTATTATTCCGATACAAACGAGTTTTGGCGAATTGAAAGAAAGGTTAATGTTGTTGGCAATTCTGATACGAAATCTTCTTTATAGATAAGCCATCTATAGAATTTAACTTACTGCACATGCAATCGAATATAAAATTACCAATCATTATTATAAATTCCATGTCTAGTAATAATTTGCATTCGTCAGATCGTGAAATCCCATAACCACAAAGGTTAAAAATAAAGTTGTTTGAAATCCAATATTCCTATGTACTTCATGCGCATCATTTACCGAACAGGGAACGATTTAAAATAAAATTGCGCTCGATTCCGCCCGACTTTTATCACTTCAAAGAGCAAGAGGTAATATGTTTTCCACCTTTCCGTTGGAATTGAAGAGTCAAATAAAATTGTCACGTCAGCTGGCATACAAAATGCACGTATAGCTTCGGAGCTTACTTTTTAAGTAGCAAAACAAAGCACTTTGTTGCTGCGTGCTTGCAGATGTGATTATGAACATTCACAAATTTTAGGTGAATGCACTGTGAGGCACGTGCTCTATTTATTTATTTCGCAAATTAAAACTATGTTGAAATCACTCCGCTTTGAAATTATCTATTCAAATGAAGGAACAAAACATTAATAAAGCTCTTTGCATTGTTCTTTACTCCTACCGGCTTTGTCCCCCACACGATTCCAACACATATCGCATTCTGAAATCATTAACTCATTAGATTGGATTTTTAAACCTGACAGCACTACCACCACAATAGAATTAAATAACGGGGATGCTATCTATGTATGACAAACCGCCTTTTAGGTGAGATTTCTATTAAGTTTTTAATTAATCCGTCTTCCCTTTGTTTATAATGACACAATAACTAAAAGGGTTTTACTAAGGAGAAAGTAAATTGCCTCAGTTCACAGTAGCTGGCAGTCTGTAAATGATGTTCAGTTTTTATTGGCAATCTAACCTTCCTTTTAATTAAACGTGTTGGCAATTTGTTTCATAGTTCGCTGCTTGCTCGGTTTTCTTCGTAAAGTAAAATTGCCTATATATGAAAAAGTTCTATTGACAGTCACTGTCAAAAAGTACACAGTAACTTGTTCGTAGTGATTTGAAGAACACAGCTTTATTAAAGTTTGCATTATTTTGATTGTAAATGATTTTTTATGCCGGTTGGTTATGCCGTATGGTGTCAGCCGGTGCCGTATGGTGCCGTAAAAGAATAATACCATCCCATCACTTCCCGTGGGTGTCGTAAAAGGCGACTAAGGGACTCGCCAGGGAATGGGCAGCAGCTTTCTCTGTAAAACTCAACACCATACACTGCGATCGCCAACCCGCCTGCCAAACGTGGCGATTATGGCAACCCCCCCCCATCTTGGGGAAGGCCTGTCCTGCAGTGGAGTGAAGTTGTATGTTAAACTGATTCATTCAAACTTAAATAATCAGCAAAATTATTCGTTTTCATGTCATCCACTATTTTATCATAGGGACGCTTCGCACTGTATATCATGCTCATGTTGGGCAGTAGACAAGCGGTTTCTGCGCTTAAAATTTCGTGTGATTAATTGGTAAACCACCACTGCACGGCGTTGTTCAGGCCATTCGAGCTTGCTGAAACTATAGCACTTTCTGAGGACTTTCCTCTTGGTTTCCACAAAGCCAGACGAATATGCGTTAAGTTTGTGCATATACATATTCTCTACATCAGTGTTGAATGTTGACATGTATTTAATAACTATTTGGAACAAGAGCGCCGCCACAGAACTTGAGCAAACATTAGTTAAAGTGTTTACACACTGCGTGCAGTCGGTAACTCTTGTTAGTTCGCTAAATACAAGTTGCCAACTACACACCTAGTGGAATGCTCACATGGGAAAACTTATACTATCAACGGCGATATATTTCCAACTCTTAAATTTTACGGAAGTTTGAGCTTCCGATAAGCCCATGCAACACACTGAAAAATAACAGAGCACTGTTTGTTAATTTTTATGCTATTTATTGAAACTGCCTAAATAATTATTTATTAATTACTCGTAGTATAATCCATGTACAATAGCCTCTCGCTTCCCATTTATACATCAAGAAACCAAATATAGGTATTGACATTTTTGGTAAATAAATAAACACCTCTTGAGAGAAATTGCTGATTAGCTAATAATTGTTAATTATTTTATAACGTTGCGTGCTTATCGACGTTTATTGAACCCAAATAAAATTTCTTACTACTCTTGCGTAACCTAAATATCCGGAACCCAAGGTGTGCTTGCTTTCCGCAGGCTTGTGCGCAAGTGTGTGCCCGTTCCATCATTGGACCATAAGACGAACGGCGATACGCCACCGGTACATGGTGGGCATCCCACGCACACGCACAAAACGTTTTGAGAACACATTCATAGTGCGTACTGCTGAGGAGTGGAATTCCCTGCCAGAGTCTGTGTTTCCAGATAGCTACAACCTGGGAGTCTTTAAGACAAGAGTGAATAGGTTACTTCTAGGCAAACGTGCTCCATCTTCGACCACATCATCGCTTACCATCAGGTGCGATAGTGGTCAAACGTATGCCTATTAATAGTAAAAAAAGTGTGTAATTAAACAACGCGCCCAGCACTTTTGTCAAAAAATGAAGCGCTATTTTCCAACGATTATTAGGTTATATTTTAACGAGGCAATTTCCGCAGCGCATCATTTTATCCGTAACTTGCAATATGTGGTAAGGTATCGGGTGACGACCTAATTTGATTCGAAAATTCGATGGAGCTTGGAACGAGACGCGAAAGCTGCGAAAACCAAACAGGGACGTTATTTTGACGAAAAACTTCCGAACATTTTTGTTACTGAACATAGGAAGAATTAAGTTTTAGATCGATTCTAACAAATATTAACCCTTCGCTTATGGGAGCCGGCAGAAACAAAGTTACGACAAGATATAAATTACAATTTTACACAAAACGAAGAGCAATGTAAATATGAAATGTAAAATCTGTTGTTAATAAAATATATTTAGTATTACTTAAATCCCATCAAAAACATAATTGAAAAAGGAAGCCAAAGTTCAATGTTAATAATATCCGTGATTGTTGACTTCAGCGAAAAAGAATTGAGATCTAAATCACATCTAAATGGTCGCCAAGTTCTGTAGATAATCCTGAAATAAGGTAAAACTAGCCAAGTCGAATCATGAACCTTTTCATGATTCGACTTGGCTAGTTTTCACATGGGTACATGTTACCTTATATTTTGCTTTACTTATCATCTTTATGTTAAACTTTCGCAAGGTACAGTTTTTATGCCTTACTCTTCTAAAAATTGGATTTGCTGGTGAAAACTAGCCAAGTCAAATCTAATATGTAGGTAAATCTTACATGTTACATACGTAGGTTAAATACGTTTGGAATTGTGAAGGGGTCAAAAGTTGCTCGAAATGGTTCGTGTACGCACTGCTGCTGCGTCGCTCCTTTTTTCTTTGAACTATTGGCTGGACACGCTGCCGCGTGACTAGATTTTTGGTTGTTCGGGTTACTCGTTTTTTCCTAAGAAATAATCGTCAGATGCAGTTTATTTATACGAAACAGCAACTGATTGTGACGATAATATTATATGTGTACAAACAGAAGTAGGTACGCAACAGTCGATTGAGGGAAATAGGCAAGTACGTTCATAGGTCACCGCGACCTGCCACTGTGATGTGCCAACAAGTTAACGCTTCATACCACAGGTATAATTGTGTGTACAGGTAAAATATTAAAAGCTTTTGATATGGTGGTTGTACACCATATGAAAAGCTTTTAAAATTTTACCAACTGAAAGCCGAAGTTGTGGAGAGCGCAGTTTCCTACACTCTCTAGGCTGAAAAGTAGGATTTAAAGAATTACTTTAAAATTGTTCACTTCTCAACCAGTAACGGTACCAAGGAAAAATATTTGCGGAACTCGGCGTCAAACTAATAAAATTGTATCCTAATTATTGAATCTTGTTCTTGAAAAATCCCTTCGGGTTCTCAAGAACAAGATTCAATAATTTATTTCAGAGTCATAACGCGAGTGCTTTCTATTAAAACCCATTCAGTCAATTCTATCAATCTAAACTTAGTACTCTATGTTTAGATTGATAGAATTGATGGAACGTTTACTTAATTATTACTTAGGTATGTTATACCAACGTTTTGTTACCAGAAATGTTCCATAAATGTGCACAATTACGATTTATTATACAACTTGTAAAAATAGTTAAACAACCAAAGAAACGAAGGGATAGAAGAGTACACGGCGGGTTTCCGGGACTCGCCGTCTAAAAAATTGTGTCCGAAGAGGTTTCCCTAAACTAGGGGGGCTACTCTCTAACGAAATCCGTAGTTTCGGGCTTAGTTGCGGGCGGGCATTTTCTACTTCGTATCACCTAACCACTGAGAACTAATGATAACACGATTTGACAGTTACTGTGAAATCGTGTTGTCATTCATTCTCAGTTCGGGTTCGGGACTAATCGCAAGTCTGTAGGTGATACGGAGTAGAATACGCCCGCCCGCAACTAAGCCCGAAACTACGGATTTCGTTAGAGAGTAGCCCCCCAGATTCAATATTTCACTACATATCTGGAGTGCTTTCCTAAGCTTTATTTTTAAACGCATTCCGACAATTTCCGACGAAGCCTACTTAAACGTCGACTTCAATCCCAGGGAATAAAACAACATTTAAAGATTATCAATACAAAATTTTACACTCGATCACACAGTAGTTGAGTGTTACACAAAAAAATCGATTACTTTTTTACACCAAAACGTTTATACTTAACACAAGTATGTAACTACTCCCTGCTTTGCAAAACAATCCTAATGGTTTTTAATAATAGTTTCCGTACAAAAATAACACACACACATGGCAGTTACCAATACGGGTCCCTTTTAACCTTGTATGATTGAGTCACGTATTACTGGGCCCAATATTTTTTCAGCTTCTTTTTAGTTTCTTTTTTAGTTAGGCAATGGTTTTTTTTCTTGTTTCACTTAGTCACTGTGGCATGACTGTCGAATACATTGATGTGCTAGTTGTGTTATTTTTTTTTTTTTTCATTTGTTAAGAAAAGGCGACGGACTCGTTTTTGGGACAGGCATTGTACCTCTAGTTTATTTGTAGTAATGTGGGGTAGAGAGGTGTGCTTTGAAAAGTAGTTAGAGATGCACATAATTAGAATTTACTGCACTTACGCATTTGTCACTTTAGTATTGTAGTTCAGTGGTTCATCGTTCTGAAGTAATTTTTCTCGTAACACGGTAAGTAACAGCGATGGCATGACGTTTTGAAATATGTTCGACGATTTGACTGTCTCTCCATTTTTTTCAGGTAAGTGATAGTGGTCAGGCCCTTTGGACTTAATCACTACAGTATACTGTATATGCGTCATCTGATATAATTTATTTGTCTCATTAAAACTAACACGGCGGCAACTTAAAAAACAAAGCGGTGATAAGCATATTGTGGATCTGACGGGAAATATATAATATGCAGTACATTATAAATACCTCAATATATTGAGTATCTCTCACAGCTAGCCAGCGTCAATAGGATCAAAGATCCACTGAGCGGCTGAGTCAACGTAGCCTGCTTTAGAGGAATGCGCTTATAATGCGATATGGCTTCCCTTTGAGAGCTTTTGAAGGATTTCCTAGGACTAAAGTGCAATGGATATTGAGTCTAGTATTGTACCCTCGTGTTGGTGATGGACAAATTATCGCCTTAGGACGTCAACTGAAAATGTTCGAGGAACGTTCAGTTATTTTACACTAAAGATTTTGCAGCTGTAACTAACATAGGCTACGGTTCTATTTTATGTTATTTATTTATGTAAATTGGTTATAACTAAAAAATAGCTTAAAAACTAGACAAGGTCGGTGTTTATTATCCGACTTCCGTTATTCTGAGAGAAAATTCTTTTAAAATCCAGACATTATCTTGATCTTATCGAATGACAACCATGCAAATTAGTGCCTGAGATGGGTATTTTGAGGAAAGAGCCACGCTTATTTGACTCAAATTGTCAGTAAGTAATCGTAAAGCTTCATTGGGAATATGTAGCTACTTTTAAAAGCCAAAGTGATTCAGACAGAATTGTATATTTGTCAAGACTCAAGCGAATCACTTTCAGCCAACGCTTGAGATAATCTCAATATCTGCTGTTCGTAATCTTTGACTGGCGAGCGGACCCTTAATCTTAATGTAATCCCGCAACGGACACACGACACACGTGCACAATTTATCCGAACCGCCTCGCACCACGGCCTCCGCTCGGAGCGTTGCGGATTTACACGGACTGAAACTGACACGCCGCCGTCCGTACTACTCTAGGTTACAAGTCCACCTTCCAACTGTAACTCGGCAATTTAGATTTTTTATTTTTATTCACAGTAAAAGTTATATACCAAATGTGTCGGCACTGTTCGAAATTCGATGAAAAATTGCTCTTTCAAATCGATTTTGACACATGGCTTGCGCGCGAATTTTAGCTTGTGATTTGTTCGTAACTTTATGCATTGAGCCCGGAATATAGAGAATATAGCAATAGTTTATAGTGAACCTAACCCACAACATTTTGGGTTATTGTCGATTTGCCACATTGTCGATTCGTCACATTTTTTGTGAATTCCGTACATTGAAAGTAAACGTTCGTCACAAGCATGAAAACGTCTGTGTAGATAGATACAGGTTGTTGTAAATCCGGCACACGTCTTCACATTATACCATTTTTAGGATTCCGTACCAAAATGGTAAAAAGGACGAGGTTAGGACGAGGAAGGAAGGAGGTTATGGTGTGACTAAGTCTGTCCGTCTATCACAGGATATCTCAAGAACTACTAATGCTATAAACTTGAAATTTTGAATGGTGTTAGATGACGTTTGTTCAACTATTTTTCAAATAAGTAAGAAATAAAAATGAATATACTTTTTTTTTGCAACAGCGACTGAAAGATGTTCTTAAAAATTCGAAGTTAATCTTTTTCCTTCTTTAAACATCTTTTTCCTATTGTAAACAGGAGTCAAGGGTTTAAGCTGAAAACCAGCGCTTAGCAACCTACTAGGGAACCTAAGCATAAGGGACTACTCACACTTATTCAGCTCTATTCAGCTTATGCCCATAGAAAACAACGATTTTGTATGGAGACGCGTACGCATCCGTTCAGCTTTCCGCGGCTATTCAGCTTTCGCGGCAAACAAGTATAAATTGAGGGCAAATGTGTTATTATCATGCGAGTGCTATAGATAGAGTTCAGCACTGTTTTGCCGCTGCCGCGTTCTCATTGTTAGGGCGCTGTACGCGGCTGATAGAAGCAGAACAAAATCGTTCAGCGAAACGCGCGTGGAGCTAAATAAGTGTGAGTAGTCCCTAATGGTGACGTTTGAACCTTTTGCTTCCGGTATTATAGTTGTTTGTATGTACCAATACTACTAGCTGTAATACTGGAGACAACAAACGTTATTCTATTCTATTCTAAGTGGAGCTACTAGGGCATGTAGGACATCATATGAAAGAACGCTATTTGCAAATTCTCAAAAAAAAATTTTTTGTGTCTCTTGGTTTTCGAGTTTTGACGAAAAATGTTAAAAATTGATCCCAAAAATTTGACAAGAGGAGGGGGGGGGGTCTTCGAAGTTTGTTCAGAGAAAAATCTGAAATTATTCTTTGTTATGTTTATGTAAAGATTACAGGAAAAACAAAACGATGTCTGTGAACAGGCTCCTTCTGGGTAAGCTCGCTCCATCGTAGACTTTGTCTCTGTCATCTTTGACCTTGACTAGAGTCAAGAGCAAACCCATATCAAATAAAAAAAAGCACTCTTTTTCAGAAATCATCAACAAAAATTCTCTGACGAATATAGACCTGGCCGATGAAAATTTAAAAACATTTCACGTTTTATGTGATGGTACGGAACCCTTGGTGCGCGAGTCCGACTCGCTCTTGACCGGTTTTTAAAAAGTACCGTTGGCCAGCAATGATGTTATATTTTATGTGTGTTCGCGGATAACTTGAACCGATTTCGATGAATTTTTTTTTATATGAAAGAGTATGCTGCCGAGATGGTCCCATTGCCACCACGTCATGATCTGATGATGGAAACCCTGAGAAATCGAGGGCAACTCTTGAAAATTGTAGGCACGCATCTGGTAAAAACTTGATATTCGTGTGTATATCGGGTGATACTACAAAACAATGAAGGTTTGGATCAGACCTGATGATGGAGACGACAGAGAGTCAAGGGAACTTCACATCGGTATGTAGGAACTACCAGTATTTGGGCTTATTTCATTCGTATTGACGAGACCTTTACACCGAAAGCACTAAGTAAGTTTTATTAAATAGGCCCCAGTTCATGACATAACGTCACGCCGGTATGCTGTGAATGGGTACGCACGCAGGTACCACTAAAAAGTGAAAAATAAAAAACTTTTTGACAAAAAATATAACCGACTTCCAAAAACAAAACACTACAAAGTATAAAATAACTTTGTAGTGTTTTGTTTCGGAAGTCGGTGTCAATAAACGAAATAACCAAAAACACCGACTTCCGAAATTAAAGTTATTTTATACTTTGTAGTGTTTTGTTTTTGGAAGTCGGTTATATTTTTTTTATTTTGAAAATAAAAGTGAGACGAATTTATACATGCTTTTTCTATGGCGAATCTCAACGTGGCAAATCGACAATAACCCAACATTTTTTTGAACCGGCGAAAATCTTCCGGTTTTAAATGTATGTTCTCGTGTTATGATTATTTCACGAGCATCTGTAGCACTTGGTTCTCGCTTCCCTTACGATGCCTAAGTCAATCCCTTCGTCTTATTTAGCTTGCTAAAAATCTAAATTTCTCCTGTATGCATAGTTAGGATGAATGGTAATTTCGCAAGAACCTTTTATAACTCAGGTCAGTAGGCAATGTTATGTAAGCAAAATAGTTATTTGTTCTGTTTATGTGACAGTTTCAAGAAGCAAAGCTTGGGTTTTATCGCTGCGAACAGCGTTAACCTAAAAAAGACTGTCATACTTAGAGCTTGGTGTCAGTTCGTCTCTAGCGAGAAGCGTAAAAGTACTGTGACGAATATCATGCCACATTCACTTCACTTTTACAAGGTATATACGATAAAATATATTGAGTACAAAATACACGTACTTACACTTTCTATTTTCCGTCAACGATTACTTTTAACCAAATTATCAAACTAAGTTTTCGATTAACACATAAAGCTAAACAAAACTTGTAAACGGCCAGCTGCTTACACTAGGAACAATGGCGCGGCCTTGATTGGAAACTTGTATAACAACTAGCCAAACAGTTAATATGCTGGTTTATTTTGTGTTGCACATTCTTGTGTACCATGTGGCGTGTACTACGTGCTAAAATATTTCATTGTTCACCAACAGGAATACCATAGACTTGCTCATCTTTTTTACGAATCTCAATTAAAATTTGTAGACGAAAGTTCGCTCGTTTAGTTTGAGCTATTGCGAATACTGACGATTTTAGCAGTTTTAGTATTTAGAATAAAAAACCCAACTGTTCATATTGGAAACTGAAGTTGTGTTTTATTTTATTCAACAGAGCGATATCGATGACATGTATGTGTTTTATTTAAAAGAGTGTCCGTGGTGTTTCTTGCACGTTCTTCTTCATGGAGATCTACGCTTTGGAACGTGTAAATAGCTTCATATTTTTGACTGACCTTGAAAATTCAAAAGTGGACAATGGTTTATTTGAAATATATGCTTTGAGTTTGAGTGTAAACCACTGAGGTAAAATACAAAGAAGTAGTCAAATTTACTTCCCATAGACAATATCTGTTTTTTTTTTTCGTTTTAAAAGCAGGCGCATCCAATAATGCGAAAATTTTCAGTACTTTATTCCCCGCTTGACATTTAGGTCAAGCATTTGTTCCTCTACTTCTCATTTTCTGAAGCAGGACGACTTCAACAATCTAAAGAAATTAAGAACGTGCTAACTTTTCTTCGCGCCTTTTTAAGTACCTTTTTTCTTTCAAAGAATTAATGCATAGTCAGTTCTGCGAAGCTTATCAACGCTTCCTTTTAGAAATGAGTAGTATTGTTAATTTTAATATAACAATGCCATTTGTTAGTTGTACAAAAAGGGGATCTTTTTAGAGATCGAAGCGCTACTGTTTACAAAAATACCTAAATACGAACAATGTTGATGCAGTCGGTTTATTGTTTAATAACTGTTGTATTTAATAAACCGACTGCATCTCTGCAAGTACTAATAAAAAACTGGCCAAGTGCGAGTCGGACTCGCGTGCAAAGGGTTACGAACGAATTTTTTTTTAACATGTTATTTTAACACCACAGACTTTTAATAGTAGTTTCGGAGATAAGGGTCATTTTTCGTCTAATTTCTTGAAAAACTTCTAAACCATTTATTTTAAAATTATGAAAAGAATATAATTAAAACTCTCACAGTAAGCTCTTTCATTTGATATGTCACACGATTTTGTTCTAAAAACTTTTCTTTTTAAATTTTCTAGTTTGACCCCCAAAAGTGACCACCATACTAAAAAAAAATGATTTACTTAACGCGTCCGTGTTTGGGTCATAGAAGTCCACATGTGTACCAAATTTCAACAGAATCGGTTCAGTGGATCCGGAGAAAACTGGCTGTGACAGACGGACAGACAGACAGACACCCGAGTGATCCTATAAGGGTTCCGTTTTTTTTTTCCGGAACCCTAAAAATACTTCAACAGGTTAAGATTTAATATGACTAACTACGAGATATCTTAATTAACGAGGTTCTTCTAGAACGTTTCGCAGTACTTAGGTACGATTAAATTAAACTGGTTTTTGGTTTCGCAACTGTTTTGTGGTTAGAATCAAACTATGTGAAGTTGAGATGAAACAATGTTCACCAAAGATTATGTCTGTTTGTGTCTGCCGACCTACGCCAAAGCCAACAAAGTCTTGATCCTATTTAGATATATGTTGGTCTTAGAAAAAGTTAAATGAAACGGTTTTGTGAGCTTCAGCTTTTTGAAAAGAATGTAGGTAGTTCATTGTAATTCTTTTTCGTGGGAACTGTGACACCTGTTTGACTTCTGAACGTCCAGGTTCAACACAGCAAGAAACATGAAAAACTACATAGTTACTCTCTTTTAGAAGTAATTTCCACCATTAGTAATAATCCACGTCTCCTCGAATAAAATATGAACGAAATTAAAAATAGCTTTGCTTTGAGGAAGTTCAAGTGGTTCGGACACGATTGAAACTTTAATAAACCTGTTTTGTTAGTTCCTGGTTGTTAGAGGGTGCCGGGTGGATATTAGATTGGTATCGCTATCGATCAGTGTTACCCCCTATATTGCTTTTTTATGACTTTTTGATTGAAAGCATAATTAATATCGTTAAAATCTAATCGTTTTGCATTGCTACACGAAGCTTTTTTTCATTTGAGAGGTATTTCGCAACTTAAGAGGAAACTTTGTATGTAAAAAGTTATAATTCGAGGTGTGACTCTCGATTTTTTTCTAAAGGACAACATAGGGACACATATATCCTTCTTATTCAGTTTGTGAAATATCTCTTAAATCGGTCCAATATTGGAGGAGAAAACAGTCGAGAGCCAAAACTCGAATTATGACTTTTTACATACAAAGTCTCGCCGCCCATGTTTCCTTTTAATAGAGATGAAAACCACGTGAGCAAAAACTGCTTTACGAGTTTCAGGAATTATTGAACATTCAAACCCTGCTCTGAAAGTTAAAACCAGCCACTAACCGCACAGCCAATAGTTTATAAACATGTTAAAAAGATAACATTTTCCATATTAACACAGGTGAAAAACGATGGCCAGTCAGCGTAGTTTTAGTTTAGTGAGTGAAACCACGCTTTCCATTCCATGGAGCGCGTGGTGCCGAACCTAATTACGTACAGGTATTTAGGTAGCCATGTAAGTACTACACTACGGAAACCCACATCCGCCGCCTTGTAACAATGTTTATTATGATATAATGGGTCCGCACGTGAGACCTTACGCGACAAACCTACTAATTACTGCCACTTGCTTTGAAGAAAATTTAATTGGTAGCGGTTTACTGTTAGCGGAATATATCTCGTGACTATGGAGAGCGGTAAAGACTACGCATCGTTCAAAGTCAAGCTGGCAGCGCATATAAACTGCAGCCGTTCCACTCTAAAACTCCGTCAACACACAGAATCGGTATAATTTTAATGTTAGTCTTTGTCTAGCTTGATTGGTCTAAAACAAGCAGTCTGAATCAGACATGGTTCATCGTTCCGATTGGCGCAAAATTACAGAGAATGCAAACATGTAAAACCTCTTCATCTTTAACCTTGTTAAGATTCGATTAGACACGTCCTTCGGATAACGCAATACTGAAATTTTTTTTGAAAAAGGTTTGCGATTTATTGGAAGCAATTGCTCTCAGATATCTGTCAAATCAGCTCATCTCGCGACGCTAGAATTGCACTCCGTGCTAATGTCAACGACGTTCGTCTGTCTCTTGGACTTCAAGGGCCTTTTATACAGCCCACAGTCCGGGACGCCTTTCTAGCTGCGTCAAGTCAAGCCCACTCGAACCTTTAATTGTTTTTTCGTTACTTGAACAGTATTTTTTTCTGAGCTTGCTTTTATCTTCGTGGTAATTTTGGAATGGAAGAAAATGCAACTGAGGCTGTCTTGGAGCACGAATGACAAAGAAAAGAAGTTGCGTAATGAAGTTTATATCTCTTTGTCTCG
The DNA here is from genome assembly GCA_947578705.1 of Lacanobia wlatinum. NCBI lineage: Eukaryota > Metazoa > Arthropoda > Insecta > Lepidoptera > Noctuidae > Lacanobia > Lacanobia wlatinum. Next base: position 34,727,861 of record OX388022.1, read on the forward strand.
GCCTGATTTTTGTTTTTATTTTTTCATGCAAGCCTTATGTGAGGTAATGTCTGGGCTTTGAAGGGCAGTTGGTAATAGTTTTTTTTTTTACTATATATCTTTCTTCGAACATCTTATTTCGGAATCGTTTTGCTTTCATCCTAGCCAAAAGGAAAATGTCAGTGTCTTACTTATCAATACAACTGTTACGTAAAATATTTGGGGAATAATACCAAATTAGATTCAAGAATATTTTGGTCAACGACAAGTCCGTAAGCGACGCGGTACATAATGTCGTACTTACGGCTTAGTCAATGGACAACTATTTACTTTATCAAGCGAAATCTGGAATTTATTGTGGCGACTTCGGCCCTATGAATTACATTCTCAACCGATTGGTAGACAGTGTACTCAATATAATAGGCGCGGCGCCCACTATCAGTGGGCATCGGTGCGACTCGATACAGCTCAGGCGCCTTCCGGCGGCTTCGGTCGGCTTCGGGCCCTTGAGAGCTGATTCGGGCGGCTTCGGGCTGCCTCGGCCGTCCTAGGCATACCTATGGATGTTTTGTTTCACGTCGCAGAACAGTCATAACCTTCACCGCGCGCTCCTCCATAAGCTTGGCAACACCCAGAGGAAAATAAAAGGCAACAGCCTCATTAATTACACGTATAGGTTCGTTTTATTTAACGAAAACAGAAGAGAAGTTGATTACTCTTGTGTAAGCTCACAAATGTCTGTATGATATTACATCGCGATACTACAGTGATCAACAAATAAGGCTTAAGGCTTCCAGTTTCTCTTCTTCTTCAGCAAGATGAACAATGAGAACTAAGTCCCAATCCACCATTATAAATACACACGCACAACTGTTTTCATGTAACGTTAAGACTGCTCTGCGACGTGTCTGCCACCCGAACTATTCTTAGTTTTACCGAAGCTACCCGAAACCAGCCTCGGCGTCCGGAGGTATGCTTACGACTGCCGAGGCAGCTCTCAGGCGCCCGAAGCCGCCCGAAGCAGCCCTCAAGCGCCCGAAGCCGCCGAAAGGCGCTCGAGCTGTACCGAGCCGCACTGATGCCAGATAGTGGGCGTCGCGCCATACGACCGCGACGCATAGAAACTTACTTAGTACTTACTACTGTACAGTTTTAAGGTTTCTTTTAGTGTCTTGTTCTCTAATCTCCTCCAGCCCTTTGTGGTTAATCCGTCTGTTGCTAGGATCCGCAGTACGTTGCAATCTTGTCCGCTTTGTGCGGTCTTCGGTATCCTGCCAGACAGTTTATTAGCTCTTATGTTATCTTACACATTGTTCAGCCAATACTAAAAGTGGCTGCGGCCTATAAGATTAAAATTAGTTTACATACTTGAAAGTTTTACTTAGCCTACAAGAATAATTTGATTTGCATAGCGACGCGTGTTTTTATTAAAATTGCCATAGGCGTTTGAAGCGCCTGTTTGAATAGAACATCATAATATTAGATTAGGCGTTATACCAGCACAAAGGTTAAGGTCATCCTCTGCTCCTTAAGACGTCCTTTCTCAAATTCACCTCTGTTTGTCTGTCCTTAGGGTTCAGACGCCCCAAATAAAACAAAAACAGAACGATAAAAAGAAGTGGCCAACGTTACGATTGAATAAAATGAATTGGTCATATAAGTCGTAGGTACTTATTGAAACATTTAAACGCCCGCCGAAAATTTTCAGATGCCTTTAGTAAAAGCTGGCAGGATTCATCGGTAGTCAAGCGCTAATTAAAATATGAGAGAGGACATTCAAACGTGATATTTTAATAAAAGGTATTCATAACAATATGTCATATTTATAAAAATAAACGGTTCGTTAAAATTAACGCTGAAGTCTTTTGATGTGAAGTGAACTGAATCATACATTCATTAAAAAATGGTACTTTACAAATTGTAAGCTTAGCTGGAAGATTTTGTATATAATTAAATACGTAAAAAGCTGTAAGCGGTTTGATTCGCCAGTACCGAACTAACGTAATCTCTTTTCCCTAAAATGTTGAAGATTAAAACACATTTCAGTACATAGAAGATCACACAAAATAATCTGTCGTTTTCAATTTCAATGACAGTGGTGGGTAGTATATTTATTCTAAGTGCATCGGGCGTGCACCCTGTGGTCAGCCCAGTGTTGTACGTGGTATGCATCGCCAGAGAGGTTGGACTTCCCTCTGTGGTCAATACACCACTTAGTCACCAAAATCTAAGAAGTCCGATTTGACAGCTGAGTAGAAAGGGATAGAAAATTGCTTTACCACTAAGTGCGAAAGAGATCTTTTTTATGTCTCTTTCATACTTACTAGTAAAGCAATGTTATATCTTGCTGTCAAATCGGACGTCTTAGATTTTGGTGACTTTAATAACATTGAAGATAATCCGCGTATCTCGAAGGAGATCTAGAAATCTGAACAGTTTTCATTGAACATTTTAAAATACTCGTAATCCTCTTTTCATTTGGATTATTTTTTTATATTTTCTTTCACTATTTTCCCTGCCTTATTCTATTTTGCATATTTAAATCCCACATTTACTGTCAGGGATTTTCTACCTTTGCCCGGCGACAACTTTCAAAGCTCACTTACGTTCCCCGATTCCTTGCAGTTAAGTCGTAGAATTGAAATCAGGCTTTGGTTTGACCAATCTGTACGTTTACCATGAGTATTTACGTTGTAAACTATTTAACAACTAAAAAAATAAATAAGAAACTTGTTTTTAAAAAAGTTTACATACATTTTTTTAACTACAGTCGCTAGCGAGTATTTATTGATAAAACTCATGGTAAACGTACTGTGTTCGTTTTATTAGATAAATACTTAATCAGAAGCAAAACAACCTCTACAACCTGGGAGTATTGTAAGTCAAGACCGAATAGGTTACTTCTAGGCAAGCGTGCTACATCTTCGACCACATCATCGCTTACCATCAGGTGAGATAGTGGTCAAACGCGTGCCTACCAATATTATAAAAAAACTGGCCAAGTGCGAGTCGGACTCGCGTGCAAAGGGTTCCGAACGAAATTATTTTTTTAACATGTTATTTTAACACTACAGACTTCTAATAGGTTTTCCTGTAATCTTTAGATAAAGATCTATTATCTCCATTTTTTCAAAATTTTAGGCTCTGTAGTTTCGGAGATAAGGTGGGTCATTTTTCGTCTAATTTCTTGAATAACTTCAAAATCATTTATTTTAAAATTATGAAAAAAATATAATTAAAACCCTCACAGTAAGCACTTTCATTTGATATGTCACACGATATTGTTCAAAAAACTTTTTTTTTTTAATTTTCTAGTTTGACCCCCAAAAGAAAATTATTAAATTTTTTGTATGGGGCACCCATACTAAAATTTTTACAATTTTCGTAACGCCTCTGTGTTTGGTTCATAGAAGTCCATATGTGTACCAAATTACAACAGAATCGGTCCAGTGGATCCGGAGAAAACTGGCTGTGACAGACGGACAGACAGACAGACAGACACCCGAGTGATCCTTATAAGGGTTCCTTTTTTTCGGAACCCTAAAAATGCTCTAATTTCCTAAGTCCTTACAGACTGCACGTTTTAATGCACTGATCGCAATTACTGATAGATAATTTTTTTTTTTACAGTTTTTACACCACGCACCGGTCTAATCCGAGGTTTAAGCTATTAATTGGCTAAATAAATGTTGATTAGTGACGCGGTCCGTTTGTTTATACTGGATGCTGATCTACGAAACTAGTTTTAATGTTATTCATAGAAACCTGGTTTCGATGCTATCAGTAATACAGGTAGTCGTTAAGGATATTTTTATCGTAAAGACTTAATCGCTGCCGGAATAAGAAGGTTAGTGAAATGAAATATAGCCATTAATTGCTATGTATGTAGATAAGTACAAATTCAAAACTCATTTTACAGATAAAAAAATATTTAAAGGAACTAAAAAGGGCGTGTCAAAAAAATGTCATCAGGAACATTTCCGAGTACTCATTTTAATAAAGTTACTCGTAGTCAGAATAAATCGAATTTTGAAATGGCAAACTGTAATACATGTTCGAGGGCCACACATAGTTTGTTTATGGGAAATATAATACTACTGCATTCTGTTGATATTTAGGCAGTTAAAAGAGCAACGTTTTGCAAAACGTAACTTTGATGTACGGCGAGTGAGAACGCATGACGAAAAAAAACTGAATAAATGTTCAGTCTTAAAATTAGCTCCATAGAATAATCTAGCCAAATTTATGAAACATACACTGAGCTAAAAATATGAATATTAGTGATTTGTGTGTTTGAGCCAGTTTTCTTTTCAACCTCAGCGGATTGTGAAGAAGCATTAAAATAATTTGAGAGTTTCTACTGATCATAAATGAGTTTTGTTTCGGAATTATCATTGAATTGTTTATTTATTAAAAATCAAACTCCTAGTCCATACAAGTAGGCCAGTCGTTTAAGACATTTTAGGTCGCAATAAATTGCACTGTCCTAATTTACTTTTGGTTTTAAGCTAGTGTAGTACTTATAGTTTTTTCATGTGTCAGGTAGTGCGGGAATCAGAATCAACCATGCGTCTATCTTCTCGCCGGCTGAAATTTCGAACATAAATTAGTAACAGTTTAATTAATAGAGCATTGTTTAGTGTATCTTTTTATCTCTTCTATTAGCCAATGTCAATAATGCAGTAAAATACCTAATCAACTAGATTTTGACGTGAGCGTTTACAACCGGCTCTAATAGGTTAAATCACAGGTAATGATGAATGATCTCCGATTTGGCCGCGTATCATTTGAAATGACAGATAATCGAAGTTTGCAACTATGTTTGTATAGATACTCTAATGACCAGAGGACTCGTCGACACTTCTCCCTCCTCGTTTATTCACGCGTCGCTTTATGAATAAAAGAACAACAGAATGCGTCGGCGGGATAAAATGGTGGCCGGAAAAGGTTTTTGTTTCTGTTGGTTTTGTTCAGTCGTTGATTGTCGACCATTGACTTGTTCTTTGTTTGCCACAAAAGCCTTTAAATTTCCAAATAACTCATAGTTATTGCATTAAAATCTGTTCCACAATATTTTTGTTAAAACATACTCTTTATTGTACAGTATTTCGATCGCCGATGCATCAAAGATTCAGGACAACGGTACTGCTTAAGTTCAGATCCCATTAAATTAAAACCGTTCATTAGTAATCGGATGGAGCTTTCAAACGGACAACTTTTTGCTTCGCTCCTGGCTTCTTTCACATTTTATACGTTCAAAACCTGTTCTCTGTTTTATAAAAGAGAGGACCTTTTATCAAACAAAGAATAAATTCATTAAAGAGAACGTTCGATACAGTTACATACAATAAATATATTCATGAATAAAAGCTTCAATAGTAGCATTAGTTAACCGTCTTGAGACTACAATATCTATCATTGGACGTATCGAAGGATGTATTAATTAACAGGTTTTTGCTTTATTTGAGTTGAATCCATCCGTTTGTACACAGTTTGCTTGGGAGCTGAGGGTGGAGGTAATGTGATAACGCTGGCAGGTAGACGACGGAAGCCGTTGTATAACGTTTTTATTTCTTTGCGACCGCGTAGGTTACACTGCATTTTACCTACGAGTATTTATTTAGTAGCCATGTTCCGAGAATTTTAGTTGAGTAGTCATTTATTTTATTTTGGAAAAAGGTTATACGAAATAATCAACCTTACCATACCCATAAAAATAACGATTGCTACAATAGCAATGCAGTTAAAATTTCAAATTTTATGTGCTTTCATTTTTGAAATTTAAGGAAATGATTAACGAACCAGATTTATAGTGATTATTATCATCGTCGATACTTAAATGCAGATTATTCAGAAGCGTAACGTTAGTTTTATGAAAACGTCTTAGTAACTTTTATCGTTTAATCTCGTTAATCATGCATTCTCATACGCTATTTACCTACACACTGAATTTTCTATTTTACCCCGCTCACATCTTCCACAATTGTTGCAAGAACTAGAAATCTTGTCAACTTATTTTTGTCTAACCTTAACCCATAGTTAGCATAAGTGTTATCATACTCGGGAGAGCTAATCTATCATACGTCACATTTAGTTACGTAACACTTCTACCCAATTTGCTTATACTACTAAGCGCTTCTAGGAATCGCCATTTTGAACAGTTGCGGAAAAAGTTTCGCAACCATTTTACAAAGAAATGTCTCTTATAAAGATAACACTAAGTTTCTACTTTCTCCCAAATTAGGTGAACCTACAGGAGAAGGCAAGTCCCTGAGTGAAGAAGAAAGGAAGTCACTCCTTGAGTTTGAATCACCATAATTGTTTTTTCCCTCACAATACTCTTTATTCCCGTTACCGTTAGCCGGCGGCGAGTTTCCCATTTTCCGTTTGTCAGTGTAAAGAGATTTTTCCTGTTCATGCACTCACTCTGTTCACGTTCATTTTTCCTTTTTCGCGGAATTTTAGTGTGAAACGAATCACAACTCGTATTTATTCAATCAAACTGGTTATTTGGCATTGGCTTTTAAATGTTTCAAGTCTATTTGTTGTTTTCGACGTAATATTATTTTAATGAGGGAAATTGAGTCAGCATTACAATTAAATGTGGTTGGAATGCTGCAGTTTTGAGCAAGTTTTTGTTCGGTTTTTCTCGCCGACTTTAATACGAGCGTCCCAAACAGTGCGTCAATGATGAATGCATAAAAGAATTGAAACGCTTGTCAATCTAGCGTCATATTGACTGTATGAGCATTCCGAGTACCTGTTGTCATGTCTCCATTGTAAGCATGTTAATAAACAGTTTGTGTAGTATTAGAGTTCTTTGAACAGACGACCGCGACGCGTGTGTTTTTGTTGACCATCTGGGCAGCGGCGAGCGGAGCGGTGCTTCCTAATAAACCGACACAGTTTCATTCGCACACTAATAGAACAACGCGGGGTTCGACCTTGCAGTTTTTGATAACCTCAGTGGAGGTGCCGATGTTCATTTAGCATGCACTGATTTATTATTTTAGGCTAAATTAACTTCTTGATAGATGGTTGTTTTGTTAAAAATCGTGTAAGATCAGCTGTGCGATGTCTGTTTTTGAATATATCAGTTGCTATGCTATGAAAGTGACATGCCAGGTGCTCGGCAGCAAGTTCTCTTGTCAATCTAGAGAGGGTAAGTGTATACGCTTCTCTAAATCTTCTCACTACGGTGCTGTAGCCCAAAATATCGGGTTTATTTGATTAAGATAATTACAATTAATCAATCTGCCGAACCCTTTCTTCTATGTTGGGGCCTTCTTTCAGTCTGCTGAATATATCAGTGTTTTACGTGGAGTGACTGCTCACCTGACCTCCTTAACCCAGTTACCCCAATAACGCTACCCACACTATACCCCTTTGCAAGACTGGTATCAGATTTCCTGTCTTCTGACTGCCCATAACTACAGACAAAGATTTATAAATGACAGACGGGACTAACGGCTTTTCAAAAGGTAATTCGATTGTCTACAGTAAAAATAATAAAGGTCTTACAGCTTATACCAATACCTTCCATTCTGTCTGCTCCCAGTCTGTCTGTCGCATTCAAATTGAGTTTGGCCCGTGGGGTCACTCAACTTTTCTTCGCATCTTTTTACGAAAGTTATTTTTAAATTCTACAACATTCTTGAAATATTGATGTTTGTTTACATTACAAACCTGTTTAATGCGGTAAGAATTAATGTGCTGATGGAAAGCGGATCGCTTTTCTTAATTTTCTCTCACTTGTTTGGTTATCCATCTTGTCTCAGAAGGTTTTAGTAGCAAAGTTTTGACTTTAATCATCTATTTGGAATTTTAACAATAGTAGAGCAAAGCCCAGTATTCCCAGTATAGTTCTTTTCTCTATAGGCGGCAAAAAGATACGCTGCAACATGACACTGCCTATAATATGATTCATGACAATGCCTTAATTGCCAAAGAGTACTTCTTAGTTTTATCAGTATGTAATTTTGGTGTCTTACTGGTCCTTAGGTACGTTATTACCTTCAGTTTTGGACTCAAGAGCATGAAGGTTTCTTAAGCTTGCTTCCATCGTTTAAAAATAAATACATTCTGTTAAAATTCCAACGATAAACTGGTATACTCAATGCTTCGTCTTATAAATATTTTCATACAGATCTTTAAAAGTAATTACACCGTTATTTGTTCACATTTACTGTAGAGCTTACAACGCGACGTCAAAGTTGAAACGCTTTTAAATGGAAGCCCTAAATCTAACCGTATCGTATTAATCCCTTTCTCTCTGCATAACGACAAACTTCCCCGTCACCACGTGAATGCTCACGACGTTTCTCTCACTCCACAGTTGAATCCAAAACCCGCAACTTTTAAACTTTGTTTTATACTGGAATAAAAATATGATTTAGTCTCAACGAGATAATGTGCCGCGAGTTTTCGGAACTCATTTAATAGCTCTGTAACGCATGACGCTGCCATTTTCCGGGAATTTAATAGTTAATTTAAAAACTGGTTGACAAGCCTTATTCGAGCACAATTACCCGGTACCTACATGAACCTAAGGTGTGATTCATGCTGTGATTATACTCCTAAGATATTTGTTTATGCATTCTATTTACAAATCAATGGCGCTACCTATAATATAGTACACGATGTTGAATTGTTACTGATAGTTGTGTTTTTTCAATGACAAAGCGACGCTCATACGTATATTATACTCGTAATTTTGTCATTTATATGCATTGTTTTGTATCTTTTTGCAGTATCAGCACAAGACGAGTTATTTATAGTTTAAAGATCGCATGCTTATCGCAGACTTCTGTACTCGAGTTTTAAGTGTACGCAAAAGTTTTGTATGAGCGCGAAGACTTTATAACTTCCCACGTTTATAAGACAAGTTGGGATAAATACTTCTTCTATCTAGAATCTAGATATGATGTGTATACAACACCAGAGGCATCTAAGGACCAAATGTTATGATGTTTAAAAGATAATCGCGGTTTTTTTTGTTTTATCAACCATTGAACATAAAAATAAATAACAAGTCTAGCCGCTATGGCATAAAAGAAGTCGCTGAGAGGCAAAAAGTAAGAAATATTATCGCGGCTGAACTAAAACCATTGATCATAGTGAACAAATTGCTATTATAATTGCCAACAATGATATGAGATATACACGACCTTTACTTTTTTATTTAAATAAATAATTGCTGTGAAATCGGCGTTGTGATAGGTGTCCAGGCACAGCTCACACGTTTGCAGTTCAATATTCCAGGTTATTGACAACGTGATGTTTCGATACTTGATAGCTTTATGTTTTCCACTGCCAGAACTGTCTGATTGATGGAGTTTCTGCTGTGTTGAAATGTTGCTATTAAATTAAGAAATTATTCTAAAATCAAATAATAAAATTTCTCACCATATCATTTGTAATGACGAAATTAGTTGCTTATAACATTCTAGATACTGTCTAATCCTCTTCAAACAGCCGTGGGCCTAATTAAGGCCCCTGCACGCGATGCTTCAATTATAATTATGCAAACTCATTGTACCTACCTAGTTATGCAAAATCGTTCAGAATCATTGTTGATAGGCACACTTAGCCTTAACCTCCGCTGCATTCTTGCTCTTACGAAAACTCGGTCAAGGAATACTGTAATGAGTCACTGAAAACGGCTTACAAAATCGACACGTATCGGCGATTTTTGTTGTGTTTAACAAGCCCTGTAAATGACTCGTATATTATGTATAGTATCGAAAATTGACCACAAACTGGATTTACAACAAAAAAAAAAAGACATTTCGTTGACCGATATAATTCGCAGTAATCGAATTGAATCTCGAATTATAAATAGAAAACAGAATTCAATCGATTTATTATTTGTTTAGAATGTAAAAAATACTCCTGTTTCTGTCAGTATTCTCCTGAAAACTGGCGAAATACTGAAATGAGCCTATAAATCGCATTAGTGATTTCAGCATTTACTCGTATTAATAACCCCAGCATTATTGACTCACGCTAAACTGGATTCCATTGCAGAGGCATTACTTATTTAAATAGCGAAATGTCAGCTGCAATGGCAATGAGTTCCCGTGCGTGTTACACGTGTAAGTGACAGTCCCGATACATAAAATATGTTGGTTCCCAAGAAACCCACTCTCTAGCTATACACGCCGTAACTACTATCCTGGATAATAATTAATTCATGAAACTTTCGTGGGAACGACACCGACCGGTAGAATATAAGTACCCGCGTACGAAGTACCCATTTTCAATTCGATTTTTGAAGTTCAACGATGCTACGTTGAACTTAAAAAATCCAATTGCTCACCGGGGAATTAGTTGTTAGCCATTTTGTAAATGTATTAAATCAAGTACTTAAGGACCAAATCAAGCGAAGCCACAAGAAAAAGTTAGTTTGAAAAGTCAGCTCGGTGACACAGCGTTTATTACTTTTAGTCACGTATCAGAGCATTTGCGTGTAGGATTCAATTGCAGCAGTGCGTAAATGGTTAAGTATAGTTACCGGTTGTTACCGTATTAATAGGCAAGCTGTTAACTCATCCGCTATGATAGTAACCTATTTTAGAACTCGGATGTTTTAGTCGATACGAAACTGTTTTTAAATACAATTATGAGGTTCATGTGTGCATTTAAATTATCGAGAACAAGCTTCTAATTAAGGGAACGAAACAATGGCAGTTTATTAAAAAATGTACGCTTACTCATATCGACATAAAAAAATCATTGCAGTTTTTCAGTATACTGAAAATATCGCTCTTGTATAGTTAATTGCGTTTGCAAACTGGAAGCCTCGACATAAATCAAATAACAGATCTTTGTACAACGTAATACTATTTCGACACGTGGTTGGCTGGCACTAACCAAATTACTGCCAGTGCCGTGTCGTAACAACGTTATTGTGAGGCAAACTTCTATCGACGACAATTAATTTTCTCAAACAGCCACTAGACATTTTCGCTGGCATGTTATTGCAGCCAGTAGAATTGATAAATAAAACGTGCAAGACTTACGCTAGAACTAATCGGAATGTTGGAAAAAGTGCTGAACTAAACGCCAGCTAACAATTCCGTGTTTATCCAATTTCCATCTGTCAATTTAGCTTCCTCAGACGACACCAATTAGTCGCCCCGTCTTATATCGATCGGAGTTCCGTTCACGTTCCAAGAAAACACTTGACGATTTTATCGTAAACACAGAACAATACGCAATGCCAATAACAAAATAAGAAAACAAGCATTGATTCAGATTATTGGAAAACACTCTCTCTCTGTTATGTCGCATGAAATTGTAGTCAAAAACATTGTTGGAAATGGAAAACATTATGACACTATGAACACGACTATGTTGAAGATGGTTCTGATTGAAGTACCTATTCTCCAAATCATCGATCCAAAGTTCGTCCAACAATAACCGGTAATAATATGTGTGCGATGAAGCAGAAATAATTAACGCGTAGGTATAATATATATACAGGGTGAATTTTTCAAGAGTGCCTGCAGGGCCAAATCCGAAACTATAAGGAATATCGAAAAAGAGCCTGAAAACACTTAAAAAATTCACCCGAAAAATTGAAAACGAAGAATTGTAAAATATCGCTTGAATTTTTTTTTTCTTTTTGATATGGGTGGGATTTTTATAGAAAACAAAACGATTTTCTCAGAATATATCGAAAAACAATCTAAAAAAAAATTATTACGATCTTACGGAGTCTGCAATTTTCTTGTGAAATAAATTCAGCCTACATTATTATTGTTTTTTTGATAATGACTTTAATCACTGGCGAACCAAACATTATGTCTTGTCACCACAAATCCCTCTCCAAATATAAACAGAATTAACTGAAACAACATTATTCCGCTCATAACCTAAGTGCTGAACACCGAGTCTGTATGAAAAAACAAAATGAACAAAGCTTTATTACACGCTGAAAGAGAGAAAAATGTCCCTTTGTAGCGTTGAAATATCGTGTCATTAAAGGTTTAAGTACGGGTATACCTATTACCCTTTCGCGTGATAGAAACACTCGAGCAACGGCTACAGTCCACGATTGCAGGAAACGTAAGGTACATTTTTAAAAGTTACTACCTACAACCTATAAATAGATTGTGTGATCGACCCAGCAGTAGGGGAAAGTCCTGGCCATACGATTGTTTCACCAGTCCATACCACAAAATAGAAGAAAATAACGACTTTTATAGTCCGTCAAGGTCGGCATGGATTCCAGGCAAGTCTTAATTTCAACCTATTGCAAGTGCAGAAATTTGTCGATATTAAATTTATTGGTCGTATACAATTTATTGCTTTGACAAAATCCCCTTATAAATGAATCAGTAATATTCCTGACTAGCTGGTCCTATCTTATTTATAACTTGACTAATTTTGCAAACAATGCCAGCGCTACTAATAGAAACTGAGAGTTCAGTTGTGGCTTGCTGTTGTTATTCAGTCCATTACCTACTAAAATAAATTCAGTAAGGTTCAAAGAAAGTCCTACAATAATTTCAATTTGTCATTTTCTAAATCATCTCTGACAAACTCTTTGTACTCCTCTATGGCGCACATAAAATACTTCACTCACGTATGATTAAATTGATGCCACGAAAGGTTTTCCTTTCCTAGAAACTCCATTTTCATCACATCGTGAGAACTCTTTCACTGCTCTCCTAATTTAATTTGAGCTCTTTTCGTAGAACGACTTTAATTTACTTGGCGTTCCACCGGGTTATACTTTAACGCTATTTTATTCATTTTCTAATAACTTCTTTGCTTCTCAATTTCAAAATGTAGACATAAACAGTCTTGCTGAAAGACACAACATAACTTCATATGTACTAAATACAAACTACGCCGACAAACACAAATTGTGTGTTCAGTAATGTCTCCAGAATTGTTTCTCTAACAACTTCTCCTTTGTATTTTGTTTAATATGCAACTTAAATCTATTAAACAAATCTTTCATTGTCTTGGAAATATTTAGATTAATGTACACTGTGCCTACTTCGTAAAACTTTAGTGAGATTTATACCATAGTAATAAAAAAAAAACACCGGTAGCACTCCGGGAGTGCCGGCAGAAGTGAAAACTTTAGTATTAACGTTGTGTTTAATTATAAGTACAAAAATACTATCATTTATGAGGTAGAATACAATGTTTATTTATTGCGCTATCGTACACAAATATGACAATTTACATGTTATTATTCATAATTTTATATCGTTATTTATTTATATATTACATTAATTTTTATCTCTTAGAAAAATCAACTTTCATCCATAATTTCGTAATTCCGTAATTTCGTATCCTTGGATACGCGTGGCACGCTGTACATAAACACAGACGGACATTCGCGCAAGCGCCCTGTGCCGCCTAAGCGGAGCAGCACACTCAGGCACGGTAGAAAGATAGTATCTCCCACGATACTAGTTCCTCTCCCTTCCCCTCGATCTTACGCTTTTTCGATCAGCATCACGTGACCCTGACGCGAGTCCGTCTTACGCTTTTTCGATCAGGTCACGTGTCCTGACGCGAGTTTAAGATTTTATACCCATTACAGAAAAAGTGCTCAACGCCGCTAAAGAAGTTTCAAAAAAATTAAAGGCTACCTACACAAATAGGTACGTTCATACCATGCTTGATAGCATATTTTTTGGGCAGCGAAACATACAATAATTATAACTAGGAGTCGCATACACGGTGCATCAGTCATCGGCCCCACCCATTGACATGTGTTGATGCATGTGTTTTTAATGGGTGCAGAGTAACACATATTGTAAGACTTGTAACTGTTATGTTTGATGCATGACATACATTTCTCTACTAAAACTTTTATTTTCAAACCCGAGTGCGGTGTTTCGCTAACCCCTTGACTAGTGTTAAAATTGACGACACAAATCAGTTTTGCATTATCTTCTTCTGACGCCTCTCCAAGTAGTGACGATTGATCATAATCGCCAAATATGATTATCCTTGTCTTTTTCGAGATGGAAAGCCATAGTGACATACTACTTACTGCGATGTAACTTTCATCCAAAAGGCTTTGCCCATGACTCTAACATACCTCTATGATATTCCTACTACATACAGCCACGATTTTTTTTTACTATTGTTAGGCACGCGTTTGATCACTATCTCACCTGATGGTAAGCGATGATGTGGTCGAAGATGGAGCACGCTTGCCTAGAAGTAACCTATTCACTCTTGACTTAAATACTCCCATGTTGTAGCTATCAGGAAACATAGACTCCGGCAGGGAATTCACTATGAATGTGTTCCCAAAACGTTTTGTACGCGTGGGTGGGATGTCTACCATTTACCGGTGGCGCATCGCCGTTCGACTTGTGGTCCGATGATGGAACGGGCTTGGCGGAATTAAATTATGCAATTCCGTCGCACATTCCCCAAAATGCAAACCGATAGAAAACCGAAAGGCTAGCAACTCGTCAATGCTCAAGACTTTGACGATGCTGTTAAATGTAATTTGCACCCCGACTCACGAGGCCAGTTCAAGTTCGAACGAATCCACTGTCATCCCTTCGTGTTGGTTTTTTTTGACCAACTACACAGCAAAAGGGGCTTTGCAAAATGGGGTTGCTTTTATGGAAATATTTTTTAGGGTTACCGTAAATCTAATGTATAAAAATCTCGTGTCACGGTGTTTGTTATCGAACACCTACGAAACGGCTTGACCGATTTTTATGGATTTTTTTGTGTATACGTGTCTGTCTGTTTGGGTCTGAGAATAGATAATGAGGCTACGATCTGCCTCATTATCTAATAAATATTATGTTTAAGGCTGTTTTTTCCGAGCCGTTATCAAACTCTTAATTTGGCATCGAGATTTGTTTTTATCCCTGCGGGACCGTATTCAATGTGCCTGCCTGCACAGTATTAAAACCTTGCCTGAGCGTCCACTGATATTCCAGTTTTTATAAAATTAATCATACAAATGCGCCGGTCCTGCCGGAAACGGGAAAACCAGCGGTCTAAAAAATCGAAACACCCTTTGGTTTACTATAGTCCGGAACATAATCAGATTCAAGAGTTTTTCGTTTTTGAGCAGACGGTGGACATTCGTTGGCTGTTTCGAGAATCAATTTTCTTTCTGTCCCGGTAATATCCTGTGTAGACTCGCTAAAAAAAAACAAAAGTACGGCAGTATGGGATGGTGCGTTATCGTGGGTTATTTATATCTAGCGGGTATAATGTGGCCGATATTAATATTTTATTAAGCCGACCTTTAACACGTCACGGTCGGGTTGACCGTGTCGTGCACTTTACGGTTAGCGCCGGACTAACAGTGATATAGCTATAGACAGTAGAGAGTGAAATGTCTGATGGCAATTCATTTACTTATACTGACGCAAATTGTTTATTCCTGTTTAAATTTTATAATTATGTGCAAATAATTCTACATTGATTTGCATACTAACTGCCAAATCTTTTTTCATGTTGTCACTATGAAATCAAATGGCGTGTTGGTATTAAAACAAAACTTTATTGATAAGCTAGACGAGTAACAGTTTTAATAAACAAAAAAAAAACGCTAACCAATAATAATATTTGACTCAGTGGAAGTTCCAGATTCAGAATCGTTTACAATTACACAATTTGCCATATAATACTGATGATTCTTTACTAAATGTTTCTGTAGACATATCTTTTTTGCGAACACTTTGTGACATTGTGCACATTTAGATCCATCTTCTGTATGCTTGTAAAGTATGTGACTTTGAAGGGCTGTCACAGAGTTGAAGGTCTTCTCGCACCAATTGCAGGTAGTTGCTCCCGGGGGGTGTATCGTTGCATTGTGGTTCATCAAGCCACGGTGAGTCGTGAACGTTCGACGACACAGCTCGCACCAATGATTCCTCCTCTCCGGATGTTTATACTTTATGTGGTTACGTAAAGCGAGGCGGGAATCGAATACCTTACCACACTGGGAACAAGGTGTTTCAGTCTTACTGCAAGTCTCGCCATGTAGAACCAACAGTTCGGGTGTCGCAAACGTTCTATAACAAGCTTTACAGCGATGACCATATCGGTGCATGTATCGTATATGCTTCTGCAGGCTCAGGATTGATGGATACTTCTTATCACACTTCATACATCGCCCCTCTACCTCGTTCTCGGGGTGCATGAGCTGGTAGTGAGCGTGTAACGTACTAGCTGTTTTGTAGATCTTCCCGCAGTGTTGGCACATATGCCCGTCGCCATTGCTGTCCTCACCGTCAGAGGGCGCTTCACCTTCGGGGTCGCAGTTGTTGGAGTCTTCCTTGTCTTTCAAGATATCTTGTAACACGGCAGTGGAGTTACGGAGGTGTTCATCGATGATGTCCGAATCTAAACGCTCAATATTTACGTCGATTTCTGGTTTATCGAAATGTTTACTCATTATTTAAACTGAAATTCAATAAATCCACTTCTTTTTATTTGACGTTGAACATTTTCTGAAATGACAGCTCATGCTTAAAAAAAGGAAACGATTAAAAAAAAGTTTTTTTTTTTAGTTGACGGCATGAAAATCTTAATTTGAAGTGCGGACTTTTTAGAGTTTCTCTTTGCTGGCTTGCAAACTTTAACTCTTTCAATTTCTTTTTAGCCACGATACTGGGAGTGTAAAAATGAATTGAAAAAGTAATTAATTTAATTATCCTTTATTAAAGCAAGGATTCTATGTAATTGGCAGGGAATCATTGTAAATGATTACTATAAGTTTTCTTTGTTGAGTACATAGACTAAAATAGCGAAGTTGAAAGATTATTTTAATTTCATAATAATTGTACTACGTCTTACCTTACCGCAAAACAATCTTAAATAATTAAATTGTTTTATCAATTGATCGCAAAAGAATTATTCAGTCCTGATAATTTTGTTTCCACACCCATTTAATTTAAGTCTTTCATTTCTCAATCTTTTTGGGGTTCTGAACAACCGTAAAAACGGAACGGAACCCTTATAGGATCACTCGGGTGTCTGTCTGTCTGTCTGTCTGTTTGCCTGTCTGTCTGTCTGTCTGTCTGTCTGTCCGTCTGTCACAGCCGGTTTTCTCCGGATGGACTGTTGATGACCGATTCTGTTGAAATTTGGTACACATATGGACTTTTGTGACCCAAACACGGACGCGTTACGTAATTAAATAAATTTTTAGTATGGGGTCACTTTCAAACTAGAAATTTAAAAAAAAAAGTTTTTCAAGTTGTATTGTGTGACATATTAAATAAAAGGGCTTACTGTGAGGGTTTTAATTATATTTTTTTCATAATTTTAAATAAATAGTTTTGAAGTTATTCAAGAAATTAGACCAAAAATGACCACCGCCCCCGTATCTCCGAAGCTACTGAGTCCAAAATTTTGAAAAAATGCAGATAATAGTTCTATTCCTAAACATTACAGGAAAAACTATAGAAAATCTGTAGTTTTAAAATAGCATGATAAAAAATGAAATTGGTTCGGAACCCTTTGCACGGGAGCCGCACTTGGCCAGTTTTTTTTTTTGGTTTCGTACCAAATTGTTTTTTTTGCAATAATATTTAGTAGGAGTTAACTTAAGTCCGCATAGAAGACGGGGCGCGCTAGGGCCAGTGCCTGCCGGGGTTGCGGAATCTGTTTGAAAGAGTCACCGCGGCTCTGGAACGCAAAGCGCATTAGGAGGAACACGGATGGGTTTTAGTCAGTAAGAGTCTGACAATCCCTTCTGCTTCACCCAGAGCGGGAGGAGTCATTTGACGATTTCCCATCCTTAAAAAAAAGGAGTTAACTTAAGTCAAATTTATAACTACATTTTTATTTATATGTGTTGGTAAAGCCTAAAAGCGTTTGAAAGTACCAAGAACTAAAATGTGGTTGTTGATGCGTGCTATTTATACTGTAAATAATACGAATGTAACCAAGAATTGAAATTAGTGCGTAATATTAAGAAAATAAAGTGTGGATAATACCGGGGTAATAATACCGAGATATCAACATAAAAGCGACTGCAAACACCATTTAACTGTGTAGACGATTTGCTAATGGTTAAAATTTAATTTTAGTTGAAACAAAGGAGTTCGAACATTTTCATTCAATGGGAGCTGGTATAGCCACCAGCCGCCATTTAGATTTTTTTAAATCGCGGCGCTCTATAAAACATGCATACCCGTATGGGTAGAGGATACTTAAACAAACAAAAAATGATAACAATATGGTGGTGAGATATTTGGATGTAAATTGAGTAATGAAAATCATTAAAATGAACTAATTACGTGCTTTTTTTGCTGTAGATCGCAATCTAATTCTCGGCTTAATTTAACCATTTATTTATACACGGTGCCATGTTAGTCGTTTTACAAAGGCGGCCCACTTAATGTACCCGACATAAACTACCTCTAGACGCAATTATTTAAAAAAACATTAAAATAATAAGTACAATAAAAATAAATACTTAATGCATTGAATTATAAAAAAGTGTAGTAGTCATTGGATAGACGAAGTAGGCTGCCGTTATAAGACGACTCAAATGGCACCGTGTATGAATTAAACACTATTATTTTTCGAAGTTCTTAATATAGTGGTTTTCACGTTTTTCTTATTTATACTTCCTTCCAATAAATGTATAAATCAAGCTGGTAGCTATTATTTGAATTTATTCTAATGCATATGAGCACGTATTTAATAAATTTTCAATGATAGACACTGCTGTCACATGACGACTTACTTCCAAATATCTTGGAAACGTGACATTTTAGGATACCATGTTGCTAACATACGCTCTACTCACATATACCTGTTTAAATTAGCGCAGCGATTTAAAAAAAAATATCAAAATGGCGGCTGGGTACTTTGCCACAAAGGTTATTGTGATTTCGGAATCGACAACGTTTAGCTTTTTTCAACAAGACAACATGACAAGCGGTTCAAAATTGGCGCGCTTTCGATTCCGAATTCAAAATAAAAGATATTATTTGTGGCGTCTGTGTAAGTAAGCGTGTGGCGCGTTTGTGTGTTGTTACGTGTACGTGTGGTTCTTTATCGGGTCGCAGTGAGATCCGCCGCGGCGCTCCGTTCGCCGCCTGGACGGACCAACAGGCGTCTAACGCGGAACGAGAGCCGCTACCATTCGGGTGAGTCACTACATTATAAAGAACCTAACGCTCTGTTCGTAGACGCGTCGCTCATTGGTGTTGTGTAGGGCTGCCAATCTTTTTGGTTTTTAAAATGACTCATGTGGAGAACAAATCACTTGGAACTTAGAACAAAACAGAACCGCATGTCTAATAGAAGTCTATTGAATCTTTTTTTGTCCGTTTTTTTTTATAAAAAATAGGTCGGCTGCATCAACTCCAAAAAAAAACAGTATGTATTATTTACAGATAAACATTAAAAAAATTGTCAGTTAATTTCTTATAAGAACTGGCTGGAAAAAATATCATTTCTTTTTAAATCCACTTGCATGGGGAGGATATTCTCATTCGTAAACCACTGAGGCATATTTTAAATCACTGTTGGCAACCCTATCGGTGTGATGTCATACTTGATGTATATTTGTTTTTATTGGGTTGGTTTAGGGTTCAATCAACAACATGCATTGAGACCTTCTTGTTAGCAATAGTATTTTAATTGATTTGGATAGATATAAGATGTTTCGTTCTTTTAATTTCTTTCTTCTTTTATACATATATGTTTTGTTATATTATTTTTCAATTATTTGTTTTTATTTTAATTTATTTTAAGAATTTAGACGCTTTTCTGAGGGCAGCACTGACTTACCTACGAACTTAGGACTTAACACCTCTTTTGCTATTATATTTACGACTGCCACGTTCTGGCTGTTTTATGTAATAAATGCAAACCTAGTTATTTAGTACCTACTTTACGGTCTCAAGTACCGGAATTGGCATCGGCTAATAAAATCGTGTTGCAAATACGTGGTCTCATAACCGGTGCGACTGGTCCTCTGACTGGCTTTCTATTTACATACGTATATTGATTTGGATGCAAAAATACGGAAGACAAGTTTTGAGCGAGAAGATTAAGTTTTTACTACCCAGTGCTGAATCCTATCATGATACTAATCCTAAAAAAAACATCTTATATAAAATTTATTGCGCCATTGTTTTAAAGTTAACATGAAAATATCGCGCAAGACAATAATAATACATTACACTTACGTCATTTATATTTTTCCGTCCTCGCTTACTTAAAACGGGACTTTTATCGACTTTATCATCATTGTGCATTCTTGCATCGTCCTTCCTTCAATTTATATGTAATGCAACATTACATATAGCATTCAAAATCGCCTCTGAATTATTGACTACTATTTTATATTGCTTCCTATATTAGAATATAAACGTACCTTCCTCATGATATTGTGACATTATTACGTCTGTGATTGGTTCATTTTCGGCCCCATTCGTTATACTTATAAACAAGACATACTCAAATAGTAGCACTCGTTTTCGGAAGTTGCAAATTTGGATTCTCACTAATCTTACTGGTCTATACAACATGCCAAAAAATCAGAAATACATCCAGCTTTGCGAATTTAATGTTATTTTCCACTGGAAAACACAGAAATAACCACGTAAGAGTCACAAATTTATAGGCATATATTTTTTATAAGTGTGAAGAAACGTTCGTCATTACTACTCTGCTGGTTCTTCCCAACCACGGTATAATGCGTGTCATAGGCACGATTGCTTCTAGACGAGGCAACGTTTTGCCTTTCTAATTAAGAGGAAATGCTGGCGGAGAGACTTTGTATGTAAAAAGTCATAATTCGAGGTTTGGCTCTCGACTGTTTTCTCCTCCAATATTGAAACAAATTAAGATATATTTCATAAACTGTATAAGTAAGATATATACTGTGTCCCTATGTTTTCCTTTACGATGATTTATTAACCGTATAAGCACTATAACCCTCACAAAATGCTCAAAATTGTCCTAGCGTACAAATTTGGCAAATATTAATCAAAAAAAGGAAAACATAGGGACACAGTATATATCCTTCTTATTCAGTTTGTGAAATATCTCTTAAATCAGTTCAATATTGGAGGAGAAAACAGTCGAGAGTCAAACCTCGAATTATGACTTTTTACATACAAAGTATCTTCGCCCGTATTTCCTCTTAAGACATGTCATATTTTAAAGGATTTCTTGGTATGCATCGTTTCCTTGCATAATATTTAAATGGAATTAAAAACTATCTAGGACGTAAAATCATAAGCATAAACACAACCAACTCGTTTGTTTATGACTAACAATGGATGATGCCCATTTAGATTTTAATTAGAACACCATAATTCCATGCCAATTACAAGCCTTGACTATTATTAAACAAAATTGCAATTTCAATGGCCAACCAATGGAAGGAGTGTGGCATTGTTAAAATCCGATTAAGGCCGATAAATTCCGAGCATTGCCGATCGAAACCATGGGCTAAAACCAGTGCAATAAGTGCATTGATACCCCTACCGTATGAATTTTTCAGTCCGTCTGATGTCCTGCGGGGTGAAGTAAAAATAGACACACTTTGTGTTCCATTTCTAGTCACAATTCTAACATTGAAATATGTTGCAGCTCCGTATGTCCGTAGGTGGAACGGTATTGACGTAACCACCACGCCTACCATGATTCATTCACTGGCTTCGTCAAGGAATAAGAAAGCTTTCGCTTGACATCTGAATTCCTAGTACCTACCGTGGGTAAGCTCTTGGAAAGTTCGCATTTTTCAATAACTAAAATTGGCTTTAGTATCGAAGTCGCAAAAATTTTAAAACTTCGGTGATGACACTAAAGTTTAAAGGCACTATGCGGTAATACGTCAGCGTCACCCATTTATCATTCAACTTTGTAAAAGGAAGTGATATTAAAAACTTTCGGAACTAAACGAAGTTCTAATAAAGTTTCTGTTAATCAGAGCTTTTCATGATTTATTTCTGCTCCGTCGAGTATAGATACAGACATCGGTATTATTTTCCAATTTTGTATGCGCAGACCGAATAACTATGTTTGATGCCCTAGTTTTGTAGAAGGTCATGTTAAGATATTTACCATGCTCTCATTTTAGCCATGACATTTTAACAACTTTTTCGGAACGATGTTTAGCCTTTTTGTTTGAAACATTGGTCTTTCTTTCTATGTCATTCCCTTACCGATCTATCTAGCCTATTTGGTCCGGCTGCTGGGCAAAGACCTCTCTCCCTTTTCCATATAACTCTGTCTTTTGCTAGGTTCGGGTTTTATTATTTTTGGCGTTGCATAAATATGTATCCTTCTTCCACTCCTCTCTGTTAGTCGTCTTGATGCCTCCGTATCAAAACGATTCTCAAAATGACCTATTTGCAGAACGTCCTATCGTAGTGTAGTATCCAAAGTACAGTTATGCTCTAAAATTACTATAAATTTTTATTCACGGCTCATTGTTTAGTTTATTTACACTTAAAACCCTAAGCTCTTCAAAGTTAGAGTGAACAGGCTTCTTCTGGATAAGCTCGCTCCATCGTAAACTTTGTCTCTATCATCTCACACACCAAGACGTAGAGTCAAGAGCAAACCCATCTCAAATAAATAAAAAAAAAACCAAACGAAAAGGATATTATACCTTTGGCGTGGATACAACCTGTGTCGGCAGCATTAATGTGAAATCTCATGTTTCAAGTACAGAGGCTTACGGAGACTGGTAGAAGCAGGAGTTCGGTGTCGGGCTGAAATCTAGAGCAGTAGAGACTCCCAAACTACCAAGAGACCAGAATTATGAAGAAGTATTTTCGGGGCTGGAACCACCGTGAGTGGTAAAGACTCGCAAACCACTGCGAGATCAGAATCTTGGCAAAGAAATTTCCGGATTAAGCCGCTGCCTAGCAAGTTTTATTTTTTATTTCACTCCAAACCAATTCCAAAGGCGAAGTCGAGGGCAGGAGCAAGCATTTTAGATCGCCCTATTTTATGTACTTTATTTAAAAGGACATTTCTGGTGCAGCAATGGGCGATGGTCTAGGTAGTAAAACAAAATGTTCAGTAATGATTGTTACATTATTACAATCGCCATATTTTATAGTTTATCAATTAATAAGTTACAGGAGTCAGGATCTTGCCAAAACTGGTCAAAATAAGGTTAATACGCTGAGGATTTTTCTTATTTTTTTTTTTAGTATAACGCCATCTGTGAGCGAATATAGGTACTAATTGGTGGTTTGCTTTTGAAACATTTAATATTTTGTTGATCCAAGATCATACTCTGCGGTATTTTTTTGATAATTCTATTTGTGTAACTGCCAAAAAGACGGATGTAAATAGATTGCATGTAGCGGAGATGAGAATATTGAGATGGATGTGTGGAGTAACGAGAATGGATAAAGTGAGAAATGAGTACATTAGAGGTAGTTTAAAAGTGGCGCCGGTGACGGAAAAGTTATAAGGGAATCGCTTGTCTTAGTATGGTCATGTGAAGAGGAGGGATGAAACGCATGTAACTAGAAGAGTTATGAACATGAATGTGGATGGATGGAGAGGGAGAGGAAGGCCAAAAAAAAGATGGATGGATTGTGTGAGGAGCGATATGAAAAGAAAAGGGACTTAGTGATAGAGTGACGACTGATAGAACAGAATGGAAGAAAAAAACGTGTTGCGCCGACCCCAAGTAACATGGGATGAGGGCAGGAAGATGATGATATTTGTGTAACTGTAACAAAAATATAAAGCACCTATTGTATATCTATACAAAACAAAAATGCAAAAATTAATAAGAATTTTATGCACTCATACAATAGATATTGTATGACTGCATAACATTTTTATTAATTTCTCAACAAAGCATTCTTATTCTTTATTGTAGTTACACATAAATGCACATACCTAATATGATATTGGTTTAACTTTATATTTTGGTTTCTATCTTCAATACCCATAATATTATATAATATCCTGATAATGTAGCTATCCATTGCTGAAAGAATTTTTCAAATCGGTCCAGTAGTTTCGGAGCCTATTCATTTCAAACAAACAAAAAACAAACAAATCTTTCCTCTTTATAATATTAGTGTAGATAACAATCGTGACAAGCCTATCCATCCAAGGGGAGCTGGAACAATAACAAATATCACCGTGTTGCTGTACGGATGTGAGACATGGAAGGTCACTAAGGACATCTCGCGCAAACTCCAGGTCGTTATCAACCGATTTCTTCGTCGTATCTTCGGTGTTTACTGGCCCGAGAAAATCTTAAACCAAGATCTGTGGGAACGCTGCGGTGAGACTCCTATCGACCAGCAGATCAAACGCCGCAAGTGGAACTGGATCGGCCACACGCTCCGAAGGGATCCTGAACACATACCGAGGCAAGCCCTAGACTGGAATCCCCAAGGAAAGCGTAAACGTGGTCACCCCAAGCAGACCTGGCGCCGGACGATCATTGCAGGAGCGAAGCAATTGGGAAAGACCTGGAGCGAAATGAAGCGCGAAGCTCAAGGCCGTTCGGGATGGCGGCGCACTGTGGACGCCCTCTGCCCCATCTAAGGGACACAGGAACTTAAGTCAAGACTGTATTTTACAAATATAACACAATTGCCCATGCCTTTACTGCATGGTTTACGCGACTGTCGTAGTGAAGAGGCGTACCTGATTTGCTAACCATCGATCAAGTCTCACTTACAAGGGTAAAAAGCCACGATATGTCTGCGAATCCGCAGCACAATTGATGCACCTCATCATAATTTCCAAATCGAAAGGAAAAACAGAATCCTATAAGAATAGCAATAGTGTGTCTAGATAATGTCAGTCCGTGTAGAATAGCAATGGTCGTTTAAAGAAAATATCAATAACACAAAATAAACGCATAACAAGCAAGGAACACACACGCAACTTGGAACTGCAATGCAAATAGCCAGTGTACTATTGTAGTCTTTGAATGCAGACATAGCAAGCAAAAAATTACTGGTAATACGACAAGCTCATGTCAAAAAAAAAGAAATAAATACTTACCTTCATGGTAGGAAGTGGGTATTCAAAGAATAACACGTTTGATTTGTACACAAGAATATTTCAGTAATATTGTCGTATTTTATACGCAAATACATTAATAGATTCGTTTGATCTAAAATAAACGGATATAGTTGTTGTTCACACTATAAAATAATTAAGGAAAATATGGGAACGTCTAAAACATTTTTAGTACTTCCCGTTAAAAATGGCAAAGCGGAAGCTACGATTGAGTACTGTTTTTTCGAGAATTATGTTACGCAAGTAATACTGAATTAATAAATCCATAGTAACTTAGATTTAAATTTTTACTTACTGTAAAACTATCAGTCATGAACATTTATTTATTATTATTTTCCAGAGGGCAGAAACTGGACATGTCCTTTAAAAATCTTATACTCATGTATGGTATTCTCTTGTTTTTAGGACGATTTGCGAATAGGATTTGTTAAGACGTTTTGATACAGAGGCGTCTTTACACTAGTCACACTCTTTCTCGCCGTAGGCATCGTCTTTCACACAGTCAGGCTGATGGCTCGATGTCGATTCAGAGGCATTCACGGGAAGAAAAACTTTAAATAATTCTAAAATTTTGTTCCCAACTTTTTCCTTATTCCTCTGCATTCTTCTTTGTAGTTGGCTTATTATTTCTTGCAACATAATATTTCGCCGTGATTCATGTGTATCCTATTTGGAACCTTTGACGATTATTTGGACGGCTCATGACTAGACTATATTGCGAACGCTTTCCCGGAACCGATAGTTTAAATTCGTGTTACAAGATCCATGTGATGTGCGAAGTTATTTGACATTCAATAAATAGTTCGCACCACTGATTAGTGGCTAGTGATAATTGAATAAATGATAGTAATTAGGTGTTTACCAAATTCCCTGCATTTTTGATGATATTAGTTTGAATAGCCCGCTAATGACAAAATAAACGACCTAGTTTAGACTAAAAACTGTTGAAACTTTTGGAATCCTAACCTGGAACAACTAAGACATTTCAATTGGACTATAATATACCTTATCTCAATTTCGATCGTTTTGCACAATGTTGCTACATTTCTGATAGTTTTGTTTATTTTGATCTTAGGTTTTACTAAGCTCAAATTATTGCAACATTTTAGAATACCTGTCAGAAACAGATGTAATATCTAATAAAGTTTAATTATATTAATAAAGTTTAATACCTGTCAGAAACAGATGTAATATCTAATAAAGTTTAATTCACCCTGTTACAGTATTACTCAGGATTAAGTTTCGATGTTGGATGAAACGGACGTTTTAAAGTTAGCATCTCTTGCAGCATCCGTCATCTACAAGCTATAGCGAGCAAACATGCGCATCAAAACTTACAGCTTATTAAAAAGTTACGTCGCTACATTTTAACGTTATATTTAATTATTTTTTAAAGTCGAAATTCAGCGGCGCCATCCGCAAAATCTAGTAACAAAACTCGCATGCTTTTAATCTAATCCGATGTTTGTAATGGACGCGTCGAACGGAAGCCCATTAGTGATTATGACTAATTACAGTTCGCCGTTAAGCACGTAAAGCTGACAATATTGAAAAGCCAATCCTGGTTCCATTACGAGCTAGCTCGTTGGTGTACCATTCGTCGCAAACATGAAGCAAAACTTTAAATTTTATAATGTTTAGTCAATTCATAGAGTTAACAGTCGTCGACAGCTTTTAGAGACGATAGTTTTATTTGAAAACCGAGCTGCAGCACAGTTCAATGCGGTAAACGCGTAGTTATCTATATCTTTCTCCATTGTGGGCGCTCATAACTTGCATCCATTATTCACAAGCCTGCAATACCCGGCTAACGAAATGCAGTTGCAGACCACATGCACTGCTTCGCTGTATTTTTACGCGTCTACCAGTTAATTGGGACCCTGCATTCATGCTGTTGTTGTTCAGCTTTCTCATTTGTTCTGCTTTAGGGAAGGCGAGGAAGTTGTACGTTCGTGAATTTCATGTTGGGGAGCTTTTGGTATTCATGTAATAAGTTTGTTTTACCTGCTTGTTATGTTGCAGTCTAAAGGCAGTGTAGCTTTGATATTAAAATATTTTCTGATTTAAATATAATATTTGCAAAGATCTGTTTCTTTTCTAAACATTGCCACATGCCTGACTCGGCGAAGTGTCATAACATAATCAGATAAAGTGCGTGCTAGCTCTGATTTATATTATTTAACTGGGCGTTAATCCTTAAACTGATTGACACGACAGCTATGTAAGTGTAACTCATAGGTACGTCACATAGTTATGTGTCTTTGATATCAAACGCATTTATTTCGAAATGGTCAGGAATATTATTTTATGATTGCACCCTTGCGATCTTCTGCTGCAATGCGTTTGCGGTGGCATTTTGAAATAAACGGTTATTTGAATCGCATTTAACACGTGTCAAAGGCAGGGCAAGGGTATAATAACGTGAATAAAATGTATGTTTTCGGGGTTTGCAGGGCAGTGTTTGTCTGTAAATAATCAATTTCTATTCCTCTTGGGCGTTTGTGCAAGGATAAAATATTTATTTGGCCTCCCGAAAAAAGGTTAAGCAATCCTAAAAAAGTAAGTCAAATACCGAAATAAACAAACAAAAAGACATGAATACGAAAATAATGGGACCCAGTGAATGTCCATTAATTTGTGGCATTAATAATAAACACCACTATTAATATTGCTTGATTGAAACCATTGATAACCATGGTTACAACAAGCCAACATAATACTCTTTAAATCTCTTCATACCCACCTAGTTAACAAGCCTCGCGTCCTCGTGATTACCTTTACGTAGGATCTAGTGCATCAATTCAATATTTTGTTGCCGGTGTCCCGAACCCTTGCTCTCTGCACTAGTCACGAAATATAAATGAAACATAGACATCAAGTGCCAGCGAAACCGAGCGCTAAGAATGTAATAGGTTTAATTCCATTTATGACGGAGCTTTCCGCGCCACATAAGCCCAGCTTTTTGCTCTATTTTATTTCATACTCTATGGTTCTCAAATATCCATAATTGGTAACGCCCCCGGTTTCGATTCAATGTGATAGCTCGAGGCTACTGTAGGGCGCGAGATATCCATCGTTGAAAAGGTTCATTTGTTTACACTTGAAAAGGTATAACTTATCCAATTTACAGCACTTTTATATTTGAAAAGCAATGTTTTAGGCTTGAAGCAATAGTTTTGTCATTTGTAAAAACATCGTCATATTACTAAATTTTGTGCTCTTTCTGGTTATGGTTTTTAAAGAGCGTTCTATTGTTTCAACGAATTAGTGTATTTAATTAAATTAATGTTTAAAGAAGCTGAAATCGAGTGTGGCTATTGAATAACTTTTAAATTAAATTTGTAGGTTGTGCGCGTTGTTTCAGACTGACAAAAATTTAGTTTCAACTGTTCTGAACAATATTTTGGACCGGCCACAGATTAGATTAGATTACGCAAATATCACTAGGTAATGACGAACAGCACCTTGAATGCTACTCCGACTGTAATAGTCTGTTCACCGCAAGTCAATTCGTAGTGCAACACATATGTCCTGAATGATTGACGGATCAACACACATACTAAACCGCTGATCGTAGAGACCTGAAACTTGGAGGGTGTATTCCTTGTAGAGGTATATAATTATGTTATTCCTGTTACTTCAAGCAATTTCGCAGCTTCCAGGGTTTACCGTTCGATTGATTCTGACTGATTTTCCTTGGCCATCCATCCCTCGAGGATATTCTATGAACACGCGTTGCTGACTTTGGTACCTAACATAAGTTGGTATATAATACTTTTCAGTCAAGATATTAAATGTTGGCAAGTTCTTCAGCTGTAAACTTTAATTTCTTTACAACTCTCTAATAACGTGAGGTGAAAAGTTCAGTAACTTAGGTTCACCTTTGCGTAATATTCACCCTTTCTGCATTTTCATATAATGAGGCAGAAATGTGAAATATACAGGGAATGATGTAAAAGCAAAAAAAGTGCAACTGATTAAAAAATTTAATTAATTGAAACAACATTTACATTGGAGTTAAGCTTTGCCCAATAAACCATGTTCTGTTTCCATACGACTGCAAATAAATGAATTTTTAATTACAAAATAAGGCACTCGCTTGTTTATTTGATTGATAGTTTAAAAATGTTTACAGAGCTTCGATGCTGCCGGAGCCACTGTATTGTATTGCAACAGTTAATATTTATTACGAAAATAACTGAGTTGATATATTTGGGGTATGCTTTGACCCAATATTTTTACCAAATATTAGTAGTGTAAAATAATATTCATAACCACTATGAGTTTGTTCTGAAGAAATAATGTAAACATTTCACGAAGTCTTTTTGCCAATGGAGGTAATTGGAGTTGGTTCATTATCTAAAATATCACTCCAAGTTTTAAAAAATGGACAAGATACAAGTATCACAGTTACCCTTCGCATCATGTTTTCCTAAATTTATATACAGTTTGAATCTTTATAATGTGCACATCTGAAAATGAGGGAAATTACGCTTAATTATATCGACGATAAAATGAAAAAAGTGGAACAAAAACTACCCTCAATCCTTACTAATATTATAAATGCGAAAGTAATTCTGTCTGTCTGTTTGTCTGTCTGTCGCGCTTTCACGCCAAAACTACTGAACCGATTTAAATGAAATACGGTACACAGATAGTCTAGAGGCTGAGAAAGGACATAGGCTCCTTTTTATCCCGGGAGTATGTTCCCTAGAGACTACGCGGGCGAAGCCGCTGGCAGAAAGAAGCTAGTTGCAAATCGTTAAATTTCATCAATTTTTTAATCGTGAAATTTCTCAAAAAGACGTCCACATTACCTTTTTTATTACTTTAAGTTATTCTTGATCAAATTAGCTACCCAATAGTAAAAATTGCATGTTTATAACTCATTTGACAAGGAGTTGATAAGAAATTTTGGGGTTGAGTTATAAATGCAATTTTTCTTTAACTATGCAGGGCTTCAAGGGACTGTAGATCTGAGCACGAATATTTTGACGTATAGTAACGTTAACGTATGTGAATTTTGAATGTGAAAAATACAACGCCATTGTATTTTATGGGATATACACAATTTATGTTATTTAAAAATATGAGTATAGTATCTAATTCAAATAAATATTATGTGCACTACGAGTATTGTAGCTATGGTAAAAGTTGACGTGACTATACGTCAAAAATAGTCGTGCTAGGCCCTATGGTTTTAATTCCAACTCGACAACTCCACGCGTTCCCGAGATAAAAGGTCTTGACAGACAGAAAGATGGACAACAAAGTGATCCTAAAAGGGTTCCGTTTTTTCCTTTTTTTACGTTTATTTGCAATTGAGGGTAGATTTATTCCACTATTGTCATTTAGTTTAAAAGTTGCAGCAGCAGTTTTATGAGGACGCCTAATTACTTCCGATCATTATGGAGTTTGTTTCATCGCGATAGACCATTTAGTTTAAAAGTTGAACAGTTTTGTTTACACTGGGGTCACAGTTGTGAACAAATTTTTAAAATATCCATAAAAATGTAAAAAAGTATTAGAATTTTTTAGTACGTTTTCCGTCTATAAAATTAAGCATAGTTTCCCTCATTTTCATAAGTGCACATATTAAAGACTCGCACTGTATATAATAAAAATGAATCCCTATTTCCCTTGGTCACGGCATCACGCGTGACCGGCTGGACCGATTTCGCTAATTCTTTTTTTGTTGTGTTTGGTATTGTCAGGAGAACATTCTTATGAAAGAAAAGATCAAGAAAGTTGCGGGGTATGTAGGTAGCCAGTTGTAGCAAAGCCGCGAGGGATAGCTAGTGAAGAATAAAACAAATAGTAAGCCAAGCTGTCCAAACATTTGATATAAAAAGATCCGTGTTTTAAATAACACATTTTACGAAACGAAGGTCAAAAGCTTTTTATGTCAGACAAAGAAGACGTTCTTTTCTCCCCTGCTCGCCCCAGATGTTTACACGAACTTATTTCAATAAATAAAAATATCTTAAAACCAGGTCACGGACGGCGAACTTTACTAATTTGAATTCTTGACAACCCTTTAAAAAATAGTGGAGCTTGGACATATACGAGTACATATCCTTTTGTGTCAAAACTTGTCCGAACTGCACGTCATTGAGTGAAGAGAAAGGCATCTACCATTTGTGGGATTTTTGTATCCAGTGATCTCCTTTGAATGTGGTAACATTGGACTGGATCAGTGGATATACACAGATAGAAAGGGGTACCTTTCTGTTGCACTTCCATTTCATTCAATAGACGGATATTTTTGGTGCGTAAAATTATATAAATTCCACAAGTTTTCGTGGTTTTCACCGTGTACTGTGTAAAGGGTCGCTGAAACATCAGAATAAATCATTTGTGTTTCAACTTAGATTTCTCCACGGCGATTTAACTGCTGTTCATGACTGAGTAGTAGATGGAATCATAATCCATTACTTGACAAATGGCATATTATTGATCAACAGTTGTCTCATTTCCACAAAATTTGTGACTCTCATGCAACTGTAGCGTTATTTTATTCAGCCGCAATATGGTTCCATTCACTGATCGAAATCATTTTAGGTAGTAATCAGGTAAGCTGGATTGTGCTAGTTTGTTATATTAGTTTTAATACATAGGCATCATTGTGTCGATCAAGATGATTTTGCAGAATCGAGAAACTTTGTCTACTTGCAAGGCTAAGCCATAATTTTGTCGTACAACAAATCCATAGATCACCGTCACCAAAGTAGTTGATTGATAGAGACCAATTATAAGGATGGCCTCTACTGATACAACAAACGTATATCAATGTGCAAACCATTTACCGTAATGAATAGCTCGAAATTAACCGTGTCTAGTTGCCACCTACGTACATAAACGCTGCAATTTACTACACTACTTTGTAACGAAATACTCAAAATACTTTAATAAAAAAAATACAACCGACTTCCAAATAAAAACACTACAAAGTATAAAATAACTTTAATTTTCGAAGTCGGTGTTTTGTTTTTTTTTTTTTCTTTTTTTGACACCGACTTCGATGTTATTTTATACTTTTTAGTGTTTTCTATTTGGTAGTCGGTTGTATTTTTTTGTAAAAAGTTTTTTATTTTTCACATATTAGTGGTGCGACTTGTAAACATCTGCATGCTCCCTTCACAGCGTACCGGCGAGATTTTATATTATGAACTGGACGGTATAAACAATAAACAGACATGCAATTTCAGCAATCCCAGGAGGTTTGCTATCATTTATTGAAGAGTTCCGTTGCTTACCTCCGAAGTTCTCCATCAGCTCTTCACCAAATTGAAATGAGATCAGTACGGAAAAATATTCTTTCGAACAGAAAAATAATCATTCAAATCGGTTGGCAATTGGCGAAAATATCGCTGTACAAACATTTTCCCTGGGATCCCATCATCAGCTCAGCAACATGAAATGATGATTTCCAGGCACAAATATCTGAATTGTGTTAGAAAGTGTACGAAAAACATTGTACGTGTCTGTAATTTGAGGGTTGCCCTCGATTTTCCTGGGATCCCATCATCAGATTCTGGCTTGGTGACAATGGGACCACCTCAGGACTATACACTTTCGAATAATAAAAAAAATATATTTTGATAATCGGTCCACAATTGGCGGAGAAATCGGTGAACGTACATAAAACATTCATACAGCCGAACATAGAACCTCATCGTTTTTGAAGAAGTCGGTTAAAAATTACCCTATTGATCTACCGGTATTCCGCATAGCGCCGAACTCGACACGGCTTTTTCCCGTGAATACCTCTATTAGGTAAGCTTATTGATCTGAGTGCATTTTCAGAAACCAAATCGTTTTAAAAAAATCTACTGAAATCTATGTTACCATGTAATCCAAGGCTTAGGTGCTGAGTGAGAATAAACGAAACATAACATATGTAAGACGTAATCTACCAACAGTGAGTTTGAAGTACTCGTATGATACCAAACACAAGACAAAAATACGCAAACTTAAATTCGAAATAATGAGATAGAGACTTCACTTCTGTCTAGGGGAGCTACTCTCTAACGAAATGCGTAGTTTCGGGCTTAGTTGCGGGCGGGCATTTTCTACTCCGTATCACCTAACCACTGAGAACTAATGATAACACGATTTGACAGTTACTGTGAAATCGTGTTGTCATTCATTCTCAGTTCGGGTTCGGGACTAATCGTAAGTCTGTAGGTGATACGGAGTAGAATACGCCCGCCCGCAACTAAGCCCGAAACTACGGATTTCGTTAGATAGTAGCCCCCTAGAAGCGGCAAACGACTTAGTTCAATATCTATTCGACTTGGATCTAAAACGTAGGTATTGGTGGTTTCGTCCATACATATTTACAGCACTTACGAGTTCACTAACTAACCGCGGACTAGATTCCGGCGCTAGGATTCCTGCTAAAACAAATTATTTAAAATTCCATGCAGCGCACGTTTCGAGATGAAACAGCAATCTGTGCCGTAGCTACGTGCACTATGATATGTGTAATATGACAAAATTTTGCAGGTGCACATACATTCACGCTCTAGTTTCTCTGAACAAGCAACCTTAACATTTTACCTGTCTGGAATAAACCGTAGCTTGCTTGTAGCCATGGTTGGCTACATCTTTTGAGACTCCTTTTGATATTTTAC
This sequence comes from Lacanobia wlatinum, assembly GCA_947578705.1. Lineage (NCBI taxonomy): Eukaryota > Metazoa > Arthropoda > Insecta > Lepidoptera > Noctuidae > Lacanobia > Lacanobia wlatinum. The sequence continues at coordinate 34,761,463 of OX388022.1, forward strand.
GTGTACTTTTAGCAGTGTACCCAGGAGTAACGTATTAATGTAACGCGCATTGCTGGTGATCGAATTTTCATTTCTGTTCGCAGTTTAGTTCTGTTTCAAAGATGAACTCTGAGGAATCACGCCTTTGAGTTTATAGGAAGAAGTTAACGTAGAGAACTAAAATATCGCAGGGAGATTGCTTTAGTCCACGTTGCAACTGTGTTGGATTTATTAAAGAATAGCTATCCCTCGCGGCTTCGCTCCCGTCAAATGACGACTTTCTTAAATTTTTCTTTTATTGGAACCTTCTCCTGACAATAACAAACATAACAAAAAAAGAATTAGCGAAATCGGTCCAGCCGTTCACGCGTGATGCGATGGCCAAGGGAAATAGGGATTAGATATAGATATGTGAAAATGTTTATCTTATAAATTCATGGAAACTGATAATACTCAAGAGCACTTCTGTAGCAATGTCTGGTTTTAGTAAGAAACGCTCAGGCTTTTTGTCAACTAATAGTGACCCTTTATAGTAATCCCCCACTTTCTTCATGTCAGTTGTCTGCTTTTGGTGACCTCTGACAGGACCAATAACTTTAACATCTGGAGAAAACGGTGGAACAAAGAAACATGCCACTTCCTTCCGAAACACTCACCCTGAATAAACGACTTTAAAACATCACGCTTAAGTAGAATTTACAACGGTATAACTTTCAACGGACAAATTAATGTTCTACACATGTGCGAATTTAGCTAATAGGTACGATTATCTGCTGACAAACGAAAGTAACGTCCACGAATGAATGCGCATCAAACAATAAATATTATTTCTGCATTTTATAGTGATGTTGAGATGCACGCAACGTAGACAAACAATAGACAGACAGGCAAGTGTATGAAGACATGTTTTTACGACTGCAACCGTACTTACTTGCTCTGACGTGACGGTGCGCGGTGGAAATACTGGGTGAAAATGTTACTCGTTATGAGAAGTCATTTGACTTTGAATCTTGGATGAAAATAAAAGCAATAGTGATTTTATGCAAGTTCTATATAACAAAGAGAATTTAACAGAAGTGTCTAAGTACGTAATTTCCATTTACATTATAAACGAAAGCAGATGGTTCGCAGATATTAATGCAATAAAAGAAACTTTAAACGACTGCATTTGAACTTCCCATCGCACCCTACAATGGTAGAGTGCGATGGGAAGTTAATATGCTAACATGTATTCCCGAAAGGGCTTTGAAGGGACGCGTAATAAATGGCGGAATTAAAATTTAAGTTGTGATAAACAACAGTGAGGTGACCACAGTGCGGTTGGTTGCCAAGCGAAGGGCAGGTGTACACTGTGGTAAGTGTGATCAACGTGCTACCACCACCGCGCACGTTCTCTCCATTACAGCAATGAGCGAATGACACGAGCAAATGATGGACTTACGACTTATTGAGAAATTACCAGATATCCTTCGTCTTGTTTGCCTACTTCACACGTCGGACTCTGGAGTCAATCGGGACACACTTTGTTCACGTTACATACAATTGTTTATATCAATTAAATGCCTTTCATTAATAAATAGCTCTTGAAAAGACCAGCTGCTTGTAGCAGGTACTTCAAATGCAACAATGCATTCCTAGATAGTGGCGAGCTGTTATCGACTTCAACCATCATTATAACTGTTTCCGTCAGTATCATTTTGCAAATCGTATTCAAAGCAGTCTAGTGACAGTGAATTCAGTATTTTGTTTTAATTTTTAAGGAACGCCTTGAAGAGGAAAAATAAATTATGATTACCTTGTGCAAAGGAATGGGTCTGAACCCGAAGAGTACCATAAGTAGGTAGACCTGTATTATTTATTAATCGCAACTTATTTAGCTTATACTGTCCCACTGTTGGGCAAAGACCGTTTCAAATTCCTGTACCTTTTTTCCCCACGTCGTAAATGTTTATTATTATCTAAGTAAATTTAATTTTGCATATCCAAAGCTACGTGTACTCCTAAGATCTACGACTATTGGGCAAAAAGATATTAAAACTAGCTTTTATGCTTCCTTTCACAGTCTGGCGAAGTGTCAATTCTTTGGAAACAGACTCATTAACATAAACACGTTTCCTGACCGATAATGAACTGTAACGATCATAATTTACTCGATTGTAGCTTCGTTAAGGCTGCTATTACGTAAACAATTACAGAGATTACAGATATCATTCAGCCTTTTTAATTAAAAACAACACTATCGTTCTTCCTAGTATTACGACAAATACACTTCAAAAAAATTGTAAAAAAAATGTAGTGTCGAAAATGTTAACGATCGCTGAGAACGTTTTAAATATTGTCACGTTAGTTGCAAGTGCCTGCGACATGCACACAATAAGGACACATCTACCGCACAGCCTGCCTCCAACAATACGGGCTCACTGGGCGACTCTCCTGACGTCATAGCCATCTCGTCACACGCGATACTTGAACTCGCCGACGATGAATACAAACCACCTCCTACCAGGCTGCCAGCAAATGAATAGCCAATTCATAACAATCATAAATTAACTATAAACGACGTGTGACCTTTAAATTATATATATAAATAAACAGATGAGTATGATATGTTTATAGTTTGCATATTCGTAAACACAGTTGAATTTATACTTTAGTACGCCAAGCGACATATGCTGTGAGCCAACTCTGAGGACAATCTATACTTCTATACTTATACTTATTTACTTATATTAATATTAATTAATATATAAAGCTGAAGAGTTTGTTTGTTTGTTTGCTTGCTTGAACGCGCTAATCTCAGGAACTCCTGATCCGATTTGAAAAATTCTTTCAGTGTTAGATAGCTCATTTATCGAGGAAGCTCATTTATATATCATCACGCCAAGACCCATAGGAGCGGAGCAGACGAAGTTGCGGGGGTCAACTAGTGTGGATATAATATGAATAATTACGTCAATACTCGATAACTGACGCTTCAGTTAGAATAAAATTCTTCACACTGAAAAGCTCTATCAGAATTTCAAAAATAAAGCGCCCTTATTTTTTGTACAGTGGACATTATAAACGAACTAAAAAAACAACAATTTACGTTTCTTTAAAACAATCCCTAAAATTTCTTTGTTTCGTAAGCGAAATCAAATCAAGAAAGAAATACCTTCAGCTTGAAAGGAATACAAAATAAACTCAATTGTTTTACCTAAGTATTTGGTTTGGCATGCGTTAAACTATTGCGAACATGGGCGCGTCGGTAGGAATATTTTCAGTGGGGTCGCTTTTCGCTGTAATCAGGCACAAACACACTGTTAATGATTTTAAGTGTCGGAATCAAAAGTAAATTTACATGCAGGTGTTATCTGGCACGTTAATAATTCCATTGTTTTTCTTATTCCACAACAAAATCCTAAAATTCGATTCATGTCATTCGATCTTATCAGCTCGGCTTACTGGTCTCGCAAAATAAAGCCTTCACAAAACTCATTACCGAACAAAAACCTTCAAAGTGACGTAACGACATGTCAAGCGTAAAAACCACTATACCTACATACATGAATATTCATTATTATATCTCATTGTTACATAGTTATCCGAAAGCGAATAATAGAGAGGATGTGCAGCAAACAAAAAGTGGCATGTTGGAGTCGCTGCCGACCTTGAGTGGCGTTAATAGCTGTCTCAAGTTATGATATACAAGCGATAGCGGGGTACTACTGTCATAGACGAGGCGCCACTTGAACCAATCATACCAACATTGCCTATTCACGATCCATTGCAACATTTATCCGGTCTCTCGATTATCGTTAATAGGGTTTCATGAATATAACCAATGAGACAATTTACAATATCTTAACTTTTTAAAATTAGAATTTGTTCTGAACTCATGTATTCGAGCGAAAACCAATTCAAGAGGATAGTGCATTCTTCAGCATCCATTTAAGCTGCTCGCATGACTCCTCACTAAAAACAATTAGCTCTGGGGATAAACGCTTCGTCTATTTCAGACGATTGACAGAAATTCAATTACCTTTAAGTAATGTTTAGCGCCAATTGCATTTAGCGAGCTGTCGTGCACGCAGGCCTCAGTGATATATTATCTCAGCACTTTTTACTTGCTTTCTCTCCTTAATGCAATAGTTAACTATTGCTTCGGTGTGGTTGATACATAAATTGACTGCAAGACACAATAAAAGCGGCAACTCCTCAGACATGTCAATCCTCATTGAGCACACACGAGCGAGCTTGGCGATGTCGAGTCTACTTCGGGATTATTTGTTAACTTTTACTCCGTGAAATCGTGAATAGCTCTTATTGGACTTAAAATAAAATTTCCAGGTATACCAGGAACTTTTTCATTTTTATCTCGGATTCACTTGGAAAATGCTCTGTATAATATCTAGTGGATTCTAGTGTATTTAGCCGTCCGTGTATGACTTTGTAAGGTCTTACTTTCTCAGTTCTGTGTTATTCGTCTGTGAATTAGAACGTAATCCAGCTAGAAGAACGCTGTCGTTTTTAACTTGAAGCGGCCAGTGTTGTTGGCACGACTAGTAAACGCGAACGCGTGTTATTAATTTGACACTGTTTCTATGCACATCGAGGTTACGCAAATTACGAGAAATTACGCGAGTACTTGCTTGCATACCGTACTGTCTTAGTAACCAGTGATCTGCCGTAACTGCGTAGATGTGTTTTGAATGATTCTGTAGTTGTGCTTTTAGATGTAGATCATAATTAACTAAAAAAAGATTTTATAATTTCGCTTTTTTAAGTTCAAATAGCTTGTCAACAACGGAATTCTAGATAGGATTTTCTGAAGTTACTTCTAAATGGTACGATACATAATTATAATTGTAACGTCGGAACCTGCCCGTCTCTAAGCCAATTTATCGCTCTTGATTGGGTCGTGAACCTGTTATATGTATATACAAGGTCCAATAACCTTCTGCAGACCAAATAGTCAATCAAATTCTAGAACCAGATTCGATGCACTTGATCTAGACTGGTCCCATATTCACGACGTTATTCAGAGGTCAATTACTGGTCAATGTTTCTTTTTTGTGTGCATATTGAAGAAGTGATCAATCTGTCATTGCGACTGTCGATATTAGGATGTGTTTTATGTAAAACTGTATAATGTACACTATTTATAAATATATGTTGTAAAATTGTCTTAATATCTATACTTATTATCTTCTTCTTCTTCTTGTACTGTGTTTAAGATTAATATTATTTCTTGGGTGACTTTACACGTAAACTGTGGACTTTACGGTACAAATCTGACTTGATCACATTACACTACGATTGCCCCATCCAATCAGTCTTGTTCGCTGGTTGGACATAGTCGGAGGGTTTTGCGGTAGGGTTGCGATCATTCGCTTCTAATTAGTCACAACTTTTGTTATTGTTATTAATTAGATTTTTAGTCAACTGCTATTGTTTGTTTGCTTTCATCACCGTCAGTGTAATGTTATCACGGTCGTCGCCGCATCCATCCGTGGTCTAATACGTTGCACTAATCCTTCATTTGCATGTGGTTTATGATCATTATTTGCATGAGAGACTGTTTATTATTAAGTTTACGTGTCGAATGCCCTTTACACATTTTCAGATATCAAGCTCGTTGCTAGTTAAGCTTGTTTAAATGAAAGCTACTATAACAATTAGACACGTAACCTTTCCTATTAAACATGATCCAGACCACAGTATACTGTGTCCAGAAGCTTCATTCATGTTTGTGCTTTATTTGTGTTTAGTTCAGATGTAGGTAAGGTAAATAACAGTCGCATTTGCATGAAATCTGAGGCGGGGTAAGGATTAAATAAACCAATAGAATCATTGTTAAATCAATAATACTGTTGGATGATTAAACGCCCTCACTTTCCTGGTTATATAGAGACTTTCATTTAATGAAACGACAGTTTGTAAACCACTATCAGAGTGAGAGTTTTCGTTAAACAAATTAATCCAGTGTTATTGGAGATTGAATTCTTTTTACTTCGCCTTTGATTGCGCTCAACCTTGTTATGTTTATAACGCAGTTATTTATTTAGATTGAAATCTTTTATAAATAAATGCATGTAATAATAACCGCCCAATTAATGACCATGGTTTAAATTCCTATGTTTAGGAGTTTCATTGTTTTATTGCCCATATACCTACTCAGTTCCAGTTTATCTATAATTTTGAAGAGTAATAAACTAGTTTCAATCGCGTCTATATTTGAAATAAGTCAAACCTTTTGTGAGTATTATACGAAACGGTTTTCCACACAAATTCGAATTTGGAATCCTGAACATCATGTTAGTTTAGTTATGCGCCTATGTTAATAATTCCATCGAATACACCCAATATTCCATTGATACTTATAAGAATATCTCGTTCTTCGTCTTTCTATATAAAATAACTGTGGTATAAACAAAATTATTGCAATCTGTAGACTGCATGCGTAATCATTTAGGTCTATTTTTATCCAACGAAAGAGTCTTTGATCCTGTATTTGTTTTACAGAAGTGAGACAGGAGGCTGTGCAACAAGCGCTGGCAGAGATGCAGAACAGACCCAAGCCCTCGCTGCCCATGCCCTCGAAGAGGACCTCCATGATGGCCAAGAGCCCTGACAGAGAGAGACATGACCTCTGTAAGTATTAAACGTATTTACTTTTAAACCTGGTGGCAATTTGCGTTATCTTCTTGCGTTTTTAGGGTTACGAACAAAAAACAGAACCCTTATAGGATCACTCGGGTGTCTGTCTGTCTGTCCGTCTGTCACAGCCAGTTTTCTCCGGATCCACTGGACCGATTCTGTTAAAATTTGTTATTCATATGGACTTCTGTGACCCAAACATGGACGCATTACGTAAATTATTAATTTTTTTAGTATGGAGGTCACTTTTAGGGGTCAAACTAGATTATTTAAAAAAAAAAGATTTTTGAACAATATCATGTGACATATCAAATGAAAGGGCTTACTATCAGGGTTTTAAAAATATTTTTTCATAACTTTAAAATAAATGGTTTTGAAGTTATTCAAGAAATTAGACGAAAAATTACCATTCCCCCCTCCCTTATCTCCGAAACTAAAGAGATTAAAATTAAAAAAAAGAATGGAAATAATAGATCTTTTCCTATAGATTACAGGAAAACCAAGAAGTCTATAGTGTTAAAATAACACGTTAAAAAATGAAATTCGTTCGGAACCCTTTGCACTCGAGTCGACTCGCACTTGGACTTTTTGTTCAATGTTACATGGGGTCGGCACTATATTCTTTTTTCTCTCAAATTAGAACACATTCATAGTGCTTATAGCTAAGGAGTGGAATTCCCTGCCAGAGTCTGTGTTTCCGGATAGCAACAACCTGGGAGTCTTTAAGACAAGAGTGAATAGGTTGCTTCTAGGCAAACGTGCTCCATCTTAGACCGCATCATCGCTTACCATCAGGTGAGATAGTGGTCAAACGTATGCATAACTAAAGTAAAAAAAGCATCAAAAAAACTTAAAAGAAAATACAACGGTATTCCAAATAAATTTAATTAAAAAAAAATATTAAAATTATACTAAATTCTTCTTAAGAATTTGGTTTGATTTCTAAATCAAAAATAAACCATGTTATACGTTCTTTTTTAAAGCAATACAAGTTAAAACGAAAACTACAAGGAACTGAAATTGACTAAACGATTGGCGTATCAATAGCTTCCGGCCGACTCCGCTATTAGTCTATCGTAACAAAAAAGTTAAAAAGAAAATACAACGGACTTCCAAATAAATTTAATAAAAAGAATATTAAAATTATACTCAATTCTTCTTAAGAATTTGGTTTGAGGTCTAAATCAAAAATAAACCATGTTATACGTTCTTTTTTAAAGCAATACAAGTTAAAACGAAAACTACAAGGAACTGAAATTGACTAAACGATTGGCGTATCAATAGCTTCCGGCCGACTCCGCTATTAGTCTATCGTAAACGGTTCAATCAGTGTCTGTTCTAGATAGTGGACGATATTGCCCTGGTATACAACCATATGATTCGATTAAGTCTGTGGGTATGTTTAGCAGCTATGAAATGTTCGAAATGTGTGAAATTTTCGAATGCAGTTCTCCTTTTCATTCATAAACCATACCCACCTTCCTATTTTCCATGTTTTGTAAACTTTCGTTGGCTTTTTCTCCTTTGAGATCATCGATTATCGGTAATATTTTCTGGCATTTTTAGGGTTCCGAACATCCGTAAAAAAACAGAACCCTTATAGGATCACTCGGGTGTCTGTCGGTCTGTCTGTCCGATTATCTGTCCGTCTGTCACAGCCAGTTTTTTCAAGATCTACTGGTCCGATTCTGTTAAAATTTTGTATAAATATGGACTTGTGTGAACCAAACACGGACGCGTTACTAGTATGGGGGTTAAATTATTAGTATGGGGGTCACTTTTGGGTATCAAACTAGAAAAAAAAAAAAAAAAAACAAATTGTTTCGTGTATGAAAGGGTTTACTGTGAGGGTTTTAATTATATTTTTTCATAATTTTAAAATAAATACTTTTGAAGTTATTCAAGAAATTAGACCAAAAATTACCATTCCCTCCGCCTTATCTCCGAAGCTACTGAGCCTAACATTTGAAAAAAAAAAATGCAGATAGTTTTATTCCTAAAGATTACAGGAAAACCTATAGGAAGTATTAAAATAACATGATAAAACAATGAAATTGGTTCGGAACCCTTTGCACGCGAGTCCGACTCGCAATTGGCCAGCTTTTTTTATTTTTCTTTTAGGTATTAGTACCTGTCTCGACACCTAAAATTGCTCTAAAACTAAAACTACTGAAAATTGATTTTACGCAATAAAAACCTGAATCAAATACAGGTATTCGTTCACGATAGATTACTCCCCAAATACGTACATTATAATGCGCGGAGCATGTCTAGCGTTCTGTTGACCGCCGGCTTACAGCATAAGCATGTGCTTAGCTAAGCACATGCTTATGCTTATGCTGTATAAGTCAGTACACCACTAGAGTTCAACAGGCCAGAGGTTAAACCGCAGCTTTTCGGTTTACATGGTAAAATTCCACGCGGTCACCGGAGCTTAACGGCTTAGCATCTCATGTGAGCCACATTCACACGATTTCTTTCAGGATTATTTTTGAATTTGGAAAATATGGAGCGTAAAATGTTTAATAGTGTGTGTAACTGGGCATTTCTTCTTGGTGTTCGAATATGATTGTTTCAAAGACGACGGATTCTGTAAAATCAGTAATTAGATCATGATACGGTAGATAAGACAACGATAACAGGACTCAAAATTCAAATATGGATTTACTTCGATGTTTCCATTATCTTGCATTGCGCAACAATTACCTACATGTCACTCGTTCTTCTCAAAACATTCGCATTTTAACTGATATTAATAAATCTCTTTCCTAGAGTAAACAATTATGTCACTTTCCAGCCCACACACTCAACCGCAGCAGATATCATTAATAATGTTATTTATATGAACGCGAAATATGAATGTAAACCGTATACCAATTTCAGCTAGTTTTAATGAAATGTAATTATTAATTACGAGTGGTGACGAACGCAAAAAAGACGCCCTCTTTATTTTGAGATAAAATAACTCATAGGCTGCACATTACGATGATGATGCTGGGTATTTAGTTACACATATCAGATTATATTTTGATTTTATTACCTCTGGTCTACTTATAAGACGGAAATCGCTTTTCTAACTCGTTCATTTTGTTGATAAAATCAAGAAACTTTTAATTAAACGATAAAGGAACTCATATTACGCTCATTAGGCGACGCACAGTGCGCAGCGGACCAGACCATTACTCATGAAAATTGCTGAACGAAGGAGATCGGTGCATTGCTAAACGAAGGTGCCTGTTAAATAACAGGCAGTGCTGCGCTGCCTTTTGATCCGTGTTGTAATAACATTTCACGTCCTTTTACTCCTGTTTCCAGTTTATCTTTTGTGTGCAAAAACGGTCCTCACGTCATGAAACGTTTGTTTTACAAACTCATAACGGATTCGTCCTTTATCTTTGCGCTTCCTCGGTTTTATTGGTTCAGTCCGCATTGTTCAAAGTGCCATAATATTTATCAAGTGCTCGGCCAGTCCATGGGAATTTTCTCGTACCGATTTCCACTCTTCTGATAGATTATATTTTTCGTTCACGATCTAAGATATCGATTTTAGAATTATACCTTTTATACTTGAATAACTACAATCACATTAGTTGACGATTGTTTTTCATCACTAGTAGAGTAGAGAAACTGATACTTTGAAGATCAGTTTGTTAATAGACATACATACATAAAGAAAAAAGCTTCCGTCGAATGGGAATACATGTAAAAATTAAAAATGTATTCATTACATAAAACCTACGCAATAAATTAATCTGTGGAAGTGCTACACCGCCTACGACTTGAACCCTGGCACCTATGTTCCCTTAGGTGGCGCGGCGTAGCATATAGCATTATGTCCGAGGAAATGGTTCCTATAAAAATAATCTTTCTTGATAATATTAGTTCCATTTAATAAAATATACTCAAGGAAAAGGCCAATTAAAAAAAAAACAGTAACAGAGCCTGTTAGCAAAAACATGCTTTATTTTATGATTATAAATAGATCATATGATCTGGCAACAGGCTTCCACGAAGACTGAAATCGATTTTCTTTGCCTTCATTGACAGCGCAACGCCCTTTGTAACACTACCATCAAACGTCTTAAATATTTCCCTATAATTGAACCTCAAGGCAAATCCGCCCAACAAATTGTTCTAGACAGATTCCTAGAACATTTATTTCAGGGACAAGAGTAATCGGTTTCCCATTTTGCAAACATCCCACTAGCTCCCAGGTGTATGCTATTAGGAGATTAGTGGAATATCGGTATCGAAACTACACTAAGCTTGATCCTCCGAGTAATCAGTTTAGTAGATGAGCATTAATTATAATGATTTAGAGACTATTAATAGACGAATAAAGATCGCGTGAGATGTGTGAGCTTGTTCGTATGATGGATTATAATTAAAAACTATTAAAGAGCATTTCTAGTCAATCAATTTGAATAATATTGCCATACGTTGAAAACATTACTTAAAATCGTTTTAGTGTAAACCCTGCTGCTATTAACGTTTCCTCAAACATCGCATGTAATTTTTTACTAAGTGTATGTCCCTGTTATTCTGTTCTATGATAGGTACTCGAACATTTTCGAAGTATTCTGTTTGTGCCGGATGTGGTCTGAAGAGGAACTCAGCAGACTTCGTTAATGAAATCTGTCGATTCGAGTTTGGTTCATAGACACATTTGCCGCTAACGAAGCTCTTTTGGCTATGAAGGGCCCGGGTATAGTTATTCTTTTTGAGTTTGGTTTAGGCCCTCTGTAGCAAAAATAAGGTTAACGTTTGGTTCTTTGAAAACATATGTATTTATTGCCAGGATATTACAGCTAACATATTGTTAATTACATTTGTGGTAAAATAATCATGTGGAGTTTCTAATCAAGAATCAAAAACAAGGCCTATAAATAAAGCTTCCAAAACTGAATTCATTACAGTGTACGTTTATCCTGTCCTAGCCTCATCATCTGACGAAGACTCATGCGCCGGCGACGCGGAGCTTCCACCACCACCGGAGCTGGGTTCGCCACCAGCGCGCCGCCCCGCCGCCCCCCATCCCCGCGCACACCCCCACCCACTGCCACAACCCCATCATCTCCGGGAGAAGAAACACGTGCCCAGGGAAAGGACTGAGATGCGCGAACGCACTGAGTTACGCGACCGCACTGAATTACGTGAACGCACTGAAATTGATTTGTCCGAGCTTACACATGTACCTGCTTGTAAGTACAATTTTGAAATATTACCAGGAATCTTTTGGAGGATTCTAGCAATGTTTTAACCCCTGGTGGCTTTATTAACGACTATTTCAATAATCAGGAGATTTCGGGTTTTCTTTAACTTACATTTCGATCAAATTCATTGTGGTGGTGCAGTAATGACGATCGAAACCTGTCCTCGCTCTCGTATTGGCAATCTGAACTTCAGTTTACCACAATCTTAATAGAATATTCAATATCGGAGTACTCACCCACAATAGTTTTGCTTTTTGCCATGAGTTGCAGTGGTCATTTATTAGTTAAACGGTACTCGTAATCGGTTCGCTAAAGAATTCAAAAGTTATACCGCTTCCGTGTCTGAGGCTTTGCGAACGTTATTGATCAATTTTGAATGAATGTTTAGATGAAAGTAACATAAATATAATAAAAAGCTGAAGTTGTAAGGATGGCTTTTAATTGGAAATAGAACACGTTTCCAAAGAAACCATTAGATGGTAGCCTGGTAACAAACAATCATTCTAGTCGATAAGCCGCTTGAGTGTTACTATCAAGAAAAATCGGTACATTGCGAAAAAATATTGACTTTCCGAGAAAACATTTTCTACGTCTGTTCAATTAGAAGTAAAGCCTTACAAGTAACAGTTACGTAAACCAGCTTCACCAATTTATTACCGACGTGTTCATCACAAAAAAAATTGGCCCTTTGTTTGTTTTTTTGAATATTCCCGAGTTTCATTTGCCAAACAAGTTTGAAGCGAGAAGAGCTTTATCTAAGCTCCTCTCGGTGACTCTACCACTTACCATGTTAAGGCTTTATAAACTACTAACACTTCGCCCGCGATTTCATCCGTTCTGCATTTTTCTTAAGGATCCCTAATGTTTTCTAGTAATAAATATAGCCTATGTTACTCAGGGATAATGTAGTTAGATAATTAATAGATTTAGATAGAGGTGTAATAAAAAGTTTGAATGTGAGGCCTTCCTTGCGGCTTAAGCAGTTCCTCGTTAAAAAATAGCTTCCTACTTTCTAACTGAACCTAATAAACTTCGGTTTATCTGTCCCATTATAATTGTAGTAAAACACGAGGCAGTTAGACTGTTGCGAACTTTGTAGTAACATTTTAAAATAGAATCTTCTCCTATCGGTGAATGTTACCCTACCTTCTAATTTGATTTTTCTGAGTGATTTTTACTAGATTGTACTAGGCAGTCGTATCGCTTCTGTGTTTAGTTGAGCAGCCGCCAATCTAAAGTGATCTGATTATTATGAGCCCTTTAGATTACGCTATAAAAGTAGGTCGTGTAGCTTCATCCACTATAACAATGTTTGTGACTAATATATAATTAGTGGAGCAAAATTTGTTTAAATTTCTAGATTAGTGCCAATTACTGCTTGTGCTTGTGCCCCAATTTATGCTGGCCTGGGAGTAAACCATTTAGGTTAAAACAATCACGTCAGAAGTGTTTGTCCATCTTGCGAGAAATTATGTTGTGAGTTTGTGACTTTAGTATTAGTAAATAAAGGCTTGGAAATCTTTCTGTTTACCCATCTACGGCGAAGCTTAAGGGAGGGTTATGATTTTAAATCGTATGTATGTATTAAAAAGTTAATTTTTAATTTCTAAACTATTAATCATAATTTAACAAATGAGGTGTTGTTTGAAGCGTTTTGATCGTCTCCCGATTATAGGACAAACCACGTCACACAAAATCGGGTCAGAGTGTCGTCTTGGGGGCACTATGAAAAAAATGCTTAGAAAAATTACGCAATCAATTTCGAGGTAGCGCTCGCCGGCCGCTGCCGCGGCACCGCTCGCTTCGCTCGCTCGGCTCGCGCGTATTTGGTCACGGTTCTAATCTAACCTAACCTATGGATCCCTTTCACATCGTTTTTACGACAAACGGTTAGTCGGTGACAAAAAAACACCAAGACACTTTTAGCCTTAGATTTAGGTGTTTTATACGATAGAAACGAGAAAATAAACGATTTGTAAAAATAACACTTTTACGGCTAATTTTTTCTAAGTCCTCGCGCCGTAGCGCCCCCATGGCTACACTCCAACCCAAAATCGTAAGCAATCTTAATGTCAAGGGAACATACGACCCTCTTAATACTTACACGTCTATACAACAAGGGCAATATGTCTTGGTGAGGTTTAGGTTTAAGTATTTGTACTTTGTTTTGGATTCCAAAGTTCTTGTATTCAGTGACGTATTTAAATGAAAATATAAGGAGGAAGAATACCTGTTTATTTTATTTAAATAAGTTATTTACTTTTCTAAAAAATAACTATGAATGACATCAGTGACTAAGGTTTCATTTGAGTTGTTTGTTTAGTTATGTTATGAATCACATTTTATTAAACTCATGGAGTGAATAGAGACGATTGAATATATTTCAACGAAGACCACGCACGCTAGGCAGCCAGCTTACGTCACTTTATTTTATTAGCGTTAAATAAATTATAAACTGCCAGTGCAGGAAAAGAAGTGATTGGTTAACGACCATTGTCATTCTCGTCCTAGTTTTTTTTTGTGCTTTGGAATCTATTGTGAATAGGATAGCTGCAAAGCGAACTAGTGTTGTGAATGTGCAATACTTACTTACGCATAATTATAGCTGAAAGTGTTCTGAAATATCTACGTAAAGTATTGGTGAACGTCTAAACGTCCAAATCTGTGAGTACTTAACTAGGTAAACCTCTATTCCCACCAATAAAAATAAGGATAATATGTCCATGACGTGATTTGTTTCAGTCTGTATTTAGGTAGGCGCGGAAACAAAAAGGTTATATTTGAACGAAAAGGCAATAGATATGAAAAAGTGTCCGTAGTTACAGTAACTGCTTCACTTATTTTATATTCTTCTTCTTCTTTTCGATTCGATGGTTAACTTTTTGGGTGGCTTTGTTATTTTCATATTAAAAGCTAGTGTTCAACTAATACACATTGGAAGCTAAGCTAAGGTGTTAAGTTAAACTAAAACAACTTGATTAACCTGCTTAGTCGGTAAATTAGGTTAAGTAGCCACTTAATAGGATGTTAATCGGTAAAGATGGGTGTTGAATGTTTTGTTAATCATTCTATTACAAGCATTTTTCTTACAGCGCATTCATTACGGATTTACGGGACTACCTACCGACATAATCTCTCTCTTCTCTCTACTGATTGAGTCTATGATTGGCACCTCACTGAATATCCAATCCTGAACGATGTACTAGTTTATTTTCGAATGTCACGTGCAAGCAAATGGAAAAACTAAGCCATTGCCATAACAATGTACTGTACAAACTAAGCCATTTGCTTAAATGACTTATCATTTCACGGAATGATTAATCATCTGAATTCAACTGAATAATGTTGTCTGTCAGTACAGCGTGTTACTAGTAATGTTACTAATACGGTCTGTAGATAGACCAGACTAGTCTATTTCTAGAGATATTATAAATCTGTCACTGAAGGCTTGGGTGACCACGAAGTGAGCTGTCATTCCGCCTTGATTATTTGGATTGACAGCTCACTTCGTGATCACTTCACCCAAGCCTTCACTTCGACATATTTACAGAATCGCACTGCTGTTCAACTGCCTCCGTGGTAGTGGTTTAGGCGTTTGCCTTGTGAACCGGTGGTCGTGGGTTCGATTCCCACGGGAAGCATAATTTGTAAAGTTGTCTCCAGTTTGGCACTTGCAGGCTTGGATCACCTGATTGTCTGATAAAAAAGTTGATTCCGTGCTTCGGAAGGCACGTATAAGCCGTTCGATTCCCACGGGAAGCATAATTTGTAAAGTTGTCTCCAGTTTGGCACTTGCAGGCTTGGATCACCTGATTGTCTGATCAAAAAGTTGATTCCGTGCTTCGGAAGGCACGTATAAGCCGGTGGTCCCGGCCGCCAAATGGCGGTCGTCAAATAAACCATTTGAGAGGCCCTTGAGGCGGTTTAGAAACTCTGACACTAGGGTGTGTGGGGTCTTTAGACCTACCACCCACACGATAAGACTGCTGTTCAAATTAAATATGCCAATTTTATCGAAGTGTGTGATTTCTAAAGAAGATAAAGTTCTAATCAACTAGGAGGCTAAAAAAGTGCCAAGATGCCTTGGAACTTGATTCTCCTCAGTCAAAGGATTCACAGAAATGGCTCGCACTTCGATTTATTTACCTTTATCGTCTTATCAAACAAAGATTAGTTAAAAAGAGAAGTGTGCGATTTAAATTATTTTGCTCTAGTCAAAAAAGAATTATTCTACCTTCCTTCTTCTTTTCTAAATTCAATTCAATATGTTGTCCATTCATAATCGGATCAAGGATCACGAACAGTGCAAGAGAAAATTGACCTTATGATGTTTACGTATTTCATTCTGTCTCTACTCTGGATGCAAAAGCTAACCAAGATTATAATTAAATCACGGCTTATCTCACGTTCCCCTGCACCTGCTAAGCTTTAATAGGGCTTTTATTCCATGGTGTTGCGGCTGCGGTCTATATTCGATTAACGCTATCGATCAGGGCACACATCAGCGCGTTCAACCAATACAGCTTCCAACGCCGGATCGATGAACAATCCGCAGCACGTATGTTATATACAATTACTTCATGTCTGATATTAATACGAGTGTAATATCATCGGTTAATTATCATTGAAGTATTCACTCGTGAACTGATTTGTAACCAATAAGTCATCAAATATACGTTGACACTGCAGTGGAAATTATCCTGATATTCACTCCGCTCTTTGAAGCTTATATTTGTTCACTATTTTAAATTTGTAGTGCGATCCATCTTGTTTATTGGACTGTCGACGATAATCAGCAAATATGTGGCGAAAAAGATATTGATGTAATCTAGTCAAGCATTTCGAATTATTTTAGTAAAACAACTAAAAGTTGTATAAAATGTCTTAACATTTTAGCTCTAAAAGTGTAAAAGCGTAGGCATCATGTATTTACGCGTAGGTGTCTGCGTAAACGAAGGAAGCCATCTAGTTGATGAATAACTTCACGCGCCCATCAATCAATAGTCCAGTGAACTGCAGTATCTTTGTGTGTGTTATGCAGACTTTCCGAACAGTCGCGAAGTCTGAACCTAAAATAAGGTACGGTAGTGCTATTCTGTAAGTGTCTCGACAGCGGAATCCGAGGTGAATTATCAAATTCTTATTTGAAACTTATGTTGTGTAATAAAGCTCACTTTGTGAGTTTTGTCACTCAGGTGAAGCTCGATATCAAAATAGTTATTTACAGAATAGAAAATTGAAAATCTCTTATTCTGGTGTCTGGCGACTAACCGATAAGGTAGTTTTAAATAAAACCTACTCGCGATTACGAACGAATAAATTAAATAATGCGCGTCAGCGATTGCGACTATCCCTAGCCATCCAGGGGTGAAAGCCTTTGCCTAGGCTGGATAGGATGAGAGCCCGATAATGATGCAGACAGCAGACAGTCTGTACTGAGCTAAGAAATATAGTTATTGCTAACCGTCTCCCACATGACGTTCGATCGCTCGACTGCTTTCTGTCTGTGTGGGCTCTTAAGCCAGGAACACACAAGCCACCAAAATTGGATGCTTTACTATAAAAATTTAAGTGGAAACGAGAAGTCAGGCGAGTCGTGGTGAAGTCTGTTCCTGGCTCAGCTGGTAGGCGAGCTTTAGTAACTCGATGTTTGTTATCAGACATCCAGCCTGATGTGACTCATGCTTCATCAGGCGCGCGCCGCGGAGGTGCCCTGGTTGCGGACCGAGTGCAGTGCTACGCGCAGCCCGAGGACACCGGCACCGGCACCGGCCGATGGAAGGTAAGCGTAAGTAACACAAGTTTTTTTTTTCCTTTTTATATTTACGTTTGTTATCTGTTATGTCTTTTGTTTGTGCCGTCGTGTAAGTCCTCCCTGAGGGTATCCTCGGCAAAGGGATAAGAGGCCACCGATAAGATCTTATTCTTGACACTACTCTTTAGTTCTCTTTAATAACACCGAGCTATTCGTATTTGATTTTGTTCCTTCTATTATTATTTTTTTTCAATTATTCTCCACAGCGGTATTGCTTCCAAGTAAGTTATAATGAAAGAGTAAACTGGAACAATCTACATAGAAAACTTTGCCACTATAAACGGCCTGTATAAAACAGACTTCAATTTAAATGCTATTACTATCAGCCGATAGGTTTCATTATCAGATAAAAACGATTGTTTAAACTTTAATGAACTATAACCATTTGTATTCGGACACCATAATATTAAGAAGCACACCATAGTTCAGTTCAGTGATTTGGCATTGTTTACTAAATACGGCTATCTAAGTAGTCTCAATTGGCTTAAGGAACTGGTGTTTGGAAGTCAAACGCTTGTAGGATTTACGGTTTAAAAATCACCGCCGATAAATAGTGGGTCGTTAGGTGCATCGATTACGTAATCCATAATAGTCCGTAGAATTAAAGGTGTTAGGTTAGTTACTGTTAGGTTACTGCGTCACTAATCCCAAGTGGAATTAGTGACACAGTAACCTAACACGATGTAGACATCCAAGTTTTTATCATCGGACCTATACAATATCTTGTAAATATAAGTGTTCACGTGCAGAATGCAATCTGCATAGCGTCACCGAGCATGTCAACAACACTCCGGGCTTTATAAATATCAAAGTCCGTGGGTTTGACAAGCAATTTCCTTATCGATAACGTCTTTGTGAATAGCCGAGCACCGGCGAGATCGGCTCAAACCTAGGACGTTTGTGGTAACTGGCCAGTTTGCTGGACACCAAGTTTACCGCTTTGGCTCGCAAAACGCTCACAAGTTCACAACAGGCTTCACGTAAGACAATCGAGAAGATATATCTGATAGATATTGTAACCATTCGTATTGTTCGATGGTAGTAGGTATAGGGTATACGTATCTCAGCATCGGTAAAACGTAGAGTATTATAAGTTGTCTGTCTAGACAGACGCTAAGTAGAATTATTAAGATCGTATTCGATTGTTTTCTTGGAAAGTAAAATCATTTACTTAGTCTCGGTGGTTGCCGTTTAAAAGTATCAATAATTTTAAAGAGTCATCAATCATTTATTGGCAGATTAAAATCCCTAGTTCGACTGTTGCTAATCAAGTTATAATACTGAAGAAGATAGTATGATAGCCTCCACAGTACTGCTCTACTGATAAGTATTCTTCTAAATAGGTGTCAGCAAAGATACAACAACTGCTTAACACGCTGAAGCGCCCAAAACGCCGACCTCTGCCGGAATTTTACGAGGACGACGATATAGAACTCGAGCTGGCGGCCAATCCGAAGGACCCTAATGCGCCGAAGCCAGAGGGCGGCACCATGACACCCGCTGTTGGCGAACAGCTGGTGGTCCCAGCAGGGCTGCCGCGCAACCTTGAAGCAGCTCTCCAGCGCTACGGAACTGCCTCGTTCAAAGCCAACGTGGCCACGGTCCTAGACCCGAATGGAAAACTCAGCAACTCGCTCAATTATGGTAAGTACTGTTACTTATTTATATTTTTATTTTTATGGTATGCACACAATGGCAAGTCGATTCATTGTTGTATTGTTGCCATCGTATTATACGATGCATTGATTGATCCCTTGAATTAATTTCGAAGGGCCGTCAAGTCTTGTATTTATCGACATTTTCTCTGATTTCATCAATTATAATCCAAACTTTTTTCTCTTTCTCACAGGAAAACTACTCAGTCGATCTCTTAAAATCGCTCATGCTCTGCTGAACAAAACGTTCACTTCAAAGACCAGCAGTGGTGGACCTCTGACTGGGGATAGCTCCATCAAGCCTGGAGACCGCGTGGCGCTGGTGTACCCTAACAACGATCCCATCAACTTCATGTGCGCCTTCTACGGGTGCCTGCAGGCGGGCATCGTACCGGTGCCCATTGAGGTGCCGCTGACTCGCCGCGATGCAGGCTTGCAGCAAGTTGGCTTCCTGCTAGGCTCCTGTGGCATTCAGTACGCGCTCACTTCCGATAATTGCTTGAAAGGTAATAATTTTGTCATATTTTTTTTTCATGTAGAAAATACAAGTACTTGTATTTTCAGAATTCATGTATAAATGAAAAAGTTAAGCTAGATAGATTGAAGTATTTTGCCCCAACTTGAGTAAATTAAACGGGCTGCGTTCAACAGTATCAGTTAAAAAATCCATTTCATTTATTTATGAGTAACAAGATTATACGCCGAAATTCGGTAAACTTTTAACAGAACAATATTTTTAATCGGTTATAAATTCAATATGGTTTAAATTTTCGCAATATTTTTGTATGCGAGTGATTGCATATTTTTCTTCGGAACGAGACAATCCAGCAAATACCTAAGTAACGTGTAGTCGCAATTGATCATTTTGCCAGCGATTGAAAGCTTTACGAATTAATAAAAGAGATGTGTTTTGAAAAATCTAAATTTTTTCCATCATAGCTGAGCGTTTAGCTAAAGCTTAAATTGAAAAGTGTAAACAGTGCTGCTAGTTCCATTCAAAATATTGGATTTTGTTTCCTACACAGCCCGAGTGTTGGGCCAATCAAAATGTTCAATATACGACACCTGCAACAATTTATAAAGTTGTTCAAACTTACACTTTCTTTATTGGGAGTTCCAACAGGAGCGTAGCTACCGCTGTATCAGCCGTATTAAAGATACGGGGCCCCGGACTGCAAGGGACCCGACGACATGTGGACGGAAATCTCCTACATTTAGTCCCACCGTCCCCTTCGTGGCCTGCCGAGACACTTCTGAGCTAGTAGGGCCTATTTTGTTTAAAAGCTGGCCAAGTGCGAGTCGGACTCGCGTGCAAAGGGTTCCGAACGAATTTCATTTTTTTCAACATGTTATTTTAACACTACAGACTTCTTATAGGTTTTCCTGTAATCTATAGGTAAAGATCTATTATCTCCATTTTTTTCAAAATTTTAGACTCAGTAGTTTCGGAGATAAGGTCGAATGGTCATTTTTCGTCTAATTTCTTGAATAACTTCAAAACCATTTATTTTAAAATTATGAAAAAAATATAATTAAAATCCTCATAGTAAGCCCTTTCATTTGATATGTCACACGATATTGTTCAATAATTTTTTTTTTTTAATTTTCTAGTTTGGCCCCCAAAAGTGACCCCCATACTAAAAATTTAATGATTTACATAACGCGTCCGTGTTTGGGTCACAGAAGTCCAAATGTATACCAAATTTCAACAGAATCGGTCCCGTGGATCCGGAGAAAACTGGCTGTGACAGACAGACAGACAGACACCCGAGTGATCCTATAAGGGTTCCGGTTTTTGTTCGGAACCCAAAAAAGCAATAAGTTCCCCTAAAAACGTGGCTCCCGAAAAAATTTTGATACAGGGGCCCCTTTTAGGCTAGCTACGCCACTGGGTTCCAATGAAGTTATTTTTTCAACGAGGTATCTTGTGCAGTTTAGTATACATTATTAGCTGATCCGGCTAACGTTGTATTGCCATATAAATAAAAAATAGCCTTCGACCTATACACAGACCTACCAAAAATATACTTATTTTTATAAAAATCGGTCAAGCCATTGCGGAGGAGTTCGATATCATTGTAACACGAGATTTTTATACATTAGATAAATTATAATTATGATTTTATATCTTAACACTTTGTTTGCTTTTGTGATATTACACAGTACCTATTTAGTACAATCTTGGTGTTCATTCATACCAGCCATGAATTTACGATGTCTTTTTCCAGACTTTCTACGCATGTAGGTATACAAACCTCCGTGTTGAAGCTCCCAAAAAATATTCTCGAACAGACGTAAGAGAACAATGAAGATGCCAGTACAACGGGATACTAAATCTTATCGCAGAAAATACTACTAATAAGTTCATTAGCTTTACATTTTCCTTACTAAACACAAAGAGATGACTCACACCACATTTACCTAAAATGCAGAGCATAGGTTCGTCGACACAATTGCAGAAATTAAAACAAAGCTACGGCGTTCTGAATGTTCAGAGCAAAATAAAAAATACTGTGTTGACAGAGTATCACCACCACTTACAGTCGATTCAACGCTTTCGAATAAATTGAAGCGGTAAAGGCGCTGGCGGGCCGCACTAGATGGTAGACGCTGTCCCCAGTATACATAAGGAATCGTTTAAATCGTAGTCCACAACGCCGCGGCGCCGCAACCGCGCTGCTGCACTATTCATAAAACGATCGTGCAGAGGTAATCCCAGCACCGAGGAATCCAGCACGGAGATTAAATAAAAGTTTTCCAGACATTTGCCATAGGTACTAATATGGTAAATACGAAAGAAATCTGTCTGTTTGGTATTTTTTATCCTGGGATTATGTTCCCTTGGGACAATTTCCTCCTTCACGCGTTGAAGGCGCTGGCAGAAGCTAGTGATGTGTATATTATTTTTGTTGTGTGCTTTATTCCGCTTACTACTGAATCAAGCCCAACTAAACCGCATAAGAAGGTCGTCATCCGTAGCTCGACCTTTTGTTCTCCACCTTTTCTGTCTGACGTGAATATTCGGGGTGGTCGTCACAATTTTACCCGGATTTTGAAGCCTTGCATTGCGTGCTATAACTTTGCACGTTACGTAGTTTAAAGTCTGACTAGCAAAATACCCATGGAGTAATGGAGACTTTCGGATATTTCCACATGGCATATTGTACCCAATAACAATGAAGCGGATTGTGTTTGTCGGTAAACAATAACACCTAAACGTATACGTGTGCACTAGTAATACTTTCCCTACGGCGATGCAGTTCCCGGGACCAAAATACATTACATTGAAAATGATGCTCGATAAATCCCCTTTAGCCGCTCGTATTCATATTTGTAATGAAATTCATAACTTCGCAGGTAAACATATTAACAATAAGTCACTTCCTGTGAACTGAGATGCAAATCAATTCTCGCTGGAATATAATCTCCATATAGAATTCAATAGCATGGCATATATATGATATTATCGGTACCCAATACAGAAAAAGTGATGAGCCTGTTCCAATCTTCTTAGTTTTAATTGGAGTTCTGGGATTGATGAATATTCTAGCTTCGTAACTGCAGAATTTGTTAATTGCAGTTCCGGTCGATTCTGAAACATGTCGAAGGCTTGTGTGAAGTGACCACGAAGTGAGTTGACATTCCATCTTGATCACATGGATCGACAGGTCACTTCACGATCACTTCACCCGAGCCTTCACTTCGACATGTTTACAGAATCGCACTGCTGTGGGATGAAAGCTTAAATCTTGCAAATTACGAGTAGGTATGTATAATATGTGAATTTGCGTTTCTGACTGGGCAGTGAGGAATCTTGTGAAGTACTCGTACACATTCATCACACATACTTTAAGGCCTTTTCCACATGGGGTAGCCGGAAAAAACAGAACGCCACCTGCTAAATTTCTAACATATTCTATTAATTTGTTTCGTTTATGTTCATCCATCTGTACCTACATCATATACATCTCCTCCTCTGCTTACCTTTTGTGAGTACCTACTGCTCACCTAACTTTTCTGAAGAACTTCACCAAAGGCACCTGATTAAACATGACCTATTTTCACCAGGACTGCCCAAGACATCTTCTGGGGACGTAGTATCGTTCCGCGGTTGGCCGTCTCTACAGTGGGTATCAACTGAGAAGCTTCCGCGTCCCCCGCGCGACTGGATCCCTCCGCCACGCCCCGCGGAAGACAGCCCTGCTCACATCGAGCACACCTCGGCTGCTGACGGCTCTGCTATGGGTGTCATTGTCACCAGGTAAGGTTACCTAAAGATCAACAGGCTGTACGAGAAGACAACCAACGCTCCAAATGACAGAGCCAACTAGCGAGCCTCATTTTGTTCGATCATAATATGAGGTAGTTGACCGAAAAATGAGAAGAATCACATAGTTGGAATGTTTTCGTGCTAATAATAAAACCCTCGATGCTAAATCTAACGCGGCACACTGGCTTTGTGTTAATACTGCTGCATTGTCTCCATTACGTTCATTACGCTTCTGTTTATCGTTAAGGGCGGACTATTTCAAGGGTTGAAGAGAAATACTAATAAATGCGACGCTCGTGTGTTTATCGCACGGTGCGCTGCGCGAGCCCAATAAAATGCACAGCGCATTTGGCTCGCTGGGTTTTAATAAAACGTTTCTTGAGTGCGCAATCGTTAACTGAAAGGTATCGCAGATATCACTTATCGCCAGGGTATTGTGGATCACAAATGTATGTATTGTGGATGAATAGAAAACTAAACATGTTTAAACCAGGGCTTGAAGCCTTTGAAAATGGTAAAAAGTGAAAAAAAAGCTCCTACTATTATTAATTTTTTGGTTTCAAAAATAATCACCCTGGTCTATTATAGTATTTTCACACCACCTGCACGAAAACGTCAGATTATATGTCATGCAAATTCAACCTTAAGATTATAATAATTAAGTAAGTCATTATGGGTTCAATGAAATTCAATATAACAAATATTATTGCCCGGAGGTCAATAATGTGATTTGAATTTGGAATTCAACGTGGAGGCCGACGGGAACCGCTTGCGGCCAGTCACCTCTCCCCATCACTTGCGAATAATTTTCTTGCAGTAAGTGTGAAAAGTAGAGTATGCTCCTCAGGGATAAAGGGGTCTTTGCCTTGGGCTAGCTTGAATCCCTTGCTGCATTCAGGATTCTTGTATTAACTCCCTGGGGACTCCCTCGCTTTGCTCGGGAGTTAACTTTCGAATCCTTCATTAGGTTCGGGATTCAATATGACGCCCGTGACATAAGACACTGCTTTATCTCCTCGGTGCATAATCTACTATTACTAATAACGTATATCGTGCACTGTCGCACAGTTTTTCTGCATCCCGGACTGGTTTGGTTTTGTTTTACCTACCTTTCACGCTTTCATAAATTCGCCATGCGGCTTCTTTATAATTCCAATTACTACCTTTTTTTTTTCAAAACTAATAGTTTTGAAAAATGAAAATAGGAATAGTTAATAACTCGCGAATTGGATAATATCGCACCAGAATGTGCGCATTTCGAAATGCAAATATAATCGCGGAAACATTTAAATTCCATAGAATTGCGGGATAGCAGGAATGTAGGGGTGAGCTCGGGCATTCCGGTGGCTATAATTCCCGCTCTGTGCCATTTAGTCGTCACGGTCCGATCGATGGTGTCTAGATAACGCGTGCTCAATTATCACAGCTGGACATCCATTAGTAAACATATCCAAGCCTTAACCGCGGCACTGGAACATTATACGTGCATTTGATATGGGTAATACCTTCAAATATATCACATTTTCGTTACGTAAGCGTAAACAATTAGGAACTATCTACCACTCGTTATGTCCAGCATTCGGAGTTCTCACGCTTGACATTTTCTTTAGATAAGCATCCCTGATGTGAACCAACCCACTTGCATCTATTTACAAACCTGCACACTAAGCGTCGACTTTAATTTATGGCATATTGTAAAATTATAACAAAAAATTATTCACTGCATTTAAAAATGCCCATAGTCAAACTGATATGAATAAGCCGGTTATCGAAATGTCGAAATTCCAATTCAATTGACACATAATTCGCTCTATATGGAATATCGAAATTCAACAAGTAAAAAAAAAAAATGAACAACTACAAAAATCCATCGTATCTGAAACATTTTCGTACACCGAGCACCGGTGGTCCGAAAATGAAATTGAAAATACCATACATGTGTGGAAAAGCTTTTTCGTCCCCAACGATGCGGTTCTCTCATATTAACACCAATCTGTAATTGGATTGACGCTGCCGGTGCCAAAAATCGGGGACACCATCGTTAAAAATTACACTGAATAATGTTACTCATTAACTTCAGTCCATTTTAAGTGTCGACGGTACTGTTACGTTAGTCTTCACTTTTCTTCAAAGGTCCACGATTTGCATAGCATTTGAATAAGTTGTTGTCTGACGAATAGCTTAGTTGCGAAAGTGCGTGTTAGTCATCATTGTCATTGTCTTGCATACGTAACATGCTTGCGGTCAGACGCAAGATAACCTGTGTGTGTACCATGAATTGATGACTCGATACTCTTGAGGTGGCTGAATTTTACAGTATTAGTTTAAACTTAGGAACTCTACCATATGTGTAAATCCTCCTGTAGTAAATCATCAGAATATTAATAACTAGTTGACCCGCGCAACTTCGTCTGCTCCGCTCCTATTCGTCTTAACGTGAGATCCTCGAGAAATGGGCTATCTAACACTGAAAGAATTTTTCAAATCGAACCAGTAGTTCCTAAGATTAGCGCATTCAAGCAAACAAACAAACAAACGAACAAACTCTTCAGCTTTATATATTAGTATAGATATTCTTAGTAGAGAGCTACACGAAATCAAAGAAAGCTCAATTCAGACGAAGCATAGTACTACATATTGATATTATAAGTTTCCCGCGTTTCTACGAATGTATAACACTGCCAAGAGAGCTGAACATTGAAAATTATTTCTCTACATACTACTTTGTGCTAAGAATGTAGAGGAATATGTAAGATGTAATAATCTTCTAACCTGAATCTTTGTTGAAGTTATTTTCTATAAATATGGGTTCCACAATAATAGGAGAACAATGCATACAGGAACGCTTTTAAGGCCACTCCAAGTTTCCAATAGTAGATCTAATAATGTTATGCAGCTTCTACTGTATTGTATGTTATAAAGTGTGTCAGGCAATACAACATTGTTTATTATAGAATAAAACCTGCGTGGAAGCTCGGGACATGTTATTGTGTTCAGGATATTGAACAAGCCAACTTCACCGCAATTTAATAGGAACTGCGATTGTGTTCAGGATATTGAATAAACCAACTTAACCGCAGTCTAATAGGAACTGCGGTGAACACGACTAAGGACCCGACTCCACCAAAGCCGAGATGTTCGGACATGTCCGAAGCGGAGACGAGAAGAAATGTTTTTCAGCTAGGGCCACCGAAACTGTGCTGAGATGCGTACTGGCTAGACTGTAGCGGAGATGTGTACTCGCTAGGGTGTAGATGTGCGCTGACTACACTGCACGCCGCACACATCTGGTTTCCACTGCGCGCCATCGTCAGATTGCGAGGCAAAGCTCATATACCGCGGCCCAGCTCAATCTTCGCGAGGAACAGGTCACATCTCCGCTTGCATCGCTCCATACAAATATGATACATCTCCGCTCAGTGGTATCCACTTATGCTGAAGAGAAGTGTGATTAACGAAATTCTATTGGTTTTTGAAAACACGTCTCCGCCCGCTCGTCTCGTCACCGCTTTGGTGGAATCCGGGTCATAATTATCAAAATGTCAGGAGGTGTAAAGTTACCGGTCTGAATATCCTATTTAATGCAGAAAAATCTCCAAATGTTTGATTATACCGTTTCTTCATTTAACCTAGGAATATTCGCCCATTTCAAAGGGCATAAAAGTCTCGTCAAAGTCGAAACAACACAAGCTCTCTCGATCTACAAAGCGATGAAAAAGGCAAAACGCCGACCCTCCTTTGCGACACCAAGAGCGGCTGAAATAAAAAGAATATGACAGATTTAAAGAGAAAAGGCGATGCGATGCTTCGTCGAGTCACTCCTGCACTGTTCTGAACTAAAGTGCAGTTGAATATTCGTTTAGTCTCACTTACGTTTATTGCTGAAACGTTTTGTCGCAACTCGCACTCGTGCTCTTCCAACCTTCATTTTAATGCTCTCACGACTCACTTTCTGCAGATATGAGGTGCCGTGGATATTGACAATCACGAGATATCCGTTCTAGAACGTTTTCATTAAAGATTCGTCGAACCAGAAACGATTCGTCCTGTTGACTCAAGATTAAGTGAAATGAGTGTGTTAGGTACACTGAATTGACATAATCTAGTTCCGATGTGTAATATCAAACACGTACTTATTTTGAAAACGAAAAGCGCGAATTCAGTGTTTCGTCTACCACCCTTTTCATGGTTTCCAAACAAAGTCTAGAATAATGAAACAAGTACGGCAACAACCTTTATCCGCGTGTCAAAAATGTCCACATCATAACCTAACTACAATAACAATCGATGTCATATCACTGCGTCAAAGCCAGCTTTACACATGAATTTTCCGCAAAAAACTGAGGCAATCAAAACATAGTTGATCCGTGAAAGTCCCTGAAAAATGGAATAAAATGCTCCACAAAGTTGCTCGCTTTACATTGAAGTACAAAGTTGTTGATAACAAAATGATTAAGGCCCAGTTTTTTTGAACGAAAATTGTCACAAATTGATTGTAAAGAAATTGTCAAACGCGAGTTATCTAGCTGTGATTGGTTCAATGAGTTTTCAACAGCCAATCGCATCACTTGATTTTTTATTTGTCAACGTCGATATTTTTTTTTCCAGAAACCGAGGCTTAGTCATTTCGTTCTCCATGGTTTCAATGGGAAAGGTCGTTTAATTAGTATACGATTTTGAAAAGATGGTTTAATTACTGTCTGGCACCCTGATATCGTTACTGCGTAACTTGAAAGTTACTGTAAGGCAAATTATTTACTTAATAATTTTACGGCTTAAATCATTTGCGTGCAGTATTGGCAGCTAAGTCTTTCCATGCATAAAACTATTTCGTTTGTAGTGATTATTGTGAAGTTTTACACTGAATAAAGTTGAAACAGTTAAGTTCCTCAATTAAAATAATAAAGAAGTCAGAAATCCCGGCGTATCGATCGTTATTTATTTACAATCGCTTAAGTGTGGAGAGACTAAACTGTTATCCTGGCACATTGATCAATTACGTAATATTTTATCGCCTAGAAATACCAACTTGCTAACTTTTCAATTTAATTACGACTAGCACTTCGCCCGCGACTTTGTACGCGCTGCAATTTTCTTGAGGATCCCTATTATTTTCTAATAATAAATATAGCCTGTTACTCCTCGGATAATGTAGCATTCTAATGGTAAAATTTTTATTGAAATCAGTCCAGTAGTTTTTAAGTTTATTCGTTATAACCAAGTTATTCATTTATTTTAATACTTAAAATACAAAATAAAACTCCTAATTATAATATGGCGTCAAAAAATTCGTCTGCATCGCTGTCGACTGGAAGTGAACGCAAAAGACTGGTGGCATTGCCACGTTGTATGGCAATGCTTATCCTCTGTCCGAGGTAAAAGCCAGCCCTTGGGTCACGCGAAGTGTCAACTAAACGTTTAGCTAGTTCTTTAAATAAAACGTGAACAAACATACAAAAATACAAATCTTTCCTCTTTATAATATTAGTGTAGACAGGATTATTCTTGATTTCGAAATTCTAAAGACCTGTAGTGCTATTCTGTAAGTATCTCGATAGCGCAATCCGAGGTGAGGTATCAAATTTGTATTTGTATAAGACTTATTTTGTGTGCTCACTTTGTCACTCAGGTGAAGCTCGATATCGAAATAGTTATTTACAGAATAGACTAGCTGGGCTCTACTATTTGTTTTTTTCACAGAGCCTTCTTAAACTTAGCCATAGCAACTTTGTTGCGTTGATGAAACTTCTTTTCATCATGCTTCAAAGTTTTGTGATTATAGAGTTTCCACTATGAATACTTATAATTTCATTGAATATCTCCTTTTGCAAGAGAATCGATTTACACCGTACCATTACAGTCGTCTTACAATGACAGCCCACTTCATTTATCCAATGACTACTACACATTCATTAAAATAAAAAAATGATATTATGAACATTTGAATGATTAAAAAAAATGAAAATATTATTCATTACCATGACGCGTAGTTTGAAACATCCAGGAGCGAGCGCAGTCCGATCGTTGTCAACACAACACGGTGACTTTGTTTTGATACGTAAACATTATTACAAGGTTGTTTCATAATTCTAATGCATTATTTATTTTTATTGTATCTATCAACTTAATGTATTATTTTTAATAAATAATCGCGCCTACAGGTAGTTTAAGTCGGGTAAATTAAGCGAGCCGCCTTTGCAAGACGTGTATAGTTAAAGTTACTTTGCCTTTGAATGATTCGACTATCCAGTATCAACCAGCTTAAGCCGAATACCTAAGATGAAACGGTGGCTTCAGCCGAATACGTTGAAGCGGTGGTTCCAAATTGCTAGAACGATGATGGCTATAAGGCTGGTGTTGTCCACAGGGCTTCGATGCTGGCCCACAGCCGCATGCTGTCCGTGGCGTGCAACTACACGGAGGGCGAACACATGGTGTGCGTGCTGGATTTCAAGCGCGAGACCGGGCTGTGGCACGCGGTGCTCGCCAGCGTGCTCAACGGCATGCACGTCATCTTCATCCCGTACGCGCTCATGAAAGTCAGCCCCGCGTCCTGGATGCACATGATCACCAAGTACAGGTCAGTGTCTTGCTGTTTTCCAGAGTAAATAGGGAGCGTGCAGAAACTATAGGTGGCAGCACAGAACTGTCATTGTCAAGTAGTTATTTTTTAGGGTCCCGTACCCCAAGGGTAACCAACGGAACCCTATCACTAAGCCTGCGCTGTCCGTCCGTCCGTTCGTCTGTCTGTCTGTCAGCGGGCTATATCTCAAGAACCATAATAGGTAGACAGTTGAAATTTTCACAGATTGTGTATTGTTATTGCCACTATAGCAACAAATAAAATTTAAGGTTTAGGGTACGGAACCTTTCGTATGCGAGTCCGACTCGCACTTGGCCGGTTTTTATCTATTAGTTTCGAATTTGCAACGAAGCAGACTGTGTCATCTAGCATGGCACAGTCTGCTTCGTGCACGTTCACCTTAATGGAGTATGCAGTAACTGTAGGTGGCAGTACAGAAGCGTCGATGTCAAGTATTCTGACCCTTAAAGTTTCGAATATGCAACATGAAATCGCAGTCAACGCCGTGCATGTGCCCTATAACAGAAAAAACCGGCCAAGTGCGAGTCGGACTCGCCCACCGAGGGTTCCGTACAAATTTGTAGATACATATTACTATTTTTTTATGATTTCATTACAAATGTATAGTTTTCGGACTTTTTCCTATACTTACAGTATAAAACGGTATTAATTGCCAAATTTCATAGTTCTCGGTCAACGGGAAATACCCTGTACATTTTGATTCCCTTGAGAGTGTCAAAATATGCGCTTTTTGCGGCCGTTTCTTTTTTTTACGATAACTTAGAACTTCGATTTTTTCACAACTTCAAGGGACCGTAGACCTGAGTATAATTATGGTTTTAATTTCAACTTACCTATACCTCCACGCGTTCCCGAGATAAAGGGTCTTGACAGACAGACGGACGGACAACAAAATGATCTTATAAGGGTTCCGTTTTTTTCCTTTTGAGGTACGGAACCTTAAATAGGTTAATTTAATTTTTGTTTGAACATGTTTTTATAGAGACATAAAATCATGAAGTAAACAGTATTCAACAGCGTCTACTAACCAATAACATATTGACAGGCACTGGAGAAACCTTTGCGCTATGAGAAGCCCCTAAAGAACTTTCATTGAATCAATTATACATGATACTGCGCCATGATACTTGTACGGGTAGATATAGTGAAGCTGTATGATCTGTAAAGAAAACATTTGTGCTTGTTTTATTTTCTCTACTTTCGTGTTCCATCTTCGACCACATCATCGCTTACCATCAGGTGAGATAGTGGTCATACGTATGCCTATTGCCAGTAAAAAAAAAACTGTGTCTCTGAAATTCTCTTCCAAGAAGAAGAACAGCGATAGTAAGATTTAGAGCGACGAGTCTCACCTTAGAGTCTAACAAGAGTGACGACGTACAATAAAATCTTTTTTGCTATGTGGGAGTTTTTCAGGCCTTACGACGAAATATCTTTAACTCTTTCCTAAGTAACCTTTTTCGGGCACACAGGGCATCGGTAGCCATAGTGAAGTCCCGCGACTTGCACTGGGGCCTGCTAGCCACGCGCGACCACAAGGAGATCTCGCTCAGCTCGCTGCGGATGCTGCTGGTCGCCGATGGCGCAAACCCGTGGTCGCTCTCCTCTTGCGACCAGTTCTTGTCGGTGTTCCAGAGCAAAGGTAGGAAGTTGTTTTTATTCATTTATACATATTATACATACAAATGGTAGATCGTACGGTTATGTTCTAATATATATGCCAGTTACAGGTAAACACAACATTGACAATAAAGAAGCCAGATTACCGCTTAGTTGCTAACTTAAGTTTAGGTGTACAGTATACTGACAAAAAAAGGAAAGTTAGGTAATTAAAAGATACAACAAAAATAATAAAAAACACACTTTTTCTTAATTTTCATCTGAAAGCATGGGCGCCGGGAGGAGGGTGCAAGGGGGTGCACTTGTACCCCCTTGGCATTCAATAACACATGAAAGCATGAAGATATAAACCAAATAGACAAGCAAAATGTAGTAAAAAAGACCTAACAGATCCGAGGCGAAGTGCTTCCATCTTCCTCGCGTTCGGCCTTGTATCCGTCTTTTTTAGTTCTGAGTAAAAGAAAACCTGTCCTTTTCGAGGCAGCATTTTGAAGATCACCCCGCTGAAAGTGGTCCTGCTGGCGCCCATGTCTGATAGTTGCATTGATTTAATCCAAATTTATGTTTGAATTGTGCTTAGGTTCTTATTTCAGAGATTTTTTTTTGTTTTGATTGTTTCCATTCGCACTGCATTCGATCCTAATTCGAATAAGAGTTCTGACTTCTATGGAGTCGGAAATGCCCTGAATTCGGACTGACGTTGGATCTATGGTAGTCGCCAGATAAACTTGCAATAAAGTACATTGACGTTTTTCATTACTAGAAAAAGTAAAGGATCACGATAGAAGTCAATTCAGGACAGCTTTATGTTTTTATTTTGGCTTCGCAAATATATAAGACAATAGTAAGACAATAGACTGTTGTCCCGAAGAGGACTAACGTAGACTGACTGGTTAAGAAAGTCAATAAATGAAAAATAAATAATATGTGGTCCAATAACTGTTATTGCACGTTATTGTATCGTTATCTGGTGTCTACCATAGTACGCAATCCCTCATACAAGTGACAGACCACTGGGTGTGTGTTACTAGAGTTGCGGAATTATTCGAAAGAGTAACCGCGGCCCTGGAACGCAAAGGACATTTGAAGGAACACAGGTGGCTTTTAGTCCTTATGAGTCTGACACTCCCTCCACGCCCAGAGCAGGAGTCATTTGATGAATTCCCATACAAAAGAAGGTGCGTTAAAGGGTTAACCGTTGTTGAATATCTGTTCTCTCTTCATGTAAGGCGTGCGCGGCGATGCGATCTGCCCGTGCGCGTGCAGCAGCGAGTCGCTGACGGTGTGCGTGCGGCGCGCGGGCCGGGGCGGCGCGTCGGCCGGCCGCGGCGTGCTGTCCATGTCGGGTTTGTCGTACGGCGTGGTGCGCGTCGACGCCGAGAACTCGCTCACCTCGCTCACGCTGCAGGACTGCGGACAAGTCATGCCCTCTTGTAAGTTATTCTATTTGTTCTACCAACATCATCTTTCAGTCCTATGTTATTTAGAGTTGGCGCAACTAATTTTCCTCCATTCTGTCCTTTCAACAGTCATGTTAAAATTTTCTTTCATATCACTTTACACACAATCCATAGATCATTTCTTCAACCTCTCTGTATCCATCCACAAATATATCAAAAGAGGGTTCTTACAGGAAAAAAATGCTGTTACATTTTCTTACAGTGTAACAATCACTTACCTAAAGGTTAACAGTGTTAACACACGTCACCAAATTGAATTATATTAATTGTTGGCTGTACAAGCAAGCGTAGTTATAATGCTGAATATTTAAAACATCTCAGAAACCTTACACGAAATCAGAAAAATAGTTCAGAATTGTATGATTCTTACTTTTTTTAAGTAGAAATCGACCAGATCGCTACATCTATTCAAATCACAAAACCCTACAAAATCACAAGGTTAACATGAAGAGCCGATCTTCTCAAATAGTAAACACACTATTACTAGACCTACCGCTTAACTGGTTAGGTGCCTGAGTTAGCTTTGAAAGAATTACTGAGCTCACATCACTACACTCCCCCTGTGCGTGCAGCCACCTCAGCCACCATCTCGTATAGCGCTAAGACTATTATCATCAATTTATCACTCAGGAATGCTGGTTTGAGTCAATTAATTTCAAATAATTTAATTTCGCGGTGCGGTTAATTTAGCGTGTAAACACAATATTTGTATTAGTTAGAGAATTTGAACAATTAAACCGCAAAATTGTGATCTTGTGGTTCCCGTTATCTGTTTGGGTGATTAAATTATGTATAATTACGAGATTTACATAATATCATCTATAAATATGTAAGTATATATAAAGGGAAACTGACTGACATATCAACGAGAAATTTTGCACAAGAAGGAAGAAAGGATTTTTGGAAATTCAGATTGAATTCAAGGGTTGAAAAGGGCAAAATCATACGTAGGACGAAATCGCGGACGAAATGATAGTCTATTAATATAGGGCGATCCTCATATATTTTCTATCGTACAGGCGTAATAGTGGTCGTGAAAATGGAGGGCCCCGCGTACCTCTGCAAGACAGATGAAGTAGGAGAGATTTGCGTGTTGTCCGGCGCCACCGGGTCCGGGTACTGGGGCCTGCCAGGACTTACCAACACCGTGTTCCGCGTCCGACCTCTGGACGCTGACGGCGAACCGATTGGAGAAGAACACTACGTGAGGAGCGGGCTACTTGGGTTCTTGGGACCTGGCGGTGAGTATTTAAAACATTCTAGGTTTGATCTGCAGTTTGTGAATGACAGCTCTGCTGAAATGAATTCGTAGAGAATCTCGTTCTTTTTTACACACAAGACCGTTTTGTTTTCTGTAGCCGGGTGTTTCGGGAACATATCTACTGCTAGCGGATTTTACATAAATTCCTAATCTAGTCCCCAGTTTGGCTGCACTGTATCGGAATATGAAGTCCACAGTCTATAATACGGGACGCGTGTAATTGCATTTGGGAGCAACAAGACAATTTATACGAATTTAACTCTGGGATATGATCAACATTAAATAACTTATTTGAAGGGAAATACAGTTTCATATTTTGCTATATCTGTATGGTGGTAATCCCCTTTTGATCGAGTTGTATGTAAAATATTAAAAAATAAATGGAATTGCATCTAGTTCATAGTCTCCCCTCTGGCTGAAGTTATAAGCTTAATAGCGCTATGTGCCGCAAAGTGAGTTCCGTAATTTACCTAACGTGCAGTTTCATAATCTCCCTGGTCGACGCTTTGTCATCTGTCTGCAATAACGCAGCAAAGTGTGTCCTTTACGGACTCATTTAATTCACGTAAATGTGGACTACATTTCCTATTCGTCAAGCGCGTGTTACCAAAACAGATCTACGCAGTTCCGCAATTTCTGAACTACGCCTTTCCTATAAAATAGGTACTTACGCTACTCAGTACGTGAGAGACAAAATCCTAATACCTACTCATTTGGCTCGGCCTTACAGGTCATCAAGAAAGAATCTGCGCTTGATTATAGCTAAAGCCAGTTCTTGATTGCTAATTACCTCCATAACTTTTACTTATAATTAACTTTCGATTGTTCGTCAAGCCAACTGATCGTAAGGTGATTTCGGAGGCGGAGGCCAATTGTTAGATGAAGATAACTTCTTCCTTGTTGTTTTTGCATGCTTACTTGTGTTATAAAATCATGTATAGATAGCAAGCACATTTACCGCCCAGCATTGAAAGGAACGAGTAACACAAAAAAGTTTTAGCTATAAAGAAAAAAGCGGGAATCCTGTACATGCAAACTTTAACGTTGCATATTTCAATAGCTCAATCTAGAGAGTGATGGCGTCACGATGTCACGTCATGCACCATGCTCAAGCACCGTTCCCCATCAGGTCTGGTGTTCGTATGCGGTTCCCGCGACGGTCTGATGACGGTGACCGGCCGCAAACACAACATGGATGACATCATCGCCACCGTGCTGGCCGTGGAACCGATGAAGTTCATCTACCGAGGCCGCATCGCCGTGTTCTCCGTAAGGGTCCTGCGCGACGAGAGGATCTGCATCGTGGCCGAGCAGCGCCCCGACTGCGGCGAAGAGGAGGTACGTTTATGTTATATTATTATTAGAACGTTTTCTTTATATTCCCTTCATAAGGTCCATTTTCGTGTGCAAGAAAACTGAAAGGAGACGTGCTAAAAATATTGCTTAGCCTTTCAATGAACATCTTTTCTCGTGGTGATTTATTTTTGTACGTCTTTCAATATAACTGAAATACATATTATCATAACGCTTGTCTGACTTCGAATTCTGTATTAGACGATAAATTGTTAATCCAATCAACTAAATATGTAAGTAGAGAATATTTGTGCCTGAACATCCACCTACTAATATCAGGAACGTACGAATCTGAATAATTGACTCCGAGCCGCGTTTGTAGCCTGTCACCTGTATTTAATACCAAGTCCTAGCACCAGGGCAGATATTCACAAACATGTAAGCTCGGACAAATAGCCTCAGGCCAAGCCGATATTTGGCTCTGATCGGAGTTCAAATCACGGCCTACGTGTAAAATGCACGCACACCGCACACACCACACCTACGTAATATTTGCTGAACGTAAATATCAACCGCACTACTAACTCGTACGTACATAAACATTTCACCACAACACCTCTCGATTACCTTCCGTAAAACGAAACGCAATAAAATAATAATTAAAAAATAATAGAGATGAATAAACCGCTAAAGTGATTGAATATTTTCTCTTATAAAATTTTCATTCTCATTCTTACACTCATCCTAAAATGAGCGTGGAAAATTCAACGGAAAAGGTTTAATTATTAGTTCATTGCATAAATTATCGCGGCGACCTTCGTGAAGATTAATCTGCATTTTCCCCACCCCGCAATTTCGCATCAAGTGGAATAAGTTGCAATATTAATCGCAGCCCTCAATAAATTCAAGATTTTGAAGACAACTTGATTTTATAAAGTGACAGAGTTTTATTTGAACTAGCAGTGGTAATGCAAATGTAAGTGATGGATCAGTCAATCTATAGTTTTTCAGCCACGTAAAGCCACTTTGTGCTGTCTTTACGATATCGACAGTGGTGCACATAGAAAAAGGCTAGATTATATGACTCGTCGAGTACTATCGGGGTGCTTATAAAAGATGAGTGGCGGCGATAAGTATTCTGTTCAGTATCAACTTTAGGTATTTTCGTACCGTCGCACTTAGTGATAACGATCCTTGCTCGGTGACTCCAAAACCCTATGAAAACTACGGCGGAAACAACCAATGGGCAGAGTAAAGTGTTGGCTAATCAATCTTAAAGACTTGGAACTGAAATGTTGGCCAATGAATAACCCAAGCTGTTGCCATAATATGGCAACTATGCGTTTTTAATACGTCAAAATCTGATACAAATTAAAATACTGATATTACTGACTGTTAAGCTGTTTACGAAACAATAGGTATATTTTTAGAATGTTACAAGAAATTAATCTGTCGATCGTATCCAATTTCTTAGGTCGGTACAATACAATATTGCTTCGTCTGAATTGTCTAGACTTTGTATTTGTACGTATTAACGAACCGGCTAATCCGGATCAGGATGCTGTCTCGCCAGACTACGGAAGTTAAAGAGCAATAAGACTATCTTTTATTTTCTTTTTTCGTCTTTGTCAAGATATTCAGCTGCAAATCTTTTGAACGCAAATGTTGACCCAAAGGTTGGCTGGTAAAGAATGCCTTGTTGCATTAAGTCCACCCATGTACCACAATTATACATAAAGTTTAAATAAATAAATGCAGCTGAAACGAAAGCATTTTTTAAACTATAAATAGGTAGTAGGTACAGAAGTGGTTTATAGGCGTAGGTAGGTAAAAGCAAACAAATCATATTTAATCATTAACTTTCTTTAATATTTAATAGTCCTTAAAATAGTCGTATACAAAATTCAAAGTAATATTCTTCATTCTGTAATATTTCGGAATCGTGACGTAATTGTCGCAATCATATAAAGTTTTGTGGAGGGGAAGCGTGCAGTCTGCCTAAAGTCTAGATCGCGACTGACGCAGCCGTAGACTCGCTGAATGGTCGTCTCATTTTTCATAGCAGGGTGGATAGAGATGGCAATAATAACTTCCGATTCCGAATATTTACGAATGTTGCGCGTTTTGATATGAAGGCACCAGATTAAAATTAAAAAAGTTTTGTATCAGTTACTTATTAAGTTGATTGCTATGTAGTAAGCTTAAGTACCCTTTTAATATATATCAAGGTGTGTTGAGTTGAGTTTGGCACTTGCACGCTAAAAACCTGACAAATAAACATAGAAGACGAAGAAGAAGAAGAGAGAAAAGTTAAATCAGGTTAATAAAAATCATGATTTTTAAATGTAACCTCAATCTTTCCCTCTTCCAGTCATTCCAATGGATGTCGCGCGTGCTTCAAGCGGTGGACTCGATCCACCAGGTGGGCATCTACTGCCTGGCTCTGGTCCAGCCAAACTATCTGCCCAAGACTCCGCTGGGTGGCATCCACCTGAGCGAGTGCAAGCGTCGCTTCCTGGAGGGCACGCTGCACCCAGCGAACGTGTTGATGTGCCCGCATACCTGCGTCACCAACCTGCCCAAGCCAAGGGAGATACATTCTGGTAAGCTTACTTTAGATTTTGGTGCTCGCGTTCAACTGTTTTGTACGATATGTTTTGTGCATTTGCAACTTGATTTTGTGTGTTTACAGCAGTTAGCGATTTACCTTTGATGTTTACCCGGGATTCACATTATTGTGTTGCCTTTTGACGCAGTGCTAGCCACTAAAATATGTTTTCATGAAACAAAGTCCGACCCGGATTAATTGGTCTACCACGCATCATGACACAACACAGTAGTGTGCCGTTACCTGTACGGACAGACTTTAGAAATGTTGCAGTTGCTAATTGAATTTTATAAAGTTTATGATGGTAATATTAAAATTAAATAAGGTTTGCAGCGCGCTGGTCTTACTTTTGTGTAGTTTCAATGAAATGACGCTGCAGTGGCGATATTATGATGTGCTCGCCTGACGTTCTGTGGTTATCTGCTCTGGTCTAAGAATGATGTCTACAGAATAATTTGAATGTTTTAAGTTATGCTTTTCACGCAATACATACCACGCTGCGGTAATATCAAAGAGAATATTTCAAACCCAAGCGAAGTAAAATATTTACCGTGTGGTTTTTGAAGCGAGGCTTATCTGCCGCAAGCGATTCGTTTTATAACTTGTAAAAAACACATATTTTTAGTATTGTTTGTTGCTTCAGCAAACTGTTTTGTTGTTTGATTCGCTCTAAAATGTTTTACACATTAGCGTTATGCATTTTTGGTTCTCGAGCGATTTATAGTTTGCGAGTTTCAGCAATTCACGCTTAGCTAAAGCGTACGTTATTAACTTATTATTGTAATATGTTTAGATGTGGGCCCTGCTTCTGTGATAGTGGGCAACTTAGTGCAGGGCAACCGCCTGGCGTCCGCTCAGGGGCGCGACATGGGATAC
Organism: Lacanobia wlatinum; assembly: GCA_947578705.1. Lineage (NCBI taxonomy): Eukaryota > Metazoa > Arthropoda > Insecta > Lepidoptera > Noctuidae > Lacanobia > Lacanobia wlatinum. Next base: position 34,800,756 of record OX388022.1, read on the forward strand.
ACAGACGATTCAGATGCTGCTAGGAAGGTACATAATGCATATTTTTATTTTCAATACATCTTATATGTATGATCTGTATTATAAATATTGATTTCTCAATTTCGCTTTTTCTCGCATTCCAGTACCAGTTCATATCTCAAATATTGCGTTGGCGTGCAATGAGTACCTCGGACCATGTGATATTCACGTTGCTGAACTCGAAGGGCGCTGTGTCCAAGATCTTGACTTGCGCCGAGCTGCACAAGAAGGCGGAGCGGATCGGAAACCTGCTGCTGGAGAAGGGGCGCGTTAACACCGGCGACCACGTCGCGCTCATCTTCCCGCCGGGACTTGATCTCATTTGCGCCTTCTACGGCTGTCTGTACGTCGGCGCGGTGCCCGTCACAATCCGTCCGCCGCACCCGCAGAACCTGCACACCACGCTGCCCACCGTGCGCATGATAGTCGACGTCAGTAAGGCCACGCTGGTCCTCTCCAACCAATCTGTGATAAAGCTGCTGCGCTCCAAAGAAGCCAGCAACGTGCTCGATAGCAAGGCCTGGCCGCTAACGCTCGACACCGACGACATGCCCAAGAAGAAGCTCCCCATCCTGTACCGCGCGCCCACCGCCGAGATGCTCGCCTACCTGGACTTCAGCGTGTCCACGACGGGCATGCTGGCCGGCATCAAGATGTCGCACGCGGCCGTCACGTCACTGTGCCGCTCCATGAAGATCGCGTGCGAGCTGTACCCGTCGCGCCACATCGCGCTCTGCCTCGACCCCTACTGCGGCCTCGGCTTCGCGCTCTGGTGCCTCAGCAGCATCTACTCGGGACATCACTCCATTCTTATCCCACCTTCCGAGGTCGAGATCAACCCGGGCCTGTGGCTAAGTGCCGTATCACAATACAAAGTGCGAGACACATTCTGCTCGTACGGTGTCATGGAGCTATGCACCAAAGGATTGGGCAGCTCAGTCAATCAGCTAAAAGCTAAAGGCATCAGCCTGGCATGTGTGAGGACGTGCGTGGTCGTCGCTGAAGAGCGTCCGCGAATCAACTTGACCAACTCGTTCTCCAAACTATTCTCTGCGCTGGGACTCAGCCCGCGCGCCGTGTCCACGTCGTTCGGCTGCCGCGTGAACATCGCCATCTGCCTCCAGGGCGCGTCCAGCCCCGAGCCCTCCACGGTGTACGTGGACCTGCGCGCACTCAGGAACGACCGCGTCTCCCTCGTGGAGCGAGGCAGCCCTCACTCACTCTGCCTAATGGAATCCGGCAAATTGCTGCCCGGAGTGAAAGTGATCACGGCTAATCCCGAGACTAAAGGACAATGCGGCGACTCCCATTTGGGCGAGATATGGGTGCAGTCACCCCACAATGCGAGCGGATACTTTACAATATATGGTGACGAGAGCGACTACGCTGACCACTTCAGCGCTCAGCTGGTGACTGGTAATACTGGGGAGGTGTACGCCCGCACTGGGTACTTGGGCTTCTTGCGGCGAACGGAGATCAGCACGACGAGCCACGTGTCGGACGACACGTCGATGATCACGCGCGACAGTGACACGGAGTCGCTGGCGTCGGCGTGCGGCAGCCTCAACCTCAGCGCCGACACGCACGATACGCACGACGCCGTGTTCGTGGTGGGTGCGCTCGACGAGACCATCATGCTGCGCGGCATGCGATACCATCCCATTGACATCGAGAACTCTGTCATGAGGTGCCACAAGAAGATTGCTGAATGGTAAACTTTTTTAATACTTGCAAAATACTAAGAAAAGTCGTGTATAATTTGGATCGTATTTAATTTATTTTTATGATGATTGTTCCCATAGTAAGATATTATATTGTATACTTTCCAGCGCCGTGTTCACGTGGACCAACCTGCTGGTGGTGGTGGTAGAGCTGGACGGCAACGACAGCGAGGCGCTGAACTTGGTGCCGCTGGTGACCAACACTGTACTGGAGGAGCACCACCTGATCGTGGGCGTGGTGGTGGTGGTGGACCCCGGCGTCGTGCCCATAAACTCGCGCGGCGAGAAGCAGCGCATGCACCTGCGCGACGGCTTCCTGTCCGACCAGATTGACGCCATCTACATAGCTTACAACATGTAGGCCGCGCGACCCAGGCGGTCGGCGTCGCGCACGCCGTCCTCCTCGAGCCGCAAGCCCACCGGAGCGCGGCCCAAAGTCCCCGCGGTCTCCAGTCGCTCACATCGCTAAACCGACACGATCGAGTCAGTGAACCCAACTTCGACTTTTCGTTTATCTCCCTTCGTGTTTATGTAATAACGGAATGGAAGATTTAAACTTCTAAAGACTGCAAACGCGAATTATTTGTAAGTTGTTGCGACTTGTTATGACGATCCTAAGTCGCAACTAGACTGATGTAAGTCTGAACTTAGATTGCTTTACCTTTGTCTCTTATCCTCACACGTAACTGACTCTAATTTGACATGATACCATGATTGCTGCCACGGTCATGTAGACCGTACGGCCGACGCGCTACATCGTCGGTCGCGGGCCAGTGCTAGTGTTTTGATTGTATAATACTTACTTATGTGTGTAGTATAGTTTTCATAAGGCCTGGCGTATTATTTTTAAGTTGACACTATGTTTTTGACAAATTATGAGTTCGCGAAAGTTTTAAACTTAGTTTACAAAGTTTTATTTAGTTTGTGACGTACTCGTTGCACAATCTACCGGTGATGCCGGGCGTTACTAGTCTGAACGACATCGTTGAACAATAGCGCCACCTACACGAAGACTGCGACTCGTAGTGCTTTACGAACTTTCCGTGTTCGCCGCGTGATGACTCTGACGAAAATGGGTGCGATTATTATACCATTGGTTTATTATAATTAGTTAATATTGAACCCTTGTAAAATGACTGTAAAAATTCAAAGCATTCTGAACGTGTTCTCATGGTCTGCAAGAGGCCATATTTTCTGTGAAACTCCAGGCCTTGGAGAAAAATTATTGTGTAGTGTTCTGATTTGCCATATTCGGTAAGAAATCTAAAAGATTTTTTGATCATCATAGATGTGATGTCACAGTGAGCATACGTCGATGGCGAAATGCCAACTGCTGAAAAGAGTTTAGATGCTCAATATTGATATTAGCAAAGGCACCGTCATGAAACGTGCTTAGCTGAAAAGGATTGGTGTATGCTTTCTGCTTCAGCAAGTAATATAACGAGGAAGCTGCAATATTTAGTTGTTATTGTAATGACGCGGCGGTAGATGAAGTCTTGTAGAATCAAAACACGTCACTTGTCCGAATACTTGGAACATAGACTTGTTAGTAGGAATTATTAAAGGACAGACGATGCATTCGTAATTTTTCCGTAACACAATTATATTGTTGTGATTATTGTGAATCAAATGATTTCTAATGCTAGTGTGTATGTTAAATTATGTATTACGATAATATACTTAGTATTAGCGATGATTGCAAGTAAAATGTATTGCATTTAAAGTGTTAACGTTAGATTTTCAGTTCTTTTGATCGTTGACTATATTTTGGCGCTAAATGTTCTCGCTGACGATTTTGATCTGTTGAAGTGATTTATTATCATTTTTTAAAACATAAAAAAATGTAACTTCGTTTCTTTTGTTTACGCGCTCCTAGAAGATGAGAGCATTTGAGTTGTTCGTGAGTTTCCTGTATTCAATTATACGAATAATCATAGTAATAGCCGTGTTTTTTGCTAGGATCAGAGACCGTCTCACCAAGTCGGAGCGGTACAGATGTTTTTAAAATCTTGTTGTCTATTGGTATTTTTCTGAAGTTTCAAACAATATGGATGTCTAGCAAGCTTGTCACATAGGACAATCGTTTCGTTGTACATTCTTCGTATATTCGCATTGTAAAGCAGATATAATGCTTTCTCAACACGTCTGTTTTGTGTCTATTCAATGTTAGATCTCAATGAATAAGAAATAGTAATAATTATAATACAATATATGTGTAATTCTCAATGGCGTGTTATAATCAGACCTTCAACAGATTTCATTAAAATATTATTGTCTATTATGTTCCATTCCAGTATACGTTCAGAACGATTATTACATAAAATAATAATTATAAAAATGTATGTTCGTCTTTATTAGATTCCATTATTTACTATTATTATTTTGTAATTATTTATTGCTAAATTGTACATATATTTTTGTTATTTAATTTTACGTTAAATGATTTCCTTATTTAGCTCTTAAATGTTGTTTTATGAGACGTGGATGTTTCATTCATAAATAATTGATTAGGAATCAAAAAATGTTTCGATCAATGTTTTCATGTACGTATAGAAAATAGTTCAGAATATCCTTTAGTTACATTAATGAAGGTATAATTTTACAATTAAAAAATGTAGTCATTAAATAAATAAGTATACAAGTAGATTAAACTCAGTTTTATGAACAAACGTTTGTTATTTGTAATCCTTGATAGTATAAGCGTGGCTGAAGCGCGGGTGCACTCGGGCTGTACATCTGTTCGCACTCGCTGCCGGCTCAGTAGCCGCACTTGCATTGTTCCCCATTGTATACTTACCATTTAACATTTTGTAACTTTTTATTGCGCACAAAAATTCGAAACAAATGTTTGGCCACTTTATATCCCATTGTTTTCTACTATCCCTTCGAATGTATGTACCACTGTCGCCAAAGACATTATTTGGAATTTGTAACAGCTTTTACAATTTGTGATTGTTTTTTTTTCTGGAAATGAATAAATAAACGTGCATTCTGGTTGGAAATGCTCATTGAACGTACCCCTTATACCTTCAGCTTTAAATTGAACAGGGAATATAACAGGTAACTATTATTGCCATAATGAAATACTAGGTGTACTTAATGAATTGCTAGTTAGTTACTGGTTTGATTATTATGTTTGAGAACATGAAAAAATATTGAGCATGTGTTTTGTTATATCGGCTCAAACTCATATTTTCCTAAAAAAACACCCTTCAAAGTTTTATTTATGTATTTCCCATTGAAGATCATCATGATACAAAAAAATAAAACCATAGGTCACTTTGGTTATATTATTAGTTTTTTTTTTTATCATGGGTACTTTACGGTTCATAATCTCTTAAAAAAGTCAGTACTTAATTACTGACTTTTTTAAGAGATTATAAACCGCAAAGCAATTTGCTTGCACAAAATTCCACAGAAGTTAAAGGGTAAAGTCACTTTTCAATACTTTGGAGGACAATATCTCCCAATTGGCAGCAAAAAAAAGTTTCTGTTAACATTGAAATAATCATCAAAATAATTCGAAGCTGGACAGTTGGGCACCGTTCCCTATTAGTAATCCATTGAAACAAGTATCGTCTGCCTCAAACAAACTCGCTTGATACCATAATTTTAAATAATCTCAATGTCCGTGACTACCGCAGGACCAGCAACGCCAATCGCTTCCATATTTGGGAAATAATTAGTATTGGTACAACAAAAGGGCTTGGAACTGCTGTCACCAGAACGTAAGGCACTACGCAACCCATTGTTTTTTGGGGATTTGGATTCATTTGATGGGCGACTCCACATTATCCGCACCTGGTGTCACCCATGCTAGCTACGCCACTGGGCGCACGAGTGTCATCATCGTCATATCATCCGAAAGACGTACACTGCTGGACATAGGCCTCCCCCAAAAGGGGGTTTGCCATAATCGCCACGCTTGGCTGGCGGGTTGGCGATCGCAGTGTATGATGTTGATTTTTACAGAGAACGCTGCTACCCATTCTCTGGTGACTCCCTTAGTCGCCTCTTACGACACCCACGGGAAGTGATGGGATTGTATTATTCTTTTACGGCACCGGCCGACACCATACAGCATGCACGAGTGTACATTTCCTAAATAGCTCAATACCATTGACAACTAAATTTAGCCGGGGTATACGCGGAAATTTCTAGTATGGAAAGTTATGAAAGCTAATTTCTCACACACAATATACAACACTTAGGAATCAATTTTTTTGGTCACTAACTTCTTTAGGCGTACTAATTTTTGTATAAAGCTGGGAAGAAATCAGAGTTTTTAATAGGGACTTCTTGAAATGAAAATTTAACACCGTGACTACCGTCACCCCACCAATGGCTTGGTATATACAGTTTAAGACATTTATTTCTCAAAAAGAATACAATTCACTTAATATGGGAAATACAAATTATTCTTAAATACTAATGTTGATCTGAGAAATGTAGGTAGTCAAACAAATTAGTAAGTAGATATTATTTGCACAATACTTTTCAATGTTGTAGGTAACCAGACAAAAAAGTACATACCTATTTGTTGTGTAAGTGAAGTTATTACGTATCGTTTCTTGAAGGCAATGGCAATTACACGTTGTTCATTGCCTTCAAGAAACAAACTTTATACTTATGATTTGTATACATTACATTACTGAGACAAATATAATTGTATTGTGGCTAAATATTAAATGATGGTACTTAACTTATTAAATTGAATGCTATTGTTGATTAGGGAGATTTTAATGTAAAAAGAGCAAATTAATTTAATTTATGGAAACTAACATTAACTTTTTAAGATAAGCAACTTAATTAAAACCTTGAAAAAAATTTCAAGATGTGGTATTTTAAGGTTTTCTTGTATAACGCGTAGAATTGGATCTCTTTTATGTCACTAGGCAATTTGTTATATAACTATCTATATCTATCAATATCTCTATATAATTTTGGGTACTAATTTTCTATAAAGGTTTGAGGAAAGCGTCAAACTCCTGAAACTTACATTCAAAGTATGTTACGAAATGAATCACATATAAGGGTACTGATTATTTGTGTACTTAAAACAGCTGTTGCAGGTATCTCGACGTTCAAGGTGGTACTGCTGAAGGGAGCGTGACTACCACCTTCAAAGTCGATTTTCTCGAAAACTATTGAAGTCCAATTTTGTTGTTCGAGTATTAATTAGTACCAATCAATGGAGTACTAAATATTTACCAAATATGGAAGCGATGGGCGTAGGTGGTCCTGCGATAGTCACGGACATGCGACCTCATTGTATACCTAAGCTAAGGTAATATAATGGTATACCTATACCAACCATTACAATCTATTACTTCTATGCCCAATCCCATATCCATACAATTATACAACAAGGATGAGTTACTGTTGTGAAATGCGCCACCTGTTCCGTTCCGTAAGGACTAGTGCACATAATATGACCACGTTATAACTTCTAAATACAATAAATAGGAGTCACTGCTGTTTATCCGTAAACTTTAAATAAAATCGTACTTTTTAGGGAAAACCTCAAATCGAATACAATGAAAAAGTGGGTATGAATAGATATCAGCAGAAATTTTATTTTGACGTTATAAAATAATAACTGTATATATATTCATTAAAAATGTTGAATATTTTCACACTGGCAGCTCAAGTAAACTGTCAATGTCATTGGTTGGTCTCTTAATTCGACTACACAGATGGCGTCAGATAGTAAGATATCGAAATAGAAACCCTAACACAGATGTCGCTAAAAGGCTTACGAAAGCGTGTGAGCTGTTTATTGCTTGCAGGGTTCGAACTATTATGGGAGTGGGACTAAACCGATGACTGAGGATAATTTATTCCAAACGTTTTGAGACTTTTAATTTTGTTTTCTTTCTTTTTCTGTTTATCCGTGGTCCAAAATATATCTAAATCGAGTCAATCATACCTACATACTTTCAACAGCCAGCTACATACGATTTCGTGTGTTTCATGAGTCCGGGACCTCAGACTATGCCTGCCTATGCTTGGATACAGGATCTGAATAAATAAAACGATGTATTCGAGTAGACATTCAAGTCGTTTCATCAGTTGTTTAAAATAACTCATTTTATATCGTCCATTAACATTAAAATGACGTACCTACACGACTTGTTTTTATGACTCATTACTGTTTGGGAAGACCTAATCATCTGCATCATTAACCCTGGGGTCACGGTAATAAATAATTAGAATTAAAATATACTAGTTGTGACCAAGTCTGCTAGTGTTTAAGTTTGGAAACGATTCGGGATCGAATCGCAGGGTCTGAATTCGGCTCATCTGTGCTGAGGTTTTCAAAGTTCAATAATTACAAATCGCTACCATGTTGAGTTGAAATGGGTAGGTACGTATGTGATAACTTGAACCGATCACCAGATTGATCATACAAACACACATGAAGTAGGTACATGTAGTAATAAGGTAAGGTCGGGTAAGATACGTATACGCAATGCCGTATGATGGTAGGTTATTTTTTAGTAAATGGTGTGATATTTATCTTTTTCTAGAAGCGACACAATTAATTCGCTCATTCAGCAGTTTTTTGGTATTACGTCGGTAAATAAAAAAATGATAACGCGTGCTTGCGTATAATTATGTCGTAGTTTTTAAGTAGGTATTCATAACCGGTTTTGAAAACAGTTATTTAAAAAATGTTAGGACTTTTTGACCTCAATGTTTTACTTTCCGATTAGGTAGTACCTATAGCTATGTTAACTGTTGAAAATGGCTACGAGAACTTGGACAACATTTTAGAACTTAGATTGAATGGCCACTGGCCATCATTTTGTAACGACGAGGGTACCTAACTGCTGCTACTAAGTCAGCCTCTGGGATCATCTCCTGGGTTTTTGAAAAATGGTGTTCTAATCATAGCGTTGTAACAGGGGATACGTCATCAGGGTAGAAGCTTAAGAGCCCTGTCAGAGAATTAGGTTTTCACTCACAAAATTGCTGACTCATCGCATTATGTATAAATTAGGCAGTTGCAATTACGTTTATTTTAGGGTTTACTAGGAATTTTTATAAAATTTTCATAACTATGGTTTATTTTGGTATAAATTTTACGTAATAATATTAATGTAGGAGAAATTTACAGTTAATTCTGAGCGTTTTAAGTAGTTTTATGGATTTGAATGGGTTTTTTTGACGGCTATTCCATTCTTATTTCAAATTTCTGAGGCTGCTATATTGAACGAAACCACTAGGTAATTAAGGAATATCTATATATATAAAGCTGAAGAGTTTGTTTGCTTGAACGCGCTTATCTCAGGAACCAAGTACTGGTGCGATTTGAAAAATTCTTTCAGTGTTATAGCTCATTTATCGAGGAAGGCTAGCTATATCATGACGCTAAGACCAATAGGAGCGGAGCAGACGAAGTTGCGCGGGTCAACTAGTCTTGATATATTTTTCATTTCATTTGGTTAGTACAGCAGTTCAATCCACGAGCTCAAAAAGTGAAAAGTGCAGTCGTGCTTTTCATGAGAAACTTACTTCGGAATTTTGACTTTTTACAAATATGAGAGAAAAATGCGAAAAGTGAGATGAGTGAGTGAGTGACTAATAACTATTCTCAATCCAAGAAGCCAAAGTTGTCTAAATATTTCAGTTTCTAAGAATAAGAAAGCCAAAGTTGGTCATTTTGCGCAAAAAAACACAGTCAAATTTTAATAGGCCTCTTCAGTTATGGTGTGGGAGGGCGAAGGCAACAAAATACGCGATGAGATCAAAAGTTTTAGTATAAACGAGTAATTGTGACAAGAATAAGAGTACCTGTCCATTACAGCGGAGAGAGGCAGCGGAGCAGAGAAACTGAGAAATTTTAATCAATGTAATTGCATTAAATCTTCGCACTATCTCTGTGTCGCACATAGTACGTCATACGATAGTAGGTACAGTCACTGATAGCATCTAGAGCTCGTGTAAAAAAAAGGTCAACTACCCAAAACCAAAATATCATCTACATAATTAATGACTGCAACCGTCATAATAAGGAATATATAATTTAACAATGCAAAATGGCTTATCTTTAAAATGTCAAAGGTTGTCACATAATAAGATAGTAGTTACTATAAAGACTAGCGATTCACAAAGATGAATTAGTAAGAATTTGAAGATTAAAGACATCCGTCAAATGTCTTTAAATATGTGGAAAATTTTAGTCTTACTGGTTTTCGTCGTGGTGGACGCTGGCAGTGTGGAAGAACTATACGGTAGCTGGGTGCCAGTCGCGTTTTACCCAGTGACCACGTACGTTCCGACTTGCAGACGAGTGTCTTTCGCGAAAGATGTTAACAATATCCAATGTACGTGTGCGGACGGCAAGAACACGACGTTGCTGGAGTTCAGCCTGCCGGGGCAGCGCGCAGAGCGGCTGATGTTCCCGGTGCTGGCGGTGGAGACCGCCGGGGACGTGGCGCCTGCCTTGAACGGCTCCTGCAGATGTGGCGACATCGAATATCGAAGCCGCAAGGTCGCCGTGGTAATCAGCAATACCTACTTCGTCCTGTATGAGACTCAGAACAGCGCACTGTTTACCGAGGCCGAATCGAACGCTGCGCAAATTTTCGCTCGAGAAATCCCGACGTTTGCGGAACTGCGTTCTATTGTGAAAAGTGTTAAGGATATGGTAGAGGGGAATAGTGGTATCATGTGCACATTGGAGTATTTCGATGCAGAGGCGCGATACAAGGCGCTCCGTCGACAAGGTCTGCCACGGGAGGGAAGGCCTCGCTCGCTGCGGGTCCAAAACTTTACCTAACTTGGTCAAACTATGCAATGAGAACCTACCTATACGAAGTTCATGAGAGCCCATAAGTAAATAGGTACCTAATGTAGATGAGCATTGATGATATCGAAGACTGATGGGGACCATGGAATTGTAGCTTCAAAAATGTTATTGATAATACAGTATCATATCGATCTTTTATTTATTTGAACTTTCAGTTATACCTTTTTGAGCATAGGTACCCCATCCAGCCAATTTGGTACCTATAAGTATTTCCTAAACTAGATCACACGAATTCCGTGTGACCTAGTTTATTATACCAACTAGCCCATAAATGTGCTATGGATAAACTAGTTTGGCGTCGAACTAACGTGGTTTTCATAAAATTGTGTTTTGCCGAGACATCTACTACCTAGAACTATTATGAAAGTTCCATGAGATAATTATTTATGATTATAATATGACATTGAACCTACCTACAACCGAAATTAGTAGATAAAGTATCTCCTGCTCCAACTTTATCACGACCTCTGACTGCTGCGAGTCGCTGCTGATTTGGACGATATCCTGGTGCCAATAACTCTACTCATATCTAGCTAAAACATAGGTCGGGTCGGGTCATGTCTTCGATACATCTACACGTAGCCAATAACGTTGTCCGGATATAACGTTTCCACAGCTGGGAGTCTGGGTCACAGTTGCCCCTCTCTCTGAGAGGTTCTCATGCCCGGTTTCTTAGGTTATAATCGGTCGTTTATTTGTCTGTTAGCGCTATACAAATAGCGCCACTAATGTATAATTATTCGTATTATTTAATTGATTTTACTTTTGTTAAAAGTTAAGTGTTAAAAGTATGTTTAAATGGAAGTTGTTATGTTATTTTTACTATGTATTATTTTTAGGAATAATTTTAGACACAACGTAAATTGTTATCGAATAAATTGAATTGAATTATAAACGACCGTTAAAGTACCTCAGAAACCGGGCATCAGTGATCTTTATTAGCTTAGCTGCAGCTTTTAGTATTAGTAATTACCTTTTTAAGAAAAAAAACAGCACTTATCTTCTCCATTTATCTATACAATTATGTAGGTATGACTCTCTAGGCCCTTCCTTCAAACGAAACGACATGTCCCACATTTTCATTCATTGATAATAATGAATGAAACTCACACCGTCTACAGACTACAGACACGGTACAGCCAGACTTCAAAACTCACACCCCTCATTTTCGTGAGGAGTACTGGGGAGAGGTCTGGCCCTTGGGGGCCCTTTTCTTAAAAGGGCCTTGAACTCGTTAGTCTGCCGTGAGGCTTCGACTTGGGAGGTAGGTACTGTCTCAATGCAATCTGCTTAACTTTACGACAAAAACAGCTGAAAATCATGTGCCTAAATAAACAAAAACCCTAGTTATAATTTTGTAAAAAAAAATGTCGAAATTCGTCATCTGCCTATAGTTTCTACAAAAGGAAGTTGGTATAATTATGTACCTAGATACGAGACAAGCTTTCACGAGTTCACGAGGGCAATTTTGATCCCGATCGCGTCAGTCGGCCACTGGGTCTCGAACAGAGAGGGAGGCTTTTGTATGTTCGAGAGAGTTCGTGTGATCGTATTTATTTACGAAACAGGCTGTTTAAAAGTTTGGTTAAATCTATGAGTTAAAAAATGAAAAGTTAGTTATAAAAAATATTAATAGTCTAAATAAGTGCTTTTTATTAGTTGTGTAATAGTTGGATAATAATTACGTTGTATAGACCTTTAGGAGTCAGATGATGGATGGTACTGTGATACCGCGACTTCGTACGCATATCCCGTTTTTCCCCGTTCCAAAAAACTATCCTATCTTTTAAGTTGGATCAAATAACAGATAGTTACAAAGTTTCATCAAAATCGGTTCAGTAGTTTAGGAGTCCATCGCGGACAAACAACGTGACACGTGATTTATATACATTAAAATTTTGAATACAATAACTCCCATACAAATTCAATAGTTTTCAATGTATACGTGCCTTATTGAGAAAAAATTGTTTACAATTTCACGCGATATTTTACAATCTTACGGTGTCTGCGGACATGTGACATGTGTCATGTGACATGACATGTGTCCGGTGACATATACAAGCAGTGTGTGGTATCACAGTACCGCTTTAGGAATAATTTAAATAAATAACCAATTGGGATTTAACCATTACTTATATTCGACATCTGCCTTAGAAGTAAGCTACTACAAGACTGACATAATTTAAAAAAAAAAAACTAATTTTATCGTTCCTGTTTTCAAATACTCTGCCAGCATGTATATGCAAAGAGGTTCACATGGTTTACATTACCTACTTCTGGCAGTTTTTTTGGGATTCCCTGTGGTACAAAGTTAAGAACTCTACCTGCGTCTGTGTTTCCGAACGCTTACAACCCTCATCTCTTTAAAGTCAGAGTGAACAGGCTCCTGGGTAAGTTCGCTCTTAAGTAGACTCTGTCTCTGTCATCTCTGACCTAGACTAGAGTTAAGAGTAAACACATCTCAAAAAAAAGATGGTTTTAGCTTAAGTTTCTCCTACTTTTACTAATCGTTGCTTGGTTTCATCACCACTTCACGTCTTTATGGACTGGGCTATTTATAGTGTAGGTAGGTAACTGCAATAAACGGCTAGAATGAGTCTAGAATACGTCAAAAACAGACGAATTAAAATAGTTACTACTAAAGAAAAAGAACAGCTGCTCAGTATAATTTTGCCCCCATGACTCGGCAAAATATGTTTTTCTTTTTTTTTTAACACAAAACGTGCCTTTGTCAAAATGTGTGTCATACATGATGCCTGGAAAAAAAGTCATTCCGTAATAGAAATCAGACAGAAAATGTTCGATAGAGCAATTTGGCTATGGTCGAAGCGGTCGCGTCATGAATATTTAATCTAGCCAACGCCCAATACAGTCGTTCACTTTAAATACCACCTCCGAGGAATGGTTTTAGTTTGTATACTAGAAAGGTTTAGGTTTTAAATAAAGGTAACTATTTTGTTGTATTTTTTTGTTAATCTTCTTTTTTATAAACTTAAGCTTTTTAAATTAAAATGCAACAAAAACTATAATGATTACTAAATCAGTTGAACCATTAGCTTAAGCAGCAGTTTATTTTTTTAATACAACCTGTAACAGAATAAACGCAATACCTCTTAAGGGGTCATTGAACTCATCATTATGAACAACTTTCACTATGGGATCAACAAAGATATCGCAAAAAAAATCGACTCCCCCATACATTTCTCAGAACAGCTGATTTTTTTCGGGATTGGTCCCATAGTAAAAGTTGTTTATAATGATGAGTACAATGACCCTTTAAGAGGTATTGCGATTATTCTGTTATACGTTGTATGTGTTTGTGTAAAAAGTCACATCAAAATTGTTTAACTTTATTTAACTACCTAAGCCTTTATAGTATAGGTACCTAGGTCCTTGCTTGCCATTGCCCAACCATGTTGGGTCGACTTTCAGTCTTACCGGATGTAACTGAATACCACACACATTTGAAATAAGTAAAGTCTGGTGGCTGTGGAATCCTAGTTCTTAGGCTCCTCTACATCTTAACCGCTGAATCACTTAGTTGCATTACACCGTAGTCTTCCGATCATCTTGACTTATGTACGCTTGCACTGTCTTTGAACATGCATGCCATCTCCTCAATAGGAGATGAACGGTTTTTTCGAAGACTACCTAACAAATTCCAAAATGCGCTATCTTCCAGTGGCCAGCATGAAACACAACTAGCTAATTAATATAACCTATCAAAATGTTAGAGGCTTGAATACTAAGCTGAATTTCTTTAGGCACAATCTCTTGGCTCTCCCCGCTGATGTCATAGCTGTGACAGAGTCGTTCCTCACAAGTTTAGTACTTGATTCGGAAGTCACGGATGGAGTGTGTTACGTCGAGACCGCACTACTGCTGTTGGCGGCGGCGGCGTACTGCACGCCTGGTATCACGACGACGCGCTGCTCTGATCTGGAGACATTTGCTGGTGAATACCTGTGGGCACGTTTTACGACTGACTGTGCCACGTTCTATGTTTGTGCAGTGTAGGTACACATATCCCAGACCCTCAGATGAAATATATGAGTTGGTTTCAAAAAGTGGAATCTGTTATTTGTACCCATTGAGATATAAAATACCCAAGATACACACTCAGCATCTCAAAAACGTCCGCAAAAAACAAGCGCTATTGTGCACAATACATATTTGTATAATTGTGCACTAGTTTCAAACAGTCTCGCATCGCTCGCCATACTGCACTGCTTTGTAAAACAACTATAAGCGATCCGTGTAAGGTTGAATTTGCAAAAAAATTGCGCATCACTCGCCATACTGCACTGTTTTGTAAAAAACAACTTTAAGCGATCCGTGTAAGGTTGAATTTGCAAAACAAAATTGTTTATAGTATAACTACACACAACTCACACATGACATTTGATACATGTCAGTTTTTGACGACAGTTTCGAGTGTTGCATTAGGGTTTTTTATATATCAATGTTTGTACCTTAAAAAGTGTAGTGATTTTCGTTGGTCATTTAAACATAAATGCTAATCGCACTTCGAAGGATATCTTAAATTACTATTGTTATTTTCTTAATGTTTGTGGCCTGACAGAGGAATGAGGTGATGAATGCGTAGGGAGGTAAGTTGGATGTGGTGTTGGTGTCAGACAGCATTAGTTTTGTTGATGTGTCTGAGATTGACGGAGGGGGCGATGAGACGCTTATCATCCGCCGCTTGAGGTATGTTTAACACCAACTGATACAATGTGCCGCTCTAGCTCCGAAAAAGTAGAGTCCTAGTAATCTCGATGACTTAGGGACTGGAATTTTTCAAAAGGTAATTTTGAGGACATGTATAAACTAATTTTTAGAAGCATCATGGCAAGGGGTTTTATTTGCCCCTGATGTTGACTCTGCCGTAGAATGTTTCTAAGATATTTTATACGGCACTTTTGATAATTGTATACCAAAAAAACATAGGCCTAAAAAGCCACCTAGGCGTTACTTAGTTTGGTTCACGTCAGAATTAATTAAATACATTCAGTGTAAGGCTGAACTACACAAGAAGTGGAAAGATTCACAAAATTGTGACTTTTACAATCAGTTTTTACTTCTTATATTAGGTCGAGTATCAAAAATAGAGCTTCCCTTGCCTACGATGAATACATTAAAAGAAATCAAATTAAACTTAGACGTGGTCCTCGTGTGTTCTGGTACCATATCAATAGTTTAAAAGGCAGAGGTGGCTTTGAACCTAGGATTTAAAACAATGGGGTGGAGCACGTCGCCAGTGATACGGCGCAGGCCTTTTCCAACTTTTTCGCAAGCGATTTCTTGCCTGACCCAACAACCACTCAAACTTAGTGCATATTGACAAAATAGAATTGCAGGATGTAGAACTTAAACCTAATTCCGCTGTAGATCCGGGTTGCATCCCTCCTTACATATTGAAGGGATGTAAGGAATACATTTATACACCCGTACTTCACATATTTAATTTAGCACTCGCCACAGGCAAGTATCCACAGCGCTGGAAGGTTTCGCGAGTTCATCCGAAAACTATCGACCAATTGCTATATTGTCATTACTTCCCAAATTATTTGAAACAATTTTACATAAATTAATTAGTTACCAGATCCAACCATTTCTTTTTCGGTTTTCGATTGAACCGTTCTGTTAGCCTTTTAACGCTTGTTGATCGATTAATAAAATAGAATTTATCTTTAATCAAGTATCATGACTCAACTATTAGAAAATTTAAGACCATGTTAGTATACACACTGATGAAAACAAACAAGAACAAATAATGGTGGATCACTGCTGCGACAAACCATGCGTGCGTGTGTGGCTTAATTTTAAGTTTTTTTCCAGCCCTGGCTTGAATTTCTATTAAAGCTACCGACTGCGGACTGTGAGTCCGGTTAAGCAGACGACAACCTCACATGTTGACTTGCAAGACGAAACTCACAGGAAATATTGAAGATCGACTCGTGCGTCTTTTGTCACTGAGCCAGGATGTTATTTCTTCAATGGACCTCCACGGAAACGGAAGGTCTGCATTTTCGGAGGGGGGAGGCAAGTTCGTCCGTGGGTCGCAACGTTACTCCGTACGTAGGTATTGACCAGATGAAGAGAAGTAGTACCAGAGCCACCAACGGTACCAGAGGTTTGTATACTTGTTATGTAAAGTGCTTAGGATATGGGATGTGGGCTATTGCTCGCGGAAATTCTACCGAGTTACTCGTATGTTATATTTGGGTCTCAGGTGTTTGAAATATATATAGGCACAACTCACATGTACATACAATTTTTATTTTAAACGTTTTTGGTGGTTTTACATCAAATAAAAAAATGTGATTCATAGGTACAGTAGGCCACACGTCAATTATGAAAAAACTGGCTGGCCAAGTGCGAGTCGGACTCGCGTGCAAAGGGTTCCGAACCAATTTCATTATTTTAACAAGTTATTTTAACACTACAAACTTTAATAGGTTTTTCTGTAATATAAACTATTATCTGCATTTTTTTGTCAATAGTTTCGGAGATAAGGCCCCCCCCCTTATCTCCGAAACTATTGACAAAAAAATTGCAATGGCAATGGTCTAATTTCTTCAATAACTTCAAAACTGTTTATATTAAAATTATGAAAAAATGTAGTTAAACCAAGTTAAACCCTCACGGTAAGCCCTTTTATTTGATATGTCATACGATACAGTTTGAATTTCTTTTTGTTTCTAGTTTGATTCCCAAAATTACCCCCATGTATATCAAATTTCAACAGAATCGGTCCAGTAGATCCGGAGAAAATTAGCTGTGACAGCAACAAACTTAAAATATAACTCACCAAAACATGACAATTTAGCATGACTCGACAAAATGTTCTGAAAAGTTGTTTCTTTTTTCTCGATTTCGGGGTTGGTCCCGTAGTTTAAGTTATTGTGTTAATACTGTTACACATTGTGTATTGGCTTAGCTTTGTTACTAAGCTTATTTACAAAGGTGAGTTTAACCCACAACAGGGTTGGTATTGGGTACTTATCTTCTAATATTTAAAAATCTCGAGTAACGGTGTTTGTCGACCGATTTTCATGTGTGTGTATATTCGGTAGGTATGAGAATAGGTGGCAGGATTTTTTTTTTTTCAAAACAACGTTTGCCGAGTCAGCTAGTATAATATATTTATGTTACTTAAAGGAACTGTTAATTACATTTGAAATACATGTGTTGCTTTATCATCATTATCAACTATATTGTTGAAAATTTGTAATTATTTAGTGCTATTTTATTTTTCTTGGTGAGTTTTAATCAATTAACATTACTATTCTTACTTATTAAGTGGTTCTTAACTCGTACTTAATAGTAGCTGACTTATTACCTATTTTTAACCCCCGACGCAAAAACGACGTGGTGTAATAATACTTATACTTAGTAAATACGAAAGATTTGCGGTCCTGTATTAAACTAAAAGGATCGATAGAAATTATTTTTTACTGTTTAAATGTTTTTTTGTCGGGGTTTTTTATATTTTTAATTTAATTTTTTAGTGTCTTTTTTTCCTTTTCGGTCTTATTTTATATTATCTTCTATGTACAGACATCGATAATCTTACTTAAGCAAACTGTTTTTTACACTTAAAATAAATTAGTTACATTTTTCATTATCATTTTCTACTAGTAAACTTTGCGATATAAACTCGCCTCACCTACGTCCATAGGGGCGAGCAAATGTGCACTTCGTCGCCTAACTGTTACGGTACGGTAACATTTTTTCTTCATTTTCTTACTGTATTATATCTACGTAAATAGTGAGGTTTAATAATAAATACTTAGATTATTACATATTTAATTATAATTCTTAGTTATATTGTGTTAGATACTTACTTATGCAAACTGTAATTTACATTTCAAATAAATAAGATTTTTCATAATCATTTCCTAGTTACAATTTTTGCGATATTAAAGCATGTTCCCCACGGATGTAATCCAGCGTCCCATCTAAGGTGACCTTGCTTGTTGCCATCTATGTAGACGGCAGATGCAATCCAAATTTAAACACAATTCGCGGATGGAAACCAAGCTCCCACCAAGGTCACCTTGGATGGAACGCTGGATTACATCCGTGTGGAACATGCTTAATTCGACTCTTAATGTTCGTTCTACTGCTCTCTTCCGTTTGGAAACGGTTTGGAAGTAATTTCTGACACGAGCCTTGCGAATGTGTATTCTGGGTTTGAGTGATTTCTATCCCTTCTATATTGATCTCAGTGGCATCGACAATTTTTCGATCTTGGGTTCTTGTTTCGTGTTCAGTTGGCAATAAAAATGCTTGTTAACGTACGTATTTAAACACTTATAATAATATTAGCTTAGAAAGATTTCAACTTTGTTATAGAGCTACTTGAAAGGAGAAAAGCAATGGTACACAACATTTGACTTCTAATCAGGATAAAACTATCATATCTAGGTATAGTAATGTGTCACGGCATTTAGCCATCAAAACTATCATATCCAGGATTTAATAAGGATAAAACTATCAAACTATCATATCCAGGAGCAGTAATGTGTCACGGCAGTTAGCCATCTGGATAGTTCTGGTGGTCTGGTAGTGGATCTGGATAGTTTTATCCTTAACTAGGGTTATGGAGTGAAGACACGCGAAAGATTGTGGCTGAAGGAGGAATTATTCGAGCGAGCAGGAGATATGGAAGGCTGTGACCACCCCGACTGCTACTGTTGAATCAGCTGAAGACGCCAAAAACTACTCGTTAGGGGGTGTACAGAGGTTTCTTGTCCGTCAATGTGATCAGTGGCTGTCATGTATGGGTTACAGCAGGTGCATTACGAGGCCTGGGAGCGGAGATTCCAAATGAGCCAAAATATACCCCAAATGGCAAATAATAATTACATTATAAGATGTTGGCGTGATTTGAAGTCGATGTCAGATGGAATTTGGTTGTAGACAGCTCGTGAGTGTAGCTTCATCAGGCAGCCGTTTCCAAGCTATAATGAAAATGTAACATGTAAGGATATTTGGTTTGTAGTTTTTTTTATTTAGGGTTTAGTCAAACACATTTGATATTTTAACTTCTCACCTTGGTTGGTGCAGTGGCTAGGTGGGTAGTTGTTGCGGCAGGCATGACAACAATTAGTAACGAAGAAAGGGTGAGGGGTGGGGGGGACAGTGACGTGTCGTCAGCTGCTTGTGAGGCTGCCGATGGCGGGCCACTCGTAGCCCTCGGAGACGTCCACTTCTGATCGCGGGGTAAACTCACTGGCTTCGACCCGTGGATCAGTGAAACGGGCAGCCTTCTCCATGCCTCTCTTCCTAGAAATAGTGAGTTCTGTGAAAAAAAATATTAGAACTGTTAAATACTTATTTAGTATTAATTTCAGGCTTGCTATGTAGCAAGTGTCGAGTTTGTTCCTCGCTAAGAAAATACTGGGCGGCATCAGTTTTCGCAGTATAAAATAATGTAAAATTTGAACAACTTTTAACAATTTGAAGTAGGTAATAAAGCTATTTAATATTTTACAACTTCTAGATTTATTTTGCTGGCACTTCACAAAATCATTGTTTTTAAAGATTTAATCCACAAAATACAATACCACCTGAGTACCTATACAAAGCATGAAGTCCCTAAAAGTAAAGTCATCTCATGAAGACGTGTTGTTAAAAATGCGTTACAAAGTCTGAATAGGTATTTTTTTAATTGTTTGTAATTTTATTTTATACTAGCTTCTGCCCCCGGCTTCGCCCACATAATAATTATTTGTAAGTTCAAGGGTTTTATCTTTTTGGCACAAAATTCTTCTTACAAAATCAAATATCTGCTGGTCAAAGTCCCGTTAAAATCGTTCCAGCAAATTTGGAGATTAGCCGGAACAAACAGACATAAAGATTAACAGACAGACAAAAGCTTAATAGTTTGTTTATGTGTATAAGTACCGGTAAACATTCATAATCATTTGGTAACGACCAGCCAAGTGCGTGTCGGGCCACGCGCATTGTAGGGTTCCGTACTTGCACGTCACAATTTGTAACATCTTGTAGGTAGATCAACTTTTACTAGTTAACTTGTAAAGCCTATTTAGCTGTGATAGTTTTCCTTTGTAAACGTTATATATATGCTACTACCATGAATTTTTTCACCTCTACAAAAACAACCGTTTAGCTGGGGGGACACGCTTGACTCTCACAAAATATTAGCACTTTAAGAGGGGACTCTAGTCGATAAATAAATCTTGGGCCTTTCTCCATACAAACACTGGATGATGCTGCTAGAGCATCATCCACGAAGAAAACAGCGGAATGTGTTTAAAAATAAAAAATCTCGATCGAATTAATACGTGCCTCTATCAGTTTGTTTTTTCCAAAACATAATTACTTAAAGAATTATGACAATCCAAAAACCCGAAAAAACAGCCCGTTTTTACCGCCACGTTCAGACGACTATCAGACAAATTTGATAAGTTTTTAACAAAATATAAAATAATAGAAGCATAGATATAATCTTCCTCTAAATTCTGATATGTCTTTTGGTCAAATTTTTATAGGTAAAATCAGCCTCTGCTGCAGTTGTCGCTTTCGCACTTTACTTGACAGGGCGCAGCGCGACGGCATCGGCAAAAGTTTCATCAAATACCTATTTTTCAAATTCCTCGGGACTAGACTCTTAAAGCTTACGGATCCTTGGATGGAGAAAACGGAAATATTTTTAAACGACCTATCCAACAACACCTATCCATGGGATAGACTATAAAAAATAATCGCCACATTACTTGCAGGGGTGTACACTTTTTTAAGATTTTATTTTACCACTTTGGTGGCGTCATTTATACAAGGTATTTCTATTGTATCCATTAGGGAAAAATTATTATTTTCTGCTAATTTTATTAAATCTGCAATATCTCTTCTCAGCGGCACGGAATGTGGCCCAAACATAAAGCGATAACAAGTTAATTTGCTGTCGCGTATCAATATTTCAAGTAGCAATTTGTCAATACGTTTGTTTTTGTTTTGTTAAGAGGGTAAATACCAAAAAAAAAAAATAGTTTTTGCACTTTGTGCCTCTTTAATCTCATTTCTGTGCTAGAACGCAAACGACACTGGTGAGTTAAAATTCGATATTTGAATGTTCACAGCATTTATTGTTTTACTTTTGTTTTTAAATTAATCTGTAGTTATTCTCGCTTCGAAACGCAAAATACTGCCTCTTACTCCAGACCAAGTTGCATAAGCTGTGTTGCTTAGGAGTCAAGGGCGAACTCAGCGAGAAATTGCTGAAACTTTAAGTGTACCGCGAACAACTCTGCGGTATGCCTTGAAAAGGTACGACCAGACGGGCCTCTATACAAGAAGATCAGGAAGTGGCGCAATCAGGTGCACGTCAGCCCGAGATAACCGCTTTATTACTCTTACAATTCTGAGAAATCTGTTCCTCACTGCCGTTGAGATACGACAACGCCTACAAACGGCAAGAGGGGTCAATGTGAGTGAGCGAACAATAGAAAGGAGGATGGAGGAACGTAATTTACGTGCTCAAAGACCAGCCCGTGGCCCAGAATTGCTCCGGCACCATCGCGTAAGTCGATTGCGGTTTGCTCGCGAACACGCAAATTGGACTCACGAGCAGTGGAGCAAAGTTTCATGGACTGATGAATGCAGAGTAGGCTTAAGAGCTCCTGATGGCCGGGAACGTGTGTGGAGAAGGCGTGGAGAGCGGTTTCTTCCAACCACTACAAGGCAAACGGTGAGTTTTCACGGAGGTTCTGTTATGGTTTGGGGAGGAATAAGTTCAGAGGGTCGTACCGAGTTAGTGGTTGTTGAAGGTTGTCTAACAGCAGTGCGATACATTGAACACATCCTTCAAGATCATGTTTTGCCTTACATGGGGTTCATTGGAAGCGAAGATTTTTTATATTGCATGATAATGCCCGACCTCACACAGCGCATTGCGTTTTTTATTACCTTTCGGAGGTCGGCATTCGGAAAATGCATTGGCCTTCAATAAGCCCAGACATGAACCTCATACAACATGTCTGGGACATGCTAAAAAGAAAAATAAGACGGAGTGTTAACCCTCCACAGACCCTCCGTGAATTAAAATCCGATCCGATGGCTGCCTGGCAAGAAATTCCACAAGTGGACATAAAAAACATCATCCACAGCATGCCAGATCGCATGCAAGCCGTTATTTGGGCCAGAGGTGGTAAAACCCTTTATTAATTTTTGTAAAAGTGTGCATTTTGCTTAATTATCGTGATTTTCATTTTTTATTAGTTTCGTGTTTTAGATATTTTTATGATTATTCTATAAAATTTCATTAAATTCTAATTTTTTTTAGTGTTAATCAGTCATTGGTATTAAAAATTAAATAAATAAACTAATTTTACCAAAAAATTCAACATTTTATGTTTTATTTTGATTACAACCCTAAATTGCATTTGGGCCATATTCCGTGCCATTGAGTATATGTAGGGTAAACAGTACTATTGTTGCCCCCCCCCCATGATTGGCACTATACTAATTTATTAGGCGTATTTAGAATGTTTTCTATTTCTAACCGAATTCAAAAATAGGACGACAACCATCTTTCTTTAGCGGCTGTTACAAAAATGTGTGTGGTCGAGTCAGAAAAACCTTAAAGTAATGTGTAGGTTTGGTGGCTAGATTTCGAAGAAAAAAAGTGATTTTTAGGTAAGTTTTATATGCAGTTTCTATCTATTTACATCCATTCGCTAAACTTAAGCATATTAAACGTTATTTTAGCGTTGTGAAAGAGATGCTTCAGTTTTTCTAGTGCTGCCAATGACTATAATTTATTTAGTTTGACAAAATAATCATTGGCATATTAGCCAATTACTATTAGTTCTACCAATTAATTCTTACTAATATTTATATTTGAATGATGCCAATGACTATACCGTACACACTTCTCATTTTAGATTAATGAAAATGCCGAAAGTTCCGAGTGGTAGGAAATATTCGAAAGGATATTCAGATGCAGACCTGGAAAAGCTTTACAAGCTATAAAATGTGGTAAGAGAAAAAAACTGCCGCCCGAACAATTAGCATAAAAAATGCATAAATGCATCTGAAGAAAGAAAGAGCCAAACTGGTGGACCAACTAAACCTCTTTCAGATGAAGATCTACTGAAAATATGAGAAGGCCATTAGATGAAAATAGGATACAGTCTAATAGATAACAATGGGAAGGAGTTTAGTAAGATCTGGGTATTTCTTTATAAGACTGCCAATAGTGCCAATGATTATACATAATTTAAAGTGCCAATTACTTTGACTAAGTGCCAATGATTGTAAAATTCCGTAAATATAAGTTAAATTAGATTTTTAAGTTAATTAAAAATTTATTTTTAAACTTAATGCGTCATTTTATTTATGCCTATTTAAACTAGAACCCGGCAAAACCATTAAAATATTACCAATTTTGTTTATTTACGAGAATTGACTGATTACTAGTAGACCACTGAATATCTATCTAAACAGTAATATAAATAAGTAGGTACCTATGTGATTTTTGTGAATAGGTAACGTTTGTGATTCAAACACTTGCAAGCCTTTCATTATGGCTTGCAAGTGTTTGAATGGTAAAAGCAACTATTATAAGCAGAGACTCCCAAAAAATAGCGAGTGTAGTTTTAATTCTTACCTAGGACGATGTGGTACGTGGAGGAAGCCCTGATGTACTTGTCGCAGGGGGTAATGTGGAGGGTTCAGGAGAGGTTCTATCGAGAGATCGTAGGGACTCAAGCCATGAGTCACAGTCCGTCGTTTCGACCTCCTCTGTATGGTCCAAATTGTCCTCGGGCCACGTGTAAATTTGTTCTTCAGGCGTCCTTACTCGGTGAGTGGTCGGCCTGTTCAGCCCGTGATCGGAGCTGCTCGCGGGCAGCTCTATTCGATTCGTCGACAGGTTGGATTCCTCAGTAACTAACGGTAAACGCGGTAAATGGTCGTACGGGTTGAAAACTGCGGTGTTGGTGGTGGAGTCTACGGTCTGGGTGCTCGACGTGGCGCGGACGGGTGCGCGAGCCTGCGCGCGGTGCGAGCTCGACGGCTGCCATATTGGCATTAAAGTAGGAGGGTCCCTCGGAGGCACGGACAGGTCCAGCGGCTGCTGCGGCTCATAGCTGGTGCTGGGCACGTCAAATAGTACCGCCGGTGCCGCGCCAGGTCTGGGCGGAGTGTACTGCGAGGAGTAGCGGGGGGTGTTGCGAGGTGCTGAGATAGGGACCAGTTTGGGCGGACTACTGGGGCTATATACCAAAGGCGGGCTTTGGGGGGTGTATTGACTTTCGACGCGGAGGGTGACTGTCTGCTGGGAGCTTTCGTGTGTAATGCCCAGATCAATGATATGTCGGATGAAGTAATATCGTTCAGGTGCAGGGTACTGTTGGATGTTGTAGTGAGCAGGGTAGGTCTGGAGAGGGGGCTGGGACTCTAACTCGTTCCCATGCCGGATGATCCGGCTGCTGCGCAGTGCCGCCATTCCAGTGGAGCCACGGTAGCGCTGCTGAATTAATATTTCATTATAAAAAACATTCACAAACGTTTTATTCTAAATTAATATACTATACTAGACTACTATATAACTAGAATGGTAGAGACAGAAAATATCTTTTATGCACCTTATACTTCATAAACTTATTTAAGTTCTATCTACAGGTTTATTGTACCAACATTGGCCAACTGCGAGTCGGAGCCTCACACCTAAGGTTCCGTAGCTATCATAAACCGAAAAAAACACGTCTCTTGTATGGGAGTCTCCTTTAATTTAATTATTTGTTGTATAGAAATACACCTCTGTTAAAATTTCAACTGTCTACCTACTGCGGTTCTTGAGATACAGCTCGCTGACAAACAGACGGACGGACGGAGGGATATATGGACGGACGGACGGACAGCGAAGGCTTATGCGGGCCATACACGTTCAAGTAATTTGATCAAACAGACTGGCACAAACTGTTTGATCAAATAGAAATACGAAATTTCGTATTTCTTCATGGCATTTGACGACTTTTTTTGATCAAATTTGCTGAAGCCAATTTGGTCAAACAGTTTGAAACAGCAGTAATAGGATTCCGTTGGTTACCATTAGGATACGGAACCCAAAAAGAACAAAATGTATAAAATTAACAAGTTTTTGTGAAATTTTGTCATAATCGAAAGTAATCGTTTGCCATCCCGAATGTACGTATGAAGCTTATCCTTTATAGGTTTCATAGGTACCACCCACTCTATGTAATAAATAGCACGAAAAACGACAACTGTTAAAAAAATCCACAGAAAATTCTCCGAGCCCCATAACATTTTTCCAATTTGATACAAAGTTTATATGTAAATCTAAGCCAAAACTAAAAGAAAAACAGCCAAGTGCGAGTCGGACTAGCACACGAAGGGTTCCGTACCATAAACTGGAAAAACACGTTTCTTTTTTGCGAGCCCCCTTTAATTTTTAATTTAATTTTAATTATTTGTTGTCATAGCGGCAATAGAAATACACAATCTATCTGTCTAACTATTACGGTTCTTAACATACAGCCCGCTGACAGACAGACAGACGGACGGACAGCGGAGGCTTAGTAATAGGGTTCCGTTGGTTGCCCTTCGGACACGGAACCCTAAACACTGCTCCAAATAGGCTACTTACTGGTTCGTATGGAGCAAGACGAGATGTGCGCTGATTCTCGTATCCTGTAGAAAATTGTAATATTAAGTATATAATAAGTACCTATGTAGTTTGATTTGTACATTACAGTGCACAAAGTTTGATACGTATATATATATATATATATATAATTTGGTACTAACACCAAAATTGGCTCCTGAGCTATCTTCAGCTTATTTTACTACAGACGTTCTAATAAAATTCAGATTTTTCTTATCAATCAAAGCGTCGTTGATTATTTATTAATTTAATAAGACCTAGGAGTTTAAAGCTACCAGCCTATTCTTGCAAATAGATCACACTATCACATCCTGCCGGGAATATGTTGAGTTAAAATGCCAGTAGTAACCCTGTATTCTGTACCTAGTAGACAACTATAAAAGGGGTAAATTAGAAGCACTGATTAGTACTTACTGTATGCATTGCGAGGGCCGCGGCGGGGCCTGAGCAGCGCGAGCTGGCATGCTATGGACACGTCTCCGCCCAGGTCGTGCCGCCCGGGGGTCCCTGGAACAATACCACGATTCATTAAAATAGTATTCTAGTACACATTCAAAATTAAACTGCTAGTCTTTTTGTATAAAGCGTTACTTGGAAGCCTCCGGGTTCGTACTTACGCGCGCAAAGTATACCGCTCCAAAATTAAAAACACAAGATTTTTTTTTTGATAATGGTTTTTTCGATAATGGTTTATTAGTACTATTTATATTGTTGAAAACGGTTATTGTGAGGCAACCTTTAGACATATGCCATTGTGGAATATTTTTATCTGACTTGAAAAAAAGAAGGAGGTTCTCAATTCTTTTTTGTTTGTTACCTCATAATTCTTAATGGATATATTTGTGAACGGATATACTTTCCGATTGGCCTCATAGAAATATGTATTTTAAATCCAAATAGTTGGAGAAAATATGGCATCAATCAAGGAGACGAAATAGAAAAACACTATAAAGTATAAAATTACTTTAATTTCGGATACGGAAACACCGGCTTTCGAAATTAAAGTTATTTTATACTTGTGTGTATTGGGCAGTCGGTTGTATATTTTTTTAAAGTTTTCTTTAAAAGTGGAGTATATTCTTTTGTTCTATCATCAATAGTTTTCCCAGCGCACGCGATGTAAGGAATTTTATCGGTATTTTTTGCAATGTGCATAAAAACTAAACAAATTTACACCTAAACCTATATTCTGTCTATTGGTGAAAACCGTATAAAAATCCTTTCAGAAGTTTTAGAGTTTATCGGGTACAAACAGACAGACGCGGTGGGGGACTTTGTAGTGATATTGATTGTGCTAGTTATCATTTCGTGTATATTATTATATACAATAAGTATTTACTTACCCTTAGGAGGGCGAATCCTCATCAGATAATCAAGGTCGCTTTCCGCAGCCCACGACGGACCAGCGCGTACTGTGAGGTCACTTACGCGCGATGAATGATGCGGATGCTGGTGATGCTGTGGTGATGGTTGGTGATGTTGTGGTGGTGGCTGGTTATATTGTGGTGATGGCTGGTGATGTTGTGGTGGAAACTGGTGCCGTAGTGGTGGCGTTTGGTACTGTAGCGGTGGTCGTTGAGGCATTACCGGTGGCGGCTCCTGCATTTGCACTTGCATCTCTTGCTCCTGGCGGACTTCGAGCCATGGCTCATATTTAGATGGTTCACCTTCATCTGTTATGATTGCGTCCTCTTTGGCACTAGTTTCCACCACAACTTTCTCCCCCTCAGTCCCAGGGGTATTCTCGACTGCTGCGCTTACGGGTTCCACGTCAGCAGGAGCATTCTCCTCTTCTTTTTCAACACTTTCATTTTCATTATCGCTACTATCCCTTGTGCTGCTATTTCGTATTGTGCCAGAGCCGTCTGCATGTGCGCCATTGAAAACTGATGGTGGATCGATCACGATTTCCAAGCCATTATCGCTTGAGGAGCTGTCTAAAAAAGAAAAATATAAAATAAGAAAGAGAAAACAAAACAGTAAAATAGCTGAAGTTGTCGGGCCGTCATGGCTAATATAGTTAGTTTTACTTGCGTAATACTCCCGTTTTTATACTAGAATAGTTTTGGTAGTTAAATAAAGGTAAATAATCTTGATGTGACTTTTTATACAAATAAACTACTGCTTTTTATCTATTGTTTCAGGGACTTTTATTCTATGAACATGTATACAACTTTATACAACTACATAATTAATATTATTATTATTTTTATTTGTGATGGGTTTGCTCTTGACTCTAGTCTAGGTCAGAGATGACAGAGACAAAGTCTACGATGGAGCGAGCTTACCCAGAAGGAGCCTGTGCACTCTAACTTTGAAGAGATTAGGGTTGTAAGCGTTTGGTAACACTGACGCAGGCAGAGAGTTCCACTCCTTTGCTGTGCGTATTATAAAAGACGTTTGGAAGCGCTTAGTGCGAATTGGTGGAATAGCAACAAGGTAGGGATGGTAAGATGCTGTGCGTCTGGATGTCCGATGGTAGAAGGGAGCCGGTGGGATGAGGTCGTGGAGTTCTTGGGCACACTCACCGAAGTACAATCTGTAGAAGACCGACAAGCAGGCAACCTTATGGCGATGAGCCAAGCTATGCAGCTTGGCATCCACCAGTTTTACGTCACCGATGAGCCTCTTAGCTCTGCGTTCCACCGAGTCAAGCGCGGCAAGCTGATACTTAGCTGAGCCATCCCAAAGGTGGCTACAATACTCCATGCAGGATCGGACTTGTGCTTTGTATAGGGTTAAAAGCTGTCCAGGCCTGAAGTATCGCTTCACCCTATTTAGGGTGCCCAGCTTTTTGGCCGCGGTTTGGGCTTTGTACTCGATGGTGGCGCCGAAGTTGAGACTAGACGTCAACTCCATGCCTAGGAGCTCTAGTCGATTAATCTAAACTAATCAACAAGTAACAAGTAACAAGTTATCACTGACGCGAATAATATAGGTTGAGAGCCGCAGACGAAAAGGTATTTGCTAATATTACTAAAAAAATCCCAACATCCATCATATTTCATTTAAACTCACGCACCAGTGATTCCCTTTCTCTTATATACTTGTGCAATCCATAAATAAGTGGTGAACATCATCAAGTACACCACATACCTACTTACTTCGCAATTGGAGGAATCGGCTTTTTTCATTAAATATGCAAATTTCTTAGAGGGGTCGAAACCTATTTGCTATAACTATAATATTTCTATGTATTTTGTAATTCATAAACCATGGTCTTCGAGAAGGCTGACCCTGTATTGTTCTTGCTTCTCTCATCGAAATAGTCTTTGAATGAGTTATAACAATTATTTTAACTAGACTAAGATATTCCGTGTTAAATAGTTTTAAATTATATTGATTCCCACCCGTAATTGCTAGTCTAGCCAACCTATCAGCCTCATCGTTACCAGTTAACCCGATTTGAGATGGAACCCATTGCAGTCTAATATCCTGTCCACGGCTTTTGAAATTGTGTGTTTGCTTTAGTATTGCATAAGCTAGCGATGCACCTCTGGACGCAGAGGCGCAACGAGCAATATGCTGTAAAGCGCTTCTACTATCAGTAGGTATAACCATGTTATTACCCTGCAAATTATTGATACTGTTAAGAGGACGACATACGCCAACGACCTTCAGGGAACGAAACGCGCACTCGTTTCACACCTGCGCGATTCAGCATTTTTTTGTACTTTCCTTATTCATAATCATAATCATAATTTATTTGTCAGAACATGGCTGGTATGTACATTACATGGTCTTAAGTTTAAAAGTATTGTTTCATCATATTCTACCACATGGGCGTACAAAGGTTAAACAAATGTTACAAAAGTGATTTACATTATATTATAAATAACAATATTTTCAATAATTATAGTTAAAAGTCAAAAGAGAATGTCACAAAATGAAAAAATATAAATAATAATTGAATTAACTTAATATGTCAGTGTCATTTAGGTTGTCATTTAAATGACACTGACATATTGACTGACTTTAAAAAAAAGCCGTAAATCCAAATGTTAAATTGTCTTTGAGATAGTGCCAGGATAGGTTTTGCACAATGTTGAACGAATAAAACTCAAAATTTTCATAAATCAAATTATTCAAAAAAATAGTCTAATGTAACATATATTTTTTCCAAAAAATTACGACTAGCCGTTTAGACGTTATTCTCATTTAAAATCAGTTACTGCGCCTAAAATTGCAATTAGCTCCAATGTCATAATTGATGCATTACAGTTATTAATTTTGAACATAAACGACTTTTACTGGCTCGCATTATACATGCGGCCTGTATATTAACATTTTTAGACCCATCAGTGAAAACTTTATGCCATCCCTCGAACCTTTCATTTAATTCCTTGACGACCTCAGAGTGAGTCACTGAAATTTCTAAAGTTTTCTAACTTTCAATTCAACGCAATTTAAATTACATTGAATTATTTCCTGTTCATCTTTTCAGTCCAAACATCCAGTGAGAACATGTCAAGTAAATGAAGAGTAAATATCACAGGGTTTACAGTCGTTATATACTGTGCAAAGTAACAGATTTTTTTAGTCTGCCAGTACTGACTATGCTCAAATACGCTATAGCTATGCCTTTAGGTACATTATTAGTCCAAGACATACATGTAACACAATATTTAAACGTAAGATAAAGTCTTCTATTATGCAAAGGGGGTATAGCTAATTCAGCCTCCATAACATGTATAGTATACTAGCTGACTCGTCAAACGTTGTTTTGCAAAATACAAAAAAAAAGATAATAGCCTACCACCTATCCTCATACCTACCGAATATACACAAAACATTAAGATCGGTCGAGCCGTTTCGGAGGAGTTTGGTAACAAACACCGTGACACGAGATTTTTATATATTAGATGGTATGTATGTACGCCCGGGACGACATCTGCTATCGTTGTCTCCGCAACCTTGAGGTTTAGGTTCTCAACGCTATAGTTTCTAGTGGACATTAAAACTGCCTCCGTAGTCGAGTGGTTTAGGCGTCTGCCTTGTGACCCGGTGGTCGTGGGTTCGATTCCCACGGGAAGAAACATACTTTGTAAAGTTGTTTTTCAGTTTGGCTAGGACATTGCAGGCTTGAATCGCCTGATTGTCTGATAAAAAGATGATTCCGTACTTCGGAAGGTACGTATAAGCCGGTGGTCCCGGCCGCCAAATGGCGGTCGTCAAATAAACCATGTCAGAGGCCCTTGAGGCGGTTTAGAAACTCTGACACTAAGGGTGTGTGGGGGTCGTTAGACCTTACTGCCCATACGATAAGAAGAAGAAGACTACTTTTTTCACTAATGTCTCGCAATCTCTTCACTCCTCTCGATATATCATTAGTATTTACTTATTAACTACCCGCAACAGCACTCCAATTGGGTTGTTATGATTCTTGCATTTGTTACAATTCCTGCTCACAGTCCTTAATTATCTTGGAGTCAGTTTTATTAGGTACCATCACTGCTATCTTCAGTCATCACTCACAAATATGTGCGTCACGACGCGCGACGTTTCGCTAAACACTGAACTAATGCTTAAACTGATGGTTCAGTTGATTTAGTAATCGTTATTGTTGTATTTACATTGGTTTTAGTTGCATTTTTATTTTGAAAACTAAGTTTTCAAATGAAAAGACACATCAATATTGTTTGCCTTTATTTAGCTACTTAAAACTTTTTAGTAAAGAGGTGTTAACAAGTTGCTACGAGTGGCTAGAGCTCCCAGCAGAAAAGTTGAGGGATTTTTGTTAGACGCGCGCACTCATCTTAAATGTGGCTAACAAGAAAAGTTAAAAGTATACAGGTGACTTGTTATTGAGTGCGTTCATTGAAATAGTTTTAATTAGAGCTGATTAAATTGAAACAATTTTGACTCCGAAAACTCGGGTTCAATATATGTAGACTGTCTCAACGAGTATTGATAGCATAAGTTGAAACATCTGGTACTATCAGATGTGAGCGATATTAACAGCCGTTTTCAATAACCTATCTAAGTTTGAGGAGAGATAGCTTTCCCGAAAGCAAAATATTTTTTTTTTCTATACTGTAATCTCGTTTCACAATTGGAGATAAGTGCTATCTGTGTCAGACTAACAAAAGATAGCTTTTCCCTCTCTCTTATTCAAACTTTTCAAAAAGCCCTCACAATTTATACATATTTAGATTTCCAAGGCCATAGAAATATATTATATTTACGTCCAAGACCGTATTCTACAATATAAAACAATAATACAATCCATAACTAAAGAGTAAAAAAATCCTAGAACATAAACTTACAAAATTCCGATGTGACAAATATTCACTTTACATTTTTCCTTATATTTCTATAACTAGATGTCCTATCGACTTAATTCCTTTAATGATATTTTTATGTAAAAACCTTTCATTTGACACAAATTTTCTAACAATATCTTCATAAACAAAACATCACATTTTCAAATCACCTACGTAATTATTTACACGACAAAATTTTACTTGAAAATTCTCTTACAAACTATCAAAATACGGTGTTATTGGATTTTATGAGAACTAATACACTCTAACTAACCTTATAATACCTTCTTATCAATCACCTTACAAAACATTTAAGCCATATAGTTTTTCCTTATCACTACTTGCACCCTAGAGCGGGGATGGGGTCTCGTCGCCCTCCCATTCTTTCATATTGCTCCTCACACAATCCATCCATCTTTTCTTTGGCCTTCCTCTTTCTCTCCAACCATCCACATTTATATTCATAAATCTTTTAGTAACATCCGTTTTATCCCTCCTCTTCACATGACCATACCAAGACAAGCGATTTCCTTTTAATTTTTCTGTCAATGTCGCCACTTTTAAACTACCTCTTAATGTACTCATTTCTCACTTTATCCATTTTTGTTACTCCACACATCCATCTCAACATTCTCATCTCCGCTACATGCAATCTATTTTGATCCATCTTTTTCACAGCCCAACTTTCTGCTCCATATAATACGACAGGTCTTATTACGGACTTTTACCCTTTCACCTGAGGAGCATCCGTGGGTCGCAAGTTGTTTCAGTGACCTGTCGCCATTTCATCCATCCTGAGTTGAACCGGTGCTTTACGTCTCGGTCTATATCGCCATCCCCCTGGACAAGGTACCCGAGGGTACCAAAAGTCGGAGCAGATCGGTATAGGTGTTCCGGTGAGCGCTATAGGCATAGGAGTGGAGAGACCACCCAAATCGCAGAACAGGTATTCTGTTTTAATTCTGCGCAATTTCAGGCCACCACATCTCCAATCTGCTCTGAACGTCTTGCCGGTTTCGGCAACCAGCACAATGTCATCAGCAAACAGCATACATCAGGGAGCCTCTTTCTGGATGTCCGACGTCAGAGCGTCCAATATCATCAGGAAGAAATAAGAACTGAGGGCCGACCCTTGGTGCAAACCGACTGCTACACTGAAGCTATCTATCAGTGGTGCCCACTGCCGACCGGACTTGAGTATTGCATCGACTGTATATCGCTCGGTTCAACTGCACATACTTCGCAGGCACACCTTTCTCCTTAAGGGCCCACCACAAAACCTCACGAGGCACCCGGTCATATGCCTTTTCGAGGTCATCGAATACCATATGCAAATTTTTATGCACAGCTCTATATTTCACGCACAGCGAAAATGGTATCCGTTGTACCCCGACCAGGCATAAAACCGAACTGGTTCTGTGACATTCTCTTCTCTCAGCCGCCTTTCAATAACTTTTTCTTAGGCTTTCATACTATTTGACATTAGCTTTATTCCTTTATAGTTGTTGCACTCCAGCACATCCCCTTTGTTCTTGAAGATGGGCACCAACAAACTGTTGCACCATTCATCAGGTAAGGCTTTTCTAGCAACAACTTATTGAAGAATAAAGCTAACCACAACCGTCCATCGCGTTGGTTCCGTCTAACGGAGACTAGCTTAAGTGTTATTGAAACGTAGGTAAGAACGACTTGTATGGGCGGTCTAATCTTTAGAAGGCTATCCGTCCTCCCGATGACAGATAGTCAACTTGGGTAGATAATACTATCCGTCAGTAAGTTATTGAAATGCAAGTAAGGTTAAAATGATAGCTTTATTTATCTTTAGTAGCTGGAAGAAAAAATAGATCGGTTATTGAAAATAGCCGTATGACAATCCGCCTACCTTGTCGGGAACAATTGATGATATTTTCCTAGCACCTGTCAAAAGTGGGTACTATTATTATATTCGTACTATTTTATATAGAAAGCTTCGTCTGCAGTTTGTAAGTTAAGTGTTAAATATTTATTTCGAGTAATCTGGCTCAATAAACAAGAGATGTTTCAAGAAATATTGTGACGCTTAATTTCCAAAGATATGGCTATTTTATAAAAATTGTTATTTGAGGGGTTTAATCGTTTATGAGTGAATAGTATCAGTTGATTATTCAGAGTGGAGTAGATTTCTTAGCATTTGCAGTTACGCCGTGAGGCAGAAATTAAAAAAAAATCTATAACTTATCGACCCCAAGTTTTCGGGGTTAAAATCGTTGCAAATCAGTACTAGAATAACCAATTTTATGGAATGCTCTCAATTATCAGTCACCCTGTACTCGTAGATTCAACAAGCATATGCCAGATGGACGGATAGATGTTCAGTTGAACGGATCAAGTTCGATGTGACAAGGATGGTGCGAGTACGTGCAAGTCGCGTGACCCGCGCCCTGAGGGTTGCGCAACACTAAAGCTACCCAATGTTCTTGTATCTCTAGACTACACCAATACCGTTTATTAAATCTTCAACCAGAGTGATACTGATGATGTTGTTATTTCTTCTACAGTGATTGATGATGAATAATAATAATAATATTTCACAACTATCACACAACGCCATCTAGTCCCAAGCTAAGCAGAGCTTGTGTTATGGGTACTAGACAACTGATAAACATACTTATATATTTCTAAATACATAAATATTATAGATAAATTACACCCAGACACAGAACAAATGATCGTGCTCATCACACAAACATTTGTCCTGGGTGGGAATCGAACCCACGACCTCCGGCATAGCAGTCAGGGTCACTAACCACTAGACCAACAAGCCAGTCTAGAATGATTGAACTATGAAAACACTGGGCCATATCCATGGAAGTATTATGAACTATCTTCTTTTTTCTTAGCTTTTCCATCGTGTCATAAGCTTCCAGGCCTTCAGCGGTCTTAAGCGGAAAGACCCACTATTGGGAAGACACAATATTGAGTTTTATTGAAGTTAAAATATTAACTTAATAGGTTCGGAATCCTATTAAGTTCATATTTTAACTTCAAACGTAAAACACGATTGAAAAGCTAAAATAAATAAAAAAAACTATGAATATATATCCATGAATTCGTATTTATGGTTTGAATACAATGTCGTTGTCAAAAAGTGTGTATATGTGACAAATTCGGCAAGACACAAGCTATTTCGCAGACGCTTGCGTCTGTACTGTAAAATTGACATTTTGAGATTGTTATCTTTGGGACAGTAAACTCTACATGGCGCCATTTTAGTCGTCTTACAAAAGCGGCCCACTTAGTGTACCCGACATAAAGTACCTCTAGGTGCGTTTTTTTTCTATGATTCATTTAGATAATAGTACAATAAAAATAAATAATGCATTAGAATTATGAAACACCCTGGTAAGTTTACGTAACAAAACAATGTCACCGTTTCATTCCGCGCCGTCTTTGGAACACAACGTTCGCACTGCGCTCGCTCTTGTATGGTTCAAACTACGGCGTAATGATAATTAATAATATTTTTATTAATAATTCAAATGTTCATAAATATACATATGTATATATTTTTATTGAATGTGTAGTAGTAGTAGACTTTGGATAGATGAAGTGGGCTAGCGTTGTAAGGCGACAAAAATGGCACCGTGTATTTCATACACGCCAAAGTTAAAATTCCAATGCAACACATGGTCACTTGAATTACACAACGCTAAAATCGATGTTTGATTTTATTTGAATTAATATCGAATTGTGAATTCAAACACATAAACATACACAACAAAATGCACCCCAGTACGACGCTTTTAATTATAAAATAGAACAGAAATAAAACACCGTCGAGTGAGTCGAACTCGCGTGCAAAGGGATGCGAACTAATCATATTTTCTTTCATGTTGTTTTAAAATTTTCTGTAAACTTAAAATAGTCTGTATTTTCTTTTTTTCAAAGTTTCAGGCTCAATGGTTTGGGAGAAAAGGGGGGGATGGTCGCTTTTCAAGTATTTTCTTTATTATAAACCCTATTTATTTTAAAAATACAAAAATTATTTAGACTTTAATAAGCCCTTTTATTTAATATGTTGCACGGCCCAGTTTTTTTTCCTATTTACCCCCG
Organism: Lacanobia wlatinum; assembly: GCA_947578705.1. Taxonomy (NCBI): domain Eukaryota; kingdom Metazoa; phylum Arthropoda; class Insecta; order Lepidoptera; family Noctuidae; genus Lacanobia; species Lacanobia wlatinum. Next base: position 34,837,323 of record OX388022.1, read on the forward strand.
CATAATATTTAGTATTGAATATTTACGTACCGTGTCCGGGTCGTCTGGGTCACAGGAGTCCATATGTGTACTAAATATCGAATAAAACGGTCGAGTATATTCGGAGTAAATTGACTGTGACAGGCGGGCCGATAGACGGATAGACAGCCAGACACACTAGTCCATTCAACTTAGTCAAATTTAGTTAAGTATCTCGGAATTTGAGATACAGCTATAAACTCGTATAAACTTGTATTTTTACATCCTAAAAGCTGTCTCAAAACCAACATATGGTAGTTTATTATATATTTTATTTTATTATGGTTGGTTAGGTTGTGGCAGGTATTAATAATTATGTATTTATGAATGTGGTGAACGTACCAAGATGACTGGACTACACGAATGATTTGGGGATTTAGTTGCTTGTACAATCAAAGCCCGAAACGGCGGAGCGCTATGTTCTTTGCCTCTCTAGAGGAAGTGCGGCCGTATGCGGCCAGAATGTGACGGGAATGTGACGGGATCCGCATGAATTTATACTCATTCATGATTGGCCGGGAGAGCGTGACGAAATGCGCAAGTACTCCAGCACCCCGGCCAAAGCTGCAGGAGACCGTGTGGTTTTAGTCCGTAAGAGTTTAACAGATCCCTGCGCCCACTCCAGGGCGAAGGACATCCATGAAGATTTCCACGGATTAAAAAAAAAGACACACGAGTGACCATAAGGGTTTCGTATACTCGGATGTACAGAACCTGTAAACATTGGAATTTTCCTTTTTAGGTTACTTGTACCTACCTACTTCAATAGAGGATTGGACAGCAACTTGAGTATGAACTTTTGTTAGCCATAGTACACGTAGATATTCTGTGAACATTTTAACTGACTTACTATTTCAAATCTAAAGAAACAGCCATTTCACAAAAAGGTGCAACCACTTGGAAAGCAATCCCGCGCGCAGCAATCCAATTGCATCTTTAATTTGTTTGGTACGGGTATAAAAGTGTCATTCAAATTGCATTTTTTTATGTTCGCAGAAGTGCGTAATATACATATTATGTATCATCGCTTTGCAAGCACAGCCGTTTAATATTATACATTAAACTGTTGCAATAGCTTCGGAATAATCTCTATAACTATAGTTTATTATATAGTTAAAATGTTACTTTTCATATTTGTTTTTCGATTTAAATAGATCCCAAACGCCTAGAAACTACACCATGCCTGACAATGAGTAAATTGTATTACCTAGTGTTTTAGTTTTGGAGGTTAAAATAAAAGGGACAAACCGCTAACGTAGCACCTTCGAGCTACGCCGTAGCGCCGTGTGCTACGGCGTAGCTCACATGCGGCAAGCGCAAGCGCAAGCCTGCCACGAGAGATGCACCTGGGTGTTCAATCTCGCCCCGCACTCTGAGCACCGCCAGCGATCCGTTGACGCGAAACATACATCTTTTTTGATTGTTATGTAATGTTTGTATGTGTAAGTTAAAACCAACTTTAGAAAAGCAGAGATATCAAAAGCGTGCTCGTTCAGCGATATAACTATGAGCTCGTATTTCCTGAATTATGAATTGATGTTGATGAACCCTTTTTTGATTGTTAGATTATGGTGATTTGTTTTTATTTTACTTCTATGCTAATTAAATATTTTGCTTCAACTATGAAACTTCATTTGAATTTAGAATTTGCAATAATTATTTGAAACACCAAACTCTATGTTACACAATGGTTATACATTAGAAAGTTTTAATTCTATTGGATCCCACTTCTTTAAATGGTAATTTAAAAAACGACTTAAAATTTACTTAAGTCAGTACTTTTAGACAGAGTTAGTGATTAAAAAAATATCGAATCATAAAAATTCAAGTTTAACCCATAGATTGGTTCCTTTTAAGCAGTCCAGTTGGTTTTATTTTCATTTTCGCTAGCTCTTTAGCATAGGCAGGTCGCAAATATTCAAATAATTATAACACATTTGCTTTGCTTGAGAGTACGCACAGTTACAGCCAAAACTCTTATTCGGTGAAAGTACTTTGCAATACTGAGATTAAATATTATTAAAAAAATAAATATTATTAGTTCACTAATAAGACTTTTAAAATCCAGTGTTTTATAAATATGAAGGACGAATTACACCGAAAAAATAAACGTTTCGCCATCTCTCTTATTCTTTTACATGCTGTCCGTGCATTTGTTATCTTACTCTTTTGTCGCAACTCGGCTGGAAGTAAATTGTTTTGAATTAAGCAGTACCTTTGTGTATATTATTTTATTTTATAAATGTACTTGCTTCTTCCAGCGGCTTCGTCGACGTGAAAATCGACTCGTGATATGAAAAAGTATTACATGGTCTACCCGTGTGTCAAGGTTCATCCAAATCAGTTCAGCTGTTAAGATGGGCAGAGGTAACAAACAGACGAGAGATACGAAGAGATACAGAGTTCCTTTCGCAATTATATATAATATTTGAAGTATGAAACGTGTGTAAATTATCGCTGATCTGATAGTGTTAATTATTTTGCTTTCAAGAGCTGTCGGCATCAATATTCCATAGCAAGTATGCTATTCTATTCTATTTTAACGCAGTTTAGATAATCCAATTGCATTCCAGTTGCGCACAAATTTTTTGACGCCATATTATAGTTAGGAGTTTTATTTTCTAACTTAGTGTATATAGTTTGTTATTTTAATAAAATATTAAATCATTTATTGGCCCAAAGCCGTTTAGTAATTGTTTTTTGTTGGAACGAACACGTTTTTGATTGAATTAGTTTTTTGACTGCCACATAACATGTACCGTTGGCGGGGGCAGCATAATCTCACGCAGTAGCAAGCCCTGGCTTGCGAAGGGCATTTAGAGAAACACGGGTGAGTTTTGTCAGTAAGAGCCTGACACTCCCTCCTGCTCCGCCCAGAGCGGGAGGAGTCATTTAATGATTTCTCATAAAAAAGGCTAACCCACCCATGAATTACGGTTATTGCAAGCTGACTGATCAAAAATATAAGTGTAGGTAACTACGGATATGTAGCCTGTTAACTACAAGTTATGATTTACTCGTCGTTAACACATATCCAGTATTATTTTTTGTACATGGTACCTATAATCTTTTTGCCGTATATTTGGTACGCGTTTTAGCAGTTTTGGCACTTTTTTATTATTTTTATATTCATGTTTTTTTGCTAAATAAAGTAGTAGCTAAGTAAAATACTAGCTAGCTGACAAATTTTTTCTTTTTCATCATCGACGAAAATATAATGCTTAAAAGATTACAATTATAAAGAGAAATCCGAATTTTGCTCTGAAGTCTAAGTTCATGACGCCCTACAAAAATACAGCTGCCGAAATGCTGCCGAAGAAAACAGCGCTTTCGCGAGAGGGACTAACATTGTTGTTTAAATTATTTTAAATGTTAATTTTTCGATCATTTCTGATTCTGTTTTCACTTTTGTTTCACTGTTTTTTAGTGTTTTGTTGTTGTTTTGTTTGCATAATGAATAAGATTACTATTCTATTTTTCGTTAATTAGTTAGATTGTATAATAAAATATGTTTTTCATGCATAATCCCTATTGACAATTTAAAATTTTGATGAACTTAGGTATTTTTATGAAGGCTTATTATTTTATCTATGGTTCTCCTCCATCTCTGCATATTCCAGGTTATATTCGTTCTAGGCCAGGAGGTTTAAAAACTTGTATATTTCAAGCGAACTACCTGACAAGGAAAGGTAAAGGAAACTCCAGAATTTCATGGAAACGAGCGAACGCAAACGTTGAAAACGAAAGGAAATGTAACCTTTTTATCTCCCTCTCTTTTATTTTAACTCCGTTTACGTTAAGAAACTGATGCGGTCTAGTCATTGGATCATTTGGACCAACTACTTATTAAAATATCTACTAATTGTATATTATCCAGTAATTCGATTTAGTAATCATTATTTACATATTTTTCCTATTGATCAAGTTTTGGTAAAGTGATTCTAAGCCGAAATAACGATCTGAGTATCTTACTCATATTTAAACGGTTATCATTTTTGCGAATCGAGAATAACCATATTTAAACGGTTATCATTTTTGCGAATCGAGAATAACCAGAGTGCAATTCTTCTAATTTTTAAGCCACGTTCGGATTCGCATTTTAGTCGCATTCTGGCAAAAAAACCGGCCAAGTGCGAGTCGTACTCCGTTCCTTCGTGTTTTTTTGTTATTTGTTGTTATAGTGGCAACAGAAATTCACACTCTGTGAAAATTTCAACGTTCTACCTGTTACGGTTCATGAGATATAGCCCGCTGACAGACAGACGGACGGACAGCGGAGGCTTAGTAACGTTGGTTACCCTTTGGATACGGAACCTTAAAAAGACTCAATTTCCAATTTTTTTGAATTGGCCCTCTGCTTCTTCAGAATTAGCGAATATCTATCATAGCCACATTTATATCAAATCAAATCGTATATTTCAAATAAACCATTTACAGGCACTTTTGAATTGTCAAGGTCGGTCAGTCCAACAAGATGAAGCTATTTGCACGTTCCAAAGCGTAGATCTCTATGGAGAAGAACGTGCAAGAAACTCCACGGACACTCTTTTAAAAATAATAAATTGTTACAATTTTTTTTTTACATTAAGTTGAAATTATACAAACGTGTGAGAACGATGTAAAAGACGAGCAGGATAAAAGCATCCGGGAAAAAAAGGAACAATTCAAAGAAATATTTAAAATAAACCATGGCAACTGAGAAATGACCAGTTCCAACTGACAGCGCCCGTTCACGAACATGACGCATGCGCTAGCACCATTCGGCTCAACCATTTTGAAGGGAGCCAAATGATCCAACGCATACGCCACCATCAGCCAGACTTATGATACGTTAGATAGGTCCTCACAAGGCAGACTAAGAACTTTATACTTCTTCGGTAAGGTCGACAAAGAAATTCCGTTACCTAACACACCTTTGCAACTCCTAGAAAGATTAAGGTAGTTAAATATAGGTAAACAATCTTGATGAGATTTTTTACAAAAACACATATTAAACAAATAAACTACTGCTATTATGTTAGTGTAGTTATATACAATTGATTTAGTCATTGTTTTCGTTGTATTATATTGGTTTTGTTTGCATTTTATTTTTAAACTGAGTTTTTAAATAAAAGAGACACATCACGATTTTTTATTTTTATCTAACTACATAAACCTTTGTAGTATTGTCTAAACTGACTCAATTCTGCATGAGATCTTCAAGTTTTATAACACTTTGCGTTTCGCAAAATTAGTTACTTATAATTACTAGTCCACCCGCGCAACCTTGTCTGCTCCGCTCCTATTGGTCTTAGTGATATACTCTTATATAGCTTATAGCCTTCCTCGATAAATGCGCTATTTAACACTGAAAGAATTTTTCGAATCGGACCAGCAGTTCCTGAGATTAGCGCGTTCAAGCAAACAAACTCTTCAGCTTTATGTATTAAGTATTTAGATTATATACAATAACTCCAAACTTTTTAAATGACTTGAAAGTGTCCAAATTCAAATATATTGCAAAGTAATTTAGGTATATTCTATATACTAGCATCTGCCAGCGGCTTCGCCCGCGCGTGATCCCTAGGGAACATACTCCCGGGATAAAAAGTAGCCTATGTGTTATTCCAGACTATAATCTACCTCTGTGCCAAATTTCATGAAGATCCTTTCAGGCGTTCTGACGTGACAGAGTAACAAACATCCATCCTCACAAACTTTCGCATTTATAATAATTTTGAAGGATAAGGATAGGAAGGAAGTAGAATTATTTGTATAAAAGACTCCTCTTTTACATAAGACCCCTTTTCTGGTGTCCTGAAACACAGGCTTGCAGCTTAGCTCAGGCACCAGTCTCCCACAATGATTAATTATAATTATGTACAACATTTTATTGATGTGCCTATTGTATAATATTGTGGTGAGAAAATAAACATATTTATTTATTATTTCTGAGCTGATGCTAGGTGAGCTTTTTGGATTTTTAATCTCACAACACATCAAATTAATTTAAATACTGAGTAATGACTAATGATTGAGACCTATAGTACTTATTTGTCGTTTTCGTCGTTCATTACGAACCCAGATAGGTACTCGTAGAAACTTATCACTTAGTAAAGTTAATTAAAATATCTTACAATGTAGTAGGTAATTGCCGTTCTCAGCCGTCCACCTTCACTTGTATAATAACATTTGCAAAAACTAAAGCCCGAATTAAAATACTACTTTTGTTTTAGAAGTCCACTAAAAACAACTTTTAAAGTCTTATATAATTTTGAATACGAAGCCCTACCCGAAAAATCTTTCAAGACAGGAACATTGAAACTTTTAAATGATTACAGGTTTCTTAATTCGGGCTGCAGTTGACTTTTAAAACTTAAACAAATAAAACTCGCAGTTGCAGAACTCGCAGATACTTACCTGCCCCCCTTTACCGTCAGCAAACCCTGGCAGAGCCGCAATAATCTCAGACTCCTAAAGACAAAACCCGTCAAAAAAAAAAGTTTTGAATCTTGAGTCACAAAAGACTTGAGTTACAAGCTACTTTTTACACAATGCACCAGCAAAACGTTCAATAATTTAAACAAAAGTGTTTGCAAAATGTTTAGAAACTCTCAAAAAAGTTTAATACAAGATTCAAACTTAATTTTCTTTTCATCAATAAAATAATCAACTTACCCTGCTGGTCGCTCATTTTCTCAGAAGATTGCTTAGGTCGTTCTGGTGGTAGGAAGCACTGAGTTTAAGTTAGTCAGTTTAGAGTTAGACTCGCGACAGTTAAGGTAGTTAGCACTCGAGACCTGCACCGCTTACAAGAAAGAACCGTTCAGTATGCAGGGTCCAAAGACACTGAGGAATCGGCGGGAGGCTTGGAGCCCGGGAAAACTTTCGGCGCATGTGCGATTTTATACGTGGGGGGCGGAACAACCACCCTGTCAGTGTGTGGGTGGTTGCAACTGTGTTACATAATTATTTAATTGCGAACATTAAAACATGCACCAAAGAGTACACAGTCTTATTTTCACGTACGACGCCGACGGCAGGACTTTCTCGGAAGATTGCTTGTCACACACAAATAAACAAGTATATTATTATAACTTATTTTGAGTACATAACATACACACAATAACAGTGCGTGTGTGTACTGTCAGCGTCTAAAATACAACAGACTCTGCTTATCAAAGATAAAAAGCTCCATGATACAAGAAAAATTTCAACACGCTACACGACCACAGTTTCGACACGAATTTAATAGAGCAAAGAGAATCTTTAATTTTCTTAATGAATTTAATTTTGAAAAGTGTGTTTCCACTTGTACAATTTTTTATGCTAACTGTACAGTGTACGTGCACTTTATGAAATTCCAGTCTGTAAAATACTGTACATGTTCTTACATAATAGTTATGTACTGAGATTGAATGACCGTAATATTATTATTTTTTTGTTAATGAATTGATTGTGATAAATCATACTGCTGGGCAGTGCTCTATTAGCGCTGATATTGTTTTAAGGGTTCCTTACCTCAAAAGGTAAAAAAGGAACCCTCATAAGATCACTCTCGTGTCCGTCTGTCTGTCCGTGTTGACACACGGACAGACAGACGGACACCGATTTTCTCAGGAACTGGTGGACCAAGCAAGTTGAAATTTGTACCAGATACTGAGGTCTATAATTCCTATTGGATGTTTAAAAATCATCATGGGCCTGAGTCGACATGATAAAAAGATATGGGCAAATTTAGATTTTCGCGAAAACTTTTTAATTTACTTTAATTTTCAACTTTTTTAGGGTTCCGAAAAAAAACCCTATAGGAACCCTTATAGGATCACTCGGGTGTCTGTCTGTCTGTCTGTCTGTCCGTCTGTCACAGCCAGTTTTCTCCGGATCCACTGGACCGATTCTGTTGAAATTTGGTACACATGTGGACTTCTGTGACCCGAACACGGACGGAAATCATTAAATTTTTTGTATGGGGGTCACTTTTGGGGGTCAAATTAGAAAATTAAAAAAAAAGTTTTTAACAATATCGTGTGACATATCAAATGAAAGGGCTTGCTGTGAGGGTTTTAGTTATATTTTTAAAATAAATGGTTTTGAAGTTATTCACGAAATTAGACGAAAAATGACCATTCCCCCCCTTATCTCCGAAACTACTAAGCCTAAAATTTTGAAAAAAATGGAGATAATAGATCTTTACCTAAAGATTACAGGAAAACTTATTAGAAGTCTGTACTGTTAAAATAACATGTTAAAAAAATTAAAATCTTTATTTAAAGTAATTTGTAGCTACAAATTTGTACTGAACCCTCGGTGGGCGACTCCGACTCGCACTTGGCCGGTTTTTTTTTGTGGTTTGCAATTTTTGATCCGCAGCGATTGTATATTTCTTACCTTCACAACTAAGTAACTGGGAAACCAATACCTGTTTGGTATGACTGGTGTCCGATATCCTGGCTCCTTACTACCCGAAACGACTGTTAAGAATAAACAAAATAAAAAAAGCCAACGGCTTAAACGTGCTTTCTGAGACACGGGCTCGAAAACTAGGTACTTGGCCTATGATGGAGGTGGATTATAAGGTTAGTTAAGAACGGATTTTAGGAAATTTTCCCTGAAAAAGGGGTTAACTGCGGTAGGTATATATTTATATATATACATATTATGCAAAAAAATATATAATTATAGTAGTAGGTATTTGTAGTATATGTATATAATTATAGTATTTGGCATATACAACCTGTAACAGAATAAACACAGTACTGCTTAAAGGGTCATTGTACTCATCATTATGAACAACTTTCTCTACGGGACCAACACAGAAATCGCGAAAAAAAAATCTACTCCCCCATAGAATATTTGTATGGCCTACAGATAGTTGTTCCGGGTCTGGCTGTTTGTGTATGTGAAATTGTATGTTTGTAAACGCACCCACGATACAGGAGAAATTCCTAGTGCGGGGCAACGTTTTTTTTTTAAATAAAAAATAAATAAATTTATGTGCGCATAACTCGGCAAAATGTACTGAACAGGTGTTTTTTTTTCGCAGTTTCGGGTTTGGCCCCATAGTAAGAGTTGTTCTTAATGATGAGTACAATGACCCCTTAAGATGTATTGCATTAATTAATATTTGCGCAAACCAAATATGAACCTTATGCAGAAATTTTAAAGTCGGTCAAGTTGTAATTCAGTGAGCTGAGGAATTACTAAGGTTGTTACTATTAGTTTTTAAGGGGTGTTAAAGTTTGTATGAAAGATCTCATTCCTCGGGTTAAAAACTTGAAACTGCACTGGCAACCTAAATATATAAATCATTTTATTATTATTATATTGTTTTTCAAAACTACCCTGAATAGGCGATTTAAGGGATGGTTAATTTTTTAAAAATTAACTTGGTATAAACAATCTAAAAGTGGTATAATTGGAACAGATCTAATGACTTTTTCATAAAAAAAAACTCCCAACAGAGTGATGCGCGTAACAGCTGCGCCGCTGATCAAGTGATCACAGCGGCGCTGACCAAGTGATCTCAGCAGCAAAAATGACAGGCAAATTAAAAAAAAAAAACTGTGATTATGTTTCCAAAACTACCGTTTAAACTAGGCAGAGAGACGTTGACGTTTGTAGAGTCGACATATCTAGCCTGCAAATAAAGTTATTACAACTGATTGATAAACAACTGCAAATAATTGAAATTTTGAAATGTCTAGGGTTGTTGGCGTTGCCAACCTCGCGGCAAGCGCATCAGTTATGAATGCCAGTGATGCCAACAGCTGCGACGTTGAAAACTGATGTGCCTGCGGCTTTTTGAGTACGTTAATTAAACGTACGAGTACTGCTATTGGTCAGTGGGTCGTCTTAGGGGTTTAAAACAACATTATATTTCGAAAAAATTTAAAAATACCAAGGTTCTGTCAAGATCTAAACATTATCTATATATATAAAAGGCTTTTTCCTGACTGACCTATCAACGCACAGCCTAAACAGCTGGTCGTAGGAACTTGAAATTTGGAGGAAATATTCCTTATATGGTGCAGGTATCCGATAAGAAAGGATTTTTGAAAAATCATCGCCTAAGGGGTTGAAATAGGGGTTGGAAGTTTGTATGAAAAACCTTATTCAAAGAGCCAATTTTATTGAAATTTGGTGCAAATATTGGCCAAAGTAAATAATAAAGATTGTCACTATTATTTTTTTATCAACTACCGTGAATAGGCGGATTAAGGGGTGTTAAACTTTGAATGGAAGAATCTGGGCGTACGTGAAATTTGGTACGAATATTGGCCGAAGTAAATACTTGAGGTTGTTATTACTAGTTTTTCACAAATATCCCCAAAATAGATACGATTTTGGTATATTAAAATTTGTATGTAAAATTTGTAATCCTTGGGTTAAATAAACATAAAAGTTGCCACCTTAGTTAATAGATAGCTAAAATTTTACACAGAGGACTCATTTATAATGTGTACAAGGAATATTAAAGCATATTTAGCAAATTTAACCGCATCGTGAAACGGGAAGGCAAAGTTTGTAAGGAACATTTTTCTTTGTGGTTAGATTTACATGAATCTTGATCTACTTATAATACTTCATCTTTGGTATTACTACTTATTATTAGGTACTTAAACAAACATCTATTTCAGCATTTTCACCTCTTTTAAACCTTACATCTTTCCTTGAGTTGAAGACACAACATGTTTCTATTTTCATTCTTATGTTCAGTTTCTTAATTCCAATAAATCACTTATTTATTGTTCAGACAGCTTAGATCCGGTCTGTCGCTAATAAGCAAAAGTAATAAATACTTTATTCCTAGATATTTTCTAATATTGTATTTGTAGCACGCGTAATATCTGTAAATGTTAAATGTGAATGAACTACTATAGGTATCATGGTTCGATAGGCAGCTAATGGAAAACCCGGCCAAGTGCGTGCCGGGCCACTCGCAGTGTAGGGTTCCGTAGTTGCACGTTACAATTGCCGACTTTTCCAAGTACATTTTATAGATTGGTCGACTATTACTCGTTAACTTGTAAAACCTACTTAGCTGTGATAGTTTTCCTTTTAAATTTGTTATATATGTTACTACTATAAACTTTTTCAGGTGAACAACCATTTAGCTGGCAGAGAAGGGCACGCACACACCTGACTCTAACAAAAAATAGCAGTTTAAAGTTTAATAATTATTTCGCAAACGAATCTTTGGACGGAAAAATGGTTTTCGTATAGCATAAATATTTCTAAACGACCTACCCCGCACCATGGGATTAAATGTGTGATAAAATTCATCGCCACTTTACGTGTAGGGGGAACTGTAATAAAAAAATATTTTCAGTATTTAATTTGACCCCTTTGTCGGCGTAATTAATATATGCCCAGATCAACTTACAACTTTCTAGTGCTAAGTGTCTCAGAGCTAAACCGCGTACCGAAAGACAGGCAGACGGACATGGCGAAACTATAAAGGTTCCTTGTTGACTACAGAACTCTGAAAACAAGGAATTTCTTAGAATGCTCGAACGATGTTTATCTTGCAATAACAGGAAAGGTATTGTTTTTCTCAGCGGATGCAGACAGGCTCTATTTTAGAAAAAAATCAACAACAAGCTATTTTTCTTGGAAAAAACTCCATACCAAGACAACTGGAAATTCTTTCCTTACTTAGATATTATAAGAATAAGGGGTTATTCAAAGGTTCATATGAGCTTTTACTGTTCTTTTACTAGACTTAACTGAAGGAGTAATAATGTTTGTTTGAAGATACCTTTTTGTTTTATGGATGGGAAATCAAATGAATCTTGATTATCACTAAAAATGACTTAAGATTGCTCTCTCGAAAAAAGCTTAAAATAGCGTGCAGATGAAGCAGATTTTCGTCGGCACTAACAGACAAATTACATCTGAAAAAAATAGTTATGATATGATTCGTAATTTGGTTTAGCCAGAATTTGTCTATCGGTAACACATAATAAGAAAAAAAACCACCAAATAGTTGAGATGAAACTATTTTACTCCTTCGGTTTTGATCAAAAGAGTATAAAAAAATATTTACATCTTTGGAATACAAACGAAAATGATTTGGTTTTGTTACTTTTTTAAAACATGTATTATTTTCATTATAAAAAAATAAAAATGCGGGTAGCGGAGTGGCGCGTAGAGGGGTAGTTAGCTCCGTTTATATGCACAAGGTCATTGGAATGTATATAAGCCTTAATTATGTGCTTATATGCATTAAACACTTATTAAATTCAAATAATAGTTCCCAGCTTGATTTAATCATTTATTGGAAGGAAGTAAAATAAGAACACGTGAAAACCACTTTATTAAGAACTTCCGCAAAATAATAGTTTTTAATTTATATAAATAGTTAAATAAAGCCAATAACTATTGTTATAACACAATCTACTGCATATAATCGCGGGATATTTAAGTTAATTTTCAAAATGGAGCGGGAGCTATGCCAGTTGCATAGAAAAAAGTTCGAGCCCCTTTAATTAGCAGTCTGATGCAGTTGGTGGCATCAAATCAGTGATTGAACTGCATCAGACTGCTTGAAAAGCGACTTGTTTCGAACTTCGTTTTTAGCGGTCGGGTTATTTGACAAAGTCAATTTTTTATTTCCTACATTTTATTGAGTTGCATTTTTGGAATCGCCTCCTCGAGCCCTTTTTTTGATAATTGGATTTTATTGTAGGCATAATAAAATAAATAAAGCCTTGTTTATTCATTAATAAAAAATTAAAAATGATTTGATATTTACTACAATTCGAGAAATTAAAAAAAAATTTAAATTATTGTAATTTAAATTTAATTTTTATTTTATAATAAAAAACAGCTCGAATTAAAATTAATAAAATATAAAAAAATCATTTCTAAATGCAAAACAAATCATTGTTATTAAGGACCTCTCTACAGAGTAAAGACCTCCATTTTTCACCACTTATCTCTATCTATTGTTATTTCCATCCAGTAATTTCACGCTGTTTTCAGTATTTTGTCGAGCCACCTCTTCGTTGGTCTACCTCTTTTTACACGACTGCCTAAAAAAAGGAGTGTTATGTTTTCAGGGTTCATGTCACTTCATGTATGTATGTATATATGTATGTACGTATGTTTGTGAGTTTCTTTATTCCATCGTAACTCCTAAACGCCTTAACCGATTTCGATGTATAAGGTATCGTTAGAAGCGTTGCGTTATCCCGGGTAACATAGGCTGGTCAAAACTAAAAAATATATAATGGGGTAGCCATGGATCATAAAAAATACGGAAACATTTTTTATTTTCATGAAAATTTGCTGACCTATACTATCATCATCTAGAGCTTGCTTAGTACATAAAAATATATATAACAGTAGTATTCAATATGCACTCGTTCGCTAATAATGAAAATTTACAAAATATGTTTAGGACAGCCATGGTTCCAACAAATAATTGAAACAGAAAAACAACTTTTTTATTGCAGTCGGGGGACAGTAGGTACTCTGTAACATTTCTTTAATGGTCATGTGTTAAGTCTCTCCATGTATTAAATCACCTCAGAAATGTTAGTATCAATTATTACAATGTGGTACCAATCAAAAATCGATTTAGTTTCGCATTACTTATTCAATCAAAATATCGTTTTATCACTAAAAGGTATGAAATAAAAAACAAATAATTAAAAAAATAAAAACACGCCTGCCATGTCCAAAAATGACCTAAAAAATTAAAAACAAGCATTGGCCTAAAAATTTAAAACTGACAAACAACTTTTTTATTGCAATCGGGGGACAGTAGGTACTCTGTAACACATCTTTAATGGTCCCCCGACTGCAATAAAAAAATTTTGGGCTAATGCTTGTTTTCAATTTTTAGTTCATTTTTGGACATGGCAGGCGTGTTTTTAATTATTTGTTTTTTCTCTTTCCTGATGGCCCTTTCCAAGTGGTTATCTTTTTTGTCCATCTATCATTATTCATACGTGCCACATGGCCAGCCCATTTTAGTTTCTTACAGTGTTGTAGAGCATCTATAACTTTAGTTGTATTTCTTACATATACGTTTGTCCTTTTATGTTTCAATTTTATATTTAGAGTGCTCCACTCCATGGCTCTTTGGGTGGTTTGTATCTTGTTACTAGTGTGTCTGAATATACATGTTTGTGACGCATAAGAAAGAGAAGGCAATTCACACGAGTATAGGAATTTTTTCTTCAGTCTTACAGAAATCTTTGACTTGAGAACTTCTTTAAGACTCCAAAACTTGTTCCAGGCCACGTTCACACGCCTAGTCAGTTCATCACGGTGTAAAAAGAAAAAAATATATTTGCTTGCCTAGATATATGAACTGTTCAACATATTCCAGAGGACCCTTGTAGACGCTTATGGGGTTTTTTTTATTGTTCTTCATCTGATGCACTTTCTGCGAACAAGAGTACAATATCATCTGCGAATCTTATATTGCTTAAAAAATACCGTTTATGTTAATGCCTTTGTTTTCCTATTTCAGATTCTTCATTACGCTTTGCAGTACGGTTATAAATATTCTGGGTGACAAAGGCGCTTTGCTGTACGCTTCTACTAATGTCAAATTCAGGCTCTGTTTTATCTAGTATTACTCTACTTTTACTGTTTTTATATATTTCTTGTATAAGTTCTATGGTTGCTGATGGTACCTCGCATTCTCGTAAAGCTCTCCATATACTGCGGTGGGGAATGGAGTCGAACGCTTTGGCATAGTGTAAAAACGCTAAGTAGAGCGGGCGGTTAATTTCCTCGCACTTCTCTATCACTAGTTCCAGAGAGTGAATGTGATCTACTGTTGAGTAGTTTCTTCTAAAGCTCGCTTGTTCTACCGGCTGATGCCTTTCCGTATACTCCACGAGACGCTCCTGCACGCACGAAGCAAAAAGCTTGTACAGATTTGATTGTAGGCTAATAGGTCTGTAATTGCCAATATTCATGAGGTTTCCCTTTTTATATAAGAATTTACCGAATTTAGTAAGACTTTCGATAAAATCTCACATGGTAGGTACACTTATTGCTAAATTAGGAGCGTATGGTATGGTGGTCATGTGTGGACAGGGAATTGTTACCGAGTGATACGTTTACTTTTAAGAGTACAGCTAATGGTGCGCTGCGCTGGCTAGATCATTGTGTGGTGAGTAGTTCAGCGAGACATTTAATAATTAAAGCGACGGTTTTGTATGATGTTTACTCGTCGGACCACATTCCTTTGATTATTGAGTGCAATATAAATTTAATAATACCCAAGTTAATAAATAAAACCCAATCTTGTAATAAGGTCGTTTGGGGTGAAAGAAATGTTAAACAAATTGAGGAATATTCAAACTTTTGTCATGCAAAATTAAGATTAATAGATTTTCCTACGGAATTTTGTAATTGTTCGCGTGGAATGTGCTCTGATACTAGTCACCACAGACTGTTAGATGAGTTGTATGATACAGTTATGAATATTTTGAAAGAAGGTGCAGTTAGTACGTATGTAGGTACTGATAACGGGCACTGTAGAAGAAAATATGTGGTTGGTTGGAATGTGCACGTGCGGGACGCTCACAGGGAGGCTCGCATGCATTATCAGACGTGGTTGCTACATAATAAACCCACATCGGGTTATATTTACATAAATATGTGTAAATCCAGAAAGGTTTTTAAAGACAAGCTAAAACGTTGCCAAGATAATGCACAACAAATTAAAATGGATATAATAGCTAAAAACCAGTCAGACAAGCAATTTGGTGCATTTTGGAAGGCAACAAATAAGT
This sequence comes from Lacanobia wlatinum, assembly GCA_947578705.1. Taxonomy (NCBI): domain Eukaryota; kingdom Metazoa; phylum Arthropoda; class Insecta; order Lepidoptera; family Noctuidae; genus Lacanobia; species Lacanobia wlatinum. The sequence continues at coordinate 34,853,081 of OX388022.1, forward strand.
TAAATCCACGGTCGAGTTTTCCGGTGAGCGTGGCGGGCGTGCACGAGCCAACAGAAATAGCAAACTTATTTCAGCATCACTTTAAGTTTGAGTCGCCACTTGCAAGCACAGCTCGGGTTGTCGATGCTGAGACCATCTCTGGGGACATAAACGTTCAGTTTACCCCAAAGGAAGTTGCGTCGGTGGTAACAGCAATGAAAAGAGGGAAGTCACAAGGTCACGATGGGCTCAGCATCGAACATCTGAAATACGCCGGGGTGCACTTGCCACGCGTACTTGCCATGCTGTTTAATTTGTGTATCAGTCACTCTTATTTACCAAATATCCTCATGTTTACTGTTGTGGTGCCTGTTATTAAAAATAAAACTGGGGATGCCTCTGATGTCTCCAATTATAGGCCTATTTCCTTGGCTACTGTTTCAGCCAAGGTGCTGGACCGTCTGCTTGACACACAATTAGCTAAGCATCTCGTGCTGCATGACGCTCAGTTTGGCTTTAGGCCGGGGCTGTCCACTGAAAGCGCTATAATGTGTCTAAAGCAGACGGTGCAGTACTACAAGGAAAGAAAAACGCCTGTCTTTGCCTGTTTTTTGGACCTATCGAAGGCATTCGATCTTGTAAATTATGATGTGCTGTGGAATAAGTTGCTATCTGAAACTTCTTTACCGGTTGAAGTTATATCAATATTTAGATATTGGTATAGCAATCAACGCAATTGTGTGAGGTGGAACGGTTCCTTGTCGAGTGTGTACAGATTGGAATGCGGAGTGAGGCAGGGGGGATTAAGCTCGCCTCGCCTGTTCAACCTGTACATGAACCAGCTGATTGCTGAGCTCAGCAGTACCAAGGTCGGGTGTTATATTGACGGAGTGTGAACCAATAATCTTAGTTACGCAGACGATATGGTGTTGCTGAGTCCATCAATCAGTGCCATGAGGAGACTAGTGTCAGTCTGTGAGTCATATGCGGTGGCCCATGGGCTCAAATATAATGTTTCTAAGAGTGAACTGATGCTCTTTAAAGCAAGTGGTTTTTCTTACCCAGCATTTCCGAGTGTGTCAATTTGTGGCACTCCACTGCGTCGGGTTTCCAAATTTAAATATTTGGGTCACTGGGTCACCGACGATTTAAATGATAATGCAGATATTGAAAGGGAACGCAGGTCGCTGGCTGTCCATTGTAACATGCTGGCCCGGAGGTTTGCACGATGTACGAATTCAGTGAAGATTACGCTTTTTAAAGCATTTTATCAATCTTTCTACACCTGCAGCCTGTGGGTCAGTTATTCGCAGCGGGCATACAGCGACCTGCGTGTCCAATATAATAATGCACTCAGGGTACTGTTGGGGCTGCCGTGGCGGTGCAGTGCGTCAGGGATGTTTGCTGAGGCGCGGGTTGATGGCTTTGCCGCCATAATCAGGAAAAGATGCGCCTCCCTACTCACTCGTGTGCGTGGCAGCACCAACACTATACTGAGAGTTTTTTCAGATAGATGGGAGTCCCCCATGCTGCAAAGATGGGTGCGGCTTCATGTCGTAGTTTAATTAGTGTTGTCAATACTAACATTAGCTCTTAAGTATATTGTTACTAACAAAATATGGACCTGGTTTGAAATAAATGTTTATTATTATTATTATTTTGGGAAAACGTGTAGTTTTTCTTAGCTCTAGGCTAGTTTTAAGCTACATTAACGGGCTAAGCCAAGTCAATGTAGCGATTCAATCTAAGGTGTAGGATTACTGTTTTGAGGAGATATTTGATTTTCTTCTATCTGCATGAACTTCCTAACAATTCTGCAAGTGTTAAGAATTGCGGCTTTCTGAAGTGTAATGTAGGTTGAGTCTTTCAGGTCTATTTGTTTGAGGCTATGGTGGAGATGATTGGGTATGACACCTGTAGTGGAGACAACAATTGGTACTACGAACACTTTATCTTGCCTCCAAATTCTAGTAACTTCTTCTTTAAGTTCAGTGTATTTACTGATTTTCTCACCTATAGTTTTTTGTAAGTTATGTGTGTTAGGGACGGCTATACCTATCAGGTAAGTGACTTTATTAACTTTGTCTTGAATAATGATATCTGGTCTATTGTAGTGAACGGTCCTGTCAGTCAGTATGGCGCGGTCGTAGTATAATTTGTGGGTGGTATTTTCTAGAACTGTTTGTGGTACATACTTATAGTAGGGAGTGGTGTCTTGTATGAGTTTATGTTTAACTGCTAGGTTCTGATGAATGATATTTGCTAGTTGATTATGTCGGTGAGTATAATCTGTTTGTGTCAGTGTTGTGCATGCCCCTGTGATGTGTTGGATGGTCTCTGGCTGATTGTGACATTTGCGGCACTTATCATTTGCTATAGTGGGGTCTTTAATAATGAATTTCCTATAGTTTTTGGTGTTTATGACTTGATCCTGTATTGCAATCATAAAACCCTCGGTTTCAGGGAATAAACTTCCTATCTTAAGCCATTTATTTGAAGCTATTGTATCTATGTGAGGTTGTTCTAAATCATGAGGGTGTCGTCCGTGTAGCACTTTCTTTTTCCACTCTTCGAACTTTTGTTTTTGAGGGTCATTGTTGATATCGTAGGTTGAATTTTGTTCATTTAGATTAAGGGGGGTGCAATTAATATCGTTCATTACTATGGCTTTATGGATGTTAGTAGGGCATGCAAAACCGGAAAGTCATCAAAACCGGTTTTGAACATCGTTTTTTTGGGACCAAAACCGAAAACCGGAGCTAGGTCCGGTTTTAGCAAAAAAAATCGAATGTAGTATAATTTAAAAAGAAACACCATTTTTTTTAAATACCCACTAAGTCTACAAATAAAACAAATTGTATGATACATTTCTTTTTAATCCAAACCATAATAATTGTACAGATAACAATGAACTTATAATAGTATAAAGATTAATTAACTGAGATCAAATCAACAACAAGTAAGTTTTTGGTATCTTTGGTACCTATTAAGTTTGCTATCAAAAATAATATATTTTAAACCTAGAAAACACAATCAGCATCTTCAAATATTAAACACAGCCACCCACAATTACCAAAAAATCAACATTTTTGTAACTTTGAAGTGAACTACAAAATAACATTATTATAATATGATTCATATTGCACTAAAAAAGAGATCAATAATCAACTTTATATACTAATTTAAATAAAGCATAAATCACTTGTTTTCAAGAGATCGCTGTTCTTGATAATGTGATCTCAAGAATATAAGTGCATCCAACATTCGATCAGACAGCGAACTTCTTATTTTGTTACAGAAATACCCAGCACTCGAAAACACCCTTTCACTCTCAACACTTGTTGGTAGAACACATAATAAATAATTATATGCTTCGGTGAGATACACACCCCGATTTCCTACCGCCCTCCGCTTTCATACATGGCTTGCTCTACTTTTACGAACCCAGCCAGATCGAAATCTGACCGATTTTTGGGGTTCTCTTTCTCTTGCATTTGTGTAATTCCTTCTCTAGCTGCTCTTGAAGAGTTAGCTCTTCAGCGTCAGATGATGACGATTGCGAAGGTATGGACTGCTCGGTGAGAACTGCGGTGATGGTGTCTGTGTCCTGGTAAGGGTATTACTGCAAAAACGCAGGCGCAGGCTGGCGGGTTACGGGTGCGGGGTGCGGGGGTAGTGGAGGGAGGCGTGTAAGTGGGTGGATGCAGGCTGTGTTCGGTTCGGATACATTTGATGCCTCAAAATTAATTATATTTTGAGTGTTCGAAAAAAATGTTGATAAAAATCAAAATGTTAATTGTTACTCAATAATGGGAAAACCGGAGCTGAGCTCCGGTTTTGGCTCTCAAAACCGGTTTTCAAAAATCGTTAAATTTTGGCTGATTTCCGGTTTTGCGCAAAACCGGAAAACCGGTTTTGCATGCCCTAGATGTTACTTGTTTGTGATTTAGAGTGAAAGAATGTTTTTAATCTAACCAATTGTTTCTGCCACAGGTGATGGATGTCTATTAGGCCTCTCCCTCCGTATTGCCTTTTGATGGTTAGCCTTTCTATTGCAGATTTAGGGTGTAAGTTATGGTGTTTGGTAAATATAGTGCGTGTTGTTCTCTCTATTTGCTGGATGTCAGTTTTTGACCACTTAATCACTCCAAAAGAGTATGTCAATATGGGAATCGCGTAGGTGTTCAGCGCCTTTATTATATGTTTTCCAGAGAGTTGGGTTTTACATCCTGCGATCACTCTCCTCTTATATTCTGTGTTCAATGTGTGCTTAATTGCTGAATGATCTATACCTTTGAGTTGCCTGTACCCTAAATATTTATATAACTCCGTTGGTTCCATAGCTGTGATGGCATCTGTATTGTTAATAGGATAGTCGCCCGGTTTTATTTTGCCTCTTATTATATGAACCGTTTTGCATTTATTTAAACCAAATTGCATGTTGATATCTTTACTAAATTTAGTTGTGGTGTCTATTAGTTTTTTCATGTCGTTTTCAGATTTTGCGTATAGTTTAATGTCGTCCATATAAATAAGATGAGAAATGGTACTTTCACCTGAGATATGTTTAAGGGTATAACCGGCTTGGCAACAGTGTAGTAGGTGGGACAGAGGGTTCAGGGCGAGACAAAACCATAAAGGACTCAAAGAATCTCCCTGATAAATGCCCTTTTTTATGAATATCTGTCGAGTTGTAGTTGTGAGTTGTTGTGTTGGTAATTTAACTGGAGTGTTGTTTTCCAACGGGTCATGATATGCTGTAAAAAATTTATAATTTTTGAATTTATTTTATAAATCTGTAATACTTTAATCAGCCAGGAGTGTGGTATACTATCGAATGCTTTTTGGTAATCAATGTATGTGCAGTGTAGGTTTCTATTTTTGGTGGCGGCATGTTTGTGTATTGTTGAATCTATGATTAATTGCTCCTTACAACCCATATGACCTCTCCTACATCCTTTTTGTTCCTCAGCTATAATATTGTGATGTTCTATGTGCTTATTAATTTGAATTGTGATTGCTGACGTGAGAATCTTGTATATCGTGGGTAAACATGTAATTGGTCTGTATTGAGAAGGCTGTGGTGAATATTGGGCTTTCGGTAACATATAGGTTATTCCAGTAGCAATAAATTCAGGAATATTTTGCTTTCCTAAAATAATTTCTGTTAAATTTTTAGCTAAAACTCTATGCAATGACTCTAACTTTTTATACCAAAAATTGTGTACTTTATCAATGCCCGGGGATTTCCAATTGTGAAGTCTTGCTGTTACGTTAGTTATGTCAGACTCAGTTAATTCGACGAATCCCATTTCTTCTCGTGAACCCCATTTGATTTCCTCGTTTTTTATCCAATCAGATGTTTCATTGTGTTGAACCTGCTCTTCCCATAAGTCAGACCAAAATGTCTCCAATTGTTCCGATGTTGGTAATTCTGTGTTATTTTGGGTTGTCGGAGTGTCAATTTGTGGTTTCTGTAAATTTCTGTAAAAGTTCTTTTCGTTCATGGCAAATAGACAGTTATCATTTTTTCGTGCTTGTGCTTTCTTATATCTTCTTAGTCGGTGTACTTTTAAGGCTAATTTTTGTTTTAGTGTATCTAAGAATTCTTCCGGTTTACTGTTATCGTTTTCGTGTCTAGTGTGTGTGGTCATGTTTCTAAATATTGTTTCTACTCTTTTAACTACCTTGTTTGATCTATTTTTATTTATATACTGGGTCAGCCTACCACAGTCTGCGCGAAGTTTTTCTATTTCTTTTTCAAGCCTATGCTGCCATGCTGGTTTGTTAATATCTAGTGGTCTTGTGTTACCTGAGTATTCTGTGATTTTATAATGAAGTTCTTCGGAAATAACTAATGCTGTGCAATATATGAGGGTATGTACGTCAATAAGTTGATTTTCTTCACTTATATATTGATTGAGAATACTTGCATTAAATAAATTAACAAGTTGGAAAAGTTTCGGTGTGTACCTAAGTTTGGGCAGCTTTGGTCGAGTTGCCGGGTCCATCCCGGAATATAGGGTAAGAGCTGTTTTAAATTTATCGTTCAATTCTTGGATACATGTGTCTGTAGGCTGATTTTGATCGGTACTGATATTTATAGTATTGATTTCATTTTCTAACACAATACTTATACTCTCAGTTTGTGTGGATGTGTGCGTGATTTGAGAATTTGTTTGTGATTGATAGAATAATTGAGTTTGTCTGATAGGTTGTGTTTGACTGTGTGGTTGTAGTTGTTCTTGTTGATTATATTCAGGTGAATTTTGTGTTAATGCCATAGTGGTATCAGTTTCAATATTTTCTGATTCCACTTGTAATTGTGCACGTACTTCTTCTTTTATGTTATCTATTTCTATTTGGGACAGGAGTTTATTTCTTACTATTATTCTTCTCTGATCTGAAATCCTTTGTTCTCTAACGGTAATCTCTGGGTACTGGCGTGTAAAAAGTTCATGCAGTTGTTTTCGGTAAGTGGTCATGTCGGTCTCTAATTTAGTAATGTAAAGGTATGTTCGCATGATAAATACGTTAACTTCTTTGCTCCATCTCATGCGAACTCTTGCTTTTCCAGCCTTGGTGGACGCGGGCAAGAAGGTAGATACCTCCCGCGCAACATTCAAGGTCGGAGTAGGTGGGATTGCATTTAAACTAATAGTAAGGGTTGATGTTGGTAAAGGAGATGACGATGGAATGGATGGTGATGATGGCCTAGAAGGTGTGTATGAAACTGTGCTAGGGCTATACGGTTCTACAGGGGTGTTTGTCCTGTCCGTAAGTCTGTCAACCTCGTCAATGATTTCGGCTGTAGTATCTTTGTCGGTGGGAGCCCGCCTGCTCAACTCCTCACCGCTGACGGTTCGCATGCTGAGACACCCAGCGTCAGCTCCAGGTGCGCCCCGGCGATCGCCCCCGGGCAGCGGTCCTAAACGTTTTCTTTTTGAACGTGTCTCCATTTTGAATGGGTTTCCAAAGCCACGTTAGCCACGCCAGTAATTTCTCATTCGTGTGTCCGCCCCCCACGTGATTTGATGGTCAATCAAGACGTGTGGTTGTTTAGGGGGCTTATTATTATTATTATTATCAGATGTTTTTTATTTCTCAGCTCTTAGCTGGTTTCGACTACATTTACGGGCCAAGGCCAAGTAAATGCAGTGTATGTAGTAGTGTGTACCTATTTATTCATCTTCCAACTGCATGAATTTTCGAACTATTCTACATGTGTTTAATATGGCGGCTTTCTGTAGGTTTATGTAGACTGATTCTTCTAAATCTAATAATTTTAGGCTGCGGAGAAGATGATGTGGAATTATGCCTGTCGTGGAGAGAACTATTGGGATAACGTAGACTTTTTCTTGTCTCCATATTCTTGTGACTTCGTCTTTAAGTTCAGCGTATTTGCTAATTTTTTCGGCTATTGTTTTTTGAAGGTTGTGGGTATTAGGAACTGCGATATCTATTAGGTAAGTGATTCTTTTTATTTTATCCTGAAGCGTTATGTCTGGCCTGTTATAGTGGATGGTCTTATCTGTAAGTATGGCACGATCGTAATATAGTTTGTATGTATCGTTTTCTAGGATCGTTTCAGGTTTATAGTTGTAATAAGGTGTGCTAGAGTTTTGAATGAGACAGTGTTTGAGTGCTAGTTTTTGATGTATGATGTTAGCAACTTGGTTGTGTCTGTGAGTGTAGTCTGTCTGTGTGAGGGTTGAGCATGCTCCGGTTATATGTTGAATGGTTTCTGGTTGAATCTGACACCTGCGACATTTGTCATTTGTGAGGGTAGAGTCTTTAATTATAAATTTTCTGTAGTTTTTGGTGTTAATAATTTGGTCTTGAATGGCTATCATGAAGCCTTCAGTTTCTGGGAACAGGTTGCCTATTTTTAACCACTTATTAGACGCTGCTAAATTAACATAGGTTTGTTCCAAATCATGAGGGTGCCTACCGTGGAGTACTTTCTTTTTCCAGTTTTCTATTTTTTGTGTCTGGGGTCAGTGTCGGTTGAGTCTTGTAAAATTGGTTGACTTAAGTTCAGCGGGGTAAAATTGAAATCGTTATATGTTATAGCCTTGTGTATGTCACTTGTGCGAGATTTTGAGTGGAAAAACGTTTTTAGCCTAGCGATTTGTTTCTGCCACAAGTGATGGATGTCGATTAGACCTCTCCCTCCATTTTGTCTTTTAATAGTGAGCCGTTCAATCGCAGATTTAGGATGTAGGTTGTTATGTTTGGTTAGTGTTGTGCGTGTAATTCTTTCTAACTGCTCGATATCTGTTTTTGACCATTTTACTACTCCGAATGAGTAGGTCAATATTGGTATGGCAAAAGTGTTTATGGCTTTTGTTAGGTACTTTCCTGATAAATGTGTTTTACAAATTGCGTTCATTCGCCTCCGATATTCTGTACTAAGTGCTTGTTTAATTGATGTGTGATCGAGTCTTTAAGTTGCTTGTATCCTAAATATTTGTATAGATCGTAAGATTCCATGGCTGCTATAGTGTCGGTGTTGTTTATTGTATAATTGCCGGGTTTTATTTTTCCTCTAATAATATGTAATGTCCTACACTTATCTAATCCAAATTGCATATTAATATCTTGACTAAAATTGGTTGTCGCTTCAATTAGAATTTTCATTTGTTTTTCGGTTTTTGAATATACTTTAATGTCATCCATATTTATGAGATGTGAGACAGTAGTTTCTTCGGTATTATGTTTAAAGTTATATCCGGCCCGACACCGATTAAGTAAGTGAGAAAAGGGGTTTAGGGCGAGGCAGAACCACAGAGGGCTCAGCGAATCACCTTGATAGATACCCTTCCTTATATTTATCTGACGAGTCACAAGAGTGCTGTTGCGGTTATTTAGCTGAAGAGTAGTTTTCCATCGTGTCATAACTGTGCGCAAAAACTCTATTATTTTAGGATTAATTTTGTATATTTCTAAAACGTGTACTAACCAAGAGTGTGGTATGCTATCAAACGCTTTTTGGTAATCTATGTAAGTGCAATGCAAGTTTTTAATTTTTGTAGTGGCATGTTTATGGATAGTTGAGTCTATAATTAATTGTTCTTTACACCCCATGTGACCCCGCCTGCATCCTTTCTGTTCCTCTGCTATTATTTTATTATGTTCAATGTGTGCGTTGATTTTATTTGTTAACACTGATGTTAGTATTTTGTAAACTGTGGGTAGGCAAGTGATGGGTCTGTATTGAGAAGGGTCTGATGTGTGTTTAGACTTAGGTAGCATGTACGTTATTCCTGTTGCAATAAAGTCGGGTATGTTTTGTTTTCCTAATACTATATCTGTACAATTTTTAGCTATGGATTTGTGTAGTGTCGTTAACTTTTTAAACCAAAAATTTTGAATTTTATCTATACCCGGTGACTTCCAATTATGTAATCTAGCTGTAATATTCGCGATATCAGACTCTGTTATATCGTTAAATTCCATTTCATCTATTGCTCTCCATTTTGATTCTTCTTCTGTAATCCAAGTAGCTTTATCGTTGTGGTGTATCTGCTCTTCCCATATGTTAGACCAGAAAGTTTCTAATACTTCTTTTGAAGGTGTTTCTATGTCGTTTTCCATTGTTGAATCGGCGTGTGGTTTTTGTAAATTCCTATAGAATACTTTTTCATTTGTAGCAAAAATTGCATTATCATTTTTATATATATTTATTGTATCTATGTAGGCTGACGAATTAAAGTTTAACAAAGTCGTACAATTAAAAGATGACTTACAGAGTGATCTAAACAGACTTGTGCAATGGTGTCAAATCAACCAGATGCAACGTAATCCTGGTAATTGTTACCATATAAAATTCATACTACAATAGAGCAAGATTACTACATCAATGAAGTTAAAGTTGCGGAGCTGGACACAATTAACGATCTTGGTCTAGTATTTGATCAGAAGTTAACATTTACTCCTCACATAAATAATACCATAAAGAAGTCCTCTAAAATGTTGGGTTTTGTTATAAGACATTCTAAACCATTCAGGAGTTGTAAAACTAAAGTGATGCTTTACAATAATTATTTCGAAGCATTTTGGAATATTGTAGCGTAATCTGGCGGCCACACAATTCTGCTCACTCGTTGCGTCTTGAACGCGTACGAAAGCGTTTTCGTGCGTATTGGCACCTGGCGTTTTCTTAGTGGAATTTCCAAAAAGGACGTTCGTACAGTAACCGATTGAAGTACTTTAGAATGGTTTCACTGGAACAACGCTGACGCCATTAGTGACGAAATGTTTGTGTGCAAAATAATGGCCCATAAAATTGACTGTTCACAAATATTGCAACATTTTTATTTTTCAAGAAATCCTCGCAGTCAAATAATACATATCTGCCCACCGCAGAGGAGAACGGTTCTAGACGTAAATTCTTCAATCGCAAGGTTCTGCGCAAGGTCATAGCTGTAGTGATGAAATCGATTTACACTTTGAGAGATTGGGAAAATTGAAAGACAATTTTCATAAAAATCTCCCATAATATCCTTTTATTAACTCTGAAGGGAAATAGAGTAGAATATAGATAATATTTTGTCTTTAGCCATTCTTCACATAGATCTCTTGATATGTAACTTAAAATAAAACTAGATTAGTTTTATTTATATACACTGGACCGCAAAGAAAAAGGGTCGGTTAGAAAATCTTCAATATCTTCAAAAGTACCCGACCTAGCTTTATGAAATAAAAACTAAATTAAAGAATATTTTAATGTGCTTAAATGAAAATAAAAGAATGAATTCAAGCTTTTTATTTTTTACTAAATGTAAAAGAAATAAAAATGCATATTTTTTCCAGTATTTTCGTAAATGTAGATTGGTTTCAGATGTGCCGTTTTCACGCATTTTAGTACTTTGTGTTGCCTCCACGAACTCACAATACTGCTGTTATACGATTTGGCATACTTTCTACTAGGTTTTTGAGGCGATGCTGCGGAATTTTCTGCCATTCCTCTATTAGAACTTCTTTCATTTCACGTAGCGTGATTAGCGGCGGATCCCGCTGATGTACACGTCGTCCCAGTTCGTCCCATGCATGCTCAATGGGGTTTAAGTCGGGGCTGCGGGCTGGCCACTCTGTGTGTGTGACACCGACTTCCTGAAAATAGGCAAACACTATCTGAGCTGTATGCGGGCGGGCATTGTCTCGCATAAAAACTGTATTCTCGCCCATGTCCACTAAAAATGGGCCAACGTAGAATTCAGAATTTCATATCTTTCTGCAAAAAACGTGCCGTTTTCGGAAAAAATCCTAGCCCACACTTGAACTGTACGTCTACCATGAGTTTTATCAATCTATACTCGCTGGCGACTGTAGTTAAAAAAAATGTATGAAAACTTTTAAAAAGAAGTATAGTGTAAGAAACTTGTTTTTTATATGTTTTCATATATTTTTCGGTCTTCTGTACACTCTTTTCCTCCCGTCGTGCTTGTATAAATAGAATCTATACTCGTTTGAAACCATAACTCTTGACCAGTCATTCAGAGTCCAATTCTCGTGTTCTCTACCATAATTCAACCTTGAGTTCCTGTGGTGTCTTTCTAGTTTTGGGCTATTTGCAGGTCTTAATGGCTTTAAATTTGCTTCAAGCAGAGATCGTCCCATCCAGCGATCCTCCCGCGCCGTCATGCATCTTGTTCGGCCTGTTCCTGGTCTTCGAAGATTGGATCCAGTTTCATGAAAACGCTGGAGTACTCGCTGAACTGTATAAAGAGTCATACCAATAGTTCTCGCTGTATTTCGCTGACTGTGCCCATCTTCAAGCATTGTCAGGATCCTGGTACATTCTTCAGGGTTAAAACCTGAAGATGATGACTTCAGAATAATAAAATTTATAAGGCAGAGACACCATATTTATAACTTTTTTATTGCAAAATTAAAACAAACGCGAAACAATTGATTAGAATTATTTGGTAGTTAGTAAATTAAAAACTGCCCAAGTGCGATTCGGACTCGCGTGCAAAGGGTTCCGAACGAATTTAATTTTTTTAACATGATATTTTAATACTACAGACTTTTTATTGGTTTTCCTGTAATCTTTAGGTAAAGATCTATTAACAAAATTTTTTTTTTTCAAAATTTTAGGCTCAGTAGTTTCGGTGATAAAGGGGTAATGGTCATTTTGCGTCTAATTTCTTGAATAACTTCTACACCATTTATTTTAAAATTATGAAAAAAATATAGTTAAAACCCTCATAGTAAGCCCTTTCATTTGATATATCATACGATATTGCTCAAAAATCTTTTTTTTTGTTTCTAGTTTGACTCCCAAAAGTGACTCCCATACTAAAAATTTTATGATTTACGTAAGGCGTCCGTGTTTGGGTCATAGAAATCCATATGTGTACCAAATTTCAAAAGAATCGGTCCAGCGGATCCGGAGAAAACTGGCTGTGACAGACGGACAGACAGACACCCGAGTGATCCTATAAGGGTTCCGTTTTTTTTTTCGGAACCCTAAAAACGACCATTATTTAACATTTTCAGTTTTTATACAAACGGGGACCTAGTCACCCGCGTCCGCAGGAGAATACCCAATGTTTGACCCTTCACGTGGTCCTGGGTGGTGCTAATCAGGTGACATTAACTGGTGGTAGGCTTCGGCCGATGGCTTCTGACCACCCACTGGGCAAAGACGTATCGCCAAGCGGCCTAGCTGCGTTCCGGTGCGATGCTCAGTGTAGCCAGTACAGAGGAGTTGGGTCGAAATAGTTGTTCCAATGCAGGCAGACCAACCAGGCTTGCGCTGACATGGGCGTATCGGGAGACTAGTCGTGGAGGGTAGCGGGATCCGAGGCACGGTGTGCCGCTGGCCGACCGCAGGTAGTTGGGGGCCCAAGTAGTGTGCTAGGCACACATGAAAGACTGCTCCGCCAACTGTCGAAAAATTCCGGAATTAACCATTGTGCTGGTTGGCGACCAGACGAGAGGGCCCGCTGGTCATTCCCGGGGGGGCTCGGGCGTCCCCGCAGTCTCCAGACTTGTCCTCCAATGATGTCGTCCTGTCAGAGCGTGCCTGCGGGTTAGCAGCATTGAACCGCATTTCACTTCCTTCTCCTCAACCTCCTTCACTAAAAAATGAACAGGATTAAAAAGAGAAAAGCTGTACAGCGGCAGCACTCCCTCTCTCACAAAGTGCACCTCTCTAATATACGAGGTTTATACTCAAATCTTGCCGCAGTTCATCACCACCTAAAGACTGAGAAACCAGCGCTCTTATTCGTGTCGGAGACGCAGATCGGATGTCCGTCAGACGTGTCATACCTGTCTTACCCAGGGTTTATCCTAAAGCACCATTTTTAGAGTTCCGAACATCCGTAAAAAACGGAACCCTTATAGGATCACTCAGGTGTCCGTCTGTCTGTCTGTCCGTCTGTCACAGCCAGTTTTCTCCGGATCTACTAGACCGAGTCTGTTGAAATTTGGTATACATATGGACTTTTGTGACCCAAATACGGACCCGTTACGTAAATTATTACATTTTGAGTATGGGGTCACTTCTGGGGGCCAAACTAGATAATTAAAAAAAAGTCCTTTAAACTGTATCGTGTGACATATCAAATGAAAGGGCTTACTGTGAGGATTTTAATTATATTTTTTCATCATTTTAAAATAAAAAGTTTTGAAGTTATTCAAGAAGTTAGACCGAAAATGACCATACCCTTATCTCCGAAACTACTGAGCCTAAAGATTTGAAAAAAAAGCAGATAATAGTTCCATACCTAAAGATTATAGGAAAACTTAAAACAAGTCAAATTAACATGTAACAAAATGAAATTGGTTCGGAACCCTTTACATGCGAGTCCGACACGCACTTGGCGAGTTTACTTTTTGTTCGAAACGGTATACGTGCCATTTGGTCCCTTAAAAATTTAATTTTGGCTCAGTATATTTTATTTTATGAGCATTTTTGCTTCATCATCATGATCATATCAGCCGAAAGCCTCCCCCAAGCGTCGCCACAACGACCAGTACTGTGCGTCTCGCATCCATCGGCTACCCGCGACCTTCACCAGGTCATCGGTCCACCTTGTGGGAGGCCTTTCAACGTTACGCCTTCCGGTACGCGGTCGCCACTCCAGAACTTTTCGGCCCCATCGACCATCTATTCTGCGAGCAATGTGCCCTGCCCACTGTCACTTTAGTCGGTAACCTTGGTTCTTTTGCGGATATCATCATTCCTGATTTTTGCTTACTTGATGAAAATTAAGATCTTTTTTACAAATCGGTCTTTTTGGTTCTTATTCTTCGTTTTTTGACAACGACTTCCCAAATTAAAGTTGCTTTATACTTTGTAGTATTTTTGAAAGTCGGTTGTATATTTTTGTAAGAAAGTTTTTCTTATTCCTTAAAGCCAGGAAGTCACACAGGGTGTTCAGGACGAATCTTATTATACCTTCGAGTGCGATTAAAACCCACACATCAGCCTAAACAAGGAAACAGAGCGAGACAGGACTACCAAACATTCACTTACATCTTACAAATAGATATTATACACTTACGTAAACTATTAAACTTTAACAATCTACTGGGGTAAAAAAATGCTGGTACCTACACATTGGACAAAAAACTTAAAACTCAGGTAAACGCAATTAAATAGCGAATATTAATTACTTATTACAAGTAAAATTCTTTTATAATTTATTTGAAAACAGTTTACAAAAGACAAGTAAGGCGAATGCATCGGCTAATTCCGAAAACCGGGTAATTCTAATAATTTATAATTACTATTGTTACGCGCCAGAATTAATGTTGGGTACATGGCGGCATTTGCGTACTGCTAACGCCATCTAGTTTCAACCAACCAAACATTTACGTGCTGCCATCTAGTATCGAGTAGCAGATACTGGCATACTGCTGGCGCCATCTAGTATCCAGTAGCTGACATTTACGTGCTAGAACATTCTCGATGTTTTGACGGGACCTGTGTGTGCCCGAACTTTCCAGAGGTTTCCATACAGGAGGGTTCTGGAAATGACTGTCGGTATATAAAGGGCGGACATCCGGCGACGGCAGTCAGTATTGAATTGGCGATACAACCGATAACTTCGAGAGCGATCTTCGACTGCGAATTATAGTGAAGTGAAGTGTTCAGTAGTGCGATTGTGTTTTATAATTAGTGTGTTTTGAAGTGATAATTAGTGTTGTGGATTAAAGTGTCAGTTTTGGTTGTTTAATCGGCTGTTTTTATTGTAACGAACCCCAAGCTCGTAACAATTGGTGTCAGAATAGTGGATAATCATGCCGATTCTGCCAAAGGACGACACGGAGGGTATCCGTACCCGTAGTCAACGCCAGCAGGAGACGGACCAGAGGCGTTTTGGTGGTGCAACGCCGCAGACGTCGGCAGGTCAGCTACCGACCATGGAGGCCGGCCCGTCCACAGTAGCTCCGGCATCAACACCACCAGACTTTGCTGCTCTGATGATGATGCTGCAGGAGCAGGCTCGCCGACAGGAGGAACAGGCCCGTCGGTTGGAAGAACAGTTGCAGCACGACAAGGCGGAGCAGGCCCGACGACAGGAGGAGCAGGCCCGACGACAGGAGGAGCAGGCCCGACGACAGGAGGAACAGGCCCGTCGTTTGGAAGAGCAGCTCAGGCTTGACAAGGAGGAGCAGGCGCGCCGCCAGGAAGAACAGATGCTCCTCATGAAGGAACTTCACGCGTCCTTCAGGAAAGACATGAAGGAGGTGAAGGATAAGGTTGCTCAGCATGACAACCGCTTGTCAGACGCTGAAACCAGGATCAGCAAGTTTGATGACGTCATTGCTGATATGAAGAAGGAGTTGGGCAACCTTAAACTTGGAGATGGGATTGCTACTTCAGCAGCCACTACACCTTCGCCACGTGGGTTCAAAGTGCCGCCGTTCGATGGGACGTCTTCTTGGTCGGCCTACAAGATTCAGTTTGAGGCTGTCATGAAGGCGAACGGGTGGAGTAAAAATCATGCCATGACTGCCCTCACCCTAGGCCTGCGCGACCAGGCTTTAACTGTCCTGGAAGCTCTCGGTAAGGAGGTGACTTACGAGCAGCTGCTTGAGGCGTTGGAAGCCAGGTATGGCGACGCCCACCTGGAGCACGTGTTTCGTGCGCAGTTAAGGGATCGCGTGCAACGCAGCGGTGAGAACCTGCAGCAGTGGGCCCTGGAAGTGGAGAAGCTGGTGCGAAAAGCATACCAGTCTGCACCAGCGCTCATTGAAGGGAACCTGGTGCAGGCATTCATCGACGGCATCCGCGACCTTGAGGTTAGGGCTGCAGTGAGGCTCGGGCACCACGGGACGCTTAAGGACGCCTTGGCCCATGCACTGGAGGTGGAAGCTGTGCGGCAAGATCATCGTTGTGTGCGAGGTTGCAGCGGTTACAGTTCGCGATCGTGTTAAAGGATACAGCCCTAGGTGCTACGGCTGTGGTGAAAGGGGCCACCTTCGATCCAGTTGCCCTAAGCGAACTGCAGAAGGGGAAGGTAGCCGATCTCCAGAGGGCAGGGCGGCTAATAGCACCGCCCAGCAACCGCAGGGAAACGAGTAAAAGCCAGGACTGCGGGGCGGGTGCTGGCTGATGTTCAAGGAGCCCCAAGAATTTCGATCTCACAGACCCGTGACGGGAACAGCCTTATCATCAAGGGCGAGGTCAACGGGACACCATGTAAGCTGACGATAGACACTGGAGCTTCTCGCACGGTTGTCAGTTCCCAAATTATAAGTCGGCTCCTTGGGGACTCTGCATACAACCGAGAGCGTATAAATTTGGTAACAGCCACCGGTCAGCGCATACCCGTCCGAGGAGAAAGAGAGATGGAGTTGAAGCTAGGCAGCAAAAGCTACCTGCATAATGTTGTTGTGGCCGATATAATGGACGATTGCATCCTGGGCTTAGACTTTATGAGGAAGAATCGTTGTGAGATCGACGTTAATCAAGGAGTTATGAAATGTGGACAAGAGGAACTTTTCATGGAAGGGGCTTTACCTGGAAATGTGTACAACCTAAAGAAGATTGTTCTTCCTCCGAGATCGGAAACGATTGTACCGGTTAGTCTCCCTCGGAATCCTGGGCAAACTCATCATTGCGTACTCGTGGAAAGGGTAGACAATGACCTTCCATTGGAAGTGGCACGAACATTGGTCAGAGCCACCGACATCTCAGGAGTATGTGTGCTGAACCTTTGTGACAAGGAGCAGGTGATAGAAAAGGGCACACTGATGGGTACCTGCGAGGAAGTGGATTGGTTGCGTCGATGCCAATATCTATCAACTGGGACCCTCAGCAAGGATGCACAAACGAGAGTGACCACACTTTTAGAAGACTGTCGTAGCGCTCTGTCTCAAAATGAAATGGTCAAGGCGAAGAGGATGTTACTTAAGTACACCGATGTTTTCTCTTCGAACGATGCTGACATTGGGAAGACTGGCTTAGTTCAACACAAAATAAACACAGGAGAAGAATTG
This sequence comes from Lacanobia wlatinum, assembly GCA_947578705.1. Classification (NCBI taxonomy): domain Eukaryota; kingdom Metazoa; phylum Arthropoda; class Insecta; order Lepidoptera; family Noctuidae; genus Lacanobia; species Lacanobia wlatinum. The sequence continues at coordinate 34,870,523 of OX388022.1, forward strand.
CCTATCCGTCAGCGGCCAAGGAGATTACCGGTAGCACGTGAAAAGGAAGTGGAAACCATGATCGAGGGACTGGTGAAGGATGGTGTTATAGAACCTTCATCCAGTCCATGGTGTTCACCGGTAGTGCTGGTAAGGAAGAAGGACGGCAGCATGCGGTTTTGTGTTGATTATCGTCGTCTGAACGACGTTACGAAGAAAGACAGCTATCCCTTGCCAAGAATTGATGACACGCTGGACATGCTTACTGGAGTAAAGTGGTTTAGCACACTAGATCTAAAAAGTGGCTACTGGCAAGTAGAAATTGACCCGAAAGACAAGGAGAAAACTGCATCTTCGACAGGAAAGGGTCTATGGCAATTTAAAGTTATGCCATTTGGATTGTGTAACGCTCCGGCAACGTTTGAAAGATTGATGAAACTGGTACTAACCGGGTTGATTGGTGATGCCTGCCTTGTCTACTTGGATGACATCATCATCGTAGGCCGTACGTTTAAAGAACATCTTCAAAACCTGGAACGCGTGCTCATGAAGATCCAGAGTGCCAACCTCAAGTTGAGTCCGAAAAAGTGTTCATTTTTCAAACGGTAAGTTAGCTTTTTGGGTTATGTTGTGTCGGAAGAAGGTATCCGCACGGATCCAGAGAAAATCGCCGCTGTCAAGGATTGGCCAATTCCAAAAGACAAGACGCAGGTCAGAGCATTTTTAGGTTTGTGCTCCTATTATCGGCGTTTTGTCAAGAACTTTGCAGATATAGCCAAACCCCTGCACAAGCTAACTGAGGAAAAGCGACATTTCTGTTGGGATGAAAGTTGCGACATCGCTTTCCAGGAGCTAAAGGACCGTCTGTGCAAAACACCTATTTTGGGGTATCCTGATATCAGCAAGGAATTTATAGTTGACACAGACGCAAGTGATATCGGACTTGGCGGTGTGTTATCTCAGCGGAATGGCGATCAAGAGGTTGTGATTGCGTACTTCAGCAAGTCATTGTCGAAACCAGAGAGGAATTATTGTGTCACGAGACGGGAATTGCTTGCTGTGGTAAAGTCATTGCAACATTTTAGCAAATATCTACTGGGGCGGAAATTTCACCTACGAACTGACCATGCTGCGCTGAAATGGCTATTGCAGTTCAAAAATCCAGAAGGACAAGTTGCGAGATGGATTGAACTACTGCAGGAATACGACTTTGTGGTCGATGTTCTACATCGCAGCGGAAAATCTCATGGCAACGCTGATGCACTGTCAAGAAGACCTTGCCCTGAAGACTGCAAGCATTGTACTAGGCAAGAGGGTAAAGAAGTCATACCTGTGAGGATGCTCAAGACAGACCTCAGCAACGAGTGGAAGGAAAGCCTACAACATGCTCAGCACGAAGATTCAGACATCAAGCCGATTCTGGAGTGGATGAGGGCCAGTGCTCCTAAGCCCACGTGGAGTGATGTCTCAGCGATGAGTTCGATCACAAAAAGTTATTGGGCCCAATGGGACAGCTTAGTGATTCAGGATAGAGTACTGTGCCGTAAATGGGAAAATGCTCGAGGAGACAGCTGTCATTTGCAAATGGTTGTCCCTAAAGCTAAAGTACCGGATGTTCTACAGCTGTACCATGATGGCTGTTCAGGAGGCCATATGGGAGTCAAACGGACTCTACTGAAGATACGGGAACGGTTTTACTGGGTCCATTGTCGTGCCGATGTCGAGGACTGGTGTCGCAAATGTACAAGTTGTGCGGCTGTAAAAGGACCTCAGACTCGTAGCAGAGGTGCATTGCAATTGTACAATGTTGGTGCACCATGGGAAAGGATAGCTCTGGATGTTGCGGGACCGTTTCCGGAAAGTGAAAGTGGTAACAAGTACTTCATGGTTGTAATGGATTACTTCACTAAGTGGCCGGAAGTCTTCGCCATTCCAAATCAAGAAGCTTCAACAGTTGCAGATAAACTGGTTCATGAAGTCTTCTGTCGTTTTGGAGTACCTTTGGAAATTCACAGCGATCAAGGAAGAAATTTCGAGTCACAAATATTCCAGGAAACTTGTAGAGTTATGGGTACTCATAAAACGAGAACAACTTCTTACCACCCACAATCGGATGGAATGGTGGAACGATTCAATCAGACATTGGAGAGATACTTGACAAAGGTTGTGGAAAATCGGCAACGCGATTGGGACAAGCATATACAACCGTTTTTGTTGTCATACCGAAGTGCTGTTCACGAAAGCACATCAGTGACACCAGCTTTCGCAAACTTTGGTAGAGAATTACGGCTGCCGGCAGATCTGATCACTGGAATGTCACCCGATGCCCCACGTAGTATAACCGATTATGCGAATGACTTGCGAAACAAAATGAATGACATTTATGAGCACGTCAGAGAATCGGGCCGGCAAATGTCTGACAAGATGAAAACCCGTTATGACCGCAAAATGAACAATAAAGGGTTCGATGAAGGTTCACTAGTGTGGTTGCACAATCCAGTTCGCAGTAAAGGGAAATCTCCTAAGCTTCAAGCTAAATGGGACGGGCCGTACCGGATTGTGACAAAAATTAATGACGTGACCTACCGTATACAAAAAGGTACAAGAAGTACTCCAAAAATCGTCCACGTGGATCGACTGGCGCGTTATTATGGGGCCGATAATGCTCGGGACTGTCTTAGGAGGGGGCAGTGTTACGCGCCAGAATTAATGTTGGGTACATGGCGGCATTTGCGTACTGCTAACGCCATCTAGTTTCAACCAACCAAACATTTACGTGCTGCCATCTAGTATCGAGTAGCAGATACTGGCATACTGCTGGCGCCATCTAGTATCCAGTAGCTGACATTTACGTGCTAGAACATTCTCGATGTTTTGACGGGACCTGTGTGTGCCCGAACTTTCCAGAGGTTTCCATACAGGAGGGTTCTGGAAATGACTGTCGGTATATAAAGGGCGGACATCCGGCGACGGCAGTCAGTATTGAATTGGCGATACAACCGATAACTTCGAGAGCGATCTTCGACTGCGAATTATAGTGAAGTGAAGTGTTCAGTAGTGCGATTGTGTTTTATAATTAGTGTGTTTTGAAGTGATAATTAGTGTTGTGGATTAAAGTGTCAGTTTTGGTTGTTTAATCGGCTGTTTTTATTGTAACGAACCCCAAGCTCGTAACACTATTAAACGTGGCCATATTTTTTGATCTGGCAACATTCACTTAGATTCCATCTTAATCTGCTCCTCCGCTTCACTTGACTCGGGGTGCTACGAGCGAGCGTGTGTGTCTAACGTAACATTTTTGTGTCTTTTTTTTTCATCTCTGATCTAGACTAGAGTCAAGAGTAAAAAATGTCATCTCAAATAAGTGCTTTTTCCCGCTGTGGTGTACTGATGTACACTAGATAATTAAATATATATAATAACACAGATATCGGCTCACTAGTTCATGCACGCGTCTTCACTCCCTGACGGATGTCATACGACTGGCTTGGCTTGGCTCCCACGTTCCTGAGCCTCCCGCGCGTGCATAACATGATACGACAGAAATACATTTAGATAGCCAATAGTAATAGACTATATCGATAACTAGTTATAAATACAAGTAATATATTAATTATTTATTTATTCATTGTTTATGTATGTACGTATACACTACATCTCTCCCTTTTTATTATAAAGGAATAAGTATTTAACTTTCAAATCATCTTTTATATTTAAAATTTAAAACCTTTATTATACTTTCTTATTAGTTTTATTATGCACGCATATGTAATTTTGTCCACTAGATAGTTATATTATTTATACCCAAATATTGTGTTCGTAATAATAATTATACTATCGTGAATTCGTTGTTATTATTATTACATATTTGAATAATCCAACCTTTCATAATATTTAATGTTACTTTTAAATATTGGTCATTTTCTTTACCTTCATTTATTTCCTCGTCCGCTCCAATCCAATCAGCGCTACTAGAATCTAAAACTTTCTACTTGCCTTCGATCTTCTTTTTTTAATTAATTTATTTATTTTTATTTTTTTGGAACGCAGTTCCTTATCGCGCGTTGTGAAACCCGGGCTAGACGGAAAAAAATCTCACGAAAAGTTGTAACGACACTTTGTGCTATAGTTGTAAGCCGTGCGACGTAGGCAGGGTAGGCAGAATAGGCATGGTAGGCAGGGTAGGCAGGGTAGGCAGGGTAGGCAGAATAGGCAGAATAGGCAGAATGGACAGAATAGGCAGAATAGGCAGAATAGGCAGAATAAGCAGAATAGGCAGAATAGGCAGAATAGGCAGAATAGGCAGTGTAGGCAGAATAGGCAGAATAGGCAGAATAGGCAGAATAGGCAGAATAGGCAGAATAGGCAGAATAGGCAGAATAGGCAGAATAGGCAGAATAGGCAGAATAGGCAGAATAGGCAGAATAGGCAGAATAGGCAGAATAGGTAGATTAGGCAGAATTGGCAGAATAGACAGAATAGACAGAATAGGCAGAATAGGCAGAATTGGCAGAATAGGCAGAATAGGCAGAATAGGCAGAATAGGCAGAATAGGCAGAATAGGCAGTATTGGCAGAATAGGCAGAATAGGCCGATTAGGCAGAATTGGCGGAATAGGCAGAATTGGCAGAATAGGCAGAAAAGGCAGAACAGGCAGAATATGCAGAATAGGCAGAATAGGCAGAATGGGCAGAATGGACAGAATGGGCAGAATGGGCAGAATGGGCAGAATAGGCAGAATAGGCAGAATAGGCAGAACAGGCAGAACAGGCAGAACAGGCAGAACAGGCAGAACAGGCAGAACAGGCAGAACAGGCAGAACAGGCAGAACAGGCAGAACAGGCAGAACAGGCAGAACAGGCAGAACAGGCAGAACAGGCAGAACAGGCAGAACAGGCAGAACAGGCAGAACAGGCAGAACAGGCAGAACAGGCAGAACAGGCAGAACAGGCAGAACAGGCAGAACAGGCAGAACAGGCAGAACAGGCAGAACAGGCAGAGCAGGCAGAGCAGGCAGAACAGGCAGAACAGGCAGAACAGGCAGAACAGGCAGAACAGGCAGAACAGGCAGAACAGGCAGAACAGGCAGAACAGGCAGAACAGGCAGAACAGGCAGAACAGGCAGAACAGGCAGAACAGGCAGAACAGGCAGAACAGGTAGAACAGGCAGAACAGGCAGAACAGGCAGAACAGGCAGAACAGGCAGAACAGGCAGAACAGGCAGAACAGGCAGAACAGGCAGAACAGGCAGAACAGGCAGAACAGGCAGAACAGGCAGAACAGGCAGAACAGGCAGATCAGGCAGAACAGGCAGAACAGGCAGAACAGGCAGAACAAGCAGAACAGGCAGAACATTCACAAACAGGCAGAACAGGCAGAACAGGCAGATCAGGCAGAACAGGCAGAACAGGCAGAACAGGCAGAACAGGCAGAACAGGCAGAATAGGCAGAATGGGCAGAATGGGCAGAATGGGCAGAATAGGCAGAATAGGCAGAATTGGCAGAATAGGCAGAATAGGCAGTATTGGCAGAATAGGCAGAATAGGCCGATTAGGCAGAATAGGCAGTATTGGCAGAATAGGCAGAATAGGCCGATTAGGCAGAATTGGCGGAATAGGCAGAATTGGCAGAATAGGCAGAAAAGGCAGAATAGGCAGAATATGCAGAATAGGCAGAATAGGCAGAATGGGCAGAATGGACAGAATGGGCAGAATGGGCAGAATGGGCAGAATGGGCAGAATAGGCAGAATAGGCAGAATAGGCAGAATAGGCAGAACAGGCAGAACAGGCAGAACAGGCAGAACAGGCAGAACAGGCAGAACAGGCAGAACAGGCAGAACAGGCAGAACAGGCAGAACAGGCAGAACAGGCAGAACAGGCAGAACAGGCAGAACAGGCAGAACAGGCAGAACAGGCAGAACAGGCAGAACAGGCAGAACAGGCAGAACAGGCAGAACAGGCAGAACAGGCAGAGCAGGCAGAGCAGGCAGAACAGGCAGAACAGGCAGAACAGGCAGAACAGGCAGAACAGGCAGAACAGGCAGAACAGGCAGAACAGGCAGAACAGGCAGAACAGGCAGAACAGGCAGAACAGGCAGAACAGGCAGAACAGGCAGAACAGGCAGAACAGGCAGAACAGGCAGAACAGGCAGAACAGGCAGAACAGGCAGAACAGGCAGAACAGGCAGAACAGGCAGAACAGGCAGAACAGGCAGATCAGGCAGAACAGGCAGAACAGGCAGAACAAGCAGAACAGGCAGAACATTCACAAACAGGCAGAACAGGCAGAACAGGCAGATCAGGCAGAACAGGCAGAACAGGCAGAACAGGCAGAACAGGCAGAACAGGCAGAACAGGCAGAACAGGCAGAATAGGCAGAATGGGCAGAATGGGCAGAATGGGCAGAATGGGCAGAATAGGCAGAATAGGCAGAATTGGCAGAATTGGCAGAATTGGCAGAATTGGCAGAATAGGCAGGGTAGGCAGTATTGGCAGAATAGGCAGAATAGGCCGATTAGGCAGAATGGGCAGAATGGGCAGAACAGGCAGAACAGGCAGAACAGGCAGAACAGGCAGAACAGGCAGAACAGGCAGAACAGGCAGAACAGGCAGAACAGGCAGAACTGGCAGAACAGGCAGAACAGGCAGAACAGGCAGAACAGGCAGAACAGGCAGAACAGGCAGAACAGGCAGAGCAGGCAGAGCAGGCAGAACAGGCAGAACAGGCAGAACAGGCAGAACAGGCAGAACAGGCAGAACAGGCAGAACAGGCAGAACAGGCAGAACTGGCGGAACAGGCAGAACAGGCAGAACAGGCAGAACAGGCAGAACAGGCAGAACAGGCAGAGCAGGCAGAGCAGGCAGAACAGGCAGAACAGGCAGAGCAGGCAGAACAGGCAGAACAGGCAGAACAGGCAGAACAGGCAGAACAGGCAGAACAGGCAGAACAGGCAGAACAGGCAGAACAGGCAGAACAGGCAGAACAGGCAGAACAGGCAGAACAGGCAGAACAGGCAGAACAGGCAGAACAGGCAGAACAGGCAGAACAGGCAGATCAGGCAGAACAGGCAGAACAGGCAGAACAAGCAGAACAGGCAGAACATTCACAAACAGGCAGAACAGGCAGAACAGGCAGAATGGGCAGAATGGGCAGAATAGGCAGAATAGGCAGAATTGGCAGAATAGGCAGAATAGGCAGTATTGGCAGAATAGGCAGAATAGGCCGATTAGGCAGAATTGGCAGAATAGGCAGAATAGGCAGAATAGGCAGAATAGGCAGAATAGGCAGAATAGGCAGAATAGGCAGTATTGGCAGAATAGGCAGAATAGGCCGATTAGGCAGAATTGGCGGAATAGGCAGAATTGGCAGAATAGGCAGAAAAGGCAGAATAGGCAGAATATGCAGAATAGGCAGAATAGGCAGAATGGGCAGAATGGACAGAATGGGCAGAATGGGCAGAATGGGCAGAATGGGCAGAATAGGCAGAATAGGCAGAATAGGCAGAACAGGCAGAACAGGCAGAACAGGCAGAACAGGCAGAACAGGCAGAACAGGCAGAACAGGCAGAACAGGCAGAACAGGCAGAACAGGCAGAACAGGCAGAACAGGCAGAACAGGCAGAACAGGCAGAACAGGCAGAACAGGCAGAACAGGCAGAACAGGCAGAACAGGCAGAACAGGCAGAACAGGCAGAACAGGCAGAACAGGCAGAACAGGCAGAACAGGCAGAACAGGCAGAACAGGCAGAGCAGGCAGAGCAGGCAGAACAGGCAGAACAGGCAGAACAGGCAGAACAGGCAGAACAGGCAGAACAGGCAGAACAGGCAGAACAGGCAGAACAGGCAGAACAGGCAGAACAGGCAGAACAGGCAGAACAGGCAGAACAGGCAGAACAGGCAGAACAGGCAGAACAGGCAGAACAGGCAGAACAGGCAGAACAGGCAGAACAGGCAGAACAGGCAGAACAGGCAGAACAGGCAGAACAGGCAGAACAAGCAGAACAGGCAGAACATTCACAAACAGGCAGAACAGGCAGAACAGGCAGATCAGGCAGAACAGGCAGAACAGGCAGAACAGGCAGAACAGGCAGAACAGGCAGAACAGGCAGAACAGGCAGAACAGGCAGAACAGGCAGAATAGGCAGAATGGGCAGAATGGGCAGAATGGGCAGAATAGGCAGAATAGGCAGAATTGGCAGAATTGGCAGAATTGGCAGAATTGGCAGAATAGGCAGGGTAGGCAGGGTATGCAGGGCAGGCAGGGTAGGTTTGGGTCTAAAATTGAGCCTACTGATTAATTTTATATTACATTATTTTGTTAATAATAAAAAAATATTATTGTAACTTAAAAAAAAAATACAATTCCTTCACTAATTACTTCTCCGAACTTCGTTCCATCCGGGTGTCCCTTGACACCTCTCAATTTTTTTTTCTTTTATATATTTATTTATTTATATATAATCACGCTAAGACCGGAGCAGCAATGAAAATTATGACGCAGACGAAGTTGCGCGAGTCAGCTAGTTCTGAAATATAAATGTCACAAAATATATTTAGGCTACTCAGAGGCCTATATCGAGAAATATTTTTTTACGAGGGTAAAACTGTACGAAAAAAGGAGTAAGTACGTACCTTATGCCAGCAATTCTGACTGGTAGATGAAAATACAAACCCCTGTCAGCTCATCAAAAATCCTTTCGTAATTACCCGAATGCACCCTATATTTGTTTTTACTTTTTCAAAAATTATTAAGTCATTAGGTATTTAAATAAAACCACAAACATATGACAAAAATTTGTTACGTTTTTACTACAATGATACATCACAAAATGTCTACATGGCAGACTAGAACAGCGCCTACCTACATCATTTTATTAAGTAGGTACCTACTACTCATATTTTTCTATGGATAGATTTATCCCTGGCCACCGCTCGGGGCCAGTGATAAACCTACCCTGCCGGATACTCGCGCGTTCGCCGCCGGCTTGCCACATTCGCAACGCCGCGCGGCACGCGCGTCGTCAAGTCGCACTGCGCATGCGCGCGCACTTTATTAGCGGGAGCAACCAACTCCACTATACATCAATCGTCATCAACAAACATCATTGATTTACTGTTGTTAGCTGCATTGCTTTTGTAACTGTACCGATTTTCACAATATTCGTACCTACCTTTGCTGAAAACTTAATTACCTTCCTACGTTGAAGTTTTTCGTGAAACTCCTTTTATATTTTAGTTTTTGTGTCTGCTTTACGTATAGCAAAATTAATTTTTATATGACTCTGGTTAAGTGTGTAAAGGCAGTACCTAAGTACTTAGAAAACTATCCAGTTAAGGATAATCAGCATATAGGATATAGGTACCTACGCTAGGTACAGGTTAGATACTACTAGGCAGATGATGATGGTGATTTGAATGAAAATGATTAAGTCGTACTTTTTAATGAAACTTAGACACTCACATCGAGAGTCTAGTCTTAGTAGGCACCTGTTGTCTTTGAAACTTGTTATTGGAACACTTGTTTTAGGACTTTTTGTATTACTTTTATTTAGGGTGGTATTTAACTGTAAGTAAATCAAAAATTCTTCCTTTATAACAAAAAAAATCCCATTCCTAATCAAAAATACTGATTGCACACCAAAACATGCAGTTACCTTAAAATATTATTAAGTACCTCTTTAATTATAATCAAATTAAGTATAATCTATATAAGCAACAATTCGTGACGCGGAGCTTTTTAGGAACCTCGACACTCCTATTTCTGTCTGTTGGTATAAAGGAAAAGGAACCTAACCAATCCGTGTGGGGTATCCTAAGCTCCCTGTGCGCTTTGTTCCGCTACTTGACTAGGCAAGGCATTAAGGCTTGTATACATGAATGATCTTGTGCATATAAACGGAGCTAACTACTACTCTACGCGCCACTCCGCTACCCGCATTTTAAATTTATTATAAAAAAATAACACATATTTTAAAAAGTAACAAAACCAAATTATTTTCGTTTGTATTGCAAAGCAGGAGGTATTTTTTTTTTACTTTTGTGGAAAAATGAAGGAGTAAAATGGTTTCATCTCAACGATTTGGAGGTGATTTGGTGTTTTTTTTTCATATTATGTGATACCGATACATAAATTCTGGCTAAACCAAATAACGTATCATATCATGTAGATTACTACCTATTTGTTCAAGATGTAATTTCTCAGTAAATGCCGACGAAAAGTTGCTCCATCTGCATGCTGTTTTTAAGCATTTCTCGAGAGAGAGCAGCCTTAAACAATATCGAATCTAGCCTCTGGTTAATTTGATGTGAAAGCAGTATATTTGATATGAAAAAATATTGAATAGATGTAAATAATTTAACGGGTGATAAGTTTTTTGATGATTATTTTTCCGACCCAAATATCGACCAATGCAAGAATTGCACCATTCGACGTCACGTGGTACAACCTACATGGTATTATACTGATAATTTTTTGAAAATTTTCTCTGGTAGTTGCTATATATAAAAAACAAAACATGATCCAGTCAAATTAACCACACGTCAAACTGACAGGTTGAATTCAATTGTGAAAATTGGAGATTTTGCATGAAAATGAGTCGATTTGGAGTTTATTGCAATTTTTTTTTTGCAATTTTTTTTTTGCAATTTTTTTTTTGCAATTCTATTGGCCGACATTTGGGACGGAAAAATAATCCCCCGAATACCACACGAGCTTCAAAATTATCTGGCATTTCCCTCAAGGTTCCCTGCAAACAAATAAAATCGTCATTTGTTTGCAACGAACCTATCGGGAAATACCCGATAATTTTGAAGCTCTTGTGGTATTATAAGTGAGCATTTAATAATATCATCCTGGATTCTATTGTGTCAATGTTTGTTAATTGAATTGCAAGGTTGAGTAGAACTTTAAAATTATCTAGTCCAGCTTTTGGCCACTTCTTCTGTAATTTATTCACCACTCCTTTTTTTAATGTGGCTTGGCACGCATTTGACTACTATCTCACCTGATGGTAAGTAATGATGTGGTCGGAAATGGAGCACGCTTGCCTAGAAGTAACCTATTCACTCTTGACTTAAAGACTCCCAGGTTGTAGCTATCAGGAAACACAGACTCCGGCAGGGAATTCCACTCATTAGCTGTACACACTATGAATGTGTTCCCAAAACGTTATGTGGGTGTGGGTGGGATGTCCACCATGTACCGGTGGCGCATCGCCGTTCGTCTTTTTAGTCCGATAATGGAACGGGCTCGGCGGAATTAAATTATGCAATTCCGTCGCACATTACCCAAAATGCAATCGGTAGAAAATCGACAGGCCAGCAACTCGTCGTTGATGCTCAAGACTTTGGAGCTTCGTCGGACGAACCTCTCATTGCCGATGATCCTCTTGGCTCGGTTTTCAATTGACTCAAGGGCACCAAGCTGGTATCTGGCAGATCCGTCCCAAAGATGAGAGCAGTATTCTATACACGATCGAACTTGCGCTTGATATAGTTTGAGCAGTTTGAGTTGTTAATTGGAGTAGGTGTTCTCCATCCTAATGCCAATTCATAAAGTGTAGCTGGCAGCTATTTTACAGCATTCGGCGTTATTTAAGAATAAATCTAGATTAAGTATTGGTGTTTAAATTACGTCAGGTTTGATTTTTTTTTCGCATGACGTGGGACGTGACCTCAGAGTTACACGAATATTAAAACACTTTATATTAAAAAGCAGTTACTGGTGGAGTAAATAGAAAACTATCAAAAGAATACACTAATGCTTCTATTGGCGAATTTCAAAGCAGCGGTACTGATGCAATTGATATTTACAATCCCGTGTCGTTTCCGCATGATGAGGGTTCCGGACAAACAGATTTTGATCTAAATATTGATGCTTATATAATCAGGATTCTGATAAACCAAACTGCAGTAAAGAGAAAGCGTCGTTGGAGCGCAAACAGAGTTCCATATATCAAACAGAGACGAATTGGAATAAAGTAGTAGAGATGAAGACATTGAAGAATGTATATTTATTAAAATATTCAACTTAAAATAACGTTCAAGATTGGGCCATAAAAATAATTATTGATGGTCTCAGTCATTATTATACATAGCTTTGACACAAAAAATATGCTATCACAGCATGGTAGGTACATCAACTTAGTAAGACGATTGCAAAGTTTGAAATAATAAAAAACTTTCATAATACAAAATAGTACGGAAACAAGATACTTTTGTCGATATACACACCGGTAAACTACTTATCAAATCGAGAAAAATGTTATTTTAACAGAGTGATTCTTCTGCTAAGTCTACATTTCCTATAATTTGAACATCTGAGTTTGGTTTAATATCGCTTTAGGTCCTTGATTATTATTTTCAGAGATTTTCTTACTGATCGCTTCTTTAATTCTATCTGCGACGGTTTCCTTCTTGTCTGCTGTTTTTGTTCTTCTGGATCTGCAAGGATATTTCGAAAGCCGTTAGTACATAGTGAAATGGTTTTCTATCAAGATTTTTTTATCCCTGAAAAGCTGTTGTATGCTCTCTGTTTGTACCAGTACACAGTAAGAAAGATAATTAAAATCCTTTGTCCAGCCAGCATAATGCTTTAAGCTGGTACATAGACTTTGGTAACACCACTGTAAATAAAATTTCAAAAGAATTTATGGAGCATTTGTCCTGGGTAACAAATGTATGTCATTTTAGCATTGCAGAAACGATTTTTTTTTAAATATCCAAATTATTTCTTATAGATTTCAGGATATTTGATAGCTTTTAAGTCAAACAATATTTATTTTCAACTTATTTCCTTATAGAATACAAAATTTAGAAACATTGTTATATAAAAAAACCCAAGACGCACAGTCTCGAACAAATTCAACTCTCGAAACTGTCGTCAAAAACTATCATGTATCAAGTGTCATGTGTGAGTTGTGTGTAGTTATACTACAAACAATTTTTTGCAAATTCAACCTTACACGGATCGCTTAAAGTTGTTTTTACAAAGCAGTGCAGTATGGCGAGCGAAGCGAGACTGTTTGAAACTAGCGCACAATTTAAAATTGTGCGCTCGTTTTACGCGGACGTTTTTGAGATGCTGAGTGTGTATCTTGGGTTTAAATATAAATGGTTAGAAAGCAATAATCTGAGTGATAAATCTATTAAAATATGTCATCTCTGTCACAGAATATTACACAAAACCGGTCAAAAGCGGGTCGGACTCGCGCACCGAGGGTTCCGTATCATGATATGAAACGTAAAATATTATTAAATTTTCATCGGCGAGGCTTATATTCGTCAGAGTATGTTAACACTACGGTGTTTATTGCAGTTTTAGATCAACGGCATCTCTTGACCGATAGTGGAACTAATGTAATTTTTGCTGATGATTTCTGAAAAAGTGTGCTATTTAGAAAAATTGACTTATTTTTTCTGTAATTTTCACATAAATTTTTATCACATAGAATAATTTCAGATTTTTTTCTATGGAAACTTCGGAGATAAGGGGTGTCCCTTTTCAGTCGCTGTTGCAAAAATATATATTTACATTTTTATTTCTTTCTTATTTGCAAAATAGTTAAGCAAACGTCATCTAAAACTTTTCTAAATTTCAAGTTGATTGCATTAGCAATTCTCGAGATATCCAGCTGAGACATATGGACAGAGTTAGTCACACCATAAGGGTTCCTTTTTACTATTTTGATACGGAACCCTAAAAAGAAAAAAATACATTTTTTTTTGGTTATTTATACTTTAATAAAAGCTGCTGCCAAGCCTAAAAACATCTAAAATCTGTTGAAGAGAATTAAAGTAGCTCCTAAGTAAACAAAATTGGCTGTTGAATAGCTATTTAAGCCATTGAACAGAGTTTATAAGTACCTACAGCTGTTTCAATGATTATAGTGATGTTAACTAGCCATAGCATACCTACTCAAGGCTGGTTAATTTGTGGCTCATTTAAGATGCACAAGGGCTGAGTAGCTAACTAAAACAGCCTTGAGTAGTCACAAATTCTATAATCAAACCACTGTGCCACTGTCATTTGCTACTTGGGAAGTCATTCAGTTAGATACCTATATTTGTGCATACATGGGTAAGTACCTATGCAATTTTACTTTTTACGTCTTATTTAGGTACTAAGTACTTGTACTTAACCACTTTGCTAAAAACAACACCTTGCATTCTCGAGTCCGTCTCAAGTCTGGCAGACGCAGAGCTTAGTGCATGCGACTGAATGCTAAACATGTACCAAGTCTAATTAGTTCTATGTATTGCCGTAGGACCTCTCTCACGTACAGAGTCGGACGAAACTCGAATATATGCTCATGTTTTGCAAATAAACTGTTTTATTTCTATCCTTTCATGAATAAGACCAGTGCTCAGTGAGTCCTTCTGCTTATCCTTTTTATGAACTCTACAAAGGCAACAATCACGGGCGGAGCTATAGGTTTCGCAAGGGGGGTCTGCAGGTCCAAAAATTGTAGAATTAGCGTTCCCAGAACCAGTACCTATGTCAAATTACAGGACAGTAGGTAATTACAGCTACAAAAACCAGCCAAGTGCGAATCGAACTCGCCCACCGAGGGTTCCGTACAAATTTGTAGGTACCTACATGTATATTATCTACTTTAAATAAAGACTATTTTTTTTGTCATCCTCGCACACTTCAAAAAAATTCACCTTGTAAGTATGTTAAGACTAGTTGACCCGCGCAACTTCGTCTGCTCTGCTCCTATTGGTCTTAGCGTGATGATATATGGCCTATAGCCTTCCTCGATAAATGGGCTATCTGACACTGAAATAATTTTTCAAATCGGACCAGCTTTTCCTGAGATTAGCGCGTTCAAGCAAACAAACAAACTCTTCAGCTTTATGTATATTAGTATAGATTTAACTGGGCGAAAAACTTTTTACAAAAAAATAAAACCTTTTTTTATTTTTCACTTTAAAGTGGTGATACTTGGACGACGTCTTCGTCAACGCAGAAATTGAAATAAAGCAAAAATGCCTAAAAGTCTAGTTTAAAGTAAAATAAAAGTCATGACATTAAGAAATTGTATTTTTATGTACCAAGGTAATGAAGGCGGACGAAAATTCGAAAAAGCTGAAATCATAGAGAAAGCCTTTGTTTGCTCAACAGTGAGACGATGTACGCTTATTAATAGTAGTAGTGGTAGACGAACGCCTGAAAAAGTATTATAGCAAAATAACGCTAGCGTTTTGGATGCATGGTAAGAAAGTTCCCAAACATTGTTGGTTTCACTCATATTATTTTCATGTGTATTGTAGTGATGTGAGTATTTGGAACATTAAGGCATTTTATATTTTGTGTAACTAGGTAAAAGCTGGAAGTCATGGAGAGAGCCTTTGCTCAACAGTGAGCAGTAGCGTAGCTAGCATGGGTTTCACCCGGGGCGGATAATGTGGTATCACCTCCCAAATTAATGTGATTAATGTGAATTGCACGCTAACTAGCAGTGGTAGGCGAACGCCTGACAAAGTTATTATAGCAATATAACGCATATAGTGGATTAGATGCATGGTAGAAGTTGATGATATTGGTTTCATTCGTATTGTACCTAGTGTTGTGAGTCTATGGAAAAGACATGTATTACTAAAACTTGCGGGAGTCATCGCTCCAATTATTTCACTTCAAATTGTGTGATTGTGTAGTGTTTTTTTTACGTGTATGTAACCATTGGTGCCTACTTACTTCAAGTAAGTAGTGCAGTACTAGCTCCATTTAGCGAACATACATCGACAAACCTCCATAATTTGCTCAGACACCGTCGCGTCGCAATTGTAAATTTTTTTACAATAATTGTGATGTGCAACTACGGAACCCTCCTCTGCAAAGCATTGTCAAAGCCTCAAAAATTAATTAAAACAAATGACAGCGTTTAAACCAACTTAATTAATAATAATGAAGAGGAAAAAAAAAATACGTTAAAGTTCATACAGTAGAATATCAACAGTTGGCTGATTGCTGGCATGCAATACCGCAGCACAGGGAGATAACATTTTACAGCTAGCAACACTAACTCACAATCGGAAATTCGGAATCGGTCGCGCAGTCGCGCTGTGTTGTGTGTAAGCGCAGTTGATCTTCACAAAAAAAAATTGTAGTATTTAATTTACGTATTTATTCATTCGACGTCGTTAAAACGGTTCCTGGCGGCTTCTCTAATTGTGTTTGTGGATGTTTTACGCGTGTTTGTCACTTAAATAATTGAATCGGGTCATAGTGATGTATGTACCTAATTCATTTCTCAGTGAGTCATTGTAGTTTTTGTTTGTGTTGCTTATAAAGTACTATAACAATGTTATCTCTTGCTTTTAAATAATTATTTAGTGATAGTGGGCTCGTGGGGAATCAAAGTGATGGATTCGCCGCCGGTGCCGAAGCCCAGGAGTGCGTTCTTGCCTCCTAGCGAGCCAGTGGCCCGTCCTGTACCCGTCCCGCGCACCAAGCTGCCTCAGCCGGCTGACCGAGTCTCCGCCTCCGACATATTCAAGTCAATAAGTACAGTTTCAAAGCAGCTGTCTGAGGATGTAGCCTTGAAAGTGAGTAATTCTGCTAAAACTGCCAATGAGAAGTTAGAAAGGTCCATTCAAGATGGTTCAAAGTTTGCTAAAGATACATTAGAGAAGACTCTGACTACATCTCGAGCTGTGCGACACTCAGTGACCAAATCTGTGATAGAAGGAACCAGGACAGCTGGCCTCAGGCTAAGGAGGACAAAGAAACCAGATAGTCTTGACGATACTGACCCACAAAGATGTGTTTCAATGCCAGCTGTTGATGTAGGTTTGTTTGACAATATACAGTTCAACTCACCACTTTTAGAACAAAAGAGGTTTCACAATGATGTTGTTGGTGCACAGATTAATCAAGATCATCCCAACTTACATCTGAATACATCTAATTTTGATGATTTGTCCCTGTTTTCCAGTAACTCCGACAATACTGATTCTGTAAGCAGTTTCTCCTATGACATGAGTAGGGACTTGGAACAAAATGCTTTGAGTTTAACTTTAGAAAATGAGCAGATGACATATGACATACCAAAACCATCAAGAACCAACAGCATAGTTAGTTCCATGAGTTCGACGTCAGTTGGGTCCAGTCCTGATGTCCCGGAGAGGAGAAAGAAGAGAGAAAGTATTGCATCCATGGAGGTTATGAGGCAAAATTCCATGTATGAGAACTGGACACTACCATTTCAGTCATCAAGCAATAGCACAGCCAGGTCAACTCCTGCCAAAGAAGCAATGCCTATGCATGTTGATCTACCAAGGCCCAGTAAAAGTACAATTTATGAGTTTGACCCGTTGCAAGAAAGTTCATCACCAAAGAAGTATGATGGTGTGAGTAATGAATTGTTATTACTGGAATCTTTCCTAATTGGTGACACTTATGGCACAATAGTAGCTTCAGACAACACAGAAGACAGCTTTGAGTTTTATGAAAGTGAATATTTTAATCCTCCAACCCCACCCGAGCGGACAGACAGTCTGTTTAATGAAACAAAATCAACAACAAAAATAAATTTAGTAGATAAAGATAGGAATTCAAACTGGTTTGTGACAACGGATGCAGAGACAAAGTCAGTGAGTTCAGCTGCTGAAGATGACCATAAATCTACAAACTCAATGATGCACAAGTTCTCTCATATGCTTAAATTTGAGAAACTAAATAGGACATCTAAGATAGTGACACCGAAAGTTGATTGTGTGGAGCGTCCTCCAGTTAACTCATTACCAGTGCCATACTTCAGTGGCCTGCTGACGAGGATTGTGTCAGGGGTTGTTGAGGACTTGTTCAAGAATTCACAGACTCGGTATTGTGTGCTTTCGGATCAAAAATTGATGTGTTACTCAGACCCTACAAACTCTGTTTTAAAAGAAGCATATACTTTAGATAATATTTATTCGGTACAAATTGTACTGCCTCTGTCTTCTAGGTAAGCATCAAATGTTTTATGTTTTCTAATAGTTTTGTGAAAGGCTGGGTAGATAAAACAACATACATTTCATAAGTAATATTGTAGCTTGTGCAAAACATTTTAGCCCCTTGTTTATTTATTTCATTGCTAATAATGCATGGCTGTGTGCATACTATAAAAGTTATCTTAGATTCATACTATCAGTCAGTGGTAAACATTTACCAACAGTAAAGTACTTATAAGAGGCACATGCCAAGAATGAATGAAACAAGTTGCTCTTATTATATATATAAACTTAAAATATATTATAATTATAATTAATTAGCTAGGTTAGCTAATTAATTGTTTGATTTATAAAATACTAGCTGCAGCCTGCTGCTCCGCCCTAGTGAATGTTGAAAATTATCCCAAGACTTTCGGGATAAAAAGTCCTATGTGTTATTCCAGACTATAACCTACCTCTGTGCCGAATTACATCAAGATCCGTTTAGCCGTTCTGACGTGATTGAGTAACAAACATCCACCCAAACATCTAAACTTTTGCATTTATAATATTAAGTAATAGTTATAATAGTATAGATTATTTTCATATCAATGATTAGGTTGCTAATTCAAATCCTTTTCTTACAAGAACTGTATTCAAAGGATTTGAATTCTCATGCCATTATTAGGGAAAAAAATGACTATATGTGATAGTTTTTGAGGATGTATGGATAAATAACATTGAATGGAAACTTAACATTAATATCTATACATATAGCTCAGTAATATCAGAATAACACATGAAGGCTATTATTTATAACTAGCTGACCCGCGCAACTTCGTCTGCGTCACAATTTTCATTACTGCTCCGCTCCTTTTGGTCTTAGCGTGATGATATATAGCCTATAGCCTTCCTCGATAAATGGGCTATCTAACACTAAAAGAATTTTTCAAATCGGACCAGTAGTTCCTGAGGGCTGAGATTAGCGCGTTCAAGCAAACAAACAAACAAACTCTTCAGCTTTATATATTAGTATAGATAGTAGTGTTAATTCTCGACTAGCACTAAGTATACGGGGTGGAGCCGCGAGCGGCAGGAAGTAAACCATAACATTATTAGTTTTATTTTTGCTTTCATTTGGTTTTAGCACAACAAGCAACTCATACTGCTTCGAAGTGATGGTGTCCTCTGGTGGCATGAGGAGCACTCCTCGCAAGATCCTGTTCAGCTGCGCCAGCGCATCTGAACGTCGAAATTGGGCGCAGAAGATCGCGGAGCACCTGACTTGCGGCTTCGCTACGAAATACACCTCCGAGTTTACCAGATGCGGCTGGTGCTATCTGAAGGTAAGTCGTACTGATAGATCGCGACTTTTGAAAGGCTGATCAAGACTTCTGCTTCGCCTGCCATGCAAGCATGGTTAAGCTAAATTCATCGGTTGACCTTTTTTATTTGCGTATATTTTTTTCGGATTTTCACAAAGTATATTTATACTCTGTTGTGTACTGCTCCGCGAATGCGCCATTTTAACCTGTAACACAAGTGTTTCAAAGTGAATAATTATGCATTTTTTAAAGTTGACTGTATGGTAGACAGTAGTTATTAATCTGTGTGTCAAAGTCCAAGAAGCTGTTGAGTCAGGGAACACATTTTAAATAGAATCATTATGATATCATTACTGGAACATGTATAGTTACTGAGTACCTAGACATACTTACTTTATATCTATATAAAGCTAACTCTAAATATGGAAATCTTCTCTTTATGATGACTAGTTTTCTAACAATTTAAATGATATGATATGACAATGCGAAATTATGTATCGTGATAATAAGGCAAAATGCATACCGAAGCGATATTTTATTCAGTTTTGGTAGGTACGTATGTTATTTTCCGGGTTAGATTCCAGAAAATCGCTTGTTATTGGTATGCCTCTGGCGTCTATAGTACGAAAACCTCGGAATCCAATTACCGTGAACGAATTTTATTATAAAACCCTTTGGATTGCATAATTAATAATGGTATATATTACACAGTTTACCTATACAAATTCGTTGATTTTAATTTAACAATTAAATGAATAAACAACACAGAATTGTGAATAATAATATAATCTGATGCATTACAAGTTCAAGCGAGAAACACACTGGTTCTACGTACGCAACGTATGCAACGCTTTTGTATCGTATCGTATGTTGCGTTGAATACGATAAGTTTGTTGCTATTGTATAGTTTTTCATAAAAAATCAAGAGTCCAGATCTCATATAATGCGTTGCATACGTTGCGTACGTGGGACCAGTTTGTCTCTAGCTTTATTGTAGGTACTAGTTTTGTGCGTTTTTTTATAAACATTAATAGTAATAATATTAAACGTCAATAGTCAAGTTCTTGTACACGGAACCTTCATGACTTTAATCGTCAAAGGGGTATGCAGACATGATTGTGCTGTTTTTCGCTAACGCTAACCAACTGTGAGGTCATTAGTCCTTATGAGATACTACTAGTGAAGTGTTTGACAAGTTCTTGTCACAAAGAACCTTTACGGCTGTAATCCTTAAAGGAGTGTACAGACATGTGTTGTTGTATAGTCACAGTTGAATGCATTCGATTTCATTAGATGAATACGAACCATTTGGCACAGTTTGGGCTGCCTGATAGATTTTTTAAAGCAAATCTGTGAGCAGGACCCAAAGGGCGGTAAACCTATGATTATTCTATAAACTAGTTGAAATAGAAAACCGCAGGATGGCGTAATCCTTTTCGATGATGGGATCCCTAATTAATGCTTTATCATGACGCACACAAGCTTTTATTATGCAACGTATCACTCATTATCGCTGTAAAACAGCCACCGCAGAATTATACCGTGGGAGTACGGGGATAAAATATAGCCTATGTTACTCCCTGATAATGTAGCTATCCATTGTTGAAAGAATTATCATCTCGGTCAAATCGGTCTAGTAGTTTCGGAGCCTCTTCATTTCAAACAAACAAATCTTTCCTCTTTACAATATCAGTGTAGGTATAAGCGTATGACAAGTTTCATGCCGCATATGAGCGTAATTCAACACCTAATAGTAAAAGTATTGTTCGTGACTTGACTCATCGGGTTTTCTAGATTAATCAAAGTGCTTACGAGCACTTCAAAATGTGACAATTTCACTTACCTTGTTCAATATAAATATCAATCAAACTAAATAGATACTACAAACGAGTCTTTGTTTACTCAATGAATATCTCGAGAGGATTATGAATACATTTGTTTTGATAACTAACGCCCTAAATACGTTCAGCACAAATCCGCAGCGTAAATATGCGACAATAGGCCAACAACGGTTTAAGTAATGACCTAGATGGACTATTGTGCTGAGCCCACTCCTAGCACAGGCGCGCCTGGAGGGGCTAACAAGAACTGGTGACGCGAATACCGCTGACGCTGATATCACGTTTAATGAGTAATCACTGTCGCTGCTGTGTGTTATTTTGCACTACACAGTACCTATCGTGACGTTTGCAATTTTTATTTCCGCAGGTTCAGTAATAGACCATTAGCAGAAGCGCACGTTAATTGCACGGCGTTTATTCGTAGTTCTCAAACCTAGGATTATTTGTATCCCAACCTGTTTTCAGCTAGATTCATAGTGATTTAACTTTCCTGCTACATACATAAGTACATTTGATGTGTTGCTGTAATTAATATGATGCGAAACTGGCCTTCACTGAGTATTTTATAGCTTCATAACATTCCTTTCATCTTAATAAAATTGTGATTGCTTTATTTTCGTTAGCGAGTCTGGGTAAAAGAAAATTTTGCGTAAAAGTCTAATCTTAGAACGTGATTGTTACGTGGCTGAAAGCCGTGTAAATTTAATATCGATTCTACGGTGACCTATTACGACATTCAGGAATTTCTGGTCGCTATATTGAATGCACATCTAAGTACTACTTGTGTTTTGAGCAAAACCGTTAATCGATCTTTCAATTTGAAGGAGACGTAGGTCAACTTGTGACGGAACAGCAATTGGCTAAATTGATTGGTGATTGATTGTATTAGCGCGGTTCTAAGGCTCTTATTTCAAAACTCAGCTGATTGATAGGATATAGGACATTATCTTACGAAGTGCTAGATATAATCGGTCAATAACACAATATGCCAAGTCATCGACATTGTCACACACTCTACGTCGTACAATACAATAAATATGTACTTGTACTCATAACGAAGACAATCAAGTATTTAAAGTACTTCGCGATATTTCTCACGTTCAACGTAGAGTCACTTTATCGTTTTTGCTTAAGATTTTTTCTGCTCTAATTTTATGAGTAACGGCGGCGAGCATAAAGCGGTATATTTTTCTAAGTAATACTAGGTATGATAACTTAGACAATGCATCCATGACTCATTCTAGTTTAAATCATTGAAAATACTCACGTAGTAATGGAACAGTGTTGTTCAGTTTGAAGTCAAAGAACTCATCCGACCTAAGAGTTGCCTCATTTTACTAATAATATCAATGAATAGATGACATTAATTGACAATTTGACATCCATCGGTTACAGCAGTTAGTGTGTAGGAAACTCCATTGTTTCAAGTTTCACGAAAAGATCGCTGGATTCGTATTTCTTTCTGTAGTGCGCAAATGTATTCTTGCTTAATTAGAGTCTTAAATATTTGGAGTAGATGATTGCATCTATTGTGAGCTATGTCCGGTTTTATTTGTAAGAACAGTAGAAGCGTATATTTGGAAACAATGCTAGCTAAATGCTAATTAGTCATTTCTCAAAATCAGGTGGAGTTTGGCTTAGCTCGTAGTTCCTAAAAATATTCATATTCAAGCGTCAAATATTCATGCACCCGCATCACGTTCATGCTGTGAGGCGACCTAATTAACGAGGCGTATTCATCACAAGCCCATAATGTTGGGCCATCTCTAACACCGTGTGCCTCAATGGACTTCAGTTCCATCTGAATTGGTTTCATTCTATTCTCAACGTCTAAAAGGAAATGAATACTGTACCGCATTGTCACAATTCATGATTCAGTGCAGTGGTGCACTGGTGTCCTCTATTTTTGTTACGATTCGATTTGTTATGTCCTTCGTGTATTGCGCTAGGGATTTCTAAATTTGTCGCTTTTGAAATTCACCCTTTAAGATTTGTCTCACCTTGATCATGTTCAGTTTTGCAGTGTTTACAAATAGAAGCCGATAAGACTTGTGTTTTACAACTTTAATTGCCATTTGTTAGCAGTCTTGGTGAGCATGCTTTACCTTCTTGAATACAATTAAAGACCTATCTTAACTATAACAAGACAATTATTGTCTAGGTAGATTCGAGAGTCTAATACATGTATTTGCCATGCATTTGCGGTCAATGTACGCCGAACCCCAAAATTGAACTACAAATGAGATTATAATCATCATTCCAACCAAAATACCATCCCTGCCTTGTTGATATTCCACCAAATCGCTCTGAGCCTTTCCGAATGCATACATCACTAATCTCTTCAAAGTTAGAGTGAAAAGGCTTCTTCTGGGCAAGCTCGCTCCATCGTCGACTTTGTCTGTCATAACTAACCCAGACTAGAGTCAAGAGCAAACCTATCTCAAACAAAAAAAAACTGGCTAAGTGCGAGTCGCACTCGCGTGCAAAGGGTTCCGAACGAATTAAATTTTTTTAACGTGTTATTTTAACATTATAGACTTTTTATAAGTTTTCCTGTAATCTATAGGTAAAAATCTATTATCTCCATTTTTTAAAAATTTTAGGCTGGGTAGTTTCGGAGATAAGGGAGGAATGGACATTTTTCGTCTAATTTCTTGAATAACTACAAAACCATTTATTTTAAAATTATGGAAAATATATATTTAAAACCCTTACCGTAAGCCCTTTCATTTGATATATCACAAGATATTAATAAAAAAGCTTTTTTTTTAAATTTTCTAGTTTAACCCCCAAAAGTGACACCCATACTAAAAATTTAATGATTTACGTAACGGGTCCGTGTAAAAGTCCGTGTCGAAGAAGTCTATATGTGTATCAAATTTCAACAGAATCGGTCCAGCGGATCCGGAGAAAACTGGCTGTGACAGACAGACAGACACCCGAGTGATCCTATAAGGGTTCCGTTTTTTGTTCGGAACCCTAAAAAACCGCACCTGCTCATAGCTTACGCGTTAAATATCTTAGTGGCAAATCAGCTATTCAGACGAGATTTGCACTGGCCGAACGTATTCATTCTTCGCTAAGTGTTTATACTAACAAGTTCGTCGTTTAAAATGGTATTATAGCTTCTTCCGGTTATTCAAGGGCAAATTCTTTAATGCTATCGTTTTTCACTGAATGATTCATTTCATCACAGACTCGCAGTACGTGCGTTAGTTTAATAGATAAATAAGCTAACAGATAGATGAGAATACACACCAGTATATTGTGTGGTCCACGTCATGAAATATAATTACGCTTGTTTATTCTTCACAGTTCTTGAACGTTTTGCGCAAATTATTCAAATCTCCCAAACCCACAACTACTTAAATGGATGTGAAAAAATAAAGCTCATATTTTTGGTGCTCAGTATAGGTATGTCTTTCATTCGGAAATTCAAATGTACAGGTAAACACTGAGAGGGCAATCCGAGGGGAGTTGCTAAGTGACGTAGCTCAAGAACAGGGTTACAGTGTCTAGCAAAGCTAACTAATCTCCACAGAAAAAAGAAAAAAATACATAATAAAGATAAAAGATATAGACATAAACATAAAGAGGAAAGTTTTGTTTGTTTGTTTGAATTGAATAGGCTCCGAAACTTCTAGACCGATTTGAAAAATTCTTTCACTATTAGACTCCCACATTATCCCTGATTAACATAAGCTATATTATATTTTCAAAAATAATAGAGATCAAATCAAATCAAATCGTACATTTCAAATAAACCATTAACAGGTACTTTTGAACTGTCAAGGTCGGTCAGTCCAAAAAGATGAAGCTATTTGCACGTTCCAAAGCGTAGATCTCTATGGAGAAGAACGTGCAAGAAACTCCACGGACACTCTTTTAAAAATAATAAATTGTTACAAAGTTTTGTTTACATCAAGTTGAAATTATACAAACATGTGAGAACGATGTAAAAGACGAGCAGGATAAAAGCGTCCGGGAAAAAAAGGAACAAGTCAAAGAAATATTTAAAATAAACCATGGCAACTGAGAAATGACCAGTTCCAACTGACAGCGCCCGTTCACGAACATGACGCATGCGCTCGCACCATTCGGCTCAACCATTTTGAAGGGAGCCAAATGATCCAACGCATACGCCACAATCTGCCAGACTTTTGTGTGAGCATGACACTCCCAACCGCCAGGGTACATTCAAGTAAAAAACAAACCTAAAACTGATAGCTGTAGCTTAAGTTTAAGGTACACAGTACTCACACATGTGCCGTTAAAATGGATGAAATTATACAATGCTAAATAAATTGAGTCTATACAATGCAAATATTGGTTTTTTTACAATCTTCCTTCGAATCGATTCTTGAGAAAATTGCAATAATGTAACCCAAAGAAGCAAAATTTTGCCTATAAAATTCAGTATTTGGCGTGCGCTAAGAAAACTGTGGATGATACATAAAAATGTACTACATAATTTAAGTACTCATTAATACCTATAAAAAGCGGTCATTGCGACTTAACCATAATAGTTAGACATATATCTAACTATTATGGTTAAGTCGCAATGACCGCTTATTGTTCAAATAATTCAATCAAAACCCAGGCGGAATGGAGTAGTGGTGATTGTGGTATCATGATATGAATCCTTATCCATTTAAATAGTTTGATAATTAAGGTTGATTATGTACATGTAAATTACACTTTGAATAATTCAAATCTGACCTTACGTTTAATAGTTACGACGGGTATAAAATGCTGCGAAAAATGTTGCGATTAGAGCGAACTACCCTACTTATTATATATATATTAATAAGTAATTTACACATTACCCTTTATAGAGGGAGGTATAGAAGATAAAGTTCGTGGAATACCTACTAAACCCGCGCGAACGAATTCGCGGGCGTAGTGCTAATTTGGTAACAAAAGAGTATTTCAAAATGAATTACAATGAGTTTCCTCCTTGTTACGTAAAAGTATATATTGCATTATTAAACTGTGAAATGTATTTTGGAATACCAGATTAAATAATGAATTTCCTGTAGAGACGAATATGGCTGCGTTGTCTGTGTCATTTCTATAGGACTGTCCATTAAACAAGCAGTGTTGTGTTTTCTGAAATCATGTAGGCAGTTTCATTATGATAACGTTGGATCTGCTATTATAGCAAAGACTCATGGAGCATAACGATATTGAGCTTCCTTGATTAATTGATTGATTGAATGAATCATGAATTGGGTCCAAAGTCACCAAGATACAAGATGAAATCTGTATGGTTGATTTAAATCCAATTGTTATGCGTGATATCTATTTTTATCCATGTATCTATCTATATATATAAAAATGAATCCCTATTTCCCTTGGTCACGGCATCACGCGTGAACGGCTGGACTGATTTCGCTAATTCTTTTTTTGTTGTTTCTAATTGTCAGGAGAAGGTTCTTATGAAAGAAAAAAAAATACGGGGTAGCCGGTTGACGGGAGCGAAGGCGCGGGGGACAGCTAGTGTCAAATATTAGTATCTATTACAGCCGGTTTATTCTGTCAACACCTTACCGTGTAAACTTAGGTCGAGTTTAGCGTGAAGTGAGCTGTCATTTCATCTTATTTGTATGTATTGATAGCACTTGTCTCATCGCCGGCGATCAGCGAGTAGCGAATAAAGCTTCAAACACGAAACGAGTTGGCGAGCAGCGAGTAGCGAGTGAAGTTTCGATAGTTTTGACGCTCGGCTCTCAGCGAGTGCTTTTGTGCGACGGCCTTTTACTAGCTCCGGCCCGCACTATAAGTAGAAATTACCGCTGTTTGGTGAGTTCTGACCGTCAAGCGAGCATCGCCGAGCGAGTACATTACATACACTATTTCAAATTAACGTCAGTCAGGTTACTAATACATATAACAGTCATCATACAGACACATTCTGTTAACAGCTTTTTATCCTCCTGGTTACCCCTAACCATTGTGGTAAATATCCATGAACAGTCATCATGAACTACCTACCTAAACCTAGTACCTACATAGGTACTCTATCTTATTGTAAAAATAGATGTTAGTTTTGTTATTGTTCGTATGTTCAGTGAATATGTAGCTCAGATTTTCGAACTCGTCATGTTTTCGTGTAAATTACATCAGTCAGTAGTAGTAGTAACAATAACGGTCATTGACTCACATACATTTATCGACTTTCTCAATATCAAAAAGAAAAATAAAGACAAAGCTGTACTGAATCGACTTATATCGTGAACCTTTACGTTCTCTAGTAATAATAACCGGTTCATAATTTATTGTTCGGGAATATACGAAGGGATAATATGGAAAGGTCAATGTACTTTATTGCAAGTTTATATGGCGCCTACCATAGTTCTTAAAAACCGATTAAATTCAAGTCACAGTATTATATCAGCGACAATCAGATCTTATTTATTTATTTATTTAAACTTTATGTACAGTAGTGGTACATGGGAGGACTTAATGCAACAAGGCATTCTCTACCAGTCAACCTTTGGGTTAAAAAGACTACACTGTGGTAGGTACCAACGGTAACAGCTGACGTAGCCATAAGGTCCTCACATGTACAGGTGACAGGGCATGCGGCACAAGACGAAAGATGGGTCATGGACT
The DNA here is from genome assembly GCA_947578705.1 of Lacanobia wlatinum. Lineage (NCBI taxonomy): Eukaryota > Metazoa > Arthropoda > Insecta > Lepidoptera > Noctuidae > Lacanobia > Lacanobia wlatinum. The sequence continues at coordinate 34,898,196 of OX388022.1, forward strand.
GCGGAGAGACGCCACACGAACACTAAAGATCGGAGCCATCCGAGAACACCTGAGGAGGTTATCCTTACTGCGGCCGACCCGAGTACGGAGTCCATCAAGAGTTTTCCAGGTCGACCACAGCAAGGCGTGCTCAGGTGGCAGGTTCTCCGTAGGCTCGATGAAATAGTCAGGAGGTTAGAGCAACTCTCGCCAAAGGTCGCATCTTTCAGAGGTGGTGTTGCCGGTGAGTGGACTTACACATCCAAGAATACTTCTTCGGCTTTTTAGTCTCTGGGGCACTAAACTGTAATTGTGGATTGGGTGGCGTGAGTCTTTTCTTATGTCGCCCTTTCTATACGTTTTGCTACCGTCCTGCAAATGTCTGGGGGCGCAATACCGATTAATGGATACAGCATTCGTACAGGGATCGGTTTAAGGCATTCTCATTTAGGGCTGTATACACTAATTTGGTGTGGGCAGAGCGGCTCCATGCTGGACTTGCATACTCACCAGCGGAGAAACAAAGCACCATTCCAGGTGTTCACAAGATTTGAGGAGACGCCCCATTTGGTGGACGTTAGGCGGCGAAGCAAGTTATTTCTAGTGTGTACCTTTTGTTTCATATTCTCGCAGCTTTTTCTGTAGTTGAGGGGCCTATCCAAGGTGATGCCGAGGTATTTTGGGTGGGGACTATGGCTAATAGGCACATGCATGAGATATTGAGAGTTCGGCGACCGAACTCTCAACTTCGGCCCGCTTGTCTGTTGCGAAGGTGGAAGGCGCACAACTGTGTTTTAGAGGGGTTTGGCTCGGTGGAAAGGTGGGCCTCAATCTCCTAAAAATCGTTAGGTTGACTAGTTAAAGGCAAGTTGTCGGCAAGTCGGCATACAGAAAGCGGGATGTGTAAGGGCTCACCGGTTGGTCATTTGTGTAAATATTGAACAGCATTGGAGCCAGGACGCTACCTTGAGGCAGACCATTTTTTTGTGCTCGCCGTCTACTCTTGTCATCGAGGAGGTTCATTTGGAATAGTCGGAGTTCTCTTAGAATTCTACTTAACTGTGGATCCTCTGTTAAGTTGGTAACTTTCCACAAAAGTGCTGGATATTAACGGTGTCGTAGGCTGCCGACAAGTCTACAGATACTGCGTCCATCACTTTCCTTTTTTCGAATCCATCCTCTATGTGTTGTGTGAGGTTTAGAACCTGGCCGCAGTAAGACTTTCCAGGTCTGAATCCAGCTTGCTCTGGTATTAGTTTTGGGTCAACGAGGTCTGTGAGACGAGCTAACAGTAGTCGCTCGAACAGTTTGTAAGTGGGGCAGAGGAGGGATATGGGACGGAAGTTTTTTGGGTCGTCATGTGGTTTTTCTGGTTTAGGTATAGGGATAACCTTTGACTTCCTCCAAAGGCAGTTATATTTGCCGACTCTAAACAGTGGTTAAAAAGTTGTAGCAACCACGACACGGATACTGGGCCGAGGTATTAAATTTGTTCCTCGAATATTTTGTCCACTACGGAGGCCATACCCGGGCTCAGCCGATGGATAGCTGAGATGATGTCCGTTAATGTAAATGGGCTGCATATTATGGTCTCAGAGGTATTAATTGATTTGTTGGTTTTTGGGAGTTCTGCCTAGTCGTTTTGAGGGTTTTCCGTTAAGAATTAGTTGATTATACCACTTGGTTAGCCGTCACAACGCTAGGTGTAAAAGCTGTAGGTGGTTCACTGGTAAGCTTACGAATAGTGTTCCAAGCTTTTTTACTATTGTGGGTCATGTGATACTTGTGACGACTTCCATCCATTTTACCTAGCGTCGCTCACTTATCTGTCCCAATAATTTTTCTCCAGCATCAACGGTCTCTTCTGAGAACGGGTCGTTATCGTAGAGACGCTCATACGCTTTTAGGAGCTCACTAGATTCTTGGGCTAAGCCCGGGATGTACGAAGTACGGCATCCTTAAGGTGTATAGTAGGCTCAATAACCTTAAGCATCTGGGCCAAACATTTCCGTAGCGCACGCGCTACCTCAAAACTATGATCAAGGATCACATTTTTTGCCTACGACTACACAAGAGTATAGCGATTGAACGGCTGATTTTCATTTTAGATAGATACATACGTTACGCATATTTTTATTCACTGGTCTCATTTTTTATACGAATGTGGTTAAACAGAAGTAAAACAATATAGGTCAGATAAAAACAAGCAACTTTTGTGAAGCAGTTTCGTCTTTTCTGCTTACGATCTATATAAAGATACTCGAAACTCGAGGTCAAACTGTTACCAGTGCACTGGTAACAGTTTGACCTTGAGTTTCGAGTATGCAGTGTACCTACTAATTTTTGTTTCTGCCTATACTACTTTATAGTCTCGTAAAAAGATTTCAAATAAAAAAGTACATTCTAAAGTAAAGTAAAGTAAATGAAAAAATAAATTTTAAGCCTATTTCATAGTTCAGCTCTGCTAAATAATTTTGTAGCAATTTCATTAACTTAAAAACTTCAGATTCTGTGATTCCTGTGAAAGTTTTAGGTGTTTAATTGATAACGTTTTTATATCGGTTAATTTAGTAAACTGGAAATACGACGATGATTGTTGAAAACACCCGACCAAGTGACAGTGAAGACACACTGGAGAAATGTCTCTGAAAAGATCAAAAGAATTACCGCTGTAAATCCATATTTAACTACGGAACGCTGCAAATTACCTCCCTTTGCGTGCGCTGCGAAAATTGATGATATAATAAAATAATAAACTCGAATTTTAGAGGACACATCAATATCTACAAACAGAAAAGGCAGTGATACCAAATGCCCAACTATTATTGTATGTCACTTTTTTTATTTAAAAATTAATAGATACGACATGACAGACCAAAGCAGACCACGTTATTCGCACCTTGGTATTAGTTTTATCAAAATAAATCGTACTTTAATTCACTTATTTTTTTGAATTACTCAAATCGATAATTCAAAAGCAATCATAATTTTATCAAAACAATACAATTTAGCCAAACGACACACGATGACACGCCGCTTATACCGACCGAATAATGAAAATAAATGTTTGTTTATGAACTTGTGTTGGTTTATGTTTCTGTTGAAGAGCTGTACACCTACCACAGTGTATTTCTTTTAACCCAAAGGTTGACTAATAGAGAAGTCCTCGTTGCATTAAGTTCCGCCTATGCACCACTATTGTTTATGAAGTTTAAATGAATAAATAAACTTATATTGATTTTTTATTTTTCTTTAATATTAGTCAGTTTGTTGGTGACCCGAGCGACGCCGATAGTATTTTCATAAAAGTTGCTGTATGAAACTGTACAATGCGCCTACGCGGAAACTGTACAATGCGCCCACGCGCTCAATCAAGCTGGCTCCTCTGCAAAGAGCTAGTCTATGAACGCATACTAATACAAAAAATCGTAAATATTTGCACTAACACATTCATATACGCGTAGTCGGTCGATAGCGCGAGCGGAGCAACGAGCGACACAGCCTCCCCGTCTCAGTGCTAACGCACGACTGCCGCCTTCGTCCAAACAGAGCTTTAAAAATATGGGAGACTCAATATTGAACATTTTCTTTGCAAAATATTGATTGATTTACATGAGCAATGTTCACTTTGTAGTACACTTTACCAGCAATTTTTCCATGTAAAAATGTTTTTAAACTTCGAAGCCGTTTGGAAGAAATATCCAAAAAGTAGCGTGTTGTTAAATATTTTTTTCAGCAAAACTATATGTCATACGAAAACAACAATTGTTCATATTGTTGTTTATGAATCTACCATATACATATATTTTTTTCCAATCTTTTGACCCAGCCGTTAATGGGGAATATCCTTTAGAAAGTAGCCTTTTGACGGCTATGTGAAGCAGAGGTAGGGCCTTAAGGATACATTTTCGAGATATTGCCGAAATTGCACTCACGAATGTGTCGTAATTTTTGAGGTAGGCGACATAATAAGAAGCATATCATCCATCGCCTTCGAGATTTTTTCCCAATCAGCTTTTAGGTAATTGAAGCGGCGTTTGAAAGGTATGTTCACTGGGTGAACGACGCACTGGATTTAGCACATGATCGGTCTATGTTTTGTTCGGGGGATTGGAGGACATATAGTTTTTTTACTCTGGGTGAATACTGATATTTGAGCTAACAAATATCAGGTCTAGGTTGTACCCTCGCTTCCATCGTCTACTATTAAATGAGGCTGGTTATTGAGCGACAGTCAGATTAAAAAATAAATAAAGTGGCTCTGCAAATAAACAAACTATTTTATCACGAAATTATAATCCCAAAATAATTTAGATTGAAACTGGCCAAGTGATTCTCTGACTGTCACACAAAGAGTGACATACATTATAAAGTGGGCCCCCTATGATTTTAAATTTAATTTAATATTATTATTATATTAAACCGGCTTAAGAAATACACACTCTGTGAATTTTTCAACTGTCTGCCTAATAGGTAGTATACTTTTTGGTGTTTGTTTGGGTTTTAGTTTTTGTACTAACTTTTTATAGTTTGCAAATGCGTTGCGAATACAAACGCTCCTCAAAAATACAAGAATTACCCTTCGAACGGCCTGGTATGTTCACCGTAGTTAAAGTATCAATTAAATGCATTGGATCGATATTTTAAGTTATTTACATGCTAAATTGTGTTGACCTGAATTGCTAGTGCTAACTGACGACTGGGGCTGTCGAATAAAAAATTCAAAGCGTGAACTATCGACCATTCCTTTAAACTATTGTGACCCTCTGTGCATTTCTGATCGGAGTGTCGAGTGTTACAATCAATTTTATAAGGAAGGAAGTTGCATTTACGGCACATAGAGCTCGTCACAGCGCGTTATGCTTGTCAAAGCTAATTTGGTCATTTTCATACGACTGCCTCGTTGTTATAGTGGTTGCAAAACCGCTCCTGTCGAGCAAGAAGTCTCGGGTTCGATTCACGGAAAGTTCCATCTGTTATTTCTTAGTAGCAGTCTTGAGGTTGGATTAGTGCTGGATGGCGAGGCTAGGCCTGGCTAAGAATTGAACAGAACAATACTTAAAGTGATGTACTTCAAAAAAAGAATATTCTCCACTGAGAAGCTTTATAAATTAAGTAATCTGCTGTCAGTGAGAAAACTGTACATCCTTCACATCATCCTCAAAATGCACAAAGAGATACCATATGATCCTAAAATTCTAGCAAAAAGAAATAAACACCACATAGTAAACGTTCCCACCACTAGAACAGAATTTGCCAGCAGACAATATAAAAAACGCTCAGCCTTTTTATATAATAAAATCAATAAAGTTATATATATTTACGATAAAAAAAAATATGAATGCAAAAAAAAGTTAAAAATATGGTTACAAAATTTAAATTATGATGATACAGAATTGCTTTTGCAACGTGTGACTTAACAACTAATGTAGAGTGATGTTTTTAGCTTATTTAGACACACATGTGAAAATGTACACTCAGCACCAGTCTCACACACACACCACACATACACACACACACACACACACACACACACGCCACACACACACATACACTCAACTACAAATGATCGTGTTTGTCTTTTTTTTTTTTTTTTCTCTATTTGTTTATTTTGTTTCTTTTGTTATAAAACTATAAGTTTATAATGTAAGGGAAGAGCGGAGCCTTCAACTACAGGCATCTTCTATGCCTAAATGGAGACTCCTCGACATGTAATGTAAGCTAAAAATGATTTGAAATAAACTTTATTATTATTAAAAAAAACAGAACGCGTAACAGAATAAACGCAATACTTCTTAAGGGGTCATTGTACCCCGAAATCGCGAAAAAAAAAAAAATATCAGCTGTTCAGTACATTTTGTCGAGTTATGCGCACATAAACGTATGAGGGAGTCGATTCTTTTTCGTGATTTCAGTGTTGGTCCCATAGTGAACGTTGTTCATAATGATGAGTTCAATGCCCCCTCAAGAGGTATTGCGTTTATTCTGTTACAGGTTGTATAACTGGCGAAATGTAGGCGTACTATAGGTACACCTCTACCTGAGCTTTCGGGGAAAACAGGACGTATCTTGTAAGGTTATATCTCACTTTATTTGTTGTAGTGTAGGACGTTGGAAGTAACGATTTTCCGCTGCGAATAGTTGTTATGCAAGTTGCTTATGTATATTTATACGTTTCTGTAGGTTTCATATGGTTGAATAAGATGTTTAGGTGTTTGCATCGCAAAAAATGTGTGATTTAATAAATTAGTTCTAATAAAATTAGTGCTAATAAGTGTCAACTTATTGCCTACTTTTGTAGCTATGGAACGAACGTTTATGCCTGTAAAATTTGGCATGGACCTAGTCACTTTATTTGTAAACCCTAATGATCAAACTATTGAAAGTGCCTTGTTGTGGTATAATTAAAGTAAATCATTTGACTTTGACAGCGGAGGCCCTCTCGGCTTCAAACAAAATGACATTTAATCAGCGACAACGATTGTCAAATAACCCGAAATGTATTTGATTGAAATGCGCTATCGAAACACGTGGTCAATCCTATCATTGTGGACTTTTGACAATTGATATCGCTCAAAGAGCCCGGCAACACTTACCTGTGTGATTGGAATTGGGCATTTGAAGGTGTCAGAGGGAGAACTAACCAGGAAAATAAATAAAAGACCGGTATTCACAACTACTACTTATTTATTTGAACCCATCTAAACATTACGGACAGGTAATTAAATTCTACTTAAGGTCGAGCTCGCATAGAGAATTTAATTCACGCGATTTAACCGCGCATTTTAATTTAATTCTGCGAGTTAAAGATGTAGTATGAGCTGAGCACTTGTGAAAAAAGGCGCGAAAACAATTCTGCAACCAAAGTCTAGCAACAAGTGCTTTTTTGTTCAACTTTTTTCAGCAGGCTCGGAAAAATATGAATGAAGTGTCATTGGATTCGGAAGAGTATGTAGATGATTTTTGAAAAAAAAAAACAAACCCCTTTTTCTTTTTTCAGTAAATTGTGGTAACTTCTGCAGTTTTTTCGACCGGTACTTTATTTTTTTCAAATATCACCTTCATGCTCTTTTGAATCGAATGACACCTCACTCATATTTTTCCGAGACTGCTGAAAAAAGTTGAAAAATAAAAAGCACTTGTTGACTAGACCTGTGTAACCACAGAATCCATTGTGTCGCGGCACTTTTTAAATTTGCGCTCATGTATTGTGCGCTATGGAGGTGTATATACATATACCTCTGACCGTATTGCGGATATTAGCGGCTGGAAACAGGCAAAATCGCGAGGAAAAATCAATTCGCCATGCGCCTAAGTTATGATTGAGCGTGGCGAGCTTTCGCAGTGCGCGCTAGGCCCAATACTTAAACTTATCCGATGGTTATCAATGAGATCATTTTACTACTACGTTACTTAGATTTAAAATTGACAATTTAATTGAAATATAACTTAGGAACATGCTGCTAATTAGTTAAAACATTACATACACAAACTTAGTTATTAAATAAAAGTAACTTAGTCTTTGGCTATCAATGAGATCAAACTATTTTTTTTTTAGATTGGCATACATAATTATTTGAAAAATTAAAGCATCTAACAATTGAAACAGAACACACCGCTGGCGTTAAGGATATTAAGTTTGGATCAGCTCATACCGAGTCGCGACGCTGTGCGCATCTTCCAACTATGTTGGGGTCGACTTCTACTCTAACCGGATGATGTCGATACAATATAGAACTTTATTTACAAGACAAAAAGTTACAAATTTTAGTGAGACTATTTCAATACACCTCACGGAATTAATAACTCATCATTTGAATTTTTTCACGGAATTATGCACCTTTTACAGTAGAAGATAAAATTTTATATTTAATCACTATTTTCAAAAGAATGGGCAGCGATTCCTCGTAGCACTTTCAGTGTCTCTGTATAAGCTAACCCTTACACTTAATTTATCTATTTAGGCAGAGTTCATGGCGCAAAACATTCCCTACACACATCACAATTACTACCACGGCCACTTTCACACTTTATAATTTAGATACGGCGGCGGTGACATGTTTCCGTACGCGTATCTGTTAGAGGTGTCGTGACGCGGGAGACCGATTTTCGATTCCCAACGGAGAGTATCTTGTCCGCCTCGATGGTCCAGTGGTCGCGAGGGTACACATTGGGATTCCCCGCCGTGTATTGTTATCTTTTGACTTTACTGCGGTGCGGGAGACTCTGTTTTGATTCCCTCCTGGAGGTCATCTTCATCGTCACGTTCGTCTGGTGGTTGCAAGTGCGACTTCGGAGCGCAGGTTCCTGGGTTCAATTCCCGGGCCTGGCATATCGCACGAACTGCGGCAAGTCGCTGCACGAAAATCATCTTCGAAATAGGAATACTCGTATATGGAGGCTGTTTCTTTTTTTCCGGCATCACTATGTTGTATTTGTTAGTAGCATGCGACAAGTCTTTGTATGGACGAGAGGTCGCAGGTTGGTTATGTGACATGGTGATACGTTGATTTCCAGGAGCTTTAACAATAATCGGTTAGTAGGAAAAAGTCAGGTAAACGCGGTGGCGCGGCCGATATCGAAGGCGTGCAAGAGCGAGACTGGCTGCCGGTAGCGAGCGGCCGGTGGCTGGCGGCTGGATTTTGTAGCTCCCTGCACCCCGCATTCACCTACGCAACAGGGGTGCTGTTGAGGGGGGTGTCAACAATAGAAATGTAGAGTAAAATAAAGGATTACATTCACTCAGGTTAAGTAAGTTTCGCCTTTTGAAGGTTTCCCCCCGAGAACAAAAAAACTAGTTTACAATGTAGGTAAAGCTGTGCCCAGCAGAGGGCTCGTGATCTACACATTGATGTAACAGAGCATATAATCAAGTTCTTAAAACGTAACAGACAGATGTGTTGCTGGGGAGTTTGTTGGCCACTTCTTCTCCACAGCTAAAACACTAGGTAGTGGTGACGGGCGGGCGTTTTGGGGGACTGTCTTTTGTAAAACTTGACGTTCAAAAAGTGTTTTTTTTTTTTTTTTTCAGAAGTCGTTTATTCAAATTAGGCTGAGAGCCATCTCAGTCTAATTTGAATAAACGACTTTTGATTTTGATTTTGAAAAATCATCTATGTATGTTGTACCGATGATATGACACCCTGTGCTTGTGTCTCGTTACTTGAAGATGCGCTACGGGCTGACGTGCATCGACCAAAGGAGTACAAAGAGTACCTGTCTAACAAACTCGATTAACACTAGAAAACACTCAGTTCCAGCCATTACTTCTACTTTAGCGAGTCAAACTTTACCGAGGTGTAATACGATTCGGGTTTGGGCATCCTCCTGGATGCCCAAACCCGAATCGACCACTAGTCGCTCTTCGTCGTAAACATTGATGCTGACGACAGCAAAGCCTTGTAATTATTTGGGTAGCAAATACAACTCTCCAGGTGCTGTACTGTACTGTATACGTATGCTATTCTAAATAATGCCAGTGACAGCTCTTAACTTTGCCAAAGCTTCATTTCGATGAACGATGACGCTTTCAACGTACTGTCTAGACGAAAAAAATGAAAACCACATCCGTGTCACGTTTTATAAATAAACTAGCTGATCCGGCAAACGTCGTTTTGTCATATAAATAAAAAAAACTGGTCAAGTGCGAGTCGGACTCGCGTGCAAAGGGTTCCGAACGAATTATTTTTTTTAACATGTTATTTTAACACTATAGACTTACTATAGGTTTTCCTGTAATCTATAGGTAAAGTTCTATTGTCTCCATTTTTTTCAAAATTTTAGGTTCAGCAGTTTCGGAGATAAGCGGGGTAATGGTAAATTTTCGTCTAATTTCTTGAATAACTTCAAAACCATTTATTTTAAAATTATGAAAAAAATATAATTAAAACCCTCGCAGTAAGCCCTTTCATTTGATATGTCACACAATATTGTACAAAAATCTTTTTATTTTAATTTTCTAGTTTGACCCCCAAAAGTGACCCTTTACTAAAAATTTAATAATTTACGTAACGCGTCCGTGTTTGGGTCACAGAAGTCCATATGTGTACCAAATTTCAACAGAATCGGTCCAGTGGATCCGGAGACAGACAGACAGACAGACGGACGGACAGACAGACAGACAGACACCCGAGTGATCCTATAAGGGTTCCGTTTTTTGTTCGGAACCCTAAAAATACCCTACGACCTATTCTCAGACCTACTAAATATACACAAAAAATTTCACAAATATTGGTCAAGCCGTTTCGGAGGAGTTCGAAAACAAACACTGTGACACGAGATGTTTATATATTAAGAAGATGAAAATTTTAAATTACCTTTGTTTATGTTTTATCTGTTCAGTTTTGTTAAGCTACAAACCTGGGTATTAATTTCATAAAAATACGAATACGAAAAGTCGATCGAAACAAGTAAGGCACACAACGTCCTGAAATTCTAAATGCAGCTAACAAAAGTATTATTACACCTCTACTCGTCATTAAATTTTAAGTCTTATTGATCGTTATGTCCGGCCGACTTGCACCAGTTGAATGGACTTTATCGCTAAAATATTAGTGTCGGACCGAAGCTAGCGTAACTGGAACATGTTCAACGCGGGCTTAGAACTAATTATCTGCGACGACCTTATAACTATATCTGTACGCTTCATCACTTGAACGCTCATCGATAAGATGTTCTCCGAATTATTTTGGATCAGTTCGAGTGCATTTGGAACTAAGTCTAAATCTGAAAATAAGTTATAGGTACACGACATCAGCTTACTTTTTATGTAAACCTACTTTGACTTTCATTTCATATAAGTATCGTTAAGATTTAACTTTAATCCTGTTTCTCTTGTCTTCGCTCCAAGGAATGTCAATACAATCTTCGTAATGCTAATTTTAGTTTCCGGAGGCTGGTTGCGTATTCACCGAAGCGGCGACTAAGTCTTTGACTTCGACTTGCAGTGCATTCCAGGAATATTGCAACATTTCCAAGTGGCGTCTGGTGGAGCAATTAATTTACCATTGTCACTCGTCTCGATTCCAGGTATCAAAAGCAATAGAGGTCATCGAAGCTTATAAATTATTTGGCTATTATTGTCTGTTCCTCGCAGTTGAGTCGACAAGGAGGCCGGACACAAATAAATAATTGAATAAGGGCAAATTGACACTCAAAAGTATTTTATAACGGAAAGTAAGGACTTATTTCGCCAATTACGAGGTATTCGTCTGTGTCCGGATCATCCCTTGTGTGTGTGGTGCGAAAGTGTATGCCCCGCCGTTGCAAAATAAGCTTCCATTATATCTTGTTTTGTATTAAAACATTATCTGTTGATAATTGCACTCGCGTTTGTTTTTCGTGTTTTATCTTCCTCAGCCGACTAATGTAGGTTACTCAATACTTGTCGCCATCTAATCGACTTTTATCTTTTATTTCTCTTATCGTTTCTCATACAAATCTTGACATGAACTGTGGGAAACTACATCGGTTATAAAAATTAAAAGAAAATGTTTTGGAATTATATCAAAATACCTGCCGATACTTTATTTAATGATCATGTAACTCACAATATGTAGATTTTTAAGCTCGCTGGCACGCGTTAATAAAATGGTTCCACTGTTTCAAACAAAAGTCTCGTTGAGCGTTATCAGTAAGGTGAATAAATTGACCTAAATAAATTCATACTTGTTATCTGTTGTATCAGCCAAACGGAACGTCTATTAGCTGGGGTGTCGGTGACAAAACATGTCACTCAATGCAATTTTCGAATTATGATCCATATCCTAAAGCAATTTGTTACGTTTTGTATTTGGTAGGGCGTCCGCGTCCGTAATCCCGTGTCATTCACCTTATGTGCATCGCCTCAATGCACCTTAGCCCGGGTCAAAATTCGCCAGTTACGACCAATCAAACTTTTAAAGAAAACTTTGCACAATAGGTCAAATCAACAGGTTTTATTTTTGAATTTATCCGTCCCGCCCGCATGGAGTTCACTGAGCTGGCTTAATCGACTGGTAAAAAGTATTCGGTTTAATTAATCACAACCTTTGGGAAGCCACCGGACCCCTGCGAGTCAGTGCTAAGCGCCCTGGGCCAATTTGTTTTACATTACGCAAGTTCGAAAATTAACACATTATGCACTTCGCGACTGATGTTTTTGCAACCATCATTATACAAGATGTTTGCAATTCCTATCTTAATGACTTGAGAGTTTTCAATTCCTATCAGATTTCGTTCTTTAAAATCCAATCCTATCAAAAACATAAATGTGAAAAAGGGAGCCAAGTTCCATGTTAATAATAGCCGTGATTGTCGACTTCAGCGAGAAAAGAATTGAGATCTAAATGGGCGCCAACTTCTGTAGGTAATACTGAAATAAGATAAATTAAGGCTTAAGATTCGAATTGGCTAGTTTTTACATACTTGTTATCTTATATTTATTTGGCTTTACTTATCATCGTTGTGGTATAGGTACTTACGCAAGTAACAGTTTTTATATTGAAACGTCGATATATCTTACTCTTCTAAAATTTTGATTCGCTAGTAAAAACTGTAAAAACTAGACAAGTCAAATCTTGAACCTTAATTTATCTTATTTCAGGATTGCTGAAACCGCATGTATGTTTGTTGTTTACACCAGTTCATAATATTACATCACGCCGGTACGCTGTAAAGGTGCACGCACGTACCACTAAAAAGTGAAGTGTCAAAAAACGAAAAAAAAACCACCAAAAACCCCGACTTCCGAAATGAAAGTTTGTTTAGTTTTTTTTTATTTGGAAGTCGGTTGTATTTTTTTTTGTAAAAAGTTTTTTAACCCCCGACCAAAAAGAGGGGTGTTATAAGTTTGATGTCGATGTCTGTCTGTCTGTGTGTGTGTGTGTGTGTCTGTCTGTTTGTGGCATCGTAGCTCTAAAACGGATGGACCGATTTCGATGCGGTTTGTTTTCGTTTAAAAGCCGCGAAAGTTATTTAATATTGGTACGATTCTTTGGGTTACACCCATAATGAGTCAGTGTACACATTTGCGTTATTTGCCGTTATGTAGTTACTATATGTGCCTTCCCAATCCAAGTCCAGGAAAGCTCATAGTTAAATATCTACGTTGCTTTGGGATAGACTAACAGTATCTCACTTTACATTTCCTTTATTGATTTTTATTTGAGGTCTTTTGATGTATCTTCGAAGTTCAACGTCCAATGCAAATGCAATATACATAGCTCTAACTAAACCCAACGCAAAAAGAATCAAGATCGGTTAATAAACAATAAAGTTATGCATAGATAACCTCAAAAACATGGAAAAAACTCTTCCAAACAAAACAAGAATAATTAAAATCGGTTGACCATTGGCGAAGATATCGCTGAACAAACATACAAAAAAAAAACATTCAGTCGAATTGGGAACCTCATCCTTTTTTGAAGTCGGTTAAAAAGACGCCAGAGATAGTTTTACCAAGAACTGCCCGATGTTTTTGTAAATATCAGGGATATTTTGAAATCACTTATTCAAACTGCGTATAAAGTCACTGAACACTACGCTAATTTGAATAGGGAAAATAGCTATTTAATTTAGCCTTTACAGCTTCCCGGCATTCCGAGCTGGGCAGTAGAGTGACGTAACGAATTTACTCCGCGTCCCAGTAAAAAGTTTCTAGAAATTCTGTCCCTTCGTCTTTAAAATAGAAATGTATTGAACTCTGCCAGCAGTCGAACCTAAATAGGTTCGACTGCTGGCAGAGTTCAATGTGTAACATAAATGTGTTAAAAAATCTGAACTTTTTAGAAACCTTTATAGGCCAGTCATGTAAGATATTTTAGGTCGCAGTAAATTGCACTGTCCCGGATTTTTTGGGATATTATTAGGGTAGATGCCGATAGTGTACACCCAAATTTTAACCGACTTCAAAAACAGGAGGTTCTCTATTCGGTTGTTTTTTTGTGTGTTACCTTATAGTTCCGTCATTTATGAACCGATTTGAAAAACTTTCATATGTAAGGGTATACTTTCCGATTGGTCCCATTTAAATTTTATCATAATCGATTTAGCAGTTTGGCTTTTAAATCAAAATAGCTGGAATTCGTTTACTTAGATGACGTATTTGGTTTGTCATTCAAGTAAACGAAAGTGCGTATTTTGCTTTCCTGCGACTTTCCAGTGGGGTTAGGTGTGGGGTACCACTAAAAAGTGAAAAATAAAAACTTTTTTTACAAAAAAATATTTCCGGCTCCCAAAAAAAAACGCTACTTACAAAGTTTAAAATAACTTTAATTTCAGAAGTCGGTGTAAAAATACGATTAAATAACCAAAAACACCCTGTGAAAATACCTGTAAATATAAAATTAAACCTGAACGGACAAATTAGTTAAGGATTTTTAGCGCCCCATGGCTATGTTAAAGTCATCGTTGGAAAGAGCTATTAAGAACTTTTGCTATAACCATAATTATTTCTAATTTTAGGTCCGTTTGAAGATAATGACCTTAAAATGTGGAAAATTAGACACCAACGTTAAGGTGGATGGATTTATTTACGTTTTCTAAAAATGTCACCTAGCTAGATCAATTTATCGCCCCCGAAAACCCCTGCATACAAAATTTCACCAAAATCGTTGGAGCCGTTTCCGAGATTCAGATACAACATATATATATATACAAGAATTCCTCGTTTAAAGGTATTAGATTAGATAAGTTACGCCATTAAAAAGAGCTTCCCAAAAAGAACCTTTGGTAGTGACTTTGTAATTGTCAGTATTTTCGGAGGTAATGACTTTTAGTTAACGATTTTTAGCGCCCTTACAGCTATAACCGCCTAACAAAATCTGCTAATACTAACATTTTTAGTACCGAGAAAGTGAATTAGGACTACGAAATCGATTTTTCCTGTGGTATTATTTTTTTAAAAAAGAAAGAAGCAAAACCACTCCAATCAATTGCTTTACGACTTCATCTCTTACGACTTTCCTTATGGATTGAGTCTTTTAATGTGAAAACTGTTTTAAAACAGTTGGAACAGAGGTGAACAGCTTTTGACGGCCCAAAAAATCATTTATCTCGTGATTCAAGAGTTGCATCGCCATGTGTGGTATAAATTCTGTAAATATGTTGATTCGCCTTGCCCGTGAATGCACTTACACTCGTGTGCAGACAGAGCAGGGAGGGAACTTAAATAATTTCCTCTAGATTCACTCTGCGCAACCAAAGAATTATCCATAATTTCACAACGGTAAAATTTACATGAGTAATTTTTACGTCGTCATTGAAGTGTTATTAGTTGCGTTGTGCAAAAAAATATGGTAGTAGTGTAACGATAATGCCTATCCCGATTTTAAAGTTAAAACTACGCGTTTGAAATTTTTGGAAAAATATTGCTGTATGAAGTGCTCTAACTCAACACTTTTTAAATGTACAGAGTTATCGTTTAAAAACCGTTACACTCAAATTGTGACTGTCTACTTTAAAAGTATCCTGATTGACTTTCTCCGTAAAACGCACCATTTAGAAGAATTAGCCTTTTTTAGTTGAAAATTAAAGTTTTTGGTACTTACAAGTTTTCGTGAAAATCTAAATTTTATCTATATCTTTTTATCGTTTTGACTCAGGACCTTGATTTTTATACACCTAATAGGGACTATAGTCCTCAGTATCTCAGTATCACCACGCAGTAAGCACAGGTCTTTTGGGGTTGAACAATTGGGCGGGCACTACTGGCATGTACCCTAACAACCACCCAAAAAATCAGGACAATGCAATTTACTGCGACCTACCTAACGCGTTTAATCTGTCTACGGTGACTGGCCTATTACACAATTTAAAAGTTATATCCGACGCCTTCAAGACCGCGCTTCTATGCCCTAATTTGATTCTGACAATTTCCTTCAAATCAAGCCTTAACTGGTTCTTTAAACCCAAGTCTAGGGTTGAACGGTCGCGCTTCCGTCAACTTGGCAAATAATATTTATTGAAGAATGTTTCGATAAAATTCTTGTCGCGGAATGTACAACCGGTTTGATCTTAATACAACAAAGAGGCGTGTTGATTCTATAATTGATTCATGATCGCAGTATACGTAGATGTCCGTGCACGGAAACGAATTGAGTGAATACAAACATTACTGTTCGCGCTCTACTTTGTGTGGTACATCGAGTTGCTAAAGGATACGTTTATTAATTTCGATTGTTTATAGCTGTACAATGTTGATAGTGCCTGCCCACCTACCTAATGTAACTTTTTCCTTAACTACATTAGAAATCACGGCATTGGATAACCATTTGATCATATACGTAATGGTATGATAATTATGGTTGTTGTGCTGTCGCGAATAGAGGCAGTGTTATTTTTTTAAACATTTATTTTTTTATAAATCATATCTGCTCAGTGAGTCGTAGATAAGGCTCCTACCAAGAGAATCAACGTTCAATCCTCTACCATAACATCGGATAAATAAGAGTACAATCACAAAGTAATTCAATTAGAGAAGTTTTTTTAAAAGGAAACTCAGAGAGTTTTAATGATTATTTTATTTTAATTATGTTAAATTGAATTGTAATTTAATAATTTTATTTATATTTATTATTGTATGATTAAATTTTAATATTGCGACTTGGTGCAGAAAAAGAAATTTGATTGATTGATTATGTAGTAAATGTTATTATAAATTAAATACTATTTGAATGATACAATTTGATATCCTAATTGATGTATAATTTTTACTTTGACATCTACTCTTTGATACTTTGGAGATAAAAATGATAATTTGTCATCCTAGATAAATTGTATGTGTGTTATATGACCTTGTTTGACATTTATCGGAAATGTTGTAATTTTAATTCGTAATTTATTATCATTTGAATGACTATTTGAATGACAAAATTTTGCATCCTAATTGAATTGTAATAATTTATACTTTGACATCTATTCTTACTCTTTGATATCCTGCATAAGTTGTGTGTGTTTTATGATTTTATTTTTAACTGACACATCTGAAATATTGTTATTTTAATTCAATTGTATGCAATCAATACCTGATGTTAATGCTTAATTAGTACCTAGTCCTTTATTATCTGTGTGCACGTAACATAAAAATTTGCCCGCCACAATTGGAATGTAATGATACCACTAACTAATCTTAAGACCATTATTTACCATATTCTGACAAATAAATGATTGACTATCTAATCTAATATATAAAAGTCTTGTGTCACGGTGTTTGTTATCGAACTCCTCCGAAACCGATTTTTATGAAATTTTTTGTGGCTTTTTTATATGGCACAACAACGTTTGCCGGATCAGCTTAGCTGACTATATACTTATACCAAACTAGCTTCTGCGAGCGGCTTCGCTCGCGTGGTCCCTAGGAAACATACTCCCGGGTTAAAAAGTAGCCTATGTCCTTTCTCAGCCTCTAGACTATCTGTGTACTAAATTTCATTTAAATCGGTTCAGTAGTTTTGGCGTGAAAGCGCGACATACGGACAGACAGTTACTTTCGCATTTATAACATTAGTAAATATTTATTATTTAAACTAGCGACCCGCCCCGGCTTCGCTCGGGACCAATTTAGAACAAAAAAAGAAGTGCGCTTACTGTAAAATTATTTAATAACGCGGGTGCCTTTATTTTATAATAATTCATGTTTTTTTTGGGATTTGATGATTTAACCATCATCAAATGAGTCCTCCCGCCCTGGGTGGAGAGGAAGGGACTGTCAGACTTACTGACTAAAAAACACACTGTTCTTTCGATTGCCCTTTGCGTTCCAGGGCCTCGGTACCCTGTTTAGACAGTCCCGCGATTCCGGCAGTTGCGATAATTCCCAAGATGTTCATTTAAATTGGAAAGTGTTTAGGGTATATTGATTAACACCATACACCTTAAATAAGCTTCTAAAATAATGCATTATTTTTTTCCGCAAAACTTAAAGATGACAATGGTTAAAGTGATCAACTGTTACACTGCGGCGCCGTTTATGATTCGCTGAAAATGATATTTTCAGTCGCGCGCAATTTTAATTCTATGATATCTTCTAAATTTTTCATTTAAATGATATACTGTAAAGAGCCATATTGATCCATATTAAATGCACAATGTATTTAAGGTACTTTATTGGATAAGGTTTAATGCTGTATTGCTTTAAAATGGCTTCGCAAATAATCCATTATTTCTCTTAAAAAGTAAAGGATTTAAAATGGTTATTGTGGGTTATCCCTAAGAGATAGACATATACCATTGCGGACTTTTATGTAGAGCTTTTTAAGGTGTACAATACTGTAGTACATTATTTTGATCTATCTCGCAGGGTTCAGCCAGCGTTTGCAATGTAAGCGCAAAAAATGTGTTTATTTAAGACATCACATTAGAAACCTCCAAAATTAACAGTGTTTCTCTACTATATTATGCATGTTATGTACATATTAACCTTCCTCTTGAATCACTCTATCTATTAAAAAACCCGCATCAAAATCCGTTGCGTAGTTTTAAAGATCTGAGCATACGTAGGGACAGACAGACAGTGGGAAGCGACTTTGTTTTATACAAAACTATGTAGCATGATACGCAATGATGCAGCATTGATACGCACATGGTGAGTTGAGACGTCATATACATTAAAAATAAATGACGTCCAGCATTTGCCTGCGTTGATTGTCACACATGGGTCTCGAATTCCAACACATTTTATTATGCCTTTTATAGTCATTCTAATATTGATAAATTCATTTCCTTCCTTGTTTTTATAACAGCAACTATGTATATTTGTCAATCAGTTACATTTTGTAGCTTGTAGAAGCCTAAAATGAAGTGACTATGACCTACCGGGCTACCGCAGAGCGATTCTCACCGTGAGGTTCGCGTTTGAAGTTGTACTTATAAATCACTCGTGTTTCTCACACAGAACAATTAAGCTAGAGACAAACTGGTCCCACGTACGCAACGTATGCAACGCATTATGATATCTGGACTATTGATTTTGTATGAAAAACTATGCAATAGAGACACACTTATCGTATGCAACGCAACATACGATACGATATAAAAGCGTTGCATACGTTGCGTACGTGGGACCAGTTTGTCTCTAGCTTTATCGTCGCGCACCTTAGCTTTGACGGACTTAGTTGTGAAAGTAAAACTCTCTATGTGAATTATGTATATCGATTTCATTCGCATATTCCACAAGACGAACGGCGATGCGCCACCGGTACATGGTGGACATCCCACCCACACGCACAAAACGTTTTGGGAACACATTCATAGTGCGTACAGCTAAGGAGTGGAATTCCCTGCCGGAGTATGTGTTTCCTGATAGCTACAACCTGGGAGTCTTTAAGTCAAGAGTGAATAGGTTACTTCTAGGCAAGCGTGCTCCATCTTCGACCACATCATCGCTTACCATTAGGTGTCATAGTGGTCAAACGCGTGCCTATCAATAGTAAAACAAAAAAAAAAAAAAAATTGATATCATTTTTTTATTGTATGCTGTTTTGGCACTAAAATCCCATAACCACAATATGAGAGTTTTTGCTTCAATAGTATCGAGAATTAATGATACAACTGTATGAGTTTTTTCTTTTTAGGGTTCCGTACCTCCAAAGGAAAAAACGGAACCCTTATAAGATCACTTTGCTGTCCGTCCGTACGTCTGACAAGAGGCATCGAGTTGAAATGAAAACCATATACTCAGGTCTACGGTCCCTTGAAGCTCGAAAACAAAGTTCTAAGTTAACGTAAAAAAAAGATACGGCCGTTTATGCCGCAAAAAACGTATATTTCGACACTCTCAAGGCAATCATGACCTAGAACTATGACATTTGGCAATTAATACTATCTTATACTATAAGTCTGAAAACTATACATTTGTAATTAAATTATAAAAAAAAACATAGTCTATTTAAAGTAATATGTACCTACAAATTTGTACGGCACCCTCGGTGGGCGAGTCGGACTCGACTTGGCCGGTTTTTTAATAAAATTATAGAACGTAGTTTCAATTCATATCACCGACCGACGGGCCCACTTTAATAACTGAGGGGAAATATTATTTCAATATCATTCACCCCACCTGTAATAATAATTATACCCAGACAACTACTTATTTAATTTGTTCCGAAGAAGTGTTCTATTGGAATCATTCTAAGGGCCTGTTATGTCCGTCCGTAAAACAAATCTATTTTCCCCGATCACTCCGGACGTGAGTTTTAATAAAGTGCAGAGGTCGAGAGGCGCGGGAGGGGGCGAGATATCCACCCTTTGAATTGCAAGCCCACCCCACCCCACGCCACCCTATCCCCCACCCCATCCGTGCGTCTATGGGTTTTTTTTACAATCATGCAGCCGCACTTTGTCGGTCATTGCACAAAGTATCAAAGGACGGAAAGGATGTCCCTAGACGCTGTGTGCGATTCATTGGTTATCTATATTTAATATTATAAAGAGGAAATATTTTTTTGTTTGTTTGTTAGTTGATCTCTGGAACTAACGTCGGATATGGAAAATTATTTTCGTATAGATAGCCTCATTCATGTAGGCTCATAGATGTAATAAACAAGGGTAGGCTATATGGAGACCTGGTGTCCTGAAATACAGGCCTAGAGCTTAGTTTAGGCACCAGCCTCCCACAATATTAGAAATGTTGTCTGACTGATACCATGTAATATGTATGTTGTAATATTGTGGTGAGAAAATAAATTATTATTATTATTATTATATGAGAACGGCAAAACGGGATATGCGCATACGATGACGCAGGCAAATGTTAGTATCTTTATAATAAAGAAAAAGGCTTTAATTGCAAAGCGATTGTGCATGCCAGCTTCCTTTACAAAAAAATATTTAATAAAAAGTAGCTAATAACTTAGATATTAATTTTGTTAATTTTTGGGGTACATAAAAAGCCCACTTTCAACCGTATTTATGAACTCTCGTGTTTTGATTTAACAGTGAAACTGGTGAACGTGTGTTGCACTAGGTACAATAAATTATATATCTATCTATGTATTAGGATTTGGTTTCCGCACTTAGTCCAGCTAGTCTATTCTGTAAACAACTATTTCGATATCGAGCTTCACCTGAGTGACAAAACTCACAAAATGAGCTTTATTGCACACAACATAAAGGTCTTAATTTGAAACTCACCTCGGATTCCACTGTCGAGATACGAAAATGTTGTTACAGAATACCACTACTGATGTTGGACCATTGTGCCAGAAACAGATCAGTTTTCCTGGTGTGTTGAGAACATCTGTAAGCGAGTTCTGTGACCCTATTGTTTGACTCCGTATTTCGGTAACGCCTGTGCACTCAAGGAGTACGTGCGATACCGTTTTCTCCTCCATACATGCTCTGCATAAAGGACTGTCCATAATACTACAATTTTACATTTCAAGCTATAATTTCTTTGTTACATTTTCCAATTTAATTTCAGTGCTTCTTGTAAAATTCATTACCAGAGAGAAAATATTAAAAAATCAAAAGGGATTATTAATTTTCTACAACGGCTACTTCCAATAAATGATGAGCTAAGAACGACTTTGCTATTCATTAATCAAATTCCTTAGCTAGTTCCAGGGAATTTGATCTGGGGACTCGAACGGAAATTTATTTTTTCTAAATTGATTCTATGAAGTTTTTTAAGAACATCCTTCAATGGATAGTTCCATGGACAAATTAGTTTTATACAAAATGTGTTATCGACACCTGCAAGGAATAACATTGTAACTCAAATTTTGTAATTTTCGATAAGAGCGCGTCAAAGATTCAAAAAATTGTTTCAGATTCTGGTTAAGTCTCAATGCCAGCCAACTTTGAAAATTGAAGTAAACGAAGGAATAACTTCACTTTCATAAGATTATATTATTAATGTACATTTAAAGACTTTCTATGAGTTACAATGACATTCCACAAGGTATACTGTATAAAATTACATTGTAAATTGTAACTCAGACATACAATCGCATATATATATAGTGTGTTAAAGCTTAATTAATAAGAAATAATAATTACCAAGAACAAAATCTTAACTTGTGTTACAATGTAATACTAATAATGGTGAGCTTAAACAATGATGACCATGACGTGTAACTATATATACCCTTTTATTAACTGCAGTTGTCTCTCACTTACAATGTTTTTACTTTGTAAAAATCTTTATGTAAAGGAATTTAGACAAAGGCGTGAGTGCAAAGAAAATATTTTTTTGTACAGCACTGTATGATTGTAACTGCCTAAAAGTGAGTTAAGATGTTAAAAGGAATAACACTGTAACTCACTTTTAGGCAGGTGTTATTATGTTAAAATTTTAGTATACATTTTATAAAACGATTTTTCTCTGAGAATCGGTAATCGGCTGGGAATGGTAATCTCAATGTGAATTAAATGTAAATCAAATCACGTACTGTCGATTGATTTGTAAACAACCACATAAAAACGCTGAGCAAATAAATAAACTAAAAACTGGCCAAGTGCGAGTCGGACTAGCGTGTAAAGCGTTTTCGAACCAATTTAATTTTTGTAACATGTTTTAAAACTATGGACTTCGTATAGGTTTTCCTGTAATTCCCGGTAAAGAACTATTATCTGCATTATTTTCGAAATTTTAGCCTCAGTAGTTTCGGAGATATGGCCCCCCCCCTTGGTCATTTTTGTACCGATTTCTTGAATAGCTTCAAAACTATTTATTTTAAAATTATGAAAAAATATAGTTAAAACCCTCACAGTAAGCCCTTTCATTTGATATGTCACAAGATATAGTTTGAAAACTTTTTTTTTTTAATTTTCTGGTTTGACTCCCAAAAGTTGACCCTCATACTCAAAATTTAATAATTTACGTTCCGCGTCCGTGTTTGGGTCACAAAAGTAAGTCCATGTGTACCAAATTTCAACAGTAGGTAGGTTCTACCATGAGTTTTATCAATCTATACTCGCTAGCGACTGTAGTTAAAAAATGTATGAAAACTTAAAAAAAAACTAACAAGCAAGCAAGTTGCAAGTATAGATTGGTAAAACTCATGGTAGACGTACGTACCGGGGCGCGCGGGAGGCACGTCCGTCCTGCAGCATCTTCTCACCCACCACCCCAACAGCTCCCTTTACCGACAATTTGTTCAATCAACCAGAAAAAAGTGTTTCATGCGGCATGTAGAGACAGAACAAAAGGCCACTTTAGTAGAATCAGCCAGCAATTCAAACTACCCGAATCTGTCAAATTTTCACAATCAAACTTGAACCTAATGTTTTAGCGATAAAGATGAAAATGAAATTTGATAGATTGTTGTATGAATAATATTATGATCCTAAAATGATTCTACTTTTTAAACTCGCCGGGCCGTACGCAGTTGCAATCAATTTTTTTCGGTAATTGTACCCGTAGCCCTTTGTTGGGGTTTGTTTGCTGTGACTATTCATATTCACAATGGGTCCGCTGAGCACACAATGCTGAAACATTGTGCACGTTTCACAAATCAAGGATTTGATGAATCAAATCCAACATTTTAAAGAAAAATTTCCGCTGTTCTCTTCAGTTTTTTCCCCAGATTATCTTGTTTCATAGTGATTATTTCGCTGAGATTTATCGCTTTCCAAGATGAAGAGAGAAATTTATAAGCAGAAAAGCTGTTCATAAAGTTATATTTTATTCAAATAATTTAATACCTTAGCTGAAATATTTTGCGATTAATGTAACTATGTGCGTGTGCAAGGTATTAGACCTTTGCATATATCAGTGTTTTCAAGCAAATTATGGACGTGTACATAATTATGTTATTTGAGATGGGATTGGCCATGCTGAAATTGCTATATCCTGAATCCACTATATTGGGAGGATTTGGTAGTCTGTGGCAGGTTCTAATTTTCGTCCAAGTGCAATCTGTCAAGCTCAGTAATCGAGTCGCTCTTTGATGTTCCTCTATGAAATGGCGTTTGAGGTAGCTACAGCCATTTCTAATCGAGATTAATATTGTGATACCTGCTCATGGCGTTTGGTCTACCTACCTACATTTACATTAGATGATCTTTGTCTGCATACAAAAAAAAATGCGAACTGTGTACCAATTAAGTTATTTAACTCAGAAATATGTTCGTCCAGATAGAAAAAACTGGCCAAGTGCGAGTCGGACTCGCGTGCAAAGGGTTACGAATGAATTAAATTTTTTTAACATGTTATTTTAGCACTACAGACTTCTAATAGTTTTCCTGTAATCTTTAGGTAAAGATCTATTATCTCCATTTTTTTTTTCAAAATTTAAGGCTCAGTAGTTTCGGAGATAAGGGGGGAGTGGTTATTTTTCGTCTAATTTCTTCAATAACTTCAAAACCATTTATTTTAAAATTAAGAAAAAAATATAATTAAAACCCTCACAGTAAGCTCTTTCATTTGAAATGTCACACGATATTGATAAAAAACTTTTTTTTTTAATTTTCTAGTTTGACCCCCAAAAGTGACCCCCATACTAAAAATTTAATAATTTACGTAACGCGTCCGTGATAAGGTCATAGACGTCCATATGTGTACCAAATTTCAACAGAATCGGTCTAGTGGATCCGGAGAAAACTGGCTGTGACAGACGGACAGACAGACAGACAGACACCCGAGTGATCCTATAAGGGCTCCGTTTTTTTTTCGGAACCCTAAAAACCGGCCAAGTACAAGTCGGATTCGCCCACCGAGGCCGATTCCGTACAGTAGGTACATATTACTTTAAAGAAAGACTATATTTTTTTTAATGATTTATTTACAAATGTACCTATAGTTTTCAGAGTTTTTCCTATACCACTTGTAGTATGAGACTCTAGGTCAACGGAAAATACCCTATACATTTTGATTCCCTTGAGAGTGTCAAAATATACGTTTTTTGCGGCATACACGACCGTATCTTTTTTTTTACGTTAACTTGGATCATTTTTCACAGCTTCAAGGGACCGTAGACTGAGTATATGGTTTTAATTTCAACTCGATACCTCCACGCGTTCCCGAGATAAAGGGTCTTGACAGACTGACGGATGGACAACAAAGTCATCTTATGAGGGTTCCGTTTTTTCCTTATGGAACCCTAGAAAGAACAAAAATTAAATGAAACAAACAATACAAATGTGTTTGTAGCATGACAAAGGTTGCACTGATAAAAAAGGCATTCATTCGGTTTTCGGTAGATACTTCACCAACTTCAGCTTTGACCAATTAAGCTTTGTGCGCTGTTACTGCCAACGCCGACGGTATTCGGACTCGTGCTTTGTCTCTTTTAATTAAAAATACATTTATCGATCTGTTGACAATATTTATTACCACTCAGAATCCGTGTCCCTTTCGGGACAAAACGCCCCAACCGTCAGGATCCGTAAGTCCCTCGCGCGATTGTTAGTTAATAGTTATGTTTATAAAATGTATTTTTTTTTTGTAAATATTGTAATATCTAGTTAAATTTACTTACTGTACTTTTCTTTTTCCTCTCAATCATCGTTTGGACAGTAAGACACTAAAATATAACTAACGATATATTTATGTACATTAATGACCAGATTCTTTACTATTCACCTTTAAAATAATCTTGTTTTGCCACATATCTTGGTACATACATCATCGATACTTCAGTATCAGCTCTCACAAGTACTACATGCAGTAAGGCACTGTGGCAGTTCTCCGAATGAGAACAAAACGGAAGTGAACTGACCTGACCTACATATCGGTTCATTTCGGAACTCCAGCTACTTCTAGCTAGTTCCCAGCCAGCCCCTTCCACTTAGACCTGAATAATGTAACAACTTAGTGAGAACGACTTAGGCTTAGGCCACACTACGGTTTTATTACCGCGAGCGGTTAGCCGCTATAGTACGAAACCGCTCGAGAATTCCGAACACGAATCAGTCGCGGGATAAGTGAGGCCGCTTGTATTAGTTTACTAGACTCACAAAATCACACGATTAAAAACCGCAGCGGTTTAGTTAGCCATAGTGCGGCCTAGCCCTTAGATTTACTGTAGCGCTGACCTAAATGAAGTTACTAGGCGCAGCTGAAAATGCATTGGCTCTCATCATTCTGATGTTGATTCAGTTATGGCAGTATCAGTTTTGTTTTAAGGTTCTTAGGTACCTAAATTCTTCATGCTAAAGGTAGTTGCATGAAATTCAATTATTTCTGAACTAGTTAAGATTTTAGCAGGGTCACCTATACTTTACCTGGCATCTATGACTTTTGATAATTTCTCTGAATGCCTTATAATATCGGAATGTCTCGTCGACTTATCACCTTGGCGTTGACCCGAGCGCCCTTACTTTTTTTTGCTAATTAATACCTATTTTCGTCATCTCAATACGCTCGATTTTTACCCTTATAGGATCACTCGGGTGTCTATCTGTCAGTCAGTCAGTCTGTCTGTATGTCTGCCTGTCTGTCTGTCCGTCTGTCACAGCTAGTTTTCTCCGGATCTATTAGACCGATTCTGTTGAAATTTGGTACACATATGGACTTCTGTAACCTAAACAAGGACAAAAGGTAAATAAATAAATTTTGAGTATGGGGGTCAACTCAGAAAATAAAAGAAGCTTTTTAAACTGTATCGTGTGATATATCAAATGAAAGGACTTACTGTGAGGGTTTTAATTATATTTTTTTCATAATTTTAAAATAAATGGTTTTGAAGTTATTCAAGAAATTAGACCAAAAATGACCCTTATCTCCGAAAATACGGAGCGTAAAATTTTGGAAAATACTGCAGATAATAGTTCTTTACCTACAGATTACATCAAAACCTGTACGATGTCTATAGTTTTAAAATGACATGCAAAAAAAAATATTGATTCCGCTTTGCACGTGAGTTCGACTCGCGCTTGGCCAGTTGTTTACAATAGACAATAGGGTATTTTACTGAAAAAACTAAGTAGTCTGTCAGAAAGATTTTCTAAAAATATTGAACACGTATTGATGAGACGTCACTATGATGGTACAATTTTACCAAACCACATGACGTCACGCGTGTCTTCAACGCACTGTATCGTCTTCATTTTTTGTTTACGTGAAAAAAGGAAAAAGTAAGTGTCCAATATTTTTTGAAAATCTATCTTACTGACTAATTAGATTTTTTGCAGTATAATATATTGTGTACGAGGTGGCGCGGGAAAAGAATACTTGGAAGGATTTGGGGGAGGCCTTTGCCCAGCAGTGGGACAGTACAGGCTAAATAAAATAAAAAAATAAATATATTGTGTTAGTGCGAGAATACCTACACACATACGCTCACATATTGAATTGTACCTTTTCTCACTCGTGGCAGTAATTAGTTCAGGTGACACCATAATTGGGTAGTATGTGGACAATTACACGAATCTTCATGTAATTCCGGCGTGCCGTGCATGCATCACAAAGCACGCTGCATGCTAGTCACCTTTCATATATCTACTTAGCTCCAGTCTATAAACAACAACTAAGGAAACGAAGATAATTGGTTCCAACAAATAGCTTGTTGCTCATTCATAAAATATCGTTTGTCGTATACTTTGCGCAACAGGTCGGCGGAACTTGGCAAACAAGCTCGTCTTGGAAACTATAAGCGTCTGTAAACTTATTGTAGATGGATTTGCCGTTTCCGATTCAACTGTTCTTGCATCGTCTAATTCTGTCCGGTACTTTATTTAAGTCTTTCTTCAAGATACAGTTATCATTTTTGATAAAACTTTAATATTTTATTTAGGACATTTTTTGTTGCAGAGCATAAAAACCTCATGTAGGTAGTTACACGAACACGAGATCAGCTAGTAGTAAATAAAAAAAAACAGTGAACCGCAACTTCGTCTACGTCACATTTTTCATTAATGCTCTGCTCCTATTGGTCATAGCGTGATGTTATATGCCTTCTGTATGATGCAGATGCAGATGTATTAAACCTATAGCCTTCCTCGATAAATGGGCTATCTAACACTGAAAGAATTTTTCAAATCGGACCAGTCGTTCCTGAGATTATCGCGTTCAAGCAAACAAACAAACAAACTCTTCAGCTTTATAGATTAGTATAGATACATTTCTGACCGCCCTAAAATACGAGTGAAGTGTTATGAAACCTTGGATGAGACTATAATGACAGCTATGTAATAATGTCAATCTGTCTTTTGTAATAATGTTACGAGTAAGTTCAACCGTATAAAATAATGTTATATTTAACGTGTCACATTACTTTCATGTTTGTTTTAAGTGTGGAAGCCTGCGCACAAATAGGAATAATCAATATCCTACGTCGTCATTATCGAAAGAGTTATTCTTTGTGTATTTGCGTCAGGCGTTTAAAAATAAACATCCCTGTCAAGGCTCTCAATAAGGCACGTGAAACACGTGAATCATTAAAAGATATGGTAGATGGTGGACATCCCACCCACACGCACTAAACGATTTGAGGACACATTCATAGTGCGTACAGCTAAGGAGTGGAATTCCCTGCCAGAGTCTGTGTTTCCAGATAGCTACAACCTGGGAGTCTTAAGACAAGAGTGAATAGGTTGCTTCTAGGCAAACGTGCTCCATTTTCGACAGCATCATCGCTTACCATCAGGTGAGATAGTGGCCAAACGTATGCCTATCTATAGTAATAAAAACTGACCAAGTACGAGTGGGACTCGCGTGCAAAGGGTTCTGAACGAATTTAATCTTTTTAACGTGTTATTTTAACACTACAGACTTCTAATAGGTCCTGTAATCTTTAGGTAATAGGTCTATTATTTCCATTTTTTTTCAAAATTTTAGGCTTAGTAGTTTCGGAGATAAGGGGGTAATATCAAAACCACTCCCCCAGGTTTTGATATTTCGTCTAATTTCTTGAATAACTTTAAAACCATTTATTTTAAAATTATGTAAAAAATATAATTAAAACCCTCACAGTAAGCCCTTTTATTTGATATGCCACAAGATATTGTTCAAATATCTTTTTTTTTTAATTTTCTAGTTTGACCCCCAAAGTGACCCCCATACTAAAAAATTAATGCTTTACGTAACGCGTCCGTGTTTGTGTCATAGAAGTCCATAATATGTGTACCAAATTTCAACAGAATTGGTTTAGTGGATCCGGAGAAAACTGGCTGTGACAGATGGACAGACAGACAGACTGACACCCGAGTGATCCTATAAGGGTTCCGATTTTTTTTCGGAATCCTAAAAAAAAATATGGGAAAATATTGCCGCTAAAAACAAGAGCCAATTAGGGTTAAAATCCCCTTTCAATAAACACAATATTTAAAAGAAGCCACTTTGCTGTTAAAAAAAGAGTTATGCTCCAGTCTGATGCAAACGACACTAAATACATAAAATTTTCTTAAGGTACATAGGTACTTAATACTTATACATTGTTAAAATTACTAAAACACTTATATTTAGTAGTACAACATGCAACTCATGTAATTATGAAGGGACAGGCATTATCAATGTAACGTGTTTTATCTATGGAATAAGATAAGTATCCATATCTCATGTACCGATAATGTTCAGAGATTATGACACCAATATGGGACGGCACGCCTTATGCATCCAGTGTTTTCATCATATCATTGTATTACGTTTTTCTCGCGATTGCGTTCCCTTGGCTTATACCGCAGAAACTTTAGACTAATTTTACAGGAATTAAAAGTAGCTAATGACATTCATGTAATCAAATAAGTAAGTACTTCCAGAGGTCACCTTTTACTGACATATAAACAAACATACAATTTTAATATTTAAACGGTTTTTTTTTATATATCAATGATGTAAACTTATAAACTGTACTATGATCAACTAAAATTGTAATCTGATAAACATATTACTTAGTTAAGTTTGTACTTGCATTTGTGGCCGTTGTTCTCGTGTTCATGAAATTATTTTGAACTAGTGGACGTCACGCGGTTTCACCCGCGTAGTTCCCGTTCCCGTGGGAATACGGGGATAATATATAGCCTATGTTACTCCCTGATAATGTAGCTATCCAATGCTAAAAGAATTTTTCAAATCGGTCCAGTAGTTTCGGAGCCTATTCAATTCAAACAAACAAACAAAAAAATCTTTCCTCTTTATAATATTAGTGTAGATATACCTGTGTGTTTTTATGTTCACTTCACTTCGACATGTTTACAGAATCGCACTGCTGTACTGTCACAGCGGTGCGATTCCGTAAACATGTCGAAGTGAAGTAAGTGAGCTATAACTCCCATGTAACCAAAATGGAATGACAACTCACTTTGTGCTCACTTCACCCAAGCCGACATGTTTACAGCAGTGCGATTCCGTAGACATGTCGAAGTGAAGTGAGTGAGCTATCAGTCCATGTAATCAAAATGGAATGACAATTCACTTTGTGCTCACTTTACCCAAGCCGATATGTTTACAGCAGTGCGATTCTATAAACATGTCGAAGTGAAGTGAGTGAGCTATCAATCCATGTAATTAAAATGGAATTACAACTCACTTCGTGCTCACTTCACTCAAGCCGACATGTTTACAGCAGTGTGATTCTGTAATCATGTCGAAGTGGAAACTCATGCGAAGGGAACAACAAATGAGCTGTCAAACCATACCAACAAGACGGAATGACAGTTCACTATACGCTGACTCCATTTAAGTGTACTCGGTGAGACGCCGACAGAATCGACCGGCAAGCCTATCGATCACGCTCATTTTCAATCAGTAAAAATAAAATAAAACATCCGTTGTTGAGCACATAGTGATAATTGAGTTAAAACGGAAATACATATTTATTTATAACTAACCAAGTAACGCTTTAGCGCGTTATCTTTTATTAGATAGGGGTTCGATGTCCGTCAATATATAATTTAATTAACTGCAGTCAATAAGTTGAGCGTGCACGGATCACACCTCCCCGTACTAATTCAATAAATAATGGTAGAGTGAGTCGCCTGAAGGAAAACCCTCCAACGACACGTGAAAAAATAATTTCATGTCGTTATAGTGCGAGTCGGACTCTCACACGAAGGGTTCCTTAACATAAACGATAAAAAAACGCTTTTATTGTACGGGAGCCAACATTGTTTTTTTTTTTAATTTTATTTATATTTGTTGACAAGCTGACCCGCGTAACTTCGTCTGCGTCACAATTTTCATTACTGCTCCGCTCCTATTGGTCTTAGCGTGATGATATATAGCCTATAGCCTTCCTCGATAAATGGGCTATCTAACACTGAAAGAATTTTTCAAATCGTACCAGTAGTTCCTCAGATTAGCGCGTTCAAGCAAACAAACAAACAAACAAACTCTTCAGCTTCATATATTAGTATAGATATAGCGGCAATAGAAATACTCACGGATAGTTTCAACTGTCTACCTATAACGGTTCTTGAGATACATCCCGCTAACAGACGGACGGACCTCGGAGATTTAGTGATAGGGTTTAGTTGGCTACCCTTCGGGTACAGAGTCCTAAAAACTGAAACGTAAGTACATCATTTTGTTTGCCTTTTTTAAACTACTGTATTGAAATGTGATAAGTATTTTACGTGACGAACTTTTATAAGACTCTGCGACTCGAAGATACAGTAGGGCACAGCGATTTGACTCACTGCGATTTGTTATTGCAATCAGTTCCTAAAAAAAAATAGGCGAACTTTGTGGGGCGAATCCGGAATAAATCGTTCTTAAACTTCTAAAGAGGTTTGCTCTCACCCACCCTCATAAATGTTACTTTTGTTTAAAACTATATCATAAAAGAAAACGTTTAACAAATGTTAACAAATAATAAATAGGTATCCCGGTATAACATTTTTGAGTTTTCACTGACTCAATTATAGTAATGACTGTAAACACTTAAACGAAAGAATAACATAAAGTTGTTAAGTTGGAAATTCAAGTTTTCTGGAAAAGGAAAATTCATTTCAAGCCAATTTCCTAGAAGCCAACGCTCTCTCGAAAGCACTTATTTACTTACACTGATAGGACTTGATGATAGGTACTCTTCAGGCGATCTCTTTGAATGACGAACTTAGCACTCATTAGTTAGCTTCATACTAGGAATGTTAAACTGCAAATTCAAGTTTTCTGCTAAACGAAAATTCTATGCAAGCCAATTTTTCTAGAAGCAAATGCGCGAAAGCACTTAGGTACTGATACTGATGGGACTTCCTAATAAACTACTCTTCAGGTGATCTCTTCGTATGTCTAACTAGGCACTCATGAGCTAGCTGCAACAAGGAATCTCTGACTTAGTGTAATCCATAATTAATTAAGTCAACAAACCACTTCACTTCTTGTTTGTTTGTGGAGACGCACTACGGCACTGCAGATTGGGAAATGGCAAACTAATTAACATGATTAGTTTAATAAATATGATGGTCGAGTGAATCAATGCAATTAACTAATTAGTCGCTCTAGACTAAGCCAATTATGTACTAACCAAATATCTTTGAAAGAAATGGTGTTTCAGTCTGCTGTGTGCAACACCTCATAATTATTTCTGTGAAACCCTAGACTCATAACAGTTTTAATATTACATCCGTTCAGTATCAAGGAGGGTACTTAATTGATGGTATTACGTACAACATAATTAAAGTTATAATGCACGAGGGGTTCCGTCTGGATCGATATTCTGTACTCGGACTTTACGCGTGAATTAATAAAGGTGATACAATTTCTTCGGTAGTCTGCTGCTAAAAGCATTACCCCGTTTTTCCTTAGGAGTTGCTTTTTAGTAGGATTATCTTAAGTCTTTAAGCTCGTTATCTCGGTTGCTCTTATCGTGAGCTTGATTAAGAACTGATACTGATTGACTTTCTATTGATTTAACACAAAAACATTTTACAAAGAACAAAGTGAACCAAACGTGTACTTACTCAAACTCATTCTCTGCAACACTTTCAGGTGTAAGCTCCCCTTTTTACAAGCTACCAAGAGCATCAGATCTTGACCTAAATATTAACATGCACTTATAAGCGAATGCCGAAGGCAAGACCGCTGAGACCAACCTGCATTTATTTTGGGGTCAACATCTTTCCTTTGATCTCAAGTATACTTGTTTTCGTGACACCCTGTTGCAATACAGCAGTCTAGCCAGAATGCGCCGATTAAAATTAAATACTGTTGTGTAACAATTTATTTAGCTAGATTGAAACAAATACGAAACCATTATTTCAACCGTTCGCACGTTTCGTTAATAGTCGGTACAGACTGTGTTATTATTTATTTAGGTGTCAAAGTGAACTACAAATTCAATCACAATGACAATTTCGATATTTCAAAAAATGTAAACAAAAGTTTTAGCGCGTATATATTTAGACTACCCTAAAAGCTTTTAAGCGACACTTTTTATCGTTTTAGTTTTCCCGTCTGCACGTCTCGTGTTAAAACTCGCTCCTAGCCTCCTAATGTACATTTTGTTTTTGTAATAACTTGATTCGTCGTTTTCCTCACACAGTACCTAATACCCTGCAAACTCACCGTCTTGCTAGCTAACAAGCGCCCATGTTTGAATTATTCTAAACCCAACGTTGGCAAGTCTGTATTTGCGAATTTCCATGTAATCTTCTTAAGGTTTCCGTTTTGTAAGGCTCACTTAGTCGTCAAATAATATCTAAATATGTATGTCTACCTGAGGCGGTAATTATTTGAAAAGGATGGCTCCAGACACGGATTTCTTACGTACCCAGATTTTCTCCAGCTGTAAACGTGAATCTGGAAACCAGTACATAAAATTCTCTATCGACAGTTTATAAACGGTAAGATATTGTTGTGAAAATGGGGAAATCCAATAAATCCCTGTTACATCACTCCGGTCATTCCCAAATAAGCCGTTATATTTCCTCGATCACGGTCAAGGGCAGCGTCTCCGCTGATTTAAATATAGAAGCGAGGGTTCGATCGAAGGGTCGCGAATTAAAAGATGTTCAGTGAACTAATATTGTAATAAAATACTGCCGCGTACTCACATCAAAAGGAGTCTCCTTAATATGTAACGATTACAGTGGTTCTGGCTAAGTAAACGACTATACGAATAAATAATTTTAATTTAATGTATAATAAGTTTTGATTTTATCCTAATTTTAATTTGATTTTGTGAATAAGTATATTATTTTTATTTTGTTATGTTATGTAAACCTAGTTATAAGTGCATGCTGTGGTCTCCTGTAACACACTTAAATGAACCGTTGCATCACTGGTTTATGTTATATCTGTGTATCCTTTGTTGGAGATCAAAATAAATAAATTACGAAATAATAGTTAAAATTAAACACTGCTTTTTCATCAAAATGTGATGTCATGTTCAAAATTATAATTTAAACTAGTTGACCCGCGCAACTTCGCTATTGGTCTAAGCGTGCTGAAATAGCCTCGATAAATGGGCTATCTAACACTGAAATCATTTTTCAAATCGGACCAGTAGTTCCTGAGATTATCGCGTTCAAGCAAACAAACTCTTCAGCTTTATATGTTAGTATAGATATAGATGACTATAATATCATTTCTCCATTGGTCCAGGTTTAATTCATCTATATCTGAAAACTATAATAAGCTGGCGTTGAAAGTTAGCGTCATATTTTTATATATTTATAAACCATACGATGTTTATTATTGTCTCGTGACTTAAATAGAATGTTATTTGCTGTGCATAGGAGTTTACTTTTTATTGTACTGGTGTATTTATGGAATTTCTCTCGTGATGACGTCAGTATCGTAAGTGCCTCAGCAGCAGATACTTGTACGATTGGACGTGCCAAATTGCCAATAACTGTTAAAATATGTGTACTTTACACGTCTCGAGACATGAAATTAGCAGTACCTATCTAAGAACATCAAACCTGAACTAAGATCTGATTCCATAAAAGGTCCGATATATGCGACGTGTTGCAATGTGTGCACTTTTTGCCACCATAACCGAAGCTTAAAAAATTGTACCTAAAAATGACCACACTCACATCTTCATAGGCACCAAATATTTTTGATCCGCCCCAACTGGTTTGCAAATGCAGATTTCACAAAAGCTCTCGTTCGATGCCAGTTTCCATTGAATGGCCAGGTGGGATTTAATAAAGCATTTCGAAATTGATGTGTCCATGTGTTAGTAACGTAAGCCCATCACAAAACGTCTGCCCGGGCGGCGGCGGCGCGTTGTTGCTACGCACACTTACATCTCTAGCCCTATCACAGTTCTGACAGCGTGCGCTAAGGGGATGTTTTATAAAACCTAAAGGTGCATACATCAAGCAAAACATTTAAATTAAGTTTTTTTATTTTATTTTGATTCTACTTCTCTTGCAACGGTCGTAAATAGTATTCAGCCAGCAAGGTGACGGGGTCGACTGGGGTCGGCTGACCAATATGCGCCTCTTATTATGAATAAAAATGTTGTCGCCATGCGTAAAACTTCAGTCATTCTAGATGTGAAGTGTGTGAGTCAATAATAATAATGTGAACACTGTACATTGTAGCGTTTTATAGTCCTTTATTCATAAAACGGCCAAAGAATTGACTTTTGGCCGTTTTAAGGTGCAGCTACCTACTAGTGTAGTGAGTGTGTTAAAGTAGTCATAATATCTCCTACTGCCCTATTTTTAATGACTGATGCGATCCGTGCGAAGTTTAACAACCAAGCGGGAATATTGTGGATGAATCAACCTTATCAAAATTGTTCGTGCATTGAAAACGGACCTTAACTGTGGAGTACCCTTCAAATGCACTGCTTTAACTAGTGTACGTATCAATTTGTTAGTTTTGTATTAGTACGGGTCGGCTTATGTTGGTCCCTCAATGGCGTCGAGTACTTATTAATTAGAGCTTACCTGCCCCCGCTCGAGGGAGCACAAATTAAATTTCAAATCACTGTTTTACTGTGCCTTTGACAGGCACTTGTTACGCTATAGATTATTTTCGTTTCATATTTTCCCCACTCTTATTTTGTGGGCGCTAAATTGTAACTCATCCAGGCCTCGGAAATCACTTTAAGTCGTTGGTCCCATCTATCATTTTTACTGTATGTGACAGTCGTTACGGATATCCAGGAGCCAGTAAATCTGACACCAGTCTTGCCAAGGACTACTGTATTACCCAGTTATTGAGTTGTGGAGGTTAGATAGGGAGTTGTTCCATGTAAAGTACTGCGGGTCTAAAATGGCCACTTTAGCAGAATCAGAAAGCACATCATTCTACCTGTCACTGTCAAATTTTCCCAATCAACCTTGAACCTAAAGCGTCAGCGATAAAGATGAAAATGAAATTTGACAGATTGTTGTGCGGTTGATATTATGATTCTAATATAATTCTACTAGTGATCTTTTAGACCCGCAGTACTGTTACTCAGGTGCATTTGTGAATAAACTAGGCAGTTTGACAATGTAGCTGATGCATTTTTTGGTAGAAATCCATACTTTAATATTATAAATGCAAAAGTAACTCTGTCTGTCTGTCGCGCTTTCACGCCAACACTACTGAACCGACTTAAATGAAATTTGTTACAGTGATAGTCTAGAGTCTGAGAAAGGACATAGGTTACTATTTATCCCAGGAGTATGTTCCCTAGGGACCACGCGGGCGAAGCTGCTGGCAGAAGCTAGTAGGAAATAATATCCATGAGATGGTTACTCAAACTGATCGAATAAGCAAAGAGCAGTAACAGAAAGTCTGACGTCAGACTGGCAGCGGTGACTGAAAAGTTGTGTGGAAATCGGCTGCGTGGACAAGACCAGAGAGGCGATTCTCGTATTTTAACAAATGTTAGCAGATTATCATTGCTCCTCTTATTTCCCAACGTTTTGCCAAGTGTTTGATATTCTTGTCGCCGAGATGTTGAGACTTGAATTTGAACGTTTTGTATGTGCAACTTTCTACACGGCCCTCTGGTCGTGTGGAAAGTTTTTAGTATGAATTTGGATGGTTTTAAGGTTTAAACAACACTAAAAAAATTACAGATATAATGTTTATTGAATGGTGGCAGAGGTTCGATGCGATTTTAATATTCACGTTATATTGAAGTCGCGGCGAACGGAGAAAGAAGTATGCAAGAGGAAGTCGTGTTGCGCCCAAATAAATTATGATCGAAAGAATGGCGGCGATGGTGAACTGTGAAAGCTACTTTCCCCATATAATATAATTAAAAACACCTTTTGATATAATTATGATGCTAAATTAAATTATTAAAAAAAATCTTGCTTGCTGTTGTATTTTTCAAATCAGGGGGGCTACTCTCTAAGCCCGAAGTCCGTAGTTTCGGGCTTAGTTGCGGGCGTATTCTGTTCCGTATCACCTACGCACTTACGATTAGTCCTGAACCCGAACTAAGAATGAATGACAACACGATTTCACAGTAACTGTTAATTTGTGTTGTCATAAAATCTTAGTGGTTAGGTGATACGGAGTAAAATACGCCCGCAATTAAGCCCGAAACTACGGACTTCGGGCTTAGACAGTAGCCCCCCAGGTTCATACACTGTTACGTAAAAACGTACTTAATCGAAGTCGTTACCTGCAGCTGCGGCTGCAGTCGGATGATTACAAAATCTCAAATATTTGTTTCGATTAAAAACAAAATGGTGACACGCACATCCTGTTAAGACGCCACTTTAGCAAACTAAATAAACTCGGACAGGGAAATGCTCTAAAGGGTCACTAAATTAGTCAGTGACTTTCACATTACTCCTTTATGTTAGGCGGATAATATACAACGCCACTGGATTACGAGAGCTTTTAGCGGGCTTGTATTCAGTCAAAACCGTCTGCATTGGATATTGTCCGTGGATTCGCACTTCGCGGCCCGGCTTTTAATCCCGTTTATATTTTGTTGCGGCTGACAAATATGATATATATCAATAGGAAACCCTTTTCTATGGAAAGTTCTACGCATAGACCTAAGCCACTTTTCTGCAATAATATTGTTAACACAAAGTAATACAGGCTGAAAAAGCAACATATTATTATTGTGTCACAAACCCTAATAACACCGACGTTACTACTATGGTAGTTATCGCATATATATTCACTAGAATATAAATGCGATAATTGCGACATACGGTGCAATTAAGCTGTGACGGCAGGGCCACCACACCACTCCTCCAAAGAAAACTCCGAGGAAATCAATATCTATTAAATATGAATTTCATGCAGCCAGGACTTGCTGCTGACATTATCGCTAAAACCCGGCACTTAGGTTACTTCTAAGTAGTTATTTGTTTTACATCGTTTATGTTTTTAATGTCCGGAATGTTACATTACTTGTAAGTAGTGATTTGTTAGAACATCGTGAATGTTTTTCATGTCCGTAGTGATAATTTGTCTGTAAATGTACGAAAAGACAGGAGGAAATTAAGGGATCTGAAAAATTACCTGATGCATAGTGTTTTTTAGTCTTGAGCAATAGTCCTACAAAACACAGGAATTTGTGAACTCAATTTACTCTCTGAGGGTGCGAGTGTTTTTTAGTCATGGCATTGGACTGTTTTTGCGGAAAAACGAGTGTTTACATAGGTCTTTGAATTTGATCTGTTTATTTGATTTTTTATCGGGGTTATTAATATCTTTCTTTTAATGTTCATATTCGATCTCGTTATTGCGTATTTGTTAAAACTAAGGTATATATAAATGTATTTTTAGCTACTTGAAATAAGTATTTGCTGCTTTGCAAACGATTGCGAATGTGTTTTGGTTTAATTTTTATGTGTTTTGCTTTTGAATACCGCTTTTGAAAGCTTAGACATTGAAATGTTTTGCGGTTTCTTTCGCTTCGGTGCCTAAGTACCGAAGGTAACCTACCTCTTTTCATAAGTCTCTTGCAAAGCCCTGTCTGGTAAAGTTCTTAAGAATCAAGACAATATATTTTTTTTTAAGTTTTCTTTATCTCTGGAAATATTGCTACGACACTTTAAAAATGGAAGACTTAAAATCTTTCTGGCTGTCCGTTGTTTTTCTCGAATGTTTTGCTGGGCTTTAAAATATTTTGTTTATGAACATCAAGCGACTGTTTGTATTTTTCCGAGAGCAGGTTTTTTACGCTATGCTGTATAAAATGAAAATATTTAAGTTAATTGGTAATCTTTAAAACTAGACGTTGTGCGAAGCTATAGCACTGTGGCACAGTACATAATATATAGTTGTTGTGACTGTCATCGGTACCTATACATATACGTAGTTTCGCCATTTCATAAAAGATATGCTTTTTGGTTTCCGTACTACGGACATGTTGTTTTCTTCTTCAGATCCTGTTTTTATTTAGTGTTAACTTATTGGTCTTTGAAACGTGCAGTTCCTAATAATATGACTGAAGGTGTCTCAGCTAAGCGAAATCAACATATTTTTCATCAGTGTCGCCAGTCGTCAAAAGCTTCATTTTCGCAGTATTCTTTTCATACTGACAATATTATCAAAGTTTGTTTAGGTAGTTCAGTTTATTTGATGTATCTCATCCTTGTATACGTGTATTCAATTGTTGGTGACCCAAATAAATTAAATAAAAATAAATAAATAAATTACTTCAAGGCTTTAAAGTAGTATCTTAGAACGTCTGGTGGATGCTAGACATCATCCCTTTGTTCTCGCGTTCCGGTTCCTGTTCTCAGTAAAAATCAATTAATTTGAACAGTTAATCATTTTATCACTTCTTTACTATTTTGGCTACAATAAAGAAAAAATATGATGAGGTTTATTTCGATGTGGTGTTTTCTTATAACAAGCTGTTTACGAACATTGCTTTTGCGAATAACCAAACGTTTTTAGATAATTCGGTATCACTGGATATTGCAAGTTCTTTGTTTTGTTTTGCAACGCGTTATTGAGCGAATTTTAATGTTTCTCTCACATTTTAGAAGCGATGTGCGAGTGTGGATTATATTCACATTGTTCCAAAAATCTATTTTGTTCAAGTTTTGTATGCCGCGTGCGCTTATCCCTTACTGATCAGACGCGCAGCTAAAACTATTCATGCCAATGACCTTGTGCATATTAACGGAGCTAATTACCCCTCCACGCGCCACTCCGCTATCCGCATTTTTAATCTATACTAATATATAAAGCTGAAGAGTTTGTTTGTTTGTTTGTTTGCTTGAACGCGCTAATCTCTCAGAAACTACAGGTCCGATTTGAAAAATTCTTTCAGTGTTGGATAGCCCATTTATCGAGGAAGGCTATAGGCTATATATCATCACGCTAAGACCAATAGGAGCGGAGCAGTAATGAAAATTGTGACGCAGACGAAGTTGCGCGGGTCAGCTAGTTTTTATAATATATGTATAGTATAGTAATACATGTTTTAATAAAGTAACAAAACCAATTCATTTTCGTTTGTATTGTAAAGTAGTAAATATATTTGTTTACTCTTTTGATAAAGAATGAAGGAGTAAAATGGTTTCATCTTAACGATTTTGTGGTGATTTTTTTTTCTTGTTATTTGATACCGATAGATAAATTCTGGCTAAACCAAATAACGTATCATATCATGTAGATTACTAACTTGAAATCGGATCGATGCTTGGCTTAGCAAAGCATAGCATAGTCGGCCTTATAATGTTCCCACTGTTGGGACTCAGGCCTCCTCTCTAGGAGAGGGAATGGGCCGTAATCCACCACACGGGCCCAATGCGGGTTGGTGAATGTCACGTCTTCGAATTTTTGGTTCTAGGACATGCCGGTTTCCTCATGCTTGGCTTATTATAGAGATATTACGGTAGGCGCCACATATTTCCCTAATATCTCTTCATAGGTACTCAAAAAATAAATTAGGAATCGTTTTTCACTACTGGAAAATGTAAAGGATCACGATAGATGTCGATTCAGGACTGCTTTATGTTTGAATTTCAATTTTTGAAATACTTAAAGAATTAAAATAAATGTAGGTGGGTCAATGGCCGTTATTGTTGACTTATTTAGCGCCTACCATAGCTGTGCGCATGGCAAGGCCACATAGCAATCGTTATAATGATTTATTTTGAAACGGATCTTCGTTACCTACCTACCCACCTATTCTCTTTTTTATTTTTATTTGTTATGGGTTTGCTCTTGACTCTAGTCTAGGTCAGAGATGACAGAGACAAAGTCTACGATGGAACGAGCTTACCCAGAAGGAGCCTGTTCACTCTAACTTTGAAGAGATTAGGGTTGTAAGCGCTTTCCTCACAAAGAAAGTTTTCCTTAATTAATAACATCTTCACAACGCTGAATTATTTTGTCTAGAAAAAACATTTCTGGGAATAACGAATATCGATCTGTTATTTTATCAGTATCACTAGACGAAGTTGTCTGATGTTTTTCTTCAATCTGTGTAACAGGAGGGGGTGACAGGAGAATGGCGCGGTGCCTGGGTGATGCTGATCCGTCGGGTGATGGTGTACTACACTACCAAGGAGCCCACCGTGTGCACTGTGGACCTAAGGAAGACGAGATGCGTGGGTAAGTCTCCTTTACTGGTCTTTGCTTTACTTATACACTTGTTTTTATTTTGTGTAGTCCATACCAGTATGTTGTATGGTGTCGGCCGGTGCCGTATGGTGTCATAAAAGAATAATACCATCCCATCACTACCCGTAGGTGTCGTAAGAGGCGACTAAGGGACTCACCATAGAATGGGCAGCAGCGTTCTCTGTAAAACTCAACACCATACAATGCGATCGCCAACCCGCCTGCCAAGCGAGGCGATTATGGCAAACGCCCCTGTTTTGGGGGAGGCCAGCAGTGGACGTCTTTCGACTGACATGATGATGATGATGAAAGGGAAGGGTCGTTTTTAGTAGACATGTTGATGACTATGTAGGAGAGGACCAAAGAAATGACGGCTGTGCGAAAGTTGATATGTCTAGAAAGGGGATGAATACTGAGATGACGACGTGTAAAGAAGTAGCTATGGAAAAAGAGATGTTGCGCCAACCTGAAATTAATTCCGATAAGCGCTAGAAAATAGAATAGAAATTAATTTGTTTTTATTTAAGTTTTTTTTAAAACGTATGACTATGTTGATGATGAGGTAGGTAGACCAATTTGGGTTGCGGATTTTGTTCGAAATAATTACCGCGGCCCCCGTGGAACGCAGAGGGCATTTAATTTTGTAGCATCACGGGTGGGTTTTAGTTAGTAAGAGTCAGACACTCCCTTGCGCTCCACTCCACCCAGAGCGGAAGGAGTCCAATCTCATTTATTTTCGACCAATATGGAGATAGACGTGCCTGCCGCACTAGGTGCGTATTGGTTTTCTTTATTTCTGTTTTTTCCGCTCCGTTATCATGTTGGCGAATTATTAGACTCGAACGCATTCTCGAACGATTTTAATTCAGATCCTGCAATTACGAAATTTTATACCGAGATTCCCTGTGCTGCGTGGGGGTTAGCATTTATAGTAGCTAGGTATGCGCACCGTATTGGTGCCAAGCTTATACTGATCGTTTCGGCAGAATTTAATTAAGGAATACGAAATGTTTTATTTTTATTTAGTTTTTTATTTTCGACAGTAGCTTTTATCTGTGTGTGGGTCATTTGACTACCTACGAAGGTATCCATATTTTGCCATCTTATTATGTACGGTTTTCTTCCTACGTTCTTGTCTCATTAGCGACGTATTTATTGTGTGTGTAATGTTAGCTATACCTATTTTTTTATGTAACAACGTATGATATAATTTTGTTTAATATAATATTACTTATGATATAGGAACATAAGTTGTTATAACAAGCAAATGTTCTTATATTAAATGAGCTACACCCGTATTAATTATGTATATGGATCAGACATGACGAAAAAAAATTGTTAAGGAAAGTTATTGTGGGGTAAGACCCATGTTCGTAGCTTTAGTACATGGTCATGCCGCTATTTCACGCGTCTCACAATGTTTATTTTTGTGTTAATCCTATCTACACAAAGAACCAACCGCGGCTTGAGAAAATTGAAGATTTATAGTCCGGGAGGGAACTGATCCCAAGGGTCGTTGGGGTGAATAGTATATGGGCGTTCGCAGGGTGAATTTGGATAAGATAACAATAGCAGCTGTTGGATTTTTTTAGCTGGATGCTAAAAGGAGGGGCCAAGTCGGTTAAACCCCGCTGGCTCCTCCCACTGGGTAACGCCCACATCTCTAAACAAACAAAGAACGACTATCCTTTGTTGCACAGGTACAATTATGTCCCAATAGATTTAAAAAGAGTCAAGTTTTTTGGCCACCATGTGACACAACATCGATAGAGATTTTTATTTTATTTTTTATTTACATGCTTGTTTGATCTTGACTCTAGTCTAGGTCAGAGATACCAGAGACAGTCTACTCTGGAGCCAGCTTACCCAGAAGGAGCCTGTTCACTCTTGACTTTAAAGAGATGAGGGTTGTAAGCGTTCGGAAACAGACGCAGGCAGAGTTCTACTCCTTTGCTGTACGCATTATAAAAGAAATTTGGAAACGCTTAGTGCGAATTGGTGGAATAGCAACAAGGATTTTAGTTTTTGAACTTTATTTATTTATATTTATTTATTTATATATGCTTTAATGCACACCAACATATAGAAACATGAAGAAAACCAATAATAATAATTTAATAAACAGTTAATTTTTATTTAAACAATTTTGGGGTAATTATATCATGATAAAGTATTTGCAGAGTGCTTAATTTTTTTTTTTTGCAGTTTTTATGTTTATACAGTACCTGGCTAGGCAATATACAAAACTACTAGTTTATTATTTTAACAAAAGGCTTTCGACTGCACGGTTTTCTGGAGCATGACTTGTTGTTTTGCAAATTGTGAAACTACATGCTGCGTTTATTTTCAACATAATATATTATTGATTCCAACAGTGCCAGCCCTAGTGGGGACAAAATATACTAAGTCGTCATGCGAGTGTATTCTGCCCTACATATTCATTTCAGTGGGGTAAAAACCACTCCAAAAACTATAATAACACTAGTGGGGCGGTTAGTGGGGCAGAGTAATCTAATTTTATGCATAGGTTTGGGGAGAAGAAAATACGTTTTGGCTCACACCTAAGGCTATTTAGAAATTCTCGCTTATCGGGTGTTTGCTAGCAAAGCCGCGAAAGACAGTTAACAGCATAGGTCTATAAAAATCTCGTGTCACGGTGTTTGTTACCAAACTCCTCCGAAACGGCTCGACCGAATTTTATGAAATTTTGTGTGTATATTCGGTAGGTGTGAGAATAGGTGGTAGGGTATTTTTTTTGTTGTTTGGCAAAACAACGCTTGCCGAGTCAGCTAGTATTATATATATATTTTAAATCTACACTAATATTATAAAGAGGAAAGATTTGTTTGTTTGTATGTTTGTTTGTTTGTTTGAATTGAATAGGCTCCGAAACTACTGGACCGATTTGAAAAATTCTTTTAGCATTGGATAGCTACATTATCAGGGAGTAACATAGGCTATATATTATCCCCGTACTCCCACGGGAACGGGAGCTACGCGGGTGAAACCGCGTGACGTCCACTAGTGTGCTAATAAAGCCCTTTCATTTGATACCTAACCTGGCTTCAATAAGAAATATTATATTTTTAGTTCATGACTTTACATCCCCCAGAGGGCGCAACATTAAATTTAATGTGACTTCTTCACATAGTCTATAACCAGCGGACGATCAAGACGCTTCAAATGATACCTCATTATGATAAGTCATTTAGAAGTTATGAGGGAACAGATGAACATACATATATACAGGTCAATCACATAACTCTCCGCCGTAGTCTGGTAATAAAGTAAAGCCAATGACACTCAACAATAATGTATGTTTCTTTGTGATTTTTTTTGTAATCGGAGCAGTATTTCTAGGGATCTCCTTTGACAAACGAATGATCACACAAACATACAATTTCCACTCTTAATAATATTATTTCAGAAGATTTAGATTATATTCGTCTTGATTGAAGACACGGTTGGCGCAGTGGTTGAGCGATTGTCTGCTGTGCTACGTGTCGCGGGTT
Organism: Lacanobia wlatinum; assembly: GCA_947578705.1. Classification (NCBI taxonomy): domain Eukaryota; kingdom Metazoa; phylum Arthropoda; class Insecta; order Lepidoptera; family Noctuidae; genus Lacanobia; species Lacanobia wlatinum. The sequence continues at coordinate 34,942,989 of OX388022.1, forward strand.
CGATTCCCGCACGGAACAAATATTTTTATGGCCTACAGATAGTTGTTCTGGGCCAGGCCGTTTGTGTATGTGAGTTTGTATGTTTGTGAAGGCACCCACGATACAGGAGAAATTCCTAGTGTGGGGCAAAGCTTCTTCTAAAAAAAAACTGGTCAAGTGCGAGTCGGACTCGCGTGCAAAGGGTTCCGAACGAATTGAATTTTTTTAACATGTTATTTTAACACTACAGACTTTTAATAGGTTTTCCTGCAATCTTTAAATAAAGATCTATTATCTCCATTTTTTTCAAAATTTTAGTTTCAGTAGTTTCGGAGATAATGGTAATTTTTCGTCTAATTTCTTGAATAACTACAAAACCATTTATTTTTAAATTATGAAAAAAATATAATTAAAACTCTCACAATAAGCCCTTTCATTTGATATGTCACACTATATTGTTCAAAAAACTTTTTTTTAAATTTTCTAGTTTACCCCCAAAAGTGACCCCCACACTACAAATTTAATAATTTACGTAACGCGTCCGTGTTTGGGTCATAGAAGTCCATATGTGTACCAAATTTCAACAGAATCGGTCCAGTGGATCCGGAGAAAATTGGCTGTGACAGACGGACAGACAGACACCCGAGTGATCCTATAAGGGCTCCTTTTTTTTCGGAACCCTAATAATCATTGCACCTGAAAACTGCAAAGATATAGGAAATAACGTATGCATGACCCTGTTTATGTAATTTGATTTAAGGTTGATTTTTAGGCACACTGTCAGATTTGCAGATATCATCAGAACAGACATTTGACCTTCAACTAGGTACTGTTAAATAACTTTTATCTTACGGAAGCACACAAACAAAACAGTCTGTTTGTGTGTGTGTTAGCGGTAATAAAACGTAATTATGGGACATCCGGGACGTCGCCACAATGTATTTATTGACAATTAACTTCGTTACACAAATTGTGACGCCTACTCACCAATCTTTGCTGTACGAAATTTTTAACGGAGTCAATCTTTGAAATTAGATCGTCGGCTGTTTAGCGAAAAGCCATGATGGACTGGACTGTGGACATCTTGTATTTCCTTGAGCGAAATTCCAAGTCAAGCTAATTCCTAAGTAAATCGAAATGTTTCTTTGTTTTAGCCAAGAACTATTATTAGAATACAATCTATTGAATATAAACACGTGATTAGTTAATTATTTTCTTTTCTCACATGGCTACTTTACCTACCTCCAAATATCTCGGCAACGTGACTCTTTTGGGCACCATGCTGCTAACATTTTTATTTTTAAGTAAATACATGGTTAAAGGTGCGCCGCGATTTTTAACCGACTTCAAAAAAAGAGGAGGTTCCCAATTCGACTGAATGTTTTTTTTTGTTTTGTTTATTTGGCTAGTTACTTCGGGTATTTTCGCCAATTGTCAACCGATTTGGGTGATTCTGTTTTGTTTGGAAGGTAATCTTTCCGAAATGGTCCCATTTCAATTTAGTAAAGATCTGATGAAGAACTTCAGAGATAGGCAACGGAAATATTCAATATGTTTTGTCATAAATTATTAGAGAATAAGTCATTGGAATACCTTATCTACATCTATCTACACTAATATAATCTATATACAGTATGTCCGGGTTTGGACTGTACAAACTTTAATGGGTGATAGTTTGCACTATTTTATCAATAAAATTACTCAACATGTGGTCGAAACCCAACTCCCACTGAATGGCAGCCGTTTTTGTGTTATGGTCGACTTTTTTAAAGCGTGCATACTAAAAGCACTGCAACTTTGGAATTTAAAGCCTAATTAGCGTTAAAAAAAATTACCGTTCGTATCAAAAATGGGTTTAAAAACTCAAATAATAAAAAAAAAATGCTGTATCATGTTGAAATAAACACTAAAAGATCAATTTTACGTCAAAATTTACATAGTTTTTCAAGGTTGTTACAAAAATCACAGATAGTAAGTGAATAATGATACCAAAAACTCGATTTTATGACAACTGGTTTAAGAGATATTGTTGTTGGAACATATACTTGTAAGGTTGTGAGTTCATAAAGATTTGGTTTTCAGTAGATATATAGTGATGAGCAAAGTTAAAAAAATACCAAGAATGAATTATTACTTTAATAAAGTAACAATAATTATTTTTATTTTATATAAAATTAGACACATTCATAACAGCAGTTATTGAAAATCACCCTCACCCTTTTTGAAAGCACACGACAGCCACCTGCTGTGTTGACCGTTTTAACTGACTCGGATCATTTAAATCCCAACTCGAGTTTATGAGAAGTCACGTCTCTCAAGAGTCTCTCTTGACGAGAGAATCCCAGCTCTAGTTTATGAGAAGTCACGCCTCTCAAGTGCGTGTTCAGAGTCTCTCTTGACGAGGGAATCCCAGCTCGAGTTTGTGAGAAGACACACGTCTCAAGTGCGTGTTCAGTCTCCCTCGACGAGGGAATTCCGACTCGAATGAATGAGAAGTCACGCCTCTCAAGTGCGTGTTCAGAATATCTCTTGATGAAAGAATCCCAGTTCGAGTTTATGAGAAGTCATGCCTCTCACGTGCGTGTTCAGTTTCTCTTGGACGAGAAAATCCCAGCTTGAGTTTATGAGAAGTCACGCCTCTCAAGTGCGTGTTCAGAATCTCTCTTGACGATAGAATCCCAGCTCGAGTTTGTGAGAAGTCACGCCTCTCAAGTGCGTGTTCAGTCTCCCTTGACGAGGGAATTCCGACTCGAATTAATGAGAAGTCACGCCTCTCAAGTGCGTGTTCTAGAGTCCTCCTCTACGAGTGAACCCCAACTCGAATTAATGAGAAGTCATGCTCCAGAAAACCGTTCAGTCGAAAGCCTTTTATTAAAATAATAAACTAGTAGTTAAGGTACAGTAAAAACATAAAAACTGAACATAAAAATTGAAGCAGCTCTGCAAATACTTCATGAAATAATTACCCCAAAATTGTTTAAATAAAAATTAAAGTTCAAAAACTAAAGCCCATCTGAATCCTAGCCCATCTACTAAGTGATATTTTTTGACTTTTGTTTTTTTTTTTTTAATTTATTGTTATTTGCATTGTTGACATTTTCTATTTATTTTATTATTGTACCTAATGATTTGCATGCCGTAAGGTAAAATGAAGTTGATCTTATGTATTTGTGTAAAATATCTAATATTGTACCTACATTTCGAGCAAATAAAGTTCTGATTCTGATTCTGAAAAATCGCGCCCTAAAAAGTATGAAACAAGAAAATGACCTCATCTCAAACTTACCTTACCTTAGATAACCTTATCTCACCTACCCAAACAAACCATTCTAATAGTAGAAAGCTATCGTAAGGTTTAGGGCAAAGTGGTTTACGATCACAGCTATCCTTTGAACATCACTACGATTAATCCGTATTAAATACATAAAATAGTGGTACATAACAGTTCCAGATGTGGTTATTTTCTTGTTTCATACTTTTTAGAGCGCGATTTTTCAGTAGTCGGGTTTTATTTTTTGATCCTTAATTTTTTGAAAAAATTTGAAGAAAAACAAAACTTTATTGGGCGTCATCGGCGTGCGCTGATCAAATAAATAAAACGGTTCGATAAAAATGAATACAAATTTCTACCAAAATCTTGGTTGTTATTTGCTCTTAAGAAAAAGTCCTTAATAACTTCTATAATAACGACACACTGATGGTATTACGTCACAATCTTGTCTTTAGGAGGTATAAAGTCACAATCCGGATTAAAATAAATGTCTAACATGCGAACCAACATATTCTGAAAGTAACTCTGTCTGTTACGCTTTCACGACTGAACTGCTGAACCGATTTTGATGAAACTTGGTACGCAGGTAGATCTTGTCCTGGAAAAGGACATAGCAGATTTATAACCCCGGAAGTTTGTTTCCATGGGATAAATTGCTGCTCAAAATTGTTTGATAAACTGCTGTCAACAGAGCCTTAGTATCCAAATTTGGCAACTACGAATGAAAAAAGAAAAACATAGGGACACAGTACACATCCTTCTTATTCAGTTTATGAAATATCTTTTAAATCAGTCCAATATTGGAGGAGGAAACAGGCAAGAGCCAGACCTCGAATTATGACTTTTTCCATACAGAGTCTATCCGCCCGCATTTCCTCTTAAGAGGAAATAGGGTTGGTCTTTTCTCCATACAAAAGCTCTCACCTGTTTTCTCTCTGGTGAACGCGACCAAAAAGCAATGATTATCTATATATATATAAAAATGAATTGCTGTTCGTTAGTCTCGCTAAAACTCGAGAACGGCTGGACCGATTTTAATAATTCTTTTTTTGTTGGGTTCGCCAAAATACAGGGAAGGTTTAAAAGCAAAAAAAAAATGGGTAGGTATGTAGGGTAGGAGTAGCGTAGGAGTAGGGTAGGAGTAGGGTAGGAGTAGGGTAGGAGTAGGGTAGGAGTAGGGTAGGAGTAGGGTAGGAGTAGGGTAGGAGTAGGGTAGGAGTAGGGTAGGAGTAGGGTAGGAGTAGGGTAGGAGTAGGGTAGGAGTAGGGTAGGAGTAGGGTAGGAGTAGGGTAGGAGTAGGGTAGGAGTAGGGTAGGAGTAGGGTAGGAGTAGGGTAGGAGTAGGGTAGGAGTAGGGTAGGAGTAGGGTAGGAGTAGGGTAGGAGTAGGGTAGGAGTAGGGTAGGAGTAGGGTAGGAGTAGGGTAGGAGTAGGGTAGGAGTAGGGTAGGAGTAGGGTAGGAGTAGGGTAGGAGTAGGGTAGGAGTAGGGTAGGAGTAGGGTAGGAGTAGGGTAGGAGAAGGGTAGGAGTAGGGTAGGAGTAGGGTAGGAGTAGGGTAGGAGTAGAGTAGGGTAGGAGTAGGGTAGGAGTAGGGTAGGAGTAGGGTAGGAGTAGGGTAGGAGTAGGGTAGGAGTAGGGTAGGATTAGGGTAGGAGTAGGGTAGGAGTAGGGTAGGAGTAGGGTAGGAGTAGGGTAGGAGTAGGGTAGGAGTAGGGTAGGAGTAGGGTAGGAGTAGGGTAGGAGTAGGGTAGGAGTAGGGTAGGAGTAGGGTAGGAGTAGGGTAGGAGTAGGGTAGGAGTAGGGTAGGAGTAGGGTAGGAGTAGGGTAGGAGTAGGGTAGGAGTAGGGTAGGAGTAGGGTAGGAGTAGGGTAGGAGTAGGGTAGGAGTAGGGTAGGAGTAGGGTAGGAGTAGGGTAGGAGTAGGGTAGGAGTAGGGTAGGAGTAGGGTAGGAGTAGGGTAGGAGTAGGGTAGGAGTAGGGTAGGAGTAGGGTAGGAGTAGGGTAGGAGTAGGGTAGGAGTAGGGTAGGAGTAGGGTAGGAGTAGGGTAGGAGTAGGGTAGGAGTAGGGTAGGAGTAGGGTAGGAGTAGGGTAGGAGTAGGGTAGGAGTAGGGTAGGAGTAGGGTAGGAGTAGGGTAGGAGTAGGGTAGGAGTAGGGTAGGAGTAGGGTAGGAGTAGGGTAGGAGTAGGGTAGGAGTAGGGTAGGAGTAGGGTAGGAGTAGGGTAGGAGTAGGGTAGGAGTAGGGTAGGAGTAGGGTAGGAGAAGGGTAGGAGTAGGGTAGGAGTAGGGTAGGAGTAGGGTAGGAGTAGAGTAGGGTAGGAGTAGGGTAGGAGTAGGGTAGGAGTAGGGTAGGAGTAGGGTAGGAGTAGGGTAGGAGTAGGGTAGGATTAGGGTAGGAGTAGGGTAGGAGTAGGGTAGGAGTAGGGTAGGAGTAGGGTAGGAGTAGGGTAGGAGTAGGGTAGGAGTAGGGTAGGAGTAGGGTAGGAGTAGGGTAGGAGTAGGGTAGGAGTAGGGTAGGAGTAGGGTAGGAGTAGGGTAGGAGTAGGGTAGGAGTAGGGTAGGAGTAGGGTAGGAGTAGGGTAGGAGTAGGGTAGGAGTAGGGTAGGAGTAGGGTAGGAGTAGGGTAGGAGTAGGGTAGGAGTAGGGTAGGAGTAGGGTAGGAGTAGGGTAGGAGTAGGGTAGGAGTAGGGTAGGAGTAGGGTAGGAGTAGGGTAGGAGTAGGGTAGGAGTAGGGTAGGAGTAGGGTAGGAGTAGGGTAGGAGTAGGGTAGGAGTAGGGTAGGAGTAGGGTAGGATTAGGGTAGGAGTAGGGTAGGAGTAGGGTAGGAGTAGGGTAGGAGTAGGGTAGGAGTAGGGTAGGAGTAGGGTAGGAGTAGGGTAGGAGTAGGGTAGGAGTAGGGTAGGAGTAGGGTAGGAGTAGGGTAGGAGTAGGGTAGGAGTAGGGTAGGAGTAGGGTAGGAGTAGGGTAGGAGTAGGGTAGGAGTAGGGTAGGAGTAGGGTAGGAGTAGGGTAGGAGTAGGGTAGGAGTAGGGTAGGAGTAGGGTAGGAGTAGGGTAGGAGTAGGGTAGGAGTAGGGTAGGAGTAGGGTAGGAGTAGGGTAGGAGTAGGGTAGGAGAAGGGTAGGAGTAGGGTAGGAGTAGGGTAGGAGTAGGGTAGGAGTAGAGTAGGGTAGGAGTAGGGTAGGAGTAGGGTAGGAGTAGGGTAGGAGTAGGGTAGGAGTAGGGTAGGAGTAGGGTAGGAGTAGGGTAGGAGTAGGGTAGGAGTAGGGTAGGAGTAGGGTAGGAGTAGGGTAGGAGTAGGGTAGGAGTAGGGAAAGAGTAGGGTAGGAGTAGGGTAGGAGTAGGGTAGGAGTAGGGTAGGAGTAGGGTAGGAGTAGGGTAGGAGTAGGGTAGGAGTAGGGTAGGAGTAGGGTAGGAGTAGGGTAGGAGTAGGGTAGGAGTAGGGTAGGAGTAGGGTAGGAGTATGGTAGGAGTAGGGTTGGAGTAGGGTAGGAGTTATATTATAGATGAAAATTGTGACGCAGACGAAGTTGCGCGGGTCAGCTAGTCTACAATAAAATTAATATCAACTTATTCTATGCCTCTATGTTTTCCTTTTTAACCCACGAAAAAACGGAGGAGGTTCTCAAGTCGACGCGTATATATTTTTTTTTTATGATATAATATCCGCCTAAGCACTAGAACCCTCAAAAATAATGCTCAAAATCGTCTATAAAGACCGTTGTCAACTGAGCCCTAGTGTACTGTTAATGAAAAAAGAAAATTAGAGTATTTGATATATCCTTCTTATTCAGTTTATAAAATATCTTTTAAATCGATCAATATTGGAGGCGAGAGCCAAACTTCGAATTATGAGTTTTTACTCGGTCTCTTCGCCCGCATTTCCTCCTAATTTCAAACGGGGGAAACCATTAGACGTCTCGGAAATGCAGTGCTCATAAGTCCGTTTTTAAGTGTTGTTAACAAGCTATCCCACGCGAAGAAGTCCTCAAGCGTATGATTTGATTGAGTTCAGAGAGTTAAGGTAGTTATCTCAGAACTATCTATTTTCGTCTATTTTCATACTAGACGTCTGTCTAGGGTGAAAATAGATGAGCAAATCGTATAATACCCACACCAATTACCTACTGCTTGATGTTATTCTTAGTGAAGTCCTTACTTATTGGGATCAGATTTCGAGTGTATTTTATTACTTATTTTAATAATCCCTTTGACCTACGATTTTCCTAGCATATCAAATTAATATCTCCAAATGAAATAGACGAAGCTTTTTAAAAACATTTGGCTTTTCTTAGCTTATAAAAGTTATTCGTTTTTAGTACCAATTTTAAATCCTAGATTTAAAATTGAACTGATTGGATCTGTAAAATACATTTTCCACCTGTTGGGAGTAGATCTAGATCTAGTCAAGTGGAAGTTAGATTAGTTATAATAGGAAAAATCTTGCGAAACGAGTAACATTTTACATTACGTTAGGTAGATACTATTCTGCCTGCCCTGCCTGCCCTGCCTGCCCTGCCTGCCTGCCCTGCCTGCCTAAGAATAAGTCTATGGTTCGAAAATAACATGTTACAAAAAAAGCGGCCAAGTGCGAGTCGGACTCGCCCATGAAGGGTTCCGTAGCAGCAAGTAACACAATTTAAAAGTTCTTGTAGTTCGTTGTAACTTTATAATTATTATTTACTTAGGCACCTATTCGTCATCATCATCATATCAGCCGAAAGACGTCCACTGCTGGACATAGGCCTCCCCCAATCATTTCCTCCGTTTTTTGCCATTTGGCTACGGAACCCTAAAAATGAGATACGTTCGAAATCCCTTGCATGCGAGTCGGAGTCGCACTTGCCAGTTTTTGACCTAGATACACTACATGTTAGGAGTTACCGATTCCAAAAAAAAAAAAAAACAGGTAGCAATTTTCATATGAGACTAATGTTTTATTGTTGATCCTTATCCGCAGTGACCCAGGAGGCTGACGAGGAGACCAAGTCCCTGTGTCCAACCGACGGCAGCAACAACCTCCTCATGGACTGTCCACACGCCACACTGTACCTGCGGTTCCCGCACGAGAGAGAACTCAAAGTAAGATCACTCCTTATTCAATATTTGTAGACTAATAATAATCCCTTACCGAGGTAAAATTAATTCGTGGTTACAGCGACCGAAACAAGTACTAAATCTAAATGAGCACTTTCCTCTTCTCTCAACTAACCTAAATTCTTACTAATATTATAAATGCGAAAGTAACTCTGTCTGTCTGTCGCGCTTTCACGCCAAACCTACTGAACCGATTTAAATGAAATTTGGTCTAGAGCCTGAGAAAGGACAGAGGCTACTTTTTATCCCGGGAGTATGTTCTCTAGGGACCACGCGGGGCAAGCCGCTGGTAGAAGCTAGTGATTAAACACAATCATGTTAATGATTACTAAATAGATTTTCATAAGAGGTACACTAAATATTTTTTTTAAGTTCGTTTGTTGTGCTTTCGGCACAGAACTTAAAAAAAAAATTTAGTGTGCCATCTTTTCAACGGAAAACGTCTTTTCCTCGATATCTGTCAATCTCAATAAAATTACATTTAATACACAACGCTTTTATGAACGAATAGCTTTCTTTTTTAAAAGAAATGTGTTATTTTACTACTTTCGTGCTAGTAAAACAAATAGTAGCTGTAACAGCGCCATCTTGGAGCAGTAGCCTCGTCGGGGAACCTGTGGGTACTTATGCCCTTTCTATGCTGTGAGCTAGGGGCGGGAATAAACCTCTCACATCCCTCGCACAGATGGCATCGCGGTACACACACAGTTTGGCAACATTTTCTAGTGTAATGGATAACAATTAGGTGTCAAATAAGTCTCATTTATTTCATCTTATGACTAAAACAAAATTAAGAGCAATATCACTTTATCCTAAGCTCTATAGATGCCCAAATCTGGAAAGTAATTTTCAATTTTGCTGTGTAAACATTTCGATATGATCTGTCCCTTTCGTTGCCACAATGTTGATCATACATCAGCAAGAGAGAAAGAATGGTTTGATTTTGTAACATTTCGATATGATCTGTCCCTTTTGCTGCCACCATGTTGATCATGCGTCAGCAAGAGAGCAAGAATAGTTTGATTTTGTAGATTCATTCCCGTCCGTCATTTATATATCCGACCAAGTTATGTTGTTCTAAAACACTGTCTCCCTTCGACTACTGCGTCATAGCTGCTCTGGCATCGATCAGAAGCTCTCGCACGTTTGCGATCGGGACTTCAATATATTTGTGACCGGTACTTCAATAAATTTGTGACCGGGACGTCAACTGATTGTATAAGTTCCGACAACTAGTGGACGTGTAGATTCGGCAAGTCAGTTAACGTTGAGAATTAACGGAAGTAAAAATGGAAAATCAACCACCTCCACCAGCTCAAGTGGCATCGCCGAATGAAGAACCAGGGAATGAGCCACCAGCTCATGCGGCACCAGCGGAGCAGGCGAACCTGCTGGAGCAAATGCAGGAGCTGGAACAGGAACCGGACTCGGATGACTCAGAGAATGAACCACCTTTTGATCAAGCGCAAGCAGTGCGGCAGATACGAGTAAGGGTGCCAGTGGGGCATGTGGCGCCATTGATGCCAGTGAATGGGCTCGTCTTACCACCGCTGAATGGCCCAGGCCGCCGTGCCCCTGGCCACCATCAAATACAGCTCATAGGCGTGCATGATCACTTGAACTTGGAGCAGCTAGGTGAACTGCTGGACCGCCAAGGTGGGATGCCCTTGGACTTAGATGATATTCGACGGCTTCTAGATGTGATTGAAATTGCTGACGATGAGGAGGAGGATGCTGATGAGGCGGCCGATGACCCAGCCGATGAGGCGGCCGATGAGGCGGCCGATGAGGCGGCCAATGAGGCGGAGAGGTGCAACGACTCCGGCCATGAAGAACCGAGGGATCATCATAATGATGACAGCGATGAGGAACCGAACATTGAACCTCACCGTGCTTTTGTCTACTTCGGGGTGGTGAACCAGAATTAATTCAACAAGTTACCACCAGCAGCGAGGAGTCTTGGGAAAGAAGTGCCAACTTACCAATTAACAGTGGTGCTGCATAACATATAATTATCTAAATGCACAAACACGCAAACCTTATGTGAGCCACTATCTCCGAGCTACAGTTCTCCAATAATAAGTGTTCTATTCATAAATACATAATTGTTGTGTACCTACCTATATATTTCGATTTGTGTTAATTTGAACCTGATTCATGCGACATGTTTTCTGAAACCGGTTTGTGCAAAGAGGATCCGGAATGTTCAGGGTAAAAATTAAACTGTATTTTCTATTCATCTTCTATTCACGTGAAGTTATTTTAAATAGTGAGACCGTCTTAGTCTTTAATATGTATTTTCTCTTGTATAGGCAGCATGACGCAAAATAAACATGTCATAATTACGAATTTGAGTCATAAGAACTGAGTATTCGCCCATCAAACATCTAATGCTGCCTGTACAAAAACGACTGTATTTTACAAAATGTATCGTATTGTGTAAGATTTAGTAATCTTTTACAATTCTAGTATTATACTTATACCTTATACTTGATGGATAAAAGTAGATATTTTGAAAATTTACGAATACATTCTTACTGTCAACTCTGTTTTTCATTGCACATTTACCAAGTAGGGGTTTATTTTGAGACGTAAACATCGAAGTATGTATAAACAAAGCTTAGCGAAGTGACTATCCCAACTTTCATTTAACATACCTTGTAGGCTTAAATCCAGTCTCCGTCGGTTGCCGCGCGCCGTCGGCACATTGCAGCCGGCCCAGACTTTGCTGAGTCCCTGAATTTTGGATGGAGCTTTCAATGTTAGCGAAGCCTTAGCGATCGAATATGTAGCGAAAGTGCTATCTTAATGTTGTTTAATGTGCCACAAGCGAATTTGCGCCATCTTCGCTGAACCAACACGATTATAACGCGGTACGGAATTTTGTACTAAAATGATATTTAAAATCTTGAAAATTAATGAACCGATTTTCATGAAACTTGATGGGTGTTATGTGTTTATATTTAGGCCGCTGGTTAAACAGCACCGTTCAATGAAAAGACTAAGCAGCAAATTAAAGAGCTGATTAAGTCAGTTGGCTGCGACATAGGATGCAAGATACATAGAGCTAAAAAGTTGTTATTTTTTTTTGTTTCGAAAAAGTATTTAGCTAGAAAGAGAGAGGCATTTAAAATGTTATCAGAAAAACATCAAATTGCGTTAGTTACTCTATAAAACTTTTATATCTATCAAGTTTCACGGATATATCAGTTCATTCGTTACCAGGATTTTGCACATGTAAATTGCTGTATGAAATACCGTGCAGGGTAAAAGCTGTTTTACCTGCGATAGATTTATAGTTTATACAGAGTTCTCAAGTCACAATCTAAGTAAGTATTTACACAGTTTGGGGATATTATAAGCTATTATACAGTTTTAGTACTGTCCAGGAAAGGCTTATTTCTAGCAGTGAATAAAGTCGGGCTGTTGTGGATGATGCTGAAGCTCTACTAGGTACTTTTCATCTAAGCGTTTGGTCGTATTTTGGGTAATACTCGAGAGCGAAAATTATCGAGATCATTAGCGAAGGGAACAATATGAACGTGTCCTAATTCCATATTCTTTCTTACAATGCAACGATTCCTTTTTATTTCAGTTCGACTTCGAAAATTCGAGTTCTTGATTATTGCAAACAATATTAAGTAATTTGAAATCTTGATAGTTTTGTTTCGATTCACCCCTGCATATCTTCTCGCCCTGTTTTACCCGGTATGCCTATCACACGTGAAAATTAAAAACTCAATGATAACAAACGTCGACTACGCTGATGATGCTCTTAAAAAATAAAAGCTAAAGCTTTAAGCTTAAGCTTAAAGGTTGAGCTAAAACCTGTACATTCGGTTTGGTCATAATCTGAGGAAATACAACCATGTCTCCCGCTTCCGCAAGGAACTCAAGGGGCTTTCCATACGTTTTCACAGGAACACGATATTGTGATACATCCTCCTTGGATGGCTCACCCTCCGGGAACCTCCGTCAATTTAATAATTAAAAAAGCTTTAGAAGAATTAGGAATTTAGAATAGGTTTAAATATTGACATATAATGATTGATTTGTTTTGAGGACAGTTCTGTAAAAGTTTTTCTTGAGAGCACCAGCTCAATATAATAATCTCTTAAATCGCTTAAAGGCTGTTTTATTGAATCGATTCCGGGGGCGTTCCAGAAGCCCTAGTGGTGTGCCCCACAATATTATGTCTTATCTTAAACATTCATCTTCATCATCTCCCTGCCCTTATCCTATGTTACTTGGGGTCGGCGCAACACGTTTTTTTCTTCCATTCTGCCCTATCAGCCGTCATGTTATCACTAACTTCTTTCATATCGCTCCTCATACAATTCATCCATATTTTCTTCGGCCTTCCTCTCCCTCTCCATCCATCCACATTTATATTCATAGCTCTTCTAGTTACATGCGTTTCCTCCCTCCTCTTCACATGACCATACCAAGACAAGTGATTCACTTTTAACTTTTCCGTTATCTTAAACATCCTTATAACCCTGTATATCCTGACTGAACCGATTTTGATGACTTTCGGCTTAGAGATATAGATGGGATTCTGGAAACAGTTATAGGCTACATTTTTTGCGAAAGTTTATATTAATGCGAGTGAAGCCGCGGGCAAATGCTTGTAAGTAAGAAGTAATTCTTTATCGAAGCCTTGATTTACGTAAACCCGTACTACGTAAGTGCGATGTTTTATGTTTGTTTTTGACCGGTCACGTTGCCATTTCTAAAAATCCATGTAACACATGGGAAATATACCTACAGCACATTTCCCGTTTGTTTATTGTTATTTTTGCTGTTGCTTTTCCCGTGGTGAATAAGTAATTTGTTTATTTCATCTAATATTTTTTAACAATTGAATATTGTACGGTAAATATTAAATTATTAATTTTATCAATACGAGACGTAGGGCAAAAGTACTGCAATTAAGGCCATTCCTTCCCGTTTTGGATTATTAAGCTTCCTACACACATTTCTATCTTATTCCGAATAAAAAGTTGATTTGAGTCGCGCGATGCGAAAGCTGTATGTACCTACTTGTATTTTGATTCAACAAATCGGGGGCGCGAAGGGTGAGATTTTTTGTGGGTTCTTACCCCTGGATCACCCCTGTCAACGTTGGTTGCATATGCGACGCCAAACATGGCGGCTATGCCCGCGGCAAAGTGTAGAAGAAAAAATGAGTCCGTTTTTCACCATAAGCGTCTACATTTGGGAATAGGCAACTAAAGTGACTATTATTACTTTTTTTTCAACTGTAAATGATGAGTGAATGACGTTTAAAAGTGCCTTGAAAATTCATAGTCTCATTGAAATTAATGAATCGACTTTGAATTTATTGAAACGTGAATCAAAGAGTTACCAAAACTTGAGTGCTCGACTGTACCGGGTCTAAATGAACGGGAGTAGTTTTTGATAAAGCAATGATTCATACTTTAAACTGGACTTAAAACAAGTAAAAATGATGCAAAACTGATGTACGCTGAGCGGTAGCAAATGTGGCTCTAGCTCAGTGCTTGAATTTAAAGACAAATGTAACCTATTCCATGGGATATTTTATAAGAACTAAAGCAAAACCACTAAACTAAAGTAATTTTGACATTACTATATTGCATTGAATTATTGAATTTGAATTTTGACATTGTGATTTTGAATTAAACTTGAATTTTGACATCTAATTTCAATTCGATTTAAATTTAGACATTGTGATTTTGAATTAAACTTGAATTTTGACATCCAATTTCAATTCGATTTAAATTTAGACATGGCAATTTTGGATGTAACTTTATTTTTTATATTATAATTTCAATTTAATTTAAATTTTGGCATGGCAATTTTAAAGGTTACTTTATTTTTCATATTATAATTTCAATTTAATTTAAATGTTGACATTGAATACTTTTTTTTTTTTTGTTTTATTAAACTGATTTTGTACGTCTTAATTGGCAAAACATGTAGCAACCTCATCATAATTTATAAGACCTATATGCTGTACTCATGTTTTACAAAATAAATATATCTATCTATCTATCTATCTAGAATATACTGTACCAGCACCTATCTGAATGTATAAAAGGGAAACTGACTGAAATATCAACGAACAGCCGAAACTACTGGGATTAAGAACATGAAATTTTACAATTAGGCTTCCTTTTATGATGTAGGCTAGATGGGCACTAAGAAGGGATCTTTGGAAATTCAATCTTAGAGGAGATGAAAAGGGGAAAATTGTTTGTATTCAGTCTGTGCAGAGGAAGTGCTTGTGTGCTCGTGAACTATAAAAATCATTAAGGGCTTCTGAATCGAAAATAGCTAATTTTCTAATCATTTGTATTTTATAACTGTACGCTGCGCATTCCAGGGCTGGCGCTACATGGTGAAGCTGGCGGCGCACAACAACGGCGCGCACATCCACCACCAGCAGCTCACCAAGGAAGACGTGCCGGCCATCGTGGACAAATGCCTCAGCTTCATATATGCTCATGGTAAGTTAACATTATCTCACTATCAGTTGGTCCGTCCGCGAGTCCGTCTTGGGTCTCGATTGTCATGAATTCTTGATATTACGTGGTACATGTAAAGCGCAGGAATGAGGAGCATTTTTTTATATCCTAGTTTGTGTGGCAAAGGCTTACCCTTCCTCCTTCCGATCTCAGTTGAAATTTGATCCACAAACGTGATCAGTTCCGTTATACTACCTAAGCCGACATTTACATTATTATAGACAAACAAAGCTTGAGGTATAAATGCGGAAGGCTACAGGCAGCAGACCAAAAATAATTCATAGATAGACAAAAGTAGACAGGGAAGAAAGTGCATTCCATAGAAATATAAAAAACAGGAGAAGTGGCAAGAGGGCGTGTCCGTGTCCGGGCAACATGCTCAAATTGAGCGTATTATAGGCAAATGGTCGTCTCGGCGAACTAGTGCGCTTTCGACCGCGATCGTGACAATATATAAGAATTCCGTGTTGTTCAGTGTTTTCTTGATGAAACCGCAGCCTAAACCAAGACTTTGTAAATCAAGGAATCACTTACACAATCTAAATATAAGTAATTTGCTATGTTTGTCTTTAAAATCATGAAAAACAACAAATCGTAAAATGTGTTGTTTACCATATTATTCTTGTTTTCAAATATCACAGCGACTGTATTATTATTACTATAAATACATTGCTTCTTATCCACTACCTAAGTTTTTCACTAAGTCACTGGACAAGCAATGTAAATAATACAAAACGATAGTTAATTAAGCGGATGCAACGCGTAATAGGCCGCTGCTTCTTGCGACGAGTTAATGATGTGCTTGTGCAGATCCACCTACGTAGGTTATCGACAAAATGTCGATTGACGAATGAAATCTTGCTATAAAAGTTTAATTTCTATTTGTCAACCGTTTTAACCCGGTTATAAGATTGATGTAAAATAACGCTTTTTACTTATTTACAGCGTAATAGAGAAATGCGTAACTAACTTTCGTAAAGTGAGTTAATTCAATTTTAGGTTAAATCGGTGGAGTGTTTTTAATATTTTCTGGACATGCCGTTTTTTATTTATTTTATTTTAGGCCCCAAAAATGTTTTTTGTCCAATAATAAATGGAAGATTCGATAACTTTCTGATTTTGTCAATCACTAGCATATATGTGAAATAAATTGCTTTTGCACAGCACAACGATAACGACCGTTGTTTTTGTGTGTGTGTAAGTTGTAAGGTGTATGGTAAATGCACGCTGTGTTTGATGCAATAAGGTTTATAATTGATTGTGTACTACGTTTTGTTTTGAGAAATGCGGGTGTATGCGCGACTGCGTATCTATTGCTTTTACTGACGTGTATGCGTAGTAGTTGCCTTATGGAAGGGGGAAGACTGGAGACACAGGGTCCCGGTGCATTTTCGTCTAACGGGCATATGTCCTTATTTATTATATCTATGGTGCATTCAGATGAGATGACAGTTTATGAAGATAAGTGTACGCATCTATACCAATATAGACGTATACTATCATCATCTGCCTGCCCTCGACCAAAATTTTTGTTTCTCTTCTTTTCCGTTCTCTACAACCTACCTATATTTTTTATTTATTTTAGTAGTAGGTCTTCTATATGTAATAGAGCTTTGTAAAGGAATTGGTCCGGTAAAGTCCACATCTCTTGTTTTTGTTGCCAAGTATTAGGAATATGTAGTTTTTGCAATTGCATCGCTGTTAAATACGTGAGGCGACGCCATGGCAACGCAGATTTTTTTAGGCATAGACGTCAGGTGACGGGCCGTCGCGTCGGCCGGCGCATTTCATTCGATCCAATAACATTAGAAAACATGACTTTTTAATCATTTACGGAAACGGAGGAATATAAAAGTTTGCTAACTCTATGTTATTCGTATTTGTAAGTGTTACTTTTGTTTGACTATTTATGACACGATAACTTTTTTTGTAACATACATGACAAGCACTTGAGAAAGTCTTGACTTTTTCAAGCCGTACCTTCGTATATTTTGCTATTTAATAGATTTATCGGTAAAGCATTAATAAAATTCGGATTTCGGAACATCCCTGTTGCAAACTGTAACAACGTTACGACGTAGCCGCTGCAGTATCAAATCATATTACCTTCGTACTTAATATGATTTCATGCGGCAGCCGCTCTTCGCTTGAGAGAACTAGATTATATCTGTTATTAAGTAGAAAATTGCAAAGCCAAACGTCAGCATGATGATAAGCAAAAAGTATACCAAGAAGCTGTTTAGATAAGTATTTTTTTTTTAATGTTTGCAATTTTTATCGCGATAACTTTTTTATGAAATCGCTTATACCGTGTCTCGTATGCTTATAGTGGACGGACGTGTTTTAGGTGAAATTATACTATATAATTGAATGTATAATCCGAGATAATTTTAATTCTCTCGCCACCAAATCAGATATCGACTTCATTATTGTGTATTTTACTTAACTTGATTTTTTAGTGGATGTAGCATAAAATCGTTAAAAAAGGACGGCAATATAAACTTTGGCATGTCTCGTATTCTGAGTTCAAATATAACTGTACCTCCATCTACCGTTTACCATCAGGCGAGATTGAGGTCAACAGCTGGCTGGTCAGAAAAAAGAAGTAATTGTACTGTTTTTTAGCCGAGTGCGGCAGGAGGAGGGTTGTTTTTCGAGTGTATGTATGTATATTTCTTTGGCACGCTCAGTCGCCTAAACGGCTTGATGGGTTTTGTCTTGAGTGGCGTCGGTAGATTCGTCTTGATTGTGAGACCACTGGGTAATTAAAAATAAAAATGGCCGATTTTTGGCGCCGAAATATGTCTTCAAAAAATTTGTTTTTCAAAACTTATCGAGTAGGGTATCAAGATAAAGGACTCGAGGAGACGATTCTAATAGAAATGTAACTCACTAAAATGTAAGAAATAAAAAAAAATACTTTGTCAAAAATCCCGATCGCTAAAAAAAATCCAAACAATTTGCTTTTCAAGCAGTCTGATGCAGTTGGAAGCATCAGATCTGTGATTTGATGGTGTCTGGTGATGTTTGGAACTTTTTAGTCGTTAATAGAGGTCGTGTTTTTTGACAAAGTCATTTTTCCCCTGTTCAATGATGCGTTGTATATTCCAGGCAGTCTGTCGGAGGGGATCTACCGGCGCGCGGGCAGCAGCTCTGTGCTCTCGGAGCTGCTGGCGCGGTTCCGGCGCGACGCCTGGTCCGTGCAGCTCAGCCCCACGCAACATTCCGAGCATGACGTCACGGGCGTACTCAAACGGTAAGCATGGAGATTCTACGATGACGTTCGACGAACAACTATCATCAAATCAAATCGTTTATTCATTTGCAAACATGGGTAATTGGTACAGGTGTTTCATTTATAATAAGTCCTCCATATTCTGCCGTCACATGGCATGCACATAAAATTAAATTTCACATTAAAATAACATTGACAAAAAAAAAATAACAATAATGTTTTTTTTTACTATATATAGGCATACGTTTGACCACAATCTGGTGAATATGTGTCTATCAAGCGATGATGTGGTCGAAGATGGAGCACGAAATGTCAAATATATATAGGTATAATAGGTGTATGTCAATAAATCACTGATTCATATTCAGGAAGTCGTCAATTGTGTAGTAGCATTTTTCGATCAAAATCTTTTTTAGTGTAAGTATTTTTAAATTCATAAACAACCATTCATCATCATCATCTGCCTAGCCTTTTACTAACTATATTGAGTTCGACTCCCAGTCAAATCAGCTGAGTACCTACTAGTATTTTACTTGGATCGGCTGCAGATCAGACCTTCACAACCCATTTACTGGGTAACACGGTACTTTTTGGCAACACTGGTGTCAGATTTTCTGGCTTCTGAGATCTAACTATAGGTACGTAACTACTGCCAAAGATCTCCAAATGACAGTCGAGATATACGGCTTAGCGTGTGTACGAGGCACGGAGGAATCTTGATATATTAAGGTGGTCACCCATCTATCTACCGACCTCGGCAAGCGTTGAAGATCGACCCGTGCGGATGTTGTAGTTTAGCCACGAGCTTTGTTTAGCCAATAGCAAGTATCATCAAACATAAATTAAGCCACGTGAATCTTGCTCTTCAAACATTTTGGTTAGTT
This sequence comes from Lacanobia wlatinum, assembly GCA_947578705.1. Classification (NCBI taxonomy): domain Eukaryota; kingdom Metazoa; phylum Arthropoda; class Insecta; order Lepidoptera; family Noctuidae; genus Lacanobia; species Lacanobia wlatinum. The sequence continues at coordinate 34,961,958 of OX388022.1, forward strand.
TTCGAAAATTAAGCGTTCTATACGTTTGATCTTGGTCGAAAATAGGCGTGTACGGGGGGGGGGGGGCGTGCCCACCCCAGAATCGCCTGATGATGCGAGTACTGCGACACACGTAATATTCTAACGTTTCGATCTGATTTTTATCGTGTTCATTGTTGATTTCATTATAATTACTCGTATATGCCAGTAAATTTTAGAATTTCTACAATCTCTTCCGTGTGGATGTTTAGTCGAAAAGTATAAAAGCTTTGTGCGGATAGAAATAAGAGAGGCCGTGACCCGAATTTCGCATTTTAACTCGTCTAAAAATTACACGAATGTCACTTGTTTGGTATTTCTGTCAGTTTTTATGACATTAACTCAAGAGTGTGGTTTACTTATCTACACTAATATTATAAAGAGGATTTGTTTGTTTGTTTGTTTGTTTGAAATGAATAGGCTCCGAAACTACTGGACCGATTTGAAAAATTCTTTCAGCAATGGATAGCTACATTATCAGGGACTAACATAGACTAACATATTTTATCCCCGTACTCCCACGGGAACTCCACTAGTAATAAATACAACTGCTAAGCTAATATTGATATGTTTTTCAGGTTCTTCCGCGACCTTCCCGAGCCTCTGGTGCCGCAGGAGAAACATAAAGACCTGATCGCAGCGTTAGGTAAGTGGATTTCATCAAAGTGTTTTTTTTACTGACCACTTGTACTTATCTCTCTCGACTTTCTCGTCATTCTTGTGTTTTATTAAATGGGACTCAAATAAAACCCGACTTTTTCGTCATCCTTTTTTAAGTGGAACTATCAATAGAAAACGACTATACGACTTTATTTTAGTCGTACTATCTGCACACTGATCCGTGTTTTGCGGAATTGCTAAATTCAAGTTTTGGGGAACATTTAGTCCAGTTAGTTCTACCAGTACTTTCAGTTGAATTTGAAAAGCATGTATTACGTGATAGGATGCGGGTTGCCCGTACGTGGGCTAAATCGGCACGTGAGTGAAAATGTGGTATTAGGTATAACCAGTGGCGTGCCTAGGGTTTCAAAATAAGGCAAGCCCAATAAAATTTTCACCGATTTCAAAAAAAGAAAGTTCAGTTTTCGACTGAGTATGTAGGTACCTTCGTATGTCTCATCGCAATTTTCTCATTAACTGATATAGATGTCTCAATTCGTTGTTTACCAAAATTACCGAAAGAAACCATTACACACAGGTGTTTATGGGAATTTGCGTGCCTTTTAATGGTGCCAGATATGTTATTTAAATCATTATAACCAGATGTATTCCAAACGGAATGTTCATTCGAAAAAAATATCAGCCAGCTTCTTTCAATACAATTTATTAGTGTGCGAACAGCCAACAATCTAACTAGTTTTATACACTGATCTATTAAATTTTCGTTTATGCGATTTACTAGTCTGAGAAAAACACAGATTAGGCGTCGGTTTTAATGAAGAAATTAACTGTTTTTTCTGAGCAAAGTATAAGATTTTACCTTATCTTCGCCAATCAAAACTTGAACGCATTTTAAATCCTCACAAGGTACAATTACCTCCATTGTTGTAGGTAAGTCACCAAAACAATTGTATCACTGAGAAAATCTAAGAAAACACACAAAAAACTTTAACAACATAACTTTTCAACTCTCAAGCAAATTAAACTGAAGTGAGTTGCACTCAGGTGTCGAGAACTACTTACGCAGAGTTGCAGTGTTGTCATTTAGGCAAAAAAAGTCGACAGGTATATGAAAAATCTAGCTAGATGTCGCAATTTTTTTATTTTTAAGATATTGCTTGAATATTTAATTTCGTTATTTTGAAAAGTCGCTAGTTTTTATTGTTGCTAAATCTTAAAAAAAGTCTCCAAACTCGTTAAAAATCTCCAAGATCTCACAACGTCGCTAAAACGGCAACACTGCAGAGTTGGCAAGGTGACAAGGTCACGCATACGCGTGCAACTTCATACGCATGCACGGCTTAATCTGCCATACTGATCGATTTGTAGACGCACAAGGTTTAGAATTCGTTATACGGCACATCGCTATAAGTGCGAAAGTGACGGAGATAGTATTTGAAAGCCCGGTAAAAGCCGGTACGTGTAAGCGAGATAGCTATATGTAGATGCTGCAAATGCGAAACTCTGCGCGCGAACAATCGCGATGTGTAGTTATGTACTAATGTGGCATAGGTAATAGTTTGTGTTATTTTGATAAGAATTAAGCGCGCGAACTTTTAAATAGTTCGGGTTTGATATTGATTCTCTATCGAGCATTTTAGTAAGGCATGCTTTTGAGCTTATATGAAGGTACCGCCACTGGGTATAACAGGAAAGCACCCCGTAGGAAATGGACGCCGGGAAGGGGAAGCAAGGGGGTGCACTTGCCCTGGCTTTTAATAACAAATACGAAAGCATGAAGATATAAAAAAATGACAAGCGTAATGTAGTAAAAGAGACCTCGAAAATCCGAGGCGAGGTACTTCGAGCTCCCTCGCGTTCGGCCTTGTATCCGTCTTTTAAAATTTATATATTCGAGACGAGGTTTTGAAAGATACACCCCCTTTAAAATGGTCCTGCCGGCGCCCATGCCTTAAGCTGCGTTTCTACCAGAGATGTGCGCAGCCCAACAGTTTTGTGAGGAGGCTGGCAAGAAGCTTCGCGATGTGTAACCGTTGTAACTTGTCCCGATTCTCGGCACACCTAGCGCCATCTCGCGCGGTTACGACGAACACTTCAGCTAGCGACTGCATTTTTTCAAACAACGCCATCTACGCGGAATTCATATGACACCGAGCTTCCTAATTTTTTAGCTTCTTAAAAAATTGTCCATAAAACGAGTTTTCTAATGTATGTATCGATTTCACTCGAATGTAAACGATCGAAAATATCCCAATTTTTTTCATGGGTATTTTTTATTTCGCGATATCGTAAACGACTTCATTCAATTCGTAATTTTATGGCGTACCTACATGTGACGTCACATCTGAACAGGCCAATGAGAGCCTGTTTCTTGTAAACTTGTGCTCTGATTGGTCGCCATTTTATTTCAGTTCACAACTTCTCGGAATGAATTCGAGAAATTATAAACTATCGTATTTTGATACGTAAAAAAGCAATGTTCAGTTGACAGTTTATCGAAAGTTTACAATCTCTCAAATTATTTTATAATCTTACGGAGTTTGCCATTTTCTGATGACAAAAAGATTATCTCTAATGTAAGTACATATGTATGGATTTCATTGCTGCCGGTCTATTCGGTCGACATCTCACCGTTTAGGTACACTTATCATTCCATCTTGTTTCTATGGTTTGACAGTTGACTTGACATGTTTACAGAATCACAACGCAAAGGCCGTTAGGAGGAAAATGGATGGGTTCTAGTCAGTAAGACTTCTTCTGTTCCGTTCAAAGCGGAAGGAGTCATTTGATGGTTTCCCATCCTTAAAAAAGGTGAAAAAAGCTGAAGCTTCCATGCGGTCGTGTAATCTTTTTGTTGCTTTGTTTGCGTACCTTTATTTTGTGTACTTTTTCAATAAAGGTTTTTAATTAACTTCATGTTTACTGTTTGTTGATCATAAAATTGTAGTGAACGTAGCAGTAAATGCATTTGTTAGGGGTATATCAGCTTCATTAGAAAAAAAAAACAAAACTTATAGATTAAGAAGTCACACTAGTTATTTTCCCCTTTGTAGTGGTTATATTGAACTCGGTTGTTTCTTTTTTTAAGTTTTTACTGCAATGGATGACTGATACTTTACTTTCGTTAAATATACTGAAAAGAAAGGCAATCACTCAATTTAAGTTTTACTGAAATAATGATATCAACAATATTATAATTTCAGAGTTAAAAGACGAGGCAGCCCGTCACCACGAGTACCACCGCATCATGACGTCTCTCCCGCTGGTCGCGCGGAACACTGCGCGCAAACTGTTCGCGCACCTGCACTTCTTGCACACGATGGCGCACGCTAACAAGATGGGCGCCGAGAACCTTGCCTCTGTGTGGGCGCCCACCATCATGCCTGCTGCTATGGTAAGCACAGACTGTAATACTTACGTATCTGATCCTGCACACGATGGCGCACGCTAACAAGATGGGTGCCGAAACCTCGCCTCTGTGTGGGCGTCCACCATCATGCCTGCTGCTATGGTAAGCACAGACTGTGTAATACTTACGTATCTGATCCTGCACACGATGGCGCACGCTAACAAGATGGGCGCCGAGAACCTCGCCTCTGTGTGGGCGCACACCATCATGCCTGCTGCTATGGTAAGCACAAACTGTGTAATACTTACGTATCTGATTCTGCACACGATGGCGTACGCTAACAAGATGGGCGCCGAGAACCTCGCCTCTGTGTGGGCGCACACCATCATGCCTGCTGCTATGGTAAGCACAAACTGTGTAATACTTACGTATCTGATTCTGCACACGATGGCGTACGCTAACAAGATGGGCGCCGAGAACCTCGCCTCTGTGTGGGCGCACACCATCATGCCTGCTGCTATGGTAAGCACAAACTGTGTAATACTTACGTATCTGATCCTGCACACGATGGCGCACGCTAACAAGATGGGCGCCGAGAACCTCGCCTCTGTGTGGGCGCACACCATCATGCCTGCTGCTATGGTAAGCACAAACTGTGTAATACTTACGTATCTGATCCTGCACACGATGGCGCACGCTAACAAGATGGGCGCCGAGAACCTCGCCTCTGTGTGGGTGCACACCATCATGCGTGCTGCTATGGTAAGCACAAACTGTGTAATAATTACGTATCTGATTCTGCACACGATGGCGCACGCTAACAAGATGGGTGCCGAGAACCTCGCCTCTGTGTGGGCGCACACCATCATGCCTGCTGCTATGGTAAGCACAGATGGTGTAATACCTACGTATCTGATCCTGCACTCGATGGCGCACGCTAACAAGATGGGCTCTGAGAACCTCGCCTATCTGTGGGTGCCCACCATCTTGCCTGCTGTGCTGCTATGGTTAGTAAAATAGCATAAAAAAACTGGCCAAGTGCGAGGTGGACTCGCGTGCAAAGGGTTCCGAACGAATTTAATTTCTTTTAACATATTATTTTAATATTATAGACTTCTCATAGGTTTTCCTGTTTTTTTTTTAATTTAGGCTCAGTAGTTTCGGAGATAAGGGGAGAATGGTCATTTTTCGTCTAATTTCTTAAATAACTTCAAAACCATTTATTTTAAAATTATGAAAAAATATAATTAAAACCCTCACAGTAAGCCCTTTTATTTGATATGTCACACAACATTATTCTAAATTTTTTATTTTTTTATTTTCTTGTTTGACCCCCAAAACTGACCCCCATATTAAAAATTTAATTATTTACGTAACACGTCCGTCTTTGGTCACAGAAGTCCATATGTGTACCAAATTTTAACAGAATCGGTCCAGTGGGTCCGGAGTAAACTGGCTGTGACAGACAGACGGACAGACAGACAGACACCAGAGTGATCCTATAAGGGCTCCGTTTTCTGTTCGGAACCCTAAAAAGAAACATGAATCTGCAAAAAATAGTCCACGCTAACAGGCTGGGTGCCGAGAACCTCGCCTTCGTGTGGGCACCCACCATCATGCCTGCTCCTATGGTAAGCACAGACTGTGTAATACTTACATATCTGATCCTGCACACGATGGCGCACGCTCACAAGATGGGTGCCGAGAACCTCGCCTCTGTGTGGGCGCCTACCATCATGCCTGATGCTATGGTAAGCACAGACTGTGTAGTACTTACGTATCTGATCCTACACACGATGGCGCACGCTAACAAAATGGGCGCCAAGAACCTCGCCTCCGTATGGGCGACTACCATCGTGCCTGCTGCTGTAGTAAGCTAGACTGTTTAAATACATATGTATCTGATCCACGTGCTAACAAGATGGGCGCTGAGAACTTCGCCTCCCTGTGGGTGCCCACCATATTGCCTGATGTGCTGCTATGGTTAGTAAAAATAGCAAAAAAAGAAACATTATTCTTCACAAAATACCCCACGCTAACAAGATGGGCGCCAAGAACCTCGCCTACGTGTGGGCGCCCACCATCATGCCTGCTGCTGTGGTAAGTAAGACTGTATAAATACATACTTATCTTATCCTGCACTCGATGGCACACGCTAACAAGACGGGCACCGAGAACCTCGCCTCTGTATTCGTATAACATCATACCTGCTGCGACGGTAAGTAAAAACAGCATAAAACAAAAGAAACATGATTCGGCACAAAATAGTCTACGCTAACAGGCTGGATGCCGAGAGCCAAACAAGTGATAATATGCTGATGAGATGAAATATACTGCATAATGTGAAGACAGTCTGTACTGCTACCTATGGTCTTATATTGTTTGCTACCATACATGGTCAGTTTGACCTTTGCTATCTCTCTTACTCTTGTTAATGCTTGACATGCCGCAGCATAATCATTCTTAATTTTAATATAATCAATCTTCAATTCCAGACCAGCAACACTCTACAAACAGCGTGGTCAACAAAAGAAGTGTTCGTAGTTCGGGACCTGATCGGTAACTTCGAGAAGATCTGGGAGCCGACGGAGGCCGAGCGGCGTCGCGAGGCGGCCGTGCGGCGCGTCATCATGCGTGTGCTGAGCAACTCTGCGCCCACTGCTCCCAAGGCCGCCGGTGACCTGCGCGCTTGGGTCTATGTGCACGATAAGTCCACGTGCTATCAGATCACTGTAAGTTATACAGTACTATAGTAGTACTACTATGGTCGACGTCACACTCAAGAAACCCGTTAAATTACTTAAGTTGTTAACATTATCATACTCATGCTCTATCTCAATTTATTCGGGGTCAGCCGGCAAACTAAGGCTCTGTTTCAATGAGCATGATAAGTCCAATATGGAATATGCATGGGATGTTTTTATTTGCAAAATGAAATATTTATTAGCTCTAGTAAACAATCATGAAATTATTCTTAAATACCTTATAAAACAATTCGCTTTCGTAGCCTATACGCTTGTATCTTTTAAACCCGTAACGAATTTTAATGCGGTTTTCACCAACAGACAGATTGGTTCAAGAGGAAGGTTCATATGTATAATTCGAGAAATTCCTACGGGAACGGGAAAAATGGAATATGCGCATACGAAGTTGTGGGAAAATACAAATAGGACTTTTTGTGTTGTTTGTTGTCTCGTGAATACGATGAAGTTCGACTTCATTGCCTTTTGGATGTGTGACGCCGTTGCACAGATTTATTTTTTAAGTTATTGCATTTGTCGTCGGATTATCGCAAACATTGTATGAATTAGGTGATACCTCTCGATATATTGAGAATAGATCGTTTTAAATACAAATTTCATTAAAATATTATGATAGTTTACAATATACTCTTGTCTCATTGAAAAGAATAGTTCATTGAATAGATAATAATTTTCGCGAGATTAATTACAAAATTACGGTGTTTGCGTATTTTTCGTCTTAGAACTGTTAGAACATTTGTCGAATAGAAAAATGTTTAAGGTTAGTTAATGAGCGATATAATAATGGAGGAGAAATTCCTACTTTGGGGCAAAATAAACAAAATACGTGCGGCACGCCGCGCCACTGTTCGCTCAGCGCCGCCTCTTCCGCGTACGGAAGTCAACAGTCAACGTACGGCACCTGCGTGGGAACCGGGTGAGACCCCAGTGACCTAGGGGCCGACCAGCGACGAGGGCGCCGACTTTGTTGACATACTTGCAGATAGGTGTGTGGCTCCCGCCCGGCACGATCTCAGAGCTAGCCGATCACGTTCCGGACCGCAGAGCCGACTTGTGCGTGAGCAGCAGTGATATAGCAGTATAGAAATACAGAGAGAGACTACATTTTACCTGCGACTTCATACGCAACTATCCCGTTCTCATAAGAATTTCGAGAAATTCTCTCTTAGTGCTCCCCTACACTCCCCAAAGAACCTTTGACAGTGCGTTGTCTGTCAGTCACTCAGCCACTCAGTAACAGAAGAATTTTATAAATTAGGATATTTATTTTGTAATAAATAAAAAATAACAACATTTAAGCTTCAAAAACTTGAACAACTTTAAATAAATTCTCTTTATAATATAAAAAATTCGTTCATTCTTTTTTTAAATATATTCCAACATTACTTCATCACATTCACGACAAACTTGCGAATATGCAATTTTAATTAAATCGATGTTTAAATGAAAAGCTATTTCTAATACAATGATATTTTAAAATAATGTGTATTAAAACGTAAAATGGAACAATTTGAATTCTGTAACCGTCAGAGATAAAAATAGTAAATTTCCCACGGTATGTAGTACCATTACATTTTTCATATAAAAATCGATTTCACGATAACTACAGATTCGTAAGTTTGCCGTGGATGCAATGTTTTGTGTGTGTAAGCACAGCGGTGATGTAGCGTGGAAAAAGAAATATAACCCTCAAAATTAATTAGTTTTATAAATAAGAATAAGAATTATTTTATTTTACTCGACATTTTTCTATTCGACGAATGTTCTAAGATTCCAAGACACTAATCAAAGGGCCTAGCACGAATATTTTTGACGTATAGTAACTTAACATAAAATTTTACCACAGCTGCAATACTCGTTTCGCACATAATATTTATTTGAATGAGATAATATATTCATATTTTTGAATGATATAAATTGTGTATGTCCCATAAAATTAAACCAGAATACTATGGGGTTGTAGTTTTTGACATCCTAAATTAACTTACGTTAACGTTACTATACGTCAAAATATTCGTGCTAGGCCCTCAGATTACAGCAAACTACGTTAACACCGTAATCTATACTAATATATAAAGCTGAAGAGGTTGTTTGTTTGTTTGTTTGTTTGCTTGCTTGCTTGAACGCGCTAATCTCAGGAACCACCGGTCCGATATGAAAACATTTTTCAGTGTTAGATAGCCCATTTATCGAGGAAGGCTATATATCATCACGCTACGACCAATAGGAGCGGAGCAGTAATGATAATTGTGACACACACGAAGTTGCGCGGGTCAGCTAGTTTTATAATAAATCTCGCGAATTATTCATTCTATGAACTGTTATTCTCAATTAAACAAGTATCATATTTTAATAACAGTAATAGTAAAGTGGTAATTTAAACTTGAAAAAATTCAACAAATTTGAATAAAAAGAGTCATTTTGTAAAAAAATATTTTCATTATGTTTTACATACTTTCCAATATTAACTTAATCTAATTGTATAACTTGAAAGTTTATTTTCAGAGATACGCTAAGCTTATTTTCAAAGATATACGATGTTTGTCACGCCAAATAATATTTCTTTATCCTAAAAAAACATGAAGTTAATCTTGAAACTAATGCCAGTAAATGTTTAAAGGAAAAATACCTGCTTTGATCCCTCTATAAAACTTTACTTCGTTTACACTGATCCCAATGTAATAATTCACAAGTAGCTAGAAGAATAATAATAATATTAAAATGAAATCCTTTTAAGGGTACCCTGTTACTAAGCTCCCGCTGTCCGTCCGTCCGTCCGTCTGACTGCCAACGGGCTGTATCTAGGTAGACGGTTGAAATTTTCACAGATTGTGTATTTCTATTTTTTTTTATTTGTGATGGGTTTGCTCTTGACTCTAGTCTAGGTCAGAGATGACAGAGACAAAGTCTACGATGGAGCGAGCTCACCCAGAAGGAGCCTGTTCACTCTAACTTTGAAGAGATTAGGGTTGTAAGCGTTTAGAAACACAGACGCCATAACGACAAATAATAATAAACATTAAGGTTTATGGTACGGAACCCTTCGTGTGCGAGTCCGATTCGCACTTGGCCGGTTTTTGTTTGCATATTGTGTGTACCACCCTCTTGAAACACCATGCAAAACGTAAACCTCTTATAATTAAAGACTTCTGGCAACATCTGCTCATAACAACTCATTATAACAACCTAAATTAGGTACATAAGAATTACGAACAAATTATTTTCAATAAATACATTCTTTTCTCTCTTTTTGCTGCCGTTTCCAAACGGATGAACCAATTATAATGGAACTTCTAAAGCCAGGTAAGCAATTAAACAAGTGCATAAGTGTTTGAAGCTGTCTGTTGCAAATTTCAGAAAAAAACAAAATCTATCTGTCTATTAGGATTTGGTTTCCGCACTTAGTCCTGATGTTGGACATTGTGCGTGACCCATGGCGGCCGTCACTCCAACCAGCCAACCTCCCTCCAGAAACAGATCAGTTTTCTTGGTGTGTGAACATTTGTAAGCGAGTTCTGTGTCCCTATTGTTTGGCTCCGTATTTTGGTAACGCCTGTGCACTCAAGGAGTACGTGCGATACCGTTTCCTCCTCCTCCATGCATGCTCTGCGTAAAGGACTGTCTGTAATATCTATCGTGTGTAAGTTTTGTTCAAAGAGCAGTGCCCGGTGATAGTCCCCGCCACCATTCGCAGACTACCCCTATCCAGTCGCAAAAGGCGTCTGGTCAGTTTCCTGTTTAGGGATGGCATAGCCTCCCTGGACTGCCTGCAGCCTGGTGCCAAGGCCTACCAGCGTTCCGCTTGTTTGTGGGTGTGTTCTTGTAGCCATTTGCGCAGCTGGCCGAAGGGGAATGGTACTATGGGTTCGGCTCCAACAGCCACAGCATCAGAACCCCTCCTGGCCAGCTCATCGACCGCGTCGTTTCCTAGTGATCCGCTGTGTCCTTTTATCCACTGCAGCGTCACAGTGTTGCGGTTGGTCACCGTGACGCGTTCTAGCGCATTGTGCCATTCTAGTATGAGTTTCGAGGTAGTATGATGATTCCTTAGAGATTGAAGGACTGAGGCGCTGTCTGAGAGTATGCGATTGTGGGTATCCGTGACTCTCCTGGCGTCTATGGCATGGACCGCCAGGATAATGCCCACGCGTTCCGCCTGGTAGACGGTGTTGAGCTTACCCAGCGGTCTAGATATACTGATGTTAAGGTCATTGGAGTAAACTCCAACCGGAGTTCCGAGAGTCCGGTGTTTGTCTTTGATCCGTCAGTGTAGATTCTCAGAGTGGTCGTTCAATTCTTGTGTCAGGACTATGTTGTAGTGATTCTGGAAATGGTGCGTCTTTTGGGCTTTGTCATTGGGTGAAGTCATCATGGGTTGCCTCTTAACAGCATCCTCCACGATGCGCGTGTGCTTGATTCTAGAGTCTGTGCCTAGGGTGCCAGATATGCTGAGCCTGAGAGCCGCCAGGGCCGTCACGTCCCGCACTATGAGGTGTAGTGGTGGTAATACTAGCATGGCAAGCAGGGCCGCAGTGGGGGCAGTTTTCATACTGTTAGTGTTTGCCACACAGGCAAGCCGTTGCAGTATTTCGAGGTCTTTCTGCTGTGCTCAAGTCCGTCCTGGGCCACCAGACTAGAGAGCCATATGTGATTACTGGTCTGATGACTGTGGTGTATAGCCAGTATGTTGTACTGGGACTGATGCCCCAGTTCCTACCTAGCATGCGTTTGCATTGCCACATGCATATACTGACTTTTGTGGTGGTGTATTCAGTGTGTTTCGCCCAGTTCAGCTGCTTGTCCAGATAGATGCCCAGGTATTTGGTTTCAGTTGAAAGGCTTAGGGTGGTTCCAAAGAAGTGTGGTAGTTCTAGTGGTGGCAGCTTTCTCTTTTTGGTAAAGAGAACAAGTTCAGTTTTGGTGGGGTTCACTGCTAGTTGATATTCTTTTCACCAGTCTTCCACTATTTACAAGGCCTGGCGCATGAGATTGTATAGCGTGTTTTCATGTTTTCCGTTTATTATTATGGTTATGTCATCAGCGTATACGACGGTGAAATATCCTTTGTCGTTGAGTCTTCTTACTAAGGTGTCTGCGACGAGGTTCCATAGGAGCGGCGAGAGGACGCCCTCTTGGGGGCAACCTTTCGCCACTATGGCCCTTGTTGTGTTATTTACGGAGACTTTTACAGCTCTTTGCTTGAGCATGTTTGTAATCCAGCCGCTCAGGGTCGTACCCACACCGTGCCTTCCGAGGGCTGTGCTGATACTTTGAAACATGGTCTTATCAAAGGCGCCCTCGATGTCAATGAAGACAGCTAGTGAGGAGCATTTGTGGTTTATCGCACATTCGTTCTTTGAGACCACGCTGTGCAACCCAGATTCTGTTGATTTTCCCGTGGAATAGGCGTGTTGTTGTCTGTGAAGCGGGTGTTTGCACAAGGGTCCATCCCGGATATATCTGTCACAAAGCCTCTCCAGAGTTTTCAGTAGGAAAGATGTCAGGCTTATTGGTCTGTAAGCCTTGGACTGTCGTAGTCCGTTTTGCCCGGTTTGGGTATGAAGATGACTTTCACCTCGCGCCATGCGAGGGGTACATTTCTGTGCGCTATACAGGCTTGGTAGATTACTACCAACCATGGTGTCAGGAAGCTCATTCCCCATTGTAGCAGGGCTGGGAAGATGCCATCTAGTCCTGCAGGTTTGTATGGTTGGTAGGTCTTGATAGCCCATATTATCCGAACGTCTGTCACTATTTTCCAAGCTGTAGACCAGTCTTGTTCGGTAGGGGCCCATCTCGAATCGCCCGCCCACGTCCTGTCCTCAAGGAGCTTACAGTCAGGGAAGTGCGTTTCCAGAAGTACCCTACTGGTCTCTTGGTTTGTCTGTGTGTATCAGTTGTCTGGATTTTTCAGTGCTCCGAGGGTGCGATCCTGCTCAGTTGATAGGATCTTACGCACTCTTGCGGCTTTGTTGTTTGATTCTATAGATTTGCAGAACTTCCGCCAAGCTGTTGTCCTGGCGGTTCTGATATGTTTTTTAAAGGTGTATTGAGTTGTCTTGTGTGCTTCCCAATCTACTTTGAGTTTTGTGTTTTTAGCTCTGTTGAATTGTTTGCGTATTGTGCTTCCGAGTTTATTGAGTTCAGCATTCCACCAGGGGTTATCCTTACCCCGGTGTGGTGCCTTTAGTTTGTAGCTGGTATTATATGCTTCGGTTATGTAGTCAGTTAGCTTTGTTACAGTGTTTTTTAATTCAGTTGTGTCTGTTATTTGGTTTTGGTGCATTTGGTGCCTAGCTAACAGAGAGGCTAGGAGGCGTTTAAATTCTGGTATGTCTCTCCGGCGTGGATTCCGCCTGGGTTCAGGCTTTTTTTGTGTTGGCTGTTAGTGTAAAGCAAATCCTCCTGCGGTCAGAGCAGGATGGTTCGTCTGATACTCGCCAATTCGAGATAAAGTTTGTCGCGTTTTCTGTGGCTAACGTTAGGTCTATGATCGTTTGTCCCCTGGCAGTAACCCAAGTGGGTTCAGACCCACGGTGTACGATATTAAGGTTAGTCGAGAATAAATAAGTGGATAAGGCCTCACCTCTGGTGTTCGATACTTCACTGCCCCAAAGTGGGTGGTGAGCGTTTGAGTCGGTGCAGATGATCAAGTCCAGTTTGGCGATCTCGCAGTGTTGAACCAAATCCATCGTCTTCTTTGGTGGGCAGTTTTCGTCATCGCCTGGCATGTAAACCGATGCTAGTACGAGGTCTGGGGTATCTTTGTCGGTTTGTAGTCTGATCGCTGTAAGATCTCTGGAACAGAATTGAGTTAGTGGCGTGATAGTCACGGCTTTAGGGTATATATGCATGTGCGTGGTTTTCCGGTGTTATTTGTGTTAAGTGTTAATTTACCTCCGATGTTTCCAAGGCCGCATATCCTGTCACCTCTGATCCACGGCTCTTGAATCAGTGCAATTGTTCGAGGGTGCACCTCCAGTGCCCTGCGTAGGCTAGCCGTAGGTAGCTGTTTGGCTATGCTGGAGTTTTGTCTGGACGATCTGGATGGTGTTGGGTGTGGGCGGCATCCATTCCGGGCCAGTTGTCGCGGGTGGGTGAGGACGCAAGCAGCTGCGATGTCCACCCGGTTGATGTGGGTGGTGCAGAATCGGCGTCTGCATCGGCCATGGCAGCTCTCGCCATTTCCTCCTCTAAATGCGCCATTTCGCAGTCTTCGTTCGGAGTTGGTTCAGTGGTCTCAGTCACGGTCTTTGCGTCAGTCTGGGCGACAGAGGGCTGGGTTTTGGGGTAGAAACGAACGTATATAGACCCAAGTTGGTACGATATACGCCGCTCCCGCCCCAAGACCATCTCAACTTCATCGGCCGTGATTCCAACGGTCAAATATGTCCTGTGGTTATCCCCACCGACAGAAGTCGCCCTATAAAGCGACCACTTCCCTATGTCGTACCAAGTATTCTGACGAATCAGAATGCTCTGGAGCCGCGCTATGTCCCCATTGTACCTGGGAACAAAGAGCGCAGCTCGGACACGGGTCGGTATCTCGTCCTGTCGCATGACGGTCAGAGTCAGGTCAGTGTCTGGAAGTCTGATTCTGGGCACATTCTGGGTCAACCAAGTCAGGGCATTGTCGTCCTCGCACCACATCTGCACAGTCCCATTCGCTACCCTAGGGTAACCGCGGAAGGCCGGGAGTGGTTGGGTCGGGTCAGTCTCAATGACTAGCCCCTCTAGTTCAGACCGAACGTGTGTCGCTTCTGTCAGTGTCAAGTGCCTGGAGGGGGGGAAGCAGATCGCTATGCAGAGTCGCGCCGGGATGTCCTTTTTGGCTCACGCGTAGGTTCTCTGCTCTCCTTGAGTGGTCTGGGTCCTCACACGCTTTGGGTTTCCTTGGAGCGTACTTGGCGAGGCTGTATCGTCCGGGCGTTCCCTCTTTGCCGCCCCTGAGCCACTTGGCCCAGGTTGTGGTTCGGAGATGCCCGGAACAGCTCTCGGCTCTCGGCCCGCCCTGTGTACAATCCCAGCCCGTTTCCTCCTCACTCTTTTCTGTGGCGGTCGTTCTGTGGTCTGTATCAGTCGGTCTAGGTTCCGGCCTTCTGTTTCGGTGGGTTCCAACGCTTCCGAGGGCTTTTCGCGCTGGGTTTCCCCTTCGCGGTCTCATCCTCGGTCACGCGTTTCCGTGTCCGGCCGCTTTTCGCGCTGGTTTAACCCTTCGCGGACTCGCGGCTGGTCGCGTACTTGCTTTGAGGCAACCGTCTGCGCGCCGCGCTGGCTGTTGCCTTCGCAGGTTGTTCGCTTCCGGTCGCCGTGTTTCCTTTCTCCAGCTAAAGCTTTTTCGCGCGTATGCATGCGTATTTCGCTCGGCGGGGTCAAGATAGAACCACCTGAACCGGCAGTCTTCCCCATGTCTCTCTGGTCATGGTCTGGGTTGTTCCTAAAACTATTCCGGACAACGCACTGTTGCCAGGCACTTCTGGAAGGTTTGTTCTGTGTCGGTAGTGGTGCTTGGGTAGCAGCCGAGTTAGTATGTGTTGGCGCGTGTATCTCAGCTGGTGTCAGTGATAGGGGCGCGTGTGTCGCAGCCGAGTTTGAGTTGTTGTCCTGTGTGTGTGGCGCTGTAAGAGCAGCCGATCGCGCTGAGGGCGCGTCATCACTAGGCAGTTGGTTGCCCCCCCAGAATACGATGGGGGCTGACCGACGAGTCGGCATGAGATTCCACCACGGCTTGGCCGGGACCCACCTGGGTAGATTTTTGGACTTTCTGCTTCATGATGTTGGTTGTGGTTGTTGGGCTTTTTTTGGTATCGAGGTTGCCCTTCCCTTGGACCGATAGGAATGGGGGAGTAAGGAGGGAAGTGGAGTTTGGAGTGGGTGAAAACAAAGGAAATAAGGTGCTGGGTTAACCCTAGGCCTAGGAACTGGCTTTTGGGAAACTTCTCTTGTCCGGAGTCTCGTTCGAGACACTCCGGCCGGGGGATCGACTCCAAGCAGTCAGGTGGCGGTCCCCCAGTCGGAGCTGGGCTATCCGCAACCCGCACACCCGCTCGGTTGCATGAGAAGAAATGCCTGGCGGTCTGTGCCGTCCCGCCACTGGGGTACTTGTACCCCCGCGTAGGAACGACTCAGCCGACCCCGAGTAAAATCAAAAGTCTGTTCACTACACTTGCACCACTAATTACTAAGGACTGGTTTCTGAATTGAGTATTTAGAGTTAAAAATGAACCGAACCCCAATGAGCCGAACAGCCTTGATAGCCGGAATCAATGGCTTCAGTCGGTACGGATTGCCAGAAGCCAGTAAATCTGACTCCAGCCTTGCCAAGAACTACCGTGTTAACCAGTTAATGGGTTGTGGAGGTCTGGTAGGCCGCTTCACGTAAAATACTGGTATTCAGCTGAATTATTAGTATATTAGTATTTAGCTGGTTTGACTGGTAGCCGACCCCAATATAGTTGGGAAAAGGCTAGGCAGAAGATGAGGTCAGAATCGCGTGATAAAGTGTCACGTTCCGCAAACGAGAGCGCGATACAAGCCATAGAGAGGCACGATCGGCCTAAGCGTTCGGCTTGTTTTTTAAGAATTCAATTGTTTTCTTATGACGATATCACGTAAAATTATCGTCCGTAAACCGACTTTACAGACAACAATTTTCCACTGCTCTAACCGTGTTGTCAAATTATTGCATTCATGGCATTGATATATAAAAAACTCAAGATACACACTCAGCATCTACAAAACGTCCGCAAAAAACAAGCGCAATATGAATAATTATGCGCAAGTTTCAAACAATCTCGCATCGCTCGCCATACTGCACTGCTTTGTAAAAACAACTTAAAGCGACCCGCGTAAGGTTGAATTTGCAAAAAAAAATGTTTATAGTATAACTTCACACAACTCACACATGACACTTGATACATTTCAGTTTTTGACGACAGTTTCGAGTGCTGCATTTGTTCGAGACTGTGCATCTTGGGTTTTTCATATATATATCAATGATTCATGGAGTTGAAATCAACCCTCTTTGTACTTCAAACTTTTGGATATAACAGCTACAGAAGTGTCGTATGTGTCTATAATCTATAAAACACCTTTCCACAGCTAACACCAAACAAAACCTGCTCCGACGTATGCATAGAGCTCTGCGAGAAGGCTAAATCCGAGTCGCACCTCCTCATGTTAGAGGAAGTGATCTGCAACGAGTCCATGCGGCGCACCGTGCACATCGACGAGGTAGTGCTGGACGTAGTACTGCGCTGGAGCTACTGGGACGAAGACGACAGGAAGCACAACTATCTGCTGGTGAAGCAGAACAAGATCCTCCACGACATGGAGGCGCTGCGGCAGACCGCGACCGTGTGCGGCGAGCTCCGGCTTGCCACTGAAGCTATGAAGTCTTTTAAGCTGCACATGTTCGAGGTACAGAACTCCAGACTGTGCTACTTTAAAGATAAACAGGTCAGTTTAATTTTTTTACTAATGTTTTAAGGTTTAGGTAGTTTAATAAAGGTAAAAAATCTTGATGTGACTTTTTACACAAACACATTTTAAACAAATAAACTACTGCTTAAACTAATGGCTAAATTGATTTAGTAATCGTTATTGTTGTATTTACCTACATTGGTTTTTACTTACATTTTATTTTTAAACTGAGTTTTTAAATAAAACCGACAAAAAGGACACTTGAACATTATTTACCTTTATTTAACTACCTAAGTCTTTCTCGTATAGGTATTTTAGATGTTTCGTTTTAGCATGGCAATGATGTAGAAGACCAAAATATAAGATTTGTATCGTTTTAAGTTCCTAAATAATGTTGAGAATCACGATAGATTCAGGACGGCTTTATGTTTCAACTAGCTTTTGTACGCGACTTCGTAGGCGCAAATATCCGGTTTTTTACTGTTCCCGTTGGAATTTTGGGAACTAGTGAATTAGTGCACACTCCTCAAGGAACCTATGCCAAATGTCAGCTTTCTACGACCAGTAGTTTCGACTGTGCGTTGTCTGTCAATCACTCAGCCACTCAGTCAGTCACCAGTAACCGAAGAGTTATATGTATATTGATAATGTCAAATGCAACGACTGCTTTTGCCATACTACACCAAAGTTTGGAAGGCTTCCTGTGCCAAATACTCTCTCATTTGAGAGAGAAGACCAAGTGGACTCTGAGGGTTGAAAGGTTGGAATCGCGCCACAACATCAACTTTGCGTCGTTCGTGGTTCGAGTTCTAACCCACCATCTAACGGTCTTCTTGAAAGAAGATCTTTTGGCCAAAAGGTGTCGTATTTCGACGTTTCCGAGGACGGTTACGCGACACTACGTAGCGGAACACGACGCCGACAACATAACGTATTTAGTTATAGTTCTAATAAGGTTTTATTAATTTGTATTAGTTTATTATTCTTTAAGATGATTTTGTGTATTTTATATCTATGGGCCTCAGTTGCCTCATAATAAAATGATTATTATTATTATTATTTCATTTATTCATTCTATTACATATAATTTACATATTTAAATATTACTATAAAAATAAAAAATAAAACATTTATAAATATAAAAAATAGTAGCCCACTAGTATCGGGAACAGGGTCCTCGAGGAACCTCCTCACTATACGCCCCGTGTCCAGGAGTATGTTGATCGAGGCTCTTGGCAGTTTGGCCATTGGCCGTCACGACTATCGGCACAATGACTGCTGTGTTCACATCCCACATGTCGACAACCTCGCGAGCCAAGTCAAGATACTTCATTTGTTTATTTTTCTCAGACTTCATGAGGTTCTCGTGATGAGGGACTGCTATATTAACAATCATTGTGCAACGCTCTACTCTGTCTATCACCACTATGTCAGGCTTATTGGCAACAATAGTCCTGTCAGTGATGATAGACCGATCCCAATACAATGTGTAATTGCCATTTTCGAGAACTGGGTCGGGCACATACCTATAGTACGGTACTTCCGATTCCACAAGATTGTATTTAAGAGCAAGTTGCTGGTGGATTATCCTGGCTACAAGGTTGTGCCTTTGCAAATAGTCTCGGTTAGCCAGACTAGAACAACCAGAAATAATGTGGAGGATGGATTCCCCGGCCCGGTGACATGCCCCACATATATCAACCTTACCGTCCTTCATAATATATTTCCGGTAGCTGTTCATCATTACTTCGTCCATAACTGCACAGAAAAATCCTTGAGTTTCCCCGAAGAGGTCACCAAAATGCTGCCAGGGTACGGACGCTAAGAAGTCTACATCAGGCCCATGTAGGACCCGATAAAAGCGTCCGTGAAGCTCCTTGCTCTGCCATACCACCGGTCGTTAGTATCTAATACCACAGGTTTGCGCCAGTTCTCGTTAGCCAAGGAGAGTGCGGTAAGGCCTTTGTCCACCGCTACCACATCTAGATGCATACCCACGTCGGCATCTAGGAAGTATTCCCTAAGGCTGCCTACCTCACGGTTGTGCAGCGTCTTAGCATTTAAGAAGCCTCGACCCCCGCATTTCCGCGGGATATACAAGCTCATCACCGATGACCGTGGGTCATGCATCCGATTTGCGGTAAGCAGTGAGCGTAGGAGGATCCCATCAAGGGCGTCAAGTTACTTCTGAGTCCATTTGAGTATGCCGAAAGAGTACATCAAAACCGGCATGACCCAAGTATTGAAGGCGTGCACCTTGTTTCCGCCTGATAAAAGACACTTTGTTCAGGCGGCCAAAGAAGCGCTCCTTCAACGATTGTTTCATATCAACAGCTTTGTTACCTAACGCTTCCGACATACCCAAATACTTGTAAGTTTCGGTAGAGGAGAGGGACCTAAGGTGTATGGAATCCGAGAGTTGGTTTCCCACGGATTCCATAATCTCTCCTCGCTTTACATGCATGACCGCACATTTGTCCAAACCAAATTACATCCTGATAGCGCTACTGAAGGTTTCTGTTACCTTCAGTAGCTTCATCAGTTGCAAGTTGTTAGGAGCGAAGAGTTTTAAGTCATCCATGTAAAGGAGGTGCGATATGGCCTTTTTTTTTTTTTTTGCGCTGGGAAAAAATGCATTACGCACACCCTCCCATCGGGGGATGGGGGGGCTGTGTGGGACTCCCCGGGCAAGCCCGGTATACCCACTAAAATAACCCAGCGGCATTCCCGCATCGTCTGAGTGGAGAGGGACTGGGAGATCGGCAGAGCCTTTACGTCCAGCCCCCCTCCGACGTCCGCCCGCCTTCACGGCGGGCCCTTCACGCCCTCCCCGTGGGGGGAGGGCTGGGAATGTCCGACGAAGGTGGTGACGGGTGCAATGCTGGCGAAGGCGCCCCCGCGCCTGTCGCCCGCCCATCACCACCACGAGGAGGGAGAAGACCGCGCCTTCTCCGACCTCTTCTTCGTCTACGGAGCGGCGCAGCGAGAGGGTCGTCCTCCCGCGCACGCTCCGCCGCCTCCTTTTGCGAGATGACGTCCTCGCAAAAGGAGGCTACCGCTGACCAGGCCCCCTCACTCTCCAGCATGGCGCTGACCACGCCGGGTAGTGAGAGGTCCTGGCCGACAGGTGCGATATGGCCTGACCACCTCTTCTCAACCGGTAGCCTTGGCCAAAACCCTCCAGCAATGTATTGAGGGGGTTGAGGGCCAGACAAAACCACAGTAGACTCAGACTGTCGCCCTGAAATATGTCACGCTCGATCCTTATCGGGTTGCTGTTCACCTGGATCTGTCGGCATCTTGGATAGCGAAGGACCGCCATCCACTGCAACTTATACGACATCAGGAAGGTGCGTAGAACTGCATCAACTTTATACAGGTCCAGCACTCTCATGAGCCATGTATGTGGCACTGAGTCATAGGCCTTCTTATAATCTATCCAGCATGTCGACAGATCCCTTCGGGAACGACGAACCTGTTGGCTAAAGGCAACAATGAGTCAATGAGGAGCAGCTCTTTAGTACCGCGGGACCCGTTCCTACATCCATTCTCAGAGGCAGACATAATTGAATTTCTATGAATAAGATGTTTTAATCTTCAAAATGGATATAAGAACTTTGTATACCGTCGGTAAACACGTGATCGGTCTATAATTTTTAGGCTCCGCGGTACTACCTGATTTATGGAGCAGGTGGGTTATTCCTATGGTTAGGAATTGGGGCAGCGACCCTTACTCCAACGCAGAATGGAATTGAGATGCACAGCGAGCGTGCGATATTTTTAACCAGTTAATCCAAAAGTTGTGCAGCCCGTCCGGCTCTGGAGATTTCCTGTTAGGCAAAGGACGGACTGCACGAGCTACATCTTGGAGGCTGAAGTTGATTGTTCCCATTTCTGGTATCGGATCGCACGCGCGCTCGGCCTCCCGAGTGCAATCACCCTCGGTGTGACTGACAGGCACCGACCAGATGCTGCGCCAGAACTATCCACATGGTGTCATCATCCGGCTGGCGCGTATCAGTCACACCTTGGTCCGGTCGCTCCCAAGCCGTATAAACCCACCTCTCATTGCTTTGGAATGTGCGATTCTGAGTGTTTCGCTCCACTCGCCTCTTGTACCGACGTATACGGTTTGGCAGACGGGGTCTAAGCTCAGGCGGTGTGGAGCGATACTCTCTTAAAGCATCCTCCAAAGCGCTCCTCAATCGCTCATTGCATTAAGTACTCACGGATATAGCCCCGTCGTCATCATCCTTACCAAGGTCGGGTCGCGGTAAAACACTGAGTTATATTTGCACCGCGGCCGGTGGCGAAGCAGGTGAAACGCGGCTGCTCCGTGATTCTACATAGGCGCAGTCTATCAAGTACGGTGTCATCGTTGGATGATGTGCAATAAAGCTCACTTTGTGAGTTTTATCACTCAGGTGAAGCTCGATATCGAAATAGTTTCTTACAGAATAGACTAGCTGATCCGATAATCGTTGGGCTGAAACGTTGACAGCTGGCTCAAGTACCTGAAACAGAGAGAGCATCCGACCACGGTACGCAGTCAGCGCAATCAGGTTAGTTCCCCTCTCTGTAGCCCCAAAGTATGAGCGCATGACATTTTCGTTTATGGATTGCGTCCATCGCATGTGCTGCACACTTCCACCGGTAGTGAAGACCCTGTCGGAGCCGGTGGGCCTCGAGGTCCCAAGCTGGCCGGTGGTCGGCCTTGTCCGCGCCGACGCGCAGGTGGTGGTGTCGTC
This sequence comes from Lacanobia wlatinum, assembly GCA_947578705.1. Lineage (NCBI taxonomy): Eukaryota > Metazoa > Arthropoda > Insecta > Lepidoptera > Noctuidae > Lacanobia > Lacanobia wlatinum. The sequence continues at coordinate 34,983,878 of OX388022.1, forward strand.
GTCGGCGAGAAGTATTCGTCGCTCGAGCTGGACGCAACTGCAGCTACCGGAATCTCTGGATTCGCGGCTGGCGCAGGACCCGGCTGCGAGGCGGAGCTGCATGACGAACCCGAAGATATCTCTTGTGCGGCTAGTAATTGTGCCCGGCTTATTGTCAGCATTATTTCGTTATAAGTAGCTGTAGTAAGTGTATTTCCATTGCAGTCGAACTGATATGTTTTTTTTTCTTGATATATCCAGGATTTTGAACATTTTGTAGCTTGGTATTTATTTAAATTTATTTAAAAATTCGGGATGAAAATTTGGCTGTGGTCCGGCTGTGAGCCAACTTGACAGCCGGACCACAGCTGAAAACTCGATTTTGAAAAAAAGTGGTTTTTGACCACTGTGCAAATTTTTGTTCTTTCCAAACTTCCGAAAACGCTCTAGCTAGCTGCCCGCGCCGAAACGCGTCTTTCGACACCTCAAACGTGCGGCTGGCTCGCATAGAACTTAAAAAAAAAACTAAAATTATTATCTCCTTTATTCAATTAAATTATTATTATAAACGAATTATTATTATTACCTCTGGCAATCAGGTACTGACAGACTGTTGTGTCATGTCAGTCCTGCTTGTTGTTGCCAAACGGCATTATAAACAACAAGAAAAACATTTTTTTTTTTACTATGTATAGGCATACGTTTGACCACAATCTCACCTGATGGTAAGCGATGATGCGATCGAAGATGGAGCACGTTTGCCTAGAAGCAACCTATTCACTCTTGTCTTAAAGACTCCCAGGTTGTAGCTATCTGGAAACACAGACTCTGGCAGAGAATTCCACTCCATAGCTGTACGCACTATGAATGTGTTCCCAAAACGTTTAGTGCGTGTGGGTGGGATGTCCACCATGTACCGGTGGCGCATCGCCGTTCGTCACATTAAACGACAAAAGCTACCCAGCACCAGCACCAGTATTTGTGGTATGTTTGGAACTGCCTCGTTTGCGATCGTATCGTGAGTAATCGTAAGCGCTACTGCTGACCCACCTCCCTCTCTACCTGAGGACCCAGGTTCGATTTCCTAGTTGGGCACAGTTATTGGGCTTTTCTATCTAAAGATATTCAGTAGTAGGTCAGAGAATAGATTCGAATGCTGTTGATGAAAAATAAAGGCGTAATGTCATGCTTTGTTCGGATTTCAGTAAATAAAATAACAAATTGTACTTTTCAGGGTTCTCATAAGATAGAAGAGTGGAAGATAAAGGACATCTTGTGGTACGTGGGACATGAACCGAAGCGAAACCCGCAGTCGCGGTGGGCGATCACCTTTATACCCAGGAACAAACAAAAAAGGTACAACTTGTATAACACCCATGGACATAGGCAAAGGCTAAAAGCAAAGAGTAGGTTTGTGACGGTGGTCGTGGGTTCGATTCCCACGGGAAGCATACTTTGTGACGTTGATTCCAGTTTGGTTAGGACGGTCCCGGCTGGAGGCCGTGATTTCACGTGCGCGTTCAAAACCTACCGCCCCGGGACCAGACCGGGTGCCTGCAAAGGTACTGGCTCTTGCGATGGATGCGATGGAGGATAGGCTGTTCGACAATTTTTTGACGTCGAGACAGTTCCCTAAGCCTTGGAAGAAAGGTCGTTTGTTTTTACTGCAAAAGGCTGGACAGCCTCCAGAGTCCCCTTCGGCCTACAGGCCAATAGTGCTGTTGGACGAAGTGGGGAAGGTGCTAGACAAGATTCTCCAAGGTCCTGCATCGTCCGGCGTAATTGTGGCTTGGATACGATCGGCCCAAATTTGTCGGACGCCCAATTTGGTTTTCGGAGCGGGCGTTCGACCGTGGACGCCATTATGCGTCTTAAGACTCAAGCGAAAGATGCGGTCAGACAACGGGAGGTAATGTTGGCGGTGGCATTAGACATGCGTTTAATACTTTGCCATTCGGTTGCATCGCAGAGGCGCTCCGTTTTCATGGGGTGCCTGTGTACTTAAGGCAGCTGGTGGCAGACTATTTGAGGGGGCGATGTGTAAGTAGCCAGGGACGCAATGGCGAAATCGTGCGGAGGCCCATCACTTGTGGTCTTCCACAGGAGTCAGTCCTAGGACCACTACTGTGGGACGTGGGTTACGATAGGGTCCTTCGCGTTGCTCTCTCACCCGGGCTGGGCGTCATTTGTTATGCTGACAATACTCTCATCACAGCCCAGGCAGGAAATTTTGAGGAGGCGGCGCGCTTGGTCACTGAATGCGCGTTTCTGGTCATCAGCCGCATCGAAGCGCTAGGTCTTAGGGTGGCGCCATTCCCTGGTATTTTATGGGCCACGACGTCGACCAGCCGGCGGGTGCTCACATCACTATAGGTAGTGAACAAATTATGGTGCGCGCGCACATGAAATACCTGGGCCTCGTCCTAGATCACAGGTAGAACTTCGGCGAGCACTTCTGCCGACTTGCCGCAAAGCTAATCGGCACAGCTTCCGCCCTAAGTCGGCTATTGCCGAATCTGGGTGGAGCGAGTGTGAGCTGCCGACGGATTTACACGGGGGTGATTGAGGTGAGGTGCTCCGTTCGAAGGCGCTGTATGGCGCCCCAGTGTGGGCGGACTACCTGACTGCCCAGAACAAGGCTCATCTGCGGCGACCGCAAAAAGTCATGGCAATCAGGGTAATACGCGGATACTGCACAATCTCAGCTGAAGCGGCGTTTGCATTGGCAGGAACACCCCCCTCGGATCTGGAGGCGTGAGTGCTTGCCGAAGTTTACCAAAAAAGTGTGGAAGTTCGGGCGGAGAGCGGCAGTGGTCCGCTGCCGGAAGTGGTGATGTGGTGATGAGGTGGCGGAGAGAGGCGCAGACTGCTATTATGAGGCAATGAGCGGAGAGGCTGGAGACGCCTAGTGCCGGACACTGGACTGTTGGGGCTATCTAGTGAATAGAATAGAATACTCTTTGTTATGTACACCATATAAGTCCTAATAATCCTAGAGGGTACGGAGGCGACACGGGATGTTGTTCTTCCGTTTAGTGCAGGTTTTGTCGGCTTGTGGCTGTTTTGGCTAATACTTGCATACAGTGGCAAGACGGGAGACGACTCCCATGTGTCACCAGTGCGACTGTAGCCAGGACACGGCTCTGCACACTCTCGAGGAGTGTCCAGCCTGGGAAGCGCAGCGCCGTGATCTGGTGGCAGAAATTGGGGAAGATTTGTCACTGCAGGTCGTTGTCAGGGCGTTGTTGGAAGCGAAACGGTATGGAAAGAGGTTGCGTCTTTTTGAGAGGACGTGATCTCGCAGAAGGAAGCGGCGGAGCAGGCCAGGGAGGAAGACTCTCTCGCTAACCCGATTCGTCACTGAAGGACAGGACGGCGCAGGCGGCGAAATGCCGACTTGATGCCGCCATAAGAGGGGCCTGCAGACGATAGATCGAGGACTCTATCGTCCACGCTGTAAGGTCCCTGGAGTTGTGGTAATGTCCCAGTGCACCCGGACATCGCTGAAGGAAGAGAAAGTCCGGAGGCGGGCTTAGAAGAGGGAGCCCAGAAGTGGGCTACGCATGGTTTTTTCATATAAAATCAAGAGTCCAGATATCACAATGCGTTGCATACGTTGCGTACGTGGGACCAGTTTGTCTCTAGCTTAATTCTCACCATGCTCCTGTACTTATTCTATACTAGTTGCCGCTCGCAGCTCCGCCTGCGTGAATATCGGAAATTATCCCAAGGGTATATACTCACAGAATAAAAAGTATCCTATGTGTTATTCCAGACTATAATCGACCTCTGTGCCGAATTTCGTCAAGATCCGTTCAGCCATTCTGACGTGCTTGAGTAACAAACATCCAGCCATCCATCCAAACATCCGAACTTTCGCATTTATAGAAAGGAAAAAAATAGTTTATTCCCCCCAAACAGACACACAATCTACACTAATATTATAAACAGGAAAGATTTGTTTGTTTGTTTGGTGGAAACGAAGCCTTCTATATTTTTTTTTATATACTATTAATAGGCATACGTTTGACCACTATCTCACACTCTGATGGTAAGCGATGATGTGGTCGAAGATGGAGCACGTTTGCCTAGAAGTAACCTATTCACTCTTGTCTTAAAGACTCCCAGGTTGTAGCTATTTGAAAACACAGACTCCGGCAGGGAATTCCACTCCTTAGCTGTACTCACTATGAACGTTTTGTGCGCGTGGGTGGGATGTCCACCATGTGCCGGTGGCGCATCGCCGTTCGTCTTGTGGTCCGATGATGGAAAGGGCTTGACGGGATTAAATCATGTAATTCCGTCGCACACTCACCAAAATGCAACCAATTGAAAACCGACAGGCCAGCAACTCGGCGTCGATGCTCAAGATTTTGGAGCTTCGACTTGACGAGCCTATCATTACCGATGATCCTCTTGGCTCGTTTCTCAATTGACTCAAGGGCATCAAGCTGGTATTTGGCAGATCCGTCCCAAAGATGCGAGTAGTACTCCATACACGATCGAACTTGCGCTTGATAGAGTTTGAGCAGCTGTTCCGGCGTGAAGTACCGTCTCACCTTTGCTAGGATCCCCAACTTTCTGGCAGCCACCTGAGCCTTTGCCTTTATGAAAGGGCAAAAATTGAGAGTAGATGTTAACGTAACACCAAGAAGCTCAAGTTGGTCGGTTATAGGCACGGTTACACCTCGAAAAGATGGAGCTGGGTGGGATTCGCCCCTTTTAGCGGTAAAAAGACACGCTTGGGTCTTAGGAGCATTAAATTTGACCAGATTGGCATCGCCCCATTCAGAGACAGCCTGTAAGGACAAGTTCAAGCGCTCAACCATAGCCTCCCGGAGAGACTGGATCTGCGACCCACCAGCTCTTGCGTCGGACACGTATCTCTCCGCAACAGTGCTGTCGTCTGATTATCCAAAGGTACCAAGTTTTAGCAGATCATTAATATGCAGCAGGAATAATGTTGCTGAGAGCACCGACCCCTGAGGAACTCCGGCATTAATATCCAGCAATCCGGACGAGCATCCATCTATGACCACTTGGATAGACCGATCCCTCAGGAAATCTGCAATTCAAACACACAATCCGGCGGGCAGACCGAAGGAAGGAAGCTTACTAATAAGGCTATCGTGCCAGACCCTGTCGAAGGCCTTAGGGAGACTGCTTGTGCCTCCCCTTGCTTCTCTATGGCCTCACTCCAGATGTGAAAGGCATACGCTAGAAGATTCCCAGTTGACAGATTTCGGCGGAACCAGTATTGCCGGTCGCTAAGGATATCATTCGCTTCTAGGTATGCTAGGAGCTTATGATTCAGCACGCGTTCCATATATAATTCGACGGGTCAGCTCGACTTCCCTTTTTAGGCGCGGGCTGCACGTTAGCTTGCTTCCAAGCCTTCGGTACTTTTCCAGTCTCAAACAAAAGCTGAAATAGGCGTGTCAAGATCGGAGACAACTCAGGCGCACAAGTCTTTACTACAATAGCTGGAATCCCATCGGGGCCACTAGCCTTGTTCTCGTCTAGGTTACGCAGTACCCTAAGAACGTCCTTCTGATGAATGCTTATGTTCAGCATACTCGACTCGCATCCAACAGGAGAAGCAGGGGGCCTCGCGTCACCGGATCCAGACGTGACGATTCCGCAAACATAGAAGCGAACAAGTTTGCTTTCTCCTTAGCGGAGTGGGCCAGCGACCCATCGGGTCTCAGCAGTGGTGGTAGTGAGGGGCGGCAGAAGTTCGATTCGACCGACTTAGCCAGGAATCAAAAAGCCTTACTACCTGCTGGGTGTGAGGAAAGTTTGTTCCCTATTCGGCTAATGTGGAGCTCTCCGCATCACCTTGCAGGACTTGGCAGCCCTGTTAAAGGCTCTCTTCTTCCAACACACGTCATTTGCTTTGCGCGTACGGGCGTTGACCTATGCCAGGTACGTCGCATGTTTTAGCGCATTAGCCCGATCGCACTCGGCACCAAACCATGGGCGAGCTTCGCCAGACATTACTACGTCTGAGAACGGAATGTAGTACTCCATTCCCTTCCGTAACACTTCCGTCACGGCATCAGCGCACGACGAAGCATCAGTTGAAGAAAAGCAAGTAAGCTGCCAAGGGTAACATGCGAAGAATGATCGCATGCCATCCTAATCTGCTGACCTATATCGCCATACCCGCCGGTTGCCTCTAGGGCTAGGATCGGGCGGGGAGTAGACGGACACAGACTTCACCAGACAGTGGTCGGAACTACCCAGTGGAGAAGAAAGCGACACCGAGTAGCGGTCTGGATCTGTTGTCAACAGAAGGTCCAAGCAATTGGCTGTGTGCGAATCAATACCCTCTGAGTTTGTTTCGGTGTTTCTTCTCAGGGTAGTCAGCTAGGAAACATCTGGCCTCATCTAGATTAATATGTTAAAAAAAAATTGACGTGTAAAAGAGTTATTTGTAACCTATTTGCAAAATACATATCATTTATCAATAGCGGCGCCCGCGTTGCTCCCTGGACCAGCTGGGTGAGATTTAACGCAAGCGCTAGTTTTCACGCCTCTCGTCCAGCATGGTCTGTGTGCTGGGGGGCTACTCTCTAACGAAATCCGTAGTTTCGGGCTTAGTTGCGGGCGGGCATTTTCTACTCCGTATCACCGAACCACTGAGAACTAATGATAACACGATTTGACAGTTACTGTGAAATCGTGTTGTCATTCATTCTCAGTTCGGGTTCGGGACTAACCGTAAGTCTGTAGGTGATACGGAGTAGAATACGCCCGCCCGTAACTAAGCCCGAAACTACGGATTTCGTTAGAGAGTAGCCCCCCTGGTATTGTACTTATCACTATGAACAACTTTCACTATGGGGTCAACAATAATTTCGCAAAAAAAAATCGACTGCCTCATACGTTTCTGTGCACATAACTTGACAAAATGTAATGAACAGCTGATTTTATATTCGCGATTTTGGATTTGGTCCCTTAGAAAAAGTTGTTTATAATGAGAGTACAATGATCCCTTAAGAGGTATTGTGTTTAATCTGTTACACGTTGTAAATATATTAAGTAGTACCACGGGTGACGTTCTGTGGTGCTACAGTATATTTAGTTGCCCGATATTTGATCAGACTACCATTTCTTCGAATTGGCATCGACTTTGAACTGGACGTCTATTTTCATTCCTTATTTAAAGTGAATGTATCACGTTTTCAGGAGTAAAGACAAGCCGTGGTTCGGCTGCACGATCGCGGGCGCGGTGACCGAGGACCAGCTCAAGTGGATGGCCGCGCTCATGTTCGCGGAGCACGCCACCATACTGCCGACGCCCAGGCTCGTCATCACGTAGCCGTGATACTGTGGTAAGAGCTTAATGAATACTTAAAGTATTAGTAGTTTTAAGGCCAATACATGAATATCAGGGCCGTGCCAGATAAGTGTACGGAGCATGATGTGACACGTCCTTTAGAGTTTTTTATGCAAGAGCTCGTCCAAAGGAGGACCGACGACACACCTATTTCTACTGCCAACAAATAGACGTCCGTATCATTACAGCACATCAGTTTTTGCAACGCTGGGGTATCCATTACTAAGCGCTCCTACGCACTAGCGGTTAGCCGCGGGGGCGACTAACCGCGCAGCTAGCCGCTTTTCCAGTTTTATATGCAACCGCTTATGATTTTGCGCACTTAACAGCCACAAAATCGCTCGCTGCGGACCACGCGATAAACTGCGAAATTTTGGGATTTTTTCACTTTTTGCTCTAAAAGTCAAAAACTTTGCGTTTTTGACAAATAAAATTCCGTAATTATATAAAGACACCTAAATTTGCAAAAATTTAAGCCCAGCAGCAGCTCTATGAACCTTCTAGGGACCAAGATATGGCCCTACAAAGATGGTCATTTTTTTCTCGAAAATTGTCAATTTTAAGTTTTGCTCCCGTCCGAAGTAAAATATTGGCTAATCGCTCGTCCTATGAATAATGAAGCAGTCAGATCAGCAGTTGAAAGAGGGGTGTGCAAGAAAGGAGCCTCCCCAAACGGCGTTAACATAAATCGTACTGCGATTCGAAACGCCCGGCGCACCCTGGACAGCTAGCACTCGGTAACGCGGAGTCTAGCTGACTAATCCTTTTCCATGATGGTAAACCCAAACAACAAAAACAATACCTCTGAGTGCATACATCACCAGCTATCCAAGCCCGCACTCGCTGTAACCTCAATTTATATCGAAGGTATCTCGGAAAAAAAATCGGTTCTCCTATCCCAACTATGCCAAACATGGAAATCATCAAATGACTCCTCCCGCTCTGGGTGAAGCAGAAGGGAGTTGTCAGACTCTTACTGACTAAAACCCATCCGTGTTCCTCCTATTGCCCTTTGTGTTCCAGGGCCGCGGTGACTCTTTCGAATAAATTCCGCAACCCCGGCGGGAACTGGCCCTAGTGGGCCCCGTCTTTTATGCTGACAGCTCTTTGAGGCGCGCGTGAAACACAGCGCGCCGCTGACCCGGGCTTGGTTCTGATCGGACGGCGAGACACCCAATGCTCGCCGTCCACAGGCCTGCGCCTACGGTGGCCGGGAATCGCCCTGCGACTCCCGACGCCCAGGGCGTCTTCTTCTATTGCGGCGGCTGGGGCGTGAGATTTCCCTCTCTCTCACGCGTTCGGCCTCCTCCTTTGTTAGCATTACTGCTTCACAGAAGGAGGTGACCGCTTCCCTTGCCTCCTCGCTCCTGACCATGGATTTTACTAGGGCCGGACGCGAGAGGTCGGCGCCGCCGATCGCCTCAACGAGGACACGGCGGTGTTCGCCCAAGCAGGGCAGACCTCCACCCTATGCTCCACCGTGTCCTCCGGGCGATCCTCGCAGTGTTGACACCCGGGCGTATCCTCCCGACGAATTCGAAACAGGTACCTCCCGAAACAACCTTGTCCGGTGAGTACCTGCTTCAAACGGAAGGTAACTACGCCGTAGCGCCACTTTAGCCACTCCTCAAAGAGGGGACTTATCGCCGCAATAGTGGCGTGCCCAGCGCTGGGTTGCGACAGTCGTTGTCTCCATACTGCCATGCGATCCTGCAGGAGCTCCATCCGCCGTGCTACGATTTGCCGCGGCAGAGGGGTCTCGCCCCGGCGTAGCGCCTCCACGCGCCATTCGTAAATGAGCGCGAGGACTTTCGCCTCCAGATCCCATGGCGGCAGTCCGGCAAGGAGGTCCGCAGCTCGCCAGAGACCGTGCATTCTCCCCGGGCCAGCCGGATAGCCATGACCCTCTGGGACGCATTGAGGTAACGGGCAGGTCGCTTTCTCAAAGTGGCGCCCACACCGGCGCCCCATAAAGGGCCATGGACTGCAAGACCCCCACGTAGAGCCTCCGGCAGAAGGCGTTTGGGCCCCCTAGATTGGGCAGAAGCCGCTTGAAGGCAGCCCCGGCCAGACCCAGTCTGGGAGCCAAACGTCGGAAATGCTCAACGGAGTTCCACCGGCTGTCGAGGACGAGACCCAGGTACGTTATTGTGGACCCGATGCCGATGTGAACCCCTCCCACCGTTATTTGGGTTCCCGATGGTGACTTGTTCCAAGATCCATGAAAGCAAAAGACTTCGGACTTGTGTAGGGCCACCTCGAGACCCAACTATCGGATGATCTCAACGACTATCGCAACCCCGCGTGTCATAGCGTGTGGAACACCGCACAACATCTCTCGCCGTTCCACTCTCCCAGGTGAACGGGGTAGATGACGGCTCTGTCCGTCATGTAAGCCTCGACTACGCGACGGAGGTAGGTCGGCATCCGGTGATACCGAAGTGCCCTGATCAACTCCAGGGCAGGGTGTTGAAGGCATTGGCGATGTCCAGAGACACCGCCAAGACGACCCCGCCCCGGGAAACCGCGTCCCCCGTTGAGAGAGCTCTCACGTGCATGATGGCGTCCACCGTCGAGCGGCCTGTGCGGAAACCGAACTGGTTCTCCGCCAGATCCAGCCCCACCCACACTAGGTGCCCGATGAGGCAGTTTGCAATTACTCTTACAAAGAGCTTGCTCACCTCATCGAGCAGCACGATGGGCCAGCATGCGGACGGAGAGTCCGCAGGGCGCCCCGGCTTCTTAATGAGGACCAGTTTCCCCGTCTTCCAACGAAGTGGGAACTGGGTTAGGAACCCTCTTAGTCGAGGCTCGAGAGCCTCCATGGCCAGGACCCAGGCTTTCCCAGGTAAGCCGTCGGATCCTGGGGCGGTTGTTTTGGTCTTCAGCCTGTTAACCGCCACTCTGACGTCTTCCTCAGTCACTTCAGGAGCGTCGTCATCATCGTCAACGGTGTGGTCCGCATCGGGCACCGCAGGTGGCGGAGCCATAGGTGGGGGAGTATGCTCCCCTCGCGAGGGGAACAGAGCGCTCACCACGTCCTCCACCAGCGTCGCCAGCTCTTGCGACCACCAGTACACCTGGTGGCAGGCACTTCCTGGCTTAACTCGAGGCATTGCCACGTCACAAATATCGGACATGGCTTCCCGGAACCACTCCGCCTCGTCGTTTATATTAGCAGGCCTGTCCGTTGGTGACACCCAGGCCTGCACGATCGAGGCTTCCAGGAGTAGCTTCCGGTCCAGCTGCTTCAGCGCCCACCGCGGACCTCTCGGGACCTGTCGGACGGGCGCGGTTGAGGTCTGGGCGGAGACGTCAAACCGGATATACCGGTGATCGGAATAGGTCTCCACCTCCTCTAATACGCGCCAGTCAATGACACGCGATGATAGAGCAGGGCTGGCGAACGAGATGTCCACCACGGACTCCCCTGACTGCACACACGTGGGGACAGAACCCCGGTTTAGGACGACCAGGCCTGTCTCCAGGGCCCAGTCTCCACCATCCTGCCCAGCGTGTCCGTATAACGGGAAACCCAAGTCAAGTGCTTGACATTGAAGTCCCCGAGAACGAGCACGAGGAATGAACGATACTCGGCGACGACGACGCCCAACTCCGTTAGGGAGTTTTGGAACTCGGCGAGAGTATGGTTCGGGGAAAAGTTCACTCCTACCACGACAATCTCACCGAACCGTGCTGTTATGCACCCCTGTCCTCTCCTGACGCTCTCGAGGGACGGGGTACCGGCAGCAGCCAACGAAATTAGGGCCACCGAGCCGTTCAGGTTCTCCACCCAGTCCGGGCGGGACAATGTACGGCTCAGCGACCACGGCGATGATAATCAACCACTAAGTCATGCTCTGGATCAACAGGTCCTGAGCGGCGGCGCAGTGGTTGCTGTTCGCCTGGAGGAAGCGTAATGGAGCCGTTATTGGCTCTCCATTTCAGCCTCCTCCTGAGTCGTGTGAGGGCTCTCTCACGGCAACCGAAGCGGCGGCGGCAGCAGTGACGGCGGTGGTGGCGGGTGGAGCGCAGACTTTGCCCCCAGCCCAGTGATCGGCCGGCTTGCCAGCTGCCGCACATACAACGCAGTGCTGCGTGGCGTTACACGAGCCGGCTTTGTGACTGGGCTGACCACAGCGGAAACAAAGACCGCTGCGGTCCACCTCCGAGGTGCACTGAACTCCCACGTGGTTGCCCACCTCAGAGGTCTGGGTTCCAGCAGTTTAACCTGCGCAGATATCCAGCCCACCAGGAGTCTTCGGCCCTCCGATACTTTCTTGGCCGCCATCACGGGGCAGCTCATCACGACGGTTCGCTTGCTCGTGCGATCAGGACGTAAAGCCTTCACCTCCTCGGCCTGCAGCCTCTTTGCCTCTTCCGTGACGGAATTGTCCAGGCCCAGGATGCGCCCGTCCACGCACTTGGTCGGCCTGGACACTCGGGCCTCGTCCGCATTTAAGGATGCTCTGAGCCTTTCGACCAGAGCGTCAGCGGTCGGGCCACTGGCTGCACCGGGGATCTCCAGCATCCGGGCCTCAGTCATGGTCACCCTGAGCCGGAAGCCCCCCGTGATACCGAGCCCTGGAGGGCCACCGCCTCTTTTGCCTTATCGAGGACATCGCGGTAAGTCACGACCCTCTTCTCCGCGTCCGGCTGTAGTGTGACCACTACAGCTGCGGTCTTCGGTGCGCGGAGCCTAGCCGCGACGCTTCCCGCTTTGCGCTGCCGCTTCCTCTGCCGTTTCTTGGCTGCCCTGGCTGCCTTGCCCGCTTTCTTCTTATCCCCGGCCACTTGCCATCCGGCTTCGGCCGCAGGAGAGTTTGAAGGCGGAGGCGCCTGTTGTACTGCTGGCGCTAGCGCTGGAGCCTTCACCGCCTGTGCCGCCCAATTTCGTCTGACGGAGGCCCGCAATAGTTGCTCGCTTATGGCCTTGTTCTTAGAGGCTTGTGACCTCTTCAAAGCCATATCGCGGACCGCAGCCTCCACGACCTTCACAAATCTGGCCTTGCGTTCTGTTATACCCTTCCAATGTACCCTTTCTGGCTTACCCGACAGCTTACGCTGCATTCCTGTCAGAGTGCTGACACATCACTCCTCGATTCCTCATACACCCGTCCTACTCATCCAGTCAGTCGTCTTCCATCCTTCATCCCGTGCACTCGTGTGATGCACTCGCGATAATTATTGTAAAAGTTAAATAAAGTGTATTAGTTCCTTACAGCTAAAAGTGTTTCCTTTTTTAAAAAAGAGTGACCTAGACCGGTTTCTAACATTGGTGGCAGCGTAAAAGGGATTGAAAAGTTCCTGGTTTCCTCCGTAAATCTGTAAAAGTACCAGTGTAGTGCAGTGAGTGCATAAATTCCACGAAGCGACTCGCATCATCCAGGTGTATCCCGTACACCACACCGGTGAACCTCATAGCCGATCCACTGTGCAGTAAGTGGAAAGGAGCAGTGACGCAGGTAGCGTCTCCCGTCTCCAAACCTAGCACCGACCTGGCTCAAGGTCAACCCCGGTTCCAGTATCCAGAACTCCAGCTCCAGTTCCAGTTCCAGCATAAGCATGAAGAACGCATGTTTTGTGCTACTGTGAGTTTTGTGATCATTTTTATAATTTCCAAGTGATTAAACAAAAAGTTCCATCAAACTTACCTTCGACGGCTTATCTCATAGCCGCAACATTGTAACGAGACTACTAATTGTCCTGTCTAGACAGTGACCCGACGCAGTTCCGTTGGACAGCGATAAGAACAGTTCGACGAGATTTGCCGTGTAGACTTATAAGCTATACTAATTTTATTTCCAGGGTTTGCTTGTTACAATTGTGTTATTTTATAATATATTAAAATGAGTCAAAGTTCCAAGAACGTCAAGGAAGAGTCTAGAGAAGGCTTAACCTTAAACGTTATCCTAAAATTTATAAAACCTTTCGATGGTAGCCGCGAAAAACTTAACGCTTTCATTAATAATTGCGACAACGCAATTTCTTTAACTTCCTCAAATCAGCAAGATATCGTATTTAAATATATCATCAGCCAGCTAGACGGCAAAGCCGAAATAGCATGCTCGATAAAAGAATTTGATACTTGGCCCTCACTCAGGGATTTCCTACAAAACCAATTCGGGGAGCGAAAACACTACGCTCATCTTCTAATAGAACTACAAGATTGTAGACAAGGTGCCCAGGAAAATGTAAGCCAATTTTCACTCAGGGTTGAAACCTGCCTATCCCAGCTCCTCACAGAAATCGCCGTTACTAACCATAAGAAGAGCGAAATTTCTGGTAGGGTAGCCGCTATGGAGGACCTAGCTCTCCACACTTTTACAATGGGCCTCACTCCTCGTATCGCTAATATAGTCAGATGTAGGGACCCTAAAAACCTTAATGATGCTATCAATTGTGCTCTATCAGAAGAGAAGTTGCAACAATACTCATATAAACAAAATTTGGTCGCGAAAACGTTGCGTGGTAACGACGGTAACACTAGACCAAATAGAACCGGCAACCTTAATAATAACCAAACTCAAAAGCCTTCTACCAGTCAACCAGCTTCAAAAGACCCGTTCTGCCGATATTGCAAAAAAGCAGGACATCTTTTGGAAAATTGCAAACTCCGCGAGTATAATAATAAAAAATTCAATGCAAATAAACCTTCTAATTTTAATGCCCAACCAGGCACGTCTTTCAAACCACAAATTAACACCTTAACCGAAACTGAAGGTTATGACACTGTCGATAACCATGATTTAAACTGAATAATGTCCCGAATAGGTGTCGCACGGGACAAACGGTAACCATAATAGACGACACCAATATCGACACAATGACCCATGGACATGGTAAAAATAAGCCCAAAACTCGAGGTCATTCAATTAGAATCAAGCAACAGGGTAACCAGCCCCAAATCGTAGATTCTAATGTTTCCATAAAATCGCATGTTGTCAAGCAACAGGGTAGCCAGCCCCAAACTGTAGACTGCATCCCAAATCCTGAAAATAAGGAAAATATTAATAAAACCATATACGAATTCACACAAAATATATCAAACAAATACTTACCTTACATACAAGTAAAATCTCCTGTGTCTTCTAAAGATCTTTTACTCCTCGTTGATACTGGTGCATCCATAAGCATTATAAAAACATCAGTCATCGACTATATGCCTATAATTAATGAATCGGTCAAGTTCAAAATCAAAGGTATCGACTCAACCACCGATAGTCCCCTAAACACGTTAGGACAAATTCCTATAACTATAAGTACCCATAATGAAACCCACAGTGACTGTAAACACTTAACTCATGTATTCAACTTAATAGATGGCTTAACCATACCCTATGATGGCATTGTCGGCAACGATTTATTTAATTCCATGAACGGCCGAATTAATTATGAAGAAAGTACCTTAAACTTAAAAGACATTAACTTTCAAATGTACTTTAATGAACCCGTCTACACAATAGCAGCGCGTAGCGAAGCCATCATTGAATGCCCAGTCGCAAATCCAGAGATCGGAGAAGGATTAGTAATCGATCAACACTTATCTAGGAACCTACTAATCGCCAACTGTATGGTTAAAGTAAAAAAAAATAACCGTGTTAATATTTCCATTTTAAATACCTTAGAAGCACCCGTAAAGATCAATTCTGACCTCCAATTGCGTTTAGAACCTTTCCAAATGCAAGCTTCAGTATTTATAGGTACTATGGCTGAATCGCATACTTTTGAACGCACAGAGGAAGTTCTAAAAGAACTTCGCGTGTCCCACCTTAATTCGGAAGAAACTGAAGCACTATACTCAGTCTGTTCCCAATTCTCTGACGTCTTCCACTTACCTGACGATCAGCTGACCTCTACCGATGCGATAGAACATAAAATTAAAACAACCTCGGATGAGCCAATCCATGTAAAAACATACCGATTTCCTGAATGTCATAAGAAAGAGGTTGATTCCCAAATCGATAAAATGTTACGGCAAGGTATCATAAAACCTTCTATGTCTCCATGGTCTTCACCAATTTGGGTGGTGCCTAAAAAACTCGACGCGTCCGGTCAAAAGAAATGGCGTGTGGTAATCGACTACCGTAAGCTTAACGATGTAACCATTGGTGATTCCTATCCTATTCCAAATATAGCAGAAATACTAGACCAGCTAGGCCAGAGTAAATATTTCAGCACGTTAGATCTAGCATCCGGATTTCATCAGATTAACATGTCTGCTGAAGACTCTCCAAAAACAGCATTTTCTGTCCCAACAGGACATTACGAGTTCACACGTATGCCATTTGGACTCAAAAACGCTCCGTCAACTTTTCAGAGGTTAATGAACTCAGCCTTATCTGGGCTCCAAGGCATACAATGCTTTGTGTATCTCGACGATATTGTTATATATTCTTATGACCTTGCCTCTCACATTAATAACCTAACCAATGTGTTTGGTAGACTCCGTCAATTTAAACTCAAATTACAACCCGACAAGTGTGAATTCCTAAGAAAGGAAGTTTCATACCTAGGCCATGTCATTACTGACAAAGGTGTAAAACCAAATGCTGGAAAAGTAAGTGCAATACTAGATTTCCCTGTTCCCAAAACTCCCAAAGACGTTAAGTCATTCCTTGGATTTGTTTCCTATTATCGCAGGTTCATTCCCGACTTATCTAGTATCGCAAAACCCTTAACAAACCTACTAAAAAAGAATGTAGAATTCGTATGGTCGAATGAACATCAATTAGCCTTTGAAATCCTAAAAAACAAACTTATGACAGCACCACTATTGATATATCCTGACTTTTCCAAACCATTCCTTTTAACTTGTGATGCATCAAATTATGCAATCAGCTCCATCCTTTCTCAAGGTGAAATAGGGAAAGATAAACCTATCGCCTATGCATCCCGTACACTAAATAAAAGTGAGTGTAATTATAGTACAACGGAAAAGGAACTACTTGCGATTCTTTTCGGTTGTAAGACATTCCGCCCATATCTATATGGTAGAAAATTTCTGATTGTCACCGACCATCGCCCCTTGCGTTGGCTCTTTAACCACTCTGACCCCAGTAGTAAACTCCAAAGATGGAGATTAAGACTAGAGGAATATGAGTATGAAATAGTTTACCAGAAAGGAAAATTGAATAAAGCCGCTGATGCATTATCGCGTTATCCTCCAACTATACCTATTAATGCCATAGATCCTATGCCTAGCACTTCAAGGCAAAATGTCAACTCACCTGATTCCGACAAGACGATAGATTCAGACGATTTAGTCCAACTCGAAGATCTCATAGATCCACTTGCTCCACCCACAAACTTACCAGAGTTAGGTAACCTTGACGACCTTGATAACATAACTAACCAAAATACACCATCACCTGCTGATCACTTAAATCCAACAATACCAATCGATAACTCAAGTCCGAGTAGCCCTAGTAACCTAGATGGTAGTTACTCCGATTTCCTTAAAACTACCTCTAAGGATTTTAATCCTAATGTAACTATTATAGAACATAGTGAAAGTTTATCTAAAACAGATAAAAAATATATTATCATCCCTACATCCATAGATATGGATGAATCCGTCCCATATGTTCAAGAGGTTATTTCTAATATTCCTAATTTGAGTGAATTTTCCTTACTAGAAAGAACCTTATACACGTTCCTCAAATACGAAACTGAAAATAAAACGTATTATTTCCTCTTTACTAAAGTCAATCATTTTGACACCTGCACTTATGAAGACATCTATAAAACTCTCAAATCTTTAAGAAATGAGCTAGTAGTTAGCCTTGCAGATCAAAACAATCCCGAGATAGCCATCTCAGACTTTAGTAACCCTTTTGATAATCACCAATACCTAAAAGTTTACAATATTATATTATATTTGTTCCACAATTCTGAAATAGATGTACATATTTACAAAAATGCTATTATTTATCCATCATTAAGCGAAATCCCTAAAATCATGAAAGAAAATCACGACATACCCATTGCCGGTCATTTAGGTTCCGCTAGAATGCTAAAACGTATCCAGGAAAAGTATTACTGGAAAAATATGCGATCAGACATAGAAAATTATGTGAAAAAGTGTCCGGAATGTCAAACTAATAAAGCCCTTAGGAAAGTTAATCGTGCCCCCATGCAGATTACATCTCTTTCCACTCGTCCTTTTGAACGCGTAGCATTAGACATCGTAGGTCCACTACCGGAAGCCGGAAACGATAAGTTTAAGTATATCTTGACTCTTCAAGATGACCTTACCAAATTTTCAACTGCCTATCCAATCACCAACACTACAGCTGAGGAATCATGCGAATGTCTAGTTCATTTTATCACGTTATTTGGAATACCTAAAACAATTTTAACAGATCAAGGGACCAACTTCACAGCTGAGCTGTTTAAACAAACCTGCAAGCTGTTAAAAATCAAACAGTTATGGAGTACCCCTTATCATCCTCAGACTCAAGGCGCTCTTGAAAGGAGTCATTCCACCTTAAAAGAATATTTAAAATCCTATATAAATGAAGAGCAAAATAATTGGCACCGCTTTGTATATACAGCTATGCTTGCCTATAACTCCGCTATCCATTCAACCACTCATTTCTCCCCTTACGAACTCCTATTTGGAAATAAACCATACATACCAGATTCTATCTACGAAGATACTGCAGGCGTAACTTATCCCGATTATGTTCGTGTACTCCAAAACAGACTTAAATATAGCCGAACTAAAGCTATAGAACACATACAAAAATCTAAAGAAAGTTCAAAAAGCTATTACGACACTCGTACAAGGCCAATTAAATACAAGGTCGGCGACCTTGTCTATCTTAAAAATCATCTACGACTTCGGAAGGCTCTTTCACCAATATGGAAAGGCCCGTACAAAATAGTTAAAATACACGGAAATAACACCGCATCACTCCTAATAAATAGACGTCACGTCAAACACCATTTTGACGAGATGAAACTACATACTAGCAACATCGTATAATATACTATATATAGTCTAGTAATTTACAATCGCTTTCCATTCCAGAATTAGTTACAAAATCCACGTTATCATCTCTAAAAGAAATAATTGACCAAATTAATGCAAATGAAGCTAGTTTAAACCATGCTATCGATACCCTGAACCAAGATGTGATTAACATCACGTTAGTAACAGATAAGCTACTAATGAGATCTAAGATATCAGGATTGTCAGATATCTTAGAAAGTACTATGTTAACATTATCATTTAAGTTAGAAGATATTATTAATGCTATTATGTTTAGTAAGTCCAATATATTATATCCATCTATTATTACTCCTAAGCAACTTTTTGCAGACCTTGTTGATAATTATAGATTTCTACCTAGTTCTAAGCAATTACCTGTACCTCTAATATTAGATAATATCCACATTTTAGAAAACATATCCGATGTATCTAGCTATTATGCAAACAAGAAAATAATATTTGTGTTACAAATACCTTTAGTAAACACAAAGGAATTTGATTTATATAACACTATACCTTACCCTATTGAACTTAATGACTTAAATAGTACACTATACTCAACGATAATACCATCCACGAAATATATAGGCATAACTAAAGATAAGTCATCTTATTGTAAATTAGATTCACTTAACTCCTGTAAAGTTATAAACATGCAATACTATATTTGTGAAACACCTAGTGTATATTCTACATCTGCCGCTCCCATATGTGAAAGTGAAATTATTTCTAAAGCTCTGACTTCTGTTCCACATATTTGTAAAACTAAATTCGTAAACGGTAATTTTGAAACTTTTCATAAATTACATAGAAACCAATGGATATACGTAATAAGTCAAAATTCTAAACTCACAATAGAATGTAATAATCAAGACTTATCTGAGCTTTCCATCCATGGTACTGGAATATTAACTATACCAGAACATTGCATTGCTTATTGTAGAGACAATAAGTTAATACCTCAACATAGTATTGTAATTAAAACAAAACCAATAATATTACACTTTGAAATAATCAATGATACTTGTTGTAGTCCTACTACTTACCTAAAAGACAATATTAAAATCCCCTATGTTAACTTAAAAAACGTTAATAATCTGGATTCACTTTTGTCAAATTATAATAAAATAACTGACCAAATTAAAACAAATCTCGATGAAGTTATTGAGAAACCTCATATTGTCCTTTACGGTAATTTCTATTCTTATGTTACTATTATAATAAGTTTAGTTATAGTTATAGCTGTATCGTATAAATTGTATTGTTACTTTAAAACATTTAAAACTTCTAGATGTAAACCCAAACCAGATAATTCCATAGAAATGTCATCTCCTGATCCCGAAGACATACCTGTTCCTCGACTCCGAATGACCTGAAAACCTAGAAAACCTTCCTAGACCTGGAGCTTCCTTCTTTCCATCGTCAACTTACCTTTCCACCCGTAAGTTTCCTCTTAATCGGGGGGCTGTTATACCCTTCCAATGTACCCTTTCTGGCTTACCCGACAGCTTACGCTGCATTCCTGTCAGAGTGCTGACACATCACTCCTCGATTCCTCATACACCCGTCCTACTCATCCAGTCAGTCGTCTTCCATCCTTCATCCCGTGCACTCGTGTGATGCACTCGCGATAATTATTGTAAAAGTTAAATAAAGTGTATTAGTTCCTTACAGCTAAAAGTGTTTCCTTTTTTAAAAAAGAGTGACCTAGACCGGTTTCTAACAGTTCGTCAGAGCTTGACCCCGCATCTCCTTGACGTACGCGCGAGCCCTTCCTCCAATATTTGGAGGGAGCATCCGCACCACCGTGCTCGCTCGACACCTAGTCAGGCGTGTTAAAATTGTTAGAACCGATCATGTCCTCAAGGGACTCTACGGATCGGGAGTCTCCTCGGCTCTTGTTGCCACTGGCAAGTGGAAGACATCCGTTTGCCCCCCGCCCCCCCCAGAATACGAGGGGCATGGCGGCTCTAAAGGAAATGTGGTGGATTCTCCAGCTGCTGAGCAGCTGGTACCGCTCTGGGGTAGTTTTTACGCGTCTTTTTCATTTTTCTATTCCTTTTAAAGGGTGTGGTTCCTTTCTCCTCCAACCTCTCTCCCTCTCTCTCTGCTTGCTCACTGTCCTCACAGTCACATCTAATGAGCGTCTACCAGAGAACAGTGAGCAAGATTCCTACTAATGAAACGCACACCGTTCGAAGACTTCACATTGCTCAAGTGTCCGAACGTTGTGCCCCTCGCGTGTCCCTCTTTGACTGGTCTCTCACTTGAACCTTTCCGGCATGAGTAACTCTACCGGCAGAGCTTGCAGATGAGACACACAAGCCCCACCAAGACGGTAACGTGGGGACACCCTCGGTGGGGAGGCCACACGTACCTAGAATGACGCTAGTGCTGGAAAAGCCACATACACAATATGGTAGTGCTATATTCGTTACTGTGAAATCTGCAGTCTCAAATAATTACAACTTCATAGAAGTTCTTAACGTGGACATAGGAACTTGCACGATCACCTCAGTCTTCAGACCCCCCAACATTCCTTTCGAGTTCCATAAAACTTCTAATTTTGATAATCAAGCAGTAAAAGTAATAGTTGGTGACTTTAATAGTCACAGCATATCCTGGGGGTACCGCGAAACTACCATTGATTGTAATTCCGTCGAGGAGTGGGCAGACGCATCTGAGCTGACACTCCTACACAATGCCAAACAACCACCATCATTCAACAGTCGGCGATGGCAACGCGGCTACAACCCAGACCTAATCTTTGTTAGCAACACTATTGAAACCCTATGTTCAAAATTTGTTTGTCAGCCTACACGCAACATAGACCTATAACGTGCAAGGTTAGCGCTGCAATTAAACCAATACAAGTTCCGTAATTTTTTAAAGGCCAACTGGGAGAGGTTTTCGACGGAAGTTGATGTAAAATTAAATGAAATAGATCCTATACCCTCCAGTTACGAAACATTTGTTGATGTTATTTGGACTGTGTCACGTCAATGCATATCCAGAGGCTGCCATGCCTCATATGTACCTGGTTTGGATCAAAATTCCGTGAAAATTATTGAACGATATAAAGATCTCTACGACAACGACCCTTTCTCAGGACACAATATTGGCAGGTGAAGAGTTGTTGTCAACGGATGGTGATAACCGCTAACAAAAATGGATGACAACAGTTACTAATACTAATATGACGCACAACAGCAAGAAAGCCTGGTCTGTAATACGGAGATTGACAGGAGATCCACCAGAGCCCGTAAACCAAGGTCACGTCACAGCAAACAAAATAGCCCATCAGTTGCTACTCAGTGGCAAACCACCACAGACTCAAAAAAGCACAGAAAACCAATAACATCTCTGGCGACTCCACTGATATAAGTAAGCCATTCACACTCACGGATGTAATCCTGGCCATAAATGCACTTAAGAACGGTAAGGCCGCTGGGGTTAACGATTTAACAGTGGAGCAACTGAAACGCCTAGGTCCCGTAGCTGTATCGTGGCTCCTCGCGTTCTTCGATAAATGCTTGGAAACCTCAAACATTCCCAAATTGAGAAGAAGGACTAAGATCATAGCGCTGCCGAAACCGGGAAAGCCTCCTAGCAATCCCAAGAGCTACTGGCCAATATCCCTTCTCTACCAGACCTGTAACTTATTTGAAAGGTTATTGTTGAATCGTCTCACTGAAGCAGTTGAGCATAAGCTTATCTCCGAGCAGGCGGGTTTTAGACCCGCTAAGTCATGTTCCAGCCAAGTTCTCCGATTAACTTAGTACATAGAGGATGGCTACGAAGCCAATATAGTCACAGGTGTCGTATTTGTGGACCTGTCAGCGGCATACGACACCATAAATATTAAAATGCTTCTTGCCAAAGTCAGCTTCCTTACCAACGTCAAAAACGTCGCTTCCAGGTTCTCTTTCGATCAGACAAAAGCATCAGATGGCGCCGACAAAAAACGGTCTCCCACAAGGCAGTGTGTTGGCACCAACGCTTTTTATAGATATACACCAACGACTAGCCTACTACACAGCACACTGAACGGTTTTTGTACGCGGACGACTTAGCTTTGGCGGCGCAATCATCTTCATTCTTCATTCACAGAGGTTGAAAATCAACTGAAAAAACGGACTCCAGAAACTGGGAAGGTACTATGACAGTAATGCCCTTCGCCCAAATAAGTCCAAAACCCAATCATGCGCTTTCCATTTCCGCAATAGAGTCACAAACAGGAAACTTGTCATCACGTGGCGAGGAACAAAGGTGGAGCATTGCAAGCACCCCAAGTACCTAGGAGTTACTTTGGACAGAGCATTGACTTAGAATGTACACTGTGCCAACACGAAGCAGAAGGTAGGGTCCCGAAACAACCTGGTATGTCGCCTTGTTTCTACCAATTGGCAACCGGCATGTCCTTATGCTTTTCTGCTGGCAAATTCGCGTGTCCAGTACCGATCCATACATGCGAAGCATGTTGACATTGCCCTTAACGAGACGTGCCGAATTAGATCGGGATGCCTGAAGCCGACTCCGCTGAATAAACTTTACCCGTTGACTGGTATAGCGCCTCCAGCTGTACGAAGGGATGTTGCATGCGCGGTTGAGAAATATAACCAAGAATCCGATTCCCGGCATCTCCTCTACGAACATACAGCGGCTCCGGGTAGACTTAAGAGCCGGAAGAGTTTTCTTCGCTGCACACTGGCTGTCCAGGACCAGCTACTCAAAGTAAGAGGCAAGTTGTGGGCAGAACTGCGCTCTCCACCACCTGATTTCTTGAAACCTCAGGAACACCTGCCACCTGGACATGAACTGCAGTGGCCAATATGGAGAGCGCTCAATCGTTTGCGCACCAAAGTAGGCCGCTGCAAATCCAACTTGGCAAAATGGGGTTTCAATCCGCTTGAAACTAAGTGTGAGTGCGGAGCCCCCGTTCAACATATGGCTCACTTGTTGGAATGTCCCAAGTGCCCTTACATCTGCACCATTGACGACATGATGAACGCCACTGATGCCGCTGTGAACCTGGCCACCTACTGGGCACAAAATATTTAAGGGTCATCATCGACTCGAAAAGAAGAAGCAGTTGAAAGAACACTTCAAATTCGAATTGACCCCTTACCCAATGGTCCCTTATCAAATCAAAGTTTTACGAAGTTTTCACCCCAGCCTCTGAGAACGTCTCCGTCATCTGGCATTGAAACTCATCTATACAGGCGATTGTGACAACCTACGTCACGTACACGATTTGCCAATATTTTGCTACGGACGACTTAAAATTGTCAATTTTCGGGGAAAATTTACCACCTTTGAAGGGCCATATCTTGTCCCTATAAGGTTCATAGAGTGGTTTTTTGACTACTGTGCAAATTTTTGTTCTAATCAAAATTCTGATAACGCTCTAGCTAGCTTGCCCGCGCCGAGACGCGTCTTCCGACACCTCAAACGTGCGGCTGGCTCGCATAGAATTTCAAAAAAATTTACTGGTTGGGCTTAAATTGTTGCAAATTTAGGTGCCTTTACTCAAATACTGAATTGCATTTGTTGAAAATGAAGTTTGTGACTTTTCGAGCAAAAAATGAAAAGTCTCACAGTTTCGCTTTTCGAAAGTTGCAAATTTGGAATCCCATCAGCCTAATTGATTTATACAACATATCTAAAATGCAGAACTACATCGTGCTTTGCGATTTTAATGTTAATTTCCACTGGGCTAAAGGTACCTCGACGGCGTCCATTTCGTTTACCGATCAACACGCCTTGGAGCAGTTCAACCGCTTAACGTGATTTCATTGCGGTTGGCCGCCATAGCTGTCAGCCGCTTTTCCAACTGCGTCCACACTAGCGGTTAGCACTCGCGGGGGCGGCTCACCGCGCGGCTAGCCGCTTTTCCAGTTTAACATGAAACCGCTTGTGATTATACGCACTAGCGGTTATGGCGCGGCGCCCACTATCGGTCGGCATCGGTGAGGGTCGGTACAGCTCGGGTGCCTTACGGCGTTTATTTGCTGTTGACCGCTATGGCGGCCAATCGCGAATAAACCGCGTTAAGCGGTTGAACTGCTTAAAGGCGTGTTGGTCCGTAAATGAAAAGGACGACGTCGAGGTAGCTTGTGTAGCCGCCGCTAGAACGTAGGAGTGCTAATAACAAGTATTTTTTGTTTATGTCGAACGGCCGCGTGCATGCAATACGTTCGACGATAATGTCCGATCTTACCCAATTCGTGCCGGTTCGTGGCGCTGTCCGAAGAAAAGATCATTTTTAAATAGAACTCTATCTAAGCTCTAGATGCTCTATCTAAGCTTGCGCATGCTATAATGAAAATATTTTGAAGCATAACATCCCATGTTAACAAAGACCATTGACGATAAGTAGAATACCTTTGGAAGCATAATTAATAACACATTCCAACAAATATTTATCCAATTTCAATAATTATATAAAAAAAAACACCGGTAGCACTCCGGGAGTGCCGGCAGAAGTGAAAACATGTAAATAATACATCCTTACTGTCGCGGTCACATCATAGACAAACCACCGACAACAAAATAAACAAAAAGACACTGACGTGTGGCCGCGACAGCGACTGTCAGTGACAGATGTCAATCTTGACACAGTTCCTGACATAAACAAAACGAACCATAAAAACAACAAAAAATAACGTTGTGTTTAATTATAAGTACAAAAATACGATCATTTATGAGGTAGAATACAATGTTTATTTATTGCGCTATCGTACACAAATATGACAATTTACATGTTATTATTCATAATATTATATCGTTATTTATTTATATATTACATTAATTTTTATCTCTTAGAAAAACCAACTTTCATCCATAATTTTGTAATTCCGTAATTTCGTATCCTTGGATACGCGTGGCACGCTGTACATAAACACAGACGGACATTCGCGCAAGCGCCCTGTGCCGCCTAAGCGGAGCAGGTACGGTAGAAAGAGTGGGAGATACTAGTTCCTCTCCCTTCCCCTCGATCTTACGCTTTTTCGCATCACGTGACCCTGACGCGAGCCGTCTTACGCTTTTTGCGATTAGGTCACGTGACCCTGACGCGAGTTTAAGATTTTATACCCATTACAGAAAAAGTGCTCAACGCCGCTAAAGAAGTTTTCACTTCAATAAGACTTTCTGGGTCGTAATGAATTAGAAAACTCCTAACATAGAGCATTATGCAACTGTGTATCTCCGGAACTAAAAGAGGTAGAAATATGTTTGTCAGAGTGTTAGAACAATAACAGTCTATTCTTACTAAGCAAAAAAAAAACGAAATGACCGAGTCTGGGGTCGACAAATATTATGGGCTCTTGATAATAGATCAAAAGCGAATTTCAGGTCTTTCCAAATATTTCAGAGGCCTAGCACGAATATAGCAAAGTAACGTAAAATTCTACTATACGTGAAGCACACCCATGTGCGTTTACATAGTTCTGTTATTAAAACTATTACCTTGATTGTCATAAAATGAAGTTGGTCTTCGATTATTTCCTTTGACAAGTAAATAAACTGCTTCTTTGCATGCTGTGACGATAATATTTTCAACTGTAATGCTTGAGAGAGCAACTATTTTGTGCTTTTTGCTTTCAATGATACTACACTTCCAGCTTACATGAAACATAGGTCAGTGTAAGACTGTCTGCCTACAATATAATTCCCCAATCAGCATCACATATCCTTCTAATCTAAAAATACCATCAATATATATAAAAATCTTCCATCACTGATTGACTAACTGAGTGACTGACCTGACAGACAACGCACAGCCGAAACTACTTTTCGTAGAAAGCTGAAATTTGGCATGTAGGTTCCTCGGGAATTGTAGGGAAGCAGTAAGAGACGATTTGCCGAAATTCCTGCGGGAACGAAAACCAACGGGATATGCGCGTACGAAGTCGGGGGCAAAAGCTAGTCTACATCTACACTAATATTAGAAAGAGTAAAGATTTGTTTGTTTGTTTGTTTGAAATGAATAGGCTCCGAAACTACTGGACCGATTTGAAAAATTCTTTCAGCAATGGATAGCTACATTATCAGGGAGTAACATAGGCTATATTTTATCCCCGTGCTCCCACGGGAACGGGAGCTACGCGGGTGAAACCGCGTGACGTCCACTAGTTTATTATATTTCAATTCAAGCTATATAGTTTTCTCAAGGTATTTCAAAATTTTTCATTGTTAAAGCAATTGTTAAATGTGCAATGCAATTTCGGCTCTGGTCATTACCGCAAAATACATGAATGAGTCCACCAAGTAGTAACATAACTGTACTTGTTATTAAAGTATTATTTAGTTTCCACAGGCGTATCAGCTACTTTACAAATTGTTTTATATCTGCTGTTTACCTTTATCATCAATGACCGGAGAACTCTCTGTACCCAGTGTTGAAGAATTTTCGATGATTTGAAAGTGATGATTGTCATGTATTGTTACAGCACTGGTAGAGGCTGGAGAAGCGCCAACAAACAAGAGGAGCTGACTGCGACGTCGAGGAAAACAAACAAGCAGCTCAAAGTCTGACTATTTTTATTTCCTTGCAATACTAATCAGAATCAACATAATTATCTATAACACAATGCAAATATAACAACGTTCCTTAAAAAAGTAACAAATGGTTTAAAATGTAGTCACAGTCCACATTCGGCTAGAGTTAACTGGATAGACTTAAAAATAAAGGTACAATTTTAAGTAATTCACGTAATCGAGGCCAGTTAAACTTCAAATGGTCTCAAATATACTCAAAATCACTAGAGTTTTCATTTTACACAGAGATGCTCTTATATGAAAAGAAAATGAATTTTACTGAGAAAATTAAGGATGAAGTAATATAATCTTACATAAATTATATTATTTCATTCTTAATTTTCTGTTATATTGAAAAAGTTTATTTACAAATATAAAAAATATAAATATTTTTATGAAGATTTTAACTTCCTGTAATCTATTGTTGTAAAACGCGATAAAGACATAGGCTTAAGTAGTGTATATACATATCTATAAGTATACAAATGAATTAAATAAATATTATATAAATATGTTAACCATAAAATAGTACAATTTTAGACAACATCGTGTGAATATTTTATGTTAACCTTTGAATCTCTTTGCTTAGATTTTAACAAATCAAGATTATATTTTATGTTTCTCCAGTTATAGCTAAATGTAAGTTATTCATAAGCAATGCAGGAATTATTGTGAATTTCTCCATTGCTTGAACTTTTTAGAATGAATAAGCTACATGAAGCTACAATAATCATGGGATATGTACAATATTTTATGCTTGCGTGTTTTGCAATCGTGAAAAAAATGCAATAGGTACCATACTTGCCAAATAGCTGAATATAATGTTACCTAACGGGCATACTGCCATTATTTACACTTTCTATTAACCTTAGTTGTAGGCTAACTGCCGGACATGGTTTTTTAAACAAAATACAGTGTTTGCTTTGCATACATAGTGACGTATTCAACCCAATGCGAAGATTACTTCGCATTGGTTTGAATTGGACTCAATCTTTACTTAATATTATAAATTCGAAAGTAACTCTGTCTGTCTGTCTGTCGCGCTCTCACGCCAAAACTATTGAAACGATTTAAATGAAATTTAGTACAGAGATAGTTTAGAGCCTGAGAAAGGACATAGGCTACTTTTTATCTCGGGAGTATGTTTCCTAGGGATGACGCGGGCGAAGCTGCTGGCAGAAGCTAGTACAATATAATTATGTAAATGAAATCTACTAGTAAGTTTTGATAGTGACTGCTGTGTATCATGGTCTGGTAAATACTAATCAAAATATTAATGCTGCTCTTTGACATTGTAATGATCTATTTTTATGTGAATAAGTTAATAAAACAAGGTACATACAATATAAAAAAGGCTCAGTGAATTGAGAGGCTTACGTGCAATTAATATTACAGTAAATTATAATGATGACACTGTATGACTGAGCGTGATGTTTTGCAGGCTTTTTTATGAAATTTCCGTTAAAATTGACCGCCAAATATGAGGAAATTGGCGATATACTACGCTGTTGTATACACTATTATGTACACGGACTGAATAACTGCGTAGGTACCGCTGATGCTAAAAATAATATTGTTTAACTATCATTACGGATTCGATAAGCGAGCTTTATCATTTATAAAGCTGCTCCTGGTGCAATTTTATAGAACCGCTGGTGTTAGTGCTGAAAATTAAAAAAGCGAGGTTTAAACACCCATCATGAACGGAGACATTCACTGGGGTTTGACTGGTAGCCGACCGAAAAGGATGATGAAAAGAAAGCCTTTATTTTATTGAATTCAAATATTCAGTTGCCTATTTTTCCTGAAAATTTATTCAATGTTACATATGTTTTGTATTTGTATTTAGCGCTTAATAGCCGAATAGTGAATGATATAAAATAATATAAATCCCTTTTATGTGTCGGTTTCAAAATGTATAGTGTTATGCTTCTCAGAGTTTTAGTGATGAATTTATCAGAAGATATATGTAATTATATGTGTACGGAGTTGCGGACATCGTAAGTTAATTATAGGATTATAAATTGTAACTTTTTGTATGTATGACTATTGTATGTGCTCAAATAAATGCGGTTGAAAAAAGTTTCTGTTTCATTTAATTTGGTTTAAGGAAGGGAGAAGTAGGATAAAAAAGACTGCATAATTATTTTGAATGAGGTTTATTCATCTTCTAACATATTATATTTTAAATACTTAGATGACTATATATATATACGTAAATTAACAACTAAAAATTCCTAACTAAGTAAACCGTAAAATATGGCGTCCATAAATTCGTCCGCATCGTTGTCAACTGGAAGTGTGCCCAAAAGACTGGCGGCATTGCCTTGTTGTGTGGCAACGCTTATCCTCTGTCCAAGGTAGTGTCAACTAAGCTTTTAGGAAGTTTTTTAAGTAACGCATGAGCACTCGGGTCCCACGGTCCAAGAGTTTCAACCCCAAACGGCTTGAAAAGACAACTACTGGGTTATATTTCCGCCGTTTGAGGTTCTCAGCAGCCGTAGCGGCAGCGCCAGCACAGCACGAAGTAGGGATATGGGATGGCGCAAGAGTATCGACACAAGTATCTCCAATGGAAATAAAGATATAGATCCGGTCTTTTGTCATCGTCGTGTGCCAGGCCATTGGGTTCTAATTAAAATTTAATTAGAACCCAGCAACTACATATTTAATATAGCCGGAACGCTGCGCCGACGGTGAAATGAGCACGTCGGATGATGTCGTTAATATTCGCGTGACGCGCTGTGCGACCCGCGCTACGGTTACGTGACAAGCCCCGGTGACCGAGGCTGTAGACAACTTCGCCACAGTGACAGCGATGAAGAGAACAACAGGAAACGCCTGATGGGATGGAGCGAGATGGAAAGTAGTATCGTCAAACAAGGTGCTTATGTTCGACGACGGTCTTCTAACATATTATTTTCAATTTTTACTTATACATAGATATTCTAGGCATTCAACAAATTAAAATTGATTGAACTATATGTAAGTAGATACAGAAATAGTATCAGTTCCTAAGACAGACCCGAATACTTTATAGATTTTGGTATTGGATTGGATTGTAAATCTCTAGATGCTTTACACGGTGATGCAGCTAGCGCTATTGAAAATTTCAGTAACTCCATAACTTGGATGTTGGGGAATTAAAGTGTTGGGCCATGGATGTGATTTATCTAACCAAGTCTTTCTTCAATTTTGATCCCGAACCAGTCCACCTCAACCAGGGTATCGGGCTAAACAGGGCAACTGTCGACTCAGACTGTCACCCTGACCGGCTTTCAATTAGCTCACTATGCCTCTGGAAATGGTTACATCCTGGATAGCGAAGAACCGTCCTCCATTGCATAGCAACATCATTAGGAAGGTACACAGTTGCATTTACTTGGTCCTGCACCCTCATGAGGCAAAAACGTATATGACAAACAAATGTATTACCTACCCGATATGTCGACCGATTGGACAACGAACCTCTTGGTTTAATCTGGAACAGCTCCTTTGTATCACGATCTAAAGTACCAATGACCAACTCATAGACTGAAAATTTTTATATCGCACGCTATTTTTGTTGCATGTAGATTACATC
The DNA here is from genome assembly GCA_947578705.1 of Lacanobia wlatinum. Lineage (NCBI taxonomy): Eukaryota > Metazoa > Arthropoda > Insecta > Lepidoptera > Noctuidae > Lacanobia > Lacanobia wlatinum. The sequence goes on from OX388022.1 coordinate 35,014,319, forward strand.
GTCCATTCATGTTATCCTCGAGCCTGCGTAATTCTTGGTGGTGTTACCCTTTCTGCAGATGAGTCCTGCAGTCTCACCAGTAAGACGAGCAATCCCTGCATTGGCGAGCCTGATTAGCAGCTTTGTAATGGCATAAGAGCTCTGCCGCTGCAGCAGTACTCCGAAGCGGTGGAGTGCTGCGAAGTGGAAGGTGAAGTGAATGGCCGCGCGATCGGACATTGGTACCCAAAAAAAAACAACATTAGTATGGAGGTACAACCGGCCCACGGCGTATTTAGAGTTCAAGTCCCGGGTCAAAATAGATATGCACAGTGCACACCGCCCCGTTTATTAGGAAACAAAAATGAAAACCATGGCAATGGTTTAACGGTGACTAGAAAGCATAAAAAGCGCGAGCGAGCTCAAAATTTTAAGCATACCGACTGCCTCGTTTACTTAAGATATTGTTTTACTATACAATAATTACAGAGCGGCAGGATGTGCTTACTTCAATGAGGATATAAGCGCTACATGAAAGCACACGATGCTGTAATATTATTATTTGTTGGTCCTCTTGGCTACAGGGTAATTACGTTACCTATTTTTTCTAAACAGGTTTCAATTCGCTCTTCGCCAGGTCTCACTGACAAGGCTTCAGGCGGCTAGGCGCTAACCGAGTCGACTTGTAACTAAGTCCATTGTTTAGGGTTTCGGATGTTCGAGCCTTGAAGCAAGTTCATTCTGCCTGTATCTAAATGAACGGATCCCCCCAAAAAAAAATGTTGTTATACTGGCAATAGAAATACACATTCTGTGAAAATTTCAACTGTCTACCTATTACGGTTCTTGAGATACAGCCCGCTGGCAGACAGACGGACGCGCGGACGGACGGATGGACAGATGGACGGACGGATAGCGGAAGCATAGTAATAGGGTTCCGTTGGTATATATAGGATACCTAAGGTTAATGGTAGGATTAGTTCGGTACAATGCTGATGTCATCTAGACGAGGATCACAGCGGCTGTATTCCGGACCTGTATTGGAACTTGAGAGCTAAGATTTTCTGTTCTTTCCTGTGACTGGTATATCATCGAATATACAAGTCATAGGAGAGTTTGACCTCGAAATATTCCTAGCACAAAGCAGCTATGTCAGAACACCATTAACGACATGATAAATTGTAGCCCTGTGTTGGTTTTATTTCAAGGTTAAAGTGTTTTTGTTCTAATTCTGACGTCCTTTTTTCTTTAAAGGCTTGCACCTGCAGCTGTGCACGTCTCTCCTAAATCAAGGGGTTCATGGGTCACTGGAATGTGAGTCCTCTTTAAAACCTTGCTACCGCGCCATGAGTTTTTCTTTGGTCGTGACTTAATAAAAGCTGCATGGCATGGCATGGATAAGATCGAAGGTAAAAGATCAAATGGCGTTCACAGATTAGACGATCAGATCAGATACGAAAGTTTCCTGCTATTTCCTCTAACACCGCCCTACGCGTGCTAAAGACCGGGAGGAGTAGGTAGAGGATAGTGAGCCACATCTCAGAGCTGGACACTACAAACGGACACGACTCTCAGCCCTGAGGAGTACAACTGAGAAGAGAGAGAGTATGTTGGCGGGTAAACGCTCTTATAGAGATTTGCTGTAAATACTTTCCTTTTTTTGTGCGAAAAAATATTCAGTACTAGCTTCTGCAAGCGGCTTCGCCCGCGTGGTTCCTAGGGAACATGCTTCCGGGATATAAAGTAGCCTATATCCTTTCTCAGGCTCTAGACTATCTGTGTACCAAACATTTAAATCGGTTCAGTAGTTTTGGCGTGAAAGACCGACAGACAGACAGAGTTACTTTCGCATTTATAATATTATTAAGGATAAGTACACGACAAGATGAGAAGCAAGAAGTTGCACTTCTGTGGTGAGGCAGAGGCTAAAAGCTAAGAAGATTTCGAAGATCGGTTAACAACAAGGGCAAAGTGATTTGTATGATTGAACACCAGATTTTACTGTGTCTGAATTGGTTGTAAACTTAAAGTTGGAATGTGCATAGTTCAAAAAGTTTCTCATACATCATAGGTAAGTTCTAAGCACACTATCTATCTTGTTCGCAACCTTCCAAGTAGGTAGGTATAACTGATCGATTACTGTTCGAGTCAATACCAAAACATTTTGCTCGTGTAGTATGTTTGTATAGACCCACATTGGAATGATTTGTCGCAGGCTCGCCATGTAATACGGATTTTAAAACAAACTCGGCGCGCTGGTGCTAGGCGGCGACGTCGCGCGCGCGCGTGACCGCACGCTACGGCCGCTGCTCCCCGCATCCGAACTAAATTACTTTTAACATTAATAAACCATATTGCTCTAATTTACTTTACTTTCTCCTTCTTTTAATAAGCCCTTGGAAAAACTCCCGGGTAATGTGTACCAGTTGTTTTTTACGTCGCCCTGACGTCGGGCGGTTTTTTTCTGTTGCGATTTTTTGTGTATTTAATTGTTTAGTGAGAGCAATATTGACACAATGGACACGATGGATGATAAGGACAGAGCACAGGCCATGCTACTGGCAGAGGAGGAGATCGCCAGGGTACGTACTGACGCGTGGTATGTGGAACGCACGCTAGCGTTCGTGCTGCGTTACAGCCGATATTTATGACTTGCGACCGTCGTTTCCACACATACTTTAGAAAGTAGGAAACTTTTGAAGGCAACCATAAAGATTTTAATTTGATTCGCTCTCATAGACGTCATCGATGTTTGACGCAACTCAAGTGGTTGTTACTTATGATATCTAATCAGAAAAGCAGTTTAGAAGTAATAAATACTATTTGGAAAAACAGACCAGACTTCACTCTTATTAACACAGAATCAGAAAGAGTTAGCATGTTGAGGTGCTTATTTAATTACGATTTCAGAAAACCTCGTTTCCACCACGATGAACGCTTAGTAAAGTAATGATTAATAACTTATCTATTTGAAACTGCTTCTAAATTGTATGTTCGAGGCTATATCTTGAGAAACTACAATTTATCATGCTAGCCCATTAATAATTTTTTCACGATTTTTTTTTTCTGCTACTTGCCGTGAAGCTAAGAATCCGTTAACTTTTAAGCAACAGTAACGCAGGACAGAGTGTCAGTCAATAGGTATGCATCCTTCTTTGAGAGTTGATACAATGTGAACTTTAGGAAGCAGATTCTGTTTATAAAATACTCTTTTCTTTTACTATTTTCATTTAATAAGTGCATTAAATTGGCTTCTACGAGAGTCGATAGTTATGTAGGCAAAATGAACTCAAACTCAAAGCACATCATCATGATCATGATGATGTGATGATTTAAATTAGCGTAGTATGTAGGTCCCAACAGTTATTGTAAACATACCTACGTACATAAATGTGACAACAATTTAGAAAGACATGTGCACGTTAGAAGCGTCCAGGAGAGAGGGATACTATAAACGTTTTTGGGTTCCGCACCTCTATAGGGAAAAATGGAATCCTTAAAGGATCACTCGTCGTGTCTGTCTGTCCACCTGTCATAGCAGGTTTTCTTCGAATCAGTTCAGTTGACATTCGGTACACATATAACCTATTGTAACCCAAACACGACCGCGTAACGAAAATAAATAAATTTTGAAAATGGAAGAACCCCATTTTCAAAATTTATTTGGGGGAAAAATCATAAAATTTAAAATATTTTTTTTCTACTCTAGCGTGTGACCTATCAAATCAAAAGGCTAATCGTAAGGGTCTCAAAAGGATTTTTTTTATAATTTAATGTTTGAATTTTTTAAGCGTGCCTTCAGGGTCAAATCCGAAACTATAAGGAATATTAAAAAACACTGAAAGGAGTCTCGAGCCCGATTTTGATGAAAACTCTAATAACTTCGGAGTATTCCACTCCGAAGTTCAGGGATTCGGGGGGATAGATGAAAATTGACCATTCACCCCCATCTTATCCCCGAAACTAAAATGAGCCAAAAATTCCAAAAAAATACAGATAAAGCTTAAGCTGGCCAGGGGGCTAAAAAGGCCACTTTAGGAGAATCATAATATTAATCACGCAACAATCTGTCTAATTTCATTTTCATCTTTATCGCTACTTACGAATTAGGTTCAAGGTTGGTCAAAATCACGCTACCCGTCACTGTCAAATGTTCCCACATTTGACAGTGACGGGTAGCGTGATTTTCTTTCTGATTCTGCTAAGGTGGCCTTTTTAGACCTGCAGGTAGGCTATTTAAACCTCCTCAAATAATCACATCTATTCAGCCAGTCTATTCTGTCAACATGTCACCGTGCAATCTTAGCTGGAGTGAGCATGAAGTGAGCTGTCACTCCATCATAATATATTTGTATGGATTGCCAGCTTACTGCATGTTTAATTTACGCAAGCTAACACGGTAAAAGTTAGAGGTGTATTCCATTGTTCCATCGCGATTATTTAGCCGAACGAAATTTGTAATTAGGAAGTTAGAATCTTAGAGAATCTATAAAAAAGCCAGGATTGTAATCATTGCAATCCTAGCTTTTTTATGTTACTTTAATTGTATTCGTATATTAAAAAGAAAAAAGTTAAGAATTTTATTTTCATAATTTCTATACCTTCATGGAAGTGTGTTATTTAAAACGGAAAGTTTTTATGTTAACACTTTGTTAAGATTTTTTTTGCCTTTAAAAAGTTTATTGGTAGCAGATTTTGGCTATACTGTATAAAACAGAATAGACAATCTTTGCTCGTAGCTTTTGTATTATTTACACTAATACCTCTAACATTAACAGTCATTACAAAGTTGGTTAAGTCTTACGACTTCCAACTTGTCAAAAATAGCATGGTAGTTGACTCTAAACCATGATTTGAACGAACGAGTGAAGAGTTAAAAAAGCTCCGCAGCATGTAACTGAATCACGGTAACGAAACCATAGCGCGAATTTAAACGAGGCAACGCCATCTATCGAGTTAGACGGAACTATGATTTTCTGATAAGAACAAAGAAAAATGTATATTTTGGGCAAAATATGATATAAAAAATATACAGAAATACAAACAATATTTTTTTATGCTATAATTATGCTTTCTAGTTACTTTCATGGCATTATTATTCCTGGTGGATAATATACTTATGAAGAAGTAATAGCGAACATGCGATATTTCCATTTTTGCTTTCATTTTAAAGAACTCCATTTAAAATAGACCAGTAAGTAAATAAAAACACTTTAATTTATTGCCAAAAATTGTTTTTAAACTGACAGTTTAAATTTTCGCGCAAAAACGGACGATGACGTCACTCCTGTCTGTCACTGGTCAAGAACTGTCATGAATGAAAGTCATAGAGCAAGATCCCAGTGCTCCCAGAACTTACTTATTTTCTCAGTAACAAAATGTGTGGAATAGGATAGTGTTAGTATTGTAGGTACTTTGAACATTCGCTTGGCAACCGCCAATTTGTAAGTATCATCATCAGATGCTAGCTATAAAACGACTAAATCATTTTCACGATTTTTCTTAAATATTTAGTAATATTTCAATAACTAATTAGTCATAGTAATAATGTAAGATCTGATCGCTATCTCCACTAAGAATTGAGATTCTATTCACAAGGCAAAGCTGTCATTTGTATATAGTTTATTTACTAAGTATAAAAAGAAATCTGCAAAACTAGACGTTTGAAATATGTCTTACACACACGTCACTAAAAAAGAAATTGCCCGTTGGACGGAGCTAGCAGATATGTATGCTTACGTTGTAATTACACTGGCACTACTCTATCCAAATATTTTGTTACTGCAAAATGAGTAACGTCTGGGAGCCCTGGGATCTTGGACTAATAAATTAACAGGAGTTTCGTCACCAGACGCTGATTGGTGCTTTAAAACACGTTCCGTTTCACGATACTTTTGTAAATATTGTTAAAAATCAATATTAACTGGAATAAAAACGTTGCACTGGCCCTTTTTTACGATTTTTTTTTACATTTTAGGCTTCATTGGAATTTATGCTAATACTGTAATTCTAAAGTACATACATATAAATAAAAATGAATCGCCGGAATCTATATATGTGCATAACTTCGTAACGAGTGACCAAAATTGGATAAATCTTTTTTTTGTGTTCGTAACTGTCAGGGCGAGGAATATAAAATCATAAAATAGTGTAGAAAAAAGGTCTATGGTATACGTCAGATACCCGTGCAATAATAGCCTTCAAATTTGTCGCAAAGTGCTGCGCGGCAGCAGCGCGACAGCCGCGCGACACTTTGTGTTTATTATTTGTATGGATTAACAAAGCAGCGCGACAGCCGCGCTGCTGTTGCGCTGCTGCCGCGCGGTACTTTGCGACAAATTTGAACGCCCTATCGGTCATTGACCCAAATATATTTATTGACTTTCATAATTTCAAAAACAGAAATAATGACATAAAACTGTCCTGAATCGACTTCTATCGTGAACCTTTACGTTCTCTAGTAATGAAAAACGCTTCATAATTTATTGTTCGAGTATCTACGAAGGGATATAGGGAATGGTCAATGTACTTTATTGCACGTTTATATAGTGCCTACCATACTTAACATTAATGAGGCCCCTTTACGTGAATTTGCGACAAAACAAACCTATTCTATGGTATTTTTAGGGTTCCGTAAAAAAAACGGAACCATTATAGGATCACTCGGGTGTCTGTCTGTCTGTCCGTCCGTCTGTCACAGCCAGTTTTCTCCGGATCCACTGGACCGATTCTGTTGAAATTTGGTACACATATGGACTTCTGTGACCCAAACACGGACGCGTTACGTAAATTATTATTTTTTTTAGTATGGGGGTCACTTTTAGGGGTCAAACAAGAAAATTAAATAAAAAGTTTTTTAAACAATATCGTGTCACATATCAAATGAAAGGGCTTACTGTGCGGGATTTAATTATATTTTTTCATAATTTTAAAATAAATGGTTTAGAAGTTATTCAAGAAATTAGACGAAAAATGACCCTTGTCTCCGAAACTACTGAGCCTAAAATTTAGAAAAAAAAGGAGATAATAGATCTTTACCTAAAGATTACAGGGAAACCTATTAGAAGTCTGTATTGTTAAAATTACATGTTAAAAATTTAAATTCGTTCGGAACCCTTTGCACGCGAGTCCGACTCGCACTTGGCCAGTTTTTTAATGAAAATAGGTGCGAAGTAGATTTATTTAAAATAAACATGTGCAAAATATATTACTTACATAGCTGTTTTTCCCAAGGAAATATTTTTTTTGTTTATTATAACTCATAACCGTTATTTTTCTTTTTTTACGATATATTGTTATTGGTGTATGGGTTCTAGCTAAAATATAACTGCTCAGGTCGCTCTTCGAGGTTAACCAACGCTTGTCGAGGTATATATTGTATATGTCGGCGTATAATCGCCGTCGTTGTTGAAATCACACATAATTTTCAGCAATATATCCAGACAAACAGTAAAATGCAATAGTTCAAGGTTATAGGTAGCAACAAAGAAATACTTTACTTGAGTCCAAGGTGTTTATTTCAGGAACAGTCAAAGTTTTAAGAATTATCTTAAATTATCGGCATTACATCGATTTTTATACACAGAAAATGACAAGAATGAAGTTGGCAGTGGATGTTAAAATTACAAAAAAATGGCGGGAAACGTTAAAGAGGAAGGTAACAGAATAAATCTTTATGGTTTTAACTCAGACGGTAGATAAACATTTGAAATAAATAAGTAAAACGGAAACGGTCAAGCAAATTCTTATTTAAATATAACTGGATGCTAAATGAACTAAAATGAAGCTACCTATCAAATTAAAGCCTTATTAAAAATCCAACAGGAACTTACAATATTTCTTTAAAGAATAACAGGATATAGCAATATTTAAAATAAATAAAAAGGAAGTTATCAAGTTAAATACTTATAGAAACTGAACAGGATGTTACAATTTTTTTGTTATTAAGACGGAAACGCTAACATTAATCCAATTCAACATGGAAGTCAAATTAAATAGAAGATAATCATTAAAACAAGCAAATACGTACCAAATAATGGTTTGGCGCCCATTTATACATACATTCCGATACACTATAGTCCAGTAACTTTATAATATTCAAAGTTTGAGTGAAATCCGGTAGTTCTGATTTATTGCAGACTTATGGCCCAATGAATACCCCAAGTTTGTGACCTCGAGCGCCGAAGGCAACTTTGTCAAAAATTTGAAGATCTGGATTTTTTTCAGATTTTGGCTTTTATAACCCTAAAAGACTAGTTTTTGATGGTACCTTTTAAGCTTTTTTTAAGTAGAGTAAAGGACGGTGAAAAAAAAATACTAGCTCCGTCAGCTATATATTAAATATTAATCGAAACATCTAACAAAAATAAGCATTTTTAATTAAGACTCATAAAAAAATATCCCCGAGGTCATTACATAAAACTGTATTAGTCCGTCGCGTAGTCGAGGGTTATTTGTCTTGACGGACAGCGCCGTTATCTACCCTGGTCACATAAGAGAGTGGAACCAGCGAGAGATGTCGTGCGGTTTCCACAGGGTTCGGTTCTGGAGCCGCTCCTGTGGGACATCGGCTACGAATGGGTGCTGCGCGCCGCCCTCGGCAGATTATATATGATACGGCAGTTGGGTCTCGAGGTGGCCCTACACAACTCCAAAGCCATGTACTTCCATAGTTCTCGGAACAGTCCAGGCCACCATCGGGATCGCAAAGAACGGTAGGAGGGGGTTCACATCGGCGTCGGGTTGACGGTAACGTACCTGAGTCTCGTCTTCGATAGCCGGTGGAACTTCGTCGAGCATTTCCGACGTTTGGCTCCCAGACTGGGGCAGGCCGGGGCTGCCTTCAAGCAGCTTCTGCCCAATCTAGGGTATCCAAACGCCTGCTACCGGAGGGCTTTACGCGGGGCTCTTGAGGTCCATGGCCCTTTATGAGGTGCCGGTGTAGGCGCTTATTTTGAGGTGGCGTCCAGCCCGATACCTAAACGCGTCCCAGAGGGTCACGGTCATTCGGCTGGCCCGGGGATGCCGCATGGTCTCCGACGAGGCGGCGAGCCTCCTTGCCGGACTGCCACCATGGGATCTGGAAGCGAGAACCCTCGCGCTCGTTTATGAGTGGCGCGTGAAGGCGCTACGCTGAAGCGAGACTACTGTGCCGCAGCACGACGGGCTGAGCTCCGGCAGGACCCCATGGCGGTATGGAGACAGCGACTATCGCAACCCAGCGTTGGGCTCCCCACGATTGTGGTAACTACGGTTTCCTATTTTGTTTGTCTTTATTAGCTGTAAGTCCTCCATCTACTAAATAAATAAATAAGTCCCCTCTTTGAGGAGTGGCTAGAGCGGCGCCACGGCATCCTCACTTTCCACCTGACGCAGATACTCACCGTCTGTTTTGGATTCGGCGAGAGGATGCGCTCGGTCGCCAAAACTGCGAGGGTCACCCGGAGGACACGGTGGAGGTCTGCTCTGCTTGGGTGGAGCACCGTGTCCTCGCGCCCCAGCCTCCGCAACTGAAGAAGATGCCCTGGGCGTCGGGAGTCGCGCAGGGCGTTTCCCGGCCACCATAGGCGCGGACCTGCGGACGGCGAGTGTTGGGTGGCTGGTCGTCCGATCAGAACCAGGGGGTCGACTCTTTAAGCCCGAAGTCCGTAGAGTTGGCCTTAATTACGGGCGTTTTCTACTCTTTCAAAAAAAATGGAAATAATATGATGATAATTAGTCTCAAATCCAAACTAAGAATGAATGAATGAATTCACTCTTAGTGGTTAGGTGACACGACCCCCAGGCCCGTGTCGACAGCGCATTGTGTTCCACGCGCGCCTCAAAGAGATGTCAGCACAGTAGTGGCTAGAGCCAGTGCCTGGCAGGGTTGCGGAATTTGTTTGAAAGAGTCACCGCGGCCCTGGGACGCAAAGGGCGTTAGGAGGAACACGGATGCGTTTTAGTCAGTAAGAGTCTGGCACTCCCTTCTGCTCCGCTCAGAGTGGGAGGAGTCATTTGATGATTTCCCATCCTTATAAAAAAGGTATCTACCCTGAGTAAAATACGGGGCCCGAGCTCAATAACACTGTCTTTTTAGGAACAAACTTGTGTCTTTTGAGAGCAAATAAACATTCCAGGTATACGAGGTCGAAGTTTAATTACACATATGTGTTGATAAACGATGATGAGAGAGGATTGAACGCATTGAAGCATTCAATCATTCATTGCTCATGCAACACAGGGAATCGTACTTTGGGTTGCTGCGCCCACGTAATGGTTGTAAAATGGTTTTTGAGCCTGGCAAGATATGAAGAGAATATCCTCAGAGCGGCTCTCTTCTTGGACTCAATAAAAGATCATGATTTTAATTAAACACTTCTTTTTAGGGTTCCGAAAAAAAGGAACCCTTATAGGATCACTCGGGTGTCTGTCTGTCTGTCTGTCTGTCCGTCTGTCACAGCCAGTTTTCTCCGGATCCTCTGGACCGATTCTGTTGAAATTTGGTACACATATGGACTTCTATGACCCAAACACGGACGCGTTACGTAAATTAATAAATTTTTAGTATGGGGGTCACTTTTGGGGGTCAAAGTAGAAAATTAAAAAAAAAAGTTTTTTGAACAATATCGTGTGACATATCGAATGAAAGGGTCAGTGTCAGTCAGGGTTATAATTATATTTTTTTCATAATATTAAAATAAATGATTTAGAAGTTATTCAAGAAATTAGATAAAAAATGACCATTCCCCCCCCTTATCTCCGAAACTACCGAGCCTAAAATTTTGAAAAAAATGGATATAATAGATCTTTACCTAAAGATTACAGGAAAACCTATTAGAAGTCTGTGGTGTTAAAATAATTTGTTAAAAAAATTAAATTCTTTCGGAACCCTTTGCACGCGAGTCCGACTCGCACTTGGCCAGTTTTTTTTTTTTCTTATAAGTTTATAACGCAGTTATTGAGTTTCTTTTGTAAATTGTTGCTTGATTCAATAATGCAAAGTAAGTTTAACCCATTCGACCTTAAATAAATAGAGAACCTATGGACAGAATTTGATGCACTTGGCACAGAAGAACATGGCTGTGATACCTTCCAAACAAAAGCTGTAGCGGACTCGGGTGTGCCGTCCACACATTTTTGCCTACGATCATTTTCTACAATTTGAGATTAGTTTTTTTTTTTTACTATTGATAGGCGCACGTTTGACTACTATCTCACCTGATGGTAAGCGATGATGTGGTCGAAGATGGAGCACGCTTGCTTAGAAGTAACCTATTCACTCTTGACTTAAATACTCCCAGGTTATAGCTATCAGGAAACACAGACTCCGGCAGGGAATTCCACTCCTTAGCTGCACGCACTATGAATGTGTTCCCAAAACGTTTTGTGCGCGTGGGTGGGATGTCCACCATGTACCGGTGGCGCATCGCCGTTCGTCTTGTGGTCCAATGATGGAACGGACTTGGCGGAATCAAATTATGCAATTCCGTCGCATATTCCCCAAAATGCAACCGTTAGAAAACCGACAGGCTAGCAACTCGTCGTCGATGCTCAAGACTTTGGAGCTTCGTCGCGACGAGAGTATCATCGCCGATGATCCTCTTGGATCGTTTCTCAATTGACTCAAGGGCATCAACCTGGTATCTGGCAGATCCGTCCCAAAGATGAGAGCAGAACCATACATGATCGAACTTGCACTTGATAGAGTTTGAGCAGCTGTTCCGGCGTGAAGTACCGTCTCACCTTTGCTAGGATCCCCAACTTCTTTGCAGCCACTTGAGCTTTTGCCTCTATGAAAGGGCCAAAATTGAGGGTAGATGTTTATGTAACCCCAAGAAGCTCAATTTGGTCGGTTATCGGCACAGTTGCACCTCGGAAAGATGGAGCTGGATGGCATTGGCTCCTTTTAGCGGAAAATAGATACGCTTGGGTTATAGCGGCATTGAACTTGACCAGATTGGCATCGCTCCATTTTGAGACAGCCTGTAAGGACACGTTTAAGCGCTCAACCATAGCCTCCCGGCCCAACCGTTTCCGAGATAAAGCCTTTCAAAGTTTATCATTTTTTCGAACTTCGCAATATTTTAGACGTGACTCGAACAACTCTAGCGGGATGTAGTTTCAAAAATGTTGTAGGGTCGGCAAGAAGCCATTGATGTACATGGTCGAAAAAAAATCCTTTTAAACATCCGGATTTTTTTTTGAGCACGGACAGCATTTGCTTCTTCCCTAAGCCAAAGAATTAGGATGTAGAGTCACACACAACCACTAAAGGCATGGATGAAGAGAAAAAGCTCTGGTTACAATGAAAATTTTGAAGAGCTGATGCTGGACATGATCTGATGCTTTGCCTCTTCCACATTTTTGGAACTAGATCTCGCTAGAGTTGTTCGAAAAATGTATTATTAATTTTGAACAGCTTTATCTCGGAAACCATTATCTACAGAGACAATTCTAGTCTAATATTGTAGCAAATTTAGTTTACTTTAAAAACGTTCTAAGAAGGTACTGTCAAAAAGTAGCCTTTTACGGTTATAATCCCCAAAATAAAAAAAACCTGAAATGTTCGCGGTTTTTTGTATTTTTCATAAAGTTGTATTCGGCTTTTGAAGTCACAAACTTGGTTATTTATTGGGCCAACATCATGAACATGTCTGCAAAAAATCAGAACTACCGGATTTGGCGCAAATTACCCCGTACTTTCAGGGCGACAAGGTAAATGGACTACTAGTTATCATTTGAATACCTTTGACGGTGGTGGTCAGAAGCTTAAAATCTGACACCAGCTGTCAAGGGCCACTTAATACCCAGTTAGCCTGCCTTGTGGAAGTCAGATGGGCTTTCATTCCTTGAAAAAAACACCGGTAGCACTCCGGGAGTGCCGGCAGAAGTGAAAACATGTAAATAATACATCCTTACTGTCGCGGTCACATCATAGACAAACCACCGACAACAAAATAAACAAAAAGACACTGACGTGTGGCCGCGACAGCGACTGTCAGTGACAGATGTCAATCTTGACACAGTTCCTGACATAAACAAAACGAACCATAAAAACAACAAAAAATAACGTTGTGTTTAATTATAAGTACAAAAATACTATCATTTATGAGGTAGAATACAATGTTTATTTATTGCGCTATCGTACACAAATATGACAATTTACATGTTATTATTCATAATATTATATCGTTATTTATTTATATATTACATTAATTTTTATCTCTTAGAAAAATCAACTTTCATCCATAATTTCGTAATTCCGTAATTTCGTATCCTTGGATACGCGTGGCACGCTGTACATAAACACAGACGGACATTCGCGCAAGCGCCCAGTGCCGCCTAAGCGGAGCAGCACACTCAGGCACGGTAGAAAGAGTGGGAGATACTAGTTCCTCTCCCTTCCCCTCGATCTTACGCTTTTTCGCATCACGTGACCCTGACGCGAGTCCGTCTTACGCTTTTTCGATCAGGTCACGTGTCCTGACGCGAGTTTAAGATTTTATACCCATTACAGAAAAAGTGCTCAACGCCGCTAAAGAAGTTTTCACTTCAAAAAACTACTACTGAGCTGCATTCGGTTAAATTGCAAGCCTAAATCCATACTTTAATATTATAAATGCGAAAGTAACTCTCTGTCTGTCTGTCTGTCTGTCGCGCTTTCACGCCAAAACTACTGAACCCATTTAAATGAAATTTGGTACAGAGATAGTCTAGAGCCTGAGAAAGGACATAGGCTACTTTTATCCCGGGAGTATGTTCCCTAGGGACCACGAGGGCAAAGCCGCTGGCAGAAGCTAGTGATAAATAAATGACATTTATTTTGCGAATAGGTTACAAGTAACTCTTTTAAACGTCAATAATTTTCTGTCATACTAATCTAGATGAGGCCGGTGTTTCCTAGCTGACTACCCTGAGAAGAAACACCGAAACAAACTCAGAGGTCATTAGTCTCTTTTAAAGGCCATACTACCAATAAATAACATATGGACACACACTTCCCTCCCCACTCGCGCGCACTGCGGTGTTTATTATATAGCTCCGTATTGTAAATTCGGAATTCGCGTTGTGTGTTTATTTTAAGGCTTGTGAATTGTTCCTAGCGGTGCTATAGTGTAGTAAGTGCGTGTTTTGTAAGTTTTTCAAAGAGTCTGTTCATTTATTTACTGGTAATTAGTCAATTTCTCCAGCTTTCGGTAAGTGCATTTATTTTTCTTGTGTGTGGGTAACGCGAAATAACTTAATCGATTGATATCTATTTGTTTAGTTCTTTTGATATTTTTTAATTCATCCGTGTTGTTATAAAGTAATTCATGATGTCAACAAATGATGACCCTCCAGATCGTGGCGGAGATATATTTCGTCGAAATACAAAAACCCAAAGGTCGCCCGTGGCGACCTCCGCTAATTCGAAACGCTTGTTCAGCGAAATGTCTCCATCATACATTTCGCCCGATGATAGGTCAAAACGGGTTCATCAAACTTTCGAAACCGTGGAAAAATCCTCGCCGATTTTAAATTTCAGTAATGTGAGCAATACCGATTACTGCGACTTAGTTTCCGAGGCGTCAGCCTACCTGTCAAAAATTAACGACTTAGTCAATGATCAGGGCTCTCGCATTAACGTAGCAAATAAATCTGCCATTATGGATATGACACAGCGTGTCACGGCCATCGTTTCTATGCTGGCCATAAAATTATCATGCAACGAAACGAAGTTAGCCAATACGGAACGCGAATTAGAAAAAATCAAGTCGAATAACTATGTCAATCCCAATCCTGTCAATAATAATAATAACAATTGTAAAATTTCGTATGCGGACTCGTTGAAACTACGCTTGCCAAAAGTAGCTCCAGCAATTATGGAATCCCGTCCACCATTGCCGTGTGTGGTGGCTTATCCGACCGCAGCTCGATCAGCTGATTATAGCACTTCGTCCGCGACAAAACAAGCGCTTATGAAAGCAATTAAGCCCTGTGATGACGGTTTTCAAATTGTAGGCGTGAAAAAAACCGCGAAATCCGGTGTTGTTCTACGTGTCGCTAGTGAACATCAGCTTAAAAAATTGGAATCCGTGGACGCAATTTAGGCCGCTGGTTTACGACTAGAAAAACCAAAAGGTAGACGCCCTCGAGTATTAGTTAAGGATGTACCATCTTCAATGGATGATGGCGCTTTTCTGATCGCGCTATACCGCCAAAATATTAAAGATGAGCTTCAAATGAAAGAGGATGACTTTATTAAGTCTACTAAAATTATCCGTAGGCGCTCGTTAGACAACGGTCGTAAGTGGATAGGCATCGGAACAGGAAGAATATCAAAACGCGCGCTTACGTCCAAGGTAGTTCAGCTGGATTGCAAGGCGCGAGCCGGAATTTATGTTGCGCGTTCTTCGAGCTTTACTGTAACATCTATATGTAATCTCATGACGCCCCATTGCGCTGTGGCGGAAGTATCACCACCTACCTTTAAGGTTTACGTTGTGAGCTGCTACTTTCAATATTCAGACCCAGTTACTCCACATATACATAATCTCCGTCACGTCTTGCGGTCGCTCGCGGGCTGCAAAGTTATAGTAGGTGCTGACGTGAATGCATCTTCTTCCCTGTGGTATGGCAAAGTTCGGGCCACTGATTACGAACGACGTTGTGCCGTTGAAGATTTTATTGCTGAGATGAACTTATCAATTCATAACACCCCAGACGCACCGCCTACTTTTTGTAGCCAAATGGGCGAATCTTGTATTGACGTCACACTTTCCAGTGCAGACGTACGCTTGGATAGGTGGCGTGTTCTTCCTGACGCGTCTTGTAGTGATCATCGCCTGATCGTGTACGAATTTGTTCCTATGTTTACTCAAGGTTCGTCACACTTAATTGGGAATTTTAGATATAAAAGTAGGGGCGCGAATTGGGAATTCTTTAGCTCACTTTTTACTTGTCATGCCAAAGACTTCACTCGCGATGGACTGTCAGCTGAGGAAAGTGCTGAGATAATGTCAGACACCTTCACTTACTGTGCTGACATTGCTATTGGTCGCGCATCTATGACCAATATTCGTAGATGTGATTGGTGGAATGACTACCTTGTTGAACAACGTAAAAGCTATCGCAGAGCGCGCAGACAACTTAATAAGCTTAAAAAACGTAAGGTTATCGGGGACCCCCTTAATTTTGCTTTAAGTACTTTTAGAGTTGCCAAGTCGCGCTACAGAGCATCGGTTGAAAAATCTAAGGGTAATTTACTCCGGAAAATTGTTGATAAACTTGATAAGGAGGGTCCGTGGTCTCCTTTGTACCACGAGTTCAAGGCTAATAGATCTGTCGACCTTGCGTACGTTCAGAACATTAAAGTAAATAATAAACATACCACCGTCGTTGAAGAAACAACTGATGTTTTGCTTAATTCTCTAATACCAGACGATTCATCAGTAAATGATAATGAATACCACCAACAGATTAGAGCGTGGGCCGCGGTGTCACCTGAATCACCGGAGTCAGATCTTCCATCCACTGACGAATTCATAAACGTTGTCAAGAGACTACCTCTCAAAAAATCATCCGGTGAAGATAAAATATCTAATAGAATGATTATAGAAGCGTGTAAAACAGCGGGCGACGCGATCTTATCCGTATATAACCGATGCATTGCAGAAGGTATTTTTCTATTGGTAAATCCACAGTCGACGCGGCTCTCTCTGTCCGTAAAATTGTTAACTTATCGGAACATAAATACGTGGTTGGAATCTTTCTCGACATATCTGGCGCTTTTGATAACGCATGGTGGCCGATGCTACTACTTAAAATGAAAAGCCGTGGTTGCTACAAAAATATCTATAATCTGATTCTTTCGTATTTTCTAAACGGCTCCGCGAAACTCAAACTTGGACATCATTCCATTTCTAAGTCTCTAACCATGGGATGTCCTCAGGGCTCAGTTATCGGTCCATATGTATGGAATTTTGGCTACGATGATTTCCTCGCGCTTCCGCTCCCATGCGGCTGTTCATTAACCGGTTACGCAGACGATGGCTTACTGCTCATTGAGGCAAGCACTCGGGCGGGACTCGAGAACTTGGCTGACACATGTCTACGTTTAATACCACAGTGGGGCGATCGAAACCGTCTGACCTTTGCACCGCATAAAACCTATCAACTTATTTTAAAAGGGAACCTAAAATCCTGGCCTAGTATTAAATTTAATAACGTACCCGTTAAAAGAAAAGAATCCGTGTGCTACCTCGGTATGCTACTAGAAAGGAACTTTTCATTTATTGATCATATAAAAACAGTAGGTGAAAAAGCAAAAAAGAACTTCTACGCCTTGACGAGAATATCCAAAGCTACTTGGGGTCTCTCATTTCAAACCTTAAAAACTATCTATGGGGCTACTTACTTGGGTTGTATGTGCTACGGGGCACCTGTCTGGGCTGACAGGGCCACCATAGGGGCGGTACGCCGTAAATTGCTGCAAAGCCAGCGTTTGGCTTTGATATTCTTATGCAAGGCGTATAGGACGGTTAGTACTGAAGCCTTACCGGTGCTGGCGGGTGTTCTCCCAGTCGATCTAGAGGTGCAGCGGCGTGCTGCAATGTACTACTACGCTAGAAAGATCACGGACCCAGAGTTTTTACCGCAACGCGACCGTGCTAAGATCTGTAGATTACTAAAACCCCAGACTGACGTCTGGGAGGAACTTTTATCCGAATGGCAATGTAGGTGGGAAAATTCCATTAAAGGCCGACACCTCCACCAGTTTTTTCCATCCGTTCGTGAGCGGCTGGATAGGACATGGCTGGAGGTGATCATTGTGTTGCCCAATTTCTCACAGGTCATGGCAACTTTAAGAGTAAATTATTTTCCTTTAGGCTTGTGGCCTCGCCTTTATGTCAATGTTCTACAGCCGACTATGAATGAGTGTATTCTTTGGCAAACTGAACGTAATATTATGTTAGATAGTATTCAGGTTACATCTGGAGTAGTTTACTACACGGACCTTGTAGAAACCAGAACAAATTTCCGTGCTTTCAGGCGATTTTGCCATACCTATTACTGGAATCAAAAGTAGCTCACAATTTAGGACCCATTAGTTTTTAATTAATATATAATCCGTGGTGCTTGACAACTGGACTTAACCCAGTTGTATATGTCCCTTGGTGCCTATTGGCCTAGCTCTATTCTGTCTCCTGCTTGAAAAGGAGGGAAGTGGAAATTATACATATATTTATTTTCCTACTCCTCCGCTGTACTTTTCTGATTAAATTCGTTGCAGGATCCAAGACAGTTAAATCGTTTCTCCGGGACTCGTCGAGCTTCATTGGCTCGGCGTTTTTCTGGTGGTCGCCACTGTTGATTCTGGCTTTCAGGAGTTGCAGTGGTTGGGAATGTGTGGCGGGCTTGTCCCAAAAAAAAAAAAGTAACTCTTTTAAACGTCAATAATTTTCTGTCATACTAATCTAGATGAGGCCGGTGTTTCCTAGCTAACTACCCTGAGAAGAAACATTGAAACAAACTCAGAGGTCATTAGTCTCTTTTAAAGGCCATACTACCAATAACATATGAAAAGCAGAATGAATATGGCATGCCCCATATCGCTATGTTTATCGTTCAGGCCTACTTGTTAATTAGCGAAGTACGATCTCCGGGATCTATCAGGAAGTTGCAATTCACAATGCACTGAGTAATTGGCAGAAAATGCTGCATCAAAACCCACTACGGTTTACAACCATGTCATCATAATGGTATTGTCGAATAACCCATTTGTCACTGCTATGAAGACCTTTTGTGAGATCCAAATGTAATCAAGATGCTATTTTAGAAATTGCACAACCAGACAAAATGTGTATTGGGTGATTATTCCGACTTTGTACACTAGACACCTTTTCATTCACAAGGGACCAAATAAATTAAAAATAAATAAACAGTTACTATTTCTTTACAGCTATTCTAGTTAGACCCCTCCAGACACTTGTAAAAAAACACAAAAGTATTGGTCGTAGAAAGTTTAAATTTGGCATGTAGGTTTCTTGGCGAAGGCAGGGGAGCACTAAGAGAGAATTTCCCCGGGCAAAAGCTAGTAGCTACACATAAGCAGAATAATTTCGGCCCTCGGTTTGGTTCCACGAGGGATTGTTTTTCAAGCACCCCTTATCTGATTATCTTAGTTCTTATAACAGTACAATAAAATGTCTGACTTGTAAGAAAATAATAGCTTTTGGCAACCTTGTCATCGAGTTTGTTTTGAATAGTTTCTGAGGCACGATGCTCGGAGACTGGCTATCTAGGTTCATATGTGACTTATATATGTTATACTGAGAACACTATTTCGAATTAGTGATGTTAGACATTACACTTCTAGTTAATGTGCCATAGCAATGTTTCGTTTAAGTGTGTATAGGATTATAACTTGCGATAGAGGGTAATACTCGGACTTTGACAACAATAAGAGGATGTGTTACTTGTCTATAATGATTTACCTACATATTTATACCCAATGTTTTTTTTATTTTTTATTTGTCAATAGAGCCAGTTCCGACTATTCTGCCATTGTCACGTCGTGACGGCAGCACAGATTGGCCGGCCGTTAAACTTTGTACCCGTTACATAGTACGTGGTAGGTGTTAGCACTACAGTTTGTTTAGGCTTCAATGCAGTCACGCCAAAAGAGAACACCTTACGGCTCATCCTTCTAGCTTTGATAACAGGGCGACAACCCTCCGAAACCTGGATATTCTTGATAACTTCAATCTCTGACCACTCAACCAGTATGTCTCTAACTATATGTATTCGTGTTATATTGAACTGTGAGATGGCGACGATAGTTAGGTTGCGTCAAAATTTGACTATGGATGAATCTGTTGGCATATGCCAATTACAAATTTTCGCAAATCTTGTCGGGATTTTAGCAAGCGGCGGCATACCAGTGAGCCTTTTACGATTTGTGGTCTCCGTATCTATACTAGGGTCTTGTGAAATACTTCGGTGTTATAGGAGAGACATATAGTCAACCCGAGGGAAAGATCGACCAATTTATTCGGGGCTTGACCCCCATCAGGGGGCTTTTTGGACATTATTATGGCTGATTATGGGTAAAAAGGGACAGTAACAACTATAAAACAAACCTTGAACCAACACCACAAACACAAAGAACAGTTTCTATCAAAATTCACACAGAATAAGTTCACTAAAATCGAAAACAATCACAGCACTGACAAAATCACATGTTTAGCTTTCACCACTACCAACAGAAGTCCATATTTATACTTGAACTAATAAATTCGAGACGTTTTCATCCATCGTCACCAACTTTGTGAATTTGTACTTTGTAACATACGACATAGTGTTACATTCCAAAAAATTATAATTATTTCTTATTACTAAGGGCAAAGACAGATGGGATAAGCCATCACATGTTTGTCAAACAGTGACAATGAATTTAGCTTTTACCAAATGGCTTCGCTATATTTTGCTTCTATTAATTAATTAGTGAATAACAATCGCATTCTAAGTGACAGTACAACCTGGCACCATATTAACAATTACTAATATTTGATACACTCTTCAAAGTTCTTTACCAACTAGTAGTGAAACAAAAGTATAACAATCACAGTCTACCCCCACAAAGAAAGCTACAAACATAATAACAAATCTATGCATGCATGTCTATACCCTATTCAGGTTTGATGGAAAGTAATTACCCACCGCTCCACCCCCATAAACACCTCGAAGGAATGTTTTGTCGATAGTTTTACACCTACCGGCTTTAGTATCTCTCATATGGACAGTTGAAATCGCTTATACGTACTTTAAGTGCTCAATTTTGGAGAAAAAGCTGTGAATTCGTTAAAAAGAATCGTTAAAAATGATTAGAAAGCTTCGGGACTGACGGTAAAATTCAAGTGGAGTTGTTTAAGCGTCTAGTAGATATGAAGAAAATGCAAGCAACAGTGAGTGCTTTAGAAAAAGCTGAAGCTAGACAGCAGTTTGAGAACCAACTGCGGTATGCCTTCGTGAAGTACGACCATTTTGACGACGATGAGGAACATTCCGAGGTATTTATCTACATTTGTATGGTAAGCTAGCCATTAAAACTCGATTATGACTGTTGATATTGAATTTAATCGGTGTGGCTGTCTTTATGTTGTTTTGCAAGCGATGCTAGGTAGGTTTGTTATATTGGCTGGCTTGTCTAGACGTAAATGATGTAGAGATATGTAAGTGATACTGCCGCTGTTAAGAGGCAAAAAAGGCTCTGCGTCTAAGAAGCAAATAATATTAGCCTTAAGTGCAACACTGCACTGGTGGTGAATGTGAGGTAGCCGCATTACATTACAGCGACGTTTTTCAATCCGGCGCACCTTGATGTAATACTATTAAATTTAAATTTATTTTCTTGAATTACTTCTTGGAGTCCTTTTTGGAATATGTTATTGGACATTTGACCCTCACTATCATGTCATCGCCTATGAGTCCGTCTGGCGAAGCACCAATAGATAATGTTTATCGATGAATAAACCACAAGGCTCAATAAGGCCCACTTGCATCTGTATCTGTCGCAAAGCTTACTGTTCATGCTCATTACCGTAGGCAATTGAGACTGATGAGTGAGAGATGTCATGTGATAAATTTTGCTTGTAAAGTATATTTTTAACTCAAGGAGCTGTGCCTCTCAATACTCGCCATCTCCGAAGTTTGAACCCGTGATATTTTTTTTCTATTTCAAGCCATTCACTGCTATCCCTCTGAAGTCAGTCACAGTGTTTCTTTCTAAAGCTTCTTTTTTATCAGTAAGTACTCTCAAATTAAAAAAAAAGTCTTCCTTTGCTCTTTCGAATTCTTCTTCAGTTAAGTCTGGTCCTTAATTTGAAGGTATCGTCATGTTTTTTATGACTTCCATGTTCCATATTTCAAGTTTCTGTTTTTCTAATTGGATGTTCTAAATTTAGTTTAAAAAACACTGTTCACTGCAGTTTTTCGGTTCCAAAGCACCTGTTTCGGCGTGGGGTTAGAAACAAAACCTACCTACCTATGTAAAGGTTTTGTTGCAAGAAATAATTAAAAAGAAATAATCTCGATTTCCTTCGCTTCCGTGGACTTAGTAGATAGACCTCAACAATGTCGGTAATGTACCTTATTCAATAACTGCGTACGGTGTCATATTTGGTGTACAATAAGAAATTAAGAATATTTAACTTTGAATGATCGAATGCAGCAAAGAGCTAATAAGACCGAAACCAATACCAGAATGTCAAACGAAAGTTTTTTTTTAACTGGGAGAATACACTCAACCTCTTTTTTCTCACATTCCGCCTCCAAAGGTTCATTTTAAGTTCAGCATAAGATAGAATCAGTGTCTGACATGTCGCATCATCGAATCAGGGTCTACTGGGCTAATTATGTTTAAAATGGAAATGAGCTAAATGGTCCTACTGTTACGCATATACTAGAGTCTGGCCATAAATACTGTTACAATTAAAAATAAGAAAGAAAGTACATTTGAATTTGGAATCTGTCATTTTTATACGATTGTTCATTGTGTTTTCTAATTTTGGCGCCAATACATTGTACAATACTTTGCGATATTAAAATGGAGTGGGGTGATAAAGAGAACCGAATCGCTGTGATTGCATTACACAAAGTTGGTATGGAGCCTAATGCAATTTTTAAAACTCTCCATACGCTTGGTATTAGTCAAATGTTTGTGTACCGGGCTATTAATAGGTACAATAAGACCTCCTCTGTTTGTGACAGAAAAAGATCTGGCCGTCCACGTAGTGTTCGTATCTACTAAAAAGGTGGTCAAAGCAGTAAGGGAAAGAATTCGAAGAAATCCTGTCCGAAAGCTAAAGATTTTATCTCGGGAGATGAAGATAGCACCCAGAACCATGTCGCGTATTTTAAAAGATGACTTAGGACTTGCAGCCTATAAGAGACGCACTGGTCATTTTTTAACTGATAATTTAAAAAAGAAAATGGTGGTAAAATCGAAACAACTACTGAAGCGGTACGCAAAGGGAGGTCACAGAAAATTATTATTTATGGATGAGAAAATCTTTACAACTGAGCAACATTTTAACAAACAAAATGACCGTATTTATGCTCAAAGCTCTAAGGAAGCTTACCAATTAGTCAACAGAGTGCAACGTGGTCATTATCCAACTTCAGTGATGGTTTGGTGGGGTATTAGCTATGAAGGAGTGACTAAGCCATATTTTTGTGAAAAAGGTATAAAAACATCGGCACAAGTGTATCAAAATACCATTCTTGAGAAGGTAGTTAAGCCCTTTAACAACACCATATTCAATAACTTAGTATGGTCCTTCCAACAAGACTCGGCGCCGGGTCATAAAGCTCGGTCCACGCAGTCTTGGTTGGAAGCGAACGTTTCGGACTTCATTAGAGCTGAAGACTGGCCGTCGTCTAGTCCCGATCTTAATCCGCTGGATTATGATTTATGGTCAGTTTTAGAGAGTACGGCTTGCTCTAAACGCCATGATAATTTGGAATCCCTCAAACAATCCATACGATTGGCAGTGAAGAATTTTCCCATGGAAAGAGTGCGTGCTTCTATTGATAACTGGCCTCAACGTTTAAAGGACTGTATTGCAGCCAATGGAGACCACTTCGAATAAGCATTTTATATTTTAAATTGTTTTATATTTATGTATTAAACAAACACACTGTAAAAGTAATAAATATTATTTGAAATAAAAAAATAAAAATTTTCTTTGTGACAATATTTATGGCAAGAGTAGGTACTGTAACCATATTCTATTCCTGTTTTGGTGCTTGTCCTTGCATACACGAGTACATATCAGACAGAAATCTAATAACAATAATAATAAATCCCGAATTTTTATATAAATTTAAATAAATACCTAGCTACAAAATGTACAGTACATACTATGGTTATTACTTTGGATCGATTTATTTTCATTTCTTTACATTAATTTATTATGTTTTTTTATGTACTGACTTTACTTTTTGACTCTGACATTAGTTACGTATTACTATTATCATTTTTTTATTATTGTGACATTTTATTCTTTGACTTTACTCTTTGATCACAATTTATGACATTGTACACGTTTTAATTTATTAATTTATGACATAGCATGATTTTAGTGATAATTGATGACATTTGTTTAATTTGAGTAATTGGTTTGGTTGATATTTATGGAATTGTATATTTGGAATGTTTAATTTACCATATGGTACCTATGATCTTTACAATAATTAATGACATTTATAATTTAAATAATAATTTTGCATGCCTAAATTGGTAAAATACAGTGAACTGCGCATTCACCTAACAGCTGGAATGTATAACTATGTACTGTGTTTCGCAATAAAGATTGAAATTAAATTGAAATATTTTGCATAGTTACAGCAACATACGAAGGAACAATTGTACTTTAGGCCAATAGTGTCGTAATGCTAAAGCTATAATATAAATTTATCGAATAAAATATTCTAAAACTACAAGGTGATTTTATTTTTCTATAAAGGCTGACCGAGTCACAGCTGAATGTTTAACAACGTACAATTACATGTGTATGGCTTGAAGATACTTAACAAAAAAGTTCCATACAAACTACTTTTCTGCTTGAAAAGTGACGATTTTAAGGTATTCGGGACAAGTTTATTTGCGCAAAATTTGAAAATGAACCAGCGACGAAAGTGCTACGCTTCTCTCCGTAGGCTGCTACGAAAACCATCGTCGAAGCGGACGTAGCCGCAAGGAGTGAGCTAAGAAACGACTTCCAACGATACCCCACACCATGGGAAAGACGATAAAAAAAAAATTCATTGCCATTTTACGTGTAGTCATCATCTGCCTAGCCTTTTCCCAACTACATTGGGGTCGGCTTCCAGTCAAGCCGGATTTAGCTGAATACCAGTACTTTACATGGAGCGGCTGCCTACCAGACATATATCCTTGATGAATATAAGGCTATAAATAGGCTATAGAATATTTTCCGTATGAAAACTTCGATAATGTAACCCAAGGTGTGAAAAAAATACCAGAAACAATCCTTATAACGCGTACGCTGCGGATACTAATGACAATAGAGCAAAGTGATGTACTACACTTTATTGAAAACATCAAAATCTATAAAAAGTTTGCGAGGCTATATATCTAGCTATTATGGTGTATTATAATGACCGCTTTTTGTTCAAGTTATTTGTGCTAAACCCGGGTGGAATGGAATAGTCAATTATCAAATTAAGGTTGATGATTCAAATCAGACCTTTCGTTTAAAAGTTATGACTTGTATAAAAATACTCTAAGTTAGAAAAATGTTGCAGTTTGAGCGAACTGCCCTACGTTGAGTCTATTAATAAGTAATTTACACATTACCCTATTAAGAGGGTAAAAGGGAGATGAAGTTAGTGAATTACCAACTAAACACGGGCGTACGAACTACCTCTTTTGTTTTCATCTTACCAAACCCTTTCATTTGATACCCATATCACGGATTTGCATAAAAATATTAATTGTTTCATCATCTTTGAGAGTCCGCCTTATTGGATTAAGGATGATTTTTCTGCATTGGTATTTATACCAAAGAAAGAAAGAAAAATATTTATTTGGGACTCGCACAAGACTTCTTTCTTCTTTCTCTTCTTCTCTTCTTTCTTCTCTTTCTTTCTTTTTTTTCTTCTTCTTTTCGCGTCGATTGACTCATATCAAAGACCGACCACAACCTGTACAGTTCCATCATTGGGTTTGTTTACGACGATACCTTGACAATTTCTTGAACACGACCCATTCAAACCGTGCATTACCTTATGCCGCTTAACAAATGCCCATGTAGGCCTATGTATACTATCTATACTAATATTATAAAGAGGTAAACTTTGTGAGTTTGTGATGTTATGATGTTGTGAGTTTGTGAGGTTGTGGGGGTAAACTCTGGATCTACTGAACTTGAATTCTTATTTAAAGATCTTTCTAAACGCTTAGTTGACACTTCGCGTGACCCAAGGGCTGGTACCTCGGACAGAGGATAAGCATTGCCATACAACGTGGCAATGCCGCCAGTCTTTTGGACTCACTTCCAGTGGACAGCGATGCGGACGAATTTTTTGACGCCTTATTTTAGTTAGGATTTTTTAGTTTAAGTGTATATATTTAGTATAGTTTCATTGAATAAAGAAAATATATTATATTATATTTATTTATATATTCTTTTACCAATAGAAAGCTACGTTATTTGTGAGTTTCATAAGCTATATATTAACCCGAAAATACCGCCTAACGAAGTGGGTACGGGTCAGCTAGTGTGAAATAATAATAATAATAATATAATATAATAATAAAGACTTTTATTGCTAAAAAAGGTATTTGTAGTAAACACAGATGGTATACAAGAAAATGTGCATAGAGATTACAAATTATTGGGTGAGCTGCTGTTCTCCTTGCTAGATTGCTGAGCAACCTGTATTAAGGAAAAACAGTTTGCCTCCCTACATAAGGTGTACTATGTTATATGCTACGTGTTGAATTTTAACAATTTGGTTGTTTACTTAAAAAGTATTATAAATAAATATTCTTAAAACTAGACGTAAACATGCAATTAAAAACAAAGATCAAAAGTTTTTGAGAGTCGTGTCTGTGTGGGTGATAGTGAGTGTAGTGTATTTGATTTGATGGTATAAAATTGGGCCAATAAATTAATAGTAATGATACATAAGCTTTGTTAAATAAAATACATTGAACTTGAACAAGCCTTTTCCGAACAATATTCGGGTCAGCTTCCAGTCAAACCTGATGCAGCTGAATAAGTACTAATATTTTATGTGGAACGATTGCTTACCTGACCTCCACAGCCCAGAAACTGGGTTACATGGTCCTTTTTGGCAAGACTGGTGTCAAATATTCCAGCTTTTGACAATCCGATACGACTGCCAAAGATCTACAAATGACAACCTCGACCAACATTTTAGATTGCATTTCTAGGTACGAAATAATCTCGTGTTATGGTCACCCATCGACAGTATGACCGCAGAAAGCGTTGCTTAACCTTCGACTAGTGCAGCCGTTACTATTTAAGTCACAAGCTCCTCAGTAAGGCAAGCTAAATAAAAGCATGTAAACAAGACGAAGAATACTAACACACTCGTGCTTATTATCAAAATCGAGACACTAGATATAAATATGTTACCCATTTCTATTCGCTGTTATCGATTTACTTTCTTATCGATTTAATACAATTGAAAAGCTTTTTACTGCTTTTACAATAGAATTGCGACCATAACAATGAAATGATTATGACAGCAGACTATTAAGTACCTAGTATAGTATTAAAGTATCAATACAGTTTGAAAAAATGTTTTCTCGAATGCTAGAATATTGCGAAATGCTCAGTTCACTAAGACAATACAAGAAAACTACTTGTTTTTTGCGTTCTTAACATATCAAAAGCTATAGGAAAATATACTGTTCAGTGGGAACGATTTCTGAAATCAGTGCCGAGTCCCTTTACATATAGCTAAGCTAATAATTTCTAGAAAGTAGCATATGGCTTCAATAAAAAAATAGCTGCATACATATATAGTTACGAAATCGATTTGTAGAGACAATAAACGAATAGATTTGTGCAAATCACCCAATAAAATTAACTGGCTGACCTAGCATGTATGTACAAGAATCGAATAGAGTAACGACTAACATCGAAGCAATAAAAAAACTTTGATTACGACCACGCGAGCGACCTTACGATGCAAATCACCCACATTTATATGAGGAATGCGACCGACATGTGACATGAACATATTGAACATACAATTCAGTCAAAAAAGTTTTCTGTACAAGTGCCGGACGAACGCGGAAATCGGACAGTTGTGCCGGTGGCGGTGTTAGTGTCGTTCAAAAACTTTAGTGAAGTGCTGTGGACATGGATGAAGATGCTGTGCAGGTGACGTACGGTGTTTTTAATACGTTTCGTCCAGTAATGCGCCCTTTTCAAGGTTGATGCAACTATAAGATTAGACATTAGGCATTTAGACTCTTTTATAATTAAACCGAGTGTTTCAGCGTTAAAATCTCTATGTGTATTTATTTTTTAAGAACGTGGTTTCTAGCAACTTAAATTGGGGAAGGAAAAAGTAAATTAGAGTAGTATTATGTTAACACGAATGCATTAGTGTGTGTACCGATGAAATCATTTACTAAAGTCATATGACTGCCGTTAAACGTGCCGCCCATAAATAACACAACGTTCGCGTTTTAGTGATCAGTTCGTAACTTCAGTGATTGGAGACCAATGTTTCTGTATGGTACGAGTATTTAATAGTACACAATTACTGTGTTGCCAAATTTAAAATTAATAATGATGAATTGATTGAAAAGTTTAAATATAAACTTCTGAATTGTTTCTTTAGAATAAAACTGAATATTTTTGGATTTTTTTAAATCGACATAATGTAATAACGTAAGTCTTTGTCTAATAAATTAAAAATCTTTAATTGAATTACGTGGATTTGGGAAACCCGTATCGTTCGATATCCTGTTTTTCGAAAAGCCAGCTGAGTGGGATGGGAATCACAGGAGCCCTGAGAGTGAATATTATATATCAATAAAAATTAAATCATGTTCGTTGGTTTGTGCATTACTTGAGAACGGCTGGATCGATTTGAGATCTTTTAATGTTCAAAATATTCAGAATAGGAGTTCTACGAACAGAAAGGTTGTACAAAATATAGGTAGTGCAGAAAAATTTGCTCAATTAACGTCGATCAAAGCGAATTCAAGTAGTTTTGAAAATAGGGAATACGCATGTGATTTTTTTATTCGCTAAATGAAATACTTATTAACTCTAACGACGACGATGACGTAACAATTATGAAATTATTTTTTAAATACCTTCATCAGTGATGAAGTTATAAAGCTTCAAAGCTTACAATTAGAAAGAGAAGTCCGATATGAATTGTGACGTCAAAGTTCTTGGCGCCTATACAGCTGCCATAGAAAACAGCGATTTCGCGAGAGGGAGGGATACATTTGTTTTAAATAATTATATCTCGTTTGTTTTTCGAGCAATTTTGATTCTATTTTCACTGTTAGTATTATATTTGTGTATATTTTTAGATAAACTGTATAGATATTAAATATTTTTTTCGTGCATATTCCCTATTGGTACTATTGTTCTTTGAGGTGTCCAGATGAACACCAAGGGTGGGAGGTGAGCCGGCGAGGGAAAGGTACCTTTTTCAGTGTTTTCCTATCTCCAAATCCATTAAAAATATCTCCTTGCTCACTTCTACATTAATTATCCGTATTAAATTTTCTATACATTTACTGTAGGATCAATACTTTTGGAGGTAGAGGGTATCTAAAATTGATAAAATAAAAAATTTCATCATACAAAGTCGAATGATAATTTCTGACCCTCAAGCCGACAGAGTTGAGACCTATCGTAGTTTTTTTGACATCTAAAGAAGAGCAAGAATATCTATTTTCTTTTTCGATTTTGATGGCGCTTAAATATATGACCTTGAATATGTCTTCAGCAGACGAAATCTTGAAAAGATATTTTACATCCATTCTAACAAGTATGCCGGTCGTGTTTGGGCTCATGTGAATTGTACAGATGAGTTATATCCATTGCAGCTAGTAACAACCTCCCACCCTCGGGGACTTTTAGTATGTTCATCTGGATACCTCAAAGAACAACTGTATCAATTTTCAAAACTACACGTATTATTCGCTCTGGTTACCTTAATTTTCCTGCACTAATAGGCCGAAAAAGTGGCATATACTGTTCCACTGCTGAGCAAAGGCTTTGCCCACCTCCTTACAACTTGCGTTATAATTCTCTTATAACAGAAATAAAGTGTGTACTTACTATGAAAATGGTTTTCAAATTACTCTTTAATGTCATATAGAATTCAAAACCCGAACTGAAACTACGTACCACAGCCTGAATGTGGGATTCTGATCAATATGCTAGCGATTGCGGTACCAGATTCACAGACCTAGCAGAAGGTTGAATAGGGATCTAGAAGCGGTCATAACATAATAAGCTTTATAACTACTAGTACTAAGAATCAAAACTGTGTCGGTGAATAGTTGCATCAAATGGATTTCATCCCCGGTACCAAGCAGCTTTTTAAAGCTATCGTTTCGTTTAAAATCTTGGTGTTAACCATTTTATAAGAATGTTGTAGGTCTGAATGCCAACCTCAGCTATTAAGGTTAAGGCGTAGGCGTAGCCTATCTGTATTTCAGATTTATGACTTATGACGGTCAGACTGAAATACAGATAGCTTTACATTTGCAATCTTTATAGGTGGCAGATGAATTTGTCACATAAACTGATGTGAGGAGTGTTTTAATATTAACAAAAACAAGCTTTTAACGTCACGACTGACTCCATAGAAAAGATAGAGATGCGCAACGGCACCACGCTTTCAATTTATTGCAAAATATGAAGCATTTCATAGATTTACTAGACCAATAAATTGGGATATTTCTGATTACAGTTGGTATTAGGTAAATTTTGTAAAGACCACCGTTATTAGTCTTCCTTACGGAAAAGATTTTTTATGTAGATTGAGTTCAGATCTTCGAAATATGCGCATTTAATCCTTTCAATTTCATACCAAACTGGAAACATTTGGAAATAGATGATTGATTGGTGTCGCGCTAAATTCTTACTTCCATACTAATATTATAAATGCGAAAGTAACTCTGTCTGTCTGTCTGTCGCGTTATCACGCCAAAACTACTGAACCGATTTAAATGATTTTTTGAAATTTGGTACACAGATAGTCTAGAGCCTGAGAAAGGACATAGGCTACTTTTTAATGTGAAAAAAGGGTTGTAAGGGGTTGAAAGGGGGGGATACAAAGTTGTATGGAAGTTGAAAAATTTTGTTGTCGGCGTATTCTACTCCGTATCACCTATGGACTTATGATCAGTCCGGAATCCGAACTAAGAATTAGTGGTTAGGTGATACGCACAACACAATCGGATCTTAAGTTTTGTCCGTTTCGGTTATTTGTTGGAGTTTAAAACCGAATGCACGTGTGAACTTATTCATATAAATTGTATTGTGACTAAACCGTATCCTGTAAAAATCAGATCTGACTAAGAAATTTATGTCGTCGGGTGAACGAAGCATTACTGCCGTCTCTACACGTCTTCCCTTTCCCAATTATCGTCTTTTACACACCTTGCTGGCTGCGTATTCGGTATTGTATAATGTATAGAATACCTGGGCAAAGTATAAAATGAATAATATTTCATACATTACCTAAATGTTTTAGGTATTATATAAATTGCCTCAGGTATTCTATAGAATACCGGATTATACAGATTGCTGGTAACATTATATAAAATTCTTCCGTTACTGACTGATTAATTGACTGACAGATAACGCACAGCCAAAACTACTGGTTGTAGAAAGCAATATTTGGCATATAGCTTCCCTACACTCCGTAGCGGAGCACTAAAAGAGGGTTTGCCGAAATTCCTACGGGAACGGGAAAAAACGGGATACGCGCATACGAAGTCGCGGGCAAAAGCTAGTATAGCATAATGGCAAGCACCTACGCTAACTGCTAAGCGCATAACTCTCCGAGTAGTCGGTTAAAATACATTACTCACCTTCTTGGCGAGTCGTGTAAAAATAAATTCTGCTTGCGAAGGCCCTTTGATCTCTTTTCCTTTACTAGTTTTCTCTCCCTCTCATAAGGATGATATAAGAGCTACTGGAGCTACGGCATAGCATTTTCACGACGAACCACTAAAGGAATTAAAAGGTTCACTCTCTTAACAGGCTTTGAAGGGATGTGACCTAAGAAGGCGTTGCCAAGACGGGTTACAAACTAGCCTTTTAAGAACCCCTTCCATGTGCTTAGTGGGGTAAATATCCCATACTCCGTGATTTTTTTCCCACTAGTCCAGGCATCTTTTATAAACTTCCCCCATAGCAAAAACGGCTTTAGTTGAAAGACCCTTGGGGGAGCCTATGTCCATTTCTGATTATAGGCTCTCCCAAGTGTCTTCATAATTATCTGACCAGGCAGTCTCTGTAAACACAAAACTTAGGTGTAGTGAGCATAAGTGTACTGGTAATATACTAAGAATAGACGCCGCGTTCTGTGCTCCTCGCATTTCTTGGAACGTTTTTACGGCAAATGCGATCATTCGGTATGAATGTAAAACCAGCATTTAGAAGCATTTCGGTTATGGTCAATCAGGCAAGATTTGTTTAAACAAGTATTTTTTTTTTCTTTAGCCAAGTATCAGACGGTGAAACCGGTAAATTTTGTCTTTGATCGCCTGTACTTTGTACGTCGTTTAGTATTTTATCTATAAACTAGTTTTCGCCCGCGACTTCGTACGCGAATATCCCGTTTTTTTCCCGTTTCCGTAGGAATTTCGGGAAATCCAAGTTTTTACTTAGGTTCATGTTACCTTGTATTTGGCTTTACATAGGTTCATGTTACCTTGTATGTTATACTTACGCAAGTTACAGTTTTTATATCTAACTGTTTTAAAAATTTGATTTGCTGGTGAGAACTAGCCAAGTAAATCTTGAACCTTCATTTACCTTATTTCAGGTTTATCCACAGAACTTGGCGCTCATTTAGATCTCAATTCTTTTTTCAATGAAGTCGACAATCACGCATTCGTCGACAGTTATTAACATTGAACTTTGGCTCCCTTTTTCACATTTGTGTTTTTGATGGGATATCACTACTTTTTGTAAAGAAACTATGAGCATTATTATTCATCATTCAACACGTACCCTAGCGTTCCCGCGCCGATATAAGTAGCAAGATTGTATACGAATGTATTTCTCTCGTATAACACATATGTAACAATTGTTTGCAATGATGGCAAAACGCTGAGCCACCGGCTCAGCGTTTTAACAGTTCCAGAAGCAGTTAGTGTTAGTATCGGTACTCTTAGTTTTAGAAATAATTTGTGAGTACCTATAAAAACGAACTTTCGTCATGGAACTTATTCTCTTGCGAAGAAGAAAGTAGTTGCTCTTATAATTTTGAAAGGCGCTAAGTGTTACCTAACAAAATCGATTGATTGGAAAAAATCTTAGAAATTTCCGGTTTTCAGATTTTTCATTTGTATACATACAACTTGATGAACTAGCTGCATGCCAAATTTCAACATTCTGAACATCTGGCCTAACTTAACCTAACCCACTTGGGTTCAGTTTTTGATCTATGTCAGTGAGTCAGTCAGTTATGCCGGTTTTTAAACGTTAATATATCAATGACTGTTTGAGCTACGTTTATGAAATTGGATTCTTGACAAGCTAAGGAGCTTTAATAAATGTGCCAAATTTCATGTATGTAGGTTAAAAAGGTTTCGAGTTGTGAAGGGGTAAAAAGTAGCTCGAAATGGAATGGATGCTCGATGGAATATTAGACAGGGCTGCTGCGTCGCCAGTTCCTTCTTTCTTTGAACTATTGGCTGGCAGTGGCGGTACCTTCATATAAGCCCAAAAGCCTTACTAAAATGCTCGATAGAGAATCAATATCAAACCCGAACTATTTAAAAGTTCGCGCGCTTAATTCTCATCAAAATAACACAAAGTATGCTACCTATGCCACATTACTACATAACTACACATCGCGATTGCTCGCGCGCAAAGTTTCGCATTTGCAGCATCTACATATAGCTATCTCGCTTACACGTACCGGCTTTTACCGGGCTTTCAAATACTATCTCCGTCACTTTCGCACTTATAGCGATGTGCCGTATAACGAGTTCTAAACCTTATGCGCCTACAAATCGATCAGTATGGAAGATTAAGCCGTGTATGCGTATGAAGTTGCACGCGTATGCGTGACCTTGTCACCTTACCAACTCTGCAGTGTTGCCGTTTTAGCGACGTTGTGATATCTTGGAGATTTTTAACGAGTTTGGGGATTTTTTTAAGATTTAGTAACAATAAAAACTAGCGACTTTTTAAAATAACGAAATTAATTATTCAAGCAATATCTTAAAAAAAAAAAATTGCAACATCTAGCTACATTTTTCATATACCTGGTGACTTTTTTTGCCTAAATGACAACACTGCAACTCTGCGTAAGTAGTTCGTGACACCGGAGTGCAACTCACTTCAGTTTTATTTGCTTGAGAGTTGAAAAGTTATGTTGTTAAAGTTTTTTGTGTGTTTTCTTAGATTTTCTCAGTGATACAATTGTTTTGGTGACTTACCTACAACAATGGAGGTAATTGTACCTTGTGAGGATTTAAAATGCGTTCAAGTTTTGATTGGCGAAGATAAGGTAAAATCTTTAAACTTTGCTCAGAAAAAACAGTTAATTTCTTCATTTAAACCGACGCCTAATCTGTGTTTTTCTCAGACTAGTAAATCGCGTAAACGAAAATTTAATAGATCAGTGGATAAAACTAGTTGGATTGTTGGCTGTTCGCACACTAATAAGTTGTGTTCGTGGTGCTGCCTATTTATTCGAATGAAGATTCCGTTTGGAATACATCTGGTTATAATGATTTAAATAACATATCTGGCGCCATTAAAAGGCACGCAAATTCCCATAAATACCTGTGTGCAATGGTTTCTTTCGGTAATTTTGGTAAATAACGAATTGAGACATCTATATCAGTTTGAGAAAATTGCGATGATACATACGAAGGTACCTACATACTCAGTCGAAAACTGAACTTTCTTTTTTTGAAATCGGTTAAAATTTTATCGGGCTTGCCTTATTTTGAAACCCTAGGCACGCCACTGTTGGCTGGATACGCTGCCGCGTGTCTAGATTAGGACGAAATAGGAATAAAATTAGTACATATTGAAATTCGTAAACATTACGGAAACGCATTTTCTCGACGCGCGGCGACCCCACTTATCTTACTGATGTCATTTGTTACAATACTCGTACCAGCTAAAAACCCGTTTCGAATAACGTCACGTGCGGGTGCCGAGGGTGTAACGTTTTTGTACCGGGGTACAAGAAGTCGCTAGAGATAATAGCGGTGGAAAAACGTCAGCGGTCAAGAAAGAGTTCGAATCGCACATAAACAAACGCTTTCCCGCCACAAACACCCTTTAGCAAAACAGTAACGCCATCTTGCGGATGGTTTAAGCAACAAAGCTTCCAAGTTGTATGGTTAGATGGAGCTACTAGGTTGTTTCGTACTGAAATATAACTTTCTCATCAAATTGGCTAGCTCTTCTGGCTATTTATGTATGTGAGTTTGTATGTTTGTAAACACACCCACGATACAGGAGAAATTCCTAGTGTCGGGGCAATGTGTTTTAAACAAAAAAAAGAATAGTTAGACATCATTAAAAATTAAAAGTAACATGTCATTTTGTATGCGTGGCTGCAATAAAAACAGCACTGGCAGATGAAGTTTAGTATTTGTAGAGCAACTCTTACATTCGGACCTAAGTAGAATGTATTTTATATTTTTCTTAAACAATTTTTTTTTTGTATTTCACATTGTTCTGGCTAGCGGCTTAACTCGTGGGAGAATCTAAAACGGGACCAACTCCCGGTATAATTGGATGCTAGGTCCTTTTCCAGCCTATGGTATTCCCGAGTTTTCGGGACCGTTCATACAAATTTGTTTGACCAATTTGGTGAAATTGATTAACAAAATTCCAGAATTCAAACATAAGATTTCATATTAAAGAATATTATCAGTATCTTCAAGGTAAAGCAACTCGTGCAATCGTGTGCACATTCACGAGCGCAACAGGGATCACTAGGATTTGTCATGAAATTCATCCACCGGTGGATAGATGTGGAATAGCGACAAAAACTGAGGGCACAGAAGTAGGTACGTAATGAGTCTAATGAATATGATGTGACATTTACATTATTACACACTGACTCGCGTTAGCAAATGGGTTCAAAACTTACAGCTTTGTTGACAAATTTTTTTTGGTAAGTTATCTCGGAACAATTGAATTACGATTCTCCTCTTGATGACAACCGCGCGGGTCGATCTCCAAGGTTAAGCAACGCTTGCCGAGGTTGGTCTACGGATGAGTGAGTGACCATCTTAACATACCGAGACTCTTCTGTGCCTCGGAAAGCACGTTAAGCCGTTGGTCCCGAATGCCATTTGCAGATCTTTGGCAGTAGTTACGGATATTCAGAAGCCAGAACGTCTGACACCACTTGCCAAGAAGTACCGTGGTTGTGGAGGTCTGTATGCAGCTGAATCTGGCTTGACTGGAAGCCGACCCATTACATTTGGGAAAAGGCTAGGCAGGCAGGCAGTATGAAGTCTGATAGATTATTTACACGATTACTGCGTGATTCAGGCCATTGGTATTGCACCTGATCGCACTCTGATCGTGTCAGATTGCTGTATTTTGAACAACAAGAATATAGGAGTAAAGCTGTTTACGCGCACATTAGTGAAAACGTGAAGAGGCCGATTATGGCCTACTTACCTCTCACAGAGAGGAGGGAGGGAACAAAATAACAGCTTAAGCTTGGACTGTAACAATATTTTAATTAATTAGTTGCTTTTCTACCAATGCATTACAATTGGAACCAATTATTTATTTTTTACGACTTTTTCCATTTCGCAATATCTCTGCCTGCCAAGAAACCTTGGAGTTACCACAAAAAAGACACGCAATTAATAACGTACAATCAGATGTAACCGACATAGTTCAAGCCACAGAAAATACAAAGGAACAGTTTTCTTTCCGCCGCGTTGCGAATTGCTATGACATTACGGCTGACACAAAGATATTTATTTATATACTTCTAGATGTCTATCAGACCAGACTGAAACTGTTTCGTAACAAAACATTCTCATGCAGATGACACATATGTAAGAAATACGGCCTCTCGTGTCGCCATCGTCTTCGAAGTACAAGCAGACATCAAACTTTTTGAATTACGACTTTCGTGCCCCATACACTATGTCTAGTAACACGACGGCTTTTATCGTTCGACATATGAGCATAAAAATACGAACACACAGACGTATTATGTGGTACATAATCGCGTGGGTTTGTGCTTAGTCTTCTACTTTCATCCATACGCATTCAACGGCTTTTTTCTAATTTTTTGTTGGGTATCGATATACGTGTGAAAGATCCGTTGTGCAAACATAGTGATGTAATATTTGATGGTATCCTAGTACCACCGTACCCATTCATTTGCATTCCAAGTAGTAAAATGTTGTAAACTATTGCTTATATTAATTTGTGGCACGGATATAGTAAGAAATCTAGCAAAATGGACATGACAGTGCTTGGAAAATTTATAAGTAATTTTGTAAGTACTTAAAATAAACTAGCCTAGTGACCTGTTCTAGACTTGGAATAAAGCAAGTGCTTATTTATTACTATTCGGACGTTGTGGCGTGAAAAGATACTAGTGCATAATGCAATCAATTGGACCTATCACTGTGCTTCTTTGGAAGGTAGGTACACTTTAATCCATATTAATTATGATGTGGATTGACAGAATGTAGAAGTTTATTGTTTTTTTGATCAGCGTTACCCTATTTTAATTTGATATTATTTCAGTGAGTTTAATTAATCTAAATAATACTGACGTGTGGCTTGTGTGAGATGTAATGCACAGTCAGAGGATAACAGAATTTTGTTGAAAATAAATTGCGTGGTTTTTTGAACTTTGCACTATGTTTGCATGTTCAAATGTTATCAGCTAATTGGAACAATTATCTAAAATTAATATTACAAAGACGTTTGCACGAAACTTTGTCGGCAATTAGTAGTTGAATTAATATTCAGAAATCATACTTTTATTGCTCCCGTAATAGGAAACCATTAATCTTATCATGCGATCCGAACAGTTGTCGCAAAAAATACCATTATAAACTTGTCAAAAACTATAAATTAGGCAAATGTATTTCTAATAACCGCTTTTCGTTAATGCCTGTTGCCAATGGAACAATCACAAGTTACTTGCGTGTCTTGAGCAGCGTAGTGGGAAAGTGCGGCGCCGTGCCAGCCCCTCCACGACCCCTGCCTTAATGAATCCCATCTATCTGTTCATTAATTTGCATATTATAATTTGACTGCTAGTGCCCTAGGCTAGTTTGAAACAGACCGCAACCAGACACCGACACGGCCGTAACAAAATAATCAAACTGAAAAACGACACCTAGCTCTAAGACGAATTTATCACGCGAATGAAAAGTTTTCAGTTTCAGTAGGGAAGTTCAGACTAGCTGGAAATGTTTTGAGGGATTATAGACGAATTTAATTTTCCCCATTTGGTTCGCGTATTTAAAAAAAATGTTTGTCCACGGTATTAAACCAGGGTCTAGTGAAGAAGAGGAGGAGGAAGATGTTATGGATATTCTCATGGTCTGTTCTATACGAGCCCCGGTCTTTTCCAAAAATATTAGAGCGCCAGATGAGAGCAAGGAGCTGATGATGTTGTAACTTTGCAGAAAAGAAGAGAAGAATGCGAGCGCAAGGCGAGGCGGGGGGAGATGGACCCCCGGCTGGAGTTCACCTTCCAGCTCCTGATAGATGGCACGGGCCTCCCGCGCCACGCCATCATGGACCACGTATTCGAAGGCAACATGGTATCTACAAAATAATTGTGTTTTCCTCTCTTTGTCTTATTTATTGATATGTGCCAAGTGAATTCCAAAATAACTGTTTCGATTGAAACACATTTTTTTCTTTCAATTTAACAAAATAAATGTGAGTGCTTTGTGAGGTCACATTATAGCTATATCATTTTATCCTTGCAGCTGGATGACATAAACCAGCTGTTCTTACCACATATGAGGAACAAGCTCCTCTGGTACTACCAAGACGTGGAAGAGATCGAGCACCGTCCTCTGCCTGAAGGCACAAAGAAGGGCCAGGGAAAACCACCTCCTCCAATCATAACCCTGAAGAAGAAGCTTTTCCTATCTGATGGCTGGGATGTCAGATTCACAGGCGTCTGCATTTACATGTTCAGAATAAATGTCAGCAAACAACTACCTGAAGAAGGATTCCATAAGGATCTGTGAGTGTAATTTGTTTCTCCCGACAAATCCATCTAATTATGCTCCAAAAAAGTGAAAAAAGTCGTTTTTTAGTGACATTACAACAATTTCTGAGAAATAAGGAAATTGTTGTGATTATGTCCCAAATCATTTGGGGTGTTTGCCATAATCGCCACGCTTGGCAGGCGAGTTGGCGATCGCAGTGTATGGTGTTCAGTTTTACAGAGAACGCTGCTA
This sequence comes from Lacanobia wlatinum, assembly GCA_947578705.1. NCBI lineage: Eukaryota > Metazoa > Arthropoda > Insecta > Lepidoptera > Noctuidae > Lacanobia > Lacanobia wlatinum. Next base: position 35,053,464 of record OX388022.1, read on the forward strand.
CCCATTCTCTGGCGAGTCCCTTAGGGGAGGCCTATGTCCAGCAGTCGACGTCTTTCGGCTGATATGATGATGATGTCCCAAATACGCAATAAGAAATGTTCATAGCCAATACGCAGATTAAAACATTGTACATCCTATCTACTAATTTTCTGTGCAGTTTCTGTGGTATCCTGAACGCTCAGCAGGTTGGGCTGGTGACGGCAATAGAGCGAGTGATGGAACATGTGTACATGAATGCCCTGGCACATCCCAGCAGCGACGGCGAGGAAGATGAAACGAGGTTCCCCATTGTGAAGAATCAGCTTCTGCCCGGATTGAGGTCGTTTTGCAGTGCTTTGAAAGGTTGGTTACTAGACAATAGTGTCTATTCCTTCTTAAAGTTCTAAAACTAACAATGAAATGCGCTAGAGATATTTTAGCGATAAAGGTTATTTTAATCAAGCGAATGAATAGTCGTTTCACAGTCCCGTTAAAATACTGCTTTATTAAACAGCTTGATCAAGAATCTAGAATGCAAACATTGTTTTTTTTATAGTATGCTTCATGCTTGGTGCAAATAAACTCTCGTTCTTTCTTTCTTTCAAACACCGAGACTGTTGATAAGGTTACTTTCTATCACAATCGTTCAACCGTGTTTCTTTCGCCACCAGTATGTGAAGACGTATGCAACCAAGTGAACCTCTTCGACGACGGGCAGGCGCACATGGCGGAGCTGAAGGACGGCAACCAGCTGAAGGACATGGCCAAGAACCCCACCATCATCACCATGCTCGAGGATCGTGTCAACGAGTGGATCAAGAAAGTTATGGAGGTCGGTTCAGTGGTGTACTTGAATTTGAGTTTGGTTTTTGAACAATCTTTAGTTTCCAAGGATTTGTGCCTCTATTCTTGTGTTAATGTTTTAATGATTTAACATATCAACAGAATGTTGTGGAATATAGCGTAAGAATAACTTGAGCTTTGAGTAAAAATAAACAGCAAAGTGTTTACCACTCGCGTGTGAATTTTGACATAAAATCAAAGTTATATCGCGGCGCTGCTTAAAATCGTCGTGCACAGGAGTGCAAAGGTACGTACAAATAAGCTGCAAATAAATCGCGTGCGTTTCGTGCTTTAGATCCGTAAAACTCGCATCATCTTGTTCGAAAACTTTTATTAAGTCATTCAGGAAACGCCGAAATACATGCGCGAGTAAAAACGTAATTGAAGGAAACGAAAAAATTGTGTCATTAAAAAAGCAGGGAATTACATTTTTTGAATAATGTTTTCAGATACTCAGTGAAAGTGAACAACTAAGACGAGAGGTCGACTCTAGCGGCCCTCAAGATGAACTGGAGTACTGGAAGAAGAGGGGCGCTCAGTTTTCGCAGCTGGTATCGAATTTACAGGTTGGTACGCTGTTAAGAACTGCAAAAATAATAAGTGGGTATCGATGCATACTAAACGCAAAAAAAGACTGACAGTCATCATGGTAGCTTGGTTGATTGACGTCCGGAGCGAGGAGGCATGGGAAGCGGTCACCTCCTTCTGCGAAGCAGTAATGCTAGCGAAGGAGGAGGCTGAACGTGTGAGAGAGAGGGAAACCTCATGCCCCAACCACCGCAACAGAAGAAAACGCCCTGGGCGTCGGGAGTCGCAGGGAAATTGTTCGAAAGAGTCACCGTGGCCCAGGAACGCAAAGGGCACTAGGAGGAACACGCATGGGTTTTAGACAGTAAGAGTCTGACACTCCCTTCTGCTTCGCCCAGAGCGGGAGAAGTTATTTGATTATTTCCCATACTTAAAAAAAAACTTGGTGATTGACAAGTGTTTCAAGCATTAAGACTACCTATAAAACGTACCTTCTTCTTTAATTGGGTTAGTGTCCATTTTCAAAATTAAATTTTATGTCCACAGGATAACGAAGTCCAGCTGACACTAAGCTGCCTACAGATCGCGAACTCAAAAGTGATAAAACTCTGGCGGGACACCGACCACAAAATCACGTTCTGCTATAATGAAGCTAAGGACAATGCTAAGTTCATCCAGGCGATGGAGAAGTGCTGCCATTCGCTTTACCTAGACGATCCTGTGAAGATCAAAGACTCCATCCTGAGCTTGTTGCAGACCGTCAGGCTGATACACAGCGTATCACAGTTCTACAATACCTCCGAAAGGATTTCCTCGTTGATGGTGAAGGTGGGTGCAATATTACAGATTCATGTTCAGATATGAACTAGGTTGACTTATATGCGTGTCCAGTCATACCTTAACTATGTTTCAACCTCACGTTACAGATAACCAATCAAATGATAGAAACCTGCAAGCAGTACATAACGTGTCGATTCAAGGAGACGATATGGTCACAAGAGCGGGCTCTCGTACGCGATAAGCTAATTCACTGCATCAACCTTAACCGAACGTACAGAGAAACATATTTATTCGTGAAAAACCAGCCTTTTCTACCAAATACGGAGCAGTTCAGTTTCTCAGAAAATTACGTCTTCGGGAAATTCGATACGTTTTGTAAAAGATTGAATAAGATCATTGCTATGTTCGATTTGATGGATGACTACAATCATCTTTTTGAGAAGAGGATGGAGGGACTCTTGTTGGGGGAAGGTAGGTTGCAAAATACAACGAATTTATTAGGTTATCAGTCGACATCTCGAACTGAATATTGTTGATTTGCAGTTTTAGTAACGGTTAATTAATAAATGGGACAGCCACAAAGTTTGACCATCCTAAACCCTTCCAGTTATTTCAAACATTTGATCGAATCCGAATAAAAAATAAAACATTTATACAGCTAGATAATACAAAATAAGGCATTTAATTAAATTTTCACACCACCTGCACGAAAACATTAATTTGTATGACATAATTATTATGTCAAACTCACCCTAAAGTAAGTAATTATTACCCGGCGGGTTAAAATGAAATTCAGTACAATATTATTGCCCGGAGGTTAATAATGTGATTTGAATTTGTAACACAACTTGAAGACCGACAGGAACCGCTCGCGGCCAGCCACCACTCTTCATGACTTGCGATGAATTTTCTCGCAGTAGTATGTGAAAAGTAGAGTATTCTCCTCAGGGATAAAGGTGTCTTTGCCTTAGCTTGCTTGAATCTCTCGCTGCATTCAAGATTCTTGAGTTAACTTTCGAATCCTTCATTAGGTTCGGAATTCAAAATGACACCCGTGACATAAGACAATGCTTTATCCCCACGATCATCCCACGATGCATAATCTACTATTAAAGTGTATTAAAAATACGAGAAAATCAATCAATCAATCAAGCCTTTTGATCCCGAAACTCCTTGTTTTGTGCATAATACTGCTCTTTCTTTGTTGTTTCTTTTATGTATTCTTTATTTATTATAGTATGTCCCGGAGTTCGGTATGCCTCCTGGCAAAGGCCTCCAACAATTTCCACTGCCTTCTATCCTTTGCAATCTTTCTCCAGTTGCAACCCATTGTTAATTTAAGTTCGTCCTCTCATCTTTTGCGTAGCCGACCTCTATTTAACCGACTTCCAAAAAAGGAGGAGGTTCTCAATTCGGTGGGTATTTTTTTTATGTATGTACACCGATTACTCCGAGGTTTCTGATCCGATTTCTGTGATAATTTTTTTAGTTATATGTTGTATACTTGCCATTTGGTCCCATAAAAATTTGATTCAGTTTGGTTCAGTAGTTTTTATTTTATGAGCATTTTTGTTTTTTCAATTTCTGCGTTGACGAAGAAGTCGTCCAAGTATCACCACCTAAAAGTGAAAAATAAAAAAAAATTACAAAAAAATATAACCGACTTCCAAACAAGACACTACAAAGAATAAAATAACCTTGGTTTCGGAAGTTGGTGTTAAAAAAACAAAGAAACAAAAAAAAACTACGCACTTAATTTTGTTACTGATCTGTGAAACAGATCAAGAAAATACATACATCTAAACATCTAGACTTACATTTACCTACCCAGTTTTGTAGGATTTACCCTATGATTCAATTCGTGTCCCCCGTAAATATTTTCCTATATGACAGTTTTGGTGTACAATGAATTGAATAAACCAAACGGAAATTTTCAAGAGCGAAGTTCTTCATACCCAGCCCGCCCCATTATTCATACCGGTGACAGTTGGGGTGGGACCGATTGTGTGTGAGTGAGTAAGGGTACGTTTGTAGCTTCCGTATGCATTTTGTGTAGATCTTATTGCTGTTACAATAAGATCTACGATCGTGATCGGTTGCAGGCAAACATTTCCATTTCATATTGCTATCTCTTCATTGGGTATGTTTCCCTAGTACCGTTGCTTGGCGTGAAACTCTTTGGTGGACGTTCAGCCCCAACTGAAGGACTTTGACAACCTGTCAATTTTCAAAATAGGTAGTAAATGTATGTTACGCACAAAAATTACCAGTCACAAAACCAGTGAGAACCTACCAGTAAAACAATACTTTCTATGCGCCTACTGCATTGTACAAATTTATTACTACGGAAAATGTTTTCCTTGAACTTTTGTTAAGTGTATGATTTTTTTTTCCAATGAATTTTTTAATAAATTGTGCTCTATTTCATCAATCACACCTCAACGGCTGAACGAAATTAGATTAAACTTCGTCCACTTATTTTTACACCAGTACTACTTTCCGTCGGGATATTAAATATAACATTTTTCTGCGGGTAGAATCTAGTTAAAATAATGTAAAATACAAAAAACTGAATACTATGAAATGTCCACGGGTTTTTCTCGGACAGAACTGGACGCAGCGTACAGCGCATTGGCCAAAATCGGCACTTGTACTAGGGAAACATAGCTCACAGAGGGTTCTTCGATTCCTGATTTAAACCTTATGCCGAGGGAATACAGTCTATGAAGAAAATTGGCGAAACTGAAACAAGTTTTTTTGGCGACCAGCCATGTCCAATATTTTGGCCAAGTGGAGTTAACGCATGATGAAAAAGGATATGATACCTAGTTATTTTTATGTGATAGTTTAAAGTAGTTTATGCTGATTATTGTGATAATTTTATTAGAGACTAGTGGACGTCACGCGGTTTCATCCGCGTAGTTCCCGTTCCCGTGGGAATACGGGGATAATATATAGCCTATGTTACTCCCTGATAATGTAGCTATCCAATGCTAAAAGTTTTTTTCTCAGATCGGTCCAGTAGTTTCGGAGCCTATTCAATTCAAACAAACAAACAAACAAATCTTTCCTCTTTATAATATTAGTGTAGATATTGGGCCGTATTTATAAAAACTTTGAACTGATAAGTGAATTCTATTGTAAATTCTCTAAAAAAATTTACTACAGGATGCTTAACAGTTCGTGTTTTATTTTGGCCAGAAATGAATTACTTTTTAAAGTCTTGAAACAAATAAATTGTAATTATTTATTTTAGACCTCGAGGAAGCTATGCACACTTTTGAAGAAGCAAAGAAAGCGGTGACGACATGCCAGTATGACTACTTGGATTACAGAAACAACGAATTTGACAAAGATTACAACAGTTTTGAAGACAAGACTAACGCTCTGAGAGAATCTATAGGAAACACAATAGAAGAGAATTTTTCTACAGTGTGGGAGACCCCTCAAGGGATAAAGTTCCTGACTAGATTTGAGAAGGTGCGTTTATTTATTTTTCATTACTCATACTCGGAAAGTAGGCCTGAAGTTGCTTACGGAGCGGGTTGAAAGTATTACTTTTCAGCCCTAGGGAGAATCGTTTACAACAGACAGCCGTCAAATTATTTAAAAAATCTTCTATGCGTCTTTCTATACAACCTCTCAATTACAGTGCGATGTTAATTGAAATAACATTAAGATGAGTACCTATTAATTACTTTTTTTTAAATGACTTTTTTATAATTTACTTTTAACTATTTCTTTAAAATAACTTAGATTTGGGGAAAAAGATTGACCGTTTTTTCAATTATGAAAATGTAACATCCTAACGGCAGAATAGCTGGCGGGTCACAGAAAAAAAAAACAATATAGGCAGGAAAGCGGCAATCCGATCTTCATTTGTTTTTTCGAGTTGTAGTGTTCTGTTCTCATGCTTTCGTATAGCAAATAACATTTGAGATTAACACGATGAGTTCATCAGATATATGGATATTTTTCTTTAGCTGATTCGTGCTTTTATTTTTACTTTCCTTGTATTCGTAATGAAAAGCACAGTGTTTACCTCGGGTGAAAGACTTACGAGTATTTAGTCCCGGACGGCGTTGCTGCCAATAGTTCGAGGGTTACTTTCATCCCTAAGATAACAAGGTACTATATTTCTCAATTAATGTCTTATGATTTTGATTGATATTGATTATGTAACGTCAGAAAGAATTATATTATTTTATTTAATAAAACAACTGTCAGCTTAAAGAAAACGCCAGCCAATGCCAACTATAACTTTAATTGCAAGCAATAAAATGATGATGCACAATACCAGTCGAGTTCTTAGTGCGGGTGGAAGCGCTGATGCAGATTTTTTGTACTTTATTGTGCGCTTGCACAACTTAATAACACAGTAAACCAAAATAAGTTTGTTAACCAATATTTAAGAGATAAATACACGATTTTACTGATAATGAGGCAAGATATTCATTTTCTACAAACCTCCGTAAAGTTTTTGGACAGAATACATTGCAATATTTTTCTTTTTTGCCTATAGGTAACGTATGTCAAAACTGTTAAAGAAGGTTACAAATAAGAACTAAGCAGTCTTTATATATGAGCAGACTTGTGAGCTAGACGTACAGGGTGTGTATGTTGCAGTGTACCTTAAGTAAGAGTATTTAATCTACACGTAATTAAATAAATACTCGTAATTTTATTCCGACGATAACAAACATTTTCGAACAAAAATTATTCACATCGATCGAGCCATTCTTAAATGATGCGCTTACCAACGAACATTTAATTAGCATTTAATTTTTAAATATCTGTTTTGTTTATATTTTTAGGTCAGCCAAAAGATCATGATAACGAAACTGAGTGAGAAGTACGACAGAGTGCTGAGATACTGTGAGAAAGAAGTGGACAAAATAACCAAAATGTTCAAGAGGCAGCGAGAAGACCCACCGCTGCCCCGCAACTATTCACCAGTCGCAGGTCAATTTTTTTTTTCAAAATTCATGTTCCAGCTGCGCAGAATTAACTAAACGTGCATCGCAATCGATCATTATGACCAATAGAATGGATTTAATTCCATAGCGTAACATTTTTACTGTGTCTATTAAAATCTGAGTAGGGTTTGCAAGATTTTTTTGGATATTGATACAATTATAAACGTTGCAATGTAAAAACGAGCAAATAACTAAATTATTGTTGCACATGATATAACAGTATTTTTTTGTTCGGCATCAATGTAATTGGATTGAATTAAACCAAACATACCCGAAATGTATTTACCTACTTTAGTTTGGATTGAATCTGGTTCTGGAGATCGTAAAAACCGAAAAACTTGTCGCGTGCCTCTGAAAAAATGTTTTGCTTACCCTTTTACTAACGTGGCGCCACCTGCTGGTTTTTATGCAAAGCTAGCCCAACTGCGTAAAATTCCTTATTGAAAAATTAAGAAAAGTCAATTTTTGGTTTACCCCAAATCCATTCCGTAGATAGGTATCACCGAATTTATGAACCATTACAATAATGTGACAGATCGAATTAAAAGCATGGCTTTGTATTTTTGGCCAAACATTTTTCGGGGAATTACAAAGCACCAGAATAATCAGAAATGTTTATTAAATTGCTTCAGTATTTCCGCCGGTTAGGAGGAATTTCCAGTTATATTCAAAATTGGGCAAAAAGTGCAATTTAACGTGCTTGCATTAAAATACATTTCGTTGATACCTGCGGAACAACCCTTAAGGAATTTGGGCTAATACAGTGAGAAACAAAGAAAAAGGTGCCACCAGGACATTAGAACGATGGAGGAAATGTTCCTAATACACCACTGCGTTACTGTTCCCCAGTTTAACAAAAAGAGACGGCATGCAAGGTCCTTCTCTTTCCGATACCGTTGTTGATGACGTCATTCGAATACAGTAGTACAACTCAACCCACCCCGGTTAAGTTGTACTGACGTCACTCAGTTGTCGATACCAGGGTGGCAGAGTCCACTTGGTGTGGATATTGATCGAAAAATAAGTAGGCCGTTGAACTTTAACCATTGAACTTGAGCGTAGTTCGAGGAACAAACCTAAATATAAATACATAGTACTGAAAGCTCCTTTCGTGTTTTACGATGTACGGCTTCCTTTTTCTCTATTCCTTACTTTGGTAACCCAAAGTTTTAAAATAATTTTTAACACTTCATACAAGCAAAATATCATAATAATTTATTCAATAAAATATTTTTTTTACTAACCGATTACTTTTTTAATAATTAAGAAAGTGGCTCACTCAATTGTCTAATGTCTTTGTTTCTAAATCTTTTAATAATTTCGTCCCAACCGGGGTTTGTCCTCGGTGCACTTGTACAGCGTACAGGCATCAGTCGGCTGGTGCCTCATCTCATAATAAAAAAAAGCGTTGAATGAGGAAATAATGGTTCTTTTTATACCACATAAACTGGCATAAGGGCAAAATGATTTAATACTGATAACCTACTGATAAATGATAGATATTTATTTTGTAAAGTAGGTTGTAGATAAAACTTTAACTCGTCAATCTTTTTAAATGGAACGGTGTTTACTAGCTGACTACCCTGAGAAGAAACACCGAAACAAACTCAGAGGTCAAAGTCTCTTTTGAAGTCGATACAATTGTACTGGTCAAATAATATGAGAACCATGTAGGTTGATGTCTGAGGTGGTCTGATATGCTGAAATGCTGTAACACAGGACAAGGTAGTCAGTTATATCAAGGGATATAATTTTATTCAGTAACTGAACTGTAGAGGTCAGATAAACAATCGCTTCAGATAAAATACTAGGATTATGACATTTTATTCTAATGTTCGGTATAATACCAACCCCCAACATTATTGGGGCAAATGTCTGGGCAGATGATGATGATAAATGTTTTTTATTTCGTGAACCGGTAAAAAATAACAATTTTATACGTTACACTTATTTGGTCACTTTAAACTGGATGAGGCCGGGTGTTTCTTAGCTGCTGGTCGATTCTGTAAACATGTCGAAGTGAAGCCTTGAGTGAAGTGATCACAAAGTGAGCTGTCATTCTATATTGATAACATGGATTGACAGCTCACTTTGTGATCACTTCACTCAAGCCTTCACTTCGACATGTTTACAGAATCGCACTGCAGAATACCCTGAGAATGTGATGATGCATTTACTCGCAGGCAGTCGACATCTCTAAGCTATTAAATGGTGAAATTATACTTCCAGGTCGTATCAAATGGTCACGTTGCTTGATGCACAACATGACGGAGACGGTGGAGAGCGTGTGTGCGCACCCTGTGCTCCGCGCCCTGCCAGCCTCAGCCGACATGATGAGGAAGTACTCCAACACTCGCTCGCTCATCCACAACTACGAGGAGACCATGAAAGCTGTGTGGATGAACCAGAATGTGAGTTGTTTCAGAATTAATTTCATCAATGTTGTTCATTCCTTGGTCACGCAGTGTTCTTGAGTATTTCCATTACATACATAAATTAATTACTTATATATCTAAATTAATATCCTGATACTTGGCAATCAAATCAGCCCTATAACATGGGTACATTTCTTTTCACTCTTTAACATAAATATTATATGCTATCTTTATTAAAAGTGATGTTTTCTGTCAACAATAACATTTTCTTTATAGTAAGTAAAGTCCAGTGGATGTTATATTACTGCGTTTGAAATTATTATGCCAGAAATATATTCAACTAGCACTTCGCTCGCGACTTCGTGCGCGCTGCAATTTTGTTGGGGGTTCCCTAATTTTTCTTCTAATAAATAAAGCCTATTAGTATGTTACTCAGGAATAATGTAGCATTCTAATAGTGAAAGAATTTTTGAAATCGGGCCCGTAATTATTGAGTTAAATCGTAAAAAGCAAACAAACAAACAAAAAACAAATCTTTCCTCTTTATAATATTAGTTTAAGTTTAATAAAAAATAAGGATACATGCATGAAACAATAAATAAATGAATATGACACTAAAGCTTTTTTTGATGCGTGTCAAGTTGATGGGTAGTCAAAACGGTAGCGTGCTTATGGAGTGCCACAATATTTTATTGCAATTTTCTTTAATGAAAATAATCATAAAGTAACAAAAACTTGCACCCAAAAGTGATGTTTTGTGTTTGTGTAAAGCACGCAGTGGATATATTTGTAAAAGCAGACTCAGATCTGCATCTAACTTTCTTTAAGTTACTCTTGCAAGGAAGTGATGCAGTGATTTAGAATTTTTTGTTGCCTCCGCAATATTTGCTGAAAGAAAAGAAAATGTGATAGCAACACAGCTCAAGATATAAAGTAAGCAACGTAACAAATACTACTACTCTTGTATTTTTCTGTAAAAATGGATCGTACTCGAGTAGTAGTTAAATAATTTTGCAATAACAGTTATTGACCCATGAAATACTTTATTTCAAAAACGGAAATTCAGACATGAAGCAGGCCTGAATCGATATCTATCGTGATCCTTTACATTTTCCAGTAGTGTAAAACAATTCCTAATTTATTTTTTGAATGCCTATGAAGAGATATTTGGTAAAGGTCAATGTACTTTATTGTAAACTAGTTGACCCGTGCGCACTTTGTTGGGCGTATCTTTTTTTTTTTTTTAAGTATCCTATGTTTGTTCTAAAACCTCCAAGAATACGTGGACAAAGTTTCATGATGATCGGTTAAGTAGTTTTCGCGTGAAAGCGTAACAAATAAATTTACATTCACATCTTCTATACTAATATTATTAAGAAGAAAGATTTGTTTGTTTGTTTGAATTGAATAGGCTCCGAAACTACTGGACCGATTTGAAAAATTCTTTTAGCATTGGATAGCTACATTATCAGGGAGTAACATAGGCTATATATTATCCCCGTACTCCCACAGGAACGGGAAATACGCGGGTGAAACCGCGTGACGTCCACTAGCTTATAATATTAGTAGGGATTTATCTTGCCTCCATCAGCTTGGCGTCCACCTTTGATCAGTTGTCGAAATGAGATACAAACTGAGAGAAAAAACATACTATTTTATTTATAAAAAGTTTAAATGTATGTATACATTTAAACTTTTTGGACAAGGAAACTTAACTTGTTCACTGGAAAAGAATAATTCTATTCGTATTATCTTCGACGATTTTTTGCTGCTCAATCGGCAAGGGATCAGGCTACACTGGCGTCGGACGGCTTTAACGTAATCGCTTGCAAATTGTTATACTATCTATAGCTACATTGTGAATATATTCTATAGCTGATAGTCTATAAATAGCCGAATGCACCAGGGGTTCATAAACGTCAGGATGTATCGGGATTATTTGCAAACACAGACACGTATGCACACATTGCAAATTTGCTATATCTGTAGTGTTGCGGCTTGAATGTGTCTGTACCTGAGGTGCCTGCATGTTCCGAATGTGCCAATGTGCTCTGCCGTCTATATCTAGGTACTTACTTGTTTAGATATCCATTATGTCTAGCTTTTTTGAGGTCAAGGACATCAAACGTCTGGCATTGTTATAGATCAAATCGTCCTAACAGTATGTAACTTTCAAGTGAAATTAAAACTCAACCGGCATCAAGTTTTGGGGTTTGAGTTTGAGTATAGATCATAATTTTAAGCTTGTTGGTCTGATTTTCCCAATTACACATAAAACGCAAAAAAAACCACATGACACAGAAACAAAAAACCAGCATAAATTAGGTCAAAAGCAGAAAAAAAAACCTTTTAATCAAGCGGTCCTCATCTTCTGACCGTGTGCTATGTACAGGGTGTCATTTAAAAGGGTTTCTTCCATTATTCTTCTTCCTAGCGTGGCAATGACAATAAAAATTCGTCTAGATTAAATCACTAGCCTGGCCCAATATTTGTCCACGGCAATGCCATTTGCTGACGCAGTCCTTAGGTAGGATTACGCCAGGAGCATTAAACTCTCTCTACTCTCTCTCGATACAATGCTTCAGGAAATCGTTCTCGATGACTAGTAAAATTCCAGGGATAATATGCCTGAGTTGCTTAATTAAAATCCAAATCTCTTGATCGCATAAGATATATGGCATAGTTTGTCATGCGACGTAATTCAGAAATCATCTCTGAGAGAACCCATCGATGTTGATCGAGATTACACATAAGGCTAGTTTTGTGAATGGGTTGTTTGTCCTTAAGGACCGTCTCCAAGAGTAAGAGAATCACAGCGAGTTGACGTTTTTTCACACATCGAATCGCCGCGATGATATCGCTGTGTGGGGAAACGTTCATAAAGTTGTTATAGAAATGCGTGGCACAACGATAATATCGCCGTGATTCTCCCACGCGTGGAGACGGCCCCTAAGAAGGGCCGGTTAGAATTTAAATATGCCATTCTAGTGAAAAGAGTAGCCAATCGACAGAACTTTGCCCAGGTTGCGTTGAACGACATACAAGTTTAAATGGTACGTCACTCGGAGAGAACTCATAAGATCACAAGAACGAAGATCGCATTTCTAGTTTTTTTTTATCGCTTATTTTCCAAGAACATTTTTTTTACAATTTTGACGTACAATCATACCACACAAACCAGCACGGGTTTAACAGTAGTATGGCCAGTCACGGCAACTCGGTGTTACAACATATTAATAAATTAAGTTGGGTAAGTATATGTATATGACATCATTTAAAAAGACTCATTCTAGATCGCCTTGCAATCTACAAAGTATTTATTCAGTGCTCTTGAGCAGTTTTTTGCATTTAATGTATTACAGATTTCCAAAGGTAACTCATTCATATTAGTATAGTTAAAAATGTCAGCAAACGACGAAGTGATCGATAATAGTGAGACATTCGTTCTCTAACTGACCCACCTTGATAATTGGTTACCACGTTAACCATGTAAATGGTTTAATTGGAATAAATGTTTTGAATTTTTTAATGTTATTGAAATTGTGTTCATGTTTATAAAACCGAATGATTAATTTATTTGTGTAAGTTTAAAGAAAGCACAACATGGATTCAATTAAACACCTACTCAGACTTAATAAATAAAGAAAGAAAGAAAGAAAGAAAGAAAGAAAGAAAGAAAGAAAGAAAGAAAGAAAGAAAGAAAGAAAGAAAGAAAGAAAGAAAGAAAGAAAGAAAGAAAGAAAGAAAGAAAGAAAGAAAGAAAGAAAGAAAGAAAGAAAGAAAGAAAGAAAGAAAGAAAGAAAGAAAGAAAGAAAGAAAGAATAATGTTTATTTGAGACTCGCACAAAACAGACAGATGTAAAATTAATTAAAAAGTAAAAGTATTGTATTACTTAATCAAAAATAAAAACTACATACCTAAATAATTTAATCATAATTACTTGTACTTTCTTCTTGCACTTTAAAACGTAAGGATTTTTTTCATAGTGCAGCTTTCTAAATGATTATTATCTAGCGCCCTAAATAAAATATTGATACTTTTGTAAGAGTGGCTGAATTTCCTTTGTAAAACTTTAAACTGTACTAAGGTTTTTGGCAATTCCAATATAAAAATGATATTTCCATAAATTTGTCGGTGTTGCCAAAACATCATAGTAGCCTGGAATAAATTGCCTGTGTAACGCGCTGCTTGAAGTTTTCCGGAAGAATGCAGTCACGATGTGCCGCGTTGCCGCGTTTCCTCAACGAAAGGAGTCCATTGACGCATTCTAGCGGCGCTAGGTACCAGGGAAACATGTTAGACAAAAGGCACTTAAGTGGTTTTCGCAAAATAGGATTTAAGGAGAGTTTACCCGAGTTATAAAGCCGATTGGGATATTTTGTAAGTCTTCCGTATGTGTTAGTAGGCGTTTTAAATAGACTACTATAGAATATCACTACATAGTATAAAACAAAGTCGCTTTCTTTGTCCCTATATCCCTACATATGCTTAAATCTTTAAAACTACGCAACGGATTTTGATGCGGGTTTTTTTAATAGATAGAGTGATTGAAGAGGAAGGTTTATATGTATAATAACATCCATTAAATAGTGGAGAAATACTGTTATTTTTGAGGTTTCTAATGTGATGTCTACACTAATATTATAAAGAGGAAAGATTTGTTTGTTTGTTTGTATGTTTGTTTGAATTGAATAGGCTCCGAAACTACTAGACCGATTTGAAAAATTCTTTTAGCATTGGATAGCTACATTATCAGGGAGTAACATGGCTACATATTACCCCGTTTGCTACTATTAACTATAACAGGCTATATATTATCCCCGTATTATATATGTAAATAATTACATTTTATGACGCAGACGAAGTTGCGCGGGTCGGCTAGTTCATTATAACGTACGTACACCAAATAAGTCGTCTTTACCGTCGTTGCGCTATACAATTTTACCATGGTTGAAGTTTGGCATAACTTCACTACGCGTTTATTAACATGGGGAAAGTTTAACGATTTATTTACATATTTCGAATGACCTTGGAGTCATTTTTTTGTTTAGTAGGTACTGTTCCGTTCTGTTACTTTAAAGTAACAGAATGGTACCCGCGGGGCGGAAAAAGACGTAGAGGAAGGCAGAAAAAGAGATGGGAAGACGATCTGCGCAAGGGTTGGAGAAGGAGAGCAATGGACAGGCAAATGTGGAGGGAACTTGAGGAGGCCTATGTTGCAAGACAGCCTGACCTGGGAACTGATAGTAAATATTAAGTTAAAATACAAATATAAACATAGTTATATAGTACAGTATAGTTTTATTTTTAATACATTACAAATTGTGCAAGGGTCAGAGTAAATAAAGGCTATTTTTTTTTCTTTTTAGGTACTGGTCCACTGTCCCAAATCCTTCTTTCGTTACTTCGAACCAGCCCTTGCAGTACACGCCTAGGTCGTGTCGATACCACTTCCTAGACCGCATAAGTATCGAAAAACTCGTTTGTTCAAAATTCAAAACTACACAATGTTATTATTGGATGGAACTTCTTGTAATGATGCAGTGGATAATCTATCATCGTCTGCCTAGCCTTTTCCCAACTATATTAGAGTCGGCTATCAGTTAAACTAGGTTCAGCTGAACAGCAGTATTTTATGTGGAGCAGCTGCAGACCACCTCAACCCATTAACTGGGTAGCACGGTTGTTCTTGACAAGACCGGTGTCAGATTTTCTGGCTTCAGACAATCTGTAACGACTGTCAAAGATCAACAAATGTCAGCCGGGAACAACCGCTTAACGTGATTTCCAAGGCACGGAGGAGTTTCGGTATCTTAAGATGCTCACCCATCCACATACCTACCTCGACAAGCGTTGCTTAAACTTGAAGATCGAACTCAATTGTTCCGCGATAACTTACCAAAACATTATTCAACAAAGCTGTAAAATTTGAATCCATTTTTGTCGCGAGTCACAGTAAGTAATAATGTAAATCTCACATTATAATATTCATTGGACTCTTTACGTACCTACTTCTATTTTGTGTCGCTATTCCACATCTATCCACAGGGGATGAATTGCATGACAACTCCTAGTGATCCCTGTTGCGCTAGTGAATATGCGCGATTGCACGCTTTTCGTATCCAAGGCAACAAATGTTTTAGATAGGGGGACGATGTACAGAGAAGGGAGAGTGAACTGAGGGTATGTAAATTTTGTGTTGATATTCCATATTTAGTCGCAGATGGTTGAATGGCATGAGAGCTCCAGTGATTCATGTTGCGCTAGTGATTATGCACGATTGCACGTGTTTCGTGTCCATGGCAGCAATGGGGGACGCTTTGCAGGAAAGGAATAGAGAACTGTGGGGACGCACTATGGTAGGTATTGATAAATAGCTCATGAAACTTAAGTTTACCAAAGTTTACAATAACAGATTTTATGTTCCTCAAACGAAACATAATTCGTAGCACTAACAAGCAAGAAATCAAAGAACATGGGCACAGAACCAAGCAGACAAAGCGGAGGCTTAAGCTATAGAGCTTAGGTCTCCGCTTTAAGCTATTGCTGTAAAATCTTGCATAACATTAGGGAACGATAAATAAAATTATTCTGAGTAGATTAATAAATCATTGAGCTGACGACACGAGCTGACGACAGTTAAAGTGAGTCTGTCTTTACAAAAAAAAGCAGCACTAATTCGCCCGATAAAGACGCGACTCGGAATGATTTTCGCATTAAAAAGAGCGGGATTGTAATGAATGTATGACGTAAGGGCATCGTGAGGGTTAATATTTATGTGGAATATGTCCTACCTAATACACCAATAATAATTAATTATTAAAAACTATGTTAATCCAAACTAATGTTATAAATACGAGCGTGCGTTTTTTTTACTATAGATAGGCATACGTTTGACCACTATCTCACCCGATGGTAAGCGATGATAGCCATGGAGCACGTTTGCCTAGAAGCAACCTATACACTCTCGTCTTAAAGACTCCCAGGTTTGTTTGTTTCGCTGACTAGTTTAAGTCGCTAGACTGATTTAGATGAATTTTGGTCCAAAGATATGGATCGAGAAAGGATATGTGTATGAGCGTATTTAGGAGTAGGGTGAATAGGCTACTTTATTGTGGTAATAAAACTTGAAGGGGAATTGAGGCGGCACGTGAGTGAAGTCGCGGGAATAAGCTAGTATTTTTAATAACTAAAAGTAAGATTCCACACTAATTGACTGTCTTACAGGCTCAGGATGCTTTGGCTAGTCCCACAAAATAAACTTGGCAGAGGTGCTGCTTTTTGCGCCAAGTTGCATCAAAACCCTCTGCGCGCCATTTATCAAACTAAATTAGGCACCGCAGAAGCTCAACAATATTTCAAATACACATTTTTTTCATATATTAAAACAAAACAAATACTTTGTACTCTTATTCGCCTCGTAGCGTGATATTTCTATTGCAGGATCTAATTTGCACTTGAAAGTAAAATGTAATTAAGTAACTTTATTAATTATGGTGAGATTGTATCCAACACTTTTGAACATTTTACCATTACATTTCTTTCTTCATTTGTATATAGTTTTAAATAATAATGAATCTCCGAAATATATGTAGGTACGTGCATAACTTTAGAACGACTGCACTAAATTGGTTAATTCTTTTTCTAGTGTTCGTTATTTTCAGAACAAGCTTTTTATGAAAGAAAAATTACGATACGACCCTTACCAAAAGCAAAAAGAAAAATAAGAAAACAGCGGTTGAAACCGCGGGGCAGAGCTAGTAAATATATAAATAAGAAAGAAATGTTTTTTTTTTACTTAGCGACAAGTACAACAATTCAAACACGTTTTAATGCTCCCAGTTTCAAGGAGAAACTGAGAGTATTATAACGTGATGCACGCACACTAGCAACATCCATGCGTGGAATTTTACTACTGACTCGGGGTGGATTATGTTCTGCTCACTCACAAGAGTTTTCGGTAGTAGTAAGCGAGAGGTAAATACATTTAATGTTTCGTTTTCGAGTTTCAACAGCAAGGGTGTTTTCCTCACCCCTTCTATACAGCGATGAATTGACTAGGTTCACCCAAACGGTGAACTTCTTTTGATTTCTCATATCCTAGTACATCGAGGTCTGTTGAGGAAGTCGAACATCTTCTGCAATACCAAATCGTTGTCCATCACCGTGCCTCACAGCTCTTTCAATGATAGACAATTTAAAAAGAAAAAAAAATTGATTGGACTAACGCAGTTTATCTTTATTATTTTAATACAACATATCATATCAAAATCCTGCAAATTCAATCAATAAAAAATGTGGCCTCTTGGTTTTAGTAGTCTCAGACCTATTCACGAGGGTCAGAATCGGCCCGGCCAGTTTTTCTCCGGGGCCGTTTGTACTAGCATAGCATAAATGCAAAAGAGATGCGTTCTACATATTTCGCAATATTTAGGTATGTACTATGGGATGGATCTTTTCAATAGTTTTGTAATTCTAATAAATAAAATTCTTTCGTTACTGACTGTTTGAGTGAGAGACTGACAGACAACGCATAGCCTAAGCTACTGGTCGTAAAAAGTCAAAATCTGGCATGTAGTTTTCTTCACTCCGTAGGGGAACACTAAGAGAGGATTTCCCGAAATTCCTACGGGAACGAGAAAAAAATGGATATGCGCGTACGAAGTCGCGGGCAAAGCTAGTATACAATAAAAAGCTATTACGAAAACGGATACCTACCATGAGTAACTTAATTTTTTTTATGAAAATCCAGTGTAAAAAGTCGAAAAGGTATTTATTTATTTTTCGACGTTTTGTTTCGTATGTTACATTTTTAATGCAAAAAATAAACAAATAAGTCCTTCAATATGAAAGATCTTGTCCCCTTTGGTAGCTTTTTATTAGGGCTATTATTTAACATCATTATACTTGGTTTTAACCGACTTCAAAACGGGAGGAGGTTCTCTTTTTTATGTATGTTCCCCGATTACTCGAAGACGCCTGGACCAACTCGGAAAATTCCTTTATCGTTTAAAAATAAATTTTCCAAGTTGGTCCCATGGTCATCTGGTCATGATCTGATGATGGCATCCAAGAGAAATAGAGGAATTTCGACAAATTTTATAGGCACAATTCTTCAATTGTGCCTATCACACACCCAAATCGCTTCCGATTTGGGTGTATTTAAGAAAAGTATTTTCTCGGAGTGGTCACATTTCAATTTGTTAAAAGTGGCAAAAGTTTCTGACGAATTGAGTACCTCCTGCTTTTTTGAAGTCGGTTCAGATAGCAAAATGACCGGGATTGCTGAAATCGCATATGTTGTTCACACTAGTTCATAACATAACGTCACGCCGGTACGCTTTGAAGGGATATACGCATGAGAATGTCAATAATAATTTAGCTGTGGAGAATCACTACTAAAAAGTGAAAAAAAAAAAACCAAATATACAACCGACTTCCAAATAAAAACACCACAAAGTATCAAATAACTTAAATTTCGGAAGTCGGTGTTTATTTGGAAGTCGGATGTATTTTTTTGCTTTTATATTTAGCCTAATCCAATTTCCGATTTAAGCGCTATCTGTTGATCTCTAGTTAAGTTACTTAGTATTTTGTTTGACGTTTTTGTTTTGTATTATTTCTTCTAATTTAATTCTTCTAACAAAAATCTGTTATTATTTAAAATATGATTTAAATAGAGCGTTAATAGATGGGAAGGAAAATTTCAGTTATAAAATCAAATCAATTGATTTTAATTTGGTAAAAAGATGATCGATAAATAGTTAGTTAGTTATAGTCATAGAGGTTGGCTCTCTGATATAACTTTTATTGATCATATTTCTTATTTTTTTTAAGCAACGGTTGCAGTAGCTTCATAGTCGCAATCTGTCAAAAAAGCCTTAATTTATATAATATATAAAGCTCAAGCTGATATAGACAATCCGTTTTCCGAGCTGTATGCTAATATCCGAATCAAAAACTACTTTCAACGAATTAAGTATTGAGTAATATTATGTTAAACAAAACACTTTCTACACTCAAAGCAAAAAACGCAATGGTACGATATCTCCTCTGAGTTAATGCTTACCTGGTACAGCAATATCACTTGGCATAATCCAACGTGACGAAGTGAGAGTCAGTAGTCGCGCACCAACTTAAGAGAGCGCAAAATCCAACAGGTGCTTTGAGCCGACTTACTAGGAATTCAAAAATGCGAGTAAACATTACTTCCCATTAGTTGTTGTCTTCTTTTGATCATTTAAGTATGCCCATAATCAGTATTATTGTCATTACTTTATTAACATTACACTATTTGAAAAAAGTACACTACACAACAAAAAGGTTACCCTTCTCCAAAAATCAAGTAGTGAAGAACTTTGATAGTGCTTTTTTCTATTGATAGTGTGGGGATATTTTTTCATCCTTAGTAACTAATACTTATTTTCAAAGTAGTCTCAGAATTAGTACATTACTGCAGCGGCCATCAAAAGAGGCATTGATGGACGAACGTGTAAATGTGGGCCGAGGCAAACCTGAGGCACCCATACGTAAGTCCATCAATGCCTTGTTGTGGCCAATGCTTGTATGCTTAGTACTTTTCTCAAATAATGCGCGGAAATTAAAATGCAATTATTTTTCAAAATCAAAATCACATCAAATGTCGTTTATTCAAATTAGGCTGAGAGCCAGCACTTTTTGAACGTCAAGTTTGACAAAAGACAGTCCCCCAAAATGCCCGCCCGTCACCACTTCCTAGTGTTTTAGCTGTGGAGAAGAAGTGGCCAACAAACTCCCCAGCAACACATCTGTCTGTTAAGTTTCAAGAACTTGAATCTATATAAAATTATGCTAAGTAATTAATACATGACACGAAATTTATAACTTGTTAGCTAGCACACCATGATACTGGTAATGATATAAATGTATATATATATAAAAAACAACGAATTAACCTACATAGTCAGATAAATAAAATAAATAACTAAAAAAATAAAAACAAAAAAAAACAATATTATATGAATACATATAACCTGTCATAAGCTAATTACTTAATGAGAAAGAACATGATAATTATGACATTGTCTTGCGTTTAACTCAGCGACCAACTATTCTTATCGTCTAAATAATCATTAATAGAATAGTATGCCTTCGAACAGAGGTTAGATTTAACTTTAGCTTTAAATGAGTTAAAAGGCAGGTCAAGAAAAGAAAGTGGAAGTTTATTGTATAAACGGATACCGAGCCCCACAAATGAGTCGTGGACCTTACGAAGTCGGTGGGAAGGAGCATGTAGCTTGTGCTTGTTTCTGGTGTAAAAGTTTTCCAAAAACCAATGTCGAACAACGAACAACAATAATTTTTCCCGCGTTAAAGTGTTTATTTGTTCTTTTTTTTTTCAATAAACAGCTTTCCATTTGCAAGCCAGTTCGAAATTTAAATAAAACCTTTGGTAAGTTACCTCCTTGATTGCCATGTTTCGAAGTAAAAGATCGTTCCATTTTTAAATTACACGACAGATATGAGTTTACTATGTAAATTATTTGGCCGCTAAACCACGACAGATATGGATTTTCATAAAACTTTTGCCAGCCGCTGCTTGCATGTGTTTGGCCAGTACAGCAATTTTGATTTATCTCAAAGAAGGTTGTCAAAATAATGCTCAAATTTCCAAGCATGTGTGAGAAAATATTTCTTTTTTTTTCATAAAAGGAACTTGGATGCTTGGACAAGGACGAATTGTACGAAGACGTCTCGGAATACTAGGTCGTCATAAGTTCAGGTGCATTGCTGATGCAAAATTGTATAAATTTTTAGTATTGTAGTGGAATCCGCACTATTTATATCCGTGCCGTTGTAGGGGTAGCATCACCAAGAAGATATGTTTCGAAAACTTAATAGTTTTCAAGATGATTGGTGCGTGCAAATATTTAAAGACACTGCAATGTTTGTATGTAGGTATTATGTATATGTTTGTAAATATAAATAAATGTAGTCATTAAATTATCTAAGGTCTCAATAAATTGCACTGTCCTAATTTTTTGGGATGTTGCGTTTATTGAGTTTGAGCCGATATTACAAAACACGTGCTTATTATTTTTTCAAATTCTCAAACAAGTAATTAACTAGCAATTTGCTTGAACAAGGAAGAAGTTAGAGGGTTTAGTCACTTTTCAGAACTTTGGAGGACAATTAATCTCAATAGGTTGAGATTAGGCAACTAAAAAAATACGTGTCAGTGACTAATCTCTAACATATCCTAATATATAAAGTTCTTCTGTTACTGAGTGATTGAGAGACAACGGACAGCCGAAACTTCTGGTTGTCTATTAAGCTGAAATTTGGCAGGTAGGTTCCTTGGGGAGTTTAGGGGAGCACTAAGTAAGGATTTTCCGAAATTTCTACGGGTACGGGAAAACCACGGTATGCGCGTATGAAGCCGCGGGCAAAAGCTAGTATCAAAATAAATCAAATCGGAGCCGGACAGTTGGGTACCGTTCCTTGTTGGTAAAAGTTCTTTGTTCATAAAAATTGTGGCTTCTTGTGTATAAATGTTTTTAAGTATTGAGAAAATAAATAAGGACTACGAAATCAATTTTTATTTATATAAATTTTCTGTAAATATATTTGAAAAAAGAACAAAAACCACCTGAAATAAAAAAAAATGTCTTAAGTTAAAGCTAAATAACTGCTTTACAACGTCGTCTCTTATGACTTTCCTTGTAGACAGTATTTCAACGTAAAACCTTTACTTTTTAAAGGGTTCTTTCTATATTGTGACGAAACGCTTTTGACGTCACCAGAATAGAATAGAATAGAATAAAACGAAGTGTAGAATATAGAGGCATTCTGAAAAAAAAAACAACTCACCTTACACTATCGTGTTCAGACGTCACTGAGCAGAGAGAGGATTCAAGCAATTTGCCTCAAAATTCACTATTCGCGAAAAAGGCTTATTTATAACTAGTTTCTGCCAGCAGCTTCACCCGCGTGGTCCCTAGGGAATATACTCCCGGGATAAAAAGTAGCCTTTCTTAGACTCTAGACTATCTGTGTACCAAATTTCATTTAAATCGGTTCAGTAGCTTTGGCCTGAAAGCGCGACAGGCAGACAGAGTTACTTTCGCATTTATAATACTAAAATATAAATAAATTAATATAAAAATAATATAAATGTATAATATTTATAAATATATAGTAACGGTAAAGTTTACATGCGGTATTTATATGTTGTAGTGTAGATATTTTAGTGCTCTTAGATGATTTATGCAAACAATACGGTTGTGTAGCGATACCTACTGCCTACCCCGTCTTAAAAGCTAAAACTATGTCATCGGTGAATCTATGCGATCCGTTATTGCAACAAAAACTTGATATGGTGCTGTTTGCCGACGATACCTCCTTAATTTTTAAGATAAATAGACAGACAGACAATGTTGATATCATAAATAATGCCCTAATGCAAGTCCAAAATTGGTTCACGACGAATAATTTGGTTTTGAATGAAAAGAAAACGAAATGTATAAGATTTGCTTTACCCAATGTCAAAAGCAGTGATTGTGACATAGTATTGAACAGGGAAAAACTAGAATTTGTCGATAAAACGGTTTTCCAGGGTATTACGCTTGACCCAAGGCTCCAATGGGGCTCCTCATATAACGTCTCTTTCTGGACGGCTAAGTTCAGCAGCTTATGCTGTTAGGAAAATCTGCCAATTAACGGATGTCGATACCGCGAGACTGGTCTATTTTAGTTACTTTCACAGTATCATGTCTTACGGTATTTTACTGAGGGGACGGGCTGTAGACATTGAGTCTATTTTTATTCTGCAGAAAAGAGCCATCAAAGCGATGTACAATCTCCGCCGGCGCGATTCTCTAAGGGAACTTTTTAAGAATATTAACATCATGACGGTACCTTGTCAATACATTTACGAAAACATCATGTATGTCAGAAAGAATTTACATCTTTTTAGTAAAAGAGGCGACACACATAATCATGGTACTAGAAATAGGGATCAATTAGTTCAACCAGGTTTCAGACTGGCTAAAGTTGCCTCATCTTTTATGGGGTACTGTTTAAAATGTTATAATAAGATACCTCCCCATATATTAGAACTTAATGAGACAAAATTTAAATCTTGTATTAAACGCACACTATGCAGGCAAGCATATTATAAGTTGGGGGATTATATTGAAGATAAAAATGCTTGGCTGAATGCTGGTCCGGCTCCACAGCCACTAGGGCGCACAAAATAATCTGTTAGCATTTGGAAACATTGTTGGACCGGCTGAAGATTGTTAAAAAAAAACAATATTTGCATTGTATAGACTCAATTTATTTCGCAACTAGTGGACGTCACGCGGTTTCACCCACGTAGTTCCCGTTCCCGTGGGAATACGGGGATAATATATAGCCTATGTTACTCCCTGATAATGTAGCTATCCAATGCTAAAATA
This sequence comes from Lacanobia wlatinum, assembly GCA_947578705.1. Classification (NCBI taxonomy): domain Eukaryota; kingdom Metazoa; phylum Arthropoda; class Insecta; order Lepidoptera; family Noctuidae; genus Lacanobia; species Lacanobia wlatinum. Next base: position 35,077,384 of record OX388022.1, read on the forward strand.
ATTTTTCAAATCGGTCCAGTAGTTTCGGAGCCTATTCAATTCAAACAAACAAACAAACATACAAACAAACAAACAAATCTTTCCTCTTTATAATATTAGTGTAGATGTATAATTTCATCCATTTTAACGGCACATGTGTGAGTACTGTGTACCTTTAACTTAAATTATAGATATCAGTTTTAGGTTTGTTTTTGAATTGAATGTACCCTGGCGGTTGGGAGTGTCATGCTCACACAAAAGTCTGGCTGATGGTGGCGTATGCGTTGGATCATTTGGTTCCCTTCAAAATGGTTGAGCCGAATGATGCTAGCGCATGCGTCATGTTCGTGAACGGGCGCTGTCAGTTGGGACTGGTCATTTCTCAGTTGCCATGGTTTATTTTAAATAATTTCTTTGAATTGTTTCTTTTTTCCCGGACGCTTTTATCCTGTCCGTCTTTTACATCGTTCTCACATGTTTGTATAATTTCAACTTGATGTAAACAAAAATTTGTAACAATTTATAATTTTTTAAAGAGTTTCCGTGGAGTTTCTTGCACGTTCTTCTCCATAGAGATCTACGCTTTGGAACGTGCAAATAGCTTCATTTTTTGGTCTGACCGACCTTGACAATTCAAAAGTGCCTGTAAATGGTTTATTTGAAATATACGATTTGATTTGATTTGATCTGGTGTTTTTAGGAAAAAATTATCTATGTTTAAAGTGTCCCTCAACACCTATTAAACCTAGCCATACCTACAGTGTACTGGTTGACTTCTTCTGATAAATGCACGGCTTAAAAGAGTTAAGCGTGAATTTAAAAAAAACCGGACAAGTTCGAGTCGGGCTCGCCCACTGAGGGTTCCGTAGAAATTTGTAGGTATTTATAACTTTAAACCAAAAAAAGTATGATTAAATTACAAATGTACATTTTTTAGATTTTTCCCTATACTTGTAGTATAATGGTATTACTTGCCAAATTTCGTAGTTCTTGGTCAACGGAAAATACCCTATTAATTTTGATTCCCTTGAGAGTTTCGAAATATATGTTTTTTTTTTGCGGCATAAACGGCCATATTTTTTACGTTAGTTTAGTAAAATGATTTATTCACAACTTCAAGGGACTGAAGACTTAAGTTTATGTTTTCATTTCAACTTGATACCTCCACGCGCTCCCAAGATAAAGGGTCTTGACAGGCAGACGGACAGACGTACGGAAGGACGGACAGACGGACAGGTGGACAGACGGCCAGACGGACAGACGGTCAGACGGTCAGACGGATAAACGGACAGACGGAAAGACGGACAGACGGACAGACGGACAGACGGACAGACGGACAGACGGACGGATGGACGGACAACAAAGTGATCCTATAAGGGTTCCGTTTTTTCCTTTTGAGGTTCGGAACCCTAAAAATGACCGAAAACTGCAGTTTTCCGAGCATCACGCAGGTAGCACAGGGCTTTCGATATGGCAAAATTTGGTGTACACTACTGACTTATCTATCCTAACAACATCCACTATGTCTTTTCTCAGAAAATACGTACGGTAGTTAATACAACCGGATCATAAAAATAGTAATTTACCTAATCTCTAAAACTCATTAGGACAACCAAAACAGTCCAATCATTTATTTAAATGAACCAACCGTTACTATGCTTATATTTACGTAATAAGTTTTTTTGGGTACAAAATCATTTTTGTCGACGGTTTATTATTTTATTTATAGACATAGACTATCCAAAACAAGTCGCGTAAAATGCGTAGGCGGAGTCTTCGTAGTAAGCGTAGCCGTGACACTGCTACGCCGTAGCTGCGTTATAGAGTCGTAGTATTTACTTTGCTTTAGCAAACTTTTGTGCTACAAATAACTTTCTTGCTTCGTATCGTATAATGTTACTATTTACACCGATTATTATGTCTGTGGATTTTGAGATGTTAGGCAGACATGTTTGTTTTTTATGTATCTCACGTTTAGGTTAAAGCAATTTGTATTTCTCATCAACAAACAGTACACTTTAAATGAAGAAACATGTTTCTTAAGTTTTGCCCTGAAGTATTTTTATACTATAACACTTTTTAAGTTCATAAAACGGTAAATGAGTAGTTTTATTCCCGCAATAAATGTTGTTCTTTTTATCGTAATTTCTTGCTACCGTATTTACGGTTTTTTTATTCTTTATAGTTGTGGGATGTTGATGACAGCCTGAACAACACGCTGCTGAGGATTGATGACAGCGGCTGCGTCGTGGTGAACCTCGACCACACCGTGCGACTCCTGATCAGAGAATCCGACTGCCTCGTCAAGATGGGGGTCGATTTGCCCATAGTTTGCCACTCGCTATATGCGAAGAAAAATTACTTTACACTCGTCAATGATTCTTTACAAGTGAGCTGGAAATGTTTTCATACAATAGAAATTCCCGTATTTTTAAGTAACGCAATACAATTATAATTTTGTATTTGAATTTTAGTCACAATGTATCCAACAGCTACATTGGATGCGAATTAAAACGTTAGGTACTTAAAAATACGGTTAATAGCCTTTAGATGAATGTTCAAGACCAAGGTTAAGCAAACAAACCTTGGCCTATTTTCATCTGAAATATTTATGAATGGAGGTCATGTTTACCTATTTTTTCAGTTCCTTTTGGAGGACTACCTTCGCACAGTACGGCGTGTGAAACTCGAGGTCCGGCCACTTTTTCTCCCACAAGTAGTTCGCTTGTCGTCTCTTTTGCTCCCTGGTCTCCGGTTTGTGGGTTGGACCAGCGACGACTGGCGGGAATTCATAGATCGTGCCAATGCAGCTATCAAGAGCTTTGATGTCCTAGTAACTAGGGTTCACGATATATATACTAACCGTATAATATATATGCTGAGTGGGATGCAAGACGTTACTCTAATAACTTTGCCTGGTGAGTTAATTATTATTTATATAACGAATAACAATACAATAAAAGTGGTTCGACATTTTAGATGGAATAATTTAGAAAGTCATAAGTCCAAATTATGCTTAGGTTTAAGTCTGGATTAGCACAAAACTTGCAATACATTTGTAGGTTTTATCTAGAATAACTAATGGCTGGACTTCCAATGGACGCGTGTTTGAATATTAGAAGAAATAAGTTGTAATTCCTTTTAGCCTAAGATTTATCTTTAAGAGGTCTTAAAATATATATATGACAAATGTTTATTTATTACTTTATAGAAGAAACACCGTGGTCAGTAGAAGAATTTATTGAAAACGTCGAAACGGGGTGTCGGTAAGTTGTTGAAAAAAGATTAAACATACATAGTTAGTACATAAAAAGTACATATACTTAGATGTGATGTTTTTTCTTGGGGTCCGTGTGTTGCGACTTGAATATGTTTGGTTATAGCCAGTGTGTGCACATGCCTAATACCTATAGTTGCGTACTACAATATTTGCACATATGATTTCAGTTGAATCGAATACCTACATGTGATTTATGTGTTCCTGGTACCGTGAGGAAGTTTAAAGATGCTTAAATCTTGTTTTTGGCCAAAGATCCTGGTACTATGTTTTCTTAAGACAGCCCATTCATACCAGATATTAAAATACTATCGTATAAAATTTTAAAAAAATATGCATAAATATTATTAATTTTAGTCAAGCGAGAGTTTTTTAAGCAATAATAATTAATAATGTTTTATAAATATATACGTGTACAAAAGACTGTTTGTATGAGACAAAGAGTTGACAGTAAAATAAGAAATTCGCGGTTCTTTGAACTCATCTTTGATTAAGTATTCTAGAAAATGTAGTTGACATTTCAAACAAATAATACACAGAGGTCAAGTGCGATATACACACGTACGTATCGACAGTCATTAGACATTGCAGCGTCAAACTCGCCAGTAGCTGAATATGCCGCGTCGGGACCGGACGCCGGATGTATGCAACAGACTACGATAACTTAATTTTTAACCGAAACATGCTATGAAATTTTAAAATGCGGATTAATTTTTAACCGACTTCTGTTATGGTCGATTCTTTTTTTCTCTATTCAAAATGAGAAAGTTTTGACTAGGCATAACATTGAATAGGATAGGAGATTTATAAATACTTAGATATTACAACATTATAATTTAAAAAATACGCTTGGTGATATCTATTTCCAGAAATGGCTGAATATAAGGTGATAATACTGTTTCAATAAAGCAGCTTATCTGTTCGCTGTTGCTTGTTATCGCTGATTTTGCTCACTTTAATTTCTTTAGGCCAAGTTTGGTTATGATTGGTTGGTTATTGGTTATGCAATTTGGTTCATCATTATCCTTGTCACTGTAGCCCATCTGTCAAAACGGTGGAAGATATATTAGTATCAAAGTCAAAGTATGTGTTAAATAACGTCCCACCCGCTCGATTTGTCGATCATTCTGTTACGAAAATATGGCTATTAGTTGCTAATAGTCAAGTAAGTAGAAATGTATTCTACCTTCTATATACAGCAGAACCAAGATCAGGGCCGTCTCTAACCTATTGGAGACCCTGTTCAAGGATAATGGGGGCGGGGGCTATGACTTTTATAGGCGTCTAAAACGAGAGCTAAAACAGCCAAAAAAAAAAAACAAATTTTAGATTTATTCGACCGTTTATAAAGTCATATTAAATGAAAAAGGTAATCCGGAGTGGAAACTCTTTAAGCTTTAACTTAATACATATTATTAAGTTTAATTTGATTTTCTTAAAATTAATGTCAATCATTAGTAGGTGATCCAGCAAAATAGCGATCCCCCTTCGATCGCGGGCCCTGGCCACTTTGCACTCGATGAAAATCTAACGAAACTAAATATTATGTTTATTTTACTCAATAAATTTTAAGCATTAACATGTTTAATGTTAATACTAAAAGAGTTTGAAAGTTAATGCTTAAGGGTGCCATTACAAAATCGAGCGCTTGGCCCGGACTAAAGCTACAGACCGCGTTTCCCAAGATTTATAGTGATTGCAGCGCTGAATACAACAATTGTTTAAAAATATTTTTTTACATTTATATAGACAATTTTTTTCAAGCTAGGTTGTTACCTAGCTTGAAAAAAATTGTCTATATAAATGTAAAAAAATATTTACTAATAAACAAGGTTACTATGTTTAGTAACCTTATTTATTAGTTACTTTTTGTTTAAATTTGGATTATATTTTCATAGGAAAAAAAAAATATAATTTCGGAAGAAAAATTATCAGTAACTCTCTGTTTTACGGAATTATTTTTGGTGTATTACTGTATGAAACATAACAAATTGAATAAATCACTCCAAAGTAGAATATACAGTTGTACCATTAACATTTTTATTAATGATTAAACTATTATATCTTCGATGTAACAAAGCATCAAAGGATGCCTAAAGTAAAGTTTTATGAATCATCCTTTGCAGAGACAAGGTTTTTACTAATTTACGTAAAAAAATTGAAATATTTATTTAAATCACTACAAAGAAAAATAATCAAACTTTCTTGGCCATATATATTTTTTTTAATTTGTGGCTACATATAAACCATAATCACAAATCAAAACTCGAGGCAAACGCTCAAATCCAAGAAAAAATGTAATAGCCCTCTTAAAGAGTTTCCGCTCCGGATTACCTTTTTCATTTAATGTGACTACTCGCCTGAACAGAATTGTATGTAAAGTAGTTGCCAAAAACTTACATACCCTTTGATTATATCCTTACAAACTCGAGAGTATAAAAAAAAAACACCACACTTATCAAGAGTCTTGGTGATCGCAATTGGAAATCAAAGGAATTATATTGTTAGTATTACGTTTTATACCCAATTCAATTACTCTATCCTCCGGATATATCAAAATCTTATGAAATCATCCGTTACGGAATTTAACCCCTGTCGGAGAAAATTTGATAGTATATGCTTTTTATGAATTTTCTGTAAATAAATAGCATGTTCAACTGATTTCTGCTACGCTGGTACTTGGACTTTAGAAATATTGAACGGAATTGAACCTCTTCGGGAGAAAACTCAGATCAATACTTGTTTAGAATTTGGGTGGTTATTTTCCGATTTAGAGCTACTGGCGTTACAAGCTGATTCTTAATTGAAATTAGCAAACAGAGGACAACAGACAAATTTCATTTAACTTATGTGGATACGACTGTTTATAGTGCACAAAGATTTGGCTTTCTCAACTTAAACTACATGTAGGTACTTACACCAGTTTATTTTTCAGAAATGCGTGTGTAGAGCTGAACCGTAAGAGTCTTATGGTTGAGGAGGCTGTGGAAGAAGTTTTGGACTTGGTGAAGAAAGCGGCTCAGCAAATCAAGCCAACTGAAATCAATCCAGACTTCGAGTTCCTTATCGCTGAAGGTGAGTTCTACTATTTTACACACAAACCGTAGAACACATAAATAATAGTGATTAACTAAATATTAACATCGACACTACCTCGACTCCTAGGGGTCAATAACTGGCTCCTGAGCTATCCTGTATCACAAACGTTATTCGCGGCAGCAAAGTCATGACCGTGAATTAGTAAAAGGGGCTGGAAGTGATACCAGCTCAGACACGGTAACCCCTAGTACATGCAGACCGAATAAGCGATACATTACTGCCTAAAGAGAGAGCAAGAAAAAGCATCCACGAGTCACCAGCATGAGGCATTTTGATCACTTTACTTCACTTTAGTCATGGCACAGTTGTTGTAGGAGGAGCACGTTCGTGTGGTTCGAGATTCATCTAAGAAGTATTATTTTGTAGTATAAAGTTACTTGTGGTGTCTAATGGGCACTCCCAATAGAAATAAGGTTTTTGGTACATACTAAGTAAGGGTAATTTACAAACGTAATAAGGATTGGTCTGTCTACCGTATTAGAGTGTATGTTTGTTCATTCTTCTGACTTCAAGGTAAATTATTCGATCCTAATGCTGGCTAGTGTTACTAACTAATGCACAAGCGATTTTCACCGATGACTAATGTAATAACAATAATGTGACTAACTTTGTATTCACGTAAGCGTTTGCGATTGGTTGGTAATTCTTTAATTTATAAGGTAGGTAACTCGTATATGCATGTAAATAATGTGAAACTAATTTATTAAAATGTACTCACAGGTAAAATGCATTAAATGATTTTAAAATGGCGGCTGTTGCGTTTTACTAACCATAAAATACACATTGACAAATAATAATAACAAACTACAAAGAATGGTAGATATTGTTGTGCTTGTTTAATCTTCTAATATATAAAAATCTCGTGTCACGGTGTTTGTTATCGAACTCCTCCGAAACAGCTTGACCGATTATTATGATTTTTTTGTGTATATTTAGTAGGTCTGAGAGTAGGTCGTAGGCTATTTTTTTTAATTTATGTGGCAAAACAACGTTTGACGGATCAGCTAGTCTAATATATAAAAATCTCGTGTCACAACGTTTGTTATCGAACTCGTCCAAAACGGCTGGACTGATTTTTATGTTTTTTTTTGTGTATATTTGGTAGGTCGTAGGCAATTTTTTTATAAATGGCAAATCAACGTTTGCCCGGTCAGTTAGTACAAGTAAAATAATACCATATCGTAAAATAACAAATATCGCATTTTATGAATAACAGCTAAAAATACTTATCTGAAATTCTTAACCGTTCTTGATTACCGAACCGAAAGGTTCGGTAATCAAGAACCAGTCTCAACTGGGAATTTTGCATCTTACGTTATAGACGTTGAAAACCTCCCCGGTCCAGGTTTGCTCTGCGTAAGAGTGCGTTATGTTACAGTCCAGTTAGTGTTGGCTTTCATACAACTGCGGCTACTAGTGGTTCGGCTTCCCTTGCTATGGCAGTCGTTACTCACGTTTTGTCAGCAGGACGGCGCACTTAGAGTGAAAGAGATATGTACACTTCCCCGCTTCCCTATTCAATGACAATAACATTGGGCATGTCTTCAGACGTAAACAATTGACTCCTTACTGTTCATGAAAACCTGGTGGGCTAGTGTTACGCTGTAGCTTGCATGGTGCCCTTTCGTCGCATTTTGTATTAGCGTGGCACTATTGTGGTACTACAACAACTTACTTAGAAGTACTGTTTCTCACTAAAATACAACAAAGAAAGATAAACGCCACTCGGTCACGCGAAGTTGGAACTTGTAGACCTACGCGCTTATTACACTTTTCAATTTATTAGAAATCGACAGGTGTAATTGAAGTTAGAGCAGTTAGATTCCGACTTAGTGCGATTGGAAGGTCCCGACAGCACTAATTCCTAAATTGTGTTCCCAATTAGATTTCCTACAAATTGAATAGTGTAATAAGCACTACCTGTAGGAAATCAGCGCGCCTAAACGCATGGCGTACATTTTGGCTACGTACCGTTTCATCATATTGGTAGGACCCTGACTTTTTAACAATGCACAGTGCTTTACACAAGAAAATATTCACTTTAAAATGTTGAATGTCGATGGCACTTTGAAATCAAGTCAGAGCTCAACGCTGTGAATTCCAGTATTTAGTAGATAACAATTGTGAATGAAAATTGATTGCTTTTGAAGAAATTTATATTTTACAGGTATAAATTGTATGTCTTTTGGTTTTGGTCTTTTATAGATTTTACTTTTTAGGCCTCAATTCCCAGCTGGTACAATTTCCCAATGGTCCCAATTTGTACCAGTTGCATCACTTGTGCCTGAGAAATAAATATAAAATCCGGTTTTATAAAATCTATCTATCCAAAAGCATAAAAAATGATATAGCGAACGTTTTGTTATGTTCATAAATGTCCTAGTTAGTTCTGTTATCCTAGTGCGCTAACATCCAAAAAGCCTATAGCTAAATGTCTGTATTGACCACGTGGAATTTGCAACTATTGCTATTAAGCGGCTCACTGAGTTCCATAACAACAAACGTAATTTAGGAACTAACATAGGCACATAAAAAAAATGTTACAGCAAAAACACACACAACGACGAGTATGTTTAATCTATTTTTTTCTGATGGTTTTGCTCTTGTCTTAAGTCTAGGTCAAAGATGACAGACAAAGTCTACGATGGAGCGAGTTTACCCAGAAAGAGCCTGCCCACTCTAACTTTGAAGAGATTAGGGTTGTAAGTGGTCGGAAACACTGACGCAGGCACAGAATTCCACTCCTTTGCTTTGCTTTGACGTTCGGAAACGCTTAGTGCGAGTTGGTGGAATAGCAACAAGATGGGGATGGTAAGTTGCAGCGCGTCTGGATGTCCGATGGTAGAAGGGCCCGGTGGGATGAGGTCGTAGAGTTCTTGGGCACAGTCACCGAAGTAAAATCTGTAGAAGACCGTCAAGCAGGCAACCTTGCGGCGATGAGCCAAGCTGTGTAGCTAGGCATCCACCAGTTTTACGTTGCCGATAAGCCTCTAAGCTCTGCGATCCACCGAGTTGAGTGCAACAAGCTGGTATTTAGCTGAGCCATTCCAAAGGCAGCTGCAATACTTTAGGCAGGATCGGACTTATGCTTTGTATAGAGTTAAAAGCTGTCCAGGCCTTAAGTATCGTTTCACTCTACTTATGATGCTTTTTGGCCGTATTTTGGACTTTGGACTCAATGGTGGGCGCTGAAGTTCAGACTGGAGATCAACTCCATGCCTCCATGCTCGAGCCGATCAGTCACAGGAACAGATGTATCCCGAAAAGTAGGAATTTGGTCGTAACGACTCCTTTGTGCGGTAAAAAGACACGCCTTTGTTTTGGTGGCCTTTAATGTTACCAGATTGTCGTCACCTCACTGGGAGACAAGGCTTGAGGTCAAATTAGTCCGCTCTACCATGACCTCTCTCAAGGAACGAACTTCATCCCCGCTGGTTGTTGCGCTGGACAAGTATCTTTATGAAACCGTATTGTAATCTGCGTACCCAACAAGACTAGGCTGAAGTAGGTCATTGATGTAGGTAATCTTGAAAATTTAATAAAAAAAAATCCACTATAATATAAACCAATTATTTTATTTCATCCATTTCCTTTTGAAAATGGCGTAACAAAGACCCTTGGCTGATTCTGTTTTGTGCTTTATAGTTTTGAGTAACTATCAATCTGGTAAAATAAATAATTATATAACTTATCACTACGAAGAAAATCACTAGTGACATCGCGATAGTTGTTCAAGAAAATTGCAGTTTGCTAGCTGAAACTGTTATTGACTGTGACGTGACGTGACTTATATCCAGATAAGGTTCTGTCGATGACTTAAGAAATGTGTGTAGACGAGATGACTAGTTTCTTGTTTATTTGTATGTTCCTAGTACTATTAAAGCGCAAATACCGAATTTTGTTGCGCAACTCCGTGATAGTATTTTTAATACCGCCGGTCACGAAATAAGGTCCACGGCGCGAGGGGCATATACGGAGGGGGGAGGAACAGCTTGGACTGGCCTCATGTTTGGTTATGTGTTCCTAGTACCCTCAAAACGCAAATACCGAAATTTGTTGCACAAGTCCGTGATAGACGAGACCGCCGGTCACGAAATAAGGTCCACGGATAGAGGGGCGCGTATACGGAGGGGAGAGGGACAGCTTCGACTGGCCTCTTGTTTGGATATGTGTTCCTAGTATCTTCAAAGCGCAAATACCGAACTTTGTTGGACAACTCCGTGATAGTATTTAATACCGCCGGTCACGAAATAAGGTCCACCGATAGAGGGGCGCGCGTATACAGAGGGGAGAGGGACGGTTTCGACTGGCCTCTTGTTTGGATATGTGTTCCTAGTAACCTCAAAGCGCAAAAGCCGAACTTTGTTGCCCAACTCCGTGATAGTATTCAATTCCACCGGTCACGAAATGAGGTTCACGGATAGTGGGGGCATGTACAGAGGGGGGAGAAACGACTTCGGCTGGCCTCTTGTTTGGATATGTGTTCCTAATACCATAAAAGCGCAAATACCGTACTTGTTGCACAACTCCGTGATAGTATTTAATACCTCGGTCACGAAATAAGGTCCGACGGATAGAGGGGTGTATACGGAGAGGGGAGGAACGGCTTCAAAAACATTTTTGAGTATATGGAAAATAACGAATGTCCACTAGATCTGAGGGCGTTGCTAAGGTTTTCTGAACGAATAGTTTATAGTGAATTAAAAATTACTTCAGTGCCTTTGAAAAAATTCCAACTTTGGCTTACTTAAAATTTATACCAAAATAATCCATAGTTCATAAGAAATGAGAATTTAGTAAATATGCATTAATAAACTAAGAATAAACCCTAAAATAAACGTAATTGCAACTGCCTAATTTCTACATGAGTCAGCAGTTTTTTGACTGAAAACGCAATTTTGTGATAGGGTTCTTAACTAAAATGTATAATTTTAAAAGGTAAAATAAATTTTAAATAAAAATGTATGAATACAACGTGCAACAATTTACGAATTCACTTCGCCCGCTCCTGCATTTAGCACTGGTTCTTAAAACCCCAGATAATTAAGCCTGATACTAATATTTTCTGGAAAAAATTCTGCATAAAATATTGACTGTAAGGCTTAAGGGAAAATAGCCGGCCCATATGTAGTACACCAGTATGTATAATTATTGTAATGAATGATATCGGATTTTCAATTTTAAGTCCCTTTAAAATGTAGTTGTGAAAAATTAATCAAAACGAGTTTTATTAATTATAATAATAATACCCTTTATTAACAATCTTATGAGTTACATTTCATCTTATTTCTAATTAGTACAATAAAATAAAATTAGTTCAGATACGTAAAATGTAAATACTAAATGTTATATTAGACACCGGTTTCTTGATTGTCTTGCTTTCCAGCATAGGCCTCCCCAAGTGTTCTCCACAGAGATCTATCTCTTGCTTTCCTTGTCCACGTCATTCCTGCCACCTTTTTAATATCATCTTCCCATCTACGATAGTGTCTACCTTTACTTCTCGTTTTATATTTAGGGCACCATTCCATCACTTCTTTAGCCCACTTTTCTGTCTTACTTCTTATTAAATCTCCTACCCATTTCCATTTTAGTTGTTTAATTCGGTATTTTATATCTGTAGTCTTGGTTTGTTTCCTTATTGTTGTTAACCGAACTTTCTACGTCTTTTAGTTTTATTAATTACTCAACAACTAATAAGACCACGTAATCAGCGTAACTACTGCGCTGGGGTTCTTAGGTCGAAATCCCTGGTCAGGCTAAGTGTGGGTTTTTATTTAAGATTTAATGTTGCAGCTTGAGCATCATTTAATTTTAGTGTTTTTCTAAACAGAATGCAGCTCTTCCTCCACTCCCTTTTAAGGGTAGAGTTAAATTAATCATCTCAACTAGCAGTAAGTAGTGGTAAAATTGATTATCAATATTTACTTAGCTAGCTTAACTAGTTACAATATTATTAATTCAAACCGTTTTTTAGTTTCTTCCCGTTGGGGTTGACGATGAAAAGAATGTTATATCAGTTTAAGTTATTCCAACAACCGTGCCGTCCGTTACAATGACACTCCGGTAGTTATTCGTAATGATAACTTCGTCCATAATTCCACAGACAAGACCTTCGGTTTCCCCAAAGAGGTCAACGAAGCGCAGCCAGGCTATGGACGCTAATTGATCTACGTGAGGCCCATGTGGGGCCAGAAAAAACGTCCGTGAAATTCCTTTATCTGCCATACCGCCCTGCGATCGTTAGGGTCAAGCACCGCAGGTTTGCGCCAGTTTTCATTAGCCAAGAAGAGCGGGGTGAGTCCCTTGTCCACCGCAACTACAACTCGATGACTCGATACCCACGTCGAAACATTCCCTGAGACTGCATATCTTGCGATTGTAGAGAGTCTTAAGTATTCGTTAACTATTAAATTGAGAATTGAAAATTTAAGTTTTTTTTTTAAATAAATTTGCCGACTTAAATTAATTCAACAATTAATTAAATTATGTTATTAACAGTATTGGACACTTTTTCTTTGACAACATGTATTTCTTGTTTTGCTAGCTCAGCAAGGGTTTCCAAAATTTTTACTTAAAATATTTAAGTAATAAACTGTAAATTCTAACGCCTGCGTATCGATCAAATGCATTTTATTATTAGATTCAATTCTATCAACAATAGGATTACAAAGTAACGAAAATTTCACTTTTATATCTTTACCTAGTGGTTTCAGAGCAACAGTCCGGTCGAGTTAGCTCAAATAATGTTACGTAGGTTGCAACAATTCGCATAGAGCTATGAATTGGTAAGACTGTTAGAAACACCATTAAAATGAAATTTGAAAAGAAACCGTCGACTGACGCCCATATACCATTATCAATCAATACAAAATTCCTCTGCTACTGAGTGACCGAGTGAATGATAGACAACGCACAGCTGAAACCACTAGTCGTAGAAAACCGAAATTTGGCATGTAGGTTCCTTGGGGAGTGTAGGGAGCACTAAGAGAGGATTTTTCCCAAAATTCTTACGGAAATGGGTAAAAAACGAGATATGCGCGCACGAAGTGGCGAGCAAAAGCTAGTTGTACATAAAGTTTAAACAATAAATAAAGAACACAAGTTTTTGGATTGCTGTCTTAACGATGTTGATTATTAGGAATAAAAGTGTAAGAACTATTTTTAATAGATCATTGAATGATCTACGAAGCTGTTGCCAACATTCGTAACAATTTTAGCTGTATCCAAATTATTGTAAACTTATGTATATTTTGACCTGTTTAAGTCGAGTTTGTTTGCTTTTGGCGGGTATAATGGGGATTCACTGGAGCAAAAACGTGTTGCAGAAGTTTTTTTATATAAAAAAAGTTTAATGATTACACAAATTTATAACTTTGTGGTTTCAAACTTTAATGAAAAACACACCTTCCTACTTTCTTTTGTAGCTAATTTACTATATATTTAATAGACAGCTACTGAGTAGGTAATTGCAAGTTTTAGTTTGTCGGCATTGTTTTGGAATATAAAAGTTTTCTGGAGTATCATCAAATTTCACTAAAGGAACAACCCTCAAATCGCGAAAATAAATCAAATGTTCCACACATTTTGACCAGTTTCTCGAACTCAAATGTAATTAACTACTGATTTGATTTTCAGTCTTGAACCTATATTACATGACGACCAGAGAAAAAAAGATCAGCTGATTGAAAGCCATTTTGCAAGCAATAATGTTGTTGACATTTTGTGTGACAGTGACGGTCGGTCATTGTCCTGTCTGCTCTCATTCTTGCATAACACATGATTATGGCTATTGTGGAGTACAGTGCAAGAACTCACACATGCATTTGGGAGAGTCGAATGCGTATGTGTTGAATATCGTGTAGGGACATTGTATGAGCGGGATTGTTCAATGATTTACCTCCTAGTACTCATTGTGTCCTGGTGTCATGCATTACGCGTCGATGGGTTATAGCTAGATACAATGTGTCGGGTAGCTTTTCAACTATGATCCAGTACAGACGAAGCGTTTGTCATGGCGATTCATAAGGTTCGTTCTGGAGAATCGTATACATAATCTGGACGAATTGATAAAAGTAACTTTATTGATAATTCCTCTTTATAATATACTAGCTGACCCGTGCCCACTACTTTGGGCGGTATTTTCCGGGATAATATATAGTCTATTATACTCACAAATAACGTGGCTTTCAATTGGTAAAAGAATTTTCAAAATTGCTTCAGTAGATCCAGAGATTATACCCTACAACCCCACAAACTTACGATCTCAAAAACTACTTCTTCGTAACATTATAGTATATTATCATCATCTCAGCCGAAAGACGTCCACTGCTGGACATAGGCCTCTCCCAAGTGTCACCACACCGACCGGTCCTATGCGTTTCGCATCCAGCTGATTTCCGCAGCCTTCACCAGGACGTTGGTCTACCTTGTAGGAGGCCTTCCAACAGTCTGCAATATACTCAAGTAATTCAGCATTTAGAATAGTTATTTGTAATCCAACTGCGGGATTTAACGCTAAATTCGTTGAAAAATTATTTTTTATACTTCACGTCTCTATGAAACGTGATAGCTTGGCCTCCAATCAGCATTTTGTAATAACTCGTCCATTAGATAATAAAGACTGTGATATTAAGCGGAGAAAAATTGTTAAAAGAGAAAAAATCTAGTGTGAGTGTATGAAAACTGAGTAATTCAGACATACCTATATTTTCTTCACGCTTGATTTACTTTTCCGACTAAACAAAACGTTCTAAGGACTTCAGTAGTAAGCGGCAGAACTAACACTATACAAAAGAATAAAGGTATAAGTAGGTAAATTGGTTGGCAAGACATAACTTTCGCTGTTAAAGGTTATCAGATCTTTAATCGAGCTAAGCCCCATAACTCTAAAAGGCCTTACTTTGTAAACCCTACATCTGCGTAAAAAGTATACTTTTTCAGGTTCAGGTTAAGGTCGAGGTGAATTATGAGCATTTAACAAAATGCTTGTGGAAATATTCCGTGACTCAATATTAAAAACCTAACATAAATATATAGAAGTAACTGCATGTTCATAAACTTAAGCCGCTGGTGCTGTGTCATGCAGTAGTTTCGTAAACATTTCAGAAGATTTTTATTTCGTTCGAAAATTCTACGAATTGCTTCGAGGAAACCTCCTTCTAACAATCCTAGTTTCCTTCGGGTCGTCTTGTCGTATCGTAATCGTATATTTGAGAGACTAGGTAGTATTTAGTGAAAACTTTTTATGTCAACCAAGAATCTTAATAATCTCTGCGTTGCCGCTTTCACGAGGCCTACTTCTTGTCATAATATACTCGTAGGTATGGCCAGCCAGCATTGGTCTACGATTAATTTATGAATACTTTTAAGGTCGAGGTTTTGATGGGTGGTCCTAGTTACGAAGTTGTGTCCATGCAAGTACTCGCTGTTAGATAGACGAGGTCATCCATAGACGATACGATATGTTCTGTAGATTCAAAGGGAATGTGGGACACATCATTTGTTTTCGAAGTTCAAGTTTGGAATAACTTTACTGTTTTTTTTAATAAGGAGATTTATGATTATATCTAAAGTTATTATAATGATTATTTAATGTTCCAAAATTATGATACTGGCGAAGCCTTGAAGTTCGGCTTTTTTTAAATGCTTTCCAGAATATGACCTAGCTATGTAGGTACTTGTAATATTAATAATTTTGGGGTAGGAAAAAGGCTTCCGATAGCTTGTCATAGCCTTACATCTTGCAAATTCAGTTAGTGTAGGTACGTCATCTTTTCATGTCGCCTTGTCACGTTACATTTTGGGTATGCGTGAAAGTAACGGAATACCACACTTTGGTATGAGAATGCATTTTTTCTTCAATGCCTATGTCAAAATGTACAATGCAACACAAGTTCTACTAGGAAAATATAAAACTAGGGGGGCGCCCCTAGTTTTATATTTTCCTAGTAGAACTTCATGTATCGATGCAGTTTCTGTACAATGTTGTAAACTTTGTTTGCAGTTTGAAACCGACGACCTGCAGCGCTAATAACATAAGCTTTTTGTTATCCTCATCCTGCAAGTTTAGACTGGTACAAATAAAATATTTATACAAATTTAATTGTCATGATTGACTTTTCTTAAAAAAATCGGTGGGATAATATAATTGAGACGATCAAGACTCGTAGAGAGATGTGTCAAAGTACTTTTTGGCTTTGATTGTGTTATTAAAGCATAGCGACTTTAATGAAGCTGCATAAATACATAGGCACTTTTTACTAAATATTTTTAAATGTAGCAACCAGATTACCAGTCGTTTCTTTAAACAGACTTGATAAAAGTGACTTATTGAATAAAACAAACATTATACAGAATGTGGGGAAGTACTATTGAACACCTTCACTTTAAAGAGCTGAAATACCTAAGCTGATGCTTGGTATTTGATTGCTTTCGGTCTTTAATTTTGTTGGTTCGCACCTGTCTTTTGCAGTCGTCAAAATGTACATTGACATTGATTGTTATGTTAAAATATTGAATAATGCTGAAAATGTTCCTAATGATAGCAAAAAACACAATTGCAACGTTGCAAAATGCGTAAACCTCAACATCTCTATAGAGTGGGTGGGTGGCAATTCATTCTTCAACTGCAACCGGTCGAGAATCTGTTCTCCCATCACCTCATTCCATGCAGTTTCATGCAAAAATGGCCGCCCCCTCCTACAATGCACTGAAACTTCCTACCCCCAACTCCTTTTACGAATGTGTGTATCGTGTAAGCATGCTGGGGGTGCGCCTGTGGTAGTTGGTTCGACTACCTAGTGCTTATCGTTTCCTAGTATTTCTTATGCGTTCAATGCAGCTCAGACACGATGCATCGCCTCGTCGTCGGGAGCTTGGTCACGCAAAAATGGACGTCGACGTGAAATATCTGCTGAGATCAACCCAAACTTGCCCATTTGCCTATGCCATGTTTAACTAAACGTAGTTAACTTTTTAATGCTACATTTTTATTTTAAAAATGTTTTAACGGGTATTGCTGACTTTAAAATACTTACTGTTATAGACAAAGTAACTTGCCACCTCAACAGTACTGAATTTCAGTATATTTTTAATTTTTAATCGACTTCAAAAAGGCGGAGTTTCTCAGTTCGTCGGAATCTTTTTTACATTTTTTTTAAATATTTATCATCACCATTTACTATGGACCGATTTATATATTTTTTTATACTTCCTAAATATTCCCATTGCCACCAGGGCAGGATCTGTTAATGGAATCCTGGAGAATGTAGCAAAAAATGTTAATTCTAAAGTGTTATTTTTCTCAAAATTGAGAGTCGTTACGGATTGTCAGAAGCTAGTAAATCTGACTCCAGTCTTGTCATGAAGTAACGTGTTACCTAGTTAATGGGTTGTGGAGGTCTGGTAGGCAGCCGCTCCATGTAAAATACTGGTATTCAGCTAAATCCGGCTTGACTGGAAGCCGACCCAAATGTAGTTGGGAAAAGGCTAGGCAGATGATGATTTTTCTCAAAATTGCCAGGTTAGATTTTATGCCCTTTAGCACAAGGATATAGTTGAGGCACCTCCACAGAATTACCACTACAGTACCGCAATTGGTCCATAGACCACATCCCATACAAATTAAAACAGTCTCCTTTGAAGAACATTTTTCTTATATCATGTAGACATCCGATAAGAAAGGATTTTTGGAAATTCGTCCTTTAAGGGAGTGAAATAAGAGATAGAAGTTTGTATGAAAAATTTCATTCCTTTGGCCAATGTACTTGAAACTGCCCTTGAAACATGGCACGAATATTAATTTGAGCAAATAATAAGGTTTCTAATTATTAGTTTTTCATGGTGTTGAAGTTTGTATAGTAGAATCTTATTCCTTGCCAATGTTTTTGTATCTTGTTACGAGTACAGTCTGAAGAAAATAGTAAAATTTTTCATAACAGTTTTATTGTCACAACATTTTCGCCATTTTTTTTAAAATCCCACTAAGAAAAATTGTCTTTTCAGTGTTTAAAATTAACCACAATACATCCCTTTAGATAACTCCATAAAAAAGATATGTCAAACCTGTTGAGTTTGGAGGTCAGTGAACGTTAGCGAACTTCGTCTCAAACACCCCCTTGGGTATGAAATGATGCTGTATGGCTTGTAGCGTCGTCTTATTGCAACCACTGTTTTTTCGCACAGCCGATTGATTTGATGTAGTCAAAAATTTTAATTCTCAAAATGGTACCGATCACCAGCTATAGTAACAGCAGCACCTGCCATGTGGGCTCTTTAATGAAGAATATTTAAATTAGTCCACCTAATTGACCAGTCGAAGTGCATTAAGAGATCTTTTATTGATCAAAAGAAGTGAAAGATGTTCTTCCACCCTACAGACTTTTTTTTAACAAACCTTACTTTGATCATCGAAATGGGATTAGGAACCCAAAAAAAAAATTTGATATAAAAAATGCTTCTTTTACAATCTGTTTTGGATGTTTTCAATTAAAATTACTAAAAATTAATATAATAGGTGTGGCCTTAAAAATCTATCTAAAACAAAATTGCGGCTCTTTAACTTAATAAAAAAAGTATACTAATTAGCTGCAAAGCTTGCCTATAAATTGAAATGGTGGCAAAGAAAAGTTTTATACATCTGATTTGGCAACCCCATATTTCAATACTTTATTTTTCACTTCTTTTACTTCCAGGTTATAAAAAGATCGTTATATATTTCAAAATCAACTTTCCACACCTATTCAAATTAACATTACAGCATAAGATATTGCTAAGAACCTCAATGTATTTTCTATTACATGGAATGGAGCTTAATGCTTTATTTTATTTTGTGGCCGCAATTCACCATATCTACACGTATGCACAGAATACGTAGACGCTATAGTAGCCTCTGAAAGAGACAGTAACGGTGGTCAACACCCCCCTTCAAAACAAGAGGCTCTGTGGACGTTACTATTAATGATATTTTACTTGAAGCCAGTGACAAATATCACAATGCCTGAGATATACCAACACCCGAATTTGCTCGCAGCCCTAATTGTGCAGGCACGAAATTATGAGCCGCTGCTGCCGATGCGGCGCTGATTCCATAATCTGTGAGTGCTCAGTTTTGCGTAACAAAAACATTGCAATTCGGAAAATCTTTTTCCACCCATTTTTATAGTCATAGTAAACTCGTTATCTATGTAGTGTTTAAAAAGGGCCAACTGAGAATTTGCGAAAGTCGTAACTTTATAGTCCAGAAGATAGTCTCGGACTGCATATCCTTAAAGCTTTCGCGCCAAATAACAGATGCGTTTGTAGTGATGAACATTCTCGTGGCTATGTTCTCCTAGTAAGTTCCCTCTGTACCGTGACTAAAATTCGAACTCCGGGACTACAATACCGTGACAAGACCGTTCGAACGGGATGCTAGATCCAGAGTGCAGCGCAGCGTCTGGTTTGGTTTGCAAATTGCTAGAGTAGTGTAGTAGAGCGAACATGAAGCCACGCCCTAATCGTTTGTGTAGTTGTTGATAGGTAATAAAACACATCCTCGGTTTTATGCTGCCCTGTTGATATAAACTATTGCATTTAATCGTTGTTATTTAAAATTGTTTATAACTGAGCGTTACCATGACAATATTGTTGGACTCGCAAACATAATATAATTTCGGAATCACCAATGTTGCAAGACCCTTGTTATGTAGAAGGTTGCATACTATTAAGGGGTCAAGCGATTCTTTATATTTATTTCGTAGTAGTTTCACTGTAGTTTCGGTTTTATTCAAATAAAAATAAATAAAGGTTCTTCTTCGGGTATTTATTTCGAGTAATAAGTTAAGGTATTCTGGTTTTTTCTGCAAAATGTTTTTCAGCCGTGATGTACGGTGGGCAGTGCTGTGAAATTCAATATCTTCCTGCCCATGCCTCTTGCTTCTTGAGGTTTTCTCAACACGTTCTCTTTTCCCTTGTCTACCGTCAGGCTGTCATTTACCTTTTCTTTTATTCATAATTATACTTAGCTACCCGTCTCGGCTTCGCATGAGTGCATTTTATTTTCAAAATATTCCTTTATACAAACCCCGAACTCACAATTACGAACAAAGTCATGCCGTTTTTTAATTACTTAAAACGAGACTAAGGAATGAGAATTGTTTTTATGTTATGTTTGTATACAGATAAATATATAGAAACAGTCCAAAAAAATTCGTTGGCCTCCTCTCCATCCAGAAAAAATGTACAATAATGCTGATTATTGTGTATTTTTTCACAGCTCCTGCACGAAAACGTCAAATTATGTGTCGTGCAAACCTTACCTTAAGTAAATCAGTATTGGTCATAATAAAATTCAATAGGTTATTGCCCGGAAGTCAATAACGTGATTTGAATCTGGAGCTCAACTAAACGTTCGAGTATGAAAACTTGTATCGCGTGACCTGCACCTAGCAGCGGGGTAGGACCACTGCCGTTCGCGGTGGCCAGCAGTCTCTTCATGTTACGCGTACAATTCTTACAGTAGGTGTCAAAAGTAGATGTATGCTCCTCGAGGATAAAGATGTCTTTGCTTTCGGCTAGCTTGAATCCCTCGCTACATTCAGGATTCATGTGTAACCCTCGAATCCATCATTGCGTTTAGGATACAATATGACGCCCGTGACATAAGACACTGCTTTATTCCCTTGGTGTATCTACTATTGCGAACCTACTCGTTTATTTATTGAATAACGTCTTAAGATGCACGTCTTTGCAGGCTGAGCGATTGATTTCTAGAAAAAGATTTTTTAATTACCTGATGATATTTTATTTTTCCTTTTACACACTTTAGCTATACCAGACGGTCGTGAGTCATAGATTTCAGAGATAATTAAATTCTGTTTCTGCCATCAGATGACAGTCAAGCGGGCAGCGGGGCCACCTCAACCGTCAACGACTCCTCGTCGAGCGGCCAGCAGGACTGGTCTGCAGTATGGGAGTGCTTCGAGAGCCCTCACCGGTTGCTGTCCATGCCCGCTGGTGGATTGTCGAAGAGTATGCAGGTTGGTAGTCTACACCTAAAATATTATGTACTAAGGCTTTTATTCCGAGTTAGTTTGAAGCATCTCCTGTGAACTCAGCCTCCATGACATTGGATAAAAAACCCTCGATGAACGTCAATAAATAACAAGGTATACCTTGTCAATTTGTTGATTCAAGGTAGAGTCGAGTTCGACAACATGAAATGGAATCTAGGTTTTAATAACAACATGAACATCATCCTATGGAGTTAAACAGTATATAATATGTGATTGTAGTACGCCATGTGCAAAGTATGTAGCTCCCTATAGTAGGAACTTATTATGAGCCCTGTATTTCTTTCAATTCGTCAAATACGTTTAAATAGTCGAAATCTAGTCTCATTGGATGCATCTGAATACCAATTTAAAGCAATACTATTTTATTTGCAAGGCATTACATATACCTACAGTGGTCTTTAATATATAATGTACCTGATTAGAAGATTCTTAGAAAATTTAGGATTCTATTAATGAAAATACAATTTCTTGTTTATTTTATTCGAACGTAAGACGACCTCCAGCAATAATATCCATAATATCACAACCAAGTCCAAGACATTCTGATGTCATTAAGATATTGTTAAATATAAGAACTATTTATATGGCATACCTACGTTCCGGGCCTCGACAGCAACATTCCTGAAAACCTGTCATCCTGTTATGAGAGCCTAGTGCTGAAATATTTTACGGTCTGGCTGGATCAATACTGTGTCTCAAACACATGGCACGCCACTGCGGTTTCCATGGAAACGATGCATCAGCGTTAAGTTCGCCAAGTCAACAGACAATACGGCTGAAGGAAAAATATCTAATAAATAAAAATTTCGTGTCACGGTGTTTGTTACTAAACTCCTCCGAAACGCCTCGACCGATTTTCATGAAATTGTATGTGTATTCGGTAGGTCTGAGAATAGGTGGCAGGCTATTTTTTTTTATTGCTAACGTTTGCCGAGTCAGCTAGTAATAGATAAAAATTACTAACAGAAGTATTCATAAAAATTAAAACAAATCTATAACAACCAAAGGTAATTATTAATAAAAACCAAATAAGTTAATGTTTAATTTAGCCTTTACGCATTTGGCCTTTAAGTAATTCTATTGGACTTTAAAATTTTATTTTTAACCAAAATACTGACTAATAGTCGTTTAACAATGAACGCCAATTTTAAAGTTTTTCTGCGGTCTCAGAACGGAATTGCGTTCGTTTAATCATAATAAGTTCCCTTTTTTAGCTCACAAAAAAACAAATGGCAAAACTTGGGTGAACTATACTCTTTTGCCTGATCCTTCAGAAAATACCTGCAGAATAATTATATTCTGGAATAGTGTAAAAATCATGAGGAGGTCATTTCCAGGGTCGCATTACATATTATCAGGGAAGAGACCAATTTATTTTTAGGGTTCGCACCTCAAAAAAAACAAGGATCCCGATCACTTTTTTTTCCGTCCGTCCGTCTGTTTGTCCGTCTGTCTGTCAAGACCCTTTACCTCGGGAACGCGTGGAGGCGTCGAGTTGAAATTAAAACCAAATCAACAGTCCCTTGAAGCTGTGAAAAAAAAAACTTCTAAGTTAACGTAAAAAAAGATACGGCCTTTATGCTGCAAAAAACGTATATTTCGACACTCTCGAGCGGATCAAAATTTATAGGGTATTTTTCGTTGACCTAAAACTATGAAAATTGGCAAGTAATATCTTCTTATACTACAAGCATAGGGAAAATCTGAAAACATTCATTTTTAATTAATTCATTAAAAAAATATAGTCTTTATTTAAAGTAATATAAATCTGTAAGGAACCCTCGGTGGGCCAGTCCGTTTTTTTTTTTTAGTATGACTTGTCATCAAATGGCTCCTTCTGCTCTGGGCTGAGCGGAAAGGAGTGTCAGACTCTTACTGACAAAAACCCATCCGTGTTCCTCCTAGTGCCCTTTGCGTTCCAGTGCCGCAGTTTTCGAACTTTTTTGAACGAATTCCGCAACCCTGATAGAAGAGGCTAATACTAAAAATAAATAATAAAAGGCCAATACATAGCAGTGGTCTCAACGCGTCTGCCTAATAATTATGAATTTTACTAAAAATCAATTTTTCTCTTCTCAGGAAATGGTGAAAAACGCAGTGAGTGAGATGCGACGCTATTACAGCAGGAAAGTTGTCGACGTCCTCATCAAGGTTACCAGAAGGACTCTTGACCTTATCATCAAACAATTTACATCCGACAGTACAGCAGAAGGTAAATAACGTAAATCATTTAATTTTCTTACCATATTTTTTAATCATTACATGTTATTATTACTAGCACACAATTTTATAAATACTTACTATAATTAAAATAAACTATACTAACTACAAATTGAAATATAGAATATTTTTTTTTTTAATAGAAGAAATAAATCCTCGCTTAGACCAGGTTTAGGCTGCGCTTTCACGCCCTCATAAGCTGCCGGAGAGCGCTCATAATATAGTGACCAAATGAGTAAAGATTACGGAAAGTTGCACAATACCTACAAATTATTATTTAGAAAAAGTATAATTCTGCTTTTGTGTAGGTACGAAACAAGTAGATATTACTCTACATTTACATTTAACTTACCTCAGTCTTCACGACTTCAGTAAGCTTTTTACTCCACTGGCTTGGTTTGATGTCTGCCGCATCTACTACGTGTAAGATTTTCCACCGCTTTCGTTGACAAAATAACTTCCACAGAAGAAAATAAGCAAGTATGCTGAAAAAAAACTTATGGAAACAATCCAGTGTTTAATTACGCCTTAACTTTGTGTCATCTGGCATACCTCTTCTGTCATATTTTGCTAAATATTTGCAAAAGAAGAGAGAAAATGCCCCTGAAAAGCGCCATTTTGGTCTGCCTCCCATGAAAACATTCCAAATACGGCCGTAATGGAATGGTGTTCCATATATTATTTTACTAAAATGGGTTCAGTATTTCATAAGGCATGTTTTTCATGTAAGATTTTGTACATTTCTGTCATGATTCGTAAGATATTAGCTAAAACTGTCAAAAACTTCATTTCATCGCGAGTAACTACAATTCTGACTGCGCGTTGAAAAATCAATATGCTGAAACATGGATCCCATTTTCAACCTTAACGCGATGAATTCAGTGACGATTTAGGCATCACGCTACAGTGGCAGTTGTTACGATTTGACTGTTCAAAATTCCCGATCCAACCTCGTAATGTTTATGGGCTCCTAGTATCTTGCATCGTGTTCAAGCTGACTTAACAGAACCTCGCGCGTTTAACGCAGGCGCGTTGAGGGTAAAACCACGTGGAGTGGCGCGTGGCGTCGGCGAGGAAATGGTGTTTATTTATCCTTACTAATATTATAAATGCGAAAGTAACTCTGTCTGTCTGTCTGTCGCACTTTCACGCCAATACTACTGAACCGATTTAAATGAAATTTGGTACAGAGATAGTCTAGAGCCTGAGAAAGGACATAGGCTACTTCTTATCCCGGGAATATATTCCCACGCGGGCGAAGCCGCTTCCAGAAGCTAGTAATTTTATAACCGTATATTTCTTACATTCAATTCAGACTCATAATTTACGAAGTTTGAGTAAAGAAACATAACGTTTAGATTGTTTTGGGTAACAGAGACAGAATTATAGTTATTGAGTATATAAAACCCTACTAAAATTCAATATCAAACAGGTTACAAAAAATATGAAAATAATAATAGTAATGTTATTATTATTTTCACGTTTCGGGTCTTTATATGAAAAGAAAAATGCATCTCAGTTATGTTCAACAGATAGAAATAGACAACGATAGGACAGACATTATACTGAATGATGTTTTATGACGTTTAGCGCTTTTTTGGGTCCTTAGTTAATGTTTTGGGTTCTGCAGTTAAAGGATCCTTCCGTCCGTGGTTTAAGAAGGGGACACTTAGTCCTTAAAAAGCCTTAATTTAGGCATAGCAAAATATTGCAATTTTTTTTTGTTCTTTCTTCTATATTATTCATCTGCCTAGCCTTTTCCCTAGTAAGTATACTGTCGGCTTACAGTCAAACCGAAGCTAGAGCGACTGCTTATACTATGCGACTGACTTCTAAAACCAATAACTGGGTAGTCCTTGGCAAAATTGGTGTTAGATTTTCTGGCTTCTGACAACCCGTAACGACAGCCTTACTTGGTTTGATGTGCTGTCATCCATCTACACGCTTTTTCTTTATTTTCCTTCATTCTTACAGACCGACCTCGGCAAGCGTTGCTTGACATTGAACATCGGCCCGACTGCCTGTTATTATTTAGCGATGACAAGTAAAGGGAAATTTTTTACTCGTCTATGCCATTGTATGGTGTGTCGTCATAGTTATTTCAAAAATTTATCTGTTTTGTTCAGATTTTTTTTCTATGAGGCTATATAGGTACAGGCAATTATTGTTAGAGTCATGTGTGAAAACCAAACCGTTGTTTTTAAGCATGTGAAAAGTATTATTTATTATGAAGTTAAAAGGACAGGTATCGTCGACAAGTTGGCTTAATAAGATAACGATTAATAGTCGACTACTTTGTTAATTGTAACTGGATAAGAAATAAAATCGTAATAACTCCATACTTAATGACTACAAAAATACGTAACTACAAAAGAAAACGAATTTCATCCAAATAAAGTAAAGTAAAGTAATTACTTTTCAAGAAGAAAAGTACGCTTTTTAGTCGTAAATACAAGCGGTTTTCCAAAAGACTTATTCGTCATATTACTCTGCTTGCTGTTTGCGTATACTAATCTCCGAAAGCTCTGATCGGATTTTAATGCACCATTAGATAGAGCGTCTCTCGGGGAATCCTTAAGTGTATATTTTATACATGTAGCCTGAATACTAACTGAGATGGCGCAGGTTTTGTGAAACATGTTACAAAAACCCAACCAAGTGCGAGTCAGACTCGCCCACTGAGGGTTCCGTACAAATTTGTAGCCACAAATTATTTCAAATAAAAACTATATTTTTTATGATTTAATTAAAAATGTATAGTTTTCAGACTTCTCCCGATACTTGTAGTGTAAGACGGTATTACTTGCCAAATTTCATAGTTTTAGATCAACGGAAAATTTCCTAAACCTACATTTAATCCCTTGAGAGTGGCGAAATATACGTTTTTTGCAGCCTAAAGTCAAACTCAAAATGTTTATGCCAATTAGGCCATTAAACGGCACTTTTTGACGTCATTCACATTACAAATTATGTAAAATACTAAAGTGACTCTACTGTCCATTCGGAAAGGTAGATTCTTATGGAGAAGAACGGACAAGAAACTCCATAGTTACTCTTTCAAATAAATCTTTTACAATATTTGGTATACAAAAATTTAGTTATATGTAAGGACCATGCACCCAGTGTTTGCAGAGGTAGACTTATTAATTTTCTAAATAAGTACATGATACTCACACACTTACAAATATTGGAATCACTCATTAACAGTGTGTGAGTTAGCAGAAAAATACAAACACAAAAAGAAACAGAATATCTGTAAAGTTAATACATAGAGCAACCAGTTTGATTTTGTCCACAACATTGATTGTCCTATGGAGCAGGACGAGCATGCTTCCAAGCATTCTTATCATGAATAAACGACCATATATTTTTTTACGTTATTTTAGAAGTTTGATCTTTTCACAGCTGCAAGGGGCCATAGACTTGAGTATGTGGTTTTAATTTCAATTCGTTACCTCTACGCGTTCCCGAGATAAACGGTCTTGACAGACAGACGGACGGACAATAAAGTGATCTTAAAAGAGTCCCGTTTTCTCCTTTTGAGGTACGGAACCCTAAAAACTAACCAGATTCAGTTGAGTACCAGTATTTTACATGTGTGAGTAGTCACTGGGCAATGCGGTACCACGTGACAAGACTGGTGTTCATATATATACCTATAAGAAAACCATGATTTTTTAATAAGTAGATGATGAAACCATGTAAAAATCATCTTTAAAAAAAAGCCAAGTGCGTGTCGGGCCACGCGCAGTGTAGGGTTCTGTTGTTGCACGTCACAATTGCCGATTTCCAACGAAATTCTCCAACAACATTTTATAGTTTGGTCGCCAATAGCACGTTAAATTGTGAAGCCAACTTAGGTGTGATAATTTTCCTTTTAAACTCGTTATGCATGCTACAAGCATGGTTTTTCACGTCTCGAAACACAACCGATTAGCTGGCAGAGGGGGGGGGGACACGACTCTAACTAAAAGCACTAACCAGTCAGTCTCCGTAAGTCCCTTTCGGGACAACTGTCTATAATCTTTAATTTTGCGGAGCCTGACTGGAAGCTTAATATATCGCAAACGGATCCTTGTATTGACAAATGGTTTTGTCCATACAAGGCTAAACTATTAACTGCTGTCAAGACTTCTTCTGCTACGCTCGCGGTTACTCAGATACTACACAAACTATTTGTAAAGAATAAACAATTGAATCTTATCCATAAGACATTATATCTTATGGTGAAAACATGAAGGAAATCGGTTCAGTAACTTTGGAGATTAGTAACACACGGGGGACACGACTTTAACCATAATTAGCACTTCAAAGCTTAATATTCCGCAAAGGGATCCTTGGATGGACAAATATTTTTCACACACCCGCAATATTTTGAAACAACCTACTCAACGACACCTCACACCATGGCATATACGATAAAAAAAAGACATCGCCACTACGTGTACCCTCAAAAAAATATTACCAAGTTTTTATTTTACCGCTTTGTTGGTGTGATTAACATGTTTACCCATACCAAATTCCAACTTTCTCTAAGCGTATCTAAGCTAAACAGCGGAAAGAGAGACAGTCGGACACGGCTAAACTATAAGGGTCCTTGTTAACTGCGGAACCCTAAAAATGAGGTTTTCCCGACTACAACTATATCTGTAAAAAGAGTTCTGAGTTTCCCCGACTATGCGAGCTGTTTGTTTACTAATCTCCGAGGGTACTGAACCGATTTTCTCCATGTTTTGACCATTAGGTAGAGTGTATCTTGGAGAAGGTTTATGTGTACATTCTGTACTTATAGGCCGTTTATTATCTGAGCCACCGCGAGCCTAGCAGAGGAAGTCTTGAAACAGTTAATTGCAATACCGGAGCGAGCCAGCTAGTGTAACATTTTTATATACTTAGGTATGGTTCATTATGGGGCGACCCTTGACGATCGATATCGTCGTCGCGTGTCATAGACTTACGATTTTTGACAAACATACTACATGTATATGTAGATATTATATAGTATAGGTAAACTTAAGCCTTTCATAAAGAAAACATATAAAATTTAAATTACCACTATATTAAATACGTTCAACACTATTTGAAATTAAAAAAGTAGACGTTCAAAGTCACTTACTTTAACTTCTTGAAAAAAAAGTCAAGTAAAGTACTTGTTTTCTAAAATCGGTTATGTGATTACCCTTACTTACTTAACCCGCGGTAGCTCAGATACTGCACAACAAGGAAGTGTAAAATATACACTTAAATGTAAACATTCTATCTAATGGTGAAAACATGGAGAAAATCGGTTCAGTTCCCGCGGAGATTAGTAAACAAACAGCACTACGTATGCTGTTTGTTGACATTGAGAACTCATTCTACGGACGTTGTTGAAGTCGGGTAAAACTCATTTTTTTTTTAAAACCGGCCAAGTACGACTCAAACTCACCCACCGAGGGTTCCGTACAAATTTGTAGGTACATATTACTTTAAATTAAGACTATATTTTTATGTTATATCTACAAATGTATAGTTTTCAGACTTCTTCCTATACTTGTAGTATAAGATAGTTAGATAGTTCTAGGTCAACGGGAAATACCCTATACTTATTTAGATTCCCTTCAGACTCTAAGGGTCTAACAGTACATCATGTCGACTATCGTTAATTTGTCATCTTAAATATCGATTAGGGTATATTAATCTGCCAGTTTGGCATTAAACTCTTTCGCAACTTCCTTTCCGAAACCGCAGTGTCTCAGCTAATTCTTACACATACCTTAAATATTGAAAAAGCCTTTAAATTTGTTCTAACAAACATTCAATCGAAAGATTTTTTCTATTTTTCAAAACAGATAGACGCGGTTGACTAAATATAGCTAAGGTCGATTTCTGAATTGAGAATTTAGGCTCGAACGTGTCAATCACGACTAGATCGTGATTTTGAGTGTGACAAACCCCAACTTCAAGTTCTGAGTTCAGAAATCGGGGTAAGGTGACATAATATTACGTGGTATCTTCATAAAACTTGGTAATAGGTAGATACTCGTAAATGCTACATTTGTGAAACTATTACACTTCATGTAAGTACTCGTGCCTAACTCCTGTTTCGCACCACATTGTGTTTGTGATGTCTTCTACAAAGCTTACGGTAACTCTGTTAGTAGGCTACCTATAAGTATGAATTATACACCCCAACATTCTCCATGAGACACTCTAGCTGTTGATGAAAGAAACATTAAAATCCGTTTATAACTGTCGGAGATTAGTACACGCAAACAGCATGCAGCCATAGTCTGTGAAACTCAAGCAAACGGCTCGTGGTGGGGCAGATATTACTAGCTAGGGAAAATTAATTTCATAAATTAAAATGTTTCATATTCGTATTCGTACTATCCATAAGGGTAGCCTAATGGAGAGTTTGTAAAACCTTAAAAAAAACGTTTTTACATCATGTAAAAAAATAGTTCTTACGGATGTTCTCTTCCGAACATCCGTAAGATACGGAACCCTTATATGATCACTCGAGTGTCTGTCTGTATGGCTGGCTGACTGTCTGTCTGTCTTTCCGTCTGTCCGTCTACCACAGCCAATTTTCACCGAATCTACTGAAACGATTCGGTTTAATTTTCGAACTCATGTGAACTTCTGCCACCCAAACACGGACGCGTTACGTAAATAAACACATTTTGAGTACGTGAGTTACTTATTACACTTAATTATAAAAAAAAGGTTTACAAAATATGTATATCTTGTGTTATATCAAATCAAAGGGCTTATCGTAAGGGTCTCAAAAGTATTTTGTTATACTTTTAAAACATTCCATTCCAAAGTTATTAAAGAAAATAGATGAAAGTTAACCACTAATCCCCTGATCTCCGAAACTACTGAGCACAAAATTTTGAAATATACAGAAAATAGTTCTTTACCTATAGGTTACCGAATAAACTGTAAGAAGTCAATGATTTTTAAACAACTTCAAAAAAAGTGGAGGTTCTATGTTTGACTGTGTATTTATTTTTATTTTTGTGTATGTTCACCTATTTCTCCGACAATTGTGGACCGATTTTCAATATTATTTTTAATTTGAAAGCCTATACTTTAAAGATGGTCTCATTGTCACCAAGTCAGAATCTGATGATGGAATCTCAGGGAAATCGCTACTAGACAATGCCTGGCTCCATTGAAAAATACTTCAAAACCTCACCGAAAACGAATAATAATTAATTTTAGATTCAATTTAACCGAGTTTTTCGTGAATATAAGCTTGTTCGATAGATCGCCCTCATCTTACCAAACCGATCAGGTAAAACTTGAAAGAGGTTAGGTTTTTAATGAGGGTTTTAACTAAGGCGGAGTACCGTTCGCTGGTCCCCCTTAGTTAAAACTGACGCGTTGTTCAGTCGCGGCGAGACACGGTGGCGGTAGTCCCGCCCTTCCCCCTCGCACCCCATCACTCCAGGCGCATGCGTAAACTTTAAGGAATTAGTTTGAATTTTTCCCACACAAGCTTGATTAGACATCCCATTGACAACAAACACCTGCGGTAGCTCAGTTAATTCACAGCCTACAAGTATTGAATATCCACGCAAACATTCTCCATGAGACACTCTATCTGATGGTTTAAATTTCATAAAAATCCATTCAGAACTTTCGGAGATTAGTGCTCGAAACAGCAAAAACAACTTTTTTATTGCAGTCGGGGGACAGTAGGTACTCTGTTTTTAGTTTTGACTAGCCTATGTTACCCGGGATAACGCAACGCTTCTAACGATACCACATGCATCGAAATCGGTTAAGGCGTTTAGGAGTTACGATGGAATAAAGAAACTCACAAACATACATACATACATACATGAATCCTGAAAACATAACACTCCTTTTTTTAGGCAGTCGTGTAAAAAAAAATTAAGTACCTACATTTGTAATCTTATATTATTTCTATTTGCTACTTATTTATGTCATGATTTACAGGACGAGTAACTATGGAAACTTTCACTGTGTGGCCCGACACGCATTTGGTTTGGTTTTTTTCTTCTTTTGTCGTTAGAGCAAAATAGCTTTAAATTACTTGAAATCATTAATAGCCTGTCTCATATTTAGTCTAGCCGATATGACCTGAAATGAAAGTGAAAAGATATCGACCACGTCTCCCCAACCTCCATGAATGTGGGTCAGCGTGTCAGTTAAATATAGATCCTTGATGTTTATGTAGCCTTGTTAGGTATCTGTCTGTAGCTCAGTAGGGGGAACCCAACCATCGCACATGCGCACAATTGGCTTGTGGGGTCGCAGGTCGTTGACTGACAATGGCCTCGACCTCAATTCGGAGTAGAAACCGACAGTGGTTCACTTATCACGTATACAGGGTAGAATTTTGTAATGCCACCAGAAGGGAAAATACTCTTAATACTGTAGATAGACAATTTGATTCAAAGAAAACATTCCTTTATTTTTATAAAGAAACAAAACTATATCAAAGTTTTTGGAAATTTGGCTTGCCACACCAGGTAATCGAACCGACTAAAATCATTTTAATACCTGGATTGGTACAAACTGCACAATCAGATGGCCTGCGAGATCACCAGATCTCACCACTTTAGATTTTTTATGTAAAAAATTAAACTAAAATTAACTAACACATCTTATGCGAATTTAATCGAGTTGAGAGTTGAAGTTCAGAATACGATTTATACCTAATATTCACCACAACACGTTATTAACGGTTACTAGAAAT
Organism: Lacanobia wlatinum; assembly: GCA_947578705.1. Classification (NCBI taxonomy): domain Eukaryota; kingdom Metazoa; phylum Arthropoda; class Insecta; order Lepidoptera; family Noctuidae; genus Lacanobia; species Lacanobia wlatinum. Next base: position 35,109,728 of record OX388022.1, read on the forward strand.
GAATTCGTTAGAATAATTTTGAGTGTGCAGAAAATGGAGCCCATTTTGAGCAACGAATTAGTTAGTTTACCATTTTTTTTGTAAATAATAAAAATAATTTAAGATTTCATGGTTTTCCTTTCATTTAATATACCAAGTTTGTTAGGGAGATTTCATCGTTATAATTGACCCTAAAAAAAAACTATATATTTCCACACATTTGTTAAGTTTTCATTGAGTTTTATTTTCATGTACAATTTAACACTATGTTAGTCACATTTCTTTACAAATGGTACAATGAAGTTCTTGAACACAGCCGATTTTAACAAACTGTTGCTATCTAGGAATGAAATAAAAGGCATACAATATTATGTCCTAACTTTATTGTAATGAAGCAAGCGTATTTTAATTCTGGCATGGTGCTTGTAGCATTTTGCTATTGACGATCAACGGTTCGAAATATCAGACAGCGCCCAGCCAGGACAAGGCAAATACGATATTTAAGACAAGGACGGGCCTATACACCAGTAGAGCACTGTATATTCTTCGGTTTATAACCTCCTAGTATTCAACATCGTATTTGCTTTGTCCTGACTCATAGTATTTTCCACGCAAGCGCAGTAAGTGGCAATCCACGTGTAGTGGAACCCACGTGGCGGGTTTACATAATAAACAACAAAAAGACGGTGAGGGTGCTAGAACAATGAGTTTGCCGGTGTGAGAACCGATTGCAGGGGATTGTTTTTGCAACTACAAAACGAGTACAAAATGGATAAATCTTGACAAATGTGTTAAATCTAAAGATACTGCACCCGGCTGCGATGACATTTCCTTTTCGATGATTAAAAATCTTCCCGACCTTGCTAAAAATATTTTGACACAACTTTATAATTCATTTTTTTCTTTAAATTTCGTGCCCGAGCAATGGCGCCAAGTCCGCATAGTACCAATCCCCAAACCAGGTCGAGAATTGTCTTCGGCCTCCGCAATAAGACCCATTTCACGAATGTCCTGTCTATGTAAAATCTTTCATTCTATTATCAATAAGAGAATTGAGTGGTACCTGGAAAGGGGGGGTTTCTTTTCTGAAGAGACTGTAGGTTTCAGGAAAGCACGCTCATGTTTAGATAATTTAAATTTACTTGTCTCAAAAATACAAATTTGTTATTCAAAGAAACTTGTTACGATCGGATGTTTCGTTGATATTGATAACGCTTACAATAACGTTGACGTCACTACCCTTCTCTTAACCTTGGACCAACTTGGTGTGGGAGCGCAATGCTGTAGATATCTATGGGAATTTCTTAAAGAAAGATATTTAACGATTAACGGATTAGATAATACCGTCACTAGAATTGCTAGAAGGGGTTTGGCACAAGGTGACCCCTTGTCACCACTTCTATTTAACATTGCGACCATTCATATTTGTAAAGCAATACCTAGCTCCGTATCTATCTCACAGTACGCCGATGACTACGTACTTTATATAACTTCCCATAACACCGATCAGGCAGCCGCCGAGTTACAGGAAGCATTAAATGTCTTGTGCAATCTATTTGATTCCCTTAACATTACTATTTCACCAAGTAAAAGTAAAATTTATATTTTTAACAGAGGCTATAGAAAACTTTCAGTTAACTTGTCAATTGGATGTGATAGATTGGAGGTTGTTGACACGGTTCGATATCTTGGTGTGTGGTTGGACCATTCTCTCCGTTGGGGAAAACATATCAATGAGGTTTGCCAAAAAGTTCTCAAATTCATTAAAATTATTAAAGTGCTAGCAGGATCAGGTTGGGGTGTGCACCCAAAACATTTAAGAAGAATTTATATATCCCTAATTAGAAGCCGTATTGACTATGGAAGCTTTTTCTATGACAACAGTGCAAAAACTCACTTAGAAAAATTAAATAAAGTACAAAATCAAGCAATGAGAGTAGTGGGTAGTTTTATAAAAACTACGCCTATTCACGTAATGGAAAGCGAGTTATGCTTACAACCGTTATACCTACGTCGACGATTCTTGGCTAGCAAATTCTGGCTTAAAACGAAAGCCTTGCAGGCGAATACTGGAGGAATTAACTTGCTTTCCGAACTATCCACATTGTGTAATAATTCTTCATATTGGCAAAAAAATCCATCTGTTAATCTTAGTTCATGATTCACTACATCATTTAAAAGTTCATTGCAGTAATAAGTTAGATTTGTTTTCCCTGAATACATGGGTCAGTCGTATTGATAGCAATGAGTTAATAAAACACAGTGTTAATTTTATGACCAAGCCAAAACGGCAACACAATCCTGTTAGCTTAAGTAACCTATTTATCGATTATATTAATTCAGAATACTCGACTTATCTTAAAATATTTACAGACGGATCTAAAGATAGTGGCGGTACGGGAGCCGCCTTTTATGAGACTGACGGGCATTCAATGAAATTCCAAATTAATGCCAGTGTGTGTATAATGGAAGCTAAACTGATTGCGATAGCTGAAGCTCTGTCGTATGCAGAATCAATCCAGCAAAACAAGATTGTTATTCTCACAGACTCCAAAAGTTCGCTCCAACACTTGGCTCGATGTACCTCGACATTTCGAGGAACACCGATAGCCTACACTATACTGAAAATTATTTTGCAGTTACAATGTACTGGGAAGCATATTGTCCTTCAGTGGATTCCATCACATATCGGAATAAAAGACAACGAAATTGTTGATAGATTAGTCAAGCACGCCATATGTGATGGTATTCCGATTAACTTTTCTCCTTACTTCACTAACTTTATACCTTATATCAGACAGGATTGCTATTCGCTCTGGAAGGAATACTTTGATAAAAGATCAGAAGAAAAAGGAATCTGGTATAAAACGATCCAACCACATCCCTTGAACTCACCGTGGATAGATAATCAGCTGTTGAACAGATGTGATACTGTTATCGCGCTAAGACTTCGATCCGGACACATTCCATGCAATAAGTTTCTATACCTAATGGCAAAATCAACAACAGCTAAATGTAATTTTTGTATTCATTCCGTTGATGATGTTTATCACATATTAACTGAGTGTGTCCGCAACGAGGAATTTAGAAATAGCTTAGATTGTAGACTTAGAGAGGTAGGTTACTGTAATAGTGTTCTAGCTGTGCCACTTTCTGACACAGCTAGAGAACTTTACAAACTAGCTATGTTAAGATTAGGATAAATTCTGATTTGTTAAGTCTAATTTTGTTAAGCCAACCAGGGCGGCATAATCGCATGTGCGACAAAGCCCTTTCATTTTGAATAAAAAAAAATTAAAAAAAAATGGATAAATGCTCGCTCGCATACAAACGTTATCTTAGTTTGCCTCATCACAAAGTCTAGGAATATTTTTCTGAAGCTCGAACCTTTTACGATGTCTGCGAACTTTATTAATTGAAATCGCAGATTATAGAGCTTTTTTATTTTATTTTTCAATAACCGTTGATTGAAACTCTTTGTGCATGAAAACGACGGGATTTCTTTTTCGTAAATTTTAAATGGTAATCTGTATCCAAAAGAAGAAAAAATAAATTACTTATCTAAAATACCGTTTGGCTGTCCGTGATCAATGGGAAAACTGTACAGTGAGAGTATTTACAAGAGTAAAAAATCTCTCACATTCAAAACACAATAGGTGCATACAAAATAACTCAAACAGGCTCCAATATTGACAGCTATTGAAAGACGAAAGATTCGTATCTCAGGCATCTTTACTATAGTACTATAAATTCCTAGTACTTATCATGGCATTCGCGGTGTTCACTAATTCACGCAAACGCGTTAGATTTCAATCCATATGGTCTAGAACACAAAACCACATGACTCGTGGAAAGGCTCATTTTACATATCATTATCGCGCTATTTCTAGCTTTTAGACATTTTTAGAGGAGTGGTTGGAAATATGCCTTCTTGACTTTTATCCTGTGCCAGTTACTATGCTAAGGAGCAATGCGGGAAGCCCGCGTTTCAAAAGGTTGACGCCTGTTAAGCTACGTCCCGTTACCTGTTTAATATTCATGATTTCCTAGTGATTTGGAAAGAAAATTGCCTGATCGGGGATAAGCCACGCCTCCAGGAAAAAGGATGGACTGCTGTGAAAGAATGAGAACACAGCATTATTTAAAATGAGAAAACAGGCGCCCAATGGTAAATTTTACTTTAAGACCTCCTTATAAAGCATATGTTCCTAGTGATTCAGAGGGTAACTTACCTGTTCATGGGATGACAAGTCTGCGCATTTCAACCCCATCGCCTCCTTCCCTTTCATGCAGCCCTAGTACTTCGTTCGGTATTTCGCCCATTTGGGGCGTTCCCCAGGGCGTGACGCTTGAAAATTGGAAAACGATCACGCGATATGTGTAAAGGGAAAGGGTGAATTTTCATTGGTCATCTAGAACTAAGGTAACGGTCACTTTAATCTGTATGTATGAAAGGCTTTGTCCTGATTGCTAGATCAACGCACAGCCTATAAACCGCTGGTCGTAGGAACGTGAAATTTGATGGAAATATTCCTTATATGGTGAAGGCATCCGATAAGAAAGGATTTTTTAATATTTCATCCACTAAGGGGATGAAATAGGGGTTGAAAATTTGTATGAAAAACCTTATTCATGGAGCCAATTTTATTAAAATTTGGTACAAATATTAAGCAAAGTAAATAAATATTGACATTAATAGCTTTTCACAACTACCCCCAATAGTGGAGTTAATCTTATTCCTTTGACCAATGTTCATGAAACTTGGTACGAATATTGGCCGAAGTAAATAATAGAGGTTATCATTATTGGTTTTTCACAAATATCGCCAAAAGACGGTACTAGTATTTTAAAATTTGTATGTAAGATTTGGATTCCTTGGATAATAAACTTGAAAGTTGGCACCTTAGTTAATTGATAGCTAGGTATAATTTTACACAGACGACTCATTCATAATGTGTACAAGGAATATTAGAGCATATTTTGCAAATACAATCGCATCGTGGCAAAGTTTGTATGACTCATTTTTATTTGTGGTCAGATTTACATGAAACTTGATCGACTAATGATACTTGATCTTTGATATACTTAAGTAAACAAACATCTATTTCAGCATTTTCTAAAATGCTTCCTTCAGAGGATTCAAATTTCAACTATACTGGGGAAACGGTCTAACAGAGTTTGTATGGCAAAACGTGTTTACTAGTCTAATCAACAAGTGCTTTTTTGGTCAACTTTTTCAGCAGTCTCTGAAAAATATGAATGAGGTGTCATTCGATTCGGAAGAGCATGTAGATGATTTTTGAAAAATATAAAGTACCGCTCGAAAAAATTGCAAACGTTATAAACAATTTACTGAAAAAAGAAAGAAAGGTTTGGTCTTTTGCAAATATCTCAAAATCTGATCAATATTTTTGAAATCTAAAAAAGATTCAAAAAGAGGAGGAAATTTTCTAAGAAAAAGTCTAGAATCTCAGAACTGTAGGTGCAATATTTATACCTTTTCCAGAGGGGTGATTTATACATATCAAAATAAAGAAAAAAAAAAACACGCAATTATTAGATAAATGAATGCACAACAATCCGCCGGCAATTTGTTTTTATCCTGATTTTTCAATTAGTTAAGCAAGAACTCTCACACGAAGGGGGGACTCGAAGGGTTCCCCCTTCGTGTGAGAGTCTAACTCGCGCTTGGCCGGTTTTTATTTGAAACATTAAAATTCGATATCTTATATTATCCGCAATTAACTGGCATCCTTTTTTTGTTATCTTAAAAACTCACAAAACCAAACTTCAGAGGTGTTTCGATTTTTATGCTGAGAAATGTATGTGAATTATTCCAAATTCAAATGAATAAAACAATATTTTTTAACATTTAAGTCGGATTTAGAATTCTAAATTAAAAACAGCCGCATGAGCCTAATTTTAAGGTTAAGGAACGCTTGTCAGTCGGTTTGTGGACCATCCTTACATACCGAGACCCCTCCATGCCTCGGAAAGCACACTAAGCCGTTCGTCCGGGCTGTCATTTTTAGATCTTTGGCATTCGTTATAGACTGTCAGAATCTGGGGGGCTACTCTCTAAGCCCGAAGTCCGTAGTTCCAAAACTACGGCGTATTCTACTCCGTATCACCTACAGACTTACGAATAGTCCCGAACCTGAACTAAGAATGAATGACAACACGTTTTGACAGTAACTATAAAATCGTTTTGTCATTAATTCTTAGTGGTTAGGTGATACGGAGTAGAATACGCACTCAACTAAGTCCGAAACTACGGACTTCGGGCTTAGAGAGTAGCCCTCAGATACCTGGGCCTGCAGTCTCGATATAGGATAATGATCGCGTGGCGACCGAGTTTAGTCGTTAAGCCCTAAGATCGCCCATGCACAGTAAATATGTCGAGACTTCCAGCCCAGTCCTGCCAAATAGTGCCGTGATACCCATTTACCGGGTTCTGCAGATCAGATAGGCAGTTGTCCCACGTAAATTAGTGGTATTCAGTTGAATCCAGTTTGGCTGGAAGCTTATCCCAATATAGTTGGGAAAAAAGTCTAAAAAGGCCACTTTAGCAGAATCATATAAGAATCATAATATTAACCACACAACAATCTGTCATATCGTCGGGGATAGTGCAAATCCGCGTAACTAGCATTGGATAATTCCGCGTATCTGACAAATGTAGCCCATTTAAGGTTTCGCGGCCAATTCACGCAAAATCTTGATGGGCTGCCACCGCCTTGACGTCAGTTTATTTCGACCAATCGGAAGCCAAAAATCGCCCCATAACAATACTGCGTATCTTCCGCCGGCTAGTGTCGACACCGCGTAAGTGATGTGATGATGACACTGGGAGCACTTTTGTGTTTTATTTTTGCAATAAAACTCTGTGTTTACTTAAAATTAATCGGTGCAACATCAGGCAAGTGTTAATGTAATGATTATTTTGTATACTTTAAGTTAAACATCGGTATTTAGCACAAATTTAGCTCATTTTAAGCATTTTTTTCAAAATGTACTGAATAATTTAAATTGTGCAAGTGTATGTAACCCAGTTATTATCATCCCTTTAATAATATAAAATACCGCTATATTAAATAACAAATGTTGCACCGATAGTTTCATCATCGATCGACGATAATAATGATTTAATTCCTGAAAGTAACTTAGAACCTGAAGTTGCAGCAGAGTCTAGAATAAGGAAACGAAAAGCAGAACAAATGTCTTCAAAAAGGTTTAGGAATAAGAAGTAAAGAATGCTAGGTCAGGAATTTCATTTTCATCAATGCTAGGTCAGGGTTTCAGAAAGAATGGTGATGAACATTTTTTACAAGACTATCAAACCGGCGCGAAAACTTAGAGAGGCTTGTAAGTCAAGCAAATGTATAAGGAGCAAGGTGATTAACTGTGAAAAGTTTACTGAAACTGTACGATTAAATATTTTTAAAGAACATTGGGAGTTGAGCTGGATTGAGAAAAAAATGTTTGTTTCATCCTTAGTAGATAAAAAAACCGACTAACAGAAAAACCACTGGAAGGGCTGATACAAGACGAGGTAGTACAAAAGTGTATTGTTTGAAATTAAATGACCAAAAATATAAAGTATGTTTAAAGACATTTTTAGGGACATTAAGCATTAAGGAGTGGACTGTAAGGTACTGGTTAGGAGAGAAACCACATAAAGAAACAATAATGGACAGGAGGGAAGATATTGCGTTGCCTACGTTAAAAGAATTAGTGCAAACATTTTTAAGGGATATGCCCAAAATTCCTTCTCACTACTGCAGAAAAGAAAGTACGAAATTATATTTAGAGCCAATAATACAGTCTAAACGTGAACTATACCGTATCTATATTGAAGAGGCAACAAAAAAGGCACAAAGAGTGGCATCCAGAAAACTTTGAAGATGTTCTGAAAATTGAAAACATAGCATTATTTCAACCGAAAAAAGATGCATGTGATCTATGTTGTTCGTATAAAGTAGGTAATACTAGTGAAGAAGAATATCAGCAACATTTGTCACGAAAAGATTTAGCTAGACAAGAAAATACTTTAGACAAAGAAAGTGCGAAAAATGGAACACTTCACCTTATCACTGCTGACTTACAAGCTGTGAAATTGTGTGCATTTTTGAAAGCCAGTGCATTGTATTTTAAAACGAAGCTGATGGTTCATAATTTCACATTTTGCGCACTAATAATGTTAAGTGTTGTTGGTTTGATGAGACAACTACTGATTTAAAAGCATCAACGTACGCAGAAAAGACTGATATCGTCTGAATAAATATAAGATTTGATTAAACTAGTGTTGATACTGTCGTACTATCAATGTTTATACGAGTAACTCAAAGAGATTTTAGAGAAAAAGTTTATATTGGTTTTGTTACATTCATTTTAATCTAACTTTTGTAAGAGATAAAGAGTGAATTAATTTTGTATAGTTTTATTTTCAATATTAAATAATATTATATTTAAAATAATATTATTTGTTTCATTTTAAAACCGCGTACCTTACTCTTAGGTTCGAATATCATAAGTTTATGGTCAAATCAAATCCGCGTAATTGTCGTAGAGCCTTAGTTATTTATTTTAAGGGATATATTTTCCCAACAAGAGATAGAACACATAAATAATTACTCTCTGCGTAAAAATGAGCTTAAAATTCGTTGATTTTTTTTTTTTTAAGTTTTAAACTTCCCCTGTAAAATTGGATCTATTGCAGATACGCGGCCTTTACGTATGGTAGATTCGCGGAATTGCACTATCCCCGACGATATTTCATTTTCATCTGTATCGCAAACGCATTAGGTTCAAGGTTGATTGGGAAAATTTGACAGTGACGGGTAGCGTGATGTGCTTTCTGATTCTGCGAAAATGGCCTTTCTGGACCCCCAGATCGAAACGATGATAGGTTTACACTATCGGCAATCGTGGAGACTTGACTAAGCTATGGTATTTTTCTTCAGACACACAAAAGAAACCAATCTTCCTGCTCCAAGCGTCACTAATGATACCTAACGTGTCAGTGACTCCTACTCTTGACGACATCCAAGAGGTTCTGCTGCTAGCAGGCAAGCACATATCCGGACTGTCAAAGGGCGTCGCACAGTGGACAGGAGGAAAAACTTCGAGGGTATGAATCCGGAATATATCATGAGTTAAAGTTGTTATGCCTGTAATATTAATAATGATATTAAAATAATAAGACTTATTTGAAAGCTTTCCTTAACAAAATTAATTTGAAATTTTGCAACATGTATATAAACAGCAATTTTAAATATCCTTTCTCGTCTTTAAAAAATGTTACATAAGTAAACATTGTCGCTGATTTTTCTTGTAATAATTTTATTAGATTTTAATATAACATTCTCGTAGTTTTGCAATTTGTTCTCTTTCTATTTTAAGGTCTAAAAGCATAAACTAATGAGATTTGTTTTCCTCTTTCACCTTGTGATGTTAATTGTCTTGTGTCGTTTGTCTCACTCTGCACAATGTGAATTTGACTGTGATCTTGTCTGCAAACTATGTGCTTCCGCATTATACATTGATTTGCTGGCACTCGATGTGGCTTCATTGTTTGTGTTATGCTGTGAATATGCTTCGCGTCCTGGCTTCGATGTGTATAGGTTAGCTGGAAGAAAATCGCTCGTCCTCCGTCGAACCCGCTGTTAGACGTTGTTACCAAGCTTGACGAACAGGTCCAATCTGTCACGGCTCCCCCGAACCCCACCCAGAAGTCTTCGAAGATGGTGGACATGGCCAAGATGAAGAGGAAGAAACATTACAGACTGGAGTCAGAGGAGAAGCCGCAATTTCCATTTCAACAGAAGAATTTCTATCCCTCTATAATGGAGAACAAGGAGATTGTTAAGACTTTAACTTTGCTGTCAATGTGTTCAGCGAATGTAAAAACCGTAAGTTGTTTTATCTGCTGTCCCTAATCATGATCAAAAGTAGCTGTTGTTGCTGGTAGATACAATGACCTTGAAGAGCGAGCTCTAGAGAATTGTTTATGTCAATTAGTTTATCTGGTAGGTATTAGCGCTTTTATCATTGTGCTGTAACAAAAACGTTTAATAAAAGTACCAAGGATTATTTTACCTTGACTATAGAGTTAAACAATTATATTTTAGGAAGTTAACACATTAGTTAAACGCTGGCGTCCTTACCATTACTTATGGAAATGCGAGAAGACTCTGCGACAGTTACTTGCATGGAACCTGAATGACTTTGAACTGTCTCTGAAGAGGCACAGCGAGCTTGAAGCTAAACTTGAGCTGGAACCAGACGTGCTGATCATTGGCAACTGTCTAGCTGTTTCTACGGAGAAATTGAAGCTTGGATTGACTACTGAACTTAAAAGTGAGACTGAGATTTATAAGATTCTGTATTTAAATGTATAAAACCCCTTCCATATTAAAAAATAACCGTTTGCAAGGAAAAGAATCGGTATTGACTGTTAGCTGTTTCCAATGCGAAACAAGGTAAAAAAATGTGCACTACTTAGTGTAGGGTAGTGCACTTTTTTTTAAAGGTAATGTACGTAATTACTTAAAAATGGTCACATTAAAAGTACAGTCAACTGATGCGAATAATTTAATCATTATATCAGCCGAAAGACGTCCACTGCTGGACATAGGCCTCCCCCAAGCGTCGCTACAATGACCGGTCCTGTGCGACTCGCATCCATTGGCTACCCGCGACCTTCACCAGGTCATCGGTCCACCTAATAGTATATTGTAAATATTTTAATTTCATGTCTCAATCCTTTCACTAGATGGGACACACAGAATAAGCCAGGCTATGCGCAAGAAGTACAAGCGCGAGATGGACTACGTTTATGCCATCATGAATGATCTGGAGCGCAAGTTGGAGAGGCCTATCCGAGACCTGGATGACGTCAGAACTGTCATGGAAACCCTCAAGAAAATCAGAGAACAAGAGGTCGATATGGAATTGAGAATCGACCCCGTTGAGGTAATTAAAAACAAGTAGTAGATACCTAACCACTAGGCTTGAGTTTATACGCGTTGATACAATAAAATAACACTCTTATTATATTAATACATTGCTTCATAAATTATGCTTAAAATTCGCCTGCTCGACAACGTAAAACCCGCAATAAGTACGGTTGATTAACAAAATAAAGGGCCAATCCCTTTGTGAACAAAAAAATGAATGGTGTGATTGGCTTAAAAACGTAGGTATTTTAGTCTTTATTTCTTCTTTAATTCCCTAAAATTATAGTACTTTGAAGAGCTACATTTCTCATCCAATCATTAACATCGATTAAACAAACAAATTACAGGAAGCATTCAACATCATAACCCGCTACGAGTTACCAGTCAGCAAAGAAGATATAGAACAAGTGGACAACCTTCGCTACACCTGGCAGCAGCTACAAGCCAGAGCCCTGGCCTCTCACTTCACGCTGCTGAAGATGCAGCCGCAGCTGGAAGCAGACCTCAATAGCAATTTGGACCGGTTTAGAGAAGACAATTCGGAGTATGTCCATGAGTATCGATATGCAGGCCCCATGCAGCCAGGGTTGAGCCCTAGAGAAGCATCTGATAGGTTGATATTATTTCAGGTAATTAGTCATTATAGTTCTGCTATTGTTACAATTAATTATAGTGTTCTTCGTTACACATCTTTGTATATCCTTAGAACCGCTTCGACGGCATGTGGCGAAAGCTTCAAACTTACCAAAATGGTGAGGAGCTTTTTGGCCTACCCCACACGGAGTACCCGGAACTTGCGCAGATCAGAAAAGAACTGAACCTTCTGCAGAAGCTGTACAAACTATACAATGACGTCATAGATAGGGTCAGCAGTTACTATGACATACCCTGGGGAGAGGTGAACATTGAAGAGATCAACAATGAGCTCATGGAGTTCCAGAATAGATGCAGGAAGTTGCCTAAGGGGTGAGTAAAAGTAATAGGTTTTTTAGCCGCATTTGTAAAAATCTCGAGTTCATGTATGTGTTATTCATTTTTCAGATTCAAACTTATCTACTCCTAAAATTGTGTGTCCTTATAAATGTTTGTGTGGGTGCGTTTACAAACATACTAAGTCACTTTCACAAAAAGACAGACCCGGAACAACTATCTGTAAGCCATAGCGCAGCAGCCAATAGCTCAACCACTGCGCCAACAGTCTCGTTAAATTTATTAAATAATTGTGAATGGTGCGTTTACAACAATACAATCTTCTTACACAGGCTCAAAGAATGGCCAGCATTCTTCGCGCTAAAGAAAACCATAGATGACTTCAACGACATGTGCCCACTCTTGGAGCTGATGGCCAACAAAGCGATGAAGCCGCGCCATTGGCAGCGGATCATGGAAGTTACTAAATACATCTTCGAGTTGGACAATGAAGACTTTTGTTTGAAGAACATTTTGGAGGCACCTCTGCTGCCTAACAAGGAGGATATTGAAGTAAGAGACTATCAATTATTATTTATTTATTTTTCGATTATTTTATCTCAGGTTTTTTGTTTAAAATGTGCACCACTATGAAACCAAGATGAATAACGCCCGCTGACCTTGATAACCAATCACGGGCTTGACTACGCCCAAATTAAAGCAACCCTCGCTCAAAGTGTTGTGATCCCTCCCAACGCCCGCGCGTATGCTAATCGGATACTAGGACTGCAAAAGCATTGAAGAGTTTAAATGAATACGTCCGCATCGTACTCCACATAAATAAATCTACATCTAACGTGTTGTACTAAAGCGTACTAGAGAATCGCCCTAGTGTGTGTGTGTGTAATACACACACACTAGGGCAATACACTTACACATTCACGATAGACTTTGAACCTTGAAAGCGTGAATGTTACCTAAAAATAAGTTTTGCTTTATTATATTTAAAAATGTTCAGACTATAAGGTAACTAGCACTTCGTCTGCGCAGATTTACAAAACATTTTCCGCCTTCTGATCCCCTTAAAGATGCCCATCTACATCACAAAAGGAAGCATTGTGCAAAATTTCATGTTCCTAGTCCCAGTAGTACCGGCTGTGCGTTAGTATATCAGTCAGTTTCCCTTTATATACAGAATAAATCAGGTAGCACACTTTGTACCGAGTGGGAGATGTGGTAACGTCATGATTTAGATTTTGACGATTGCCCTATTATTATAATAACTTTTTTAAAAGACCGGGCCAAGATGATGTCCGTCCCGCACGAGAATAAATCTAACTAATTTCCCGAATAGACCAGTCTATGCTGAACGATATAGGCACATCTTTTTTTTATTTTTGTTAGGCACGCGTTTGACCACCATCTCACATCAGATGGTAAGCGATGATGTCGAAGATGGAGCACGCTTGCCTAGAAGTAACCTATTCAGTCTTGACTTAAAGATTCCTAGGTTGTAAATATCAGAAAACACAGACTCTGACAGGGAATCCATCGGAATAAGAAGCAGATTTTTTGTATGCACCTATTTAAAAATAAACATTTTCTCAAAAGAAGATTTACTTTCACAAACATTTTCATAGTCTCGCGTCAATCTGCCTAGCCTTTTTCACTTCTTAAGATATTCAAGGACAGTATAAATGCCTAGAAAACAGAAAAAGATTAGCTCTATCTTTTGTTACAAAAGTAAAGAGATGGCAAAGGCAATACACCTAGAAAATACTAACTAAAAGGAACTAGTAGCACACAACACTCTTTGCTAGAAAAAAAAAAACGGTTCAACGATGGCTACTATAATTTCTAACGCGCATTAATTGATCAAAATCTTACTTTAATACTATTACTCAATCAAGCCAGAACGACATAACAAATCTGGATGAATTTGACACAGATAGAGATTATAGTCTGGAATAGCACATCATTTTTAAGCTATCACGAGTAGTAGGTTCTGTGGGATATTATATGTATATAGTAATATCTAGTACCTATACTATCACGTACCCAACAGAAATACGACCTGATACTTGACCGAACCTTTGCTCCACTTAACGGAAACACTGCCGCGCCACCCACACGTGTCGCGGGTAAGAGCGCAGTCAGGTCAGTTAGTACCACGCTGGACGTCGGCGCTGAAGGTAGCCTGGCCTGTTAGCCGTGGAATGCAACATAGTCGGCGCAAAACTGCTTTGCGTTACTAGGACCTCATGAAGCAACAGGAGATTGGAATAGCCGATACACGTGGTTTGCTTATCAATGCGCATGCGTGAAAAGCTAAATCAACAACAGACGCTTCTTTGCGTTGTGAGTATTGTACGGATGTAAACAATGCCTCGAGGCTGTTTCTAAGTGGAAAGCCGGTGTTTTTGGGGAAAAGTACAACATGTTGATAGAGAATAAACTTGATGTAGACTTTATTGACCCATATGTAGTGTAACCTAGGAAAATAACTCAATCACGCTTACGTTAATCAGTGAAATAAATCATAGTGACATGAAAAGTATTTCAATCAAAGTTATTATGTTTATTGCGATATAAAAAGAATGATACTTTTTTGGGAATTAATGCGTTTACTTATTTTATTTCCATCGACAAGTCAATTCGATTTTCCATTTTGGGTAATAATTTGCATTTCTACTGAATATAATTCAATGACTATCTTTTGTTTTCAAGTTAAGTATAAGGCTAATTTTATTTTAATAACTCGCATATGTTTTTGTATTTAATGTATGAGTGCCTGTTGTAGTTAATTCTAATAACTAATGTTAGTGCTAAAGAAAGGCGTTTACTAAAATTTTCTGGTATGACGGTCGTTATTTAAATGTGTAATATATTAGAAGGCTAAGCGCGTGTCAACCCACGTGGAGAGTAGGGTGCCGCGGTTAAACGTTCTGAAAACCACAAAATAACACTATAACAAAAAAAAATGTAAATTTTTAGTGGAGCTATCTTAGATTTTTAGGGTTCCGTAGTAAAACAAGGAACCATACTGTTCGCCATGTCCGTCCGTCCGTCCGCGGTTATGCTAGGGGACTGTTGGTGTTACGAAGCTGTTATTTGGCATGCATGGGTATATGTTATTTACACCGACAAAGTTTAAAATAAACCCTGGAAAATCTTTTTTTCTAAGTACCTGCAAAATAAGTAAAGGGGGATGATCTTTTAGTCATCTATTCCATTGTGTGAGATGTCGTTGAATAGGTCTCTAAAAATATTAGGGGTTGTTTCAAACCATTTTTCGATACAGTGAGTCGTTTTCGGAATAATAAGCTTTTAAGTAGTATTGATCATGATGATATTTGTCCGCTATCATCTAAAATCATTGTTTTTGGGTACGTGCAAACTAAAATACTTTGCACGTACCCAAAAATAAGGATGTTAGTACAATAACGAAGTTAAAAAGATACCACTTATTTAGCTTAACCAGTTAATGAGTAGGTAATAGGTGGCTAACCTATCAAATGTAACTGGGTAAGTAAGAAATTGCGTAATAGGTAATTCCATAGAAAATGATGTGAAACCAAGTGCACTTGTAATTTTGTAATGTTACTTGTAAAATTTGCAATTTTTTTGTTATGATTTACGGGATGGTAATTACCGAACCTGACTCTGCGTGGGAACCCTAAAAACAGCTTTTTTTTTTCGGCAACGGCAACACTGGTAGCCGGTCGTCAAAAAACGGTCTCTAATAATAATTAATTTAAGAAAATTGTTAAAAGTGTTTTAATTAAGTTAAATTAGTGTATAATAGGTAAAAAGTCCTAGTAATAACAAGTGCCAGTAATTGTACAGTGTTTTTTGTACCGATAACTTCCGAAAACAAGTACACTAAAACCAGCTGTCAAACCAACGCAACGACGGTGACTGATTTAAAAAGATCGACGAACCCGGGGAGTATTTTGTTTAAATTATATTAATGTAGGCAATATATACATACTACAAAACATCACGAGATACTGCTCAGGCCTCTGAGCAACGTCCATCACACACTGGCACGGTTTATGTCTCCTTTTGCTTGACAACTGGTGGAAGCAAAATCGACGACGAAAACATTCGCCCAGACAACTAACACTGCATAATTTACTGCACAAATACACTACATAATAAAATCTATGCTAGGTACTGTTAGTTTAAACTGTAATGTATAATAAATCTTTATGTTAATCAAGTTCCAGTGTAATTTAAAACTTAGATAAAAATAACAAAAGCAGTGTTTATTTATAGTAATATTTTCTTATTTAACTTTCCCCTTGTAATTCTTTCCATGTAATTCTAATAACTTTATTTAACTTTAATAGCTATCCCTAATTAATTAATTTTACTTTTCTTTTCCCTACTACCTCCTACTTATTTTTATTACTAAAAATTTTCATTCACTGTTAGTTAACTATATAACTGTACATATTCCAGTTGACCCAACAAAATGATGACCCGCAGTGCCACGATTAAAGAGCTGGAAGCAAAATTAAGAGTGTCTTTGAAGGAGCTGAAAGATTCCAAAGCATTAAACCAAAAGTTGCTCCAAGAGATTGCAGAAGGCGAGGTGGAAGTGCAAAATGTGGTCCAAAAAAACACCTGCCTCAAGAATGAGCTAGCTGAGCTACACATCCAGCACATGGACTTAACCGACCAACACACTCAACTCCAACAGCAAGTGTCTTCATTTGAAAAGTGCAGTGACATATATGAACAGACTTTGAACCGTGTTTCAGAACTCGAACAAGAACTATGTGATGCCCATAAGGCCCTTTATATTGCAGAGTCTGTTAAGGTTAGTGAACAATTATCTAACACTAATAATTTATTTGATGAGTTGGTAGGTGTTCAGTCTAAATCAGTGTGTGAGCCAGCCATAACTATAGATTTGACAGGTGATGACACCATACCATTATGTCCTATTGTAATGAGTCACAACAAGTTAAAGAAATATATTAAATTTAAGAAAATAATCAAACGGTCTCGGAGAGAAATAAAAAAACACAATCTCAAAAAATTTAACATTTTGCTTAGAAAGGACCGAGTCAGCCTTACAAATAGATTGAAACTTTGTACTGAAGAGCTGGACCAATGTAGGGAACAATATGATAAAGATACTCAGTGCTTCCAAAATGATATACTATACAAGGAGTACTTGCTGAAAAATATTTATGAAAAATATGAGACCTCACAACAACAACTGAGTGAGCGCTTGTTTGAGGCTGGGGAACTATTGGACTTGGTGAAGTACAATGCTGAAAGATACGAGTCTCTGACTAATAATCTTTCATGCAGCTGTGTAAACCGGCCATCATCTCCCCAGCCCCAACTAGACATGTCTCCACCGGTGTTGGCTCTTCCATTAGAAACATGTGTCAAAATACCAGGAAATAAATCTATATTTTTTTGTGATGAATTAGGGTCTGGCTTTGGAAAAATACTACATAACTACTTAAGCCATAGTTTTACTAACCATAGTTATCATAATATAAGTCTTAAACAAATGGTTAAAAGAATTATAAATACAAATCTTGATGATTATTCATCAATGGTTCTTCTATTAGGAAATAGTACTGGTATTACCAGAAAGGACATAGTGGATAGTGTTGACTCCTTATTAAAGTTAAACATAGGAAAACTGATGTTATGTGCTTTTCCTTATTCCGATAGTTTATCAGATGATCAAAACAAGCATATTTTAAAGCTGAATAATACTATTCACTTGCTGACATGTTGTCATAGTGACAAATTATTGTATTTTGACACTAATAAGTTTGTTAGTGGTTTTAAATTAACTCAGGGAGCTTTATCTCTGTCTGGTAAATATAGACATATGATTGCTATGTTGATAGCATATAATATTAACGAGGTTATAGCTAATATAACAAAGATTAGGTTAAGTGACGAGCCTGTGTTGTCTAGTTGCTCTAACAGCGTAGGGACTTATTTTTATGATTCTTTGTGTTGTACGAAGGAGGACCCACTTAAAATATCAACATTCATGGAGGCCTCTACCCATCAGATAGAGTATTCTCTTCCTGATGGACCCTATAAAGACATTTTAGACTCCTCAATTGTAGCTGTGGAGATCGCTCCGGATAATTCTTTAAACTGAACTGCAAGACAACAGAAGCTACCTCTTCTAATAACCAATTATTATATGTGAATAGGAACAAGGTATCTTCTAGCAGTAGTAATATAGTTCATGGTAAAAATCCTAAGGGGGGGCAACACACTTTAAAATTGTTTAATCAGAATATTCAAGGTTGCTCTTCCAAATTACTTGAAATAGAAATGTTTTTAGAAAAGACCAAGTTTGATGTAGTTTGCTTAACTGAACATTGGTTAAAAGATCACCAAGTAGGATCTCTTAATTTTGAAAATTATTGTGTAGCTAGCCATTTCAGCCGACAATGTATGATACATGGAGGATCACTTATTTTAATTAAAAGTTACATTAAATCTAAAGAAAGAAAAGACATTGTTAAGCTGTCGGTTGAACACACCATTGAATTGTCCTGTGTTGAGCTAGATAAGCATGTTGTTGTATGTGTCTACAGACCTCCAAGTTACCAGAATCTATCTGTGTTTGATTCTGTAATGGAAGATGTGTTAAAAAAAGTTTGTACTAGCAATAAATCAATAATTATATGTGGCGACTTTAATATTAACTTATTAGAAACTAACTCGAATAGTATTAGATTATTGAGTCTATTTAAATCATTTAATTTATCAAATGTATTTATTGAACCTACCCGAGTAACAGCTTCGTCTGCGACTTGCATAGACAACATATTTTGTAATTGTGATTATTTACATAAAGAGATTGTGAATAAGTTGCCCTCTGATCACAGTGGACAAACAATAACGTTTTGCACCTACATACCTTTACAAAAAATTCAAATTAAATTTAGACCAATAACAGATAAAAATTTAGAAAAACTTAATAGTACTTTGGCCAGTAAATTATGTGTTCAAAATTTTAATAACATAGAAGACCCAAATGTGTTATATACCAAATTTTTTTCATTACTCAACACTCAATTTAATGATAATTTTCCAATTAAGTCTAAAAGTATTTACACTAAGTTTATATTCAGTGATTGGGCGACTCCAGGCATTCGAATAAGTAGAGAAAAGCTATACGAACTATATGGCCTAAAGCAACATGTGAATAACATAAGCTTTCATAAGTATGTTGCAAAATATTCAAAAACATTTAAAAGTGTATGCAAAATAGCTAAAGCTCTGTTTATTAGCAATAAAATAAAATCAGCAGATGACAAGATAAAAACCACCTGGAAAATAATAAATAATGAAACAGGTAGGAAGAAAAAGCGTGAAACTAAATTTAATTTAAATACCGTACATGGTCCCATAAACTCAGATGCAGAGGTAGCTCAGGAATTTGAAAACTTCTTTGCTGATATTCCACGTAAAACTACAC
Organism: Lacanobia wlatinum; assembly: GCA_947578705.1. Lineage (NCBI taxonomy): Eukaryota > Metazoa > Arthropoda > Insecta > Lepidoptera > Noctuidae > Lacanobia > Lacanobia wlatinum. Next base: position 35,129,051 of record OX388022.1, read on the forward strand.
AAGCTCTTAACTCGTCACCCGCGCTCTCTGCTGCCTTTTTAAGGAAGAATGTCAAGGTATGCCCATCAGAGTTCAAGTTTCAACATACGAACCCCTTAGCCATTATAAAGGCTTTTAAAGATCTTAAAATTAAATCAACAGAAGATCTTTGGGGAATGTCTGTAAAAGTCTGTAGATCTGTTATTGAAACTATTGCTCCCTACTTAGCTCACATATTTAACTCTAGTGTAGACCAGGGAGTATTTCCTGATCTCATGAAGCACAGTAAAGTCGTTCCACTGTTTAAATCCGGTGATAGTCAAGAACCCAACAATTACAGGCCGGTGTCAATCCTGCCGGTTCTCAGTAAGGTGTTTGAAAAGTTAATGCTTAGCCAGATGTTACTACATTTTAATAAGAATTCCATCTTTCACGAACAACAGTACGGTTTCACTAAAGGGCGTTGTACAACTGACGCTGGTGTCACCCTAATAAAGAACATCTTTAACGCCTGGGAGGATTCACAAGACGCCATTGGAATCTTTTGTGACCTCTCGAAAGCGTTTGATTGCGTTAACCATGAGACACTTTTGTTGAAACTTGAGCATTATGGGATTAGGAATACATCCCTTGATTTGATTGGATCATACTTGAAAGACAGACAGGTTAAAGTACAGGTAAACGGTGTAAACTCACTAGGGTCTGAAATGGCAATGGGCGTTCCGCAAGGTTCAATATTAGGTCCATTCCTCTTTTTAGCATACATAAACGATTTGCCCCAATTACTTCAAAATGAACCAAAGATGGTGTTATTTGCTGATGACACATCATTGATATTTAAAATAGACCGACGGTCACAAAACCTTGATGATGTCAATTACTCTATTCACCAGGTTCAAGATTGGTTTACGGCAAACAACTTAGTACTAAATGAAAAAAAAACTAAATGTATTAAATTTTCTTTACCTAATGTTAAAAGTAATGAATGTGACATCATATTGAATGGACAAAAACTGGAATTTATTGATCAGACGGTTTTCCTGGGAATCACTTTAGACGAGAAATTGCAATGGGGACCTCACATAACATCTCTTGCGGCGCGGCTAAGCTCAGCCGCTTATGCTGTTAGAAAGATAAGACAGCTAACAGATATAGAAACCGCGCGTTTGGTCTATTTTAGTTACTTTCACAGCATTATGTCGTATGGTATTTTGCTGTGGGGTCGAGCTGCTGACATTGAATCCATATTTATTCTACAAAAGCGTGCTGTCAGAGCCATTTATAATCTTCGTCGCCGCGATTCTCTTAGGGAACTCTTTAAAAAGATTAATATTATGACAGTCCCTTGTCAATTCATCTATGAAAATATTATGCATGTAAGGAAAAATCGACATCTATTTAGCAAAATTAGTGATAGACATAATTTTAATACTAGAAATAGAAATAAACTAGATCAACCATTTTTTAGATTATCCAAAGTACGAACATCTTTCATGGGGTACTGTATTAAATGTTACAACAAAATTCCTTCTGAAATATTAGAATTAAATGAAAGAAAATTTAAAACGTGTGTAAAAAAGACACTTTGTGAACAAGCATATTACAAATTAGATGATTATATTCAAGATAAGAATGCTTGGAAACATGCTAGTCCTGCTCCATAGGACAATCTAGGGTGTAGTAGACATTGTGAAACTGGTTGATATGTTTGTGTTTATTGTATTAATATTTACTATGTAAACAGGTGTATTTACTGATTTTCATATTTAATTTAACTCACACACTGATCATATAAATCAATAGTTGCAAAAATTTGTACGTATGTGAGTATTATGTTCCCTTACTAGCAAACTTATTAATTTTACCTCTGCTGGCATTTCTTTATTGTACCTACTAGTAGTACATAAGTGTTTTTTTGGGAGCATCGTCCTCACATATAATCAACTGATTAATGTATGCAAATATTGTAAAGCTTATTTTTGAAAAGAGTAACTATGGAGTTTCTTGTCCGTTCTTCTCCATAAGAATCTACCTTTTGCGAACGGACGACTAGAGTCACTATAATATTTTATTTTATTTTAATTTGACGTTCAAAAGTGCCTTTATTGGTCTAGTTGAAATAAATCGTTTGACTTTGACTTTGACTTTGAGCCAAGTACGTATCGGGATACGTACTTGGCCGTTTTTAGGGTTCCGTACCTCAAAAGGAAAAAAACTGAATCCTTATAAGATCACTTTGTTGTCCGTCCGTCTGTCTGTCAAGACCCTTTATCTCGGGTACGCGTGGAGATATCGAGTTGAAATTAAAACCATATACTCAAGTCTATGGTCCCGTGAAGCTGTGAAAAAATCAAAATTCTAACTTAACTTAAGAAAGGATACGGCCGTTTATGCCGCAAAAAACGTATATTTCGACTCAGTCATGGGAATGAAAAATGTACAGGGTATTTCCCGTTGACCTAGAACGATGAAATTTGTCAATTATTAATTGACAAATTTCGTCGTCAGTACTTACTTTCGGAGTTACGGCAGTCCCCCCCTTACCTCCGAAACTACTGAGCCTAAAATTCCGTGTTTGAGTCACAAAAGTCCATTTGTGTAACAAAATTCAACAGAATCCAAATTTCGATAAACGTCTTTACCTAACCCGTCTATGCGCAAAGGGTCGTTAACGACCCACACTTAATCCAGGTAATCAAGTGATTGTTTATTTAACATTATAGTGTTTAAACCATTTAAAAGAACGAAATTAAGAGAAAAAGAAAATATAATGCAAGCTTTCAAAAGTAAATAAATTTATTTACAAAAAAAAACTATATAAAGTACTTACCTAAATTAAATAATTACCTGTAATGTACATAATTTACACAAATGTACACTCAACATACGCTATTGAGTGCAAACGCTATATTTCTTTATTTACGCTACCTGTGAACTCTAACGCTGACATACAAATGAATGAACTACCGACCTAGACCCAGTCACACAATTACCTATAAATAAATAACCTCAGACAGGGTCGCCGTCACACGGCAATAAACTAGGGCAGCAGACTACAAGAGCACGTGGTATTGGATATTGAAAACACACTATGTAGATAGGTGCACGTGGCCGTTAGCGAAGTGCGCATGTTCGATAATCAAAACGACAGTTCAGTACTAGAGGAGACATTAGGATTGTATGAATCTCAAAGAGATGTGCAGTACCCATTGTTGTGTGCATACCTAATACTTAGCGGGAGTTTTCATTTGATGCGCTGTAGAACTAGAAACAATCGCTACCTAGCAAAGAATTAGCGCGGCATAACCATGCTGCTTATCAATGCTGCTTACCTGTCGTAATGTATGGATCAGAATGTTAGGCTGCCAAAAAGACGGATGAAAATAGATTGCATGTAGCGGAGATGAGAATGTTGAGATGGATGTGTGGAGTAACGAGAATGGATAAAGTGAGAAATGAGTACATTAGAGGTAGTTTAAAAGTGGCGCCGGTGACGGAAAAGTTGAAAGGGAATCGCTTGTCTTGGTAATGTCATGTGAAGAGGAGGGATGAAACGCATGTAACTAGAAGAGTTATGAACATGAATGTGGATGGATGGAGAGGGAGAGGAAGACCAAAAAAAGATGGATGGATTGTGTGAGGAGCGATATGAAAGAAAAGGGACTTACTGATAGAGTGACGACTGATAGAACAGAACGGAAGAAAAAAACGTGTTGCGCCGACCCCAAGTAACATGGGATGAGGGCAGGGAGATGATGATGAACCATGCTGCTTATCGCAATATTTTGATCTTATTAAAACTACTCGTATTATAAACTAGCTTCTGCCAGCAGCTTCGCCAGTGGTCCCTAGGGAACATACTCCCAGGATAAAAAGTAGCCTATGTCCTTACTCAGGCTCTAGACTATGTGTGTACCAAATTTCATTTAAATCAGTTCTGTATTTTTGGCGTGAAACCGCGACAGACAGACAGACATATAGAGTTACTTTGACATTTATAATATTAGTAAGGAAGCAAGGATGCTATTAGAAAGAGTTAAAAATATTTCATTGTTAGAAGTAGGTACCTTCTGTTCCCACTAGAAAACATCTTTTACTAATGGAAAGCTTACAATTCATTATTGCCGAATGCCAATAGGGAGTATGCATGAAAAAAATATTTAATACCTATAAAGTTTATCTAAAACTATAATATTAACAGTGAAAAAATAATCAAAATTGCTCGAAAAACAAATGAGGTTTAATTATTTTAAACAAAATAATATATCTGTCCGTCTCGCGAAAACGCTGTTTTATATAGCAGCTGCTGTATATGCGTCCTGGACTTTGACGTCAAAGTTCATACCAGGCTTCTCTTTCTAATTGTAATCTTTGAAGCTTTATAACTTCATCGCTGATGAAGGTATTAAAACAATTATTTCATGGTTGTCTAATAAAATAAGTATTTCATTTTGCATATAAAAAAATTGCATGCATATTCCCTATTGAAAATGTTTCTTCTGCGTGGACGTAAATCAAAATCATAAATAATATTGTGAATATTCCGTAAACTTCGAGGGTTTACGATTCGCTATCCCCAGAGATTAAAATTATAATTGCAGAAACAGTACTTTAGGGGGAAAATAAAATACCGGTTCTTGACTACAACGTGTCAAGTATAAGACATAGAGAGATCAATTTTATGAATACTCTGTAGAAACTTTACCTTTAATTTTGAGGTATAGAATAAAACAATATTCCACAATGTTGCGTGCGGGGACCGGTTTGATGTGCTTTCCGAGATACAGAGGAGTGTCGTTATGTCAAGATCCATATCAAGGTCAAGGTCAAGGTCACCCATCCATAGACCGACCTCAGCAAGCGTTGCTTAACCTTGGAGATTGACCTGAGCGGCTGTTATTATTAAGCCTTGAGCACCTGTGTAGGAGGTAAGGCAAGGCGAGGAAAACGTGAAAAAAAATTTGTGGGGTGGGTCCCTACCCCAAAATTAGTACTCGCTGATTTTTCCTCAAAACAGCGGAACAGACTAATTTTTATGCCAACTAAACATTTTTTTCCTAATCGGATGTTTTTTTTAATCGTCAATGAACTAAATTAATCGTTAATATCAAAGACAGACATATGGACAGAACGACATAAGTTTCTAACTTATACTGACTGCCCTCTAAATTCGTAATGGGTCAAAATGATTACAAACATAATAGTGTTAACACCGAGAACCTGTAATTTCAAAGAATCGTAGCGTAATAAAAATCTTATCACCATTTTGCATCAAAAAGTTTTACTATCAAAGATTGAATCGGGGTTGGTATATCACCAACCCCACGTGTGGCGTAGTAGTGGGGCTGTATATACTAGGAGTGCATGATCGCAAAGAGATAAGGCAATAAAGTGCATATAAAATAATATTTTGTTCATAAAGTTTTAATAATGACATGATTTTTAATAAATGAGTTATCACCAGGATTTCATATTTTCGAAGAGTAAAGTTGGAGCTTTAAATAAGTATTTTTATACCATTATTTATTTTCAGTCACACGCTCATACTTCATGTGAACGGCCACTTTGTTTGTGGGTGGTAATAGTTAGAATTTCTTTGTTTTTGCTCGCCTTTTGCAATGGCTTTTTTTCAGTCTTATTTAACAGTTCCTTAGCTGTTTTATTATAATCAAAAATTGCTAGAAACGGGTTCAAACCTATATAATTTAGGTATCTGTGTGGATTTGAGCCCGTACGTACATAAATATCTGCTTACTGAAATCATTAAAACATCATACATCTTCATCTTTCATACTGTGATGCGGAACCGGTGCAGTCAGAAGGGTGCGGGGCAGCGCCAATAGCATCCTATCCATGATAGCAAGCAGGCTAGATTGTGCGTTTGTGAACCACTGTTCCAGGGTATCAGCTGGGCTTGTCACCTTGCAGCAGTGATGTCGCAATCTGTTTTGGTTTTTATTTTTGTGTTGTTTTGTTTTTGTTGTTTTGTTTTGTGTTCTACTAACATAGTTTTTAAGTACATTGTTACTAACACTATGAGTCTTGTTACTTGAAATGAATGTTAATTATTATTATTATCTTCTAATATATAAAAACCTTGTGTCACGGTGTTTGTTACAGAACTCCTCGAGGTATGAGAATACGTGGTAGGGTATGTTTTTTTTTTATGGCAAAACAACGTTTGCCGAGTCAGCTAGTTTAATAATATAAAATTCTTCCGTTACTGAGTGAGTGACTGACAGACAACGCACAGCCGAAACTATTGGTCGTTGAAAGCTGAAATTTGGCATGTAGATTCCTTGGGGAGTGTAGGGGAGCACGAAATTCTTACGGGAAAGGGAAAAAACGGGATATGCACGTACCAAGTCGCGGGCAAAAGCTGGTAATAAATAAATCTTTGATAACTTCCTTGGTTGCATTGAACCCAGTAGATTACTCTAATGAGGTAGTGAGTGTCACTAACTAATAATCCTACTACAGCTAAATTCATAACTTAAATTGATGTGTTCAGTCCATTGATATATAAAAAACGCAAGATACACACTCAGCATCTCAAAAACGTCCGCAAAAAATAAGCGCAATATGCGCAAGTTTCAAACAATCTCGCATCGCTCGCCATAGTGCACTGCTTTGTAAAAATAACTTTAAGTGAATTTGCAAAAAACATTGTTTATAGTTGAACTACACACAACTCACACATGACACTTGATACATGTCAGTTTTTGACGACATTTTAGAGTGTGCATCTTGGGTTTTTTTATATATCAATGGTTCAGTTACTGGTGACTGACTGGCTGATTGAGTGACTGACAGACAACACACAGCCGAAACTGCTGGTCGTAGAAAGCTTAAATTAGACATGTAGGTTTCTTGGAGAGTGTAGGAAAGCACTAAGAACGCGATAGCGCGTACAAAGTTGCGAACAAAAGCTACTTATTTTTTTATAAATGTCAGTCAGACAGACAACAAATTAAAACTAAACCCAATTTAACTCAGTTGTAATTTTGCGTGAATACGTTATTGCAAAAAAAACTGATATTTATTCATTTGAACTAACAAATATTGTTTGCTTTCGTTGGCGCATTAATATTTTTAATGAAGTAATTTTATGAAAAGAAAGCAGTTATTTTTAAATATAGCACAAAAAAAAACAACTATAAAAAGGATACTTGAACGGATTAAAATATTTCATTTAGTGACCTAATTGTCAAACTCAAACTTTTCTACAAATGCAACAAACGTGGCCAGTTCATATATTTTTATAGAGTTATTGAAATTCGATGTTGCAATAAAAAAAACCTTATGTCCGGGGATTTAAAAAGAAGAAAGAAAAAAAGGTTTATTAGCGCCAAACATGACGCATAAGCACCAAAAAAAAATTAACAAAATTTCAATTTTGTGAAAGTTGGGAAGATATGCGTCACATTCGCGCAAAACGGCCATCGCTCAGCGTAATGCTGGGACTTAGTGTTGCCACTTAGTTGCACATCATTTCAGAAAACTCTGATTAAAATCATCACCAAAATGTATGAACCAAGTGCGAGTCGGACTCGCGTGCAAAGGGTTCCGAACGAATCTCATTCTTATAACATGTCATTTTTCATAAAATTCTTTTACTTTAAAGTTATGAAAAAAAAATATGTTTGCGAAACTCTCACAAAACGCTCTTTCATTTGATACACTACAGTTGGATTTTTTCAAGTTTTGGTCTTCATAAAGTGACCCAATTTCCATTCTCTTTTTATTTTCTTAACATGTCCGTGTTTGGGTATATCATGGATATGTGTACCAAATTTCAACTGCATCAGCCCAGTAGATTCGAAGAAAATCGGTTGTGACAGACGGACAGACAGACAGACAACCGAGTGATCCTATATTGGTTCGGAACCCAGAAAAAAAACATTACTTTGGGAAATAAGCGTCGTAAAGTTGGAGCTATGTAAATTTCTTGAGTGTTCTCTTGTACCTAGATATACTAAATAAGAGTCCGGTTACCTACTCGAAAACAACTCAATTTGGACCCCAAGTTACCGGATCAAAATCGTTACTTTAGATTATTCCAGTTAAAAGAAGGCACTCAATTACCTTTATAACATTGGAATCAAGACGGAGTCGGAGAAGAACATCTAAGAAAGAATCAAGCGACTCTCGTCAACGTAATCAACATCGGTTGATATTATTCACCAAGGGAATCATGAAATTTGTGGTATGCACGAAATACGTTAAAAGGTTTGACGTTACCGCTGAAAACGAGATGATTTAACTGTATGTGGTTAATCTCCATTACTGGAAAAAATAATTAATATTTTATGATAAAAAATGAAAAAAAAGAGGTATCGGTCATGCCGGTACCAGGACAGCAAGTATTACAGTAGGTGTTTTGATTTGTGAAAATGAATAAACGCTTCACTAAACTTTTTTCCAATTTAGTCCTTAATGCTAGGAAATAGAATCTAAAGTTAACAAGTTTTGTGTAAGTAACGGTTTTGTATGTGGTAACATCATTGTTCACTATGTAGCTTTCAATATTTTACTGTCCTACAAACATGTTATTTACTAAGGGGTAGTCTATACCGTTTGGAAAACGAAACGCAAAATAGTCATTAGAATTATTAAAATGTAAAACTTGTTCTCAAAATTCCGTTAATTGCTCAAAAATAATTACAATTTTATTATGGTTATATCGTCATAATAGGTGTTACTATTGAAGTTAATAACAACTCATTCATTTTTATTATTACGTTCGTCATCAAAATCTATTTCTCCTTCGGAAATGTGTGAAGGGGAAATTTTATTGCTATAAATCTATACAGTCCAGTGGAAATTAACATTAAATTCGTAAAGCTGGATGTAGTTCTGAGTTTTAGGTAGGTATGTTGTATGGACCAGTTAGAATAGTGAGAATCCAAATTTGCAACTTCAAAAAAATTGTGCTGCACACCACGCGATAAACTGCGGAATTTTGGGACTTTTTTTCACTTTTTGCTCTAAAAGTCAAAAACTATACATTTTCGACCAATAAACTTTCAGTAATCATATAAAGACATCTAAATTTGCAACAATCTAAGCCCAACCGCAGGTCTATGAAACTTATAGGGACCAATATATAGCCCTTCAAAGGTGGTTAATTTCTCTCGAAAATTGTAAATTTTAAGTTTTGCTCGATTTCTACTGGGCTAATATTTCTCAGTTTTCTTCTTAATATATTTTTACTGATCTACACTTTATTGTAACTTAGTAAAATAATAAAATCAGACTATAAAACGCTCCAAGAAATCAGTTTAAGATTACTTAACTTTTAAAAGCATGGACTAAATATTGAAATAAATAGCTCAACTTAAGCCACAAACTAAAAGTATGATTGTGAACTAAGATTTACTTTTTGTGATATTGCTAAATTCCCTCAGGACGCATTAGTACGCATGCTCCAGCCTATCAACAAGTTGTTATTGCACATAGAGTACCAGGGTTACAGAAGGAGGAAGATATCGAGGATGGTGAGACCAAGCGTTGATGTTAGCTGAAAGGGAAATATTAAAGGAAAGGGAAATAATATTAGGGGTGGGCAAGGGGCGGTGCCAAATAAGTGAAAAAGAGAAAGCCGAATAGAAGCGAGGGAGATGTAATGACGACATTATCCTTTACACACACACACATGAACTGCTGTAGTAGTACTGGAAAAGTAAAGGAAAATGAAAAATTAGGTTAAAAGTTAATATTACTTAAGTATTACCTACTCAAAGTTCTGAAAATGCTTAGATTGCAAAAATTATTTTTGTAAAATTACCAAATATACCCCAAGTTCAATTCGCAAACATATGAGCTAAAATAAATTAAAATTAAATTTCGTAGAGCTACGCCGTAGACTCAACAAACTACTTGCTACGTCCCGTCGTAGCACCTTACTACCGACTGCCGTGTGTCTCGCCCGGTGTAATTTGTCTAACTTTAATACCTATACAAAGTTTTTACTACCTACGTACGTAGTTAAAACTTTGTGTTCTATCTAGCCTCTAAGTGTCTCATGATGTCCTATTCCACATGCGGATTGACCGATGTGCGGATTTAAAAGCCTGCGGATGCTTTTGCCGGTGCATTGAATCGGAAATATACCCACAATAATGAATTTGTCAATATTTATGAATTTTGTTATTTTTATTAAAGTAAATGTGCTTTTCACGTCTGGTTGGAGGTACTCGTTTCTTTTTTATTGAAGCAAACTTTTTTTTTTAGATTTACATGTGGATTCCACCAATATTGAGAGTTTTTTTTCGCAAGGTTCATGTGTATCAATCAGGAACATTCAACTGTTTGACTAGCTAACTGTTTCACTGGCGCGGAATTAGGACGATGTCACTTAAGGCAGTACGCGGGAGAACGTTTATTGTCCCGCCTAAGTTCCTTCCGCAGTAAACTGTTTTCAGTTATGTTATCCTGGTATATATGCGGAACGAGCTAGTTGCGGATGCGGGGAACTTAACCTGCGTGTGCTATTATTATTAATAATTATGTAAAATTAATTCCCAATTATTTTCTTGACTATTAAAGTGCATGAACTATAATGCACTTGAACTATAACAGCAAAAATAAAGTACACGTTAGTACACGCTACATTAAGAAAAAAGAGCTCTTCATTCCCGGAAATAGTTTGTGGACCACTTAACACAACACGGAAATGTTTGGTCAGAACTCTGGACCTGGATTTAAATCCCAAACATTTAGTTTTGGAACTTTTTTTTTCGTATTTGAGACGAAGTACATAAATGTGGATAGTTCTTTGAGTGCTGTGCATTAAACATTATTTTTCATTCTTAATATTCTCACTATATTTTTCAGGAAGCAAGTTTCCACGTATTGTTTTAAACGTCTACTCTTTTTCCGCAGGACATTTGTATATCAGCAATGAAAGAAAAGGACATAGAAGGCAAGTTGCGTGGAGTTACAAATGAGTGGTCGGTTCACGAGTTAACTTTCCAAACTTTCAACAACCGTGGCGAACTGCTACTGAGGGGCGACACAACTGCTGAAACAATCGGACAGCTTGAAGACAGTCTTATGATTTTGGGTTCCTTGCTTTCTAATCGGTAATAAATAATTAAATTTGTTGCAACTATTAAACTGCTAATGAATAATTTAAAGCTAAAGATAGACTGGAAAAAGTTTTACGCAATTTTTGTGTAAATGTATTTGATATTTATTTCACAGTGAAGCGTGCACTTTATTGATTTGATGACAAGAGATAACAGAAAAAAATACTTCAAAGGTATATGGTTACATGGTTCGTTATAAGTACTAATTTCTACGTCATTGCATCCACAGCTACAACGCTCCTTTCAGAAAACAAATCCAGCAATGGCTATATGACCTCCAGAGCACTAATGAGATCCTTGAGCGATGGCTGCTGGTGCAAAATATGTGGGTCTACTTGGAGGCCGTATTCGTCGGCGGTGACATCGCCAAACAACTGCCCAAGGAAGCGAAAAGATTCTCTAAAATCGACAAGTCATGGCAGAAGATCATGCAAAGAGCCCATGAAACTCCTGGCGTGGTATCTTGCTGTGTAGGTGATGATCTCCTCAGACAGTTGCTCCCACATCTTCAGGAACAGCTAGAACTGTGTCAGAAGAGTCTCAGCGGCTACCTAGAGAGGAAAAGAACTATGTTTCCGAGATTCTTCTTCGTGTCCGACCCTGCGTTATTAGAAATCTTGGGGCAGGCATCTGACTCTCATACCATACAAAATCATTTGCTGTCGATATTTGATAACATACGATATGTTAAGTTTCACGATATAGGTAAGTCCATTTTAAGGTATTACTGACTTAAGCACTGTTCTTTATTCTCGTGTGTATTATTACTCGTAATACAACACGACATCTAACACGGAAAATATGGGAAAGGTGCACGTAATAATATACTAATTCATAAAAGAAGAAACTAAACATACCTACGTTTGTTTGATACGTAAATAAGGCTCAGTTGATTACACATTATCCCAATTATCTTTAAGACACTTCAAAGGTTTATAGTTCGCGAGAGCCGCCGATATTTTTTCATTTTCACTTCTGCGACTGTATTTCAGAATACAACAAGATGATAGCAATAGTGTCATCGGAAGGCGAAGAGATCAAGCTGGAGCGTCCGGTGAGAGCCGAGGGTTCCGTGGAGACGTGGCTAACCTCGCTGCTGCAGTCAGCTCAGGGTAGCTTGCACTCCATCATCAGAAACGCGGTGGCGGTCATCAATGACCCGGCCTTCAATCTATTGCTGTTCTTAGATAAAATGCCTGCACAGGTTAGGATTCTTTTCTTAAAGTTTGGAAGCTGATCTAAACAGATAAATTTAAACTGATCCTTGACATTTGTACCTACATAATTTATCAGAAATCTTTAAATGAATAAACAATTAATTCATGTAGGTAAAGATACACGATATTTTATGTAGATACAAGGTAACTTAAAGTAATTACTAGATGCTAAATATCCATCAAGTCATAACAAAAAAATACACACCACTAAAAAGACATACTCAACCCTCTTTTTGGCACAGTCGGTTAAAAAACACTACACTGATTACAGTGATTACCTACAAATGGTTGTTAAACTCGGTCAATTTTTTATTTTCACAGATAGGACTTTTGGGGATACAAATCATTTGGACGCGAGATGCTGAACTTGCTCTAATGTCAGCCCGCCAGGACAAAAAGATAATGATGGAAACTAACAATAAGTTCTTGGAGTTACTCAACACGCTCATCGATCAGACCACGAGGAACTTACTGAAAATAGAGAGAATCAAATTTGAGACTCTCATCACTATACACGTACATCAAAGAGATATCTTCGACATGCTGGTAGGCTACCTTCGAATATTACTATATAGGTGAACGCCCGACCTATATCGAGCCGACCGTTCATGAACGTGGGGTCACAGAAAGTGAAACTACTACTACTACGCTATATTGAAACCCTCGAGTTCATATCGTCCTAGTAACTGCCTCTATAAATAACGATCGGGAGCTAGTCTCTTACCTATACCTATGTTGGTTCAGCTTACGTCACAGCGATTGCATCGTCGTCGCCTATGCTGTTCTGGTGGATAAAGCTTTCGATATTGATCTGGTCGGAGCCTTGACAACACGTTAAACTATAGTTGGTGAACCTCTTCCAAATTGCGTCGAATAAATACAGAGAACTGACCAAGCGTTTGTAATTTGTAGCTATTTCAGCCCAAGGAATATTTTGAATAGTTTAACCAAGAACTAAAAACGAAACCATGCATGTATTTATTTCAGCTTCTTGCAAACCCCTGTTGGTTTAAAAAAAAAAAATTTCACATTAGAAGTCAATGTGAGGCCGACACACATACTTTTAATAATTTATTTTAAATCATTGTTATAACCATAATTATAACCTTGGCAAATTTCATACTCCTTTGCGTAATATTCGTAAAAAGGGAGGGGTATAATATGGAATTAAGCAAATATTAAATTATTGTAGAATATTCTTTTTAATAGGGTACGTGCAATATTTCCATTTTTGCATTAATTTTAAAGAACTTCGCCTAGAATAGACCTTTCACTTATTGCCAGAATTGCGTTTTTAACCGACAATTAAAATTTACGCGTGAAAACGGACGATGAAGTCTCTCCTGTCTGCCACGGGTCAAGAACTTTCACGAATCAAAGTCATAGAGCAAGATAACCTACTTATTTGCTCAGAAAAAAAAGATGTGGAATAGAATAGTATTAGTATGTAAGTACTTTGAACATACGTGCTAACATAACATAACTGCTAGCTTGGGCCGACGCGATGGCCAATTTGTATCATCATCAAATGCTCACTATAAAACGACTTGATCATTTACACGATTTTTACAAAATATTCTTAAATAATTAGTAATTTTGTAATACATATTTTAATGACAATTTAGTCATTGTAATAGTGTAAAATCTGATCGCTATCTCCACTGAGAAATGAGATCCTATTCACAAGGTTAAAATTTGGACATCATTTATTTACTAAGTATAAATAATGAAAACTACAAAACTACCTCCTAGACCTTTGAAATATGTCTTATACCTACATCACTACAAAAATTGCCCGTTGGACCGAGCTAGCAGAAATGTATACGTACGTTGAAATTACACTAGCACTATTCTATCCAAATATTTTATTACTACGAAAATAAGTAACGGCTGGGAGCCCTGGGATCTTGGATTAATAATTAACAGGAGTTACGTCACCTAACACTGATTGGTGTACACGTTCCGTTTCACGTAACTTTTAATTTGTAATTATTGTTAAAAATCAATATTAACTGGAATATAAACGTTGCACTGGCCCTTCTTTTATGCTTTTTTTACATTTTAGTCATAAAATATTGATTAATATTGTATTTGCATTTTCCCTATTGGCAGACGATAGTTTGACTTACTTTACCGAAAAAGTGACTGTCGCGTCTCGCACCTTGTACGAGTTTTAAAATTACCAGTCCCGAAACCCAGGACAACAAAAAAAAATCCTTGGATTGGACATCTTAGATTTTAATGTCAAGAAATTTAATCTCTTTGCGATTTTTCTTCTCTGCTTATCCCACGGACTAATCGGCACGGCAAAATTATATGGGTTAAGTACTTGTTGTTTAACCACGAAACCTCAAAAACACGTAACTAAAAGTATTCCGTAAACAACATAGCCACCATAGGGTGGGTTTACCCAAAAGTATATCAATCAGTTGTTTTTTAAGTATTCTCATAGCACGTTTTAATACTTTAGAATGCCATCAAAAATTTTCAGTGTCGTTTGAACGTCCGCTCGGCAAACGACTTCGAATGGCTGAAGCAGTGCCGCTTCTACTTCAAAGAAGACGCCGATAAGACCTGGATCTCCGTGACAGACGTCACATTCACTTACCAGAACGAATACTTGGGCTGCACAGATAGGCTTGTGATTACACCCTTGACTGACAGGTAAGGTATTAAGCTTTTGCATCCTTTATTTCTACCAATGGTAGATATAGTTCGGTATAATAATAGCCGCACAGGTCGATCTCCAAGGTTAAACAACGCTTGCCGAGGTCGTTCTGGGGATGGGTGACCATCTCACTTAACATACCAAGACTCCTCCGTACCTCAGACAGCACGTGAAGGCGTTAGTCCCGGATGTCATTTGGTAGATCTTTGGCAGTCATTACGAATTGTCAGAAGCCAGAAATTCTGACACCAGTTTTGCCTAGAAGTACCGTGAACCAGTTACTGAGTTATGAAGGTCAGGTTGACAGTTGCTGTATGTTAACTACTAGTATTCAGCTGAATCCGGTTTGACTGGAAGCCGACTCCAACGTAGTTGGGAAAAGCCTAGGCAGATGATGGTAAATATACAGGGTGAATAAAGTGTGCCTGAAAGCCCAGCAGAAAGCTAAATTCGCAAAGCTGGATGTAGTTTTGATTTTTTGGTATGTTGAACTGGTCCATAGACCAGTTAGAATAAGGGGAATCCAAATTTGCAACTTCGAATATTGTGCTCGCTGCGTACCACGCAATAAACTGCGGAATTTTGGGACATTTTTCACTTTGCGCTCCCAAACTCAAAAACTTTGTGTTTTCGACCAATAAATATTCAGTAATTGTTTAAAGACATCTAAATTTGCAAGCCCAACCGCAGCTCTTTGAACCTTATGGGCCAAGATATAGCACTACAAAGATTGTCAATTTTAAGTTTTGCTCCCGTCCGTAGCAAAGTATTGGCAAATCGCTCGTCCTATGAATAATAATACAGTCAGACCAGCAATTGAAAGAGCACTTCAGTTTCGAATTGGCTCCTTACTTAATGGCGTTATTTAATGAAGAGGGCATGCCAAAGGGGATGAAATCAAAGTTTTAAACGTCTCCCTCAATGCCAACACACAATATGTGTTGGCATTGAGGGAAACGAAACGGACGGCAGCAAAAATTAAAGTTGATAATTTGCTCCGAAAGTTAACCACCTTTGAAGGGCTATATCTTGGTCCCTATATGGTTCATAGAGCTGCGGTTAGGTTTAGATTGTTAAAAAATTAGGTTTCTTTATATGATTACTGAATGTTTATTGATCGAAAGTGCATAGTTTTTTATTTTTACAGCAAAAAGTGAAAAAGTCCCAAAATTCCGCAGTTTATACCGTAGTGTGCAGCAAGCACAAGTTTTTTGAAGTTGCAAATTTGGATTCTCACCATTCTAACTGGTCCATATAACATACCAAAAAATCAGAACTACATCCAGCTTTGCGAATTTAATGTTAATTTCCACTGGGATAAGGCTCAATCCGGAACTATGGTAGGCGCCAGATAAACTTGCAATAAAGTACATTGACCTTTCAACAATATCCCATCGTAGATACCCAAACAATAAATTATGAACCGAGAACGTAAAGAATCACGATGGAAGTCGATTCAGTACAGCTGTATGTCTTTATTTCTGTTTTTTTTTTTTATATTCATAAAGTCAATAAATGAATGTGGGTCAATGAACCTTATTGCTGCACATTTATCTGGCGCCTACCATATGAGGAATATCAAGGTAAAACACTGAAAGGAGTCTCGAGCCCGATTTTGATGAATTCTAAATTTGCATTATTGGATTTTTGAAAAATTGGTATTCCTACCCAAGAATCGAAACGATTGATTTTGAAAAAAAAATCACCCGGCCAAACCTCCAAGACAATCAATCGACAAAAAAACATGTAATGGTGGCGCTACTTGTTGGAAAGTATGTCAAATTCAGTGTGTTTAAGTTAGGTCTCCATTTCGCCACACGCAAAAAAAGTTTGGATCAAATGACTGCTGAACGTTTATAACGTCCTAGTACCCGGGACAACGAGGTGCCGTGACCCCGCCCACTATAAACCAACCAAACCGTCCCCGGTCCGCCCCTTTCAGCTACGATAGTAGCGTCAGTCACAAAAGTCATTCAGGAAGATTGTATGTAGGGAATTTATGTAGAAAGGTGTATAGGTACATATTCCACCTTATTTGTTTAACGAAGCGCCCAAGCTGGGGGAAGCCTTTGCCCCGTTTCTGGGCAAAGGCTTCCCCCCAGGTTTTTTCAGACTTACTTCCTAGACTTTAGGTATTCTTCTTATTGTATAAAAAAAAAATCTTGAGGAACAACGCTGTTGGGTTCAGAAGAATTAAATTAAGCGCAACAATTTTTATAATATTATGACAATGGCGAATACTTCAACGAAGGTTCGTAAATGGTGAAAATATGGGTCAGTTATGAAAAAAAAGACGATTTTATGGAATTTCGTCGTTCTTGCCAGTGAAAATCCCTTTAAACACATGGCTAGTCCATTGGTTTTAAAGATAAAAATATTAGAGTAGCACAAATTGCGGTTATTTATTGCTTCACTGCATTACTAGACTGTACACGTGCGAAGCTGGGGAGCGGGCGGGCTGTTACTATTAATTGTATAAGAGCACAATATTCATGTTCAACTTTACTTTTTAGGTGCTACATCACGCTCGCTCAAGCGCTAGCTATGAGCATGGGCGGAGCCCCGTGCGGCCCTGCCGGGACTGGCAAGACGGAGACAGTCAAGGACATGGGCAAGACTCTGGCCAAGTACGTCGTGGTCTTCAACTGCTCCGATCAGATGGACTATAGGTAACCAAATTACTGAAGTCTGTATGTCTTTAAAAAGGTAACGGTATAAACTTCTCACTGCCTCGTTAATCTAGTGATTGCAAAGCTGTACACCTCTGAGCCCGTCTTCCAGGTTTCCCGAGTCAGGTGTTATTGGGATTTCCAATCTGGAATTACACAAAAAGTCCGGAACCTGAGTTTCTGCCAGACAATAGGCTTGCCGTCTGTTACAAGGGACTTAACACATTTCCCGAAATGTACAGACGTCAGCACATCAAGCTACCCGAAACTATCAAATTTTCCCAATCAACCTTGAACCTTACATTTAACCGATTAAGTTGAAAAACTATTAAAGAAATTTGATAAATTGTTGTAGCTTGATGTGCTGGCGTCTGTACATGGATGTAATTAATATACATGTCGCAGCCAACTAGCTTCATCAGTCGATTAATTAGCGGCCTAGCCTTTTCATTAAAAATCGCTGTTAAGTAAGCGGCCTATGTGACATCTCGTCATTTAATTGAACGGTTAGGGAAATTAATTGGTTCAATATCGTTTAACGACTTGTCTAGCTTAGTAGCAGAACATAGGACACAGGATAGTTTAGGATCGAATGGTATGATGTCATGCCATTTATGTTAGGTTTCTTTATTTAGACGCATTGGCTGGATGTCATTTAGGCCGTTGATTTAACGGTGCCGTTCTATGAAAAGGCTAGGCAGTCCATTATACGGGTGAGTAAGTCAGTTGGCTGCAACATACCTACATACAACTTTGCGTACTTTGTAATATGCTTGCGTAATGTTTTTAAAAGTTAGTATTTTACAACGGTAGCAACTTTGTGCTTAAAATCTGTGAACAAAGTAATAGTACTAGTACTAGGGTTATATTTGATCTGGCTGACGCACACATAGACAGTTCACTATACAAACAATAGATCAGTGGTTCTAAAAAGGCCACTTTCTTACAATTAGCCAGCACATCAAGCTACCCGAAACATCAAATTTTCCCAGTGAACCTTGAACCTAATGCTTTAGCGATAAAGATGAAAATGAAATTTGACAGATTGTTGTATGATTAATATTATGATCCTAATATGATTCTACTAAAGTGACCTTTTTAAATCCACTGCACACATACGTAGGTACGAAATGCAGTTCGTCGCTCGCACAAATTTCCTCGACAGTCAGCTGTCGGTAGTCGGAGCGCATGCTATCTGATAAACAAAGAACTGATACTAGTATTTATAAATAAAAACTCCAATTATACTAAGTGGCAAAATTACATAGACGTCATTAGAATCCAATTTCCAATGATGATAAAACGGAAAAAAACATATATTCTTAAATTATAATTTCATGTAAATCGGTACCTTGTTGATTACCACAGGAGTGAAGATTTTTTAATTATCAATATCTTTACTTGTTTTCAGTGGAGGTTGACCAGGTAATTTAATAAAGTTTAAAACTGTCGCAAACATATTATAAATCACAATTTTTAAAAGCTACATTTTTTAAACCTAATGCAAAAATAAAATTGTTTTAATACACATTCTGTGTAATTTAGAGTTACAAGTAACGAGCCGCAGCTCGTAAAAAAAAAAACATAAATTAGCCACGTTATGCAAGAAACTACCTTTTTATCTTTCTATACTTTCTATTTTTCATCTATCTGTTTTTTTATGTAAAAGTAGTGCAATACCCTACTTGTTTCTTGAGCTAGAGGAAAACAGTTCATATTGACGCACATGGTGTCCGGCGGGTCCTCGTGGACTTCTCTACAATGCGCTGGCGTGCACCAGCGGGGCGCCGCGAAAAACTGATCGGTACCAAGAGAGCATAAGGCTATAGAAGCTGGGAAAGCTGAATACTTAATGGTCTGTCCAGCTCTACCCATACAGGTAGAAGCTCCATTCATGGACGATAGCTGTAATTCATAGTTGAGACAAGCTTAGTTAACGTAAACAAAGCAAAAGGGCTATCAACAGGATCGTAGCAGGTGGTGTTCTATAGTAATTTCTGCCTGCCTCCTTGGGAAAATAACGTAAGTTTATCAACTCTGAACGACCAGATTTTGGCACATCCGCTAACTCGGCGGGTTTATGGCAATTTTCGTCATGAAATTCTGGAATTTACATCAAATTCAAAGTGTTTTGCTTCAAGTAAACCATTTAGAGGCACTTTTGAATTGTCGAAGTCGGCTAGTCAAAAACAAAGCTACTCGTAGTTGCAGGTCTCGAAGGAGAAGCACGTGCAAGAAACACCATGGTCACTCTTTTAAATCAGTAAATAGTTACAAATTATGGTCACATGTTGAAATTATTAATTGTAATAATAGATAATTCTAAACGTAAGAGAAACAAGTAAGTTAATGTCTGAGGTGGTCTTTTGAGGAAAGAGCCCCACAGATTTGAGTGGACCTGTCCAGACTGTGCAAGTATTTATCAGTTGCCATGTAGCTATTACATTACAAATTTAGGTCGGTCAAAATGTGTCTACACGAATTTACCTTTTTAAAAGGTAGTCAACTAAGATGGGCTGAAAACAACCTCTTCGCTTACTGAAAAGATGTGAAAGGGCAAAATCAAAATGATTTTTATTTTACATTCACGAATGTCACACAAACGATTACAAATATGTCAATAAATAATGATTCTAAATATCACGAAGCATAAGAAACGGTCCAGATCTAAATGGAATTTACAAAAACAGATCAAATAACACGTAATATATTTTAATTAGTTTCAAAATTGTCAACCATTTGTTTTTCTTAAATAGTTAGGGTGTGCCAAATCTACTTATTTTATTTCGATCGACTCGACTTATTTAAATGTGCGATTTTAGCTTAAATCGACACTTAGAAATTTAAAAAAATACGTTTTAGGCATAAAATACAATAAACGTATGTACAGCCAACAAAGCTATTCGGTATACAGGTAAAAATGTTAAAGTTTACACAGCACTGCCAATGTTTATTTCTATTGTGTGACTTATAATTGTTTAAGCTTTTGACATACTTACGAGTGTGTTGTACAATAATTGTCTACTCAGCACGCTCACAACATTGTTTAAAAGTAGTTGCAAGTTAGCTGCCTGCATACCTAATAGCTTTGTTGACTGGACATACCTATATTTATTCGGGATGCCCGTTAGTCTCAACAGCTGAAGGTAGAAGATACCTAGTTGTAGAAGTTCAATTTTCTAGTAGTATAGTATCTTATGTATATTTTCATGCATCGGTGCTGCGGAAATATTAATTAATATTTTTTCGACGATTGAAATTACAGATAAAAAAATCAAATAGGACTTCAACAACTATTTTCCTACTTTTGTCACCTGAAATAAAAAAAAAATGCAGGTTATTTAAGAAACTGAGGCCAAATTTTACCTGAAATACCTAAACATTTCCTTACTCTAACAATAAGCTCTTAACTAACAATAAGCCAAAGTCGCGCAAGTAACAAATAATCACCTTAAATTTATATTTTCATCAGTACCACATTTAAAACTTATCACATTTTTAACAAAGCTAATTTTAATCATGTACTTTCATACCTGACAGCCCACCAAAATCGCCTGACCGTTTGTATTCCCACTTGTCTATGAATGAACTAAATCGTTTTGTTCGCTTTTTAAAAAATTATAGCCGATGACGTGCAGCGCTGAAGCCTGGTAAGTCGAGGTTACCGCACCTAGCATGTAATCATCACTGAAAGCATTTCCAGGCTTACTGAAATATCGTTCGTTATCTTTAGAATCAGTACCTATCATTTTATAGTTCGAATTCGCAATTTATCGAAATTCCTTAGAAAATGTAGTAGTATTTTGAAAAAATTAAAGCAACTATATTTATAGCGCCGTTGTTCGTCGTCCATACTACGCACGTGGAAGCCGGGCTTCAAACGTAAACAAACACCACGTGCATGCGGCATCGCCCTCACATCCTCCCTCAGTACCCTCAGTACGAGCTCGCTCTGCATCGCAGCCAGACGTTTGATCTATTTCATTACAATTTTGCTCGTAATTTTACTCTTGGTACTAGGACAACAGAAATTGTCAGGAGGTTGAATGAGCCTGTCAGGAGGTTGGATAAGCCCGCTAATATAATAACATGGACTATGCTCGGACCTTAGCTCAGTTGCGTTCATTTCTGTCTTGACGATGGTTGGATGTGCTGTTGCACAAATTGTGTTCCTGCAAAATATTAAAAGCCAATGACTTAATTTCGCACCTAGCTACAATTAATCCATAAGAGCGACTACAAATTCTTAAACTTAGCCACTGAGGTGTTCTGACATGCTTTAGCTGTTTGTAGGTACATCTGATTAATAAATATTGCTTATTATTATGCGCAATGATTGAACAAAAGTTTGAGCGAGCTTAAATTTTATTGCACATTTTGATTCACAACAATCAAAATTCAACCCCAGAATTATCTCGTTTCATTGAAGGATTGTTATTTTGTTGGTTACCCAAGCGAGCATGTTGAGTCACGATTCAATCAGGAAACACGAATAAATATGAAAAAGGGATCTACACACTCATAAATCGCAACGACTGGGCCGGGAGTTTCATCAGAAGAGTCAGAGAGACCATAATAATCATTAAAATACTGTTTTTAGAGGTCTGGGGCGCATCTACAAGGGGCTGGCGCAGTCAGGCTCGTGGGGGTGCTTTGACGAGTTCAACCGTATCGAGCTGCCGGTGCTGTCGGTGGCGGCGCAGCAGGTCGCCGTGGTGCTCGCTGCTAAGAAGGAGAAAAAGAAGAGCTTCATTTTTACTGATGGCGACACCTCGGAAATGTGTCCAGAGTTTGGAATATTCATCACTATGGTAAATTTTTTCTTCTTATCTTAATATTATTCAACGTGTAACAAAAATAAACGCAATACCTCTTAAGAGATCACTGTACTTATCATTATGAACAACTTTCACAATGGGACCAACATTGAAATCCCGAAATAAAATCGAGTGTCCCATACATTCATGTGCACAAACATAACTCAACAAAATGTTGTTTTTTTTTCTGATTTCGTGGTTGGTCTAATAGTCAAAGTTAGTAATTATGATGAGTACAATGACCCCTTAAGAGGGATTGCGTTTATTCTGTTACACGTTATATAATATGATAATGTAAACTTTCCGAAACTTTGACTACGAAAATTCTTCAACTGATGGAAAGAACACCATCGCTGGTTGTCATGGGGTACTTTTAATCCAGAAAAAATGTGGGGAAAGGCAACTGGTGCGAAAACGCGGGAAAAGCTAGTTTAATTTATTAAGATATCAGACAGATTCTAGGCCGTCAAGTGCCTGTTCTTATAACAAAATTCTTTGAACGTACAGTCAACAAAGCTATTCGGTATACGGGCAAAAATATTAATTTTAGCACTGCCAATGTTTATTTCTAATGTGTGCAATATAATTTTTTAAGCTTTTGACATATTTACGAGTGTGTTGTAAAATAATTGTCTACTCAGCACACTCACAACATTGTTTAAAATTTGTTGCAAGTTTGCTGCCTGCATACCCAAAAGCTTTGTTGACTGTACATTTACACTGTATCTATTTACCTCAAATAATGCGTGACTTTTAGTCACGTCACCATCGTAGTTACTAAAATCTAAAGCGAAATACACCATGTTATTTCTGACCATATTCCCTAGAACCCAGGGTATGCTGGTCGTAAAGAATTACCCGAGAACTTGAAGATCCAGTTCCGTACGGTAGCGATGATGGTGCCTGACAGACAGATCATCATCAGGGTGAAACTCGCGTCTTGCGGCTTTCTAGAGAACATCACCCTGGCCAGAAAGTTCTATACTCTATACAAACTGTGTGAGGAACAGTTGACGAAACAGGTTAGTCTGAATATTTTAAGATATTACGGTTCTAATCGGTTAATATAAACCTAAATAGCTATAATTGTAAATTTCCGCGATAATCCTTAAAAAAGGAAGGAACACCTAAGCGGCTATTCAATTATTTTTTAAGCAACATTTACGTTCGCATTTCAGTTGTAATCTGTCAAATCAGAGATGCAAATGGGTACGGTCCTAAAACAATATTAGTAGTAAAATTAGCTCTCTGGACACGACCACCATTCAATGCTATGTTCAAAGACTAGTAGTGTGGACTGCGGATTGACTATATTGAATAAATGGCAAAGTTTACCATTCAGCACAATGATATGAACACAGTGTCGCCCAAAGTCGAACACACCGCGACACTACGCCACCTGTGTCGTGGTTATGCCATCCTAGTATCTGAATACCTACGGTTTATACATTGTATTATGTAGTATATTGAAGCGTGGGCCCATACTGGCTATAATACCTAGATAATTATGTTTTGTTGGACTTGCAAGCGCTATAACTTTTGAGCGTCTGTTTCGGGGTTTGATTATCGGGTCGGTCAAAGCGTTACTGGATTTTCTTTCTGAAATTTCTCAGTCTTAGCTTGGACTCTGGATTATGGTAGATTAAAGGCAAAAAGTTCGTAATATAAGACTTTAAACAGCTGGGGAAATGTCGGTATACTATAGATATCTCGGCCCAATTCTCGGGGAAAGCAGGCGTAATGGCATGTTATTCTTATACTTTCACTGCCGCTTTGAAGGTATACCATCCTTTAATGGGTGTGACGTACTCTCAGTCATCTAGGGTATATGTCATCCATTAAAGGAACATCTCGGTACTGAGGTATCAGCAGCAATGTTTAGCGCACATCACAGATCACATACCAGAATATACTAAAAACACGAGGAGTAACTTCACGGCTTTTTTAGGAGGGGAAGAGAGTGACGTGCAACTGCCTATGGAAAACTTAAAATAGCTTTCTCTTTCTCTCTAAACTCTTTTTAGAATAATTTTCTAACTTACTTTTTACATCTAGGTTAAAATCCCTTCATTCATTTTCAATAATGAATTCTTGATTGTTTGTAACGCCGTGAGGACTACGTATGTCGGTTTACTAAACCCTCAATACGAAACTTATTTGACTGTAAAAATTTTTCACACATTTCATAATAACTTGTACCCACTACTTCAGGTCCACTACGACTTCGGTCTCCGTAACATCCTCTCCGTACTGCGAACCCTCGGCGCAGTGAAGCGAGTCAACTGCAAGGACAACGAGAGTACTATCGTTATGCGAGTCCTTCGCGACATGAACCTGTCCAAGCTTATAGATGAAGACGAGCCTCTCTTCATATCGCTGGTAGCAGATTTGTTTCCCAACCAGGCGCTGGAGAAGACGACTTACAATGACTTGGAAGAGGCTATCAAAAAACAAGTTGACTTACTTGGCCTCATCAGTCATCCACCATGGTTGTTGAAGATTATACAGGTGTACAACTTTATACCATAATAATATTATAATGCTAAAGAGTTTGTTTGTTTGGTTGTTAAGAATTATTGGTTCGAATTTAAATATTATTATAGTGTTGGACTGCCCATTCATCGAGGAAGTTTATATTATAGTTCTTTCTTTCTTTTACATATCTGGCAAAGGCTCCATGACTTACATTAGCTCCATGGCTCTTCGGTCCTGGACTAGTGTTGTGGACTAATGTTTATTTGTTTTATCTATAAGCTCGTCCACCACACGCTACCACACTTCGATTACAACATAATGTATATATTGGCTTATTGGGCATGCGGTAGATACATAAACAAAGAATGAATAAATTGTATGCAATGAAGGATAATACCTAAACAATAAAAAAAAACAACAATCGAAAATTAATGTGCATTTCAGCTGTACGAAACCCAGCGAGTCCGTCACGGGATCATGACGCTGGGTCCACCGGGCGCCGGCAAGACAACCTGCATACAAACACTCATGAGCGCACTCACGGAAATTGAAAACCCTCATAAGTAAGTATAAAGCAATATCTTATGGTCTCTACGAACTTAGTAACATCGTAGATCATGACGGATTACTGAAAGCTTTTTTCCATGACTTTGAATCAAGAAAATACAAAAAAATAGTGATTTCAAAAAATACATAGGACTTGAAAATTTCTGCTTCAAAACATAATATCGAAATATTCATCTTTTATGTTTTTCTTAGTGTTCTTGAAACTTATGTAAGTTGTATTTCCAAATATCATATCTAAGAAAGGTTAATAACATAAAGAAGAATAATTTAATTAATCCTTTTAAAAATAAATTATTTTAAAAAGCAGCTGCTTCACGCCGGCGACGCGCGACGGTACGAGCGCACGGCTCGCTTCGCGTAAAGAATGGAAGCATTAATACCTACTTCGCTTGGTCTACCTGGCCTTAATCCTGTCTTATTCATCAAGTTTCATATGAGCTTTCAATCCGGAGAGCAATACTTTACTTTTGTGAGACTGCTAGCTTCGAGTCTGTGAATTTCGGCACTTGTAAAATGGGAAAATATTCAACAAGTAAAATTAGTTACCTAACTTTTATTTATTGAATTGAAATTGGTTCAGTATTACATA
This sequence comes from Lacanobia wlatinum, assembly GCA_947578705.1. Taxonomy (NCBI): domain Eukaryota; kingdom Metazoa; phylum Arthropoda; class Insecta; order Lepidoptera; family Noctuidae; genus Lacanobia; species Lacanobia wlatinum. Next base: position 35,155,122 of record OX388022.1, read on the forward strand.
AGGTTGATTTTTATGTAATTGACAACTAAATTTATCAAATGTCAAAATCATTCAGAATAAGGCACAACAAGCTGCAAAACTCTGATAAAATTTAAGGATACAATGTTTTCACTATAGGAATTTTATCCAAAGTATCATTGAAAGTAGAGGCGATGTAGACCTTAAAGTTGTTAAAATACGGCTTAGTCTAGTTTGAAGTTGAAACAGTAATTGTCACGTACGAATATTTGGTATACTCCTTCTCAATACTGTACGACTTTATGCGCTCCCAGTATCGGGAATCGAACTTTGTTGCAAACTTTGCAGTTCACGCCGGCGGCGCAGTCAAGGCCTCGTGTTGTGATTATTTATTTACTTTCAGCTAAATTCGGTGTCAGTCTCTATTCGACATTGACTGGTAAAGGTTGGTCCTGTCCTTTACGTCTTTTAATTTATTTAGAAGTCATAGTGGTTCATGCTTACTGGCTGACTGTATGATTTTCTGTGGTACCTACTTGTGTCCACAATTTATCATTACCTACTTACTACCTAACGCAACATTTGAGTCCTCCTAAGTGTTTATTTACCTACCAATAAACTCCTTTCCTATACTTCTTCTACACTCATTATACACAATATCCATGTCTTCTCTAATTATAACATTCGTTAATGTCTATGTTCGTCCACAATCTCATGTGATTATACCTCTTAACATCTCTTCCATCATTCACCACTCTTACAAAATTCCACCTCTTCTATTTGCACCACCTTTATAATACGTAAGTACAAAACAATCATTTCACTTAAACAGTCAGGAAGTAGTTTTATTTACAATACAACTATTTATTATTACTGATATCCCTCGGCAGTCATCGCATTTCCGAAGGATATATCTATATACTAATATATAAAGCTGAAGAGTTTGTTTGTTTGTTTGCTTGAACGCGCTAATCTTAGGAACTACTGGTCCGATTTGAAAAATTCTTTCAGTGTTAGATAGCCCATTTATCGAGAAAGGCTGTAGGTTATCAACACGCTAAGACCAATAGGAGCGGAGCAGACGAAGTTGCGCGGGTCAACTAGTAATAAATAGAATTACCCAGTTAATGGGTTGTGGAGGTCTGGTAGGCAGCCGCTCCACGTAAAATACTGGTATTTAGCTGAATCCTGGTTTGACTGGACGCCGACCGCAATATAGTTGGGAAAAGGCAGAAGATGATATAATAAATATAATAAAACAACAGTAGAATAAAATAATAAATTGATTGTAAAATCGACGTTGTAGAATAAACTCGAAAAGCAAGTCGAGAAAAAATATTTTTGTGAATTAACTGACAGGACGGAAATGAAGGAAAAACACTGGCCAAGTGCGAGTTGGACTCGCGTGCAAAGGGTTCCGAACCAATATTTTTTTTTAAATATTTTATTTTATCATTACAAACTTCTTACAGTCCTGTAATCTGTAGGTGTAACTATTATCTGCATTTTTTTCAAAATTTTAGGCTCAGTAGTTTCGGAGATAAGGGAAAATGGTCATTTTTGGTCTAATTTCTTTAATACCTCAAAAACTATTCATTTTAAAATTATGGAAAATATGATTAAAATCCTCACAGTACACCCGTCACACGATACAGACTGAAAAACTTTTTTTTTTATTTTCTTGTTTGACCCCCAAAAGTGACCCCCATACTCAAAATTTAATAATTTATGTAACGCGTCCGTGTTTGAGTCACAGAATTCCATGTGTACCAAATTTCAACAAAATTCGTACAGTAGATCCGGAGAAAACTGGCTGTGACAGACGGACAGACAGACAGACACCCGAGTGATCCTAAAGGTTTTCGTTTTCACGGATATTCGGAACCCTTAAAATGTAAACAACACGGGAAGGTACTGGAGGTTCGATAAAAAATTGCTTCCCAAAATAGCCAACATCTTAATTTTAGGCAATGGGAAGTATGATCCTCCTCCTGCGAAGCAGTAATGCTAGCAAAAGATGAAGCGGGCCGCGTGAGGGAGAGATAAACCTTACGTCCCAGCCACCACAACAGCAGGAGACGTCCTGGGCGTCGGGAGTCACAGGGCGATTCCCGGCCACCGTAGGCGCCTGCGGACGGCGAGCGAGGCGGCTAGCCGTCCGATGAGAAACAGCAGAGCGATTTTGTAAACATGTCGAAGTGAGGACTTGATTAAAGTGATCACGAAGTTAGCTGTCAATCCAAGTAATCAAGTACGACATAGAGAGATGGTTACGGAATTTGTTTGAAAGAGTCACCGCGGCCCTGGAAAGCAAAGGGCATAGGAGGACCACGGATGGGTTTTAGTCAGGGTAATAAGAGTCTGACACTCCCTTCCGCTCTGCCCAGAGCTGAAGGAGTAATTTTATTATTTCCCATCCTTTAAAAAGGTTATTGTAATTGTTTAAGGTTTTCTGATTCATAATTTTTTAATTACGTTTTAGAAAAAGAAATAGTTATTTAAAGAAATTTTGTTGAATAAGAGGGGATATGGCCATTTCTCCGAAATAACTGAACCTACAATTTCGAAACAAAAAACAGAATAGAATAGAATAGAATAGAAAATATTTATTCGACACAGACAAAACACACAGCAACAAACACATTATAGAAAACAAATGAACAGTAATACAAAACGAAAACGATACAGAGTAATTATTGTGCTGAGGTACCCAATATTTCTTTACTATAGATTTTTTACCGGAAAACTTATAAGAAGTCTATGATTTCAAACTAGTATATTAAAATTACGTTATTCGTTGGAGCCCTTTCCGCACGGGTTCAACTCTTACGTTTTTTTTTAGGTATACCATCTTGCAACTCACCGCCTAATTTCCACGGTATTATAGTAATTCTGTCTGACTTTTTCCGTAATAGGGAACGTCTTAAGCAGTTGGTACCAGAATAGGTGACAAGAGTCCGAAGGATGTTGTCATTAATACTGATATGCCGCGCCATCTGACTAACGGTTCTACTTCAGGCTAGGATATGGTTACCTAAGCAGCTTCCCCGCAATTAAACAGCACCCGTGTAAATTAAATTATCCAATATTTTGCATGTGTGCCACTGCATACCTACCTACTACTGATTGAAACTGATCGGTAACGTCATCAGTGTTGATAGCTGCCGCGTTTTATGAAAGCCTGGTAAACCAAATACATTCTTTTTTTTACGGGCTGAAAGTTTTTTTGGGTTTGTTTCTTTGTTTTTAACACCGACTTCCGAAATTAAGGTTATATTATACTTTGTAGTGTTTTGTTTGGAAGTCGGTTATATTTTTTTGTATAAAACTTCTTTATTTTTCACTTTTAAGTGGTGATACTTGGACGACGTTTTCGTCTACGCAGAAATTGAAAGAAACAATCAGATCAATCGGACCAGAAACCTCGGAGTAGGTAATAGGTGTAGATATAAAAAAAATACCAACTGAATTGAGAACCTCCTCCTTTTTTGGAAGTCGGTTAAAAATAGATATAAATAAGCAGTTCTACCACAAAATCGTGTATAACATTTTGTTGTTTTTGTGATCATAATTTTATTACTTACATCTTAATGGGTTGAGACAGGGTGTAGTTGCGATGTGTCGTGCTTGTGGTTCATGTGAATGCGCTTTCAATGATAGAGGAATGAGGCACTTACTTTGCTAACATTGAAAGGTTACAAAGATTTCAAAATAAAATTGGTAACTCTTTGATTTCATTGTGTGTTTTATCTGGCTCTAAACTTTTCTGTTGCCCTGGTAGACAGTTGTGTTTTTTAATCCGTTCAGTTGCAAATCGAGAACGTAGGTACCTAGACGTGTCCCGTGACTTTTATTTCTTTGATTTAAGGTTTAAATTGCAGTGATGACCGCTAGTGAAAAGTTTAATTTTTTATTATATTTGTGTCTGTCACATTTTAAATAAAGTTTTTTTTTCATAATTGTATCTTTTATATTTTAATTGGAATTTTCAAATACTTTTGTAAAGCTTATGTTTGAGATAAATCAACTCTTAAACTCAAGGTTTTTTTTATTTTATAATTTCATGCTTTCACAACTGCTGTCACTGAACGAGTTAAGGATGTATTAAGAGGCCTATTACAATTTGACTCTGTTTTTGCGTAAAATGGCCAACTTTGGCTTTCTTATTCTCAGAAACTGACATATTTAAATAACTTTGACTTATTGGATAGTTGAGAATAGTTATTAGTATAGTGGCCTCACTTTTCCCATTTTTCTCTTATCTATTTGTAAAAAGCTGATATTCCGAAGTAAGTTTCTCATGATAAGCGCGATGGCCCTTTTCCGAGCTCGTGGATACTACTCTACTAACCAAAAGAAATTTAAAATATATCATAAAATTCCTTCTGGTTTCGTTCATAGCGGCCTAATTTTAAAGTAAAGTAAATAAGAATGGAATATCCCATTAAAAAAAAACTGCTAGAAACGATCAGAATGAACTGTAAATTTCTCCTAATAATATTAATGTATTAATTAATATTATTACGTAAATTTTGTACCAAAATAAACCATAGTTCATAAGAAATGAAAATTTTCACTAAAAATAAATTAAAAATAAACCCTAAAATAAACGTAATTTCAATTGCCTAATTTCTACATAATGCGATGAGTCAGCCGTTTTGTGAGTGAAAACGCAATTTTGTGATAGGGATCTTAAGCAGATTGCATGAAATAAATATTATAAAACTTTGAAGAGGGCTTTTCAAGCTGTGTAATTGCTACACACTGTTCACTTCTTTAACATTTCAAGTTCTTGGTGTAGTTACTGCTTTAGAAATAGTATCGATTACCAAGTTAATAATTAAATTTATTTAGGGAAATGAGTTTCCTTGAATAAAACAGTTAACGTGTGTAACTGTTTTTTTTTATTATTTCTTTTTATTTTATACCAGCTGTGCCCGCTAGGAAGTCTATCTAGCAACTCACATACTGGCACATATCCTAACACATTTGCTTTTGCATCTTCGGTCAAACTAAACATGTTGCTACGGGGCTGACTCAATTAATTTATGATACACATAGTGTTGTCTCAGACAGTAATATTAGTCAAGGACAATAATATGTGTGAGTTTAATTTTCAGTCTACGTGTCTTTGGATGTTCATTATTTCCTTTGTAGCTCGAAAACTATTTATTTTATCAGATTTGGGAAAAGATTGGGGTGATGAACACATCACATTGTTCCGTAGTCGGCTTATAGTTTTAAAAACTTAATGTTTCTAATTCTTTTTTAACAGCAGTTTTTTTTATGTAATGTACGAAATTACAAAGTAACTACTGTAAAAACAAAATGTTACAAATCTTTAATTCATTTGTTCTTAATAACTTTTCAAACGCTTATTAAGTAATTCATGGCAACATTTGGGAAAGTACTTAAATACAGAAACATCTAGTTTCTGTACTAACATAACTATATTTATATCGCTATTAACTAACATTTACATTTATTTGTTTGCAGAGAAATGCGAATGAATCCGAAAGCCATAACCGCCGCTCAGATGTTCGGACGTTTGGACGTGGCGACCAACGACTGGACTGATGGGATCTTCTCAGCCCTTTGGCGTAAGACCCTCAAGATACGGACTGGAGAACATATCTGGTTGGTGCTTGATGGACCGGTTGACAGCATATGGATCGAAAACTTGAACTCCGTACTCGATGATAATAAAACACTAACTCTGGCTAACGGTGATCGTCTGACGATGTCTCCCACTTCAAAAATTATATTCGAACCAGAAAATATTGATAATGCTTCGCCAGCTACTGTGTCTAGGAACGGCATGGTGTATATGAGCTCGTCAGGATTGACTTGGGATCCAGGTAGAAATATTTTTGTATGTTTTGCTTGATGTCTACAACACGACGTCTTACGCACCTATTGTGAGTAATTTTACCCATTATGTGTTTATTTCGTATATTTACAGTGCTGCGTGCTTGGCTTAAAACTCGCTCACAGCGTGAAAATGAAGTTTACACTCCACTGTTTGAGGAGACGTTCCCAGTAATATTTACCTGGTGCACACAAAATCTCACTTTTAGTATGCGCATACTTCAAAGTAACATTATAGCACAAATTTTGAACCTTCTGGAAGGGTTAGTACCTCCACAAATAGTTGAATCGGAGGATCCATCCGGCAACAAATCTCTCAATGGAGACGACGACGAAGAAGAAAAAGATAAAGGCGAGGAGATCATACTGTTTACGCCTGAACACCTTCATAAAGTATACGTTTTCAGTCTTGTTTGGGGATTCGGGTCGTTACTAGAGACTGAAGACAGAAAACGTTTCGATGGTTATTTGAGACAAAAGTTCAGCGAAATGTTAGACTTTCCGAAACATCCGAACAACAAACCGTGTATAGTTTTCGACTTTTTCGTAAAACATCCAGGCAAGTGGGAGCTTTGGGATGACTTGATGATGCACTATCAATACCCTGACACTGCCACACCTGACTACGCGAGCATTTTAGTTCCGATAGTCGATAACGTTAGAATTAATTACTTGATTCACTGTATTGCCAAGCAAGGAAAAGCGGTGCTGCTGTTAGGCGAGCAAGGATCAGCAAAAACTGTCATGATGAAGGCCTATATGAAGAATTGTAATCCAGAACAGTTTATTGGACGTTCGTTTAATTTCTCTTCAGCCACAAGCCCTTACCAGTTCCAGAAAACTATAGAAAGCTACGTTGAGAAACGTAGTGGCATGACATTTGGGCCTCCTGGTGGAAAGAAAATGTTGGTATTTATAGATGACATCAACTTACCACAGATTAACGAGTGGGGTGATCAGATAACGAATGAAATCGTCAGACAGACCATGGGTATGAATGGTTTTTACAGCCTTGAAAAGCCTGGCGATTTTACCACTGTCATTGACATACTGTTTCTTGCTGCTATGGGACAACCTGGTACGTAAAATGAGTTTAACCATGTAACAATTTTAAACTATCATGTCTTTTTAAAATAATACAATTTCATCCTTTCAGGCGGCGGAAGAAACGATATTCCCGCCCGTCTAAAACGCCAATTCTCCATATTCAATTGTCCGTTGCCCAACAACGATTCAATAGATAAAATTTTCAAAGTCATCGGTGAAGGGCATTACAACGCAAAACGAGGTTTTGCTTCTGAAGTAAGACAACTCATTAAGAAAGTGATTCCTTTAACAAGAGAACTTTGGGCGAGGACCAGAGCTAACTTATTGCCCACACCTGCAAAATTTCACTATGTTTTCTCCTTGAGAGACCTTTCAAGAGTCTGGCAAGGAATGGTAGGGACTCTGCCAACTGTGATCGAGTCTGAGAAATGTCTGATGTTGTTGTGGAAACATGAATTTTCTAGGGTCTTTTCCGATCGGTTTACACATGAAAAGGATAAGGAGTGGTTTAACAAAGCCATGTATGATATTACTGAAGAGGTTCTAGGAACCGAGTATAAGAAAATGATGCTGGACAAGGAACCTGTCTTCGTGGATTTTATGAGGTAAGTGAAAATAGTGACCTACTGTAGTCCCCGTCACAAAAAGCTATAAGTTTTGTAAAAAAAAGAACTTCAATTAAGTTACGTAGCGACAACAAGTTATCACAAATTCAATCAACTCAAAGTAACATACGTGTAATACTAAAGTAACGAGCAATTTCACTTGGTCGGGTATATTTTATCGATATAAAGCGCTGACGTCTAATGTTTTGTGGTACTGGAACGCGTCTAACTCATGGAATAAACGTTTGAAACAATTCAATGTGTGTTTACAAAATTTATAGCTTCTCATGGTAGTACAGTGACTATATACATAAGGGCTTGCGTCAAATCCGTTAGTTCTGATTTTTTGCAGACTTCTTTATGATGTTGATCCGATAAATAATTCAAGTTTGTGACCTCGAGCGCCGAACACAACTTGGTCAAAAATCGAAAAAGCCGCGAAAAATTTGGATTTTTTTTCAGATTTTGGCGATTATAACCCTAAAGGACAAATTTTTGACAGTACCTTATCAAGACGATTTAAAGTATTGTCTCTGTAGACCCAATTATTTCCGACATAAAGTTTTTCAAACTTCGCAATTTTTTGCAATATTTTAGACGTTACTCGAACATCTCTAGCGGGATGTAGTACCAACTACCTCCGACGGAGTGTGCTAGTGTGATCTCGGTCTCAATCCAACGTGTAATTTTTACTACAAAAATGGAAGAATCAGATGTCATGTATTCCAGCATCACCTCTTCAAAATACTCATTGAAAACAGAGCTTTTCCTCTTCATCCATGCCTTTAGTGGTTGTGACTTGACATCCTGCAGCCTGCTTGTTTGGCTTAGGGAAGAAGCAAAAAATGTCCATGGTCGAAAAAAAAAATCCGGACATTGAAAAGGAAGCTGCAATTTTTTCGACACCGCAAGTTTCTCGACACCAACTCTGCACCTGACGAGGTAACAGCAGAGCGAGTCATAATTGCTCTATACGGAGGCAACCCCAACACCCACAACCTTGACGAGGTGCGGTACCAATTATTGGCCAAGGCTGCGACGAAAAACAGCATTAATCTGGCCAGGTTACCTCCTACACGGGACTACTCGATTTCATCCTTGCGGACATACCATCAGGTACAAATTTGTCCTTGCATTCACTAATACACATTACATCTCATTCATCATTTTCTGTTCTACTTCTCATGTACAATCTCCTTGCAGGTACAGGCGTGATTGGAAGTCACACTGAACCCTCTCTCTTGGGGTCGAATATCCACGCCACAAGACCTTAACCCCAAAGTGATGGCCAGGGACTGTCTTGTGGGCACAAGACATCGACGATAAACGATACATCATTATCCCCTGATGGGGATATGGCTCCTGATACGACGATCCAGATTCGACCGGACCTCAACCGGAACCTTCCAAGAGGGCTACTTATTTCATTGATTTTGATTAATAAACCTATTAACTTTTGTTGTACTTTCCTTTTTTATTTCATTATTCGTAGCTTTGTTCATTAAATATCATCGTTCACACTTCTCATTTTCTTTTATAACATCTCATCATAAAACGTACAAGGCTTTGATAGTATAAGAGGGGTTATGAAGAATCAGGGTCAAAATGCATTCAGAACGATAGAATATTGCAAAAAATTGCGAAGTTCGAAAAAATTATAAACTTTGAAAGGCTTTATCTCAGAAACTATTGGGTGTACAGAAAAAAATAAAATTCTAGTCTCATATTGTAATAAATTTAGTCTACGTTAAAAACGTCTGGAAGAAGTACTATCAAAAACTAGTCCTTTAGGGTTATAAAAACAAAAATCTTAAAAAAAAAAAAAACAATTTTGACCAAGTTGCGTTCGGCGCTCGAGGTCACAAACTTGGATTATTCATTGAGTCAACATCATAAACAAGTATGCGAAAATCAGTTCTACCGGATTTGACGCAAAGTATCCCGTACTTTCAGGCGATGAGGTTACTGGTCTATGGCGGAACTATAGACTTCTGCCCAGACTGTTTGGGCTAGACGAACGCTATCTCTTTCTAACGAATCATTCATAGAAAGTGAAACTACGAGTACTCGATGCACCTGTGTGTGCGCGTCATAATAAAGAAGTTTGATCTTATGCTCTCCTAGTGACAGGCTCTATTAATAACGATCGGTATTCATCCACATACCTAAATACCTCCTCTATTTTCTGTAACTCTATCAGCTACGTCACACTAAATATATCCTTGCATATTTTTCGTGTCTTGATGTTATATGACAAATAAATAAATTTACAACAAGAAACAACTATGTCACAACTCGTTGTTGTTCTTGTATTTATTCTAATTATGTCACTCACAACTACTATAACACCTGCAAACTAAAATTTAAAAGAATGCGATCTATCGAATGAAAAATGTTCTTATCGCTATAACATAGTTTTGGGTCTTGAATATAATTTCCTGCATAAGTGTAGGGCCACCCAAAAATATGACTTTACCTCTTGGAGTCATCTGAATATTTGTATATTTAGGTCTACATACGACACAACTTCGCTTTATAAAATGCGCAAAGTTAAACAGTATCAGGTATTACATGTAACTTTCTGCTTAAATTGTGCATGATTCATAAAAAGTGAAACTACCCAATTTTACCGGTAGAGGTATTTACTACCTTAGAGGTTATGCTTTCCTAACGAAACATTCTATAAATAACGATCAGAATGCAGCTACATACCTACACTGCATATAACATCCAATACGTCACACTCAATGAACTCTAGCACAACTCTGCGGTCTTAGTGTTTATGGCACAGGTATCGATCTGGTTTCCAACCGTTGAAGCTTCGCAACCGTTGAAGCATAGTAAGGGTGCATTTTGCTTTGAATTGAATGTTCTTTGCGGATACTTTAAAAAAATTAGTAGTTTTTTAAAGTAAGCTAGTGACATCGCCCAGGCTGAGATGGCAACTTGAGCTCGAGCCTTTTAACTATGTAAGATTGATCCTCATCTGTTCTGGACAAGGAGCGGTGGTGCCAGGCCAGTAAGGGGGGGGGGGAGCAGATTCTTGCTTAGCAGTGAGATAATGGGACCTAGAAGAAAAAAACTAGGTTTTATTAATTTAAGATCTGACGTAAAATACAAATTCTTCTTCTTATCGTGTGGGCAGTAAGCTCTTACGACCCCATATAATAAACATCTGTACCAGCTTAAATTTACTAAATTAATTATTTTAACAAAGATTTAGGTTAGTTTTGTTCTTAAGATAAGGTTAGTTATAACATTCAAATAAAAAAAATATTTACATGAAAATGCAATCATACATTAATTATAAAAAGGAAAATAACATCAATTAATATCATTATATTTAAATAAAGAAATGTAAAATTAAAGTAGGTACATAGATTAAACTAATTGATTTGTTGGGTATAATAAAATATTGAATTAAATCAAATTTGAAATTGCTACTGTGATGATTCAAGTTATTGAGTGTGAATTATTTACAAACACTTCAATAATTTTACTAATACTGTCCTGGTGTATATTCACTAAATCACTGCAGCTATTGAACATTTTGCATAATCTAGGTACAGGTGAGTTTGTGCCAAGTACAGTCCCTCGTAGAGGTGGGCATAGTGGTGTAGTGATATTTCTTTGGTATATAGACGGAGCATGGAATCTAATAAGACTTAATAATTTCGATTCGAGCAACCAATTCGATTTCTTATTATTTTGTATAAAAATTTGGCGTCGGTGACGTCTCTGCGTATTGATAATATTTCCATTCTGAAATGATGCATAAAACTTACCTGAAAGAATTAATAAGCTTCTTATTTTTAAGAATGTTAAGGGTGGTTCTAGTGCAAGGAAGGTACAAACTAGTTTTGGACACAATTTACTCATTTCATTCCAATGGATATTCATATGTTTAATAATAACACCAACAAATAACTTTTTCTCAAAAAACACTACTTTTTTTTTTAAAGAAAAGCTTTTCCACACACTAGGTATTTCTCCTGTATCGTGGGTGCGTTTACAAACATACTCAAACAGCCAGTAAGTTACTGAAGGTCGAATACGAGTTTCCAGCTTATTATCTCTCATTCTTAGGTGAAACGCTAATTTGACAGGACTTGTAAAAGTTGTTTAGAATCATGTATACTTTTATCCGATTCGATCCGACCATCGGGCGGGGACCAACCGTTGCATATCGAGACTCCGTACCTCGGAGAGCACTTTAAGCCATTGATCCCAGCTATTATCTGTAGATCTTTGAAAGTCGTTACTGATAGTCACCAGAGAATGGGCAAAAGCGTTCTCTGTAAAACGCAACACCATACACTGCGATTGCTGACCCGCCTGCCAAGCGTGGCGGTTATGGCAAACGCCCTCCTTTTGGGGAGGCCTATGTCCAGCAGTGGACGTCTTTTGGCTGTTATGATGATGATGACGATAGTCAAAAGTCAGAAAATTTGTTACTAGGCTTGCCAAGGGGCACCGTTTTACCCTGTTAACCCTATAACTGAATTGTGGAGGTGACACAGGCATCCAGTTAAACTAGAAGCCGGCCTTTGGTTGGGAAAAGACGGTGCAGATAGACGATGTTTATTTCCGTTTCAGCAGTTACTGCGTCAGCAGTTAGTTTGCCTCCAATTAGAACCTATTACTGCATAATTTACGTCTTCATAGCTACAGATTCCTTTTACCAATATTTTCGTTACCTGATTCATTTGCATTTTTTATTTTATTCGGGAAACTTTTCAACCAATTGAAATGCATAAATGATAAAAGAGACCACTTACAAGTTTCCATTGATGGATGCTCGATATTGTGCGTGATCATTAGACCATATGCAAGAATCTTTAAATAGATTCTTAGCATTAATACCAGGTACTGTACGGTCATACCCAGATAGCAGCGGAACCATATGGTTCCGCTGCTATCTGGGTATGACCGTACGCACACCCAAACAAGTAGAGAGAGTGATATTCATTTGTGTGCACTTGCGACAGCCACATACGGAAGTGCACAGGAGAAATGAGACAGCATTAGAAGGGGGACCTTACTTACTTGCATATATAGTTGTGTAGGTACATCGATATAATGACCTACATCGTGCATATGACATGATTATATTTCATTATGAATGTGCCCCAATTGCCATGGAAACGGTATGCGTGCCAGAAGCACCAGCAAAACTTGAAGTGACGAACCTAGATAGTAAACGGCCTTGACCTTAATACCTAGTTGCCCACTGGTGCGCCGAGATTGATAGATAGACTAGGATCGGAAAGTATGGTCGATTAAAAGAGATCTATGGTGGTCACTTTTTAACCCATGTTGCATGCAATAAATTTATTTACATTGTAAGCGAGTTAAATTACGTAAAAATCTTCTCCACCTGCATTAATGTAATTATGATGATAGTTTTAGAGTAAAGAACAGCTATCGTATAAAAGATGCCTATTGTATCAGACTACCAGTAATCTTGTGTTGTAAAGGCGATTGAATTATATTATTTTGAAAAATCACATTGGCTTGCAGTGTAACTTCCTATTGGTTACTTCTGAGTAGAGTGTCCAAGCCAAACGTGAAGTAAATAACTTTAACACTAATCGTTTAGTAAAAGTCTAAACCAAATGACTCTGGCTGATGAGTACTAAGGGAATTATTCAGAATTAGAATAGACCCGAATGTTCTACTGCTTGGCAAAGGCAAACAAAACCTGTAGTTAAACTATTAAAATTGCAAGCAATTGTGATTACCAAAATATACTTTGGTAGGTAGTAGAAGATACTATTCTCTATGAAAAAACCAAAACTCAAGATGTTGATGACAATGATGCACGAAATCATTTACTATTCACCGTCAAAGATTTTAGTTATCAGACAGTTTGCTGACGCGAAAATGAGTTCAATGAACTCTTCGCAGGACCGCTGATTTGGTTCCTCGATGTGCAAAGATGATGGCTCCTTCTGACCCCTGCTGCGCTAGTATTTTGCACGCGTGGCGTATCCATGGCGACGCGGGACGCGCATGCTGCACTGAGAGAGATAGAGAGCAAACTTGTAATAAAATTGTTCACAAACTAATTTTTATCGTGGATTGCTTCTTCCGTATTACTATTGAATTTTGAAATAACACATTAAACATTACATTACAATTTTAACATTAGCGAGGCAGACGGCTACACAGATGCTACGCCGTAGTGACGTGACGACTAGGACTCAGCTTCGTAGTAGATCGTATATATATAAGCTACGACGGCTACGAAATGCTATATACAAACACACTAAAAACAACTTTAAAAAAAGTTCGATTTTCTTTAATATTATAGGTTCCATGTTATACCTATAATATATGCAAAACAGTTTATTAAGGAATAAATCACTTCACTCAGTCGCACAGTGGCCGCAGCAACACATTCTGAACTGAAGCACCATACAGACATACGGCGGCGGTATAATAGTATACCGCTGCCGGTCTGTATTAATTTTCCATTCTCAGGGAAACGGCGACGGAAAAGTTACAATATTTGTTCGTCATTAAATAACACGCTGATTTTAATTTATCACCCCTACATTTCTGTCATTATTTCGAACAAAATATCCTATGATGTTGAAATCCTTCTGTTTTAACTAAGCAAAAGCTGTTGTGTAATTTAGCAATAGCTGTTTGAAACTAGCGACACACCTTATAGTGTGGAAGGTGGCGTTGCAGATAAAAAAGTCATAGTAGATGAAGTTGCGCGGTTCAGCTAGTATTTTCTTAAATTCTGTTGTTATATCTTCCCTATTTTAGGAGGACAGGCTTAGCTAGCCCGAAGGTCGTGTTATGGGCTCAAGCAGCTCCAGAATCTATCTCGAAATATGTGTTTAAAAGGGAACACTGTATTAGCAATGCTCCAATATTTTGCGTCAGCTGATTGACTTTCCACCGCCAGCCTCCAAAACCAACCGCGGGTGCGCCAGCTGACTTTTGGTCCTTTTATTAGTTATTCGAGATCTATTGAATATGATGGCAGTCGAACGTCTTACAAACACTACCTAAAATGCAACGATACCTTCCATACTATTATGATCTCCTGGTTGCTCAAAGAGTTTGTGCGCTCGATCCGCGTCGTGCCTCCTCTTCACGCAAGCGCATTGTATAGCAGTCCACGTGTCGGACGGCCACGTGGACGAATACTATGCTGAGTTTCCAAGCAACTAATCATAACAAGCGAACTTACGCTGTATTGTATTGGTGACCTACTGCAGTTGCATGCCATAGCATCGAGAATTTACAGAAATCTCGTAATATTTCTAATGTTTTTTTTTTATTAATTTATTTATACTTATATGTAATTTTTTACTCATAAAAATATATTTTGTTGTAGATATTGAAGAATTAAGCTTACACTCAAAAAGATGACTATCCTGGTATTCACGCATCCTACGTTTTGCTTAGTTTAATTATTAATATCTGAATCGTATGAATCCCGATAAATAAATACTTTCCCACATAATAGTAACGAGAGTCACCTAAAATTCTAGATTGACTAATACGTCGATGTTGTCAGGATTGAGAGAGGATTGTGTTTAGTTTTCTGCCGTGAAAATACTAGTATAACGTTTGCGGGAACATCCAGACGTGGTAGTCTTTATTTAAAGGCACTAAGGTTAAGGTTACAATCAATCAATAAATTCAACTTCACTAGAATTTTCAAAACACTCTGTACCGAGTTCTCGAACGATAGCAAGGGTAACTTCTGTTATTCAATGTCAGTTCAGTCAGTTTGCAATTCTATAAAAACATCTAGGAATAAGTTTATTGGTAAATTTTGCTAAAAACTTGAAGATCAAGTAGAAAACAGACTTACAAGAAATAAAAACTGGAGCATTCTTGGCGGAATCCACAAAATATCCATCTACAAACTTTCTCAGGCTACTAGGGAAACATAAATCATCGAGAGTATTCGAACAGTGAAACGTGATAAGTGCATATTGGTAGTAGGTCAGCATCGTACATAGTTATACTACTGTGATTACTATGATGACACAGTGACTCCAAAAAGTGTTAAAGGCGTCAGGTAAAAAAAGTGATGACCGATGGTATTATCAATTACTAAACATTATCACAAGCTTTGTCATTTATTTTAACTTTTCCTTGCTACTTGTTTGTTTTACCGCCATGAACATTTTTATGTTTTTTTTAGCTCAGATTTATAGATTTCAAAATCTTCGAAACTTGTTATTTCATTTCATTTCATAGCTGACTGAGGTGGCGCCATCTTTTTAAAGCTGCGTATACTGACGCTCATTACATGCACGCTACATGTCACCTTAGATGGAGTTTTCCCGCTGGATATCGAAACTATAATGTTTGTGTATAAATTATTTATTTATTAAAACTTTATGCAGAAGTAAAAAAAAACCCTGTACAAAGGCGGACTTAATGCCTTAGGCATTTTCTACCAGTCGACCTTAGGGTGGTGCAGAGAAAATATGGCAGGTGTAAATTATAGGAAAGAAAAAACAGAGAGACAAAAATACAAACATAAATACATACATACACATAAATAAAATTCACAACGTGATTCTACCAACTAAATCAATCCCAATATCTTTCAGCTATGGTTTTGTGGGAATTATGGAGACTATTCCAAATTCAACTTCAGTTTCACGGTCACTATCGCCCGTAATACGACTAAACAATAATTGTAGTTTGAAAGATTTATAAGAATAATAAGCGTTTTTTTTTTCTAAAATAATTGCGGAAGATACATACTCATACTTTTCTGTGTAGTGCTGACAAAAACACTTTACAAGTTAAAATGTATCATGTTCGTAATCACTTTAATATAAAATTTTTCTTAGCTAAATATTATCACTGTAAGAGACATGTTACTTATATTGGAATAAAATAAAGTAAATTATATCTATATTAATTATAGGCATCCATTATTATTTATTTGTTTAGGATTAGCATGGAAATCAAAACAATAAATACTTAAACTAAGATAAACTTGGTAATAGTATTATTATTGTTTATTTTCAAGGTTTTACAAAATGAAAATAAAAATACAACGGAATTGATGACCTCCTCCGTTTTTTGAAGTCGGTTAAAAACGAAACCAATATTTGTCGAATGTTTCGAAAAATGTGAACGAGTAAATTTTACCGTTTTCATTAAATTATTCTCAAATAAAATTGTTTCACTAAATATCTCTTTTACAAAAGTTGAACAAAATATGGGCTCAATTCTCTATATCTATATCACTATATGATATCAATAATAATACTCTCACATGTCTTTTGTTATAATAGCATCAGTTTCCGATTTTTAGTTCCGATTCTCTCCGTGGTGCAAACATGTTATAAATCAATGTCTCAGGGCGCTGCTGTCGCTAAATGCGCTCAAAAGGGCGCTAGCGAACGCATATTTGGTCTTGATTACACTCGGCACATTAGCTCAGGTCGGGATAGAGCGCCGCGTCCGGGGTTGAGACGCGAAGGTCGGGGGTTCGAGTCCCTCATGTGCCGCCACCCCTTTTTGAATTTGTTGCGTAAGAGATGACAAATATTATAACTGGGGACGCTTATCGTAAGAGATCAAGATAATAAATTAGATTCTAATAAGAATAAATATTATGTGTAAATAAAATATGTAAAATTTGGTAAGTTATTTCTGCATGACCTTTAAAACCAAGGATGTAAAACATAAGAAAAACCAAAATGTTACACATAAAATTAAAAACGAATAAATATAATTTTAAAGTTTTTAGTTTCCATAAAAATATCATAAATAATAATAGGTCAAGTCACAACAGCTTTTGATATCCGCTTCGAAGCAAGATCTTCGTGATGAATTTTGTGAATAAATTCTTAGTAGGATTTAATATATTAATTAATACATCAATAATTTATAACAAAAAGTTTGGCCCATTGGGGATCGAACCCTAGACCTTCGCGTAAATAGTACGACGCTCTAACCAACTGAGCCAAACGGCCCGCTGTGAATGAGGGTGAAATTTTGTAAAGAATTCGTCCGTTGTACTACGAAACAACCCTGTGTTTCACGTACAGCTACAGTATAGTAGAACTAAGTAAATTCCTTTTAATTTAGTGCAGTTTTTCGTTGACAAAAGCTTATTTTTTTAATGGTAAATAATATTGAATTATACTATGTTCTACTTTACTTTACTTTTCATTCAATACAATTTGGGAAATATTGTTTGAAAATTTATTAGATGCCTGTTACCAATTTGTATAAATGCTTAGTGATGGCCAAATCACAATTTTCATTAAATCAGATTTCACAGAAGATACTAAGTTACAAATGCAGAGAAAATTTTGAAATGTGTAATATTAATGTTGATCGGTTTTAAGTATAACGTGAGAGAACTTCAAATAGGCTCGCTTTCTTCGTGTGTACTGAATTGTCTTATTACAAACGGGCGTACAACGAATTACGAAACCGAATTTATTTTCGAACCTTATTTCATTTGTGATCTTAAGATAGATATATAGGTACACATTTTCTCTTGTATGACAGGGACGCTCCAGAGCCAACCGGCGAAGAGGGTGAAGATACAGACATGGAGCTACCGAAAGTTTACGAGCCAGTGTTCGACTACGCCGAGCTTCGAGAACGCCTGGACATGTTCCTTGCTCAGTTCAATGAAATGGTGCGCGGTTCAGGCATGGACCTAGTGTTCTTCCCCGACGCTATGCTACATTTAGTAAAAATTTCACGAGTCATAAGACATCCCAGAGGAAACGTGATGCTTGTAGGAGTGGGAGGTTCCGGGAAGCAATCTTTAACCAAACTGTCTACATTTATAGCAGGCTATCGCTCCTTTCAAATCGCGCTAACCAGATCCTACAACGTTAGCAATTTCCTTGAAGATCTCAAGTTGCTCTACAGATCTTGTGGTGTCCAAGGGAAGGGAACTACATTTATATTCACAGATCTTGACATCAAAGAAGAAGGTTTCTTGGAATACTTAAATAATATACTTTCGTCAGGTGTTATATCAAATCTGTTTACTAAAGACGAACAACAAGAAATAATTTCTGAATTGACTCCAATTATGAAACGTGAAAATCAAAAGCGAACTCTGACAAATGAATTGGTGATGGAATATTTCTTGAACAGGACTTGTCAGAATCTTCATGTGGTGTTGTGCTTTTCACCGGTAAGTGTCTGTAGTTTTGTTTTTCATTTTGGCGGTTATTAATATAAAACGATATTTTTTCCCAAACCAATTTACTATTTTCAGGTTAGTGAAGCATTTAGATATCGTGCTATGCGTTTTCCTGCCCTCATTTCTGGTTGTACAATAGATTGGTTCCAGCCCTGGCCTAAAGATGCCTTAGTATCAGTAGCCGATCATTTTCTAGCGGAGTTTGAAATTGAATGCACTAAAGAAGTCAAAAAAGAGCTAGTGACAGTCTTAGGAACAATACAGGATGTAGTCTCTCAAGTTTCAGTAGAGTATTATCAAAGATTTCGACGTTCATCCCATGTGACGCCAAAGTCATATCTTAATTTTATTGGAGGCTATAAAACAATATATCAGATGAAACAGAAGGAATTAGGTGACGGTGCATTAAGAATGGACACTGGTTTAGAGAAACTACGAGAAGCGTCGATATCAGTTGAAGTTCTAAAAAAAGACTTAGCTGTCATGGAGCAAGACTTGGCTATAGCTTCAGAAAAAGCGGGCCGAGTGTTGACTGAAGTAACTGACCGGGCAATGCAAGCTGAAATAGTCAAGAACCAAGTCCAAATTGTAAAAGAAAAGGCCGAAGCATTAGTTGCTTATATTGCCGAGGAAAAAGAGAAAGCTGAAATTAAATTAGAAGCTGCAAAACCGGCTTTAGAGGAAGCCGAGGCTGCATTGAATACTATTAAGCCAGCTCATATAGCTACTGTTAGAAAATTAGGCAGACCACCACATCTCATCATGAGAATTATGGACTGTGTGTTAATTCTCTTCCAAAGAAGGCTTCATCCCGTCATAGCGGATACCGCTGCCCCATGCCCTAAACCATCGTGGGCAGAATCATTAAAGGTATAGTATACTAATTACTGTGCATGTCTATTTTCAGGCTTCTATAGCAAAACTAGCTGACTAGGCAAACTTCGTTTTGCTATTTAGAAAAATAGCCTAAAAAAAAAGATAAAAATCGGTCAAGTCGTTTCGGAGGAGTTCGATAACAAACACCGTGCCACGAGATTTTTATATATTAAATTGGACTATCTGTCTCGTTGTTGTACCATATGTTAAAAAATTGCCTACGACCTATTTTCAGACCTACCGAATATACACAAAAAGTTTCATAAAAATCGGACAAGCCGTTTCGGAAGAGTTCGATAACAAACACACTTTTTTATATATTAGGTTAGAAGATAAGGCTCCCTTATCGTAATGTTCGTCTTGTATTATAGCAGACACTAAAAGTTTAATAAATTACCACGGTAATACCAATAGATAGGTACTAATGTTTCAGTTTTGTTTTTAGATGATGGCCAGTACCACATTCCTGTTGCAACTGCAAAACTATCCTAAAGACATTATTAATAATGAGATGGTCGAACATCTAACTCCATATTTTGAAATGGAAGATTACAACATGGACACGGCGAAAAGAGTATGTGGTGACGTCGCTGGACTTCTGTCATGGACCAAAGCTATGGCTTTCTTTCATAGCGTAAATAAGGAAGTTTTGCCATTGAAAGCTAACCTTCTATTGCAAGAAGCTAGGTTGAAGGTTTGTATCACTTCAGAACACTCAGAAAACGTCAAGACGTGCATAAGTACTTTACTAAGTGTTTGATTTTATTGTAGGTCGCCATGGATGACTTAGCGTCAGCTGAAAGGCAATTGGAAGAACGAGAAATGTCTCTTAGAAAAGTTAAGGAACAATATGAGTCGGCAGTTTCTGAGAAACAGCAGTTAACTGATGCAGCTAATGTGTGCTTGAGGAAAATGACAGCAGCAACAGCTCTCATTAATGGTTTAGGTGGTGAAAAAATACGGTGGACACAACAAAGTAAAGACTTCAAAGAGCAGCTTGGTAGACTGGTGGGTGATGTGGTTTTAGCAACAGGATTTTTATCATATTGTGGTCCTTATAATCAGGAGTTTAGAAATAATTTACTTAGTACATGGATGGGAATACTAACAAGTAAACAAATACCAGTAACGCAGGATTTAAATATTACCAATATGTTAGTGGAAAATGCAACCATTTCGGAGTGGACATTGCAAGGTCTTCCAAATGATGAATTGTCGGTACAGAATGCATTGATAGTGACTAAGTCGAGTTCTTATCCGCTTTTAGTTGACCCTCAAAGTCAAGGGAAGAATTGGATAAAAAACAAAGAAAGTTCTAATGAACTACAGATTACATCCCTAAATCACAAATATTTTAGAACTCATTTGGAAGATAGTTTATCCCTGGGTAGGCCACTGCTAATAGAAGACGTTGCTGTGGAGTTAGATCCTGTCATAGATAATGTTCTTGAAAAGAACTTCATAAAATCAGGTTCTATTGAAAAAGTAATTGTAGGCGACAAGGAATGTGATGTAATGCCTGGATTCATGTTGTACATAACAACAAAACTCCCCAATCCTGCATATTCACCAGAAATAAGTGCGAAAACTTCAATTATTGACTTTACTGTTACCATGCGGGGGTTAGAAGACCAGCTACTCGGAAGAGTAATATTAATGGAAAAGTCTGACCTAGAGGAAGAAAGAGTTGCTTTGTTTGAATCTGTTATGAAAAACCAAAGGAGTATGAAAGAGTTAGAAAGCAATTTACTGTGTCGTTTAACATCATCTGAAGGTTCCTTGGTAGATGATGAGGCTTTGATTCAAGTGTTACAAATAACAAAGACAACTGCTGAAGAAGTAAATGAGAAACTCAAAGTAGCAGAAGTTACGGAAAAAAAGATAATAAAAGCTCGGGAAGAGTTCAGAGCGGTCGCCGCCAGAGGCTCTATACTTTACTTTTTGATCGTAGAAATGAGCAATGTAAACCTCATGTACCAGAATTCATTGAAGCAATTTTTGACCATTTTTGATAACTCAATAACAAAGTCTACAAAATGCAATGTTACTGAAGAACGAATAAATATCATACTGAAGCACTTGACGCATGAAGTTTGGGCTTTTACACTACGCAGTTTGTACGAAAGGCACAAGGCATTGTTTACTTTAATGTTAGGAATGAAAATAGATTGCCAACGTGGGTTGATATCACACGACGAGTTCATGGCATTTATAAAGGGAGGTGCATCATTAGATTTAAACGCTGTCACTCCTAAACCCTTCAGATGGATTCTCGATATCACTTGGTTGAATCTTGTTGAAATTAGTAAATTGAAAACATTTAGTGACGTTCTCCCGAGGGTAAGTAATAAAAATAGTTTTCAATCCGTTTTAGTCATGTTTGTGTGATCATTACCGTCTATAATAAAAAGTGTGACTTAATGAATTGTTTAATTCTCGTTAGTCTATACTTATTCAACGTGTAGTAGAATAAACGCAATTTTTCTTAAGGGTCATTGTCCTCATAGTTATGAACAACTTTTACTATGGGACCAAACCCGAAATCGAGAAAAAAAATCAGCTGATCGTTACATTTTGTCGAGTTAGGAGCACATAAATGTTAAGAGCAGTCAATTTATTTTTCACGATTGCATTGTTGTTTCCGTAGTTAAAGTTGTTCTTAATGATGAGTCAAACTATCCTTTAAGAGCTATTGCATTTATTCTGCTACACGTTGTATATAATACTATAAAGCTGAAGAGTTTGTTTAGTTGAACGCGGTAATCTCAAGAACTATTGGTTCGAATTAAAAAATCTTTAGTTTTGGAAAGCCCATTTATAGATGCACACATCACGCTACGACTAAAAGGAGCGGAGTATTAATGAAAAATTAATATGACGCAGACGAAGTTGCGTGGGTCAGCTAGTCTACATAATATACTAATATTATAAAGCTGATGAGTTTGTATTTTTGGTTTAGCACGCTAATCAGGAAATACTGGTTATAATTGAAAAAATATTTTAGTGTTTGATAGCCCATTTATCTAGGAAGGCTATAGGCTGCATAAATACTACAGAGCAAAGAGGGGCCTTAGCTCAAGAGTGGCGTAGTTCAGGCTGAGGATAAAAAACATACGAAGCAGTGTCATTAAAAGCCATTATGACCATGCACTCAATAATCTCACTAAAAGTGCGACTGCCAACGTACCATTACTATTTGGAAATGATCGTCTTGCTTCTTTTTCCAGATAACAAGTAATGAGAAAGAGTGGCGTGTGTGGTATGAGAAAGCCAAACCAGAAGAAGAGAGTTTTCCAAGCGGTTACCAAGAAAGTCTTGATGTATTTAGGAAACTTTTACTTATTAGATCCTGGAGTCCTGATAGAACCTTGTCACAAGCCAGAAAATACATTGTTGGTGAGACATAAGATCTTTACAAACAAATAACTCTAGCACTAAAGGACTCATATAACAGAACGTTAAATCATTCTTTTAGATTCTCTCGGTCCTGAATACGGTGAAGGATGCATCCTCAATCTGGAAACAACCTGGGAAGAATCAGAACCCCGGACTCCTCTCATCTGTATTTTGTCTATTGGTTCTGATCCCTCAGCACAAATAGCATCGCTTGCAAAAGCTAAGGAAATAGGTAAGATTTAAATACTATACTACTATAAGGTTCATAATACACTGCAGCTGTTAGTTCAGTCTCGCTAGCGTTATCATTATTATCATTAGCGTTTAATTGACACATAGCAATGAGAATTTGGTCTTTTCTGGACTCTAAATTAATATAAATAACAAAGTTGGAAGTATAAAATGTAAATAGGTAAGAAAATTAGGTATAATAAAAATATAATAAAATTAACAACAATGGACCTAATCTACCTAAATAACCAGCTATTATTTACGACTAACTTAAATGTCTAGAGCTGTTATTTAAAATGTTACTATATTTTATGACTTGAAAGATCAAAATTAACCAATATTTTTTTGTTACAGTATTGAAATCTGTATCTATGGGTCAAGGTCAAGAAATAGTGGCAAGAAAAATGATATCAGATTCAATGAACGAAGGTGGTTGGGTATTGCTACAAAACATTCATCTTTCACTTCCATTCTGTGTGGAAGCTATGGATGCTCTCATTGAAACCGAACACATTCAAGAGTCATTTAGACTTTGGCTCACGACTGAAGTTCACACTGAGTTTCCAATCGGTTTATTACAAATGGCAATAAAGTTCACCAATGAACCTCCGCAAGGTATCAGAGCCAGTATGAAAAGAACATACCAAAATATCACGCAAGACTCTCTTGATTACTCTTCCTTATCACAGTGGCCGCCACTTCTTTACGCAGTAGCCTTCTTACACACGATTGTTCAAGAAAGGCGAAAGTTTGGGCCTCTGGGTTGGAATATACCCTATGAGTTCAATCAATCTGATTACGCTTCCAGTGTTCAGTTTGTCCAAAATCATCTGGATGAAATCGATCCTAAAAAAGGTATATCATGGCCAACAATATGCTACATGCTTGGAGAAGTCATGTACGGAGGCCGAGTCACGGATGACTTTGATAAGCGTCTACTTACTACTTTTACTAACGTATGGTTTTGTGATGTGTTGTTGCGACCCGGTTTTGAGTTTTATAAAGGGTATAAGGTACCAACAACGAGGAATATTCAAGGTTACGTGGATTATATCAACCAACTTCCGCTAACAGATACTCCTGAAGTATTCGGTTTACATGGAAATGCAGACATAACGTATCAAATTAACAGCGCAAAGGATATTTTGGATACGATCTTGAATGTGCAACCAAAGGAAGGAGGTAGCCAGGGCGGAGAAACCAGAGAAAGTATTGTGTATCGTCTAGCTGAAGACATGTTGGAGAAGCTACCGAAACAATATGTCAGCTTTGAGGTTAGAGAAGCGCTTCAAAAAATGGGCGCTTTTCTTCCAATGAACATTTTTTTGAGGTAATACTTAGATCCAGACAAATTAGTTATTACCTAATAAAATCACAAGAACACGTAAACTTATGGCTCGTTAGACTATCAGTCGACAGCGCGACCTCCAAGCTTCTTAGTTTATTCGCCCAGTACGCACTCGCTCCAGTAAAATACTTCATGTAAGTACATTATAAATTGTTCTATGTTTCTTGTAAAACATTATTTTTTCAGACAAGAAATCGATAGGATACAGAAGGTAGTGAAGACTGTCAGCTCCACGTTGTGTGACCTTAAGCTGGCTATAGACGGTACCATCGTCATGAGCCAGGGGCTCAGGGAGTCTTTGGATGCTATGTACGACGCGCGCATACCACAAAAGTGGCTCAAGGTAAATAGACCTCCAGTAATAATCCTTGAGGTTTAAGGCGACGACATACGCCAGCGACCTTGTGGGAACAAAACGCGCACTCGTAACGCCCGCGCGACCAAAATCAATAAATTTTTGTACTTACCTTATTATTCTAAGACTTTAAAAAATAGTCGTACATCAAAATGATTATTAAATTGTCTTAGATAGTGTAAATTCCATTAAAATACGCCCGGCGGTTTTGCTCCTATTGTCGTTTTTATGTCCGTGTTAGACATAACTTTACAAATTAATTACACTACGTTAAACGAATAAAACGCAAAATGTTCATATATCAAATTATTAAGAAAATAGTCTAAAGTAACATATTTTTTTTCCAAGAGAAAAAGAAAACGACTAGCCGTTTAGGCGTGATTCTCATTTCAAGGCGGTTGAAACGAATTTCTGTCGGCCCACTTTGCCTCCAATGTTTAAACCTGATGGCTCGCTGGTTCACTCTGCAAGTGAGAAAGCAAATTTATTTGCAACTCTCTTTGCAAGCAATTTGTGTCTGGACGTTGGCTCCAAGCAACCACCAACTTTATCTCGTTGTGACTCTTCGATGCCGTCCGGCATCGAAGAGTCCCAATTCACATTAAAGAGGTCCGAAGAGTATTGTGCAGTCTAGACGTGAATAAGGCCAGCGGACCTGACGATATACCAACTAGAGTGTTGAGGCAATGTGCACCTGAACTGTCTCCTGTGTTGGCACGCCAGTACCGCCTCTCTCTTGACTAAAGAACGGTGCCGAAATCATGGAAGGGAGATCGTGCTGATCCTACACATTACCGTCCGATCGCCATTACCTTCATCCTATGCAAGGTTATGGAAAGGGTACTGAACAGTAAGCTGCTGACCTACCTTGAAGAGAATGGTCTCCTCAGTGACCGTCAATATGGCTTTCGCCGGGGACGGTCAACTGGCGATCTTCTTGTGTATGTCACGCACTGCTGGGACGAGGCCATCGAGAGACACGGCGAAGCACTTTCCGTGCCGCTCGATATCTCGAAGGCCTTTGACAAGCACGCAGGTCTACTCAGCAAGCTTCCTGCTTTTGGCATGCCAGCTGGTTTTTGTAGCTGGATAGCAGACTTCCTGAGTGAACGGTCGATCCGAGTAGTCGTTGACGGCTACTCCTCTGACCTCATGGCTATTGATGCCAGAGTTCCTCAGGGGTCTGTTCTCTCTGCAACCCTTTTCCTGCTGCACATCAATGACCTACTTCAGCTTGGTCTTGTTGGGTACGTAGATGACAGTACGGTTTCAGAGAGATACTAGTCCAGCGCAACAACCAGCGGGGATCCTTGAGAGAGGCCATGGAAGAGCGGACAAATTTGAGCTTAAGCCTTGTGGGAGACAATGTGGTCACTTTTAACGCCACCAAAACACAGGCGTGTCTTTTTACCGCAAAAAGGAGTCGTTTTGACCAAACTCCTACTTTTCGGGGTGCATCTGTTCCTGTGACTGATTGGCTCGAGCTCCTAGGCATGGAGTTGACATCCAGTCTCAACTTCGGCGCCACCATCGAGTACAAAGATAAACCGCGGCCAAAAAGCTGGGCATCCTAAATAGGGTGAAGCGATACTTCAGGCCTGGACAGCTTTTAACCCTATACAAAGCGCAAGTCCGATCCAACATGGAGTATTGTAGCCACCTTTGGGATAGCTCAACTAAGTACCAGCTTGCCGCGCTTGACTCGGTGGAACGTAGAGCTAAGAGGCTCATCGGTGACGTAAAACTGGTGGATGCCGAGCTGCATAGCTTGGCTCATCGCCGTAAGGTTGCCTGCTTGTCGGTCTTCTACAATTATACTTCGATGAGTGTGCCCAAGAACTCCACAACCTCATCCCACCGGCCCCCTTTTACCATCGGACATCTTACCATCCCTACCTTGTTGCTATTCCACCAATTCGCACTAAGCGTTTCCAAACGTCTTTTATAATGCGCACAGCAAAGGAGTGGAACTCTCTGCCTGCGTCTGTGTTTCCAAATGCCTACAACCCTACTCTCTTCAAAGTTAGAGTGAACAGGCTCCTTCTGGGTAAGCTCGCTTCATCGTAGACTTTGTCTCTGTCATCTCTGACCTAGCTGACCTAGCATAGAGTCAAGAGCAAACCCATCACAAATAAAAAAAAAAAGAAAAAGGCACTTGTCTCACCGCCGCGGCAAGGAAGCGAGTAGCTATCGACTATTTGCTCACTGAGGAAAGGGACAAGAAATAGATCTCGTGTAAGTAAAAGAGACACATACATCCAGAGTCGATAGCTGGCTGTTCACAAGAGCTATCAAAGATTGTACTCTCTTAGCGACATTCGCTCGGCAATGCTCGCTTGGTGGTGAAACTCACCAAACAGCGGTAATTTACTACCTATAGTGCAGGCCGGAGCGAGTATTGCGAGCCCGTCGCACAAAAGCACTCACTGAAAGCCGAACGTCAAAACTATCGAAACTTTTCACTCGTTGCTCGCCAACTCGTTTCGAGTTTGAAGCTTTACTCGCTACTTTACCCGATCACCGGCGGTGAGACAAGTGCCCAATACGTTACTCTCAGGTAGTTCCGCCTTAAAGTGAATCACCCAATCGAAATATGTTTTTTTTTTTGTTTTATTTCAAAGGTATCGTGGGAGTCGGCAACACTTGGTTTTTGGTACACTGAGTTGTTGGAACGAGAACAGCAGTACAGAATTTGGCTGCGGAATGGAAGACCATCAGCGTTTTGGATGACTGGCTTCTTCAACCCTCAAGGTTTTCTCACAGCCATGAGACAGGTCACTCACTCTCATAATTTTAATAAAACGGACCTATTATAATAATAAATAGCAACGTTGGAAGGCCTCCCACAAGGTGGACTGATGACCTGGTGAAGGTCGCGGTTAGCCGATTGATGCGAGACGCACAGGAACGGTCGTTGTGGCGACGTTTGGGGGAGGCCTATGTCCAGTAGTGGACGTCTTTCGGCTGATATGATGATGATTATAATAATTACCAGAATGATAAACCTGCATCAAAGATAAGTAATTAATAAGTAAGATAATAATTTATCGATTGTAAATGAAATGTCAGGTTCACCGATAATTTCAGCAGAATGTACTTATTCAGTATATTTTGCACAAAATAAAATACTGGAATACTACTTTGAGTATGAGCATTGCTGTTTAGTATATGCAGGTTTATTATTCAAAATTTAAACACAGAGAATTTGAATTTAGCATCCATTTATCGAATATTTAAAACAAGCGATGCTTACAAACGCAACGCAATGCGGCGCGGCGGGGGCGTATTCAAATTCGCTCGAGCATAGTGGGTTTTTGCATGTCTCGTGTACCGCTGAAGCATTCGTTGTCTCTCATTAATCCCATATCAATGAGAGACAACGAATGCTTCAGCGGTTCTTTTATGTTTGACAAACATAGTTCTACAATGTATCGCTGTTTTGAAAACCTTCGTTCCCACAATATCAGAATCAAAGTGGATAGACCTTTGTGGCATAGACCCCCCGGTCGCCATTATGATTTTTCTCAAAATCACGGTACACGATGAAACATTTTTAATACATGGGTAGAGCACTTGAACAAACAAAAAATTTTAGGAACATGGTACGCTAGTGTGACGTATTAGAAAAAAATCGACTGCCCAATACATATATGTGCGCTTTACTCGACAAAATGAACAGCAGTTTTTTTTTTCTCGTGATTTCGGGTTTGGCCCTATAGTACAAGTTGTTCATAATGATAAGTACAATAACCATTGAGGGGTACTGCGCTTGTTCTGTTACAAGATTTATACCAGTTTAAACGTGCGCCGCGATTTAAAAAAAATGGTGGCGAGTGGCTATGCCAGCTACCATAGAAAATGATCAAACCCCATGTCGAAAAGTCACACAAATATGGTGTGATTTCTATTTTGTGTGAGTGTGTGTGTGTGTGTGTGTGATTTTGAGATTTCCTAGTATTTTGGGAATGAATCTCGGTGTAAGCTGATCTTGTACCTTGCCCACCATTTGCAGGAAGTAACGCGCAGCCATAAGGGGTGGGCTCTCGACTCTGTGGTCCTGCAGAACCACATCACTAAGCTGAACAGGGAGGATGTGCACGAAGGGCCCGCCGAAGGGGTGTATGTCTATGGATTGTTCTTAGAAGGTGGGATTGTTTTAGTCTCAGTTACAAAACAATACTTTTTGAATTTGTGGTAGATTGTAAAAGTTTAAATGAGTAGATATTTGACAATTAGGTTATGCCTTCACCGCCGCTAAAGACGGTAGGGTAGCGTGAGGTATTTAAAATGTAAAATTTCACTGTTTTTTTGGGCTTTTGACGCAAATTTACTAACGGATAGTAAAAGCTATGCTTAAAGACTTATACGCCCGAGGCAACAACTAGTGAGCATATAAAAATGGTAGCCTTTAATTTTTGAGTTAGTCCCATCCGAAGGTTTATATTATTTCACTAGCTGAACCCTCGCAACTTCGTTTGTATCACATTTTTCATTAATGTTCCTATTCTATGGGTAGTGAAGTAGCCTATAGCCTTTCTCGATAAATGGGCTATCCAACACTCAATTATTTTTTCAATTCGAACGAGTAGTTCCTGATATTAGCACGTTCTACCAAACAAACTCTTCAGCTTTATAATATTAGTATAGATACATCAAACATTTGCTATATTTTTTTCAGGAGCTTCTTTGGACAGGAAAACTGGCAAACTGATAGAATCAAAGCCTAAGGTACTGTATGAGCAGATGCCTGTAATTTACATCTTTGCAATCAACACAACTGCAGGCAAGGATCCCAGGTTGTACGAATGTCCGATCTACAGGAAGCCGCAGAGAACCGATGCTAAGTACGTGGGTTCTATTGACTTCGAAACTGACAGCAATCCAAGACATTGGACCCTGAGAGGTGTTGCCTTGTTGTGTGATATTAAGTAAATCAATGTCAAATTATTTTTATTAAATAAATGGTTTAATATTTAAGTTTTATGAGTCGCTTTTTGTTTCATTTTCCTCAACTCTGTTTGTTTGTTTGTTTCATTTTCCTCTCAATGTTAGTCAAAATGTCAGTGACTCACGTGGTGTAGCGATTTTATGCAATTCCATTGGTTAAAACTTCATGTCCGTGACTACCACGGGACCACCGATGCCAATCGGATCCATATTTGGTAAATATTTGTTGTCTAAATAATAAAAGGCTCGTTTTCAGTGCCGTAAATAGGGCGGTGCCACCGGTGCCCAGACACAGGGCGTAGACTGGGGGGCGCAAGAATGGCCAGACTAGGCGGGACTATTATTTTTTCGGTTTGCTCCTGATAAGTTCCCGCCACATGCCAATGTCATCAAAAACGTCTATATAATAGACAAAACATCGCGCAAAATTAGTTTATAGTTTACTGAAACTTTACAGGGTGTTATCTTCTAATATATAAAAATCTCGTGGCACGGTGTTTGTTACCAAACTCCTCCGAACCGGCTCGACTGATTTTCATGAAATTTTGTGTGTATATTCGGTAGGTATGAGAACAAGTGGTAGACAATTTTTTTTTATTTGGCAAAGTGTTTGCCGAGTCAGCTGGTTTTATTATAGAAGTATGAAGACCAAAGTGCCCCAAAAATTAAATCTTAATCATCTCTGCTTATGGCCCTCTGCTCGCCAACTCTGCTCTTGGCCCCGTCTTAAGAGATCGACCTCTCAATACTTCTCGGTTTGAGCGACTCCGTCCTTCTGGCGGGGGACCTGTAATTGCAGAGGCAGAGCTTTGTTTGAGCTTTGCAGTCCCCTCAACTTCGATGTCAACGTACCGATGCATCCCACCCACTTTTCACACAACCCTGACTGCCGACCCGACGTGCCCGATATTGCCGCGATCGGCTCGCTCACTGATCACATACAATCCGTCCTGGAAGAATGTTCAAGGGAGGCTCCGGCGACGAGCTATCGTCGCTGCAAACTCCCGGACGATGTACGTGAACTGTTGACCGAGAAGAACGCAGCCGTCCGTGCCTACAGCTCTTTTCCCTGTGTTAGCAACAAAGCTTTTATGCGTTACCTACAGCGTAAAGTAAGTAGGTAATCGCATCAAAGAGTGGCGTGACAAGCAATGGGATCAGATGCTCGGTGATCTCCAACCCACCCACCTCGTATTTTGGGAAATTTAGAGAAAGTTACGCGCCTCTGAGATTACCACTATGCCCCCCCTCATCCGCCCCGACAACTCTCTCGCGTTTAAACGACGACGAGAAGGCCGAATGCCTGGCTGACAGTGACTGACCTGGCTGACCCTGATCTTGTTAATGACCGCCATCTTCAATGGCGCTCTGTCCAACAACATGTTTCCGCAGCAATGGAAAGAAGCTACCGTAATCGGTATTCCCAAGCCGGGTAAGCCCAAATCCTCCCCGTCCTCCTACCCATCAGTCTGCTCAGCTCGCTCGGCAAAATCTACGAGAGGCTTATTTATAAGCGTCTCAGGGATTACGTCGAGCGCGAAAGAACCTCATCCCCAACGAGCAGTTTGGCTTTAGAGCCACTCACTCGTGCGTCCAATAGGTTTGCCGCATCGTTGAGCATATCTCATACGGTCTGATATACAAGCTATATCAACTCGGGGTGCCAGATCGTCTCGTGCTCATCTTACGAGACAGATGAGCACGAGACGATCTGGCACCCCGAGTCGATTATAACGCTTCACAAAGCGTTTCATCGAATCTGCTGAAGTGTACCAGAACCCACAGAACCCACCTGAGGTGAACTGCGAGAGATCCCGATAAAAAAAAAAAAACAGGGTGGGCAACGCATTTGCACTAGTGAACTTGCGTTTAGTGAGTGAGACAGTGGGTGGTATAATAGGCGAAAGGTCCACTTAAATAGCTCGTCTGCTTGTTTGCCCATATCAATTCTAGTTTAAAAAAAAAATAGATTTTTATTCCAAAATATTAGATGATTGGTCCAATCAACACCAAGGTTCTTGTGCTTTATTTTATCACCCTGAATGAAATAAAGTAGGCCTATACATAGTACATATGACCGCCATAGCAATTTTTGACGACGATAGCGTGGAGGTAAATTTTCCACGGCGGCGACGGCGCGGTCTTGAACTGATTGCTGTAGAAACGCTTTGTTGGCTGCCTTATAAAAGAAAAAGCCCTCTGTCGGGCAGCGTGTACTAAAAAAAAACAATCTTCACATTTCTAATCGCATGTGGGCCCTGCCCCTCATTGTCAACGTCAACTTACAGCAGTCCATTGCGAAAATTTCGTCTCTAATTGCCTGTCACGACAACTCATCTTGCTGATATCACCCTGTGAATATCTGATCCCTCAGAGAATAACATTTACTATAGCTTACTGAGTTATCTTCAACATAGGTATAGACCGGAAAGTATCCATGTTTTTAACATTGTCTAATGCATTTGTCAACTTGCTACATCCAGCTGACTCACTTCTCGACGTAGGTAGTATCTATCCTATGTTCAGTTTGCTGGTCCTGGGTTTGCACGTTCATTGTCGCAGCATTTTTTTTTTGGGACAAGGCCGCCACACTTTCCCTACCACTGCAACTCCTGAAAGCCAGAGTCAACAGTGGCGACCACCAGAAAAAAAACGCCGAGCCAATGAAACCCGACGAGTCCCGGAGAAACGATTCAACTGTCTTGGATCCTGCAACGAAATTAATTCAGAAAAGTACAGCCAAGGAGTAGGAAAAATATATACAACGTGTAACAAAATAAACGCAACGCCTCTTAAGGGCTCATTGTACTCATCATTATGAACAACTTTTACTATGGGATCAATCTCAAAATCGCGAAAACAAAATCAGCTGTTCAGTACATTTTGTCGAGTTATGCGCACAGAAATGTATGGGGGAGTCGATTTTTTTTCGCTACTTCAGTGTTGGTCCCATAGTAAAAGTTGTTCATAATGATGAGTTCAATGACCCCTTAAGAGGTATTGCGTTTATCCTGTTACAGGTTGTATATATATAATTTTCACTTCCCTCCTAATGAAGCAGGAGACAGAGCTAGGCCAATAGGCACCAAAGGACATATACAACTGGGTTAAGCCCAGTTGTCAAGCACCACGGATTATATATTAACAGTTTTTAAACTAATGGGTCCTAAATTGTGAGCTACTTTTGATTCCAGTAATAGGTATAGCAAAATCGCTTGAACGCACGGGAATTTGTTGCAGTAAGTGAAGGTGTCTGACATTATCTCAGCACCATTGTCGCCGCATACGTACAATGGACATCTCAGTACCTATATGGAACATTACTGGAACTTTTTAATACAACTGTGACCTACGTTTTTGGTAGAAAGATACGGAATAACGGTATAGGCGCAAACGAGAGAGCATGAAAGTGTGATTGGCATTTAAAAAGTGAAAATTGAAAATTTTGTAGTTAGTGCAATTGTGAACTAAGGCATCGATGTAATGACCTAATCAGTCAGTTCAGTTCAGTTCTGTTTTGTTTTTTACGAAATGAATCACATATAAGGGTACAAATTATTTGTATACTTATGATAACTGTAGAATGCCCCCTTTTTCGGCGCTCATGGTCGATTCGTTGAAAATAGCGTGAAAACCGCGGGACCACTTTCAAAGTCGATTTTCTCGAAAACTACGAAGGTACTAATTTTTTTGTCGAGTACCAATTTTTTTGTCGAGTACCAATTTTTTTGTCGAGTACCAATTTTTTTGTCGAGTACCAATTTTTTTGTCGAGTACCAATTTTTTTGTCGAGTACCAATTTTTTTGTAGAGTACCAATTTTTTTGTAGTGAGTACAAATTATTGAAATTAAATCAAATTATTATTATTATATTATTATTATATTACAATTGAGTACTAATTATTTACCAAATATGGAAGCGATTGGCGTTGGTGGTCCCGTGGTAGTCACGGACATGAAGAAATCACAGTTTTTAGGGCACTTTCAAATTAGTCGCAAAGTGCCGCGAGTGCTGCCGCGCTGCTTTTTTAATCCATGCAAATAATAAACGAGCGGCTGCAGCGTTGCCGCCGCGCGTTTAATATTTAAAAAAGCAGCGCGGCTGCAGAGCGACAGCAGCGCTGCGGCCGCAAATTTGTCGCAAAGTGCGCGGCACTTTGCGACAAATTTGAAGGCGAATTATGACACCAAGTAACATGGGGGGATGAGGGCAGGAAGATGATGAAAGGCGTTACAAAATAATTTTACAGTAAGCGCAATTCTTTTTTAGTTCTAAATTGGTTCCGAGAAGCCGGTGCGGGTCGCTGTACGAATAAAAAGAACGCAAATACCGAAAAAAAAAAATACTGTAATAAATAAATGAGCCAACACATCACACTTTTATAAATAAAAACTAGATACAAAGCAAGCA
The DNA here is from genome assembly GCA_947578705.1 of Lacanobia wlatinum. NCBI lineage: Eukaryota > Metazoa > Arthropoda > Insecta > Lepidoptera > Noctuidae > Lacanobia > Lacanobia wlatinum. The sequence goes on from OX388022.1 coordinate 35,189,328, forward strand.
CATAACCCATAAATGCGTGAATAATTCATCTCATTTTCTGATCTTGAATTGGAATAAGTTTGTGCTCGATCTTATAGGTAGAACTTTATTAAATCGTACAGGACAAGTACAAATGCCCCTCCGGTGCCTCTCAACACGTTGGACAAGGCACCTTTGAAGAACGCCTTCAAACCTTCTTGTTTTAATATTTTTGCCCAGCAGTCCGCTGTGCTCTTGTACCGCCTCTGCTCCACCGGCACTCCAGACTGCATCATCATTCGCCGCCGCACCGTATCCAGTGGGTACGAGCAAATCCCCGCGAATGTAGTCACAGACTGCATAAAAAAAAATGTATTTAACAAAACGAAAACTCCACGTATTTTCAATTACTTGGTGTTAATTGCGGAACAATCCTAAACTTGTATATTTACGCAAAAGGCACCAGGGAGTGATGGAAATCAAGTTCGTGTATAAATACTTAACCATCAAGCTACTTCATAGAAAGGGTGCTCTAATTCCTGATGTGGTGATGTTATATAACATTGAGATTTCTCTGCCCTTAATGAGTTGAGTAAAATTTTGTAAACAAAACCTCCCAGAATAAATCCTTTAAGTGATGATTGACATATAAAATTGCACAATTAGTGGAGTGCCGTAGGACATAAAAATGTATAAACCTCGGAACCCGGTTCTTGCTAATAAGGGTATTAGCAAGTCACCAGATTCGTAACTGACCAAATGTACAGTGAACTCACCAAATGTACAGTGGAACAAAGTCACAAAACATAAGAGAATAGGTAGATACTTTACTTTACCCAAAAAAAAAAGTAAAAACACAGATTCTTCATGTACACTGGCCTTCACCACACTTTTAAAAAGTTTAATCTCATAATACCAGATTCTCAAAATACCGGATTCTCAATATTCTAGATTTTGGACAGTTTAAAACTAAATATATACATAAACTTAATCTTCTTTTTCTTTTTACTATATATAGGCATACGTTTGACCACAATCTCACCTGATGGTAAGCGATGATGCGGTCGAAGATGGAGCACGTTTGCCTAGAAGCAACCTATTCACTCTTGTCTTAAAGACTCCCAGGTTGTAGCTATCTGGAAACACAGACTCCGGCAGGGAATTCCACTCCTTAGCTGTACGCACTATGAATGTGTTCCCAAAACGTTTAGTGCGTGTGGGTGGGATGTCCACCATGTACCGGTGGCGCATCGCCGTTCGTCTTGTGGTCCAATGATGGAACGGGCTTGGCGGAATTAAATCATGCAATTCCGTCGCACACTCCCCAAAATGCAAGCGATAGAAAACAGACAGGCCAGCAACTCGGCGTCGATGCTCAAGGCTTTGGAGCTTCGACTCGACGAGCCTGTCATTACCGATGATCCTCTTGGCTCGTTTCTCAATTGACTCAAGGGCATCAAGCTGGTATTTGGCAGATCCGTCCCGAAGATGAGAGCAGTACTCCATACACGATCGAACTTGCGCTTGATAGAGCTTGAGCAGCTGTTCCGGCGTGAAGTACCGTCTCACCTTTGCTAGGACCCAACCAACTTTCTGGCAGCCACTTGAGCTTTTGCATCTATGAAAGGGCCAAAATTGAGGGTAGATGTTAACGTAACACCAAGAAGCTCAAGTCGGTCGGTTATCGGCACGGTTACACCACGAAAAGATGGAGCTGGGTGGAATTGGCTCCTTTTAGCGGAAAATAGACACGCTTGGGTCTTAGCAGCATTGAACTTGACCAGATTGGCATCGCCCCATTCTGAGCCAGCCTGTAAGGACAAGTTCAAGCGCTCAACCATAGCCTCTCGGAGAGACCGGATCTGCGACCCACCAGCTCGTGCGTCGGACACGTATCTCTCAGCAACAGTGCTGTCGTCTGCATACCCAAAGGTACCGGGTTTTAGCAGATCATTAATATGCAGCAGGAACAATGTTGCCGAGAGCACCGACCCCTGAGGAACCCCGGCATTAATATCTAGTAGTCCAGACGAGCAGCCATCTATGACCACTCGAATAGACCGATCCCTCAGGAAATCTGCAATCCAATCACACAATCCGGCGGGCAGACCGAAGGAAGGAAGCTTACCAATAAGGCTATCGTGCCAGACCCTGTCGAAGGCCTTTGAGATATCGAGGGAGACCGCAAGTGCCTCCCCGTGCTTCTCTATGGCCTCACTCCAGATGTGAATGGCATACGCTAGAAGATCCCCAGTAGACCGATTTCGGCGGAACCCGTATTGTCGGTCGCTAAGGATATCATTCGCTTCTAGGTATGCCAGGAGCTTACGATTCAGTACGCGTTCCATACTCTTACAGAGTATGGAACGTTACCGAGATGGGTCTATAATTCGACGGGTCAGAACGACTACCCTTCTTGGGCACGGGCTGCACGTTAGCTTGCTTCCAAGCATTCGGTACTTTTCCAGTCTCAAACGAAAGGCGAAATAGGCGTGTCAAGATTGGAGACAACTCAGGCGCACAAGTCCTCAAAATAATTGCCGGTATCCCGTCGGGGCCACTAGCCTTATTCACGTCTAGGTTACGCAATACCCGAAGAACGTCCTTCTGATGAATGCGAATGTTCGACATACTCGACTCGCATCCATCAGGAGGAGTAGGGGGCCTCGCGCCACCAGGATCTAGACGCGACGAATCCGCAAACATAGAAGCAAACAAGTTTGCTTTCTCCTCAGCGGAGTGGGCCAGTGACCCATCGGGTCTCAGCAGTGGTGGTAGTGAGGGGCGGCAGAAGTTCGATTCGACCGACTTAGCCAGGGACCAAAAAGCTTTACTACCTGCTGGGTATGAGGCAAGTTTGTTCCCTATTCGGCTAATGTGGTCAAACCGAGCCCTCCGCAACACCTTTTTGCAGGACTTGGCAGCCCTGTTTAGGGCTCTCTTCTTCTGAATCACGTCATTAGCTTTGTGCGCACGGGCGTCGACCCATGCTAGGTACGCCGCATGTTTTATCGCACTAGCGCGATTGCACTCGGCACCAAACCATGGGCGAGCTTCGCCAGACATTGCTACGTCCATTCCCTTCCGCAACACATCCGTCACGGCGTCAGCGCACGACGAAGCATCAGTTGAAGGAAAGCAAGTAGGCTGCCAAGGGTAACATGCGAAAAATGATCGCATGCCATCCCAATCTGCTGACCTGCCTAAAGCCCACATCGTTGAGAACCTGGAGTTCTCAAGATTACGGAGACACCGATAGCAGATGTCATCCCGGGCGTACATACATACGCCCGCGCGTGGTCTGAAGTGGTGCTCCAGGGTAAACCCTGGGTATGTAAGATACGACACGTCAGACGGACATCCGATCTGCGTCTCCGTCAGAAACAAGAGCGCTGGTTTCTCAGTCTCTAGTTGGTGATGAACTGCGGCGAGATTTCAGTGCAGACTTCGTATGTTGGAGACGTGCACTTTATGCGAGAGGGAGTGCTGCCGCTGTACAGCTTTTCTCTTTTTGTTCCTGGCCATATTGTTTAGAGTTAGTAGGTTAGAGGAGAAGGAAGTGAAATGAGGTTCCATGCTGCCAACCCTCAGGCACGCTCTGACAGGACGACATCATTGGGGGACTAGTCTGGAGACTGCGGGGACGCCCGAGCCCCCCCGGAAATGTCCATCGGGCCCTCTCGTCTGGTCGCCAACCAGCACGATGGTGCATTCCGGGATTTTTCGACAGTTGGCGGGGCAGCCTTTCATGTATGGCTAGTACACTACTTGGGCCCCCAACTACCTGCGGTCGGCCAGCGGCGCACCGTGCCTCGGATCCCGCTACCCTCCACGACTAGTCTCCCGATACGCCCATATCAACGCGAGCCTGGTCGGTCTACCTGCATTGGAACAACTATTTCGACCCAACTCCTCTGAATTGACTACACTGAGCATCGTACCGGAACGCGGCTAGGCCACTTGGCGGTACGTCTTTGCCCAGTGGGTGGTCACAAGCCATCGGCCGAAGCCTACCACCAGTTAGTCATCTACGTTATGTCATCTGGTCTCTTACCATCACGTACCAAGCTGCTAGGTACTAATACCGCAACTACGCTGGCGGCGTATTGTTGATACTGGCGTGCCGTGCTATGCGGCCTGCACTCTTGCAACAGGCTTTACTCTATAATTTAAATTTTAATCCGACCTCTTACGCATTTGAATTGATTTTTATCAGTTTATGTGATGCGATATCTATCAGTTAAATAGTAGTACATAATTTATTTGAAAGTTATATACCTAATTTATGTGTTGGATAGAACCATAGAAATATAAAAAACGAAGAAGTGGTAAGGGGGCGTGTCCGTGTCCGCGCAACATGCTCAAATTGAGCATATTATAGGCAAATGGTCGTCTCGGCGAACTAGTGCGCTTTCGACCCCGATCGTGACAATATATAAGAATTCCGTGTTGTTCAGTGTTTTCTTGAAGAAACCGCAGTCTAAACCAATACTTTGTAAATCAAGGCATCACTTACACTATCTAACGTAATACGTATAAGTAATTTACTATATTTGTCTTTAAAATGATGAAAAACAACAAATCGTAAAATATGTCTTGCTCTTACTATATTATTCTTGTTTTCAAATATCACAGCGACTGTATTATTTTTACTATAAATACATTGCTTCTTATACACTACCTATGTTTTCACTAAGTCACTGGACAAGGAATGTAAATAGTAGAAAACGATACTTTATTAAGCGGATGCAACGCGTAATACGGCCGCTGCTTCGTGCTTGTGCAGATCCACCTACGTACTATATCGACACAATGTCGATTGACGAATGAAATCTTGCTATAAAAGTTTATTTTTTATTTGTCAACCGTTTTAACCCGGTTATAAGATCGATGTAAAATAACGCTTTTTATTTATTTATAGCGTAATAGAGAAATGAGTTACTAACTTTCGTAAAGTGAGTTAGTTAAATTTTAGGTTAATAATCGGTGGAGTGTTTACATTTTCTGAACATGCCGTTTATTTATTTTATTTTTAGGCCCCAAAAATGTTTTTGTCTAACAATAAATGGAAGATCCGATTTAGTCAATCACTAGCATATATGTGAAATAAATTGCTTTTGCACAGCACAACGATATCGGCCATTGTTTTTGTGTGCGTAAGTTGTACGGTGTATGGTAAACACATGCTGTATTTGATGCAATAAGGTTTATAATTGATTGTGTAGTACGTTCTGTTTTGAGAAATGCGGGTGTATGCGCGACTGCGTATCTATTGCTTTTACTGACGTGCATGTGCAGTAGTGTTGCCTTGTGGTAGGGGAAGACTGGAGACACAGGGTCCCGGTACATTTTCGTCTAACGGGCATATCTCCTAATTTATTATATCTATGGATAGTACATTATCTGATGAGTTGCGAATCTGGTGAGTTGCGAATCTGGTGAGATGCCAATCTGGTGAGATGCCAATCTGGTGAGATGCCAATCTGGTGAGATGCCAATCTGGTTGGTTTAGAATCTGGTGACTCGCTAATAAGGGCCCGGTTCCACTGAATGGATTTTCGAGAAACCTTTTCGATTGCATTGTCAAAAGCTTTAATAAAAAAGTTTACCCATCGAAATTTGCCGATCTCGATAGCAATAATTAATAACAACACTTAATTGAATTATTATCAAATATGATGAAAACAAAGGACACTTCCAAAAGTGGTACAATATTCTGAAATTTTTTAAATGCTAATGTGATATACCTTATTAGAAAGCTTATTTATCAAGCTTCTCGATTGTAGTTAAATATGATTTTTATAGGCGTGCTTTTGAAAAAAAGGGAAAATGTTTCAGTAGAAACAAAACGCACAAAGACGCATATTTATTCATTTCTATGGAATATAATAATTTTTAATGTGGCTTAAGTGACTGTTTCTATTATATCTTTAAGATTTTATTATAATTTTAGCTGCAGCTCCATGAAATTAAGATAAAAAATATTGATAAAAAAAAAAAAAAAAGTTCAATATCAAAACGTGTCGAAAAAAGGTAAAATCTGTAAACGTCAGATTGACGTTGAAACAAAAAAGACACCCCCTAACCATGGGCAATATTGCTTTTACACGAATATTTAGAATATCGGCTATGGTATTTAGTCATTTATTTATTTAAACTTCATATACAATAGTGGTACATATGCAGAATTAATGCAACAAGGCATTCTCTACTAGTCATCCTTTGGGTTTGTTGGTTGTTTGTTTGGGTTTTTTTAAGTTAAATATTTTAATATGTTATTGGCTGAATCTATGTGGAACTCTGAAGTGGTAGAAAAAGTACTGTGATTTTTAGGTTTCGGTTTTTCGATTTACATACATCATTGCATTTTTTTATTTGTAACTGTATAAGGAAGGTGTAGCGCACTATTTCAAGTACCTACCCGAATTGGTTTGAACCGAATATAGAGTGCGATACGGTGTTGTGTGTATTTTAAAACTAATTTGTTGAAAATGAGAGCTTTCCTTTAGTTTGCCATGTGTTATTACTTCACAGAATTTGATTCTTGCTAGCTACATTTTTGGATGGTGCAATAATACAGGGTGTTATTTTGTTTCTAAATCAACTGGTTCGATTTCCGGGTAGGAATAACGAATTTTTCAAAATGATGCCGTTTTACTTTTCATCAAAATCGGGCTCGCTTCGGAATTGACTGAAGGAAAAAAAAAATAATTCAGCCTGTAAAGACCATCCATTGTACACTTGTATTATAAGCGTTTAACCTGTGCTTGTTATGGTGTATAATAAAGTATTTAATAAATAAATAAATGATTCAGTACGATCAACTATAAAGTTACTGGTTACTGTGCCAATACATAGGTATTGTATCTATATTCGATCTGCATCGCCCGTTCCTAATGTGCACTGAGTCCTCTCCTACTCGGGTCAGACAGCTTACCGACACCATCGTATTCTGTTGCTCGTAATTTCGTTGTGCTTTCAGTTTTGTGTTGCTGTGCTCTTTTTTCCATTTGACCTTTGCATCTGCCCTACGGTCTCAGAACCTTCTTTTGTGACCTACCGCTTGTGTTTGCTGGACCGCTTATATTCTTGGTGATTTGAATTTTTGCTAGGTTAGAAAACAATGGCTTTATAATTATGTTGATTGTGATCTTATCCTGCGACTGACCACCTGCAGCTTGAATACCATGCTGTAGATTTGTGTGCCGTGAGGTTAGTTGTTTTTTAAAATTTGCATTATGTAATGCCGTTGTTGTAAACAATGATCCTTTTAGAAGTATGATTCATAACTACTAGGTTCTACATAACTACATTCTATAGTGCAACATAATTTTTTGACGTAGTTGTTTTCCAGTCTGTTTAGAGTATTTGTTTCACAGAACCATTTTTTCAATTACTGAAATTAGTCAATTATTCCTATAATTATGTGAATTACAGATTGCTGAAAATTACCGGTTATGCGAAGAATAAGGTAACCGTTTTTGGGTTTAAGTGAAATTGAAGTAAGTATAGAAATATTTTAATGTTTAAGATGCAATGAATGTATAAACCGTAAGGTTATGAGAACATGGCTTTGGGGTTAACTCAAATAAGCATATCCAGTACCTATATATTTGATCGCACTGAATCTATATATCAGGTATCCGCGTTACTAATACGTTAATGTTGGTATGACTCTCAGAACTACACACAAAACAGTATCTCACTATGATATTTGGTTCAAACCAAGTCTGGTACTTGAAATACTGTTTCCGTGTTCGATTGCGATACACGCGGGACTTCGTCGACTATACAGTTCCAAATAAAATACAATGATGTATATAAATCGATAAAAACCGAAACTTAACTATCATAGTACCTTACCTATCACTTCAGTGTTCCATTAGAACCAGCCATTAAATCGAAATTAAAATATATAAATGCAATAACCGATATTCTAAACCGCTACATTTATAAGTTTAGCTATAGTGTAAAAACATATTGCCCATGCCTAGACCCGAGTCTTGCTGACTGAAACTGTCACTGTCATTGTCAAATGGCAAATCTACAGGGTTGCAAACCCTACAATATAAATGTTATTTAGTAATGCACGAATTTTAATTTTCAACACTTGTTTAAAAAAACGGGTTGTTGTAAAAGAAGTTATATGCGCAAACACATTAAAATAATTACACCATTTCAGCATATATATAGCTCAGAAGGCTGTTTAAATTATAAATTATTTTAGTACCAAGCTCCATACATTTATTGAACGTCTTTTTGTAGTAAAGTTTTTTTTTACTATAGATAGGCACGCGTTTGACCACTATCTCACCTGTTGGTAAGCGATGATGTGGCCGAAGATGAAGCACGCTTGCCTTGAAGTAACCTATTCACTCTTGTCTACACCTACGTGTTTAGCCTAGCAGAAACCCCGAAAAGCAAAAAAAAAGGTGGAATCGACAAAGTTCAGTGGACTCTGGTTCCGAGGTAAAAATCTTAGGGCACTCCACTAAATGTCGTGACGTATAAAAGCCAAAGTAGATCGTCAAAATTGGTTTAATTTTAGAACTTAACATAACTTAATATTGAAAAGTTAATTTAAATTAAAAAGAAAAGTTGGACATGTGCTGTCCTAATGTTTCCGCCAACACATTATTAGGTGGTAAAAATTCAATAACCTGAGCGATGAGCCAAGTGAGCAATATCGGAGTGTTTTGCGGGTTAGGGAGAAAGTCTTTTGCGGTATCAAAAAATCCGAAGTAAGTGGCACGGTAGATGATGATACCCTGTACAGACACTACAAAGCCTCGATACCAGCCCAGAGGTCCGTCCGTTTTCAATGTCTGGGCAAGACAGTCAATCAATCCTTGGTACTGCTTGCCTTTGCCTTTACCGATGTCAGCGGCTAATCTGCCGAAAAAAGTATTTTAAAATTGCCTGTTATCATACTAAGTGTCAAGTAGAAGTATCACATAGGACGAAAACGCAGACTACCTCTTAGCTACTTTTCGTTATTTGGCTCCAACGACCGTAATGGTCTTTGTTTGGCTTGTTAATAAAATTGCTTTGATAAATGATGTCAGGACAACGTTCCGCTGCTGGGTCGCAGCCTTGCTCTGTTCACTATAACATCATAAGCCACCAAGCGGATTCAATGTGGGCGATGCTCCGCCCAGATTGAATCCGCTTGGTGGCTTATGATTCATGGCGTAGGAAAATATCTAGTACATTTTATATTGAGGTGTAACTTTATTTTATTTACCTGGTTCGTCCATAATCTAAAGGGTACACAAAACACATGGAAGTTGCACCTGCGGCTCCTCCTGCCACCAGATTGCCAGCAAAGTATTTCCAAAACTGTGTGTTTTTATTTATACCTCCAAGGAAAACTTGTTTGTATTTATCCTTGAAAGCAAAGTTCAAGGCTTGTGTTGGGAAGTATCGAAGGACATTCGCCAAGTTACCGCGCCACAACGAGAAGAATCCTTGCTCTTTTGGTACTCTGACGAGAATATCAATGATACCTGTTTTGCAAAATAAGTTAGGTTCAGATGAGACTGTTGAAGGCTTACACACATTAATGGATATTTTTTGGATGATTTTATTTATGACGTCTACCAGTGCATTACAGAGCTATGTGTGATACAATATGGCCGAAGACATTAACAAAAACGAAACCAAGCTCAAGCAAGTCGGACTGGGTTATCCACTGGGTCATACCAAATATGGTTTCAGTAAACATCAATCAATAGCGTTGTAGACCAAGGCTTCTGCCTCTTGCTACGATGTGCCAGCGTCATCATGATTCTTTCGTGGGAGAGAGACGGAGCGATAAACACAGGGTGCTTCAGAAGTGCGCGGGGTATATCTTAAGGATGATGTTCTGTATCTGATACAATTGACATCAAAAATTCTGATTGCAAATATCATATCTTGTTGGTGGTATTTGTTTTAGTTCAATCACTGATTTTATGCCACCAATTGCACCATGACTGGTTCATGAGCGATATTTTTTTTTTTTGCTGTATCTCTTTAACACTATGGAATTACGAAGGCAAAGATACATAGTCTAGACCAGGGGTGGCCAACTTGATTAGACCCAAGATTTACTTTTACTGACGAAACCCTGTGCGATCTACCAATAACATATTTCTTATAAAATTTTAAATTTATTTATTTATATTTATTCTGTAGTACACGCATACACTTTACACATTAAGTTGATGTCAACATAAACTCGTTTAATCGTGCTCCAAAATGACATGTTTTCGAAAGAAACTAACTCATCGACAATAATGTATTTTTTACACATCTACCTTGACCTTAAGCTTCATGTTGTTGGTCATTAGCTGGGATTTAGACCGATTCATCGCAAGTTCCACCTTGAAGCTAGCTGTGCTCAACTTTTGGAGCATGGTCTGGAGTTCTAGAGCTGTGGGAGCGAAAAGGACAATATCGTCGGCCAATCGGAGGTTTGTCAGCCTCTTTTTGCCGACGTCAATACCTTTAGTCTTCCTTCAGACTACCAGTGTTTTAAATATCAACTCAAGTGTGCTCGTAAATAATTTGGAAGAGACTCAATCGCCCTTTTAAAATTTGAATGACGGTGCAGCTAGCTGTATTCAGTTTTAAGTAAGCGGTGCTATTTTGGTAAATGTAACGTAATCTATGTATATATTTTTCTAATTTTATTAACCTAAACTATTTATTAGAGTTGCGCAGTCTATCAAATTATTATTTATATTTTATCCTTGTGGCGATCGACTGGACCACTAGCCGCTATCGACCGGTTGATCGCGATCAACCGGTTGGCCATCCCTGGTCTAGCCGAAAGTAACTCTTGCCGAAGGCATCGCACTACATCAGGGCCAGACGTAAGGTAATAAAAAAACCGATCAAAAGCGAGTCGGACCCGCACACCGAGGGTTCCGTACAAATTGTGGACATCCCACCCACGCGCACAAAACATTTTGGGAACACATTCATAGTGCGTACAGCTAAGGAGTGGAAATCCCTGCCGGAGTCTGTTTCCTGATAGCTACAGTGTGGGAGTCTTTCAGTCAAGAGTGAATAGGTTACTTCTAGGCAAGCGTGCTCCATCTTCGACCACATCATCGCTTACCATCAGGTGAGATAGTGGGCAAACGCGTGGCCTAACACAGGTAAAAAAAAAAAGAAATTGTAGGTACGTATTATAAATTGTTCAAGAATCAAGTCTCGCAGTTTTTTCCGAGCTAAGAATCTATTGCGGAGGCTTAATATAGTAGGGTCCCGTCAGCACCTTTGGTACGGAACCCTACAGGCCTGATCCGCAAGTCGAACCGTCCAGTACTTCGCCGTCCAGTACCAAATTAGTTCAAAGACAGTTCAACGATAAATGCTTAATGCACGATTAACGAACCCGAACAAATCACGAGATTTAACACATTTGGACCATAGAAGACCTTTAAGAAGCGAACTTGTACCCCTAACTACAACGCTGCGTTGTATAAAATCGTGTGAGGGTCGTTATCCAACGGAAAATATTAACACCGTGATTCAGAAAAACGCGTCATCAGTGCAACGCCATCTATCAACCACTTTCGTAAACTGACAAAGTATTGGCAGCGGAAGACGTTAAAAGAACGTAGTTAAAAGTTTAACAAATATTTTTTTATGGTGTTATTTTCATGCTTTCGAGCATTTTATTTTTTCTCAATAGATGGCGCTCTGACTGATCAGAATACATTAGGAAGTTTCTTCCTAAACTTAACAATTCAATAATTTTTTATTTTGTGGGTCGATTTTGATGAAGTTAATGCTAAATTAATTACTCAAGATAACACTTAATTTTTTAAGTCTTTAAGATTTTCACTGCTGCAAGGGGCCATAGACTTAGAGAATATGGTTTAAATTCCAACTTAATACCTCCATGCGTTGCCGAGATAAAGGGTCTTGACAGACAGATGGACGGACAACAAAGTGATCCTTATAAGGGTCCCGTTTTTTCCTTTTGAGGTACGGAACCCTAAAAATAAGAGCTTTTGTTCAGCTGCTTGGCGAACACACGTCACAGGTAGATTGCGCCAGCAGCATGGTATAAAAGAAACACTGCCATGTAACTGTCAAATATAGAAGTTCACCCATCAATTTTGGTTAACAAAAGTCCACCTAAACACATCCCCCAAACAGTACTCCAAGCTACTAACTTTTTACGTGTTAATCATTAAACTAAATAATTAGAATTTATGCGACAGACCTTTATATTCCTTGCCCTTTTTTACTTGTTTGTTAACATCTTGCACCTGTAAAAGAATCTTCACTCGTTCGATGGGAGCTACCGCAGTCTTCGACACGGCGGCTGACACGCCACCCACCATAAAATCTTTAAAGAATGCAATTGCTGCTGTTTGGTTTTGTGTGTGTGCTCCTTTTTTTTCACCTTTACCTTTCTCGCCGCCCATTTTAACCTTTAAACCAGTGGTGGCTCACTTTTTCAAATTAGAAAAAACCTCAATAGGTTTTCAATCTCTTTTGAAATTTTGTACCACCACACAGTATTCAGCGAAGGCTCTTGATCACATTTTCACTTCCTAATGTTATAGATAAGCTGAAAAGGACGGTAATTTCTTAAGATATAAGTAAAAAATATTAAATTCAGGATAAAATATCTCTTAGTTACTTTTGGATGAATTTTTGGCAGTTGGCAGACAGAAATAATACAATAATTCTTAGAATAAAAAGACAAACGTAAATGTTTCGTTTGAATTTAGAATTGTAAGAATGAACCAAAGAGAATGGAATAAGCCCAGGTTATGAAAAAAGAGGCACTTGTATTTCTATAAATCAATTATAATAATTTAATTAATAATAATAAAAATTAATACACCATCGCTGTATCTCTACGTTGACGTCGTGGTGGAGCTTGCGTGCCCCAATAAACCTTAGATCATACCGTGAGAATAGAATAGAATAGAGAGGGAGAGGCCAGACAAAGAGAAATACAATCCGCAAAGCTGTTTTGTGGCGAACTTTTCGGCAATAGCAACCCCACGGACCTGATCTTCCAGGAGAAGTCTAGTTCCTCATCTCCGGCTTGCCTTTTTTGGTTGACCGGAGTGAACATTCACGAGGAACAGAGCTCCCACCTCTTTCTTGCCTTAATCGGCCGATCCGAGTAGAGATTCGCAAGAGCAAACGTGCTCGGGAGAAGGATGTATAATCCAGTAAGATGCTGGTAGGGATCAAGACCTTACGTTCACTCCTAGAACCTCAGGATATGTTGCCCCCTTGGCGCTACGTCACTTTGTGCTAGCGACCGTTTTCGGGGGCCCAGTGCGCAAGTCACCCCCTGCCGTGCCGTTTTAGTTGTCAATCGCCAGACAGGGGCCAATAGTTCGTCCATAGTAAACAATTATCAGTCCACTAAACTACCCAAACCCATCGCGTTACATCTTTTGTTTCCATTTTCCTAGAACCTATAGTCTTATAGTCCTGCACCAACCTGGGATAGATCCTTGGGTATATTTTCAAAGCGTATACAGGGATAATCGTTGGTTGATACCCCATTCCATTCATTTGAAATATCTAACGGGGCCTCTGCGAGTTGGCTTTAGCCCTTCGTATGCCTACCAAAGGGCCGGATCTCCATGGACCCGAGAAAGTAAAGATGACTATTAAGATGATTATTATTTTGTTGAGATATTATTTTAATTCATTCATTTTTTTATAAATAACTAGTGGACGTCACGCGGTTTCACCCGCGTAGTTCCCGTTCCCGTGGGAATACGGGGATAATATATAGCCTATGTTACTCCCTGATAATGTAGCTATCCAATGCTGAAAGAATTTTTTAAATCGGTCCAGTAGTTTCGGAGCCTATTCAATTCAAACAAACAAACAAACATACAAACAAACAAACAAATCTTTCCTTTTTATAATATTAGTGTAGACTAGCTGACCCGCGCAACTTCGTCTGCGTCACAATTTTCATCATATAATATAACTCCTACCCTACTCCAACCCTACTCCTACTCTACTCCTACCCTACTCCTTCCCTACTCCAACCCTACTCCTACCCTTCTCCTACCCTACTCCTACCCTACTCCTACCCTACTCCTACCCTACTCCTACCCTACTCCTACCCTACTCCTACCCTACTCCTACCCTACTCCTACCCTACTCCTACCCTACTCCTACCCTACTCCTACCCTACTCCTACCCTACTCCTACCCTACTCCTACCCTACTCCTACCCTACTCCTACCCTACTCCTACCCTACTCCTACCCTACTCCTACCCTACTCCTACCCTACTCCTACCCTACTCCTACCCTACTCCTACCCTACTCCTACCCTACTCCTACCCTACTCCTACCCTACTCCTACCCTACTCCTACCCTACTCCTACCCTACTCCTACCCTACTCCTACCCTACTCCTACCCTACTCCTACCCTACTCCTACCCTACTCCTACCCTACTCCTACCCTACTCCTACCCTACTCCTACCCTACTCCTACCCTACTCCTACCCTACTCCTACCCTACTCCTACCCTACTCCTACCCTACTCCTACCCTACTCCTACCCTACTCCTACCCTACTCCTACCCTACTCCTACCCTACTCCTACCCTACTCCTACCCTACTCCTACCCTACTCCTACCCTTCTCCTACCCTACTCCTACCCTACTCCTACCCTACTCCTATCCTACTCCTACCCTACTCCTACCCTACTCCTACCCTACTCCTACCCTACTCCTACCCTACTCCTACCCTACTCCTACCCTACTCCTACCCTACTCCTACCCTACTCCTACCCTACTCCTACCCTACTCATACCCTACTCCTACCCTACTCCTACCCTACTCCTACCCTACTCCTACCCTACTCCTACCCTACTCCTACCCTACTCCTACCCTACTCCTACCCTACTCCTACCCTACTCCTACCCTACTCCTACCCTACTCCTACCCTACTCCTACCCTACTCCTACCCTACTCCTACCCTACTCCTACCCTACTCCTACCCTACTCCTACCCTACTCCTACCCTACTCCTACCCTACTCCTACCCTACTCCTACCCTACTCCTACCCTACTCCTACCCTACTCCTACCCTACTCCTACCCTACTCCTACCCTACTCCTACCCTACTCCTACCCTACTCCTACCCTACTCCTACCCTACTTCTACCCTACTCCTACCCTACTCCTACCCTACTCCTACCCTACTCCTACCCTACTCCTTCCCTACTCCTTCCCTACTCCTACCCTACTCCTACCCTACTCCTACCCTACTCTTACCCTACTCCTTCCCTACTCCTACCCTACTCCTACCCTACTCCTACCCACTCCTACCCTACTCCTACCCTACTCCTACCCTACTCCTACCCTACTCCTACCCTACTCCTACCCTACTCCTACCCTACTCTACTCCTACCCTACCTACCTACCTACCTACCTACCCTACCTACCTACCTACCCTACCTACCTACCTACCCTACCTACCTACCTACCCTACCTACCTACCTACCTACCTACCTACCTACCTACCTACCCATTTTTTTTTTACTTTTAAACCTTCCCTGTATTTGGCGAATCCAACAAAAAAAGAATGATTAAAATCGGTCCAGCCGTTTTCGAGTTTTACCGAGACTAACGAACAGCAATTCATTTTTATATATATAGATTATTTCAAATTATATCAATGAAAGATATAAATAAATGTTATAACATCTATGGTGCATATGATACGGTAAGTCGGTCAAGTTAGAGATGGAAGGTTACAAACAATCGCATACAGCTAAAAAATGTACTAATGTTCGGGACAGCATTATAAATGAAATGTGAATGTGTTCCCATCGATCCGACATTTGCAAAAATAAATATTCAAGGCAAATTTTGTTTTTTTGCGTTTGTCAGAACGCGTTTTGTGTTTTTCAAACGAAATTTTATCATAAAAATGTGTTCGCCTAAAATTGTAGATCATGCAATTACTTATAAAATTTAAATTGCACTTCTTCTAAGAGTCACCATTTCTGAGATGTAACGATTGAAAAAGTTGAGAAAGTTCTTTATGATTATTCATATTATAAAGAACACGACTTTCTACGTACGCCGCGTAAATACGAGTACATCACCATCATCACATTATCGTATATAAGTTTTATGTCTAAGCATTCTATTGAATAGTAGGTTATACAGATTGCCGATAAATGAAACTGATTACAGAAACATCTACGACTGCCAAACAAGACTTATCAAGCAGTCCAATGAAGTTCGTAGTTTTATTTAGACTGAGAAGTGATCTTATTCAAGCTATAAGCGGATAAAGCAAGCCCACCCGCAATTCAAAAGAGTAAAGCCAGTGAAACAAGTGGTGTCCTCTTAAAGAAGCAAACAAACTGATAAGAAGGCTGAGTGCCTGTTTTGTGTTCGCAAACCTTTTTGCAAATAATTTTCTTTGTTTACATGACGATTCTAAAATTAATTATGATTCTCCACACGAAAAAACATTATACATGCTTTTCTAATCAACTTTGGCTTTGTTACCCTTCATTCTGTTTTATTTATTTTTCGCTTGGTGCAAACAAAGCGAAAAACTAACCACGCAAGATAAGATAAGATAAGATAAGATCATTTATTTGTCCAAAACATGAGTATACACACACATGGCCTGCAAGATGCCATGATAATGATGTGTCCCATTTTTTTTTTTTACTATTTATAGGCTCGCGTTTGACCACTATCTCACCTGATGTTAAGCGATGATGTGGTCGAAGATGGAGCATGCTTGTCTAGAAGTAACCTATTCACTCTTGACTTAAATACTCCCAGGTTATAGCTATCAGGAAACACAGACTCCGGCAGGGATTGAAACTGAATTCTATGTAATGCTTTAATATTATATATTTTAATTGAATAATAATTTAATTTAATGGATCCAAAATTTGTATGCCTATTAGGCTAAACATAGCGATCCTAACATTAGAATAAGATCTTATTATTGTACCTATGTTTTGCAAATAAATAATTTGAATTTGAAGATGTTGCAATTAAATATCATAAAATATCAGTCATGTTTTGCCTTAAAAAAAACGGGACGGCGTACAAATATAAATCGGTAGGATACACTTATACATAAACATGAAATAATTTCGAATTTATCAACGATTACAAACATTTAATAATCCAAATAAAACAGAACAGCAATAATAATTCAATTTAATTTATTTGATTCAAGTCAATTAAATGTTAAAGTAATTAAAACTACATTCAATTAAATTAATAAATAATCAAAGTAATATTCAATTTAATTAATCGCATTCAAGTCAGTTAAATATCAAAGCAATTAAAAATACAGAAATTAGATTAATTTATCATTAGAAAATTTGTCAGTGCTAAATGGCTTTTAAAGGCTTTTTTTGTAGGCTTTTTCTAAAAGAAGCCTTTTAACCTACTTCTTAATTTTTCTGTTGTGTATTCTCTCCAACATTTTGGCAACATTTTATATAGAATTGGCGCCATACAGAATACACTTTTTCGCAATAGGGCTGTCTTGGATCTAGGAATGCTAAGTTTGCTGTTGTCAGCTCTATCCAGCTTATGCCCCATAGAAAACAACGATTTTATATGGAGATGCGTCCGCATCTATTCAGCTTTCCGCGTGTTTTCAGTTTTCGCGGCAAACAAGTATAAAATGAGGACAAATGTGTTTTTATCATGCGAGTGCTATGTATGGAGTTTAGCGCTGTTCCGCCGCATTCAGCATCGAACGCGGCCATCAGGGATTTTAATTTTGATAATATAAAAACTTGTAGCTAATTAGTCGCCAAATACTAGAATTACTCGATCACTGGTTCAAAAGTTATAAGAGTTTATAGGTAGCCGATCTGGGGTGTACCTACCCCAGCTTGGTCTATTTGAATCTCAAAAATTAGCGAAGATCTGTTTTCGCTCTCAATAGTCGCTAATTAGTCGCAAGTTTTCGACAAGTCACAGGTTTAATGGGGTCTTAGTTTAGAAGATACAATGAGTTCAATTTTTAAGGTAGGTATAGTCCAAGAGCTAGATCGAAGAAATTGCCAAGAAAAAATATTTCTATAAATATGTGAATTACACTTCTAGTTTTATTGGTCTAAAGTCCGTAGAATTATCAGAGAGAGATAAATTCTCAATCCTTCGATCTAGTTCTTGGACTGTATCTGTACTGGGTCGATCCACTGTCGTTTGCGTTTTAATTTTTTACGTTTAATTTTATCTATTTATATTATGCAAGAAGCCAAACGATGAAAATATGGCACATAGAAATGTCCATTTTCAGAGCACAATACTAAATGAGTAAAGAGCGTGACTACCGCCAGACCACCTTCAAAGTCGATTTTCTCGAAAACTACGAAGGTACCAATTTTTTTGTTCGAGTTCTAAGATTTAGTACCAATTGAGTACTAATTATTTAACAAATATGGAAGCGATTAGCGGCGGTGGTCCTGCGGTAGTCACGGACATCTTACCGTCTACGCCGCGTATTCAGCGCCTTTCTCATTCTTATGACGCTGTACGAGGCTGATAGAAGCAGAGCTGTATAAGTGTGACCAAAATCGTTCAGCGAAACGCGAATGGAGCTGAATAAATGTGAGTAGTCCCTAAGCCATGATAAGCAGTCAGCAGCGCATCGACATTTAACATTGGAGCTTATTTGTACAGTGAGTATGTGGAATAAAAAAAAAAGTGAGTGTCATAGACATATTGTGACGTGTCAAGCAGTGTCAAGTGACTTGTCAGTGAAATAAAGCCCGTGCGTGCGTGTGGTGTTTGTGTTATGTTGCAGTGATTAAATAAAATATATATTTTATGCTAAGTGGACATTAGCGAATTAATTAATGAAATAATCATAGTGCATACTCCTTCTTAGCAAAATTGTGATGACTTTACAAGCCACAGTAATAGACTCATTGAAAACGCATTTTAAATGTCGGTTAGTGAAAAAAACTAAAAAGAACTATTCGTTAAATTTGTTTTCGTAGTGGATAAGTCGACGTTTTTAAGTATTCAAGTATGTACTTTTGTATATTTATTAGTCTATCTTGGTGTTCCAATGCTTAGCAAAAGCCCTCCCATGTTTTAGCAGACATTTTTTTCTTGCGTCACCTCAGTCAAAATTAGGTAAGAATCTCGGAATTTGAGATAGCCAACTATAAACTCGTATAAACTTGTATTTTGATCCTACATATGTATAGGTGTCCACGACTATTAAAATCTAAGGTTAGAAGACACAAAAATCGATTTTTTTTCTAATTTTTTTGCAAATACCTCGTTTCCTTTGAGTTTTCGCTATTTGTATTTATTATCAATATTCAAGAGGATGAAATTCTCTAACACTATTGTTTAATTTTTTTTTATATATGTTGAATCCTTTTCGAGATGGAGGGCGGAGAGTGCGCGGTTAGAGCATAATGTAAGGTCAACCGGTAGTCCCGGGCAAAAACACGCCGTATAAAGTTTATTGATAAATACATAATTATTAATAACTAATGTTCATTTCTTATTAAATATTACATAATATATTAACTAAACTAGCTTTCGCCAGCGACTTCGTCCGCGCATATTCCGTTTTTTCTCGTTCCCGTAGGAATGTCGAGAAATCCTCTCTTAAGCTTGCACCCCCCTACGGAGTGTAAGGAAGCTACATGCCAAATTTCAGTTTTCTACGATCAGTAGTTTCGGTTTTAAAAAAAACAGGTCAAGTGCGAGCCGGACGTTCTCACTGAGAGTTCCGTACAAATTTGTAGCTACAAATTACTTTAAATAAAGACTACCTATATTTTTTTGATTTTATTTATAACAAATGTATAGTTTTCAGGCTTTTCCATATACTTGTACTATAAGACGGTATTACTTACCAAATTTCATAGTTATAGGACAACGGGAAATACCCTATACATTTTAATTCCCTTGAAAGTGTCAAAATATATATTTTTTGCGGCATAAACGACCGTATCTTTTTTTTACGTTAATTTAGAAGTTTTATTTTTTCACAGCTGCAAGGGGTACTTGATTATATGGTTTTAATAGTGTTTTAACTTCAACTCGATACCTCTACGCGTTCCCGAGTTAAGCAGGTCTTGATAGGTAGACGAACGGACAACAAAGTGATACTATAAGGGTTCCGTTTTTTCTTTTTGAGGTACGGAACCCTAAAAAGAAATACTCTTAAGATTGTGGAAATTAAATAAATACAAAATAATGATTTTGACTAAGATGACTGAGCTATCTGCCCTCTATCTCGAAAACGATTGAACCTATAATTTATCATTTATGAGGCTAAAGTTGTAGGGAATTTAATCCTCTACAATATTGATAAAATACAAATAACAAAAAACCCAAAGGAAACGACATTTTACAAAAAATGTGTAAAAATCTGACTTGACACCTAGCTCGACACATTTATTCGAACCAGGTGCTAAGTTAACGCGTACGAGTGCCAAGTTAACGGCTCTATTTGACCGTAAACTTCAGTACTACGAGGCAGGTGAACCTCCGCCAGCTCGGTACTAAAGTCACCAAAATCTAAGAAGTCCGATTTGACAGCTGAGTAGAGAGGGATTGCTTTACCACTAAGTGCGAAAGAGATTTATTTTATGTCGCTTTCATATTTACTAGTAAAGCAATGTTGTATCCTGCTGTCAAAACGGGCCTTTTATTTTTCGACAACTATAGCACCTTTAGTCCTTTAACTCGTGACTATGGTAAGCCCTCGAACTCGTTTGTGAAAACCAACTAACCGCGGCACTAGAATCGTAAAACAACTATTTTAGTATTTTTTGTTAAGAGGCCTATCTCAAAATTGCGTTTTCGCTCACAAAAGTGCCGGCCGATGCATCGCTTTATGTAGAAATTAGACAGTTATAATTACGTTTATTTTAAGATTTATTACTAATGTATTTAATGAACAGATATTTAATATTCATTTCTTATCAACTATGGTTTATTTTGATATAAATTTTACGTTAATGTATTATAGAGAAATGTACAGTTCATTCTGAGTGTTTTTAGTAGTTTTATGGATTTGAATTGGATTTATTTACGGATATTAAACTACTACATAAAACAACATTATATAAAAATATTATAATATATTTTTCATTTCGTTTCGTTAGTACAAACCACGAGCTCGAAAAAGTGCCGTCGCGCATTTTATGAGAAACTTACTTTGGAATTTTGGCTTTTTACAAATAGATAAGAGAAGATGCGAAAAGTGAAGCCGCTATAAACTATAGGTAAAAAAACATTTCTCAACTACCCAATAAACCAAAGTTGTCTAAACATTTCAGTTTCTAAGAATAAGAAAGCCAAACTTGACCACTTAACGCAAAAAAAAAAAAAAATTAAACAGTCAATGTCAACATTGGCCCCTTAACATCTGATCGTATCTATACTAATATATAAAGCTGAAGAGTTTGTTTGTTTGTTTGCTTGAACGCGCTAATCTCAGGAACTACTGGTCCGATTTGAAAAATTCTTTCAGTGTCCGACAGTCCATTTATCGAGGAAGGCTATAGGCTATATATAATCACGCTAAGACCAATAGGAGCGGAGCAGTAATGAAAATTTTGTCGCAGACGAAGTTGCGCGGGTCAACTAGTTTTAAATAAACTTTTTATAAAAAAACCGGTCAAGAACGAGTCGTACTTGCGCACCGAGGGTTCCCCGTACCATCATATAAAACGCGTAATGTTTTTAAATTTTCATCGGCGAGGCTTATATCCGTCAGAAAATTTTAACACAGCGATGTAGAATATTGCTATAGTTTCAGATCAGTGATTTCTGAAAAAATGTGCTATTTAGAGACATCGTTTTATTTTTCCTAAAATCTTTTCATAAATTGCTATCACCAAATACACACCATAATTTCAAGTTTTTTTCTATGTAAACTTCAGAGATAAGGGGGGGGGGACCGGTGAAAATTTTTACATTTACTATACTATATTTATATATTTTATTATATTTATATACACAGCGTTTTTCATATGATACCCCACTTGCTTTGTAGCCCCTCTTCGAATTTTTAAGAACTCCTGTCAGTCGCAATTGCAAAAACAAAATGCATTTTTATTTCTTTCTTGTTTGCAAAATAGTTGAGCCCCTCTTCGAATTTTTAAGAACTCCTGTCAGTCGCAATTGCAAAAACAAAATGCATTTTTATTTCTTTCTTGTTTGCAAAATAGTTGAGCAAACGTCATCTAAACCTATTTCAAAATTCAAGTTGATAGCATTAGTAGTTCTTGAGATATCCAGCTGTGACAGACGGACAGACTTAATTACACCACAAGGGTTCCTTTTTACCATTTTGGTACGGAACCATAAAATGACAAAATTATGATGCATATAGGTAGAATAATAGCGATCATTTTGTTCTTTTACGCCCTTTCAGCAAGTTAGAATGTTGTTTACGTACGTACATTATTTTCATCTGTCGGAGTCTCGGTGAGGCATGACCATTCTTCTTTATATAGTCAGTGCATAATAAAACTAAAGTTGTCTAGCGGTCGCAACGCAACTATCTACTGTGCATGCGTTCCTTGGATCGATTTCTAGGTCGGGCAAGTTTGGGGTTAAGATTTTTTTTTTACTATTTATAGGCTCGCGTTTGACCACTATCTCACCTGATGGTAAGCGATGATGTGGTCGAAGATGGAGCACGCTTGCCTAGAAGTAACCTATTCACTCTTGACTTAAATACTCCCAGGTTATAGCTATCAGGAAACACAGACTGAGAAGTTCGGGGTAAAGTTCAAAAGTCTGAAGTGTCGCATTGCCGTCCTTTTGGTTTTAGAGTTAATCAAAAATTCGTCTTGTGCACTTTAATTCTTCCCGCGATGGCTAGTATCCGCTAACATTGGTCGCCATGACCAAAATTTGGCTAGTAATCTATTAATACAGTAGGTAGCTATTGCGCCGGCTTCATATGAATGTAGATTCATGCCACGCTGTACGATACGACGTCATTTGGCAAGCATCGTTCCCCGACGGCGCCGGCGAGGCGTCTCATCTGATTATATCGCCGGTTTTATAGGTACCCTAATCAAGTAACAAGCCCCTGCTGTGGTGCTGTAGAAGCGAGAACGTCTCGTATCATCCTCGTAACACCCAATCCATATTAAGCCCAGGTCTATTGTTCTTGATACTGCAATTATTGGAATGTCCCAGACACTTGGCGAATGATATCCATGCATGTGGTGCAGTGCAGTTAAAGGAATTCGTTATTAGTAAATGCAAAATTGTTCTTCTGCGAGAACCTTACATTTTAATATTAAAAGACAAAGAAAATTAAGATTCTGTAACTAAAATTGACATTTATATCAACGCTTAAAAAAATCCTATAAAATAAAAAACCTTTTTGCATTTGCAACATTTACAGTCATGCTTTTTTTTTGCATTGCAACCGGGTGTCGTTTTTTTTTATTCGTATAAACATTTAACGGTATCTGCAGGATGGATATGCACATCCCGGAACACTGATATTGAGTTAGTTTTAGCCTTGGGTGGCAAGGAGTTTCATGTTTATTGTTATTACTGAGGTGCGGTCTGCTGTAGGCCGCTTAAAACATAAATCTGGGGCCCTAGTGAAAAGGGGGTTAAGAGAAAACATGTCATTTTTTAGGTCAGAAAAAATGCATTTGTTGATGTAAAACGGTAAAACGTAATCCCTTAAAATAATGACCTTTGTTTTGTTAAAAGGATATAAGTCAGCTAAATACTACATCTGAAGGTTACACTTGACGTATTTCTTTCACGTTACTATCATCTTGTTTGAGAGCAATTGCCGATAAAAAACCAACAAAACATGCAGTTGGGGTAAGTGACAATTGCATATTGTCTGGCCAGTCATTGTGACAGCCAGTCAGGCTTCAGCTCAGCTTCATTTTTTATGTGAACGTGTTTATCCCCTTCCTTTCGTCGAAGGAAAACCTTTCCAAATGAGATCCAGCAAATTTGATCCCGGTTTCATTCGCAAATTTCCTCGCAAGATAGAACAAGCGTTGTCCCTTCAAAGTCAACACTCTGATATATTAATAGGTATTTTTTCACCTGATATGTTTAAATGGGATGTGTTTAATTTAGCCTGGGTGTTATTGCGGTTGAAGTTTCGCACTTTCTGCAGAATACTTTCCTTTGTTGTTACTGAGACAAAGTCGACCATAATGGATGGCATTCCACCTTTCTTATTTATGCGGTAAATATCCCTAATATCACGTTGATCGAGAGAGATTACCCATACCAAAAATTACCCATTATTTTTCATTTACGTAACGCGTTCGTGTTTGGGTTACAGAAGTCCATATTTGTACCAAATCTCAACAGAATCGGTTCAGTAGATCAGGAGTAAACTGTGACAGACGGACAGACAGACAGACAGACACTCGAGTGATCCTATAAGGGTTCCGTTTCTTACAGATGTTCGGAACCCTAAAAATGAGGGGAATGAATCAGTAGACTTTTTGTTCCCAAATTGGGGAATTTGATAAATTGGTGTAGGCAACGGTGCTCTTATCCAAATTTATCCAAAACCCTTTCAATTTATACTCAAATATTTAGATTTTTAAGACCGTATTCTACAATACAAAACAAAAATTCAATCCAGAACTTTAAAAAATAAAAAAAATCCTAGAATTATGTTCTAGGATTTTTTTTATTTTTACGTACAAAATTCCGATGTGACAAAATATTCAATTTACATTTTTCCATATGTTGACTAATCGACTTGATTCTTTTTGTGATAATGTTTTTATGTAAAACCTCTAATTTGACACTGATTTTGTAACAATATCTTCATAAACGAAAGAGTACATTTTCAAGTTACGTAATTATTTACACTACAAAATTTTACTTGAAAATTCTCTTCCTTCATAAAATGTAAGACTCGAACTGTTAAATCCATAAACTGTATCGAAGCAATTGCTGATGTCAACAATAAATTTTATACAAAACTATTTACGTCCATGCGGACAAGTGAGTCGCAGATTAGCATCCGAACCGCGCTCCCGTGTCATAATTAATCAAAAGAAAAGTGAGGTTACGAAAATCGTGTGTGTACTTTTTGTGCAATAAACTGTGTGAAATCACATTTGGTTTTTTTTAAAAAAAAAGACATTCAGCGGCTGCCGCCTAACAGAACGAACAAACGAACGAACGAACGTTTCGAACGAGAACGTTTTCGGCATTTTTCGCTAGCTATAACGACTAAACGACAAATAAACACACGGAGCAAACAACCAATGGCGATTATTTTAGCGAGTGGTAGGTCGATTGACATTACAAAATCGCGTCGTTAGTTCCTCTTTTGGCCAGTGGGACAGATGAGTTTGTGACACTACATAGAACGGAAGATATTATGACAAGGAGCTGATAAATATGTTTTTAAAATGACAAATATTTGAAAATTGTTCAGAATGAGAACTGAGGGTCTTAAAAGGCCACTTTAGAAGAATTATATTAGGATCATAATATTAATCATACAACAATCTGTAAAATTTCATTTTCATCTTTATCGCAAAAACATTAGGTTCAAGGTTGATTGGGAAAGTTTAACAGTTTCGGGTAGCTGGACGTCCTGGCTGTTTCTGCTAAAGTTGACTTTTTAGACCCGCTGGTTTCATCATAAAATTATACCCTGATTCACGCATATTGCGCTGCATCTGTATCTTAGATACATAACAGTGAAAAGATTATAAAGGCTATTGATTATTTTTTTCGGGTTTAGATATCATAACCTCAAAACTAACGAAATGTTTATGAGTAAAGTTCTATGATCCTCTGCTTTTAAATAATATTAGCTTTTGGTCGCAACTTCGTACGCGCATATCCCGTTTTTTCAGTTCCCGTAGGAATTTCGGGAAATGCTCTCTTAGTACTCCCCTGCTTCCCTACACTATGGTAGGTGCCAGATAAACTTGGAATAAAGTACATTGACCTTTATCTAATCTTCCTTCGTAAATACACGAACAATAAATTATGAACAGTTCTTCATTACTGGAGAACGTAAAGGATTACGATAGAAGTCGATCCAGGACAGCTTTATATCTTTACTAGCTGACCCGCACAACTTCGTCTGCGTCACTATTTTCATTACTGCTCCGCTCCTATTGGTCTTAGCGTGATGATATATAGCCAATAGATGTAACACTGAAAGATTTTTTCAAATCGGACCAGTAGTTCCTGATATTAGCGCGTTCTAGCAAACAAACGAACAAACAAAAAACTCAGCTTTATATATTAGTATAGATATAGATTTCTGTTTTTGATATTAAGAAAGTCAATCAAATGTATGTGTGGGTCAGTGATCGTTATTGTACGTTTAACTGGTGCCTACCATAGGGGGAAGCTACATGCCAAATTTCTGCTCTCTATGACCAGAAATTTCGGTTTTGCCTTTTGTGTCAGTCACTCACTCAGTAACGGAAGAAGTCGTAGGCATGCCGTGCAAAGACAATTTAATATTAGGATTTTTCAATTTATGATTGTGCCCAGAGGGACGAATTAATCCATTCACTTTTCATGTCCGCGAAATTTTGTAATCAGGTCACAGCATGTGTGTGTAGGCCGTGACCGAGGTTCTTTCAACTTTTTAGGTCATCTGGAAGTGTGTTAGGTTTTTGATCTATCTATCTAACCGTTCATTGTAGGTATGTAGGTATGAAAATTTGATTTCTAGGTAAACTAAGGAGTTTCAATTAATTAACCAAATTTCACGTGATAATGTTTAATACATTTTGAGTTAAGTATTAAGAAGTTAAAAATGACTCTCAATGGTTCGTGTTATAAAACTCTTTTTCCTTTTGTCTTGAACTTGGCTTTCCACGTTACCGAGTGTCTAGATACAAATTCTGAGTAGTATATTATTGGCTTTAAAAAAACTGTATGTCATTTGTATGTAATCAAACAATTTTTGGCATTTGGCGGCAATTGACATAGAGCGTCAGTCAGTGGTGAACTAAAGTGAAGTTTTTGTAATCAGTCGTGAATATCGACGTTGAACTGATTCATTACGTTGCAACCGTTGTAAAACCATACGTTTGAAATAGCAAAACGTATAATGTATATACCAAGGGTAAATCTAAAATAACAGAATAGAATAGCATTTATTTGCAAATATGGGTAATACATAATAGGTAGTAGTAGGTTTACATTAGAGTTCTGCCATATTTCACCATTCGGCATGCAAACATTTTCATTATACAAAATTGTTAAAATTAAAATTGACATTAAAACATTAAATTGATTATTACATTAATCAATAAGTTTATTAAAATTCAAATTGTCATGAAAACATTAACTTAATTATTACATTCAATAAAAAAAATTTTAAAATACAAATAGTCATTAAAAAGAAAAAAAATCAACTTAATTATACTATAACAATATACGTACAGTAAATAAAATGACAATATTATGCTACTGGAGCAGACAAAACGTAATACCGAAGGTCGCTATTCCTTTAATACATCGTAAATGTTTCTTAGTTAGGGGACTGCAGCCCCGCAAATAGAGAGGGAAATCTTTGAAGCGGGGTCGTGGATTCTAAGGACATTGACCTCATCTGATGCAAGTTGACTCACAAAAATATTCAACAGAACAGTGCCTATTTAAGTTATTCTTACTAAAAGTTTAAAGGAGCTATTACAAAATCGAGCGCTTGGCGCGGACTAAAGCTAAGGACCGCGTTTCCCGAGATTTGTTGTGATTGTAACACTACATACAACAATTGTTTAAAAATATTATATAACATTTTAATAGAATTTTTTTTTTCAAGCAAGATACCTTAGTTATTAGTTACTTTTTGTTTAAATTTGGATTATATTTTCATAGATAGAAAATATAATTTCGGGCGAAAAATTATCAGTAACTCTGTTTTACGGAATTATTTTTGGTGTATTACTGTATGAAACAATAAAATGAATTAAGCATTACAAAGTACCTACAAGATACACTTGTACCATAACATTTTAATAAATGATTAAATTATTATATCTTCGATATAGCAAAGCACCAAAAGATGTCTAAAGTTAAATTTTGTGAAAAATATTTTGCAGAGACAAGGTTTTTATAAATTTATGTAGAAAACTGAAATATTAATTTAAAGCACTCGCCACAAAGTTGTGGCTATATCTAGGTAAACCATAATCACATATCAAAACTCGAGTCAAACGCTCAAATCTAAGAAAAATTGTAATAGCCCTCTTAAGGTGCTGTAGGAAACTAACACGGAGATTTGTAACTTAGTTTTGTGATCTTAGAAGAGTTGTAGGTTGTTGATGAGTAGCGGGAGCCACTTGACCTTGTGTGCAGACCTAACACGAATGCTTTTGGTGATGATCTTTGGACGAGAAATTACGGGCTTCTGTTTCCGGCTCCTCTCGCTTGGTTTGGGTAAAGGAGATAGAGCCTTTGTAGCCTAGGTAACCGGCCACCATATTGATTTTTGCAGCAAACAAATTATATAGCCCGCTGACAGACAGACGGACGGACAGCGGAGCCTTAGTAATAGGGTTCCGTTGGTTACTTTTTGGGTACAGAACTCTAAAAAAGGTATCAATAATATAAAAAATAACAAGGATATTTTAAATTGGGCTGAGCGTACCCCATACTGAAAGTACCCATTAATTAATTAAGCTAAGAACTATTATTAGAATATTATCGTATATAAGCACGCATTTTCATTGTTCTCACATGGTTTACCTCCGAATATCGGCAAAGGGACACTTTAGGGCACTATGTTGCTTACATTTTGTTTTTATTTAAATGTCTGCTACCCACATATACACGTAACATCGTGCGCGCGGCTTTGAAGAAAAAAATCAATACGGCGACTGGTGGCTGTGCCAGCTCCCACACTGAAATGTTCGAACTCCTTTAGGATTTCCAATATCACCGGGTTCACCCTCTCGCTTGCACGAACGCTAGTATGTTATGGACAGGCAAGCATGACAGTCAGCCAGCATAGCTGTATTTTGGCGGGAAAAAAGTTTTAAAAGTATGTTACTGGCGTGCTTTACTACTGTTGGAATCCTATGGCCGGTTTCAGAAAAGTTTGCGATAGCGTTGTGGCTACACGTTTTTCAGTTTGAATAAGATGGGACAAATACTTATTAGACAAAGTTTCAATTGCGGTGTTGTGAAAAAGTTTTTTTTTATTGTGATTTTGTCAGTTATATAAAATTATATTACTGTTAACGAACTAGAAAATTTTAATGAAGTTAAATAGTACGTGTGCATTTATTTGTTACTGTTTTTAGTAAAAGAATTTTGCCGTTTCGATGCAGCAGAATTTAAAATCAAATAATAATTATGGGTACGTGTAAATTATTTACTCTATTAACTCTAGATAAGTCGGATGTGACTTTGCAAAAGTTTGATCGCTGTTATAATTTAAAGGAAGGGATTATTATTTTAATGGGCTTCAATAAAAAAAAAATAAGTTGAAGGATTTGCTTTTCAGTTATTTTTTATAACTTTTGGGGAAATATAGTGATAGTCAAGCACCATTTTTCATTAAAAATCTGCGTTACGTAATTTTATATAACTAACAGAAACTTGAAACAATAATAAGGCCTAAAATGCGAGTTCTGGAGTTCTGGAAAATACATATCATACTTCTAGGTATATGCTTACCTGGTAGAGATGTGGGATTAGACGTTGCGGACGATTTCAGTGTTTTGCACCTTTTACAGTAAATTATTGATTACTATCTGACCGTACAACGTAGTCCTGACCAATTCTGCCGTGGTATAACAAAATGCTGGAATTCGACATCTGGTCGATTTCTTACTTTTGATAATATAATAATGAGAATATATATATATATATATATATTTATATATATATCGATCAGTGTTCGCGAATTTCCAAAACTATTCAAGGTGTTGAAAATTGGCAAACACAGATCGATAGATATTTTTTTCTCGTTAATATGTCATCAAAAGTAAGAAATCGACCAGATCTCGGATGAAGGCATTTTAGTTATACCACGGCAGAATTTTAGTTTAACATTTACAACCAAATAAGGTTAATCAATATACACAAAACAAATGGCCAAAAATAAAGTATTTTAAATAAAAAAGTAGTTTAAAACACTGGCTTTGTTTGTTATAGGCAAACGCTCAAATAAGTATAAAAATATAACCATATTAAATGTACATATTTTTGTTACTTGAATAGCGCTCCTCACTCGGGTACGTTACATTGTAACCCTCCATTAAGTTGGTGGAAATCGATACCTTATACAGGACAAAACACACGCTGTAAGGCCCTGAAATTCAGGGAGTACAATATCCACTCAGATCCATGACAACCTGGTGCTGGTGCCAACGTAGACGTTGCGGTTCTAAATTGGTCGACAATGGCCAAAAAAATAAAATAAAATGTTGATTAATATTTGCTGAAACCTATAAAATTGAAAAAGCGAAATTTGAGAAAAAAGTATGTCATCAAAAAATGTCCGTCCTATTTTAGATTATCACTTTCAAGTTCTAAATTTTATATTTTTGTTAAATAATTCCAAAACTGAAGTCAAATGAAATAAATACTACCTAAATCGTTCGTTAAATGGTTACAAACAATTTCACTGTAAAAATTATTAATGTCAGTTTAAATTTGAACAATATATGTGACAAAAAAAAAACAAAAGGAATTCCTAACCCTTTTGTAACCATTCCAAAAAGTATCCCAAAAATTACTGCCTGCAACATAATCCCCTATGTTCGCTTATTCTCATACCACAAACCACCAACTGAGCATAACAATAGAAATCTATATTCTTAAATATTATGCTGGTTCGTACTAGGAGACTATAAAGCAAAAGAAAAGTCTGTTGATTTTCAGACTGCCAAGGTTACGTCACGTTACCAGGGTCGTCGCCGCTGCCTGAAACTATCTATTGTACCTAACTCGAGTTCCACGAACTTACTACGTCCTTACTTGTAAACCTTCGTACACATTGCACCGTTTCATTAAGAAACTGATACCCGTTTTTACTAATGTCACTTTAAGCAAAGTAATTAAGTAGTTATCTACCTAAGTAGTATTACTTAGGTAGATAATGTCTAACGAAAGCAATTTCCTATGCTATCACTCCCGTTTCACCGTAGTAGGCAACTCGTATGCTTTTCTTTAAATAAAATACGTTTTCCTTTATACATCAGATTCAAAGTCCAACTGTTAGGATGAAACTTATTTGAATATGTAGGTACTTACCAAGGTAAGCCTAAACCTAATATTACAACAATGGACAACCGTACCTTAATAAAGGTTTATTTTTTCAGAATACAATTGTTTCAAGTCTTGGCTTCTTTGTGCCGAAACCAGCTAACAACGCTGACCTCGAATCTGTTTCGGAATTACTACAAAGGAAACTCATCCCTAAAAACTCAGGTATGTAGGTTTATTCTCCAATGTTATACATCTTTTTTATTTAACTTCCCTTGTTAGTTACTTCGATAGTTAAGTAGTATGTGTGGATCATATCTAAAAGAGGCTAATACTGTGTTTAAAAACCTCGTTATTTCTCTTTCACTTTCAACAAAAAATCTCTGTTAATTGAAAATGTAAAATTCGTTGTCATAATAGAAATCAAGCAAGCGCCAAAAGCTCGGAAGAAGCCATCTTTGGCGCGATTTGCGTTCAAATTCAATATTAATGCGATGATCTACATAGTATTCGCGGGTTGATCTCTTTCTGTTAGGCGCAGAGTTCACGCGCAAGTGACTCGCAGGTACATCGTCCTGTCACTACCTTAATAACTTGAGGCACGTGTTTTCACACGGCGATATTTTCACAGCGACGACTGACATTGACGTCAACGACAACAGCTCGCGATAATTTACTCGCTCGTGGAGGTGGTTTCTTAGGACAACAGCTAAGGGTGATAACAGATTAAGTAATGTTATAAGTTTTTTGCCGTCGCATGCATATTATGTGCTCGCATAATTATTGGCATCATCGATTAGAATCGTACATTTTAAATTAATATTTTTTGTAACACGTTCATTATTTTTTTGTAATAATACGTTGTATTTATTTTAACGAAATCAATGAATTTGGGCAAGAAATAAATCTTTAACTATAACGGTTGAGTTACCCTGTACTTGTGACCCCACCACAAAGGTTCTCCCTAAATAGTGTGGACTCACCCTAAGGGCCCATTTTTGGAGAGGTTGCGCATTGCGCGTTGAGTGGTGCGTCATTGTATAAAACAGTCGATTTTAGTATGTTTTGACATAGAACCAAATTGCGCCTGTGCGAAGCAAGAACATGTCGTTTGAATATTATTTTGCTATAATAGGTTTCTTTTGACAACCAAATACAGTCTGCCCTGCTGTGGGATCGTATAGACTTAACAGAAAAATAAAAACCAAAAGCAGTCTGTATCGTATGAAAAAAGATACGCCTACGGGACTTCCTATTCTATCAAAGGGTGAAAACTTGCAACGATTGACTTGCCAACGTAAGGTCGTAAAATCTTAAATATAATTCACAACATTCACCTATCGCTATTTTTATCTCTGTCCCACAATCCAAATGATAGGGATATCGATTTGTTTAGGAGGTACAAGAGGGCGGCCCTTGTACCTCCTAAACAAATCGATATCATACCGAGCGTTACGTCACTCAAGGAGGCCTCTACAGCGGTTTCGGCGCCAGCGTGCTTGTACGTGCTCAACACGCCTTTGGGTCCTACAACAAACGTCAACTTCTCATACAAAAAAAATGGAAATAAGAGTATGATTAAATGCAAAAAGTATGGCCAATACTTAGAAATGCGATAAACTTTTTCATGAACATAAATTTTAAATAAAAAAATAAAAATAACAAAACCGATCTGTCCTCTTTGTTTTGAAGTAAGTTAACGGGCCGTCCCACAGGATATTTTGAAACAATCTTAGTGTTGGTAATCAGTAAATTTAAGAATCGTCAAATCAGTGTATTAAACACAAATTTAGTATTTTAAATACTTTCAGCTCGCAAGTTATACACAACTTTTATCCAGCTCTCGATTCGATAAAAGTTTGCGAGGCCTGCCTAAGTAAACCAAAGAAAAGCGCTCATTGAGGAATATTTGCACATTTTTTGCTTATCTGTATCTATACTAATATTATAAAGGGGAAAGGTTTGTATTTTTGTATGTAACGAATAAACTTAAAAACAACTGGAAAGATTTGAAAAATTCTTTCAGCATTGGTTAGCTACATTATCACCGAGTAACATAGGCTACATTTTATCCCCGTACTCCTACGGGAACGGTAACTACGCGGGTGAAACCGTGTGACGCCCGCTAGTATCTAATAAAATTAGGGAAAAGCAACCATATCACTTTGTTACAAGGCAACTCTAATTTGTGTCAAATCGGATTTATTACATCTTATGGAGTAATTGCGGGATATTTAGATAAAAAAGTACTTTCCATTGTAGCCAACATCTTACCTATCTTTATACGCATCCGAAAAACCGATCTCTTGTAATAATATCCAATCTCTAGTTATAATATACGATCTTTACCAATTATCGAACCTGTTATTTTGTAAAAAACATACCCATTTTGTTTCAAAATCAACGGGTTCGATTCCTGGCTAGGAATACCTACTTTTGAAAAACCCAATGAAGCATTTTTAGTTTTCATCTAAAATCGGACTCGAGACTCCGTTCAGTGTTTTTCGGTATTCCTGATAGTTTCGCAGTTGACCAACCATGCACACTTCAAAAATTCAATCTCGTACATTGTTAGCAATTCAGTTTTTGGTGAAACGAGCGCTTAGTTTGAAAATTGTTTGTACGCACAAAAGATAGTAACATAGTTTTAAGTCGATTGAAGTTGAATCCTTAATAATGCCTAGTGCAGCTTAATACTCAAACTGCGGCCCGCGGGCCACATATGGCCCAGCACATTATTTATTGGTGCTGTACTTAATTGAGTATTAAACTAGGAGCATTAATTTTACTATACAGATTGGCCCGGCTTACTGATCCATTCCTTAACAATGTGCTGAGCCTATTCACCCGCTAGCAAAACGAAAAGTATAGGCATGCAATAGCAATTTTATCGAAATCCATCCATTTGTTACATATTCAAAAATCACATTCAATGTAGATACTGTTAAATATAAAGTTTTGTTTTAATGTATGTTATTGCGGCCCATCATGACAATAGTAGAAGCGCTATGTGGCCCTTGAAGAAAAAAGGTTGTGTAAGGCTTGTCTAGTGTATGTGGTAGATAAAGCAATTAGGTACGAGGTGGATTATGACTGCATTCGACGTGTTTTTAACTTTCCCATTTATTGAAAAGAAGCTTAAAAGTATACATCGTAGTATTCTAAAGTATAAGTACCTACTCGTATTACCAGAACCTACCATCCACCAGCCATATTTACTGGATTTTGAAGTCCTGGTAAATGCGCCACGTTGCAGTTGCGCGCATTGCGGCTGTCAGCCTACAATGCCATCTGGTTTACTACTACATGCGGTATCGCTTGGCACGGCATGGTAATTTAAACAACTACGTGCAAAAAGCTGCAAGTCAACTAAAACACTTCTCTCTAAATCAAAACTGATTGGAGATTGGAGTTGTTTTTTAACCGACGAAAAAATGGAGGAGGTTCTAAAGTCGATGCGTATATACGAGTATATATATATATATATTTTTTATGTATGAACACGCCTAACTTTTTACAGAGTAGTCCGATTTTGATAATTCTCTTTTTATTGGAGAGGGTGGTCCCATATATATTTGTAAAAAAAAATCCTACCCTAAGGAGGGGGGGGGGAATAGGGGTGATTTATTGTTCACTCACAGATTCTAGTGCATTTTTTGTAGGCCTACCCATGTGGATAAAGCTTGTTTTTTTTTAAGTATTTTTATTATACAACAAGTAATAGTTAGTAGGATTATATAACAGTTAATAGCTAAAGTAAGATAGGTAGCTGTTTAAAAAAATATAAAATAAAAACTTTTTAACAAAAAAATTAAACCTCCGAAAAAACTGAAAAGCAAAAAATAATAAACGGTTTTACGAAAAAAAAAAACTTTAGGTAATTTCGGAAGTCCGTGTTTTTGATTGTTTCTTCGTATTTTAACACCGACTTCCGAAATTACCTAAAGTTTTTTTTTTGTAAAAAGGTTTTTTATGTTAGTCTTCGTAAACGCATGTGTGTGTGCGTATAATATTGCGTAATGTTATCAGATATGTCAGAGTTACAACAAGATTGTCAGATAAAAATGGTCGATTGTATGAATGTAGGACATGTTGGATTCGTCAACACAATAAAGGGTTTCCTTGAGCGATGCTAGTTGGTAGGTACTTAAGCAAGCCATGTAAGTGTTGGCGTAGTATGACGTCACTAACTGAAATGGCTGCGTTGGTACTGTGTACTTTTTAAATATGTTACTTTCAAATCTCGCACTAAATACTATATATAATGTATAAGATGTTCAAGCAAATCTTAAAATTCGCCCAAACTTATATCACAATTAATATTGAGTCAAAAGTATCAGAGCGCGCTCATATGAGATTAATTTTTCTCGCCAAATCAACGCGTTCGCGGCGTCCATGAGACTGCGACCGCATATTCATAGGCCACGTTGTTATAGCAAATATACGCTCTATTTATTTGGCACACGGTGGCACTAATACGCTGTGCAGTCTTCGTGGCGGCGGCCGTGCGACTTTGACGATGTTATATGATACCGAGAAGTTTGAATGTTGTTGCCTAGTAATAGAATCCACATTTGCCTTTAACAATATGCTAAGCGCTGCGGCCACGTGGACACAGTGCGTCGGACACAAGAACTCTTTTGCATGGTAAATGACGCCCGAATCTGAATATTAACTTGGCATTTGACCCCAACATTCACAACATATAGCACATATTGCTATAGAGATATGAAAAATCGTGAGCTTTCATCGGTTAAATAGGCATTCGACCGATAAAATCATTAATTACAAGCATTCAGTAGGTAATTAGAATCTAAAGGCAGCAACGCAAGCGAGCGCGTGATCTGGGGCACTAACCTGGATCGGTTAGCTAAAAACATAACCCTTCCTTTGCAGTCGGGTAAACAGCGATGGTGCTAAATTGTCATTATCAACAACAATTGTTTCTATAGGGTGTCGCTCATTTAATATAAGAACATTCGCTCTATTTTCAAAAGCAACACTCAAATAACATGACGTTTACTGTATTTACAAACACTTTACATAATTTTTATATAATATAACGTTCAGTATAAATATAACAACGTTATAACAACAGTTTCTCTAACGTTCGTTTAGAATATTCTTATTTAGTATAACGTTCTTTTGATCTAATTATCATGTTGCTCAATTAACATTTGAATAAACCGCTGAACAAGTAGCGACTGCATCCGCTCGGGAACTTAGGGCACTTATTCATGTTAGGTACCTTTAAACTCGCAAGCAGAAATAGGAGCTCCGCCCAGCGGTCTCCGTCAACTTCCCTTGGTTACGACCGTATGCCATAGGTACATTCGATAAAATTGTTGATCATTTAGATATGTGTCTGTGGCGTTTCCAAAAGTCACAACTTACTTAAGACAGTAACATAAGTATGCAGGACGTATTTACTAATTCTGTGCATGAGTTTCGGGGCTTTGCTCCCGTGCTTTTCGGCATGTCTTTTTGACGGTTATATAATATGAAAATTGTAACTTTTGATTATCTAGACATGAGGCAGCGTGTCCAGCCAATAGTTAAAAGAAACAACGAATTGGCCACGCAGCAGCCGTGTGAAATAAGGTACATGAAGGTTCAAGATTTGACTTGGGTAGTTTTCACCAGCAAAACAAATTTTCAGAAGAGTAAGGCCATTTGTCGCACCGCAATAGCTTTCGATTATATCAAAAATATGTTAGGTACAATTAATAAAAATAATAAAAACCATGAAACGCTCCGTAATTATATCCCACGTTAGAAGGCGTAGGCGCCTACGCCTTCTACCGTACAAAAGCAAAAGGAGAAGTTGTTGTCGGTTCAACGCAGCCATTCCCTAGTTTGTTTTGTTTTTACGCACTACCACGCATGACAACTACAAAAAACTGACTGAACCACCATGATCGTCGCGGTAGACAAACGATCGCCGTCACGTCAACTTGATCTCGGCCAGAAATAATCTTGTTCACGTTGACGTCCCGGTGACGGTGGCGGTGGACAAACGGCCTAAGATATAAAAACTGTACCTTGCGTAAGTATAACATACAGTTGATAAGTAAAGCCAAATATAAGGTAACATGTGTATTTGTAAAAACTAGCCAAGTCGAATCTTGAACCTTCATTTACCTTATTTCAGGATTATCTACTGAACTTGGCGCCCATTTAATTCTTTTTTCGCTGAAGTCTGCAATCACGGATTAACAATGAACTTTGGCTCCCTTTTTCATATTAATGTTTTTGATGGGAGGGATTATTATATATTAATTGAAGCTTAAATGAAATGAAATTAAATCTTTTGGATGTATATCATAACTTGTCATCCAAATAATATAACTCGTTGTTACATTAAAAATAGTTATACACAACATTACACTTTCTACGTATGACATATCCATTTCCCCGTTCCTCCTTTTTAATTTCCGACGAACAAACGGATAACCTACTTTTCGGTAAACCGAAAATTAAATTGGGTCACTGAATAAAAACAGATCTATAGCGAAGGGGACGGTAATCATCCATTCAACAGAGTTATCGTCCATCTACATAGGTACTTGTTATAGTATTGTATGCCACGAGGTAACAGCGCCATCTCGTCATATTTTAAGTCCCTAAAATGCAGACACCTCATCTCGTTTATGGTCTCCTAGTACAAATGGGCGTCAGTTGTCACTATTGAGCACACCTGTTGAGTTTTCGCCCCCAACCAATCATAGATAAGGAAGCTCTGGTTAGCAGGGGTCCTCCCACTTTTAGTTAAGAAGTAACTTGCGGAGGTAACTGGACATGTAGAAATAATTGTTATATGTCATACATTGATGATAAGGCCCACCCATAGTCACAGTTTAATTATAAAAATATTTTTAATCCATCTGAAGGGTTTTTGGTGCACACAATCTTTTATATACAGAGTGGCCCGAAACTGGTACGGGGCGATAGGCTAGGTTATACCAGTTAAGGCAAAAAAAGCCATGTTTCTAGTTTAGTGCAAATAGGAATACTTTTAAAAATGTTGATTTTCAACATACTCACAACATCACATATTTAGGTCCTGATCCTATTTCTTAAATGTAATCCTAAGTAACTATGCTATTGATTGCAGTTACAAATCTAATAATTAATTTGATCACTTTAGTAAAAAAAAGTTGTATTGGGTCATGTTTAAAAAACTTTTTCTCAGATAACTTTGACACTCGCATCTTTTAAAAAAATGTACAATACTACCCTAGGCCAGTTATTAAAAAAATGTTCCACTTAGTCAAGATTTCAAAATGGTACAATACTTGCTACTTGTCTTTCCATACAAAATATTATCAATGTTATCAACCTTTTAGAGCATAAAAAGTCGAGCAAAATTACCAAAAGCAGAGAATACTTTTACCTAAATAGTACTTTTGTGTGCAAAAAGTTCTACTATACCATAGTGAAGGAGTGTGTGGAGTGTGTGAGTAATGAATGGAGTGAGACAGACTGATATTTTATTTTTAGAGAAAGCGAGACGGATAGTGACGCCAATGCATGATAGTCAATTGGTTTCTTAAACATGACCCAATAAAACTTATCTGCAATCAATAGCATAGTTATTTAGTATTTCACTAAAAAAACACTTCTAACTTGGGAAATTTGTCATCGCAGGATCTAAATATGTGATCTAGGGTGTTGATTTTCAACATTTTCAAAAGTATTCCTATTATTACTTACTTAACTGGTATAACCTTAAACCGTACCCGCTTGACGTTGAGTTTCGGGACACACTTAGGGCGTTAAAAGTGTGTTATTTTTTATTATGGACACAAAAATTCGATCTACGAGAAAAAAGTAAGAAGCTATAAATTTGTTTTGTGAGAAAAGAAATCGTCGAATGCAAAAGATACAAGGAGCGTCCGCGAATGAGACATACATTATTTCACATCTCGTGAAAAATGTGTTATTTTTTATTATGGACACAAAAAAATCGGCCTATGGAGAAAAAAGTAAGAAGCCATAAATGTGTTTTGGCAGAAATAAAGTAGTTGAATGCAAGAATTATAATAATAAAGCACTCATCGGTAAACTATGGTAGCGGTAGCGACACTGCTGCGGGGTGGGACAAAATAACAAGCGGCCTCCTAAAAAAACACATAGACATTGTTGTACCACCCCTCACGTATATCTGCAACCTAGCACTTTCATCTGGGCAATTTCCCAAATCTTTTAAAAAAGCTATAATACATCCAATCTTCAAGGGTGGGGACAGAGGCCGTGTCAACAACTATAGACCCATAGCAGTACTTCCTATTTTATCCAAGATACTGGAGCGGATCATGAACAATAGGCTCGTGGATTACTTGGAGAAGTTTAACATCCTTTCACCCTCACAATATGGTTTCAGGGCGGGTAAATCCACGGCTGATGCAGTTCATGATCTGACTAATTATGTCATCACAAACTTGGATGATGGACAGAAGGTTTTAGGCATTTTCCTTGATCTCGCCAAAGCTTTTGACACGGTGTCTGTCCCTACTCTGATTCGCAAGATGGAAAGCATAGGAATCAGAGATGTTCAACTCAAACTCTTCGAGGACTACCTGAGTGAGCGTACCCAGTGCGTTAAGATAGGTGAAACCATCAGTAACGAACGTACTGTCACCTACGGTGTGCCACAGGGTAGCGTAATTGCCCCGACACTCTTCCTTATTTACATTAATGAGCTGGGTATGCTCACTCTTCCCAAAGGCAAAATTATAACCTTCGCTGACGATACTGCCCTTCTCTTCAGCGCTAGCACATGGCATGATGTAAACAAGCAAGCTCAGTCGGGTTTCGAAATCGTGACGGAGTGGTTGCGTAACAATTTTCTGACCCTAAACGCGGAAAAAACCGTATACATACCCTTCTTTCTGAAAAATATTGCGTCAACCACACACATGAACTCGTCATATTTTATAGTAGCCCACACATGTTCCGAATAAAATATATATAATTGCACCTGCACCACTCGCATTCAGAAAACAGATACTGTAAAGTACCTAGGAGTAATAATAGATAGCAACCTAAACTTCAAAAAGCATATCAATACCCTTAGCAGTAGGTTACGCAAACTTATATATGTCTTCAAGACCCTAAGACACGTGGCAGACGAGAAGCTAAGGAAATCGGTTTACTTGGCTCTCGCCCAGTCCCTACTAACCTACTGCATAACGTCCTGGGGTGGTGCTACAAAAAACACTATGTTAGAGCTTGAACGAGCACAGAGAGCCATTCTGAAAGTATCTCTATTCCGACCTTTCCGATACCCAACGGTTATGCTGTACACGGAAGCAAAAGTGTTAACTGTTCGTCAGCTGTTCATATTGCAAACGGTTATAAAACAGCATGGCCTCACTACCTTCAACCACTCACTCTCCCACAGAAGTAGACGATTCGATCCCATAGTCCACCATCACATCCGGTTCTCGACAACTTCCTCCCATCGATTCTTTTGCTACCTGGGTTGCTTTCTTTATAATAAAATAAATAAGAAACTCCCAATTTATAATCTCGCCAAAACCAAATGCAAAATTAAACTAGGCAGCTGGCTCCAGGAATTAAATTACGAAGAAACAGAAAAACTACTTGATGTCCCAAAATAAACAATTTAGCACATTCTATTACAACCCCCCCCCCCCAACACACACTACTCCGACACATACATCCACACACACACCTTACTCACTCACAGATACACAATATTACCTACTAAACCTACTAACACCAATAAATTCTAGTTTCTTTTTTTTATATTTTATTAGTAATCATATAAACCTTTGTTTTGTTATAAATTCTTACTGCACTTGTTATTGTACTGTACAACACATAAAAATGAAAACATTACCCAAGGGGTGGAGACCTGGTGTCCTGAAATACAGACCTCAAGTCTAGTTTAGGTACCAGTCTCCCACAGTATATTGTTGCTGTAACGTATTTTTGTATTGATACCTCTCTAATGTACCTATATTGTGGTGAGAAATAAATCATTTATTATTATTATTATTATTATACTGCTTCAGGGAGGGGCCGTGTGTTGCCCACACACGGCCACGCGTGATGCGCTTTGTGAGATTACACTTTCCGTGTCACAGAGCGCATCGACTTATTAAAGCAGAAAGTTTGTGCATGGGCAAACCGTATCCGGTGGTATAAGCGGCGGGTTGACCGATGCTCGCAGAGCACTCGCACATGTTCCAGAGCGATGAGAGGTAGGTATATAGAGCTTGGGAGCGACCTGAACAAAGTGTGACGGACGTGTGCCGCTC
Organism: Lacanobia wlatinum; assembly: GCA_947578705.1. Lineage (NCBI taxonomy): Eukaryota > Metazoa > Arthropoda > Insecta > Lepidoptera > Noctuidae > Lacanobia > Lacanobia wlatinum. The sequence goes on from OX388022.1 coordinate 35,230,732, forward strand.
GGATGATATCGCCACGAGTACATTCTGGTGAAGCATCTGGTCGGTGCTCGTCTGTCATACTGAGGATATCTGGATGAGCGACGTCGAGCGCATGTGTGAAGCTATACCAGAAATGGAAAAAAATAACATCTCTCGATTAGATGTAGCCAAAGCAGTCCGTCCGTTACTAATCTCCTGGACCGGACGGACTGCATAATTTCTGGCTCAAATGGAATAGCAGCTCACACGTGCTCCTGGCAACTCAATTCCAATCATCCTTAGAGTCTGGGTCGCTACCACAGTTTCTAACAACTGGCGTTACCCACCTGCTCCATAAGACCGGTAGTCCCACGGAACCCAAGAACTATAGACTAATTACTTGTTTGTCGACGGTCTATAAACTTCTTACATCCATCCTGAGAGTGAAGATCAATGAGCATATTGAGACTAACTCAATTATGTCCGCCTCTCAGAATGGATGCAGGAAGGGGTCCCGCGGTACTAAGGAGCTTCTCCTCATAGACATGGCCATAAGCCAACAGGTTCGTCGATCCCGCAAGAATCTGACGACATGTTGGATAGACTACAAGAAGGCCTACGACTCTGTGCCACATACATGGCTCATGAAGGTGTTGGAGTTGTACAAAATAGATGCAACTCTACGCACCTTCCTTAAGTCATATATGAGGCAATGAAAAACAGTATTTCGCTATCCAGGATGTCGACAGATTCAAGGGAACGATGAGCCTGTATGGATTAAACGGGGAATATTTCAGGGCGACAGTTAAAGTCTGCTCTGGTTTTGCTTAGCTCTGAATCCTCTAGGCACATTGCTGGAGGATTCAGGTTTAGGCTATCGGTTGAGAAGAGGTGGTCAGGCCATATCTCACCTTCTTTGCATGGATGATCTGAAACTCTTTGCCCCCAACAATTCGCGACTGATGGAGCTACTGAAGGTAACTGAAACTTTCAGTAGTGCCACCAGGATGGAATTTGGTGTGGGCAAATGTGCAATCATGCATGTAAAGAAAGGGGAGATTATGGAATCTGAGGGAATTCAACTCTCGGATTCCATACGGGTTAGATCCCTCAGTTCAACCGAAACCTACAAGTATTTGGGTATGTCGGAAGCGTTGGGCATTAATGTTACTGAAATGAAGCAATCGTTGAAGGAGCGCTTCTTTGGTCGCCCGAAAAAGGTTTTGAATAGCCTTTTCTCGGGCTGAAATAAGGTGCGCGCCTTTAACGGTTGGGTCATGCCGGTATTAATGTACTCTTTTGGCATACTCAAATGGACTCAACTTGAATGAATAGGAAGGTCCGTACACTGCTGACCGCGAACCGGATGCATCGCCCACAATCGTCGGTGATGAGACTGTACATCCCGCGGAAGTGTGGAGGTCGAGGCTTTTTAAACGCCAAGCCTCTCCACAACCGCGAGATGTGCAGTCTCAGAGAATATTTTCTCAAAACTGTTGTGGGTATGCACCGAGATGTAGTCGCAGTGGACAAGGTACTCACCCCGTTGTCCGTGGCTAAAGAGAACTGGCGCAAACCTGTGATACTCACCACAGATGACCGCAAGGAGGTATGGAAAGGTAAGCTTTATGGGCGCTTCTATCGGGCTCTTCATGGGTCCGACGTAGATTTTTCAGCATCCGTGGCCTGGCTACGTTTCAGTGATATCTTCGGGGAAACTGAAGGTTTTGTCTGTGCGATTATGGACGAAGTTATCTTGACGAATAACTACCGGAGGCATATTATAAAGGACGGGACGGTGGACGGTTGTCGGGCACGCCACCATCCGGGTGAGTCCATCAGACATATTTTCTCTGGTTGTTCTCGTCTGGCTTACGGCGAGTGCTTGCACAGACACAACCAAGTGGCCACGATTATCCATCAGCAACTTGCTTTGAAATACAAACTTGTGGATTCTGAGGTACCGTATTACAAGTATGTGCCCGACCGTGTGAATGACCATGTCACGTTGTACGGGGATCGGTCTATCATTACTGACAGGACTATTGTTGCCAATAAGCCTGACATAGTGGTTATAGACCGATTAGCGCGCCGCACAATGATAATCAATGTTACCATTTCACATGACGAGAATCTCGTGAAAGCCGAGAAAGAGAAACGAATTAAGTATCTCGACTTAGTACACGAGGTTGTCGACTTGTGGAATGTGAATTCGGCTGTCATTGTGCCGATTGTCGTTACGGCCAATGGCCTGATGGCCAAAAGCTTCGACGACCACCTGTCGAAGTTGGCGTTACGCGGTTGGGTAAAGGGCCTGATACAGAAGGCAGTACTCCTCGATACGGCTCGTATTGTGAGGAGGTTCCTTTCTCTGGAGCCCTAACCTCCGGTAGCTTGGACTCTGCTCCCGACACCGGCGGACTACTATTTTTTATATTTTTGAATGTTTTTTTTAAGATATATTTAAAAATGTAACACATATGTATATCAAAATAAATAAACGAAATATTAATAATAAGTTTATATCAATTATTATTTTTTTACATTGTGAAACAAAATTTGTAGGCTATATTTAAACAATACAAAAGAACTAGACATCTGTAGCCGAACTAGGCAAAAGCCTGTGTTTCGAATATCGGCGCCAATCCCCTCAAATAATTAGTAATAATACTAGCCATCAAGCAGAAATGTTAAGTATATAAAACAATAATTAAAAGAGAAACAAAAAAATCAATAAAAACTAACAATTCAAAAATAAGTAACAAAAATCATTGAAGCAAGATTATTAGTCAGAAACCATAAAAACCTTACATTAAAATTATTCAGAAACTATAAAAACATTAAATTAAGATTATAACATCAATACAATTAATTCATTACTATAAAATTGGAACAAATAAATAAAATCAATGAAAAGAATTTACAAAAACATTGCAATACATAAAATGCAAAAATTAAATCATTATATCATTAAAATATATCATTTGGAACGAAACATCTTACATCATGAAAAATAATAATTTGTCAAAAAAATAAGTATATATATATTTATACATTTTTCACATCAGAATGGTGTGTATGAGGGTCCTCTCTTTGTGTGATATGATTATGTGTGTGAATGAGTGTGACAGGGTGTGTGACTGTTATAAGCAAGCAATCACTTTGGTATATATAGCAGCAATTCAGTCTCTTCGTAAGAGAGTTCGAGCAAGTATTCGGTCACCTTTTTCTTACATTGTGTTTTAGTAACAGAGTAGATGTTTATAGCTCTAGCTAGCTAATTACAAGGAGCTTCGGTGAATGACACAAACATCATATTAAAGTTCGTTAAAAGTGTGTTATTTTTCATGATGAACACTCAATATTCGGCCTATGGCAAAAAAAAACGTCATAAATATGTTGCGTGGTATGGGATAATATTTGGTTTCGGATTCAACCTCATCGACTCCCTTCAAAAACCTTACGAATTATATACAGAAATAAATCGCGAAGCTCTTGCTCGTGTGTTAATCGGTCAACGAACTAAAGGTTGTTGAACAGACAGGTTCATAGTTGACTACGGAATGGAGCACATTTTTGCCTAACCCTTTATCGTTTATAGTCGCGAAGGTTATAAGTATAATAGTTAGTAGTACTCGTAGAGTACCTAGTGAATATCTTTTGCATAATCTTTATGCAGCCAAAGCCGTTGTTTTGCTTAGAATTAAGCGGAAGAACTCATTTTACAAAAAGCAATTCATACCCTTTTTATTTAGCTATTTCCATGAGCTTTGGTGTTTGAAAAGCACCACAGTAGATAGTACACGACAGTAGATATGAGTATAGTAGAATCTCAATAGCTTCTTGGACCAGAGTCCATACATTTTTTCCCATCTCCTTTCATCAAGAATGAATCGCCAAAATGTATATACGCGCATAACTTCGTAACGACAGATCCAAATTGAATAATAATTTTATAGTAGTGTTCGTTATCATCAGAAAAAGGTTTATATGAAAGAATAATAACGTTACGACCCTTAGGAGATGATTAAAAAAAAATACGAAAAGGGTGAGTGAAACCGCGGGGCACAGCTAGTTATTTACAAAAAAAAATCTTTCTGATGAGTAGAGTTTCAGTTATTGAAGTAAATATTAAATCCACACGATCCCTAACAGAGATTCAATTGAAATATTTAACTTTAGATTTTCTGAACGAAGATTCTAGAACTTTAGAGATCATGTTAAAACTTTCTAATGCCGGTTTTCTGAGGTACTGTACGGTCGTTCCTCTGTCCGTTTACGCTATTTGTCATAACGCCATTGGTTGGTTAGTGATTAAAGGACAGATAAATTACCGACAAAGTACCTAAGAAACCGGGCATAAGTCAGTGACTAAAAAAGTTATGTTTAGTGGCAAAAATATTCATATTTCATTTGTAACTTTTTACTGTATCGTATCGATTTGGGGGACAAACTACCAAGCTTTACAAGTAGTGACTTGCAGAAGCTACAATGTTTCACATAGCACAAGGCATGCCAAATGTATTCGGTTGTGAATCAATGTTTTTGGTTACCTTAAACTCAGTTGACTACTATCAAATATCTACATTAATTAATACATACATACTTCGAAGATCTTACTCAAATAGTGCAAATCGCTAATAATAATTAAAATCGGTGGACAAATAGAGAAGTTACTACTATTGAAGTAATTAACTACCATTGACATGTGACGCTGCAATTAACATGGCCACCTACAGGGCTCAAGAACCCAAACTCAAAAAGAAGAAGACTCGATGTCACAAATTCACTATGGCGTAACATACGAGTGACATCATGCAACAGCTCACTGTCTCTGTTTATCATGAATTTTAAACCGCTAACAACTGATTTCAAATTTTTATTTTCGCAAAACATGTACTTAGTTTTTTAAGTCTCCGGCGTCTAACTTATCTCTACCAGTATTAATCAAAATCGGTTTAGAAATTTAGGCTTGACAGCGTTACAGACAAACTCCCTTTTGAATATATAATATTACTTATGAAATTCAGTCAAGTTTCCTTATTTTTGTTAGTGTTAGTTCTTAATGTCTGAAGGTTTAATTTACTTAAGATTAGGTATTCTTAAATTTACCTTTATTAAAACTTAAAAATCCAAATGATACATCAAGTATTAAGGAATCAAATCCTTAAACTATCGTTCGTTCTATTGTCAACTCATGCTAGTGACACTTCATATGCACCTGTTTCGCGGACATTGTCCTATTTACAGTCCACGTCCGCTAATACTAGCTACGTATATAATCTTACATAACTGGAAAAGCGGTGTAATTGTAAACAAAGGCAAAACATAAAAGCCTTGGTAGCAACCGACCATTTGTACGGTACACAATACAACGCCATCTATTATGAGCCTTCGTGAACAACATTGAGTTCTGAATTTGAGTACTAGTACCAAGTCGTGATGAATGGTGTAGCGCTTTTGAAACTGTAAACAGTAAATAATTCCAGCTTGTCAACATAGATGGCGCCGTATTTAAGTGCCAAACTCCGCATAAAAGGTCCGTTTTATATGTCCATCGTATGTGTGCCTCGAAGAAATGATTAAACATTGCTCTTCGAGTTCAAAATTATGGCATTGCTTATGGATTTATTTTATGTTGAGATACCGAAAGAGAGATTAAAAACCGGCTTAGTGCGAGTCGGACTCTCACACGAATGGATCCGCACCATAAACCGAAAAACACGTTTCTTGTATAGCGGCAATAGAAATACATAGTCTGTGAAAATTAAAACTATATATCTATTACGGTTCTTAAGATACAGCCCGCTGACAGACAATCGGAGTCAGACTGACGGACGGACGGATGGATGGACGGTCAGACGGCCGGACAGCGGAGGCGTACTAATAGGGTTCAGTTTGCTCTCTTTGGGTACGGAACCCTAAAAAGTAGGTACGTGATTTAAGTTATTCTCAACTTCACCGATTTTCGCTTACATTCGGCGTTTTCAGTTCATAGAAAAACAATTCTCATTATTCCTTGCCTGTTTCACTTACACACCACACTGTCTTTGTTTGACCAATGTATAAGGGTGCATGGGACGGAAAAAGATAAATATGCTACGAATGAATGACACTTGAATTAAAAAATTGGGTTACTGCTCAATGCGGTCGTTGCTATGGTGACGAAGCCCGCGTTCGCGAACCACAGCGCAGCTCATTTTTTAAATGTGCGCGTCTCGCGTAGCCCTAGCACCATCGTAGCACCCGTAGCATACAGCTACGAGTGTTACGACGACGTAGCAAACAGTCCGACGACGACGGTCAATATTCGTCGCTTTTTGGGCACATGCGCTAAGATGGCCCCGAAAACAATACCACACTGGGAAACTTTTTGTTATAAATAAAATAGTAGATACTTAGACTATCTTCTTTTCGAGACGATGGTTAACTCCTCTGGTCTTTAGGTCCAGTAGGTGGCTACGTTTTTGCGGCCTACACGGCCGTATTTTTTTACATTAACTTAGAAGTTTGGGTTTATCACAGCTTTAAGGGACTGTTGACCTAAGTATATGGTTTTAATTTCAATTCGATACCTCTACGCGTTCCCGAGATAAAGGATCTTTACAGACAGACAGACAGACCGACGGGTGGACGAACGGACGGACAATAAAGTGATCCTATAAGGGTTCCGTTTTTTTCCTTTTGAGGTACGATGACTGTACGATGACTTTTGATATACCCTAAAAACGATGAAAATCAGACTATGTTTAGAGAGCTATAAAGTCTAATGTCGAGTAAGTAAAATTAGTTTACTAAGTCATTTTATTTTAAGAAGCATGTTGCAATAAAAAAATGAAACTATGCAAAAAAGATTTTGTGACATAAAATGTATTATATGAAAATGTAATCAAAGAAAATAAAGGTTTAATTCGCCGTAACATTGCCTACAAACGTTGTTGTTGAGTCGGGCATTCATCTTATCGAAAAATCGATCGTAGAATGTCGGTGGTTGCTAGTAAAAGTCACTAGAATTCGACATTTTCTAAACACGCTCGCGAAGTCTGTGCGAAAAACAATAACGGCAGGCTACGTGGGCGACACGCGGCCAACGTCGTAATAACACTTAACGCCTGTTCTTACAAACACAGTCAACTCTCGTTAATTCAAAACTGCGATAATTCGAACATCTTTATAATTCAAAGTTATCACAAGTTCTCTAGAAAATCTCTTTATATTTCGAACCAAATCAATACATTTTTATGCTCTCGGTAATAAGAACAAAAAAATCAGCTACGTAATAAAACAACGCGTTAATTTTTAACTCATCGGCGTCAAACACTTAATAATTCAAAGTTGCAGAGAGAAAGAGACAGAAAGATTGCAGAATTTGCAGAGGTTAGTACATTTTGAGACAATTTCAAACTTGTTTGTGTATCTGGGACAGAAACGAATGAAAAAAGCAACGATGAAGATGAGGGTGATACATCAGAACCTTTGACAGAGGTGTCAGTTAAGGAAGCATGAGCCTCATTGGATACCTTACACAGCTTCTGTCAACAAAACGAAAGTGATGAAAGAGCCTTTCAGGCACTTTTTATTTTTAAGTTATTGAGCAGTCTGAGTAGCAGCAATGTGCTTTAAAGCAAACCAATATAACAGAGTTTTTTCGAAACATTAATTAATTCACATTATGAATATGTACACGTATGTACCTCTAAACTTTTGTCATTGTTAAAGAATAGCTGTTAATAAATAATAATTGATCAACACTCAATAATTCGAAGTTTTATTAATTTTCTCTAAAAAATTTCGAACCATTTGATATTTCAAACGCTCGATAATTCGTAATATTTTAAGAGTCCCTCGAGTTTCGAATTAACGAGAGTCGACTGTATTACCAAGTTACAAAAAGTGTTATTGACACGGAATCTGGCGTGCTAGTTGTAGTGCGCAGGCAGCGCACATGAACTGCCAGTAAAAATGAAAAGATCAGCAATGGCCTGCTGCATTGAAATATTTGTGGGCGGACATGGCGGTGAGAGTGTTAATTTAATCCCAAGTACAGGTGCCCCAAGTACTCATCATTTGGGGCACTCCAAAATGTGGCTCACGTTTTGAACAAGACGCTTCTGTAGTATACGACATAAAACAAATATCAAGAACAATAATAATTAAAGAGGTTACTTTATAAAATGTGAATAGGAGCTCTCATTCACATTTTATTGTAAAGTAACCCTAAACCACCACTTTTATAATTATATAAACAAATAACTTAATCCATATTTGGAATCTTTCGCATTACATTTTGTGCAGAACATATTATTCATTTACGCGTCCTCGCTTCGCTACAAAGAGGCTACAAGCGGGAGTAATCACCCAACCGTGTTTAGCCGCTGCGTGGAAAATAGGTCAGCAACCGCAGTGAAGCTCGCAGTCTCGTGGAAAACCTTGCCACGTGGACTACTCTGCAATGCGCTTGCGTGAAAATGTGAAAACACCTTAATTGCCATGCTCACACCATCCTTAGTACTAGCTCGTAAGATTTAGCAAATCACTCATGCGTCTTCTTATTTATTGCTTGAGGACGATTTAGGAATGCAGGATACCAGGAGACCATCAGGCATCTTTAAGTTTCGTTACTGAAAATACATAGCAAGTAATCCTATATTTTCCCGCGTTAGTCTTGTTAATGAGCATTTTTGTTTATTAAAATTTCTGCGTAGACGAAGACTTCGTCCAAGTATCAACCAATTAAAAGTGAAAAATAGAAATCGTTTTACAAAAAATATAATTTCGGACGTCGGTGTTTTTGGTTTTGTTTCTTTGTTTTTTAACACCGACTTCCGAAATTAAGGTTATTTTATACTTTGTAGTGTTTTGTTTGGAAGTCGGTTATATTTTTTGAAAAAAGTTTTTTTTATGAAGTCGTTTTATTCTACTGACATTAATTCAATGATATTATTTTTAACCATACGAAAAAATGCTTTTCTTTTCATAGTCTTGGAATGTTCCACAGCTGGGCAAAGGCCTCCCCCCACATCTTTCCAGAGTCTCGAACCAGTCTCCGTGGTGCGCCCAGACGCTATCGCTATTTGGTCCGCCCCTGGCACCCATTGCATGGATGACGTGCACTATGACGTGACCTGCCCAACCCCATTTGAGCCTGGCAAAAGAAATGCGAGAGTACGGAACACCATACTGCGCTCCAAAACAGGAAAATGTCAAAATATCGTGTTTGAGGAACTCAAGGTTTTGAAAAAGGTATATAGGCACAATACTTGGTGTTAGTTTGAGTTCCATACTTATAGGTGCTGACGTTGTAACAGACATATTTTGATAACGATTTGGTTATTTTTGACAAATTATCTATAGCTTTGTATACTACCACGATACGATTCGATTAACATATAGAGTAGTCATAAATATTTAAATCTCAGAGCTATTACATTTCGGTTGAATATTAGATTTCCATCTTTTGAAGTAAAGTTACCGATTCATGTTCCTGTTCAGTAGTTCGCGCTAGCGATGCTGTTTTATCAATAAAATATATTTTCGTGATACAAAAACGTAACGTAGCTTTTGACGGAGTGTCTAGAGGCGGACTAACGCGGAATTATAGAACAGTGTACCTACGACTCGTTGTTGTAAATAAAAGTGAGGGTAGATGGCAGTAACTCCAAATTTTTGGTTTCGGCGCATGGAGTATACGCAGAAAAACAGCGGATTGTACTAGTTGTTGGATAAGTGAGCAGTGGATTGGTAGATGGCGTTATCTTGACAGCTGAATGTGTGCGTTCACAGCACACTAGTGCAATGATAGGTGTGGGTGTAATATTTCTGTACCTATGTCTGTACAGCACCCGCACACTTTTAACAAGTGTGTGTGTGTAGTGTTTTTGGCTAGGGGTAGTAGAAGCACGAGATTCGACGGAAAGATTACTACATTCATAGAGCTGTAATCAATTTTTTTTTTATATACTTACAATATTAAAAGGGGTAATATGTTTGGGCCAGGTTGCCTGTCAAAAGTTGCCGCTAGTATTTTTAATTAAATTAATATTAACTGACTTTTTGGTAACAATTTGATTCACTAGTTATTTAAAAAAATTATAGACCCTTTCACATAAATATACGTCGTACATTTGACTACTGAAGGTGGTCAAATTCACATGTCCGCTTCTATTGTGATGTTTTTTTCTATAATAGTATTAGCTGACCCAGCTGTGGCTGGGTCCTGTGGCTGTGCTGGTCTTGTGGTATAATATATTCAATTAATGAATTTGTTATAACAAATTTTGAGGTCAATAATTAAGATAAAACTATCCTATCTTTTAAGTTGGATCAAATAACACATAGTTACGAAGTTTTATCAAAATCGGTTCAGTATTTTCAGAGTTTATCTCGAACAAACATCGTGACACGAGTTTTATATATATATACTAGCTTTTGCCCGCGACTTCGTACGCGCATATCCCGTTTTTCCCCGTATCTCGTTTTTCCCGTATCCCGTTTTTCCCCGTATCCCTTTTTTCCCGTATACCGTTTTTTCCCGTTCCATAAAACTATCCTATCTTTTAAGTTGGATCAAATAACAGATAGTTACAAAATTTGATCAAAATCGGTTCAGTAGTTTAGGAGTCCATCGCGGACAAACAACGTGAAACGTGATTTATATATATTAAGATATATATATAGATAGATAGATGTAGTTGACTCCATTTACGTGCCAGATTTTTTTATTTATCAAATATTTTTAAACAAACTTTAAGACAGGGTTGATGTACAAGTTTCGCAAAAATGTACATATCTACTTTTCTGCCATCGATATGTTGTGTTAAATAAAATAACGTTGTGTTTTACGATCTCCAAAACAATACAATAGGTTAGAATGAAGGAACACTTGCTATCTAAGTATGTGTATTGGCTTTAAAAATGTCACAGCTTTGTGTAACGAGTGATGTAGTACGCTAACTCTCTTCCACTCTAAACTATCTTTAACAGCTGGCAACCCTTATTTGCTGCGGCCAATTTTACATAGGCAGACGTAGTTTATCATGTACAGAAAAATAATTGCTTTTATTTGATATTTAAATGATGAATATACGTCACGAACGTTTAATGAAATCTAGACACGCGGCAGCGTGTCCAGCCAAAGTTCAACGAAAAAAGGAACTGGTGACGCAGCAATCATTTCGAACTACTTTTGACCCCTTCACAACTCGAAACCTATTTGACCTACATACATGATAATTGGCACATTTATTTAACCTATACGGCCCCGCCGCTGAGACCATTTGTCCCAGGGACGCAACTGATTAAAACTTTATTTCTCAAGCATTTCTTTTTTCAATCAGTGTCCACAGTTGAAAAATATTATCTACCATAGGGTGCAATTATTCAGAAACGAATAAAAACCGCAAGACGCATAGAAATAAAGTTTTAATCAGTTGCGACCCTGGGACCAATGGTCCCGGTGGGGCCGTACAGGTAGCCCCGTAGCATGTCTAGAATTCAAAATTTCATATATGTAACTGAAACTCAGTGAGCAAATCAGATTTTTAGAAGAGTAAGTTGTGTCTATCGTTTAATACAAAAACTGTAACTTGCGTAAGTATTACATAAAGATGAAAGTAAAGGCATATAGAAGAGAATACGTATGTAAAAAAACTATCCAATTCGAATCTTGAACCTTAATTTATATTATTTTAGGATTATCTACAGGCTTCTACGGCGTCCATTTAGATCTCAATTCTTTTTTCACTGAAGTCGACAATGATGGATATTATTAACATTGAACTCAGCTCCCATTTTCACATTTATGTTTTTGATGGGATAAAATTTTAGGTGCCTGCTTGCACCTGGCTGCAAGGAAGTTGCGTTAGGTGCGCTACGGCAACCATCGCTTTTCAAGTTCTCTACGTATATTTCTGTGAAGTGGAGTATAATTTATTTGTATAATTAGTGAATCAAATTCTTTTAAAAGTCAATTAATATTAATTTAATTAAAATACCAGCGGGTACATTTTTATAAACACCAGGTTTGGACCAGTGCGATGCTTTGGCATATTGCGCCTTTTAAACTTGTATATGTAACAAGTCTCAAATTAAAAAAATCAAAAAACACGACGGCATAAAAGTCAACCGGGACACTTTTATGAATGAAAACTGTTTCCTAATTGAATGCAAACATATAGCTTATATATTTTTATAATCTTCATTTAATTTCCTTCATCCTGATACCCTACTCGACAGGTTTGGTTAAAAAAATTATTAACGACACAATTTAGCGCCCATAATCCGCCATATTGCTTTTTTTTAAAACACCTGTATAAGGACGGATTTTTGAAATCAATCTAACGACACCTTTATAGTCGAAATTCATTCAGCCGTTTGGAATGTACGAGGTAATAAAGAAATTAACAAACATGATACGCGCGAAATACATAACCCTTCCTTGGCAGTCGGGTAAAAATAATTTTAATTTAATACTCTATGAACGTATTCTTGTAGCCAGATCATAGACTATAGAATGCTACGATCCTTTTATTAAATGTACAGTTGTGAATAGTGAGAACGAGACGATGTGTCTGCTCAACTATCCCACAGAATCAGCGGGGAACTGATGTTTGGTAGCTCTTACAATAGTGTTGTACATGCATCTCCTATACAACTCTGATAACCTAGTACAGCAGAGCCAATTGAGAAAGCCATACATTCTTCGGGATTCTTGGGCAGTAAAAATAATACCTATTGCAACACATGTTAAAATAATTCTGGTTTTATTGGAAAACCCAAATGTTTTGATATGAACTTACTTTTCCCAATTTCCAATTTTATGTTTCGCCTTTTACTGATTTTTTTTTTTCAAAGTTTGTTCAGAAATACCATGCAATACGAGAGCTACATAAGTACGTTCTGGCCAATGTATCTCCCGAAAACTAATCTCCTTTGGGTGTTTGATTACTAGTTACTAATAAAATTATAAACACGAGATTGTCAGATCTTGCGACTGAGATAGGTACTCGATATCTCCTCTAGTTCCTTTTTCGCTGTCTTCTTGATAGCTCTTTGATGAAACTTTAAAGCAGAACCATATAAGTACCAGGAAAACATGAGTACTAAGATCCATCAAAAAAATTACGGTTATCAATTCTTAGTTTCACTTTCATGACTGTCGAGAGAACTTGAGATGACATCGTTCATTATTCTTCTTCTAATCATTATTATTCCTCTAGCTGAGAAAGCGACAAAAATCTCTCGCAACGCAACTCCCACAAAATATGTTTAGAAAAGTTTGTCAATGTCAGGGGTTAACGACCTGACCCTCATTTTATATTTTCCGAGACTGTCAGGGGTACGTCACGATTACAAGTCACTACCCCACCCCACCCTCTTAAATTCGTTACATATAAGATAGCTATTCCTCGCAGCTATTCTTCATGGTGTGGTGTAACCGGATCAATATTATTTCGGTCAGTTTTACTTTAGCACACACAATTTAGTAAGTCCCAAAGATCTCACAAGGACGCAAAATAAACTAGGTAAAGCAAAGCAACCATGAGTCAAGCTAGCTACAGTGACTCCCCTTACGCAAGACTGAATAAGCAATATTTAGCAAACCAGTGCGAGAACGGGAAAGAGGTATATACGAGTCGTCGCAAAGCGTGTCGTAGAATTCTGCAGCATTCAGTTATAGCACAGTTGCTGTAGTGTTCGCACGTCAATCTATGTTGAGTTTCAAATAAGTTCATAAAATTGTTCTTAACTTTGAATAAAATTGTATTAGACACTAGTGGAAGAAAATACGGATTAGGTTGTAATACATTAGGAAGTGAAGTTGTATTTTGTGTAATTTATCAGAATGTGACATCGAGAGGCAATATGTTCGCGAGACGCATAGTCATTCTCTGTTTAAATATTTAACAGTATGATGTTTGTTCAATCCCCAAAAACAACGTGAAGGTAAAACTAGTTTACTAACAAAGCGAATTGTAAATAAAACAATCTCACATAGCACATTTGTAACATATATCTTTATAATCATGTACACACCCTCACGATTTTATTTACCTTTGTAAATTTGTAAATACTGTGTCGTAACGTTTTTGTGTCTTATGGTCTTACTTTAATGCCACGCTCAGGCTGCCGGGTATCAGGTATCAGGTGGTATATAGAGGTAGGATGGTGGTTGTGTAGTACTAGACAGTAAAAAAAGCACTCCTAATCGGGCGACTCTTTTCCGGCAGTGAGGGGCTACAGCAAAATTTCGGAAACGTTAAATATGCAAAAAGCCGTGCAGCGCCTATAGACTAACAGTATGAAAACTTTGACATTAACTAGTGGAACTGATTCGGTTTACCATTTATACCACAGAGCACTGAGTCGCCGCTCCACCCAGAACTGACTAGATCATTACTAATAATATACGTCTCAGCGCACTGTGCGCAAAAGCAAGTTTTGGCTGTCAAAAACTAAGGCGCGATCTCCACGGGCGAGAGAATCGCGGCGATGTTTTCGCTGTGCCATCAAAATAAATGCGACAGACTCGCCTGCGAAGATGGCAGCACAGTCAGAACTGTCACGGGCCGGGTGATAGACTGATACATTCTTGGTGTACATGGAAAGTTCTCAAGTCGTCTGGTTGCAGTGGCGGCTCGTTGCTCTGAGACCTATACAATTACTACCTGCAGCCTGATCGAGTAAAAACAGTTACATTACATATGTACTAATTACTGTAAAATAATAAGCTTTAAGCGAATTGTATAAACGATTTAATGTATTGATTAATTTATTGTAAAGCTTGTGTTTTCATAAAAAGCGATGTCGACACATTAGCTCATTAATATTTTATTAGTTGATTATCTCATCCACGTAATTTACCCTATCGTCCGTTTTAATTATAAAGCTCGATAAAGTCTGGTTTGTGCAATATGGTACCGCCAAGAAAGTTGCCTGACTGTAGTTTACATATTTTGAACGTAAAGAGCTTTAAAATTGACGACACGGTTGGCGCAGTGGTTGAGCAATTGGCTGCTGCGCTGCGTGACGCGGGTTCGATTCCCGCACGGAACAAATATTTGTAAGGCCTACAGATTGTTCCGGATCTTGATGGCTATTTGTTTATATGACATTGTATCTTTGTAAACGCACCCACGGTACAGGAGAAATTCCTAGTGATGAAATTTTCTTCCTTTTTCTTTTTAAAAACGTGGCCCCTTGTTGTGTGCCCCATTTTGATGATTATCTATCATTAAAAATAATAAAAGTCCTAGTGCTTTCAAACTTCACACAGTCAAATGTCGTGGATAAGACGATTTGACCACACCTTATAAATATGATATATTGGCATAAAAAAATATCTAAAATAAATATTGACCATCTTCCTCCTGACCTACGCAAAAAGTTAAGACCAGTCTTCTAAGAACGTTAACCTGGATGGAAGAGTCAGGTCACCCATCCTCTACTTTTCAAAAATCCACCCTGTTTGTCAGTTTTATCGCACCTTGACGAAATTGCGATGGGGTGTCTATGCCAATTCGGTTCAATGAACTTATGCGACTCATGCTACGCGTTCGAAATCACGCTCGTTTTGCTTCATCCATAGGAATGGATGATCTGCGGTAGACAAATTAGGGCGTAACGCGTTGTGACTATGAATATATTCGACATATTGTAATGGTGCCAACATTTTCATAGCAGTCGTAATCTAGCGATGCGACGCTGCCATTGTAACTTACGTGTGGTGGAGGCATTACTTTCTCAAACCATGCTTAATTTAGATTTCTATTCCAATTTACGCTGTTAAATGTGTCATGATTACACAATAAGTATATTTATTTCAAGCATGTACCCTCACGCTGTTTGAAAACTAATTGACATGAGATAAAAATGGTATAGTTGATGCATTTCACAGATGTGCCAATTGAAATCGTTGTACTTAATCTAAACTTTATGTCAATATACCTAAAAGTCATAATATTACGTGCACTTTTGATTTGCAACGACTATAGCAGAAAACAATGTTTTCCAAACAGATCGTACGTCAGTGTTAGTGCTACAGACGTCAGCACATCAAACTACAACAATCTGTCAAATTTCTTTAAAAGATTTTCAAATTTATCGCTGAAACGATTAGGTTTAAGGTTGATTGGGAAAATTTGACAGTTTCGGGTAGCTTGAAGTACTGGCGTCTGTACAACACCTGGTTATGCTATCCTCGTATTTTACCATAAGTACTACCATCACGGACGTGCGGTCTACTGTACCAACTTACTTAGTTTTTCGCAATATAGTGATCGTGTACAAACGATGAAAACATCTGTTGGTTATCAACAGCTGTTTTGTTATTGCCTGTTTGTTATTGTTATTTAACAAAATAACTGCATTTGCTAACTACTGTAATTATTATTAATAAATACCTAAAATGCGTTGCTTGTGTTTTTCTTATTTGTTTATAATATCCTATCCCCAGTAAGCTGCGATTACTCAATAATATACATTATTTCAGTGACGTAAAAAGCTATTGGCGAATAATATAGTGGTAAAACAAACAAATTGTTTGGTGGCTGCGTCGATATTAGTAGTAAGACTGCACTCTTTGCACCTGATTATTATGTGCATTATTTAAAATCATCTGGAAATTCTCTGCTCCGCGCTCTCTGAGATCTTCACAATCGCTAAAGTTTCATTTCATACCATCCACTAATACCAGTTCCAAACCACAGATCATGACTTGGGTACTCTTACATTTCCCATGATTCTACAATCGAAGATAGTATTAAACTTATATAAAAGCATTGGCTCAGATGGCGTCATACTGCGCCATTTGCGTCATAGCTCGCCATATGTCTGAGGTTTTTGAATCGACTGGATAAAATTAATTTTCTCCGTCGAGTGTGTTATGTAGTAGATAGATACCTACTTATTTTAATATGGCGAGAACAATCTTCACTTTTGCCCGGCGATAGTAATCATGAATTTAGTCTATAGCTATATACAAGGTACACATATTTTTGCTTTTCTCTTTTTTTGACAATTACTATCTGGATATCATTACTATGTACTATCTTCTGCCCGCGGCTTTGCTCGCGTGAAACTTGTTTCATTGTTCCATGAACGTTTTACTAGGGTAATTTATACATTCACCAAGGTCTACATACTCTTGTGCCAAGTTACAAACAAATCTGTACAGTAGTGATTGTGTAATAAACATCCAAAATCAAAAACAGCCATAACACATAGAAGTCCGGTCAAAATAGACATTCACCCTTGCATAAATTCCCAAGAAGCTGAAAATTTACATGAACGTTAAGGATACCATTATAATAAAATTGTGAAAAGTCCCCATCGATCCCATGTGTACAAAAAATGTTATTCAAGGTCAAACTTCGCAAAAATGTTTTTTTTTTCGATTTTTTTAGCGAAACGGTTAGTTTTATGATAAAAATAGCTTAGAGAAAAATTGTATATCATGTAATTATCTACAAAGTTGTCATTACACTTTTTCCCTTAGATTCATTATTTCGGAGAAAAAGATATTCTAAAATTTACTTAAGTTGTATTCGACATAATATGCACACGTTTCCGCGCCACCTGTGAGGTAGTGTATCTGACGCGTTATGTTTAATATGGTTTCACTAGTAGGCCTACTCCACGGTCTATCTAGGTGTACGGCAGTGCGCCAGGCCAAGTTCCGACGTAACACACGCAATGTGTATATTTACACGAAATATTCCGAGCTGTTTTTACCTCCCTCATAACTTTGCTTGTAATAATCACGACTTGATGAAATTTAAACCGTGAGAAACCTGAGTGAAAAACTGCATTCGTTTCATTTGTGGCCTTCGTAAATATGATCACATGTCTTCCTTGCATTCTCAGCTTAACACGAGATTCTTTAGATACCTCAATATGTTAATTATTTGAAATATGTAGGTAATATTTTAAAGTATTGAGCAGTACTCACAGTCTTAACCTTCGAGCGTCCAAAAACTTACTCCTGCGTGTTCCTACTAACCGCACCGGGTTTATGTCTTCTAATTCCTAAGATATTTCAGCTCTTTCAGTTCAACTCTGGAATGTGCATCCCCTTGACATCAAGTAACATAAAACCCGTAAACTCTGCTTAAAAGCCTCTCATACTTAGTGTGGTCTTCGTTTTAAATATTTAGAGAGAGTTCTCTTAATTGGAATGTTTATTGTATAACTTAATATTTACTAGTTTATTAATATTATGCTAGAATATAAACAGGGTCACTGGTAATTGACTGTGTCCCTTAAATGGGTTATAAGAAAATCTGCAATAATCAAGGTGTGCATCGAAAAATTTGTACTACTAAGTACCATTAGATAATAACAATAATAGCTTATGTTTGAAATATTAAGTGATAAATTAATCCCGATTGATACTATGATTTTTTTTTGGGTACGTCTCCAAAAAATGGCTAACTTTGTAAGATTATAAAATAACTTGAGAGATTGTAAACTTTCGATAAATTGTCAACTGAATACTGGGAATGCTTTTTAGGCATCATAATTTTATAGTTTATAATTTCTCGAATTCATTCCGAGAAATTGTGTGTTTGGGTGTCTATTTGAAAAGTATAATTTCACAATCCGGAGTGAAGCAGATTTCTCGCAATTTGCTGGTTTTGGTCGTGAAGCAGAACATTTTCAAAAAGAAAACTGGCCAAGTGCGAGTCGGACTCGCGTGCAAAGGGTTCCGAACGAATTTTTTTTTTAACATGTTTTCCTGTAATCTTTAGTTAGAAATCTAGTATCTTAATTTTTTTCAAAATTTTAGGCTCAATAGTTTCGGAGATAAGCTGGGGACCGGTCATTTTTCGTCTAATTTCTTGAATAACTTCAAAGCCATTTATTTTAAGATTATGAAAAAATATAATTAAAATCCTCACAGTAAGCCCTTTCATTTGATATGTCACATGATATTGTTCATAAAACTTTTTTTTTAAATTTTCTAGTTTGACCCCCATAAGTGACCCCTATACTAAAAAAATAATAATTTACGTAACGCGTCCATGTTTGGGTCATTGAAGTCCATATGTGTACCAAATTTCAACAGAATCGGTCCAGTGGATCCGGAGAAAACTGGCTGTGACAGACGGGCAGACAGACAGACAGACAGACACCGGAGTGATCCTATAGGGGTTCCGTTTTTTTTCGGAACCCTAAAAATCTTCAAAACTGCGATAACTCGAAAAAGTATTCTGGGCATAAAAAGTAGCTGACAGAATAAGAAACGCCATATTGCGCTCTAAAAACGGGCATCGCTGAAAAATAGGTTGTCAAGCTTAAATGGGATTGGGCGGGTCACGTCAGCCGCATGCAACCGCTGGGTAAAAGTAAATAATAGTCTCCACAAAATGGGCTTGAGGGACCTGAGTATGGACGACGGCCTAGGAAGCGGTGGCGAGACGACCCAAAGGCCTACTGCCCGGGCTGGTTCAAGCTGGCTCGGGACAAAAATATCTGGAAGGACTCGCGGGGGGGGGGGGGGGGGCTTTTGGTCAGCAGTGGGACGGTATAGGCCTAGTAAAAAAAACCTCGAAAACAAACCGATATGGACCCCAAGTTATCGGGTCAAAATCATTGCAAATCAGTTATGGTATGACCTATTGCAAGAAACGCACTCAATTACCAGCCACCCGGTATATATATTTTATTAGTACCTCATAAATCCGAAACTAAATACTGTTTTAAATTTTATTTCTTTTCTTTGCACTACCTACAACAGTGTATGTAGCCTTCTTAACCCAACATTCATTGGTACATAATGCCTTGTTGCATTAAGTACGCCTACAAACTACAACTGTACTAATGAAAACCCATAGAACAAAATTAGGGACGTTGTCGTCTATATACTATAATATGTATACTACTATTATAAAGCTGAAGCGAGTTTGTCTATTTGTTTGGTTGAACGCGTTTATCTCAGGAACTTATTCTTTAAGTGTTGGATAACCCATTTACCGAGAAAGGCTATACAACATCACTCTTTGGTCAATAAGAGCGGAGTATTTATGAAAAATGTGTTGCATACGAAGTAGCGCGGGTTAGCTAGTAATGTAATATCTATACTAATATATAAAGCTGAAGAGTTTGTTTGTTTGTTTGCTTGAACGCGCTAATCTCAGGAACTACTGGTCCGATTTGAAAAATTCTTTCAGTGTTGGATAGCCCATTTATCGAGGAAGGCTATAGGCTATATATCATCACGCTTAGACCAATAGGAGCAGAGCAGTAATAAAAATTGTGACGCAGACGAAGTTGCGCGGGTCAGCTAGTAGGTATAATAAAGCAAAAGAGTTTATTTGTTTGAACGCGCTGATCTCTGGAACTACCAGTCGGATTTGGAATTTTTTTTGCGTATGATAGCCATATTCGTAAGGATGGCTATAGGCTATTCGAGAACGGAAAAAACGGGATATGCACGTACGAAGTCGCGGGCAAAAGCTATACTTGATAAAGGGTTTATAGGTTCTCTGGTAAGCTTATTATTTGGACAATAATTTGGCTCTTGAAACTTCTTCGTCGTTCTTTCATCAGAATCAAGTATTCAAGTCACAAACAAGTATTCAAGTATGTATCTAGCTCACACATTTATTTAGATTTCAGAAGATTTTGCACAAAATCCTACCACCTAAATAGTTATGTAAAAACACTCAGATATGCAATTAACCTTCAAAAATTCAATGTGGGTACTTTTTTAATTAATGCGAGTGAGTCACAAAATATGTATTTTATGTGACCACATCATGCAGTGAATAGACGAACGACCCCTTAAAAGATACGATAGTGCGACCCCTAAAAGGTCGCTGACCGGACAAGACACACGCATGGCCTGACGGTTAAATAGAACCGGTATATAATTAAAAACCCCTGCCCCTGCCCACACTCGACGGTGCGAAAAACTGGCCGCAAAATGGGTCACATATCTTGTAGCTGTTGTGCAAAATAAGCACACTAGATTGTGTTATAATACAACAGATTTTAACTGACTTCAAAACGGAGGAGGTTCTCAATTCTTCGGAACCTTTTTTTGGACCTGGACCGAAGGATTCATTTGTTCTTGACCTATCCGAAAAGTATCAATTGGCTTTCCAGAGGGGAGTAGATTTTTCATCATTTGCAGTTCTTCATTGTGAGACCGAA
This sequence comes from Lacanobia wlatinum, assembly GCA_947578705.1. NCBI lineage: Eukaryota > Metazoa > Arthropoda > Insecta > Lepidoptera > Noctuidae > Lacanobia > Lacanobia wlatinum. Next base: position 35,251,843 of record OX388022.1, read on the forward strand.
AATGTGTATCTTAAAACTTTCACTCACTCGAAAATAATCCAATATAGACATGGTTTTTGGGGTCTCAATTACCAGTCAGCTTTTATAAACAACATACTGGTGCATATTATGAAGAACACAAGTTTTTGAATCGCCGTAACTCAGAAATAGTGATTCTTGAGAAAAAAGTGTAGCGCATTTTATAGAAGACCTACAACTTTGGTTTCAGCTAGTTTTATGATAAAACTTACCTACAGTTTGACTGAAAAATGCAAAAAAACCATTTTTGCGGAATTTGACTTTGAATACCTTTTTGCAGAAGAGGGATCGATGGGGACTTTTCACATTCCATTAATAATGGTGTTCCCAACATCTGTGCCAATTTTTAGCTCTATGCGAATTATTGTTAACTTACTTAAATGAGCTGACTTGACCGGACTAAAACCTAACGTGGCTCGTTTCGGTGACATATTTCCCATTTAGTATTATTTATAATAAAACTTTTAGACTAGCTCCAATAACTGATATCAGAGACTATACAAATTTGAACGTATTCATACGAAGAGTAAGCCAGCTAAATGTTAGTGGCTCCATCTATATTGCAGCATCCAGCAGCCAGTTGTTTGCCTCTAAAACCAAAAGGGTTGATGCAGTCTACCTGTCTGATGACGTAGTGCAACAGCCAGCCTTATAGATGTCGCTGCAGTGTGGTTTTTCACACACGGCAAACGGGCCATAGCAAGCAGACAGTACTTTACTACAAAATTTAAGTAGTTAAATAAATGTAAACAATCTTGATGTAATTTTTACACTAACACATATTAAACAAATAAATTACTGCTTAAACTAATGGTTCACTTGATTTAGTAATATTTATTCTTGTATTTTTAAACCGAGTTTTCGAATATAAAATATTGAAAAGACATATCAAGATTGTTTGCCTTTAATTAAATACCTAAACATTTCTAGTTTTGGGTATTATAATGAAGCAGGCAGTGTAGTTTAACAATGGACCTTCTGGCTCCGTATGATATCCTAGTGCCAGAAAATGTGAACACGTCGCGAACCCCGCGGTGGCCTGGTTTTACAAACCAGTTGATTGATCTGTTGGGCAAAGAATCTGACGCCATTGTGAAAAGCATGGAATAGCATATTTTTTCTTCTTTTAAATTTATAAAATCGAATTATTTATTATTTCTTATCTCACAATCAATGTTTATAATTATTTTTTATAAAGATTGATTGAATGGGAACGCCTTCGTGTTGTTTATAGCAATGGATGCGACACTATGGTTATTATGTCCTAGAACTTCGCCTGCGACTTTGTTCACGTGGGTTAAGTAGGTACTCCACGAACTTCATCTCTCCTCTACCCTCTTGTAGGGTTATGTGTAAATTACTTATAGACTTAACGTATAGACTAACATAATATATATATAGTTTGCTCAAATCGCAACATTTTTCTTACTTTTAGTATTTTTTTTCCAGTCATAACTTTTAAACGAAAGGTCCGATTTGAATAATTTAAAGTGTAATTTACACGTACGTAATCATCCTTAATTATCACACTATTTAAATAGATACGAATTAATATCATGACACCAAAATCACCAGTATTCCATTCCGCCCGTTTTTGATTAAATTATTTAAACAAGAAGCGGTAATTGGGCCTAACCATAATAGTTAGACATATGTACCCAGATTTTTTATAGGTAACTAGCACTTTTCCCGCGACTTCGTTCGCACGAATTAAGTTGATACTCCACGACCTTCATTATCTCTTTTCCTTATTTATAGACTAAACGTAGGGCAGTCAGCTCAAACCGCAACATTTTTCTTACTTAGAGTATTTTATACCCGTCGTAACTTTTAAACGAAAGGTCCGATTTGAATAATTTAAAGTGTGATTTCCATATACATAACCAACCTTTATTATTAAACAATTTAAATAGATAAGGATTAATATCATGATACTAATATCACTACTATTCCATTTCACCTGGGTTTTGATTGAATAATTTGAACAAAAATCTGTCATTGTGACTTAACCATAATTGATAGATATATATACCCTCTAGGACTTTTTTGTAGATATTGAAATCCTCTATAAAACTGAAGTATTGTCAATAGTTTCCGTAGCGTACGCGATATAAGGATCTCATATGGTATGTTTTTTGCACACCTTAGGTTACATTATCGAAGTTTTCATACGGATTCCTAACTTTTTGACTCAGTTACTCAGTGATAATGTAGCTTTTTAACGGAAAAAGAGTTTTTGAAATTGGTCCAGTAGTTTTTAAGTTTATTTGTTACACACAAAAATACAAATCCTTCCTCTTTATAATATTACTGTAGATAATGAGTATTAATAATAATAATAATATATCATTTAATTCAGGTAACAAAGACCGATAAAATATATACCTTAGAGACTATCATACATATTTATAAAAACCTTAAAAATATAAATTAACTATTGTACACGAAGTGACGGCGTCGTGTTCCGCTGCGTGGTGTCGCGTAGCCTTCCGCGAAATCGCCGATACACGCCACCCTTCGGCCAAAACTCTTCCTTGAGGAAGGTTTCAATATGATGAGTCGGTACTCGCACCACGAACGACTTGAAATTCGTGTTGTAGCGCGACTCCAACTTCTCGACCCTCAAGATCCAGTTGGTCTTTGCTCGAACATACTCCACGATCTCCTCCACTTTCGTGGTGTGATGTAGCCGGGACACATAGAGCTGCGTCGAAGGTATTGCTGGACGCAGCATATTGGGTCCTACCAGCGCGGTCCCGCACTGGTTCCGTCTAGGAGGCTTCTTCCTCTTCTTCCTCTCCACCTTCACAAAGCCATCCTTGTCACACTTGCCTGTAACTGGCTCTAGCTGTTTCGAACCCCTGTCGGCAGGTTCACAGCAACTCTTCTTATCCCCCTTCCTGGTCTGCGACACAGGTTATGTAGTAGGCACATAACTTTTATGCATCATCAATAGAATTTTCTTAAAAGTCTTTGATTGACTTTAAAAATAAAACAGAATAAAACTCTCACCAATGCACTCATAAGGTACATGACCACTAAATAAACGGGAAATATCATAATTAAAAATTCTCTATATTCTCTCATTCCTAAAATAAGCATAGAAAATGTGGATGTGGCGAATACCAATAACAGCCAAGTCAATGGTGTTGATTTTGGAACTTAAGAAATCGCATTCTCTTGTAGAATTATTCTTGAGGTGTTTTATTGGAATAATCTTTGTGTACCGTAGTAATTGGAAACATAAATATTCAACTCTATGTATGTAGAAAATGTTTGCGCGGTATACCAATGCGAATATTTACGATGAAAACTGATCCTCGAAATTTCTCTTTGTCTTCAGGTAAGTGGCCGCTAAAACAGTAATGTTAATCTTTCAAGACATTTTATGTACCTAAAGAGTTCTCTGAATGACATCATGAGAATGAACAGCCACATCTATCCAGTCGTGCTAGTGGACTGTCGAAAAGCATGCAGGTAAGCTTCTTGAGGACGCAGAGCACTGAAAAATGCCGATCTTTTCGTCGCGAATTGTTCAAAATGTTGAGTGATAAATATACCTATATTTTTTAACTATTCAATAGGAATAGGAATTATTCAATAAGAATTTAATAAACTGAAGCATTTTGTAAAAAAGTCAGCATTTTGATGTAATTTTGGTTAACAGTTTTATCCAAACTTGCCTGGTGCCTTATCGGAAAGAACTAAAAATATTATTGACGTTCTATTTTATTCCGTGATTACCTTCAAAGAGTCGGAACGATAATATAAGCAGTTCATTTTACATAAAATATATCCCATATTAACGTATTTGCGTATAAAATCCAACAATATAACTAAAATATTTTTGTGTACACATCATACGTGTTTACTTTGAATACCCTCTTCCTAATATGAATGTAAGTATTTATTACTGACTTAACATTGAAATATTACCAGTTATTTGACATATTACTGTTTTGCTTGTTTTGCTTGCATTGCAGTTCCAAGTTGCGTGTTTGCGTTCCTTGTTTACTGTGCGATTATTTTGTGTTATTGATATTTTCTTTTAACGACCATTGCTATTCTACACGGACTGACTTTATCTAGACACGATTACTATTTCTATTTTTATAGGATTCTACTTTTTCCTTCGATTTGGATATTATGATGAGGTGCACAATTGTGACATCGCTGTACTGCAGGTTCGCAGACATATCGTGTCAAGGCTGGCGTTACCCCTGCAAGTGAGACTTGCTCGATGGTTAGCGAAACAGGTACGCCTTTATACTACGGCACTCGCGTACCTAAACCATGCAGTGAAGGGAGTGCATTGAGCAGTTCTATTTTAATTTGAAAAATACAATCGTATTTGTTACTGTCCCAGCTCCCATTATATGGATGCGCTTGTCACGATTGTTATAGTTTATTAAATACCGAAGTTGCCGTGGATGTTGTATCTCAGTTGGAGTCAGAAATACAAGACGCCGTTTCTATATCTACTGTTGGTGGTGATGATAATAATTTTCAGGTGAATTATTTATTTATTATAAAGTCTTTGAAAGAAGATGGTAAAATTAATAGGACAGATCCGTCAAAACTGGAAAGACGAACAATAGAAACAGAAGACAAATGGAAGGAGTGTTCGTCATATAGAACATATCATCAAACCAACAATCCCGAAGGATTTGGTGGAGGTGAACTAATAGTACACCCCACATTTCACCAGTTATGTCTTGTAATGGAATATAATAATATTTTTAGGATATGGTAACAATTGATGCATGTCAAGCCTGTTGGATTCGAGCGAATCGACACCTGATTCATGACTCATCAAGAGACTTGCAAGAGGATGTTGTTCCGTCCGTGGAAGTGGAACATGGATCATCAACACCGCCGAAAACTCAGTCTTTTCCACCAAAATCGCCACTACCACTGTCTGTCTCACCAACACCTCCGCCGCTACCACCTCCATTACCACCAGTAGCACAACGAGGTGCTCGTACAGCGTTAGCTGTAAGCCTATCAAATTACTAACAAGCAAGCCAGTAAACACCTCTCCTCAAGCCATTGCATATTTAATAGGTGTAACTATGGTACATCTAATTTGATACCCGCATTTATTAAAAGCATTTTAGTTCAAGAACACAATTTCTATGTGCCTCGTAGTTGCAGAATTTGTCAGATACATTATTTTATTTTCGAATGCGTGGCACTCATTATCCTAGAGCGCTAGACATATTTTCTTCATTGAATGTCAGAAAAATAGAAGACCTAACTAACGTACCGAAGTCTAAAATAAAGTTAAGATGTGGAAGGAATGCCATACGTTTGCCATTTATTTTGGACAGGTCTGAAAGTCGCGTAATTTTTAGATATGTAGGTACAAAAGTATACTTCCTATTAACTCTAAACAACCGAAACGATCTTTGAATTTAATGAATGGTCTGTTAATAAATAGTCGCTTCTAAAGATATTATAAAATATTTCAACAAAGGCATTTTAATATTGAATCTCGTAATAATTATCATGCTTGATTTAAGAATAGCAGGAGCCTTCCTAAATAAATTCCACTCAGTTAGGATGGTCCAAACGTTCAGAAAATAATACAGCGTGTTCACCGATACATGGACGATCCGAAACATTTAGAAACTTTTGTAAGCAATAGCAATTTAAGGCCATATCAGGTTGAGCAAGCAAGGTCCTACTACAGCGAAAATTTACGTGAAAATGGAATATTGGAACGTGGAAGTGTATCTAGACGTGGAACATTCACATAAAATGAATGCACTGAGTGGGTTCAAGATTGGCTAGTTTTTATCAGCAAATCAAATTTTTAGAAGATATGTCGGTGGACCTGTAATTTGCGTAAGAAAGTACCTATCCCATCAAAAACATATATGTGAAAAAGTTCAATTTTAATAATAATTATCCGTGATTGTAGAATTTTGCGAAAAAAGAATGAGATTTAAATGGGCGCCGAGTTCTGTAGATAATCTTGAAATAAGATAAATTAAGGCTCAAGATTTGACTTGGCTATTTTGACATACATTTGTTATCTTATATCTGACTTTATTTTTCATCTTTATGTTATACTTACGCAAATTAAATTTTGAACAGGTACTGAAATGTCGACATATCTTACTCTTCTAAGATTTGCTGGTAAAATTAAAAACTAGCCAAGTTTAATCTTTAGCCTTCAAGAATAATGGGCAACTTTATATGGATCGTGAGCCCAGCGTTGTAGCACTTTCTTACCTACCTTAAAATGAAGATCCGAATGATCTTACCATTTATTCTATGACCTAATGGTGCGCATACCTAATTGTATATAGGTACATCTTGCCTGTCAAAAACGCGAGCCTATAAATAGTAAAAAAAGAAATGCGTTTTTCTCTTTTATGTGTCGCCTTGGACTTGAAAAGTTTAGTTTAATGAAGAATAAGTGGTGTAAAAATATTCAATTAAACATTTCGGTATTGGGATAGGTTTGTAATTGAAAAATACCTTTGAAAATGAAACATCTTTATTTACAAAACTATAACATAATCATGAACAATCAGCTGATTACTGTCCCATTCTCAGAATGTGAAGGGTAAGGAGATGGTCCTTACTAGACTATACTAAAGAATTGTCTTAATGAGTATTGTCGCTTGTGGGAGCGACATAGGTCCAATCTAAAGTACCATATTGTAAGTTGACATGGGCGCATGCTTCAACAGTCCTCATTCCTGTTAAGCTTGAGCAATAATATACCTGGATAGCGTTAATTCCCTGATTATTGGAGTTGATCTGAATTTTGGTATAATATGTCGTATTTTACCTATTATGTCGTGATAAAATACGACCTCTCATTTATTTATTGTTAAAAAAAAATATGTATTGGCTTAATACTGTAAGGATTAATTGCTCTCTCAGCGGGATTAGGGCTCCAAGGCCTTTGCAAGAGATCTGTCTATTGGGTAAAGCCAGCTCACGAAGCGAAAGACCGACGATGGCAAAGCTATATCCGTCAAATCGGAGCTTCTGAGGGAGATCGAGACATTCTATGGAAAGTTATACACGTCAATGTCTAAACCAGTTACGAATCTAGCTAACGACCCATGAGCTACATTGACCCGGCACTATACCGAGGACGAATTCCAGCTTCCCGAACAAGCCGGATTCCGAAAAGGCTTCAGCATCGTAGAATACATAAATACGCTGCGGCAGATTACACAGAAGACCGAATAGTATAATCTGCCCCTCTGCTTAGCATTTGTGGACTACGAGAAAGATTTCGATTCGATTGAGACTTGGGCTGTGCTGCAGTCTCTCCAACGGTGCCAGATCGATTATCGGTACATCGAGTTGCTAAAGTGTTTGCATGAAAAAGCAACTTAGTCAGTCCAGTTTCAGGATCAGACCTCGGAGCCTTTTTTTCTGCAGCGGGATGTAAGGCAGGGAGACGTCATTTCTCCGAAAGTGTTCACGGCCGTAATGGAGGATGTCTTCAAGGTTTTGGATTGGAGAAGACTAGGCATAAATGTTAATAGCGACATAGACCTCCAATGATGAAGATCTACATTCATTGTTCGATGACCTAAGTAGAGTGGGTCTTAAAATGAACATGGAAAAAACCAAGGACATTGTAAATACCCATGTAGCACCCACTCATTAATTTCAAAATCGGAGATTCTACACTCAAAGTTGTAGACGAGTACGTCTACTTGAGACAAACGGTCCAGTCAGGTAGCGCGACCTTCCGAGATAGAGGTCAACCGTTGAATACAACTCGGCTGGGTGGCGTTCGGGAAATTGTGTCTCCAGACGAAAGTCTATGACCGGAGTGTGTTGCTGGTGAAGACTTATGGAACCGAAACGGTCGCTCACAATGGGCCTAATCAAAAGGCTTAAAGTCAACCAAAGAGCAATGGAGAGGGCAATGCTTGGAGTTTCTTTGCGTGATCGAATCAGGAATGATGATATCAGCAAGAGTGCTAAGGTTCCTGACATAGCCCGAAGGATCGCCAAACTGAAGTAGCAGTGGGCAGGGCACATTGCTCGCAGAACAGATGGTCGATGTGGCCGAAAAGTTCCTCCAGAACTTTTCAGCGGTCCACTCCATAGCGACCGCGTACCTGAAGACGCAACGTTGAAAACGCCACAAGGTGAGCAAAGCGCCATTCTATTAGGAAATGCGATTGTCGAAATTCAAAAATGTAGGGAATTGATCGCGTGCCTGCTAGGGTAGCGGAATTTGTTCGAAAGAGTTACTGCGGCCCTGGAACGCAAAGGACATTAGGGGGAACACGGATACATGGATGGGTTTTGGTCAGTAAAAGTCTGACACTCCCTTCTGCTCCGGTCAGAGCGAAAGTAGTCATTTGATGATTTCCCATCCAAAAAAAAAACAAAAGGGAATTGATCGCGTGACATTTCAACAGCGATTGACAATCCCATACATTTTTGACGTTTCGACAATCGCCTTCGCCACGCTACCGCTGACATTATGCCACTTGTCAAGAACATCTGGTGAGGGTCGCGGGTAGCCGAGCGAAACGCACAGGACCGGTTCTTGTTGCGATACTCGACGGAGAGCTATGTCCAGCAGTGGACGTCTGCAGGCTGATATGATAATCATTAGGTCATAATATTAGCATTTTTAACTGTAATTATTGGACTTTTGGAACCGCTGTAACTTTTTTTTTTAATTAGAGTAATGCTGCCATAGAATAAAATGTTGAGATTATTCAGATCTTCATTTTAAGATAAGTAAGAAAGTGCTACAGCGCTGGGCCCGTTCTGCCCATTCTTCTTTATCTTATGTCAGGATAATATACAGAACTTGGCGCCCATTAACTTCTCAATTCTTCCCTGAAGTCGATAATCACGGATATTATTAACGTTGAACTTGATTTTTGATGGGAACATGCTTACTGGCCAGAATCTACGACGATTGCTTATTATTTATTAATTTGTTTCAGTTAGTGATTGCGCCACAGGTGTAGCTGTGTGTTGCACCGAAGTTTAAGGTTTTTTAGCACCATAAAACCAAAAAAAAAAACTTTCAATTCATACTGTTACACAATACGCATATCATAAAATTTAACCTTTGCTGCGCTTTGCAATGACAGTTCCAATCTTTGTTTGTCTAAAACACATGATGTACCATGTACAGGAGTTATAAAATATATTTAATGATGAATTTTGAAGTCATAAGTTGTTTTCCCTGTAAATAAATTACAAATAAGTTTTAAGGTCTATCAATAAATCACCATGACAACAAAAGCCGCTACTAACTCCTTTGTTAAACGCCATCTATGATGCAGAGGTGGCATGGCCATCACGGAAAAATGCATTCATATTGCGTAGCCAACGCTTTGTAGAGTCTAGACAATTTAATGCGCTCAGTCGGTCATAGATGTCTCTTATCCCAAATTTTGAACTTTCGATCTTCTGAGTACTTATGCGCTCCTAGTAACTTTTGACGCATTGCAGTCAATTTTGTAGGCCTCGATATGGTAAAGTTACGAGATACAGTCAAACGCATGTAGGTTTAACTTTAGAAACTTGGGTACAGTTTGACTTTTGCTTTAGGCACAAGGGGCATTTTTGTGCTCTAAGAGCTGTTTCGCGTGCAGTTGATTGTATACCGTCGATACCCGCATCGGGGTACTGCAGTTTTGGTACTAGGACTTTATAATAGTTTAGGAGGTCGATATTCCTCTTTGCACGTCGGGCGAATGGGGTTGATACTTACTACCTATTTTTAAAGTGCCATGGGTGGGTGGCGAGCGAACGGTGCAAAATACAAATGTCGTTTGCCATGCTTTGTTTTGTATATTTGTGTCACCAACAGAGGTTTTTTAAAAGGCTAGGTTAAACAACCAGCGCGATTACTGTGGAAATCAATATGACCATTTCAGAAGACGTGATTCAAGAAAAATAATTATTTTTGTTGAATCACGAGGTGCCGCGCATATTTTAGTAGCATTATTAGTAGCACAAATTCTGAATTTATGCTCGGTTGATAAGTTCGCCCACTATTATATAACTGCAAATGTGACTGTACAGTATGTGCTTAACTTTATCTAACCCATTATCTTATTAAGCCATTTTAATCACTAACTCGTTGTCATTAAAGTTGAACGGCTTTTAAATGACATGCGAAGTAAAATATAGTTACTTTGTGGGAAGATGGATACTCAATTGATCTAAGTCAGTCTACTTACGCCTAATAGCAGTGACAAACATTTCTAAAAAGTTTGATGTAAATCGTGAAAAGTCGTTTTAATGAATTTGGTGTAATCAAAGCGTTATATCGCAACTTTATGAGAGTACTAGCGTAAAATATTATTTAATATGACCAATATGTTGAAATTAGAGATACCATAGACTTAATGTAGCGGTAGATAGCCATAGACTTAATACAGCGGTAAGTGTTTGAATACCTATCTTATTTAACTCTTTAACTAAGTAAATACTAATCGTATATTTGGCTATTTTACCATTACACCCATTACGTCCATATAAATGCCCAAAGTATTCCGGCACACTATTCTGACATGCCAGCGTCCCTTGACTGTAAGAACATCCTTGCTATCCTTGTTTCAGAGTCTTGGCTAAAACCATGCCTCCCATCAATATCCTATTCCTTACCAGGTTTTCAGCTAATTAGAAATGGCTGTGCGCATGGTGGTGGGGGTGGTGTTGCCATATACCTGTGACCTCATATTCCTTTTTCAGTTATTGATATGTCAGCACAGCCGCCACCGTCAAACGCGGGCGAGCATCTCTTTTTGGAAGTCACCCTGAACCATACAAAAATCCTTCTGGGCGTTTATTACAGCCCTTCGTCTCGTATTAATTTCTTCTCTTCATTTAAAAGCATCCTAGAAAATCTGATGCCATCTTACAGTCATACAATCATCATGGGAGACTTCAATACTTGCTTATTGAAGAAGGATTCCCGCTCTTCTTCCCTCCAATCGGCACTTCAATCTTTGAATTTATCCATTCTTCCCTTAAGTGCCACACACCATTTCCCAAATTGTAACCCTTCTCTCTTAGGTCTTATAATTGTTTCCTCTTCTCAACATGTCGGCAAGCATGGACAATGCCCAGCTGATATGTTTTCCTATCATGACCTTATTTTCCTCTCTTATAAAATTCGGCCTCCTAAGGCAAAACCAAAAATTCTTCTGCAGCGCAATTTTAGTAGCACGAATACAGATGATCTCAAAAGTAAATTGGTCGCAGCTTCCGCGTCGCAGGTTCAATTTAACGGAACTACTATTCCTATAAGCGAGAAGGTTAAAAACCTTGGGGTTTGGATCGACAAACATCTGTCTTGGGTCCGCAGCTCCAGGACGTAAGCCGTAAAATGTTTGCATCTGCCAGGTCCCTTAGACAAAAGCGGAACTTTCTTCCCACTGCCACTAAAATTGCGCTTGCATACACTTTGAAGCAGAAGGGACCTTCTGCTTCCTATTCTTGACTATGCGGATAAATAAATAAATAAAATGTTTATTTCAATTACAACGGGCATTTCTATACATATTATTGGAGGGGTACACTACATTAATACGATAAACTTTATTCCGACAGTCACAAATACGAATTTCAAAATACCGATTTTCATAATTCCGAATGGTTCAAAATTCCTAATATAACAACTCCGATTTATCATTAATTCTTTTTTATAATTCCGACATATCAGTTTTCCTAGTGTTTTTAATAACTATTCTTAAAATACCGTGTTTCATTAGATCGAATAACAAAAAGTCCGACTTAATGATAATTTGAAACATCAAAAATACGAATTCCGATTAATAAAATACCTATTCATCAGAATTCCGAAAAAAAAAACGCTTTGCAAAACTGAATAGCAAGACAAATAAACACAATTGCTGTTAAAAGTTTATTATTATTATGTTTAGTATGAGGAGGTAGAAATAAACAACTAATTACAGATGCAAGCTGCATGCAAGCGAACATGCAAGAAAGCATACAAGCAAGCATGCAGTATGCAATCAAGCAAGCATGCAGCATGCAAGCTAGTAAGCATGCAAGCAAGCATGCAGGCAAACATGCAAGCAAGCATTCAAGCAGGCATGGTTTCTGTCACGGCTCCGGCGCTGCGGGGCTCCGGCGGTCCCCTGCGAACTTATCGTCGCAGATGGTTTTAACACCTGCTCCTCAGCTCGCGGGCCGCCTCGGCCCTCCACGCCTACGAGGGCTTAAATTGCACTCTAGGGGTAGGGCAGACAAGACTACGTGGAGTCGGTTTTACAGCGATTCGTTTCTGTCGCTTACTTTAGTACCAAACTTATTGACTGTTTAATTAAAACAATATTTTGATTTCAGGTTCAAAATGTTAAAAAGTATTTGTTAGGTATATAAAACTGTAGGTCTTTAGATCGTATTTATTTTGAAAATAGTTAAAATATCTTTGGATATTATAATATGTAACTAACTGAATATTATACTGATTGAACCTAAATCAAAATCCTAATTTTAGCAGTTTATTTCAAGAAAATCGGAATGTCGTTTTTCGGACCGAAAACCCATCGAGCATTTGATTTTTCGGACGTATGAAAATCGGAAAACAAACATATCGCATTTATGACTTTCGGTCCAATAAGTTTCGTGATTTATAATAATAGATATTATAATTCTTAGGTATAATGAAATTCGGACTTTTCAAAATCGGAATATCGAAATTCGGAAAAGAATATTTCGGAGTATTTGGGTGTTCCCATTATTGGAGATCACCTTTTAAGTAAGGAATTGCTTGTATTAGGAGACTCCGCACTTCCAATTTACATTTTATGCAATTGAAATGTAGACAATGTAAAAATGCAAGACTAATAATAGCGGATGTCAGTTATCTCGATCTCACTCAGGCACGACTCGATAAACTTGAGCGTCTTCAAAACCTGTGCATAAGATTTATATTTGGCCTGCGCAAATATGATCACATATCTGAATTTCATACAAGTGGCTTCCCATACGACTTCGCCGGGATTTTCATATTTTATTTCTGCTCTACAGTATTGTGTTCAATCCTACAACCCCCTCTTATCTTAAACTTTCTCTCTTAGATCTTGTTATTGTTTCCTCTTCTCAACATGTCGGCAAGCATGGACAATGCCCAGCTAATATGTTTTCCTATCATGGCCTTATTTTTCTCTGTTATAAAATTCGGCCTCCTAAGGCAAAACCAAAAATTCTTCTGCAGCGCAATTTAAGTGGCATGAATGCAGATGATCTCCGGAGAGATGCCGGCAACATTGACTGGGCACCTCTGGTCAGCGTTGAGTCAATTGACGATAAAGTGAACCTGTTTTCAGACAACCTTTTGGAGCTGTATGATGTTCACGCTCCCATACGTGCAATTAAAATTAAACATCTTCCGGCTCCATGGCTAACAGGCGACATTTAAACCGTAATTTATAGGAAAGCTGTTACTAAAACAAAATTCAAATGCCGTCCTTCGTCGTCGAACTGGGAGAAACATTTAGATGCTAGAAATCGCTGCAATAAGGTGTGTAGAGATGCCCAACGATGCCATATCCACACTTCAGTTGAAAACGGAGATCCAGCTAAAGTCTGGAAATTTCTTAAATCCGTAGGAGTTGGAAAATCTCGACAAGAATCGATTCCTAAAGACCTAGATATGGATTTATTGAATATACACTTCTCGTCTTCGTCCTCATGTAATGGAACCTTCAAAGCAACTACAAGAAACTATCTTTCAAACCTTCCAACTCCGGATCATTCCCATTTATTTTTAGTCAATTCTCTGATTGTGATGTTAAGAAGAGCATAGTTTCAATTCACCTCTAACGCAGTTGGTAGCGATGTTGTCAGTCGGAAAATGATACTCCCTGTCCTCGACGAAATCCTTCCTAGCCTATTCTATATCCTAAATTATTCTATATCCCATGGGAGTCTTTCCATCAACTTGGAAAGAGGCCAAAATCACTCCCTTACCCAAAAAGGCAAATCCTACTTCCTTTTCCGAATACCGTCCTATTTCCATCTTGCCTTTCCTCTCCAAAGTCCTTGAACGCCTTGTCCACAATCAGCTTAGTGTTTTCCTTTGTAGGAATAGTCTGCTGAATACTTTTCAATCCGGAATTCGTCCTGGTCATAGCACCGCTACGGCCTTGGTAAACTTTACCGATGACATACGGTTGGGCATGGAACGAGGAAATTTGACAGTTCTTTGCTTACTAGATTTCACGAAATGCATTCAATACTGTCGATTCTGATATCCTGTTTGGCATACTCTGCTCGCTTAACATATCTCCAACGGCGATTGACTGGTTTCGCAGTTACCTGTATGGCCGCCGGCAACGTATATGTTTAGAAGAATCTCTCTTCCTGGTGTTATACAACTGCCGGTGTACCTCAGGGTGGCGTTTTATCTCCTTTACTCTTCGCAATATTTATCAACGCTATTTTCAAAAATCTTCTCTCTTCCTACCACCTTGATGCAGATGATTTGCAAATCTACAAACAAGCTACCTTTGCAGACTTGGCAGATGCGATCATTACAATAAACAAGGATTTAGCTAGAATTTGTGAACGGAGTGAGGCAAATGGTCTTCAGATTAATCCGTCATAGACCTAGGTCATTGTTGTTGGCTGCTCAAGGATGATTCCAAAAGTAAATTGGTCTCAACTTCCCCAGGGGAACCAACCTTGGGGTTTGGATCGACAAACATCTGTCTTGGGTCCTCAGCTCCAGGACGTAAGCCGTAAAATGTTTGCATCTGCCAAGTCCCTTAGACAATTGCGGAACTTTATTCTCACTGCCACTAAAATTGCGCTTGCACACACTTGAAGCAGAAGGGACCTTCTGCTTCCTATCCTTGACTATGCGGATAAATAAATAAACAAAATGTTTAATTCAATTACAAAGGGCATTTCTATACATATTATTGGAGATCACCTTTTAAGCAAGGAATTACTTGTATTAGGAGACTCCCCACTTCCACTTTACGTTTTATACAATTGAAATGTGAACAATGTAAACATGCCAGACTAATAATAGCTGATCTCAGTTATCTCGATCTCACTCAGGCACAACTCGATAAACTTGAGCATCTTCAAAACCTGTGCATAAGATTTATATTTGGCCTGCGCAAATATGATCACATTTCTGAATTTCGTTCAAAGCTCAAGTGGCTTCCCATACGACTTCGCCGGGATTTTCATATTTTATTTCTGCTCTACAGTATTGTGTTCAATCCTATAACCCCCTCTTATCTTAAAGAACGTTTCAAGTTCCTTCATGACACATATAATAGATATCTAAGGTCATCGGAAAACTTGAGACTGGAGATTACATTCCACCAGCTTCTATGACAAATCTTTTACGATTCAGGCGGTGCGGTTATGGAATGCCTTGCCGGTGTTGGTAAGGCGAGCTC
This sequence comes from Lacanobia wlatinum, assembly GCA_947578705.1. Lineage (NCBI taxonomy): Eukaryota > Metazoa > Arthropoda > Insecta > Lepidoptera > Noctuidae > Lacanobia > Lacanobia wlatinum. Next base: position 35,267,262 of record OX388022.1, read on the forward strand.
AATCTTTGTCTACTTTTAAAACTATGGTTATAAATCACTATCTGTCTCCTTAATGGTCTTTACATGGGTTCTCTGCTATTATTGTTTGTATGTGTTTATCTATTATGTAATTATTGTATATATAAATAGTACACCTAAGACTACATGCAGTACTGTCACTCCTCTCTTTAAAATCCATTCAAAGGTTGTCTTTAAAAGACTGCTTTTAGCGATAAGGCCGCCCATTGTGTCACCCTATGTAATGTTTTCATCTATTTTTTTTCTGTAACTTATATGGTGTACATAATAAAGAGTATTCTATTCTATCACAACCACTGCTTACAAGTTACCTAGATACATTTCCAAAAATGTTTATGATTTTTAACCCCCGACGCAAGAGCGACGGTGTGTTTATAAGTTTGACGTGTGTGTGTGTGTCTGTCTGTGGCATCGTAGCTCCCGAACAGATGAATCGATTTTGATTTTGTTTTGTTTTATTTGAAAGGTCAATTAGTTAGGAGTATTCTGAGCTATGTTTGATGAAAATCGGTCCAAGATGGCCGCCGCCACAAAATGGTAAATTACATATTTTTCACAACTTCCTCAATATGGGTATCAAATGAATGGGCTTGACTAGTAAAATAATATACACTATGACAAATTTCAAATCCAAGATGGCAGCCACTACAAAATGGTGATTTTTTTCACAACTTCTTTAATGTCGGTACCAAATGAAAGGACTAGACTAGTAGAATAATGTACACTATATTGAAGGGGAGTTAAAGTGAAATAAAAAAAATGAAATTAAAAAAAAAATCATAGATAATGTATCTACACAACAATTTAATAATACACATCAGTCAACAAAGAATTTACGCTAGATAGTCATCATTTCTTCCTGAATCATTACTATTACTATTTTGATTAACCAGTCCATGAATCTTTTAATTTCTTCCCGGTTTCGTTTGCGATCCCTATACTTTTTCCCTTTTTCAGACATTTTTTTTTCAAATGCGTTGCAAATAATTATCTTAAAACAACATGCCAAACTGCATCGGCAGTAGGCTCTCGTGAATTTCCCACGAGGTCCTAACAATGCAAATGTTTAAGCAAAGTCAAAGTTTGATCTAAATCTGCTAAATGTAATTAAGGCTACATAAGAGTAAGGCTAAATGGCTGTTCAAGCAACTTCGTACATATGTGGATACATAGTAGTTGCCTACACAATCATAGTTTACACATAGACAGGTAGTGTTTTATCAGTACTTACATTTTTAAGGTGGTTTCTTGGTTTTTTTGGTTCAATGGATTACTTCTTCTAGTAGGTAACTCATTAATAATAATAGGAGTAATCCATCGTCTCGCTCGCTTACTAAAGTTATTATTTACCTTAGGGACCTGCAGTTGTTTTTTCTTTGACTACCAGTTAAGGTAGTTACATACTGTTGCGTTTTTATGCATTTTAATAATATGTTGTTCCATTATAATAGATATTTTAACTCACATGTCAACTGGCATAATATTAATACATTGCAAATTTTGAATAACTTGTCATAATCCTTGTTTTTTTTTTACTATAGATAGGCATACGTTTGACCACTATCTCACCTGATGGTAAGCGATGATGCGGTCGAAGATGGAGCACTTTTGCCTAGAAGCAACCTATTCACTCTTGTCTTAAAGACTCCCAGGTTGTAGCTATCTGGAAACACAGACTCTGGCAGGGAATTCTACTCCTTAGCTGTACGCACTATGAATGTGTTTACACATGTTTAGTTGTATAGCTCACTAATAGTTTAAGAAGTCGCATTTGTAGTATTTTAATTCTCAAGATATGTTTTAAAAGTGATTCCATAACCACACAACCCGTAACTGAAATATTCTAATTTGTAATAAGCTTGTTCACAAGTTGTGCTTTTGATACATGTTTTAAATTTTCGTTCATTAAGTTCTAATATGTCACAAGGCACCTTATTGTAACATTTAACACAGTACCCCATGAAAGATGTATGTACTTAAACTAATCTATGAAATGGTTGATCCAATCCATTTTTTCTCTAGTTTTCAAATTATGCCTAATCCTTTCCTTTTTCTTTCATTATTCTGTCCCTATTTCTGAACTCTTTTTATTAGCATCAAAATCTTTTTTAGGCCACCATGCTTTAGTACGCAGCCGTCTTTTCATCGCTCCAATGCCAAGATGCTCTTCGTGAGCTGCATCAAAAACTTGTTGGCGTACCTAATTTAAGTGGAAATACGATCTTATTTTCTCATATTTTTAATCCTAAAATCCAAAACATTAGATTGCAAAGCTTCCTTAACAAATTGAATTTCTGAATAAGAATTGTCGGCCAATGTCAAATATTAGCAACGTAACGTCCATAGACTTACGTTTGTGCCTGAGTCTACAAATTTCATATGGCTCATAAAAAACAGAGTCCATTTTTAAATATGTAGGTACTCTGGAGTTCTAACTTTGTCTCTGTGAATTTGGATTTATTATGCGAAATTATAGGATTTCCCACGCAACACTATAGAACACCGTAGTTATTTCCTCGATTTTGGTCCGACATAGCCATTGTAAATGAAATGAGGTGGGGTCGCCCTTGGTGGTCCCATTGAATTAGTACAGCTATTGAGCTAACAGGTCTAACCACAACTTGGTACGATATATATATTTTTTCGTTGTACCCAAAGGTTAGAATTTTAGTAAGACGACAATTTTCACAAACAATTGGTTAGTTTTTATGATTGTAAAATTTGAGATCTAGGTACTTTAAAACTAGGCAAAATGGGCTTTTACTGACCCACTAAACAAATGTGATTGCGTTCCCCCAGTATAAAATATGACCCACTTCTAGGAGAGCGCCAAGTGCCAAGTGTACTCAATGAGGACCTAAGGACTGCCACGGATAAAGTAAAGAAGAAAAATAATAAAATTTATTCAAACATTGGCTTTCTTCAGTAGTTTCCGATTGTGTGTCTGTTTGAATGTCTAGGATCTAGGTTTATGTACTGTTACGCGCCAGAATTAATGCTGGGTACATAACGACATTTACGTGCTGCTAACGCCATCTAGTATCAAGTAACGGAAATTAACCAGATCAAAGGAGTCATGATGTTTCTAGACTTTTCTATGTTAGAACATTCTCGATGTTTCGACACCCGGTCAGTCGGGACCGGTATGTACCCGAACTTTCCGGAAGTTTCCATACTAGAAGGTTCTAGAAACAACTGTCGGTATATAAAGGGCGGACATCCGGCGACTTTGGTCAGTATTGGATTGGCGATACAAGCGATAACTTCGAGAGCGATTTTCAACTGCTAATTATAGTGAAATAAAAAAAAAAAAAAAAAAAAAAAAATTTTATTTCAGACCTTGATCCATATGTTGTTAGTAATAAACACTACTTAAAAGCTATGTTAGTAACAGACACAACACAAAACAGATTTTAATTCATATATTTGTTGCGCTCACCTGACATGAAGTGTTCAGTAGTGCGATTGTGTGTTATAATTAGTGTGTTTAAAGTGCTAATTAGTGTTGTAAATTAAAGTGTAATTTTTGGTTAATTTATCGACTGTTTTTATTGTCACGAACCCCAAGCTCGTAACAATTGGTGTCAGAAGAGTGGATAATCATGCCGATTCTGCCAAAGGATGTATCCGTACCCGTAGTCAACGCCAGCAGGAGATGGACCAGAGGCGTATTGGTGGTGCAATGCCGCAGACATCGGAAGGTCAGCTACCGACCATGGAGACCGGCCCGTCCACAGCAGCTCCGGCATCATCAGCACCAGACTATGCTGCTCTGATAATGATGCTGCAGGAGCAGGGTCGCTGACAGGAGGAACAGGCCCGCCGACAGGAGGAACAGGCCCGTCGGTTGGAAGAACAGTTGCAGCACGACAAGGCCGAGCAGGCCCGACGACAGGAGGAGCAGGCCCGAAGACATGACGAACAGGCCCGTCGACAGGAGGAACAGGCCCGTCGCTTGAAAGAACAGCTCAAGCTTGACAAGGAGGAGCAGGCGCGCCGCCAGGAAGAACAGATGCTCCTCATGAAGGAACTTCACGCGTCTTTCAGGAAAGACATGAAGGAGGTGAAGGATAAGGTTGCTCAGCATGACAACCGCTTGTCAGACGCTGAAACCAGGATCAGCAAGTTTGATGACGTCACTGCTGATGTCAAGAAGAAGTTGAGTAACCTTAAACTTGGAGATGGGATTGCTACTTCTGCAGCCACTACAACTTCGCCACGTGGATTCAAAGTGCCGCCGTTCGATGGGACGTCTTCTTAGTCGGCCTACAAAATACGGTTTGAGGCTGTCATGAAGGCGAATGAATGGAGTAAAAATCAGGCCATGACTGCTCTCACCCTAGGCCTACGCGACTAGGCCTTAACTGTTCTGGAAGCTCTCGGTAAGGAGGTGACTTACGAGCAGCTCCTTGAGGCGTTGGAAGCCAGGTATGGTGATGCTTACCTGGAACACGTGTTTCGTGCGCAGTTGAGGGATCGCGTGCAATGCAGCGGTGAGAACCTGTAGCAGTAGGCCCTTGAAGTGGTGAAGCTGGTGCAAAAAGCGTACCAGTCTGCACCAGCGCTCATTGAAGGGAGCCTGGTGCAGGCATTCATCGACAGCATCCGCGAGCTTGAGGTTAGGGCTGCAGTGAAGCTCGGGCATCACGGGACACTTAAGGACGCCTTGGCCCATGCACTGGAGGTGGAAGCTGTGCGGCAAGATCATCGTTCCCACCGCGTCAGGGAGGTTGCAGCGGTTACAGTTCGCGATCGTTTAAAAGGATACAGCTCTAGGTGCTACGGCTGTAGTGAAAGGGGCCACCTTCGATGCAGTTGTTCTAAGCGAACTACAGAAGGGGAAGGTAGCCGATCAGAGTGCCGATCAGAGTGCAGGGTAGCTAATAGCACCGCCCAGCAACAGCAGGGAAACGATTAAAAGCCAGGACCGCGGGGCGGGTGCTGGCTGATGTTCAAGGAGCCCCAAGGATTTCGATCTCACAAACCCGTGACGGGAACAGCCTTATCATCAAAGTCGAGGTCAACGGGACACCATGTAAGCTGACGATAGACACTGGAGCTTCTCGCACGGTTGTCAGTTCCCAACTAATAAGTCGGTTTCTTGGGACGCTACATACAACTGAGAGCGCATAAATTTGGTGACAGCAATCGGTCAGCGCATACCCGTCCGAGTAGAGAGAGAGGTGGAGTTGAAGCTAGGCAACAAAATCTACCTGCATAATGTTGTTGTGGCTGATATAATGGACGATTGCATCCTGGGCTTAGGCTTTATGAGGAAGAATCGTTGTGAGATCGACGTTAATCAAGGAGTTATGAAATGTGGACGAGAGGAACTTTTCATGGAAGGGGCTTTACCTGGGAATGTGTACAGCCTTAAGAAGATTGTTCTTCCTCCGAGATCGGAAACGGTTGTGCCGGTTAGTCTTCCTCGGAATCCTGGGCAGACTCATCATTGCGTACTCGTGGAAAGGGTTGACAATGACCTTCCATGGAAAGTGTCACGAACATTGGTCAGAGCCACCGACATCTCAGGGGTCCGACATCTTATCAATTCAAAGTTATGCCGTTTGGATTGTGTAACGCTCCGGCAACGTTTGTAAGGTTGATGGAACTTATACTAACCGGGTTGATTGGTGATGCCTGCCTTGTCTACTTGGATGATATCATCATCGTCAGTCGTACGTTTGAAGAGCATCTTCAAAACCTGGAACGCGTGCTCATAAAGATCCAGAGTGCCAACCTCAAGCTGAGTCAGAAAAAGTGTTCATTTTTCAAACGGCAAGTTAGCTTTGTGGTGTATATTGTGTCGGAAGAAGATATCCGCACGGATCCAGAGAAACACGCCGCTGTTAAGGATTGGCCAATTCCAAAAGATAAGACGCAGGTCAGAGCATTTTTGGGATTGTGCTCCTATTATCGGCGATTTGTCAAGAACTTTGCAGATATAGCCAAACCGCTGCATAAGATAACTGAGGAGAAGCGACATTTCTGTTGGGATGAAAGTTGTGACATCGCATTCCACGAGCTAAAGGACCGTCTGTGCAAAACTCCTACTTTGGGGTATCCTGATACCAACAAGGAATTTATAGTTGATACAGACGCAAGTGACATAGGACTAGGCGTTGTGTTATCTCAGCGGAATGGCGATCAAGAGGTTGTGATTGCGTACTTCAGCAAGTTTTTGTCGAAACTAGACAGGAATTATTGCGTCACGACACGGGAATTGCTTGCTGTGGTAAAGTCATTGCACCATTTTAGCAAATATCTGCTGGGGCGGAAATTTCACCTACGAACTGACCAAGCTGCATTGAAATGGCTATTGCAGTTCAAAAATCCAGAAGTTCAAGTTGCGAGATGGATTGAACTACTGCAGGAGTACGACTTTGTGGTCGAACATCGCAGCGGGAAATCTCATGGCAACGCAGATACATTGTCAAGAAGACCTTGCCCTGAAGACTGCAAGCATTGTACTAGGTAAGAGGGTAAAGAAGTCGTACCTGTGAGGATGCTCAAGACAGACCTCAGCAACGAGTGGAAGGAAAGCCTACAACGTGCTTAGCAGGAAGATTCAGACATCAAGCCGATTCTGGAGTGGTTGAAGGCCAGTGCTCCTAAGCCCACGTGGAGTGATGTTTCAGCGATGGGTTCGATCACTATAAGCTATTGGACAGCTTAGTGATTCAGGATGAAGTACTGTGCCGTAAATGGGAAAATGTTAGGGGCGACAGCTGTCATTTGCAAATGGTTGTCCCTAAAGCTAAAGTACCGGATGTTCTACTGCTGTACCATGATGGTTGTTCAGGAGGCCATATGGGAGTTAAACGAACTCTACTGAAGATACGGGAACGGTTTTACTGGGTCCATTGTCGTGATGATGTCGAGGACTGGTGTGGCAAGTGTACAAGTAGTGCGGCTGTAAAAGGACCTCAGACTCGTAGCAGAGGTGCATTGAAATTGTACAATGTTGGTGCACCATGGGAAAGGATAGCCCTGGATGTTGCGGGACCATTTCCGGAAAGTGAAAGTGGTAACAAGTATTTCATGGTTGTAATTGATTACTTCACCAAGTGGCCGGAAGTCTTCGCCATTCCAAATCAAGAAGCTTCAACAGTTGTAGATAAACTGGTTCATGAACTGTCGTTTTGGAGTACCCTTGAAGATTCACGACGATCAAGGAAGGAATTTTGAGTCACAAATATTCCAGGAAACTTGCCGAGTTATGGGTACTCATAAAACGAGAACCACTTCTTATCACCCACAATCAGATGGAATGGTGGAACGATTCATTCAGAAATTGGAGAGATACTTGGCAAAAGTTGTGGAAAATCGGCAACGCGATTGGGACAAGCATATAAAACTGTTTTTGTTGGCATACCGAAGTGCTTTTCACGAAAGCACATCGGTGACACCAGCTTTCGCAAACTTTGGTAGAGAATTACGGATGCCTGCAGACTTGATCACTGGAATGCCACCTGATGCTCCACGTAGTATAACCGATTATGCGAATGACTTGCGGAACAAATGAATGACATTAATGAGCACGTCAGAGAACCGGGCCAGCAAATGTCTGAAAAGATGAAAACCCGCCATGACCGCAAAATGAACAATAAAGGTTTCGATGAAGGTTCACTAGTGTGGTTGCACAATCCATTTCGCAGTAAAGAGAAATCTCCTAAACTTCAAGCTAAATTGGACGGGCCGTACCGGATTGTGACAAAAATCAATGACGTGACCTACTGTATACAAAAAGGTACAAGAAGTGCTCCTAAGATCGTCCACGTGGATCATAAATACGTGGTTGGAATCTTTCTCGACATATCTGGCGCTTTTGATAACACATGGTGGCCGATGCTACTACTTAAAATTAAAAGTCGCGGTTGCTACATAAATATCTATAATCTGATTCTTTCGAACTTTCTAAACGGCTCCGCGAAACTCAAACTTGGACATCATTCCATTTCCAAGTCCTTAACCATGGGATGTCCACAGGGCTCAGTTATCGGTCCATATGTATGGATTTTTGACAACGATGATTTCTTCGCGCTTCCGCTCCCATGCGGCCGTTCATTAACCGGTTACGTGGACGATGGCTTACTGCTCATTGAGGCAAGCACTCGGGCTGGACTCGAGAACTTGGCTGACACATGTCTACGTTTAATATCTCAGTGGGGCGATCGAAACCGTCTGACCTTTGCATCGCATAAAACCTATCAACTTATTTTAAAAGGTAATCTGAAATCCTGGCCTAGTATTAAATTTAATAACTTACCCGTTAAAAGAAAAGAATCCGTGTGCTGCCTCGGTATGCTACTAGAAAGGAACTTTTTATTTATTGATCATATTAAAACAGTACGTGAAAAAGCAAAAAAGAGCTTCTACGCCTTAACGAGAATATCCAAAGCTACTTGGGTCTATCATTTCAAACCTTAAAAACTATTTATGGGGTTACTTATTTGGGTCGTATGTGCTACGGGGCACTTGTCTGGGCTGACAGGGCCACCATAGGGGCGGTACGCCTTAAATTGCGGCAAAGCCAGCGTTTGGCTTTGATATTCTTATGCAAGGCGTATAGGACGGTTAGTACTTACCGGTGCTGGCGGGTGTTCTCCTAGTCGATCTAGAGGTGCAGCGGCGTGCGTGCTGCAATGTACTACTACGCTAGAAAGATCTCGGAGCCAGAGTTTTTACCGCAACGCGACTGTGCTAAGATCTGTAGATTACTAAAACCCCAGACTGACGTCTGGGAGGAACTTTTATCCCAATGGCAATGTAGGTGGGAACATTCCATTAAAGGCCGTCACCTCCACCAGTTTTTCCATCCGTTCGTGAGCGGCTGGATAGGACATAGCTGGAGGTGGGTCATTGTGTTGCCCAATTTCTCACAGGTCATGGCAACTTTAAGAGTAAATTATTTTCCTTTAGGCTTGTGGCCTCGCCTTTATGTCAATGTTTTTATGGGAGTGTATTCTTTGGCAAACTGAACGCAATATTATGTTAGATAGTATTCAGGTTACATCTGGAGTAGTTTACTACACGGACCTTGTACAAACCTGAACAAATGTCCGTACATTCAAGCTATTTTGCCATACCTATTATTGTAATCAAAAGTAGCTCACAATTTAGGACCCATTAGTTTTAGTGTTAATATACATAAAATCCGTGGTGCTTGACAACTGGGCTTAACTCAGTTGTATATGTCCCTTGGTGCCTATTGGCCTAGCTTTTATTCTGTCTCCTGCTTGATAAGGAGGGAAGTGGAAATTATATATATATTTTATTTTTCCTACTCCTCCGCTGTACTTTTCTGATTAAATTCGTTGCAGGATCCAAGACAGTTAAATCGTTTCTCCGGGACTCGTTGGGCTTCATTGGCTCGGCGTTTTTCTGGTGGTCGCCACTGTTGATTCTGGCTTTCAGGAGTTGCAGTGGTTGGGAATTTGTGGCGGGCTTGTCCCAAAAAACAAAAGGTGTCTGTATTGCGTTGTGATAGTGAGCGTTTATCATTTTCTGCGAGAAGAATATGAATTTACAAAATCATTCATGGAATCCAACTGTGATTTGTCTCATTTACGAGACATTACACGGCGTACAGCTGAAGCTACGGGTGTTAGCCAAAAAAGCACTCCGATTTTTTTTTAAATTAGCACAGGCACTCGCTTTACACGCGGAAACCAAGGATGGTTTTATTGAAAATGCTTCTTTGGTTTATAAGGCCAACTGTGATTATCATTCAAATATGAGCTATGATAACTATGTAAAGTGGCTAAATGAAAAATTGCTACCCAATTTAGCTCCGCGCTCTGTCATTGTCTTAGACAATGCATCTTATCACAACACACGGGCTGAACGACTACCGACGCAATCTACAAAGAAAGCCGATATGCAGCAATGGATCACAGGGATAAGGGAATAATATAGCATTTGATGAATCTCTTCTTAAATTGGAATTGTACGATATAATAAAGAACTGCAAAGCCCAACACGTAATCTACAAGATTGACGATTTTATAAAGAGCAAGGGATTTGATGTCTTACGCCTTCCCCCCTATCACCCAGAATTAAATGCGATTGAAAATATTTGGGAGATCGTTTAAAATTACGTCGCATCTAAAAATATCCAGCAAAACATGACGAATACGGAAAGACTGATCAATGAAAGTTTGGGCCAAGTTAGCAGTGAAACGTGGCAGAAAACTTGTGATCATGTTGAAAAAATTGAAAAAGACTACTTGAAATATTTTGATCTCGATTTTGAATTAATAATCAATGTACAAGATGATTCTGACGACAGCAAAACGGAATCGGAAATCGAAAATTTATCTGATAGTGATTGAAAATACTGAATAGTCCTAATGCTTAGTTAAAAGCTTACATCTTCTTAATATTTTTGTAAGTTTTGCAACCTAATTTAATTTATTAACAAAAAGTATATACCTTTGAAACCAAAATTTTATTTCGATTATTAAATCTCGACTTGAATATATATCAGATTTCTTTGCTAACGTTACCCACTTTTACACACACAAGCGCGCTTGTCGGGATACGTCACTACTACAATCAATGCCGAACGGACTTCGTGAAATAGAATATCTATAAGATAAGTGATGATATGATAATACTAAACATGTTCACTTTTCTTTTGCTACATATTAAAAGTTTAACAAATAAACCTCAATATCTTTTGGGTTTCTTTTCACACATTTGTTACTGCTATTATTCTAAATAGATGGAATTGCAAGAATCTGGAGTCTAAATGAAAACTACCTATTTTAGCGCTCGATGAAATTTCTTCCTAAACTTAAAAAATAAATATCTATTGATTTTGTGGGCCGATTTTGATGAAATAAACGCTTAATGTTAATCGAGTTATCACTTAATATTTTTAAGTAGGTACCTAGATTTTTAATCCAATCAGTGGTTTATGCGTGTTGCTCCCACAAACGCACAGACAAACAGATAAACTGACAAACAGGCATAAATTGTATTTTTGTGTTCTATGTCTTTTTCCTAACGTTTCTTTGTATTTTTTTATGCAAAGATGTATGCAATGTACAGACACGGCAAGTCTACGATTTTACTACTAGGTATAGCTGACATCATACTGAGTTGAGAAACAGTGGTCAGCTGCATGGTGGAGGGTGAACTATCAGTCAGCTGCTCACATGAACTTGTAAAAAATATAAGAAAGAAAAGTAATAGTAAGCCGGATGAAACTTAACTAGGCGAAAAGTTTACATTATTAAAGTACGAAAACAACGATCAGCTGCGAGGCTGGCGGTGGAAAGTCAGTCAGCTGACGCCGTAAAGAATGAAAATATTGGAACATTGCTACTACGCTGTTCCCTTTCATGTAAACACAAATTTCTAGATAGATTCTGGAGCTGCTTGAGCCCATAACACGACCTTCGGGCTACCTAATCTTCTTCTCCTAAAATAGGGAAGATGCAACAACAGAATTTATGAAAATACTCTGCGTCACTATTTTCATTAACGCTCTGCTTCTATTGCTCGTAGCGTGATGTTATAAATATAGCCTATAACCTTTCTCAATAAAATGGGCCACATTATCGCTTACCGTCAGGTGAGATAGTGTTCAAACGCGAGCCTATCAAAAAAAAAGTCTATCAAACACAAATATGTTTTCAATTCGAACCAGTAGTTCCTGAGATTAGCGCGTTCAAGCAAACAAACTCTTTAGCTTTATAAGCAGCACGCTTTATAGCAGTAGCGCGCGCGCTCCTGTCCACGACGGTTGCGTATACGATACGCTGAGGTACGTGTTTGAGTGAAAATGTCGAACATTATAAAGTGTGACAGGTGTAACATCGTAATCAATGAAATGTTATCTTTCATTCGGAACAAAGTGTCTGTTGTTGACGAAGAAACTTTAGTGCGTATCTGTGTCTCATCATTCACAAGTGATGAAATCAAAAAATCTAAATCACTTCTATTCGATGCCATTCCATAAAATCTGCGTAATATCATACGGAAAAACAAAGGGATTCGGCGGATATCAGTTATTTGTTCAAATCTGCCGGACGATATTCCTGTGTTTGTGGCCCGAAGGCTTGAAAAGTTGCCGCCTATTACGTTTGACCACTTAGACTGTACGAAGCTTTTGAAGAATTTAGTACGAATGCAATCAGCAATTGACGAAATTAAAACCACGTATGCGACCTTAGATGAGATGAAAGAACTGAGATCGGAATTATTTCAGATCAGAAACGACTCCATACCACCTGCGTTACCACCTTCGTCTGCGTTTTAAGTGAATGCGAACCGCGGTGCCTGGTTACTGGATAGCGGGCCGATGGGGCTATCGCACCTGCATAATTCCTCACTCAATGAAATAATGTGCAACACAGTGGCGAATGATAGTGACTTGCATAAGAGTGCACGATAATCAATGCAGAAAAATTATGCAGGTACAAGAAAAACAAAATAAAATTGATTCATGTACACGGCGGTCATCAGCTGTTGGTGACAGCGGTGCGGTGACTCGCGCGCACGAGCCGAGTGTATGTGAAACCGGTTTGGCGACGACTGAGGGCTTGGGTCAGACTACGATTACAAATGAAGCATATCAGCTGATTGCTACGATCAACACGAACACTACTAATAACGATGCAATAATTCAGCCAGTTACTCCGTGCAATGTAAACAACTATGACGATGGATGGCAAAAAGTGTCGTATCGTAAAAAGCACCCTAAATATCGGTACATGGGCAAGACAGGTGTTGCAACAGATGTGGATTGTCGATTTAAAGCAGCAGAAAGGAAAGTACCATAAGTATTTATCACTATCATATCATAGTGAAACGACCGAAGGCGACATAATAAATTATATTCGCTCAAAGACACAAGAAACGGTGTCTCTAGAGAAAATACTGATGAAGAAAGAAAGGGGTCATACTGCCTACAAATTCTGGGTTTCCGAGTCTAAGTTACCATCTTATCTCGACGAGAATTAATGGCCCCGAGGCATAGTATTTAGACGCTTTGTAAATTTTAAGCGCCGAAAGTCGAACGAATCTTTATCTGCTGACGGTTTATATAAAACATTAATGGATAGACCATTTCGTTTTGCAAGCTTCAATTGCAAAAATGTAAAACGCTCCGTAGATAGCATTAAGGAGCTCTGTCGTTCTTGTGATTTGGTAGCATTACAGGAAACCTGGCTACTTCCTGAGGAAATACCGTACTTAGGTACGATTCACAGTGAGTTTGGCTACGCGGGAAATTCAGCAGTCGACACATCTGCAGGTCAGCTGCGGGGGCGACCCGTCTGCTGCGTGGCGTTGCCTTGTTGTGGAAAAGTAGCGTGTTTCAACAGGTGTCTGTTTTTTTTGCCTTGTGAGTTTGTTTGAGATTTTGCCATACCTATTACTGGAATCAAAAGTAGCTCACAATTTAGGACCCCTTAGTTTTTAATTAATATATAATCCGTGGTGCTTGACAACTGGGCTTAACTCAGTTGTATATGTCCCTTGGTGCCTATTGGCCTAGCTCTATTCTGTCTCCTGCTTGATAAGGAGGGATGTGGAAATTATATATATATTTTATTTTTCCTACTCCTCCGCTGTACTTTTCTGATTAAATTCGTTGCAGGATCCAAGACAGTTAAATCGTTTCTCCGGGACTCGTCGGGCTTCATTGGCTCGGCGTTTTTCTGGTGGTCGCCACTGTTGATTCTGGCTTTCAGGAGTTGCAGTGGTTGGGAATTTGTGGCGGGCTTGTCCCAAAAAAAAAGGTGTCTGTATTGCGTTGTGATAGTGAGCGTGTATGTGCCATTCAAATAAAAGCTGGTGACCGGTCAGTGATACTAATAAGTGTATAAATGCCAACGAAGGCGCGGACAATGTAGCCGAGTTTACGGATTGTCTTAGTGTGGTAAGTGCAATTTTTGATGAATACGGCATTGAGTCTGTGTATATTTTAGGCGATTTTAATGCTGCACCATATGGTTTATTTTTCAACGAACTTGTAAGCTATTGTGCTGAACAGTGCTGGTTATGTGTTGATGTGGAAATACTAGGTATTGACTCAGATACGTTTACCTTTATTAGTGACGTGTATGGGTCGTGCAATTGACTAGACCACTGCATAGTACCTCAGGCTGCTAGGCAATCTGTTTTGAACGTGTATGTGGATTATAACACGTTATGGTCTGATCGCTTCCCACTTATTATTGAGTGTAATTTAAATGTGATTCCGCAGACGGTACATCAAAATGTCATGTTGAATAAGGGGGTAGCTTGGGGTGTACGGAGGGAGGAACAGATTGCCTCGTATAAGTTTGAATGCAATAGAAGGCTCAGACTTGTTGACTTTCCTGAAGAGTGTAGACAATGTGCTGACTTTTACTGCCGTGACCATGGTCACAGGCGTGTCATTGACAGATTGTACTGTGATATTGTGACTGCTATTCGTGAGGCGTCTGGCGGGTCGGGCTGGCACGAGGGCGGGTGTGGTTGGCTCGCGTGTAGTAGGGTGGAACAAAAACGTCAGCGAGGCTCACCGGCTGGCCAGATCAAAATTGATTGAACAGGTGTTATGCGGCAAACCTAAGTGCGCGGGACGTATATCGCGAAATGTGTGAAAGTAGACGGGTGTTCAAATCTAGGCTTAAATGGTGCCAAGATCACCAATGATGATGATGATGGACCAATTGAAAATGGACATCCTTGCTGTGAAGCATTCGAACGGAGACTTACGTGGTTTTTGGCAGGCTACCAAGAAAGCAAATTTAAGACCTGGCTTATCGGTGAGTGTCGATGGGGTTAGTGAACCGAAAGATATAGCTAATTTATTTAAGTCTTACTTTTCTGTGAAGCCTCAGTTGGAAAGGCAAAATGAGGTGGTCAATACTGCAGAGCCGGTGTGATGGAGACAAGGATTTCGGCCAGAGAGGTGGATAAAATCATAAAACACATGACCAGAGGCAAGTCTCCTGGGCACGATGGCCTCAGTATTGAGCACCTGCAGTTTGCCGGCCCACGTGTCTTGGGTGTTAGCTGTATTCTACTCGCTATGCCTGAGCTATTCCTACCTGCCGTACGACTTCATGAGAACGGTAGTATTTTAAAGAATAAAACCGGTGATCTAGCCGATAAAACTAACTACAGGCCTATCTCTCTTGCTACTGTAATAGCAAAGGTGTTTAACGGTTTGCTTGAGACACGGTTTAATAGTCACGTGTCACTGCACGATAATCAATTTGGGTTTAGACCCAAATTATATACAGAGAGTGCAATACTGTATCTCAAGCATGCTGTCCGATACTACACGGATCGCAAAACACCAGTTTATGCGTGTTTCCTCGACCTGTCAAGGGCCTTTGACCTAGTTTAGTATGATGTATTGTGGCGAAAGCTTTAGGGCATAAACATGCCACATGGATTTGTTACCATCCTCAAGTATTGGTACGAAGAGAAGGTTAACAGTGTCAGATGGGCGGGCACATTATCGGAGCCTTACAGGCTTGAGTGTGGAGTGAGACAAGGTGGGTTAACATCACCCACACTTTTCAATCTTTACATGGATACACTCATCGTTGCGCTCAGTAGTCGGCACGTTGAATGCTATATTGATGATGTGTGTGTGAAAAATCTGAGCTATGCAGACGACATGGTGCTGCTGAGCGCGTCGGTTTGTGGATTACGAAAGCTGTTAAAATATGTGAAGAGTACGCTGGCAGGCATGGCCTTATGTATAATGTCGTTAAGAGCCAATACATGGTCTTTCAGGGAGGCGCCAAATGCCCACAACATGTGCCCTCTATTCGTCTGAATGATGTGCCATTGCAATGAGTGAACAAATTTAAATACTTGAGGCACTGGGTAACGGCTGACCTGAAGGGCCATGTCGACATTGAGTGGGAGCGAAGGGCACTGTCTAAAAGAGCAAATATGATAGCCCGTAGGTTGGCACGGTGTTCAAATCAAGTAAAGACAACACTTTTCAAAGCTTTCTGTACTTTTCTATACACGTGCAGCCTATGGGCATCTTACTCACAATCTGTTTACGGTGCTCTTCGTGTCCAGTATAACAACGCGTTTAGGGCAGTGTTGAGGCTACCCCGCTTCTGTAGCGCCTCGGGCATGTTTGCGGATGCGCGCACCGACTGTTTCCACGCCACCATGCGCAAGTGGTGCGCGTTCCTGGTGCGCAGGGTGCGGGCTAGCTCCAACACTGTCCTGGCTATGATTGCCAAGCGTTTTGATTGTCCCTACATCGGGTACTGTTGTGGCAGGTATGTCTTGGCAGTGTAATTTGTCATGTTTAAATTTCTGTTCCGTATAATGTATTTTTATCAATTCCGTGTTTTGGTGTTATTATTATTTATTTTATTACCTAATTTATTGTACCTAGTTGACATTTTAAAGTACTTTCTGACATGTGGTGTAGTTGACATTTAATAGTTTTTCTTTATTTTAATTTGACATTTACTTTTGACTTATTAAATTAATTTGAATGTGATAAATGACAAATTGATAATTTTATGTTACGTTATTAATTGAATATCTATTGGGTCTTTACCTGAAATAAATGAATTTTATTTATTTATTATTTATTTAGAAGAAGACCGAAGAGTATAATCTGCCCCTTTGCTTAGCGTTTGTGGACTACGAGAAAGCCTTTGATTCGATCGAGACTTGGGCTGTGCTGCAGTCTCTCCAACCGTGCCAGATCGGTACATCGAGGTGCTGAAAGGTTTGTACAAAAACACCACCATGTCAGTCCGACTTCAGGATCAGACCTCGAAACCTATCCTCCTGCAGCGGGGTGTGAGGCAGGGAGACGTCATTTCTCCGAAACTGTTTACAGCCGCAATGGAGGATATCTTCAAGGTTTTGGACTGGAGAAGGCTAGGCATTAATGTCAATGGCGAGTACATCAGTCACCTTCGATTTGTCGACGATATAGTCGTCATGACTGAGACTACGGAGGACCTCAGTACAATGCTCGATAACCTCAGTAGAGCTTCCAAAAGGGTGGGTCTCAAAATGAACATGGACAAAACCAAGATCATGGTAAATACCCATGTAGCACCCACTCCCACCAAGATCGGAAACTCTACACTCGAAATTGTAGACGAGTGTGTCTACCTAAGACAAACGATCCAGCTAGGTAGGGCCAACTTCGAGAAAGAGGTCAACCGTCGAATCCGACTCGGCCGGGCAGCGCTCGTGAAGTTGCGCGGTATCTTCTCGTCCCACATATCACAGTGTCTCAAGACGAAAGTCTATGATCAGTGCGTGTTGCCAGTGATGACATACGGAACTGAAACGTGGTCGCTTACAATGGGCCTCATCAGAAGGCTCAAAGTCACTCAAAGGGCAATTGAGAGGGCAATGCTTGGAGTTTCCTTGCGTGATCGAATCAGGAATGATGATATCCGCAAGAGAACCAAGGTTACCGACATAGCCCGAAGGATCGCCAAACTAAAGTGGCAATGGGCAGGGCACATTGCTCGCAGAACAGATGGTCGATGGGGCCGAAAATTTCTGGAGTGGCGACCGCGTACCGGAAGACGTAACGTTGGAAGGCCTTCCCACAAGGTGGACCGATGTCCCGGTGAAGGTCGCGGGTAGCCGATAGATGCGAGACGCACAGGACCGGTCGTTGTGGCGACGCTTGGGGGAGGCCTATGTCCAGCAGTGGACGTCTTTCGGCTGTTATGATGGTGA
Source organism: Lacanobia wlatinum (assembly GCA_947578705.1). Lineage (NCBI taxonomy): Eukaryota > Metazoa > Arthropoda > Insecta > Lepidoptera > Noctuidae > Lacanobia > Lacanobia wlatinum. The sequence continues at coordinate 35,284,971 of OX388022.1, forward strand.
TGATTATTTATTTATAATATTAGTATAGATTCGGCTTAATATTACTTTTCTTTTCTATTTTATTTACAAGTTCATGCAAGCAGCTGACTGATATTCTTTCCTCTACCATGCAGCTGATCACTGTTTTTCAATTCAGTATGATGGCATCTATTCCTTAAAAAAGGTTTTAGCATACTATGACTTTCGTATCCAACCACACTCAAACACACCGTGGGTGCGCCAGCTGACTTTCGGTTCTCTTATTAGTCATTCGAGATCTATTGAATATGATGGCATCGTTCAGCTTAAAAACACTACCTAACTGCAACGCCACCTCCCATATTAAATACGCCTATCTCAATTTATGGCTTAGAGAAAGGTAAGTATGCTTACTATCAATTTTATTTTTAGGTAAAATTGTTTTATTTTGACAATATATCATAGAGTAAAAAATTAAAATCTAAAAAGTGTACGAAAGGTGACCACTTTCACCTTGCAGGCACGCTAGGAAGGTTTTTGAACTGTTACTTACAGCTTACAGCTGGACACTTTTTAACTTTCCGCTATATAAGATGGTCCTCCTCACCTCTGTTCTCAATGATTCTAATGACATAAAAAGAGTAATGTCATCAGCTGCCAGTGAAAAATATATAAACACGGAGACGGAGACCCAAAAACCAAAATTACCAAACCAATAATCGGAGTACCAAAATTAGATTGCGGATATACATAACAATTAAACCTAAGTAGAAAAACTGAAGCAATTATCTAAACAGGTCAAAAAATGTTGTGAATGATAAAACTACACTATTAATAGGTACCTACCTAATCATTACAAATTGTTGAAATGGTGGAACTTTGAGACAGTCACAACATATCGAGAAAATAAACGAACATATAGTGCCCGTCACGAGAAGCTATAAATTTTGTAAACAAAGAACTTCTACTAAGTTACGTAGCGGCAACAAATAATCCCAAATTCAATCAACTCGAAGTAACATACGTGTGGTACGAAACTAACGAGCATTTTCATTTAGTAGGGTTATATTTTATCGATACAAAGAGCTGTCTTCTAATGTTTTGTGGTACTGGAACGCGTCTGACACATGGAAAAAACATTTGAAACAATTGAATGTGCGTTTACAAAATTTATAGATTCTCGTGGCGTGGACTATAGTTATTAACGTGTTGTGTTTTTCAGGTTTCCAGCAGCATCCGCACTTCTCACCGCTCGTAGCTGAGTCGCGGCTGGCGCGGCTGGCTCTTTATAAATATGGTGACGTCTGGAGAACACAAAGAACAAAGTGCTCACGCGCCTTCCCGAAGACAGACAGCGTGCCCAATCCCCAAAAGATGCTGCCGATGTGACCAATGTGCTGACACCAATGATGCTGTCGAAGTGACAATGTTTTGGGCAACCCTGCGGCTCGAAGAAGAAGAAGAAGCAAGTCCTTGAAAAACCAGTGCTTTCCATCGGTGCCTGATCTCTTAACAATGTATAAATTTGTTTGGCACACTCATTGGTGCATTTTATGCGTACTAAGACATTGATTTTTGTGAAGGTCTGACATATATATTGTGATAGTTGTGTGATCAGCAGGTAGGTGGTATTTTTGAAGTATAAAAAAAACATGAATAGGTACTGAGGTAAATAGGTGTTACTGATCTTTGAGCGAAATAGTACATAGAAGGTAGTTTTAAAGTTTATAGTTTCAAAGAATATTTGTATATTTACAAGCGCTTCTCGCCATCAAACTAATAAGTTTGGCGAATAAAATTGTAAAAAGAACAAATAGTGTACCTACCTAAGTTTGATAATAAAAAAAAAAGTTGTGTATTAAGTTCTGAAGTTAACTAAATTAGTATTGTCAAATAAAATTCTTTCGTTACTGACTGACTGATTGAGTGACTGACAGACAACGCACAGCCAAAATTCCTGGTCGTACAAAGCTGAAATTTTTCATGTAGGTTTCTTGGAGACTGTAGGAGACTAAGAGACTAAGAGAGGATTTCCCAAAATTCCCACGGGAACGGGAAAAAACGGAATATGCGCGTACGAAGCCGCGGGCAAAAGCTAGTTTCAAATAAAATTTTAAAAACTTCATTGTTTGTTTGTACTTTGTTGCACCTACCTGTGAAAAAAGATTTTCTTTTCTGTAAAATCCATGGCCACATTATTGAAATTGTTGTAAATCAAATAAAGGTGAGGCACATCATAACATTGCAGCGAGCAACATCTTCTAGGATAATTTGCTATTGAACAGTACCTTATTCACAATTCCAGTATAGGTATCGAGCACACTTTTTGTCATCACCTACATCTGATACTTCCGGCAATGTTAGGTTTTTGAGTTGAAATATGATCATCCCGCACGTAATTTATCACACGGGGGACCACCATATTTTACAACACAAAAACCAAATATTGCGGTTTGGTATTTAATTTGGTGTTTTACAGTGGGAATTTGAAGTCTTTTCAATCACTCATTAAATATTATGTTAGTAAAAAAGATAAATATGTCTAGTTTAAATTAGAGTACCTAACAACATCAAGATCATAGATTTGGAATGGAGCTGTTTGTGGTGTATTCTTACTATACTATAGTTAAAACGAATCCATAATATTTGTTCAATAGAACATTGTTACAGGCAATTCAATTGCAATGTGAATTAGATATCTACCTATAAAAATTTAAAATACAATTTTTTAAATCAATGTTCATACAACGTGGCAATGCCGCCAGTCTTTTGGGTTCACTTCCAGTCGACAGCGATGCGGCAATTTTTTGACACTATATTTTATTTAGGAGTTTTATTTTTTATATCAAGTGTATATATATAGTTTGTTATGGTAAATTAATTAATGATTGTGAATGCAAAAAAAACAGCAATTAAAAAAAAATGTTTTTTAATAATTTAGATGTTACAAATACCTTTTTCTTTTGATGAGAGAGATGAGAAGAAAATGCAGTAAATGATAGGGAGACAAAATACAATACGTATTGGATCAGGGAACGATCTAGTCATCGGCATCGGTGATGGCCTCGTCGGCGGTGAAGTAGGCGAGGTCCGGGGTCATGACACTGGACCGCGCGTCATCGTTATTATCGGGATCGACGACAATGACGTCGTTGTCATCGTCTTCTACCAAAATTACGTCATCGTCGTCAGATTCGATCAAAATTACGTCATCATCGTCCGAATCTTCTACGTCGGTCGAACAAGTGCGCTCAAGCTCGATAGTATGAGTTTCCACGGTGCGCCACTCTCTGCAGGCATTTTCATCATTAGCATTTACTTTTGGTGTTAAGCACACAACTATATGTTTGACTTGTTCGCTGTCTTTGAACATCTCAAGGCTCGCAGTATGCGTGTTACTTTTATATGTGATTGAGATTTTGGGTGACTTAGTTTTGTTTACCATTTTGTGTGCAATCAACAAGCGTATATTCTTTACCTTTCCTATCCTCGCTTCTGGTAGTTTCAATCTGAAATAACATCCATCAACAGTTAGTGTGCGTTATACCATATATTTTGTAAAATTTGCTACTACTTATGTTTAGGGGTATAATAATAGTTTTTAAAGTAGGTAACTATACCTCAATTTACCTACTTCCAAAAGTATTGGTCCTCGGCTTTGTTAAAAAAAATTTGAACGTTTTAGTTCAATTACCGTTTGTTTTCAAAGTTGATACGTTCTATTCCTTAATTTCATTCGTATCCAGACCAAGTTTTAGATTTGGAGTCAGTTTGAATTGGTTTTGAGATTTTTTTTTGTTTTTTTATTTAGGGTTTCGAACGCTCGAAAAAACAATTAACCGTATAGGATCACTCTTTTGTCTGTCTGTGTGACTGTCCGTAAGTCACAATTGTCTCCGAATTTACTAGACCGATTTTGTTGAAATTTGGTATTCTTGTGCACTTCTGTTACCGAAAAACGAACGCTTTATTGTAAATTAATAAATATTGAGTAGGTACTAGCTGTCTCCCACGGCTTCGCTCCCGTCAACTGGCTACCTACATTTCTAACTACCCTACCTACCCAAACCTAGCTAGTTACACTACTTACCTACCTTTTTTTACGGGGGGAAATCCTCATGGATGTTCTCAACCCAGGGGCGGGCAGAGGGGTCTGTCAGACTTTTACTGACTAAAACCACCCCGGTGTTCCATCTCTCACCTACGCCGGAGATCGTGAGAACTTATGCGACTTTCGTAGTCCCCGGCTGGTGCCGGCCCACCTCGGCGGGCCACCTCGGGTCAGCGGGGGGAATGAGGTGTTTGACTCCCCCCGCGATGTCAAAGAGGGGCGCACGGGGATACCACGCGCCGCCACCTCGGGTCCGAATGAATGGGGGACCCAAGTCCGTCGCCCCTGGACCCAGTTAGGGGGGCCGGAAGAGGGCAGTACTCCGACGCCCGGTGCGCCTGCTGCGAGCCCGGAGAGAGGTCGAAATGTCCCTCTTCCTTTCCGCAGCCTCCTTCTGCGCGATAACTGTTTCGCAGAAGGAGAACACCGCGTCCCAGGCCTCCTCGCCGTCGACCATAGTACGGACTACGGACGTTGAACGTGCAAATAGCTTCATCTTTTTGGACTGACCGACCTTGACAATTCAAAAGTGCCTGTAAATGGTTTATTTGAAATATACGATTTGATTTGATTTGATTTGATTGACGGCCGGCAGCGAGAGGTCACTGATCACTACCACAGAGATGAGGGCACGGCGCGGCTCCTCCCAAGTGGCACACTCTGCCAGCGTATGCCACTTTGTGTCCTCCCGACAGTCGACGCAGTGGAGAACACCAAGCGTCCGGCTCCCTGCCTATGCGACACAGGAACCTCCCGAAGCAGCCATGCCCCGAGAGGACCTGCGTCACACGAAACGACAAGGAGTCGTGCCTTCTCCTAAGCCACAGGTCGAGCATTGGCCGGATGGCCTCAAAAGTGATGAGGCCGGCGCAAGGGCGTGAGAGCCTGTCCCGTCATTCCGCCACCAGGATCTCGCGCAGCTGCGACTGACGCAGCTCAATGTGCCGCTGCATCAGTCCCTCGCCGCGCGCCCGCGCGTCCTCACGCCACCGATGCAGTGACGCGAGGACTTTTGTCTCCAGATCCCAGGGCAGAGATCCGGCCAGTACGCAAGCCGCCTCGTAGGAGATCGTGCGACAACCCCTGATGACTCTCACGGCCATCATCCTCTGCAGCTTCCGCAGAACGGTGATGGTGCTGGCCGTCAGGTCAGCCGCCCAGAACAGGGCCCCATACAGGGCCATCGATCGCACGATCCCTACGTACAACAGCCTGCAGGCGGTGCTCGGGTCCCCCAGATTGGGAAGCAGCGTTGACAGCGCCCCAGCTGCACCCAGCAACTTGGGCGCCAGCCGCCGGAAGTGGGGGCCGAAATCCCAATGGCTGTCGAGCACCAATCCCAAGTATTTCATGGTGGACTTGACAGCGATACGGGTCCCCCAACAACTACGTATGTGCGATCCCGGCGGCGGCACCCGCCGGGGGCCATGAAAGGCTATGGCCTCCGACTTGTTGAGAGCCACCTCCACGCTAAGGCGCCGTATGCGGCTCACCACCTGTGAGACCGCGGCCGTCGCCAGCAACACTGTCTCCCTGTACGAGCTCCCCCGGGCAGTGACCAGCGTGTCGTCAGCGTAACACGTTAGGTCCACTCCCGGCGGGAGCTCGCCCCTCAACACCCAGTCGTACCCGATATTCCACAGGAGCGAGCCCACGACCGAACCCTGTTGAATACCGCACGATATGGGGTGCTGGTATCTGCCATCACGTCCCAGATAGGTGACACACCTCTCCGCCAAGTAAGCCCCAATGACGCGGCGGAGGTAGGGAGGCACCCGATGATAGCGCAGTGCCTCCCGAATACAACTCCAGGGTAGGGTGTTGAAGGCGTTGCAGATGTCCAAGGACACTGCCAACATCACCCCGCCCCGGAACACTGCTTCCTCCGCCAGGAATCTCACTTGCGATATCGCCGTGATAGTGGAGCGCCCATGCCGAAAACCGAACTGGCATTCGGCCAAGTCCGGCCCCTTTCCGCACAAGTGGCTGACGAGGCGGGCTGCGACTATCCGCTCGAATAGCTTTCCCACCTCGTCCAGCAGCGCTATGGGCCGGTACGCGGACGGTGAGTCCGCAGGGCGCCCCGCCTTCCTGAGCAGGACCAAACGACCAGATTTCCATTGAAAGGGAAACTGGCCCTGCTCCAGGCACGCTGAGTAGAGTCCTCTCAGTTGGGGCTCCAGCTCCTTCAGAGCGAGGGCCAACACGCAGCCGTGAATCCCATCGGGCCCCGGGGCAGTGTTCTTCGCCCGGAGCCGCATCACGGCCGCCCTCAACTCTGCGCGGCTGCGGGCAGAGTCATCGGCAGCGGAGTGTGCTCCGCTCGTGCCGGGAAGAGGGCTGCGACCACGTCCTCCAGCAGCTCGGGTTGGAGACTCTCCATAAGTGGAGGCGCCCATGGTCCCAGTTTCCCTCCGACCGAGCGATAAGGACGGCCCCCACGGATCCCCGTTAAGGGTCTCCAACATCTCCTCCCTGGATCGCCTCTTTGCCTCGCCGATAGCCAGCAGCAGAGCCTCCTTAGCCGCGCGGTAGGACAATATGACTGTTAAATTATATAAATATTAACTAAGTAAAAAAAAACAGCTGCTTAGTAATCATTTATGTTGACCTCGTTATCGATACATGTTGGAAGGACAAATATTTTTTCGAATAATTTAGATAATTGTCTTGAGATTCAACAAAAAAAAAAAAAAACAGTCATAAATATTTGTAAATCATCAATCCTTGCTACCTCTGTTAGCTACCACATTCGAGAGTTTCGTACAGGAAATTGTTGGGGCGTCTTATCAAAATTAAGCTACTCACGGAAAATTAGCTTAGCTTGTGGAATAAAAGACGTAGTTCGCTCGGTAGACATTTAATGACTAGGTGCCGCGGTCGGTCGACGGTATTTATATAACATTACAAAAGAACTTAAGAATACCCTACATTACACCTCCACCCTTATTAACTAACTTATACTAAACATACATAGTTACTTCTAATCTACTTAGCTACATTACAATACTTAAAACTAGTGCTTAATTCTAAACTAAACTATAAATTAGGACTGGCCATTCTTATTAACTAACTTATACTAAACACACATAGTTACTTATAATCTACTTAGCTACATTACAATACTTAAAACTATTACTTAATTCTAAACTAAACTATAAATTAGGACTGGCCATATCTTTGGGGAGGTTTCCTATTTCTAACGGGACGAGCTTCACGGGTGGTCGAGGGTACACTGTTTGATCCATCAACCAGCTCTTTAGATGAACCCGACGTTATCAACTCCGATTCCGAATGCGCCTCAATCCTGTCACCCCCCGAACCTCCCACACCACCTTCTAAGCACACCTCGTTGGGTATTTTAGTAAACGGTATTGTGGGGAAAACCAGTGCATTACTTAAAGGCCGGTTAGAGTTTTCAGGTGCTATTTTTGTGCTGACTATTACGCTATCAGTGGATTGTGATTGATTTGCCTTACATTTTAACCTTAACTGATCAATATGCCTATGTATCTCTGTGCCATCTAATAATCTTATTTGATAATCTGTAGTACTCAAGCGCTCAATAACCGAACCACTTACCCACCTCTTTAGTCCTTGGTACACCCGGCACCAAACCTCGTCCCCTGTACCGAGAGCGCGGTGCGTGCCGCCTGCTGCGTTTTTCTGCCGGAGCTGCGCGTCAGCCACCTGCTTCTCGCGCGACGGTTTCAGCCGGTCTAATCGAGTTCTTAATGTTCTACCTTGTAGTATTTGTGACGGACTTTCTTTTGTGGTGCTATGTTCAGTGGTTCTGTACACTAGTAAAAACCGTTGAAGGGCAAGTTCTACATCAATATTTTGAATAATAGCTTTTTTTATAACTCTTTTGCACTGCCTGACCGCATTCTCCGCTAAACCATTAGAAGCTGGGTGATACGGTGCGGAAAATACATGTTCTACTCCGTTATATTCTAAAAATGAATTAAATTCTTCACTACTAAAAGGAGGCCCGTTATCGGAGACTAATTGTTTTGGTAAACCGAAACGTGACCAAATTTCTCTGATTTTACCTATTATTGCTTTGGCCGTAGTTGAAGCGACCGGACATGCTTCGATCCATTTCGAGGTGGCATCTACCATTATTAAATACTTGTGTCCGTGTACAGGTCCTAAAAAGTCCACATGTAACCTAGTCCACGGACGAGCTGGCCAGTTCCACGGCTGCGGTGCGTGGTGTACTGGCGCCTCGGCCATTTCTGCGCAGATTGTGCAGTTTCGACATAGGGTTTCCAACATTTCATCAATCCCAGGCCACCATACATAACTTCTGGCTATACATTTTGTCTTAATTATCCCCATATGAGTATCATGTAGCTCCCTCAATACTCTCTCTTGACATGATTTGGGCACTATTAACCTATGGCCCCACATAAGACAACCTAACTCGGTATATAGTTCACTACGTCTATTAAAATAAGGTCTAAGTTCCTTTATATCCACTTCCTTAGGCCAGCCATCCCTAACATAGCTTAATATACGCGTTAACATTGGATCTTTTTGTGTCTCCCTTCTAATATCTTCATATTTAAGTGACAGGGCATCCGTGGCAAAGTGAAGGTAAGTTTGCTCCGGTACGTCTATGTCTGTTTCACTAATAGCTTTATAACTTTCCACTAATCGTGACAATGCGTCAGCTGTGTTCGAATTAGTATTCACATATTCTATTTTAAAATCATAAGCTGATAATATTAACGCCCATCTTTGTAACCTACTAGCTGTCATACTTGGAATTCCTAATTCCGATCCGAATATACTAACTAAGGGTTTATGATCCGTTTTTAAAACAAATGGTCTGCCATATAAATATTGATGAAATTTCTTCACTGCGAATACTATAGCTAAAGCCTCTTTATGTATTTGACTATAATGGTATTCCGCGGAGGTGAGCGTCCTTGATGCGTACGCTATAGGATACTCGCGACCGTCGGGCGCTCGCTGCGCCAGCACTGCGCCGACGCCCCGTGAGCTCGCATCACACGTCACTATCACGGGTCGTGATTCATCATAATGTGATAATATTTGTGAACTAATTAATAACTTTTTTATTTTATTGAATGCTTGAGAATGTGTATTTCCCCACATCCAATGTTTACCCTTTTTCAATAATTCGTATAATGGTGATAAATAGAAACTTAAATTTTTTATAAATTTGCCGTAAAAATTTACCATACCTAGAAATGATTTCAGTTCGGATACATTAGTCGGAAAAGACAATTTAATTATGGGTTTAATCTTTTCTGGATCCACTCTAACGCCCTCTCTACTAATTATAAATCCTAAATACTTAGCTTCTTTACTCAAAAAATCGCACTTTTCCTTTTTTATTTTTAAACCGTTTTCTTGCAATATTTTAAGAACCTTGTTTATTGTATCCAAATGTACCTCAATCGTATTTCCCGTGATCAATATATCATCTAAAAATATTGTCACATTTGGGATTTTATCAAACAGCTGTGTCATTATTCTTTGGAAAATTCCTGGACTCGAAGCTAGTCCATACACTAATCTATTGTATTTAAAAAGACCTTTATGTGTATTTATAACTGTAATATCCTTGGATTCATCTAACAGTATTTGATTGTATGCTTGAGATAAATCTAGTTTCGTGAAATACCTACTACCACTTAACTTAGTAAATAAGTCGTCTATCTTGGGCACAGGATACTTATCAACCCTTAACATAGGATTCACTGTAACCTTATAGTCAGCACATAAACGTAAAGCGCCATCCGGCTTGTGTACAATTACCAGTGGTGTGGCCCAGTCGGAGGTGTGAACAGGCTCGACGATGCCTGCGCGCTGCATGGCCTCGAGCTCGGCGTCGACGCGCGAGCGCAAAGCGTACGGCAGTGGCCGCGCGCGGCAGAATACCGGCACGGCTCCCTCACGCAAGTGTAATGTGGCTCGACCGCCCGTGAAACACCCCAATCCGCCATCAAATAACTCATGGTACCTAGAATAGATATTACATACAATATTATTTTTTTGTTGCACCGTCAAATCTTCATCTGCCCTCGCATTGTTAATTGTTGTAATGGGGGGTATACTAATATTTAATTCCGATAACCATTGTCTTCCTAACAGTGTAGTACTTCCAGTTTTAAATACATATAAATCTAAAATCTTCTTCTGGTTTTTATAGGTAACAATTACTTCTAGGTACCCCATAGGCTGAACTTTGCTTCCATTATAAAATTTCACTGATAATTTACAGGGTAATAACGGTATATCAGAAAAATATTCTTCATAAGTATTACTCGAGATACAAGATAAAGGGGACCCGGTATCAATTTCCATTGCCAACAATACATTATTTACTAAAATGTTCATGCTCACCGGCCTATATTGGCTTAACGACATTTGATAAATTGGTTCCTCTTCCTCGACGTCTTCCTGCCAATCCGCCTCGAACGTGTGCATAGCTGGCCGCCCGTCTGCACCCGGCTGCGCCTTCCCGGTCTGCCCGTTGCCCCGCCTGGCCGCGCGGAACCCACCCGCGCTCGCGCCCGCGCCGCGTCCTTTCATGCCTGCTCCCCCGCCACGGCTCCGTAATTGGCCCCGGTCTCGATGGTCCACGACGCCACGTGCACCGTTATCCTGGCACATCCGACGTAAATGTCCAACTTCCCTACATTTACTGCACTGATACTTCGAAAATCTGCATTCCATTTTCGTGTGCCTGTAATCCCCGCATGCAGCGCATCCTCCCACTTGCATGCGATGTAAATCTCCCGCTTGATCAAATGCTGCCGAACTACGTCGCGACATCGTGTTACTTCTCGAACCTTCGAGTCCCGCCGAGAAAGCGCTCGCGCCGGCCCCGGCCGGCCCACTGACATTGCCCCGGCCGTCTACAGCGGCTGCATCCCGCTCCGCCGCCTCCCACGCGTTCGCCACAGATACCGCATTAATGAATTTAATGTTTCTTTCCGCAAACAATCGTTGTCTAATATGATCGCTCGAGATACCGCACACGAATTGATCTCTCAAATTATCGTCCAAACTCGTGCCGAATTCACAATGCCGCGTAATTTTCTTCAATTCCGCCACATAACTCGAAATACTCTCACCGGCTTGTTGTCTTCTTTGACGAAATTTGTAACGCTCTGCCAAAATAGACGGATCTGGTTGCAAATGTTCTTGCATGACCTTCACGACCTCGGTAAAGGTCATGTCCGCCGGCTTCTTCGGACTGCACAAATTCACTAATAATTCGTACGCCGCTTCACCCATGAATGCTATTAGCGTCGGTAGTTTTAGGTCTTCCTTCACTGCATTTACCACAAAATACATATCCAGCCTATCACAGTATGACTGCCAACTCCCGGTCTTCAAGTCGAAATTGTCAAATTTCGCCATCCTCGTCGCCATTGTAGAATTGTGGAATAAAAGACGTAGTTCGCTCGGTAGACATTTAATGACTAGGTGCCGCGGTCGGTCGACGGTATTTATATAACATTACAAAAGAACTTAAGAATACCCTACATTACAGATAGTAATCAAGTGCAAAAACCATGGACCATGGATTCTAGATTATGATCAGATCCTGACTTTACCTTCCATCATCAGCTCAATAACATGAGATGATGATTACCAGACACAAATATCTGAATTGCTTTAAAAAGTACCTAAGTGAAAAACATTGTATGTGCCTATAAAATTTGAGGGTTCCCTGAGATTTCATCATCAGTTTCTGACTTGGTGATAATAAGACCACCTCAGGAGTATAGGCTATCGAATTAAAAAGGAAGTTTGAAAATCTTTCCACAATTAAACATACTTAATAATAAAAAATACATACAGTCGAACATGAAACCTCCTTTTTTGAAGTTGGTTAAAATCATAGACTTTTTACAGGTTTTCCTGTTATCTATGTTCTTGTAATTTATACCTGTTATTTATACCTTTTTTTTTTCCAAAATTTTAGGGTAAGCAGTTTCGGAGATAAGGCGTATTATGGTCAATTTTATCTTTTTTCTTTAATAACTTTGGAACGGAATATTTTGAAATTAACTAAAAAATATATTTTTGAGACCCTTACGATGAGCCCTTTGATTTGGACAAACGGTAGAGTTGAAAAAACTTTTTTTTTCTATTTTCCCAAAAAGTGAGGTCATTTTCAAAATATTTATTTTCGTTACACCTCTCTGTTTGGGTCACAGAAGGTTATGTGTACCACATTTCAACTGAAACGGCCTAAAGATTCGGAGAAAATTGGCTGTGACAGACGAAAAGACAAACTGACAGACAACCGAGTGATCCTATAAAAGTTCCGTTTTTCCATAAGAGAGGTTCGGAACCCTAAAAACCGCGTTACTTGTATGAGAGCTCATCTTTAATTTAATTTTTATTTTATTTGTTGTAACAGCGCCAATAAAAATACACATTCTGTGAAAATTTCTACTGTCTACCTATAACCCTATAACGGTTCTTGAGATACAGCCCGCTGACAAACAGTCCGACGAACGAACGGGTGGACGGACAGCGGAAGCTGAATGATATGGATACGTTGGTTACCCTTCGGGTGCGGAACCCTACAAATGAGGTTCGTTCGGTATCCTTTGCACCCAAGTACGACTCGCACTTGGTCGATATTTCGTACTTGTGTAGGTAACTAATATTATATTTGCATGTTCTTATTATATAGTTTATTTATGTGGTTGTATGTACGTGAAGATCAATGTATATTTTTTATTACAATATGAGAATTCTAGATATTAAACATATTAGCCTGACAACATTCACTAATGATAACATTCTATTTCGACGTTTCTACTCTACAATCATGTAGACAAATATAAGAGCCAGAGCTGGGTTAATTTTGAACCGTCTTCTTTGCACGTAGTACACGGATGATAAAAAAAGTACAAAAATCCTTTGCGATTCGTGATTTCACTCACCTTTTCAAAATGTATGGACTGTTTGAAAATCTTCCATTACTTCAACTAGATTTTGGTAACGAAAACTCAGGACGACACAATAAGAAAACTCAGGACGAGCCCAGATATCCTATGGTGGCGTTGTAGACAGATGGACGAAGTATTGATCGACTCGTATTTAGCAGTGTTGCAAAGCGAAAAAATATTCTGCGGGTCTAAAATTGCCACTTTAGCAGAATCAGAAAGCAAATCACGCTATCCGTCACTGTCAAATTTTCCCAATTAACTTTAAACCTAATAAGTTAGCGATAAAGATGAAAATTAAATTTTACAGATTGTTGTGTGGTTAATATTATGATTCTGACCCCAAGAAGAAGTGACCCTTTTCAGCCCCCAGGACTTAGTAAAATGATGACGTTCGTTACGGATTTTATAACATAATTTCTTTTTTGTCTTTTGATTACTTGATATAGAAAACAAACATTGATAAACATATTTTGATACAGATTTTGGTACAGATCTGTCTAGCTATAACCGTATCGCGTGATTTGGTTACCACAGTTATTGCATGTTAGCATGGCAATGGTGGTCCAATACCCTCATACATAAATTGAAATTCTATTATGTCATCTCAAAATATAATTCGTTCCGTATGGTGTCGGACGTAAAAAGAACAACACCATCCCATCACTTCCCGTGGGTGTCGTAAGAGGCGACTAAGGGACTCAAAAACTCAGAGAATGCAGAGAATGGGCATTCTCTGTAAAATGCAAGAGCTCTGCGTTTCCCAATCCGTCTGCCAAGAGTGGCGATTGTGGTAAACCCCCCAAGTACAACAAAAAAATGGCTCCTAGTGCCCTGCAGCCCGTCTACCCTTGACTCCGGTAGCGGTCAAGGTCACGGTGAAGGAAGGAGTGCTAGGAATCCCCGGAGTCAACCTGGCTACCCAACAAACACCGACGACTGGACCTAGCAACACTGAACACAAGAACACTCCGGACCAACCAGAAGATCACCGAACTTGAAGAGGAATTGATCAGGTTGCGATGGAGTATTGTGGGATTGTCTGAAGTCCGAAGAGAGGGGGAGGACACGATAATTCAATTCTTAAATTCGGCAATCTGCTCTATTTCTGGGAGGGTGACTAGTAGTCCCAGTTTGGTGTCGGGTTTATCGTTCACAGGTCTCTTGTGTCCAATGTGGTGGGCATCGATAGTGTGTCGACCAGTGTGGCGTACCTTATACTCCGAATATCGTCAAGATATTCATTGAAGGTCGTACAGGTTAAAGCCCCTACTTCGACACATCCCGACGACGAAATAGACACCATGCGTGAGGGTATATCCAGAGCCATACATGGCCATATCTCACTTCATCGTAATCATGACAGTCTTAACGCGAAACTGGGCAAACGAGACGGTGACGAGCTCCGAGTGGGGCAATTTGGATTTGGACGTCGGAACCATCGGGGACACCTACTGGCCGGTTTTATGGAGAAGGAGCCCCGACGGTGCAACTAAAAATGAAGTTGACTTCATCATGTCGATGAAGAATCAAATATTCAATGATGTATCTGTGATTAACACGGTGAAAACCGGAAGTGATCACCGCATGATATGAGGCACATTAAACCTAAATATTAAGCTGGAAAGGTCTCGACTAATAAAGTCTACGCTCCGTCCAGCACAGATTCAAAACTACGAAAGCTTTCAGTTCGAACTTCAAAATCGTTTCGAGTGCCTAGGGAGCTCCGTGGGAGCTGGACGATGGTTTCGTGGAAACTGTCCATACGGTACTCACCATATAGATAAGAATAAGAGGCTCTCTGATCTAAATCTCAAGCTTTTGAAGGAGAGGCGGGAGCTGATTCTGTAGTCTTCAAACGATGCGTGAAAACACCGGCAGCTTAAAAGATGGATCGCCAAGATCTTGAAAAGCAACCTCAACCGCTTTGATACCGAAAAGATTAAAGACGCAATAGAGCGGAATAAGGGATCCAGGGTCTTTGCTAGAGATCTGTCTATCGAGAGCCAGCTCACAAAACTGAAGACCATATCCGCCAAATCGGAGCTTCTGAGAGAGATCGCGACACTTTATGGACAGTAATACATGTCAATGACTAAACCCGCTACGAATCTAGCTAACGACCCAAGAGCTAGATTGACCCGGCAATATACCGAGGACATCCCGGACGTCAACCTGTATGAGATTGAGATGGCTCTAGAGCATCTTAAAAGCGACAAGGCCTTGAGTGAGGACGGAATTACGGCCGAACTCCTGAAGGCAGGAAAACCGGTCCTTAAGGCCCTTCAGGAACTGTTCAATTCCATCATACTCGAGGGGAAAGCGCCATAGGTATGGAGCAGTGGTGTGGTGGTCTTTTTTTTTAAGAAAGCTGTCAATGCCTTGTTAAAGAATTACAGGCCCATCTCACTTCTGAGCCATGTCTATAAGCTGTTTTCCAGAGTCATAACGAATTGTCTCGCGCCCAGGTTTGACGACGCCTTCAGCACTGTAGACTACTACTGTAAGCTTATATCGAAGACCGAAGACTATAATCTGTCCCTCTGTTTATTTAGCGTTTGTGGAATACAAGAAAGCCTTCGATTCGATCGAGACTTGGGCTGTGCTGCAGTCTTTCCAACGGTGCCAGATTGACTATCACTACATCGAGGTGCTGAAAATGTTTGTACAAAAACACTACCATGTCAGTCCTACTTCAGGATCAGACCTCGAAACCTATTCTCCTGCAGCGGGGTGTCAGACAGGGAGACGTCATTTCTTCAAAACAGTTCACGGCTGCAGTGGAGGATGTCTTAATGTCAATGGCAAGTACATCACCCACCTTCGATTTTGCGGTATAGTCGTCATGGCTACGGAGGACCTCAGTACAATGCTCGATAACCGCGGTAGAGTATCTATCTACATAAAATATAATATTCTATTCATCTTCTTCTTTTCTTTATAAAAGCGTAAGGTCATTCATTCATTCATCCATTCACTGATTAATCACGTTATCTCGAAAACTACTGGATCTACGAAGATGAAATTTAGCATACAGGTGGATTATGAGTAGTAGACGTCAGCTAAGAAAGATTTTAGGAAACTCCCCCCGTAAAGGGGTGAAATAGGGGGTGGAAGTTTGTATGGAAAAACTTATTCCCTGAGCGATTATACTTAAAACTTGGCACGGATGCTGGCTTAAGTGAACTACTCCCAAAAGAAGATTCAAGGCTCAGGGGGTGTTAAAGTTTGTATGGAAGTTAACGCTTTGTCCGATGAAGTTGAAACTCGGCATTAAGAGGAAATGTTAGCGGCGTGACTTTGTGTGTAAAAAGTCATAATTCGAGGTTTGGCTCTCGACTGTTTTCTCCTCCAATATTAAAGGTAATAAGGTAATATATCAATGGGCCAAAGTAGCCTGAAATATAGAGGTTATTATTATTATTTGCTACTTCTATCTAGTACAGTTGGTCAAACATGAAAAATTCATACTAATAAAATCCTTATATATAAAATGCTTCCGTTACTACCTGACTGAGAGTCTGAGTGGCTGAGTGGCGCACAGCCGAAACTACTGGTCGTAGAATATAATCGTGAAATAACGATTTTTGCGACATTTGACTTTCAATACCTTCAGGAAAGTTGGAATGAGTTTTTATTCAATTAAGTAATCAAAGTTTATTAGACCCCTAATACCTATTATGAACGATGTAGTTCCGTATAAATTATTAAGATTTACGTGATGGAAGACATTGTCTACTTCTAAACTTACCTTGCTACCAAATGGTAGAAATTAGGACACTGGTTGTGCTATTCGAATTACACGAAAATTAAAATATCATCTGAACGGAAAAGATAGAAAAATTTGTTTAAGATTTACGATTTTTAAACGTAATGATTACTAAGTACTATACACTTTATTACAATTTCACACTTCGACTAATTTCTATTTAGTCGAATATTATGAGTTTATAAATAATCTACTAAGTAATAAACCAAAGCAAAACTGTATAGGCGTTAGGACTTTGACGTCAAAGTTAATATCGGAGTTCTCTTTCTAATTTAAATCTTTGAAGTTTTATAACATTGCAGATAAAGGTAAATAAAAAATAATTTTATGATTGTTTACTAGAGCTAATAAGTATTTCATTTTGTTAGTAAAAAATCATATGCAATGGGAATATGCATACGATTTTTTATTAGCAAAATTAATATCTCGAGTTAAACCAACAATAAAGGTGGAGCCCTAATGTCATTCCACATTCTACCATTTCGTTTCGGGATGGCAACACAATTTACGCAGGATACGTTAGCCCTACATGCTGTAGATATATACCTACTGTTCACGTCATCCGAAAACACCAATCACCGCCCATTATCCCATAACGGACAGTCGACGAGGACGCTTCTGATTTGTTGTTGGTAACGGTGCAAAATCATTACTTTCTTTACATAAATATAACCTGTTCCTAAAGTGGATAAAGCCTTGTAAAAGAACAGTTTCCGAGACCCAGTAAATTGAAGAGCCCAGCTCACGGTGGCTTCCCCACTGCCCAAGGTGGTACTGCGAAGCGCCGAGGAACCGAATCTGTTGGACGACATCAACGTGATCGAGGAACTGATCTGGGGCTTCTTTTTAGATTGGCAGATTGATTAATCGAGTTCAGATCCTACCGTTGCTTCCTTTGGCAGACTTGACGCTCAACAGGGTCGAGAACAACAAAGCATCATCAAGTTTCCAGTCCAATAAACTTGCTGGCGAGTCTTCTGAAAATTTGAAGAGACTGCTCTTCTCTACAAGTGGCCTGTGATTTTTCTCAAAGTGTCATCGTGTTCTGTGTGTCTGGTGATTTTACTGTGAGCCCGTCAACCGTATTTATTTTATAGTTCGACCACTATTTTAAGCGAATTTCTATCACAGTAATTTTTTAATAATTGTTCATTGTTAACTATCCAAACATCAAAATGATCTTCTTTTTGGATGAAGTTGTAGAGTTGTATAGAAGAAATCCTCAGAATTTTGGAACTGTTAGTATTTTTGTGGGATTATATTTAATTTTCGTAGGTATCATTTTAGTGGTCGCTGTTGGCATTATGACCAGAGTTCTTGAATACTTCGATGATTTCATAGATTCTTTTGATTAAAGAACCGTACCTGATACCATTAACATGGTTATTTTTTTATAAGTATGTTGTTATTTGTAACATTTTCCTTCTTTTTTCATACCTCCAGGTCATTAGTCATTTGTTTATATTTGTTAAAAAAATCATAAATGTAAACTTTTTGTTTGGTGGTTTTCAATTAATTAAATTGTAGACGTATTTTGCTTTTTTTTTCTTGATGTATGTAAGTCTCATCCTGCAATTAGGAGTTTCATGTTTTGACGGTGTTCCTATACCTACACAAAATGCCAGAAGTCAATTTTATTCCTCGGATAAGATTTTAGTAAGCTCAACCCCAAGTAAGTAACACTACCAACAAGACGTGGAAGAAGGTGTCGACATTCACAAAGAAATCATGTTTTGTGGACAAAGACGCCTCATCACACTCCAACAGAACATAATTCAGGTTACTACCATCTACTTTTCTAGCTTTGTGCTAAAATTAGTAAAAGGATTAGTAAATCTTAATGCCACAATTGATGAACCGCGATTGATGCAATCATAGTGCATAATATTATTCCGTCTCTCTGAAAATAAAATCACGAATACTTCCCTTAAATATCAGGGGTGAACAATGACCACAAGATGACAAATTCATTTTCAGTAAGTATACGGTCTCGATCTCGTAGTTTATTGCAGCTTGACTAGTCGTCGTGATTTGATAAATTGTTTATGTTTATTTGCATAAAATCATGCTGAATTTGAATCATAATTCGCCCGAACAAGAATCCTTTTTGATTGTCCATTTTCCTTTACTTGATTTTCAATAAAAGTTTAAATAAAACTAGTGACCTAATTCTACAAGTCTTAATTTCCGTTTAAAAGTATGGCTCGGTCGTATAGTCTTCTATATCTTATATCCGTGGACACTATGATTCAACTCGAGAACAGATAACTGTTTTCAGCTGCCGAGGACTACAGAAATACTCTAGAAAAATAGCTCTGCATCTCTTTTTATGTGCAGCTTAATATGGCAAATCTAACAGACTCATAAATTTTATCATCAAATTAGTATGTCGGAGCAATGTGTAAAACATGAGCAAATTTACTACTTATTTAAAAAATAAAACTTTTAAGACAAGCGTTTCTTTGAAATTTCAAACTCCTACCTTTTCCTATCTCCTCTTTCAATATCTTAAATATTTCATTTCAAAATCAGATGTCATTGATTGCATCTTCACATTTGATTGCCTTAAACAATCCAGTAAAAGCTGTTGTCGGATGCGAGATATCTGTATACTAAATACCAAAGTATAAGTAGAACTAAAGAGACCTCAGAAAGCCAAGATGCTTACAGGAAAATCAGAATTAAGTGTCTTAGAAAGTAAATTAGACTCCATAAAATGAACTCTACACAACAAACAAACTCTTCAGCTTTATATATAACTTTAGGTTTAAATATATAGCAAGGGAAAAGTAGTATTACAATTAAATGAATGGACAGATGGTCTAGATGAAGTCACCTTAATAATATAATTCTTATTCACAAGTCTTAAGTTGTTCACCTATCTCATGAAGATCCAAGATGCATAGAGATAGTAAGGACTGGAGAAACCTTACTCAGACAGTCTGTTCATGAGTGTCCACAAGTTTCTTGGTGCAGGAACCATGGATAAATCCAACCCAACCTAGGTTATTCACCAGCTTTGGAATCCTAGCCCAGTCCATAACCTCCAATATCAAGACCTTAAATATTTCAATCCAAAATCAAATTCTACTATTGTTCCATCATCGCAAATGATTGCCTTAAAATAAATATTGTATGTAACTAACACTTGAACTATATTCTAACATGACCGGTGCTCTATGTAGGTTATATCCTAAATACATAGAAAAAAGGAAAAGTAGAACTATGAAGGCTCTACTCATAGAGCCAAGTTACTGCAGGCACTATAGATAAAATACCTTGTTTTATCTAGCTCAAGAGCAATTTATAGCCAGACAATCTTTCTTGCTGCAGGAGCCAGCTCAAAGTTATCCTATTGTTAAGCCTAAGATGTTCATCTTCCTCATCAAAATCCCACATTAGTAGGTACTCAGAGATAAATATTTTTGAGTTTTCATTCCTGTTTCTTTGTAATTAATCTTAATCCTTCAGCATTGCCTTAATCAGACAATCTGGCTTTCAAACATACTTACTTACTGTAGTAACAATAGGCGCAGTTCACTGTGGAGCTCCTAGTGACAGAACTGGATTGTATTCACCATTATAATCCAAAATACCTATTCGAGACAACAGTGTATCTTTTCGAGAGTAAGAAATATAATCAGGGCTTAACAACACAGATAAAGATAAACACTTACATTTTTAAATAATTTTATTGGCTACGTTGCATGGATAATATAAGATTTTGGCACCAATTGGGGCTTACGGTCCTTGAGAGGAACGTACAGATGCAAGAACAGCTCATCTTAGAAAAGATAAAATCAAAACTATTCTAAAATCGTAATTATAATATGGATAAATATGTATGGTCCGTCTTTAAAGAAACGGCGCCAGTTTGGAAGTTGCGTAACGAGAAGGTTTAGATGGAAATCACCGCCCTTTCAGCCTTCCTCTTGTAGTAGCTAATGCATGCTTGTATCAGCTGGTATTTGTTACTCATGCCGTTTTCCGGAAGAAAGTTGGCGAAGTCCTTGTCCTTGTTCTCCGGATCAGTCCTCTCCAGAGACATCACAGGCTTGGAATTGATCCATTGTTCGAGCAAATAGGCTTGCCTGTCCTTGTCTGACGAAACTGGCTCCATTTCTGTAATAGAAAATGTTATGAATGTTTAGTAGGTGATATAAATTGTAACAACTCTGGTTGGTGAAAAGTCATGGACCTTTTAATTGGCAAGGGACTACTTGGTGTGCAAATGTATCCGGTGTTAAATGGCAGTCATAAATGGCATCACTGGGAAATAATATAGTATATTTCTTATTTATTTAACAATTTATGTACACACATTAAATAGAAAAATATAAAGAAGGAAACAGAAAAATAGGTACAAAGGTAAATGCTTATTTCAAAAGAAATCTCTTCCAGCATACCTGCGAAAGGAGAGTTGTATAAAAGATATGTAGACACCGTGTGTAAAAGGTACAAGTACTTACAAATAAAACAATAAACTTTAATATAACATACAATACATAAATATTACTAAAATAAATATATACTAATACATACTAAACAATATTATAAAATAAATAATAACACATACTTGTGCGTTTTACTTCCGTTTAACTTTTATTTCTATCTAATGGCGATAGGTAGGTATACATAGTTAGCGAAGGTTGAAGCTGGCCATCTCCCAAAGAGCGAAACTCCTCAGTTTATCACGAACTGTTGATCCCTAGATCTACAAATTAGTAAAGCATTGTTCTACTTACTTGAAGTTTCGCGTTCTGTATCAAACAGTAAACAGTAATTTTTCTCAGCAGTAGATATGCAGACGATCTGTTCGGCGTCACTCTCTGAAGCAGAATATTTGAAGGCGTTTATTGATTTCGTCTGTAAGGCTTGGCACAGACTAGAGCGGTGATTTAGTCGACCGAAATCTCTGCTTAGTGAGTTCGTGTAACTTTTCTTTTATCTAAATATTATCTACTTTATCTATAATACCTACAGCACTTCCGAAAAAAGAATTTTTGGAAGTGCTGTAGGTATTCCATTTGTCAATTTGCTAAAACTGTGCATCAAACTCGAAACTACATATAAAAATGAAAAAAAAAAACCCTAGACCCCGACGACAGTTTTTAGCTGCTGTCGGTACCCCACACAAATTCCTATAGTGTTACTTACATGTTATTTCGGGAAAAGTTACTATTTTTCAACTTTAACAACAGACAGTGAAGTCATGCGTATTTTCAACGAACTGCGTCTTCTATCAAAAATACATGTCTAATATTTTTTTTGGAAATCTATCTAATGGACTAATTTGATTTTTTCAGTATTATCCCCTAATTTCATGGTGTTTTGCTACCTACATTTATAGTGACGAGTTTTTACTTTTTTTATCAGAGATATTCCATATAAAAACTGCTGAATAAATAAATGATGCTTATTTTTTTAATTAATATCTTCCTTCTAACTTTTCACTTTCTTACAACGCGTTTATCATTTCGTATTTTTTCACATTAATATAGTTAACTTTTACTCATATTTAAAAGCTATAAAACTGGAAACTTACCAACAGCAACAGTTCCAAAAGTTCATAACTCACAGAAAAGTTCTCTCTTATTTAGTGAATCACTTTCTACCAATCTACAATTTAAATACTCACCAAATTAATCCTCACTAAACAATTTTTCGTCATACACTAAGACGGTTCTACACTGTCGACTGGGGCGATTCAATCATTGCACTAAGCATGGACGACCCTATTATTACTAACGTAAAGACCGCCCATGACACTGCATCTGCCCAGCTCTTCTTACACATAAACCTACAGGTATGACAGAAAGGAACAACCATACATCTGAAAGTCCTCTCGTTTGCTAGGTACGAGGATGGAGCTTTAGTCGATTTTTGGAACACAAAAACCAAAACAAGATTGTTGAAATACTTGTTAAATTATTTATGCAAAAGTAATCTTTTCTGTTCGTAAATTAAAGTCGGTCTTAGGGGGCTAAATCTTTCGTACTTTTTGAGAAATGATATCTTATAATTTTTGTATTGCTTCGAATTTCTATGATTAGGCGTAGGCTGCACTTACAGCGTAAAAAAAATAGGTACTTGTTAATCTGCTCACAATTCTAGTCCCTGAAATACTTCGACATATTTCTGGTCTTCAAGTACTTGTTTGTCTTTAGCGCTCACAATCCTAGCCCCGAAAATACTTCTATATGTATCTGGTCTCCTAGTACTTGTGAATCTTTAGCGTTCAGCCAGCAGCGCCTCTGAATTTTCACTTCCTCCTCAGTCCCCCATATAGCCATATCATTTACCGAGATAAAAAGTAGCCTCTGTGTTATTCGAGGATATGAACTTTAACTGTACTTACCAAATTTCATCCTCAGCCATTTTTGCGTGATTGAAGCACAAACACCCAAAAAACTTTCACATTTATACGTATAATATTAGTAGGATTTAAAAATACTTAGGTACTTAAATCCACCTTAAATCTTGTCTATATCTATATGTAATAAAACGATTTATTCCTTTTATACACTACCGTAAAAAAGGGATAAATAATAATTAGATAATTTGAACTATTCATATCTTCTAATAAATAAAAATAATAATAATAACTCCTCTGAAACGGCTCGACCGATTTTCATGAAATTTTGTGTATATATTCGGTAGGTATGAGAATAGGTTTAGTTGTCAAAAAATAAAAGGCCCGTTTTGACAGCAGGATACAACATTGCTTTACTAGTAAGTATGTTAGCGACATAAAAATAAATCTCTTTCGCACTTAGTGGTAAAGCAATCTTCTATCCCTCTCTACTCAGCTGTCAAATCGGACTTTTTAGATTTTGGTGACTTTAGTAGGCTATTTTTTTTTGCAAAACAACGTATTCCGAGTCAGCTAGTATATTTATTTAATTATGTTCATAATAAAACGAGACTTTCTCTGGATGTTGTCTGAGCAGTCTAACAATAAGTTTACCGCTTCAATTCTCATGTTAAAAGCCAGACTTACATCTGGTAAACAAGCTCAGGCAGATTGTAAAAATTGGCGAGCAGGAGAATATCCAACCCCATGCTTTTTGCACAAAGAGTAAAGGAATAATAAAGAATTTATTTGTTCAACACGTATTGAAATATTGAATACCCACTATTAAGCATAACCGGATGGTCCAGATTTTACAATTGAGCCCTTTCATTGAATCTTGTCTAGCGAAAAGTGAAGTTCACATGGGATAATTACAGTTTAACAATAGCTACGATCTTTTTTTAAGGGAACCCGTTTATTATTTATTTACCATTGACAAAATCGAGCCCAATCCAAGGGTCAAATAACCATTACAACATAATTTTGTGGTAAATTTAAAATAGCCTAGAGAAATTCAAAATTCAAAAGTCGTTTATTGAAATTTGGCTAAGAGCCAGCACTTTTTGAACGTCAAGTTGTACAAAAGATAGTCCCCCAAAACGACCGCCCGTCACCACTTCCTAGTGTTTTAGCTGTGCAGAAGAAGTGCCAACAAACTCTCCGGCAACACATCTGTCTGTTACGTTTTAAGAACTTGAATTTATACAATCAAATGAAAATTCTCGTATTGGCTTTTATTCAAGCTAAAAAGTAATATTAAATAAGCAATAAATCCTAACTATATACATATGAATATACAAAAACAAATACACTCAGGCGTCGAATAATTCCTCCGCATCGCTGTCATCCGGAAACGTGCCCAGAAGACTGGCAGCATTGCCAATACAATAGTATGCAAAGTAAGTATACATGACACAAAAAAATAAAGATTATTAGTCACTTGTTAACCAGCACACTCATGTACAAAAGTAAAAAATAAAAATACGGATTGACCTACAGTCAGATAATGAAAATAAATAAAAAACAATATTATATGAACACATAACCTGTCCTATGCTAATTATTTATTACTTATAGAGAAGGAACATGATAAATATGACATTTTCTTGCGTTCAACACAGCGACCAACTATTCTTATCGTCTACATAATCATTAACAGAATAGTATGCCTTCGAACAGAGGTTAGATTTAACTTTAGCTTTAAATGAGTTTAAAGGCATGTCAAGAAAAGATAGTGGAAGCTTATTGTATAAACGGATACCGAGCCCCACAAATAAGTCGTGGATCTTACGAAGTCGGTGGGAAGGAGCATGTAGCTTGTGCTTGTTTCTGGTGTTAAAGTTGTGGATGCCGCTCATTTTACTGTATAAATGTGTATTTTGCCTAATATATAAAATGTTTGCAAAAATAAATTAAGGTGCTAGCGTGAGAATTCCAATCTCTTTGAAAATTTCTCTTATTGAACCTTCTTGACCCTAGCTGATACAATGCTCGCACAGCACGTTTTTGTAAGACAAATATATTTCTTATATCAGCAGCTTTTCTCCACAATAGTATTCTATGGTAATAACTAAAATAGACTAACCGAGCTGTGTCAACATCAGTTAATTGTCTTACTTGCCTGACGGCGTATGCGGCAGAGCTTAACCTTCTCAATAGGCTAGATATATGTGGTTTTGAGATATATTGTAGTTTGGAATCAACAGTTATGCCCAAAAATACTGCCGTGTTCCAAGCACCTCGTCACTTAACATTATATTGGGTCCTACATTTCTAACATTTGGCACGGCAAACTTTATACATTTCCTTTTTTTAGGCATTTAGAACTATGTTATTTATCGTAAACCAATCCGTAACCATTAAAAGAGTGCTGTTTACGCTATCGAAATCTTTTCTATTCCTAACTACTGAAGATAAGAGAGGTATCATCCGCAAACAATACTACACAGATACTTACTACAACTACCCTACCCAAAATAACTACTAATAATACTTTAAATAAGCCCAATAACTGTTATTTCATGTCGTTTAACACAAACAATTTTCTCATAGCAGCAACTTTTTACATGGTCTAGGAACTCCTAAGATGGTGGACTATAGTCCACGCCGCGAGAATCTATAAATTTTGTAAACACACATTCAATTGTTTCAAATGTTTTTTCCATGTGTCAGACGCGTTCCAGTACCACAAAACATTAGAAGACAGCTCTTTGTATCGATAAAATATAACCCTACTAAATGAAAATGCTCGTTAGTTTACGGTACATGTATGTTACTTTGAGTTGATTGATTTTGCGATTATTTGTTGTCGCTACGTAACTTAGTAGAAGTTCTTTGTTTACAAAATTTATAGCTTCTCGTGACGGGGACTATAGTTTATTTTTAATGCACTCCTACAATATGGGTATCAAATGAAAGGAATTGCTGAGAATAAGAATGCGTAAGAAAAGTTCTGTCCAGCGATAGCTAAAAAGTAAAAAAAAACTTTTTTAAATCATGCTTTTATTTAAATACGCTAAAATGAATATATAATAGTATTTTTATTTAAAACTTTTAATATCAATTTATAACGTCACTATACAATTTATTTTATTTATTTATTTATTTATACAAACGCTTGTCGCGTGATTTACCCGTGAAGATAAACAAGTAAATTAAATAACTTGATCTGATTAATTTTATTTTAAAAGTTTATATTACTCTTTTTAGCGCGTTTAAATAAAAGCTTGTTTTCTAAAAAGGTTTTTTTTTTTACTTATAATTCATTTTTACCAATCACCGGTGTCGCAAAAGCAACCGTTAGGTGTTATGATGCCACATGCCACAACATTCATTTTTATAGCACCTTTTCTTACAAATAGCTTATATTCACTATATTCACGTTCATTATGATTTAAAATATTTTTTAAGGTAAATTCTTGATTTTTAATATCATTGTTTCGATCCAAAATCCTTTTTTATTAACACAACCTAATATTGAGGTGCAAATTCCATAGAAATCAACAAAGGTTTTTTTTCTATCCTGTTATTCCTATTATCCCGATGCGTATTCGTGCCGATTTTCTCTGTTCCACAAGCGAAACCATATCGTATAGTGCGATACGGATCAAAATGGTTGTGGCGAAATAAAGAACTAACAGAAAGTATTTTGACAACTTCCCTTTACAAGCATCGCTGTCAACTCGTTCATTATGATTCGTGTCGCACTTTAATATTTGTTTAGGTGTACTACTTTAATGTTTGTCATTATAAAAAGTAGGTACCTACGTGCTTCTTATGTGACGTAGAAACGTCTTTATATTTTAACTAGTGGACGTCACGCGGTTTCATCCGCGTAGTTTCCGTTCCCGTGGGAGTACGGGGATAAAATATAGCCTATGTTACTCCCTGTTAATGTAGCTATCCATTGCTGAAAGAATTTTTCAAATCGGTCCAGTAGTTTCGGAGCCTATTCATTTCAAACAAACAAACAAACATACAAACAAACAAACAAATCTTTCCTCTTTTTAATATTAGTGTAGATTACTAGCAGTTAGTTCAATAATCAGTTAGAACAAGAAGATATTCTAAAATTTCAATCGTCAAAACCTTACAAAAACAAAATAATATTAAAATCATGGTTGAGCATCCTACTTTCTATCCTACTAATCCTAGTACCTAATATCTACACTAATATTATAAAGAAGAAAGATTTGTTTGTTTGAATTGAATAGGCTCCGAAACTACTGGACCGATTTGAAAAATTCTTTTAGCATTGGATAGCTACATTATCAGGGAGTAACATAGGCTATATATTATCCCCGTACTCCCACGGGAACGGGAACTACGCGAGTGAAACCGCGTGACGTCCACTAGTTATTTATAAATGCGAAAGTTTGTGAGGATGGATGGATGGATGTTTGTTACACTTTCACGTCAGCACGCCTGAAAGTATCTTCATTAAATTTGGTACAGAGGTAGATTATAGTCTGGTATAACACATATTCTATATTTATCCCGGTAGTAGGATCCCCAGGGATCACGTGGGCGAAGCCGCTGGCAGAAGCTAGTACTATACTATATTTTATTTCCATAACCTCATCCCCTGTTGTTCATTAGAAAATGAAAACAAACGTATTCCTATTCAATTCAATTAATTCATATTCATCACTCAGTAAATGACTGATACTAAACGAAGATGTTCAGCATCTATACATATAATAAACAATAAGCAATTATATTAGAAGTAAGGAACACAACACATTGTTTTTTCTACTACATTTATTTCACACAAGACACAGAGGACATCATGAAACATCTAAGGTTACGCTGACAAGATAATCACCATTTACTACCCAGATTTATTACAAAACGAAGCAGGTTGAATGTTTCCAGAAGTATATCCAAAATACAACCAAAATCTATTTTTATCTATTTCAAAATTATTAACATTGGCACCACAGTTTAAATTATTCAGCCTTTATGAGGCCTTTTTACCATTCTCAAGTTTAACCCCAAACCACCGAGATAGCTACACCCTGCCAAATTACAATTAGAAGACATCTTTAAAGTACAAAGTTACTCCAGAAACATTTGAATTTCATGATTTATTTTGGTAACAAAACTTAACATTGAATGTTTTCTCCTTCTTTTTATTTCGGTGATGGCAGAACCTAGGCTAGGTAATACATTTTTTACGGAAATCTAAGAAAGATAGTTAGATGAGGGAACACCACAAAGAATAAGACACGCGACACAAGACAGCTTAATTTAGAACACTGTGACATTTAGGATCGGGGTGAGTTTCCTTGCTTCGCATGTGTTATTGCGCGTGCTTAGTGCCTGGCTTGGTCGCTGATGTAACAGTTGGCGACGCCTGTGGTGATGTTATCTGTTGCTGCGGCGCTAGCTGTTGCGCGTGTCTGGCACCTGGCTTGGTCGCTGATGTGGCAGTTGGCGACGCCTGTGGTGATGTTATCTGTTGCTGCTGCGCTAGCTGTTGCGCGTGTCTGGTACCTGGCTTGGTCGTTGATGAGACAGTTGGCGACGGCCGTGGTGATGTTATCAGTATCGTCGATTAGATTGGCCCTTAGCATTAAGATGGCCACCATAGTGGCGATGCGGCCTATCTCGTGCGCTTCACACTTTATGTAGTTTGCGTGGTCAAAGTCGCTGGGTATCGTAATGTCGAAGCTGTCAGGAACTTGCTGATTCGGTGCGCTCATATCTGAAAATATTAAAGAAGAGAATGAGTAAAACAGTTTATGAAATTAATTGAGGGGGGCTCTTTTCGTCATCACGAAAACACCGAAGGCCTACTCTACTACATCGCCAAAATTACAGAAAAGAAACAATATTATTTTCTTCTAGTATACAAAAATCTCGTGGCACAATGTTTGCTATCGAACTCCTCCGAAACGGCTTGACCGATTATGAACTTTTTTGTGTATATTTGGTAGGTCTTAGAATAGGTCATAGGCTACTTTTTTTTCTTTATATGGCAAAACAGCGTTTGCCGAGTCAGATAGTAAAAATATATACGTTTATTAGACAATAATTCAAGTGAGGCTGATAAGATACATTTCATACAAACAAAATTTACAAAATTGCGTTCCTAAAAAACCTACCGTCACCACTTTTCAGTGCGTTAGCTGGGAAGAATAAGTGGCGGAATAAACTTCACAGCAATCTTTTGCATTACTTGAATTAAGTTCGTGAAATTTAAAAAATTGCTGCGATGCTCTTAATACTTTAAGAAATTAGTTAAATACTGCCCGTTTAATTATAAACGCGACTTAACGAACGCATTATTTCAGAGAAAAAGAAAAAAAAAAGACTAGATCACCTTGTAGTGTGCAGCCACCCATTACAATTTAAGATAGGTCCAAACCCATGAATGAAATTACTCCACAGTATTTATCCCTGCCTATAAGAATATTTGGGCTATTTCAAACGAAAGGACAGATGCCCCAGTTACTTACATATTTAAAAATTGGCCAAGTGCGAGTCGGATTCGCGTGCAAAGGGTTCCGAACCAATTTCATTTTTTTAACATGTTATTTTAACACTACAGACTTCTTATAGGTTTTCCTGTAATCTTTCGGTATATCTTTAGAACTATTATCTGCATTTTTTCAAAATTTTAGGCTCAGTAGTTTCAGAGATAAGGGGGGGAATGGTCATTTTTGGTCTGATTTTTTAAATAATTTCAAAATTATGAAAAAAATATAGTTGAAGCTCTCACAGTAAGCACTTTCATTTGATATGTCACACGATACAGTTTGAAAAACTTTTTTTTTAAATTTACTAGTTTGACCCCCAAAAGTGACCTCATACTAAAAAAAACTAACGCGTCCGTGTTTGGGTTACAGAAGCCCATATGTATACCAAATTTCGACAGAAACGATCCAGTAGATCCGGAGAAAAGTGGCTGTGTCAGACGGACAGACAGATAGACAGACGCCCGAGTGATCCAATAAGGGTTCCGTTTTTAACGGATGTTCGGAACCCTAAAAATTGGTCTCGAGAACAAATAAGCCATCGAACTGGGGGACTAAGTAAAGGGTTGAGCGCAAAAGAAAAAAGAAACACGTGTTGATAGATTTTCATTACATTCGTAATAATTAAGGGTTAGTTCTGCAACAATTAAGCCCACTTACCTTCAGATGTTTCAATAAGACCGGAAGGATATGCCGACAGTAATGAAGACAAAATCCCGTTCAGCCAGTGTCGCTCCAAAAGAGATTATTGATTGTCCGCCGCGTTTAACTGCGCAAGTGCGAAACTCCTGGACACAGATAAGGATAAACCTCAACGGGAAGAGTACTTAAGTTTGTGATTTATTTACAAATATCGCATATATGTGGATTTTTAAAAAATCCCTGAGTTATACCGTGTGTATTTTAAAATTAAAATACACATTCGGTTACCTACTGTGTCTCATTGTGAGACAAAACCTTCATCCTTGTATATTTATGTGACAGCACTTCTGAAACGTCATGAGTTATGTCTATGTCTTCCTGTGATGGCTCCTATTGGTCGTTCCCGAAAAGCAGCGACAAAAACTTGACTTAGGTCTTTTTCATACAAAATTGAGCTATAAATACAGCTCTTTTACAACAAAATTTTGTGCTTTTTCAAAAAGTTTTTATAAATATTCAATATACTTATAAAAACTATTGATTAACAAACATTAATGTTTTTTTTAGACATTACATATAAATGAAAACATGATAACATCGCAAACATATAACAGCTTTACGTAAACGTCTCAAAAACATTGGTGAATGATAAAAAAAATATTGAAAATGATAATTATGAGAGATGGGAAAATATTAAACTATACTTGAAAGACAAACCACACTTACCTACCACAGCTTCCCCAAAAGGGAACGCACAAACCACACTTACCTACGTGTTAGTTTGCAGTGATCAAGTAAGATGTCGCTCTGACTCTTCGTAGCACGTTTTATGCGACAAAAAATAACTTATGATTTTCGGCAGCAGGATTTGAACGGTAGTTAGTTTAGAGTGGGTTTTATTCTTCTCGATTGTTTGCTTCCCGTTCATCAGAGGGACAATTCGCTCATTCAAAATGAGCGTTCGCATTCACATTGCAGTCGCGAACTGTACGTCACCTGTAATTTTGCTACATTTTGACAAGTTACAGATATTGTGGTTGTCACAATACATGAGCGAGCATGGCTTCGATTATATGAAAGTACAAGATTCTGGCAGTGGCGTCGTCCGCGTGAATGTCGCGAATATTTCAAAGCGAAAATACCGAACAGTATTTTTCTGTATTGTACCACGCAAAGATTTTCTTTCAAATTATTATTTTTACTTTCGAAACATTTACTTTCTTAACTAGTACGTGTTTTGATCAGGTGGTGCCATCAAACCGGCAAGATGAGACATGTAACTGCACTATCTAGGGAACACTTTCGGAACTGGCTCATAACGTAAGCTGTCCAAGCAATTCGCGCTGTATCCGCGAGGTGGAACTCTTATAAATACAATATCTTTGAAAATATCATTAGAATAAACGAAAT
The DNA here is from genome assembly GCA_947578705.1 of Lacanobia wlatinum. Taxonomy (NCBI): domain Eukaryota; kingdom Metazoa; phylum Arthropoda; class Insecta; order Lepidoptera; family Noctuidae; genus Lacanobia; species Lacanobia wlatinum. Next base: position 35,316,637 of record OX388022.1, read on the forward strand.
TAAACTACCAATGATACCCTGATGACCATTTAGTATATGTTTTTATGCTTAAAACATTGCAGTAGTTTTGCTGGAATGAACTGCAATTATTTAACAATTACTATGTCAAAAAGTTAATATCTATATTAATATTTATAGCATCCACTGAATAAAACGAAATCATTATGTAAAAGTCAGCCTTGATAAGGTTTTAAAATTTCGAAAAAATGAAAGCTGAAGTTTAGTTTACTCGTACTTTCGTTTGTCAGATATTCGAAACCATGCACCCTTTCGGGATTTTATTTTACCACTTTTTCAGCGAGATTAAATATTGTATACCGATATCAAATTTCAACTTTCTAATGCTAAGCGTCTCTGACTTAACCGCAGACAGACAGACGGACATGGCAAAACTATAAGAGTTCCTTGTTGACTATGGAGCCCTTATTTTTTTTATCTTCACTTGCTAGCTCGTGAAACAAAGTGGCACTAGCAACATAATTATTGATCTCTTTATCCAATTTCTCACCACAATCTTTGATGTATTGTTCTGTCCCTAATTATTATTTCTTCTTTAACTGTGTCCAAAAGCTTACTAATATCAAATCTAAGGACAGTATTGACGACATCCTTGCATTTTTGATCGTCCATCTTGAGTGAACTAAAGAGCTTAAATAACTACTTTAATGCGTTTGGACACGAACTACATTTTAAGTCACTTAAAATTTAGTTATCTACCTAACAACTTAATACGTGTAAACCAGCCAAAGGCGAAGGAAATGATTCATCTTATAGCAGCTACACCGTAGCACTTCGAGCCGTAGCAGTCCATCGACTACGTGTCTGAACTCTTTATTTATTTATTTATTTATTTATTTATTTATTAATAAGCACACCAACAGCACTGTCACTTACAATTTATAATAAATAACATTTGAAATCGGCATTTTAGTAACCATGCAAATAACAGGTATGCATGACATTGACATACTGAATATTAGAGACAAGAAGATAAACATAAGAGTGTGTACAGTAGACCTAAATCCAAAACACTACAAAAACAAAACAAATCTTTAGCTATATAGACGTACATTGTTCGCATTGTTTATATAAGAAACGTTTGTATGAAGCGAAACTCATAGAAAAAACATCGATAGGGTAATCCATTAAGTTAGACCTTTCATTATATAGCCTTGCCATACGTGTTAGGGGGATATTAAAGGTGGAATTTAAGGTAGATGTAGGTAATTGAAAAATGCGATGATGCCGCTTGCTACGTTGGCTAATCCTAAAGTTAAAATAGTTAATCAATTGCGCATCTATAGAACCATTTATAATTTTGTGTAATGTAAGTAAGTCAGAATGGATCCGTCTTTCTTTTAAGCTAAACATCTTATAGTGCTTTAACCTGTCATTGTAGTCAGGTATAGCTTTTCGGATCCCATTCTTCATACATAGATATCTAACAAAACGGGCCTGAACAGATTCAACATTATTAATATAACTTGAGTAATAGGGAGACCAAATAGAGGAACAATACTCCAAGGAGCTCCTTACCAGTGCGTTATAAAGTAGAATAATACTACTATAATTACGGAAAGGTTTTGACATGCGGATTATAAAGCCAAGCATTCTTTTAGCTTTAGCAACTATAGTCTCTACATGCTCACGGAAGGATAGGGATGTGTCAAAGAGTACACCTAGATCACGGATGACTGATACTCTACTCAGTACTGATCCATCTATGTGAAAAATTTATGTTATAAAACTGATCTTTTTTTTAAATATTCCAGGAATGATGGAGGAAAGGCTCAATTTAGAAGGATAATAAGAATCATTTGGTATAATTCACAGAAATATTCTTGAACTACTCCGTAATTTAAACACTATGAGAAGTTTGTCATTTAATTGACGTAAACAGAATTAGTGGCTTGCGTATAAGTGGATTGTCTATCTAGACTAAAAGATGAATTAGTGTTTTTTATACCAAAACGGTAACGAAAATAAAATAGGAACGAAAATACAAAAGTAAAATTTATGCCATCTATCTTGCATGATTTGAATGACGAATCCCTGACCTTCGAAAGGGTTTATGGATGCGTTAGTAGTTCCGCGTTAAGGGGGTCAGGCGCTGTAGTCGCTGTATGCACTTAATTTGCACCGACGAAGGACGATACACGTCGAAAATTTGGAATTCATTTCCAGTGGTACATTAGCTCAGCTGGATAGACTAGAGCGTCGCGTTTAAGACGCGAAGGTCGTGGGTTCGAGTCCCACATGTGCCCATTTTTTGAATCCCATTTTTTTTTTACAAAATTGTCGTTTTATGAATGCATGGTATAATTAAAAAAACGTGACATTACACAATAAGAAAATATCTGTCAATAGAAGAGTGTAACGTATTGGTTCGCAGCTCACCCGGATGCGTACTACCCGTAAGCGTTAACTTGTTACCGGGCTCGACACATTTCGAATGATGTTTTGAGGTTTTAATTTAAATTGAACGATTCGATTTCGATGAAAATAATATTTTAGACGCGATAGCACCACTGTTACCGTTGCGATATTGAATAAAAACAATCCATTAATATAATGAAATAACTTATTATTAAAGCTTTTTTATTATTCTACTAGGAATGTATAAGTTTAAAAGATCTATTTTAAACCGAAAGTAGGATTAAATAACAGTTAATCGCTAAAGTGAGATAGGTAGCTTTTTTAAAAGTAATAAAAAATTAAGCATGTACCTATTAATTTGTAGATTGTAGCCACTAAAAAGTATAAAATTAAAAGTTAAGTTTTTTACAAAGCCTTTTTAATTTGGGAATTCTGATTAATAGGTATTTTAATCATCGGAATTCGTATTTTTGATGTTTCGAATTATCATTAAGTCGGACTTTTTGTTATTCGACCTATTGAAACTCGGTATTTTAAGAATAGTAATTATAGACATTAGGAATATTGATATGTCGGAATTATAAGAAAAGGATTAATGATAAATCGGAGTTATTATATTAGAAATTTTGAACCATTCGGAATTATGAAAATCGGTATTTTGAAATTCGTATTTGTGACTGTCGGAATAAAGTATTTCGTATTAATGTAGTGTACCCATTTGGTGCACATATGGACTTCTGTGACCCAAATATGGACATTTTAGGTAAGTTATTAAATTTTTAGTATGGGGGTCACTTTTGGGGGTCAAACTGGAAAATTAAAAAAATAAGTTTTTTAACAATATCGTGTGACATATCAAATAAAAGGGCTTAATGTAAGGGTTTTAATTATATTTTTTTCATAATTTTAAAATAAATGGTTTTGAAGTTATTCAAGAAATTAGACGAAAAATGACCATTCCCCCCCCCCTTGTCTCCGAAATTACTAGGCCTAAATTTTGAAAAAAATGGAGGTAATACATCTTTCCTTTCTTTACACCTCTAGATTACAGGAAAACCTATAAGAAGTCTATAGTGTAAAAATAACATGTTAAAAAAAATCGTTCGGAACCCTTTGCATGTGAGTCCGACTCGCACTTGGCCAGTTTTTAGATGATTGATTACAAACAAAGCATTTTTTATTTTGTTTACCTATTTATTTAAGTATTCATGTACTCAGTCAAATTTCCTAATCTCCAATGTCAGTCACCTTTCCACTTTCGTTTGCTTTTAGCCAAAATAGACTCGGGTAATATAACAAAAACTTCACAAGTGAACACTGGTATGCAGGCAGCAGCTCAACGTTGCTTGTACCTGTTTAATTTAATATTACGACGTGTTTGCTTCATTGTTTAGGTAATTAAGTACTCGATAAATTCTTGTTTCGTTGGAATACATGGTCACCCTAATTCAGTCGCCATCCGCCAAAGTGCATTTTTTATAGATTAATTTTGAATTAACAAAAATACTGACTCTATTGCACTAAAAACCTTTAACACATTAGGGGTTTTACGAGTCTTCTAGGCTTCTTCGTTGTGGAGGAATCGATAATGCCAATGTTTTGAGAAATATTCAATTTACGATTTAAAGGGGCCGTCACAAAAAAAAATAAAACAATAAAAGTTCGTTTCAGTGTCGTCACTAAATCTTTATTGATTAACGGTTTCTCTCAGATCCTCAGTTATGAAGATTACGTTTGCCGAACGTCCTGATGTTCCAGGAACCAAAATTCATTTTACTTTTAACCGGTGGCATTACGAGTAAAAGTAAAGCATTGGTTGTTTGTCACCAAATCGTCACTAAATCTTTATTCAGTAACAGTTTCTCTAAGGTCCTCAGTTATGGAGATTCAGGTTAGCCGAACGTTCTGATATCAGGTCGTTCGGCCATAAATAAATGCTTCTAACTTTCGAACTGTCTTGTCACAGATTCTTTGGCTGGCATCTTTATGCGTCACATAATCGTCACTAAAACTGGAGTAGCAGCCAGCTCCCTATCTCGACTGGCCGAACGTTCTGATATACATATATTTTCCCAACCTGTATGTGTCACTAATTTTGTTTATTTAATGATGGTTATGGGTCGTGCTTGGCGCAAGTAAAGGCTTTTTCTTTCTTTAAAACTATTTCATTCCTCTCTCACCATTAGTCTTCATGCCTTCCTAATCACAGCCTCTATAATTTTACAAAAAAGAAATCAGTCGAGTTAAGAACCTCCTCCCTTTTTAAGTCGGCTAAAATTTGCTTTTTATGTGCCTCATTTTTGAGTAGTGGCCGAAAGCGACTACTGAGCAAAGCTGCTGTACACATATTCTGTTCTTAGGGAAAAATATCTGTCAATAATAAGGGTGTAACGTATTGGTTCGCAGCTACCCGTAAGCGTTAACTTGTTACCGGGCTCGACACATTCCGAATGATGTTTTGAGGTTTTAATTTAAATTGAACGATTCGATTTCGTTACCGTTGCGATATTGAATAAAAACAATCTAGTAATATAATGAAATAACTTATTATTAAAGCTTTTTTATTATTCTACCAGGAATGTATGAATTTTAAAGATCTCTATTTTTAAACCGAAAGATAGGGCTCAATAGATATTGCCATCCTTTTTGCAGATAATTACGTTGCCTGAAAAGTCATATGCATTTTCAAATAACTTTATTAGTATTTGATGTTTCTACATATTAATATTGAATCAAAACTTTTTCAAAAAAAAATATGTTCTGGAAATAAGCAGTACAGTAAATTAAAACAAAAATGTTTTTGTACCTACCTACCTACAGGCCCTGTCGTGTCAAAAAGCTTAACTGAGTACAGAAATACACTTTTAAGAAATCTGTAAACTTTAGTCATTACGATAAGTCTAGTTGATCGAGATCTTTGATAAATCCGTCATTGAAAAGTATATAGCATCGTTGCCATTTGTAATGTGCCCAAAAGGCTGACAGCATTGCCAGTTTAGTTATTCCAAATTTGTCGTAAGTAATTAAGTCGAATTAAGAATTAAAAAATTAAGCTTATTTACACATAAAGCCAGTCTATTAATTGGTAAGCTAGACTTATCTTAGCAATATTTATAAGATTCTGTAAACATCTCACCATGAAAGCATAGGTTGTTTAACGTAATGGTGTGGGCTTAAAGTGAATCAATGGATTCACAGCTCATTTCGCCTAACTATTCACGTTGCGATTTCTATGAAATAACCAGCTGAAAGCCTTTTTCTGTAATTAAACACATTATAAATCTAGACGCAATCACATCTAAGCGAAAATCGTTGACAAAAACTTATCAAATTACAGGTAAATTACAGGCATTTTTGACAGATCGAGGCCGAAATGTTGGGCACCTAAAAGCCACATGTTAGGCACTAAGCATAGCTCTGCTAGCGGTTCACGTAATCCTACCTATTGTTGGCCTCGTGGGCGAATACTGAGCGTGAGATCCTGGTATTGATTTCCACATCAGGCAGTAGGTATTATTTGGATTTTTCACTAAAACGTTCCCAGGAACAGCGTTTGAATTTCGATACAACCTGTATTTGCAGCTAGTGCTACGGATGGTGCTGATGCTGTGATCGTTTGGTTGGGAGTTCCATGCACCGATAGCTTGGCTGTGGACCACTGACAAATATATCAAAACACGGGTGATATAGAACTGCCAAACCCTTGAATGAATGCGTAACGCAAATTAACTCATATTTTCTCAACCTGTAGATATGACTAATTTTGTTTATTTAATTATAGTTATGGGTCGTGCTTGGCGCAAGTAAAGCCTTATTCTTTCTTTAAAACTATTTCATTCCTCTCTCACCATTAGTCTTCATGCCTTCCTAATCACAGCCTCTATAATTTATAATTTTCCAAAAAAAGAAATCAGTCGAGTTAAGAACCTCCTCCCTTTTTTAAGTCGGCTAAAATTTGCTTTTTATGTTCCTCATTTTTAAGTAGTGTCCGAAAGCGACTACTGAGCAAAGCTGCTGTACACATATTGTGTTCCTAGGGTCGTTTCCAGGTTCAGGTCAAATGTTGCTGGAATTTCTCAAAATCAGATCGTAGTCTAAATTTGTGTCCCATTAACGGCAAAATGTCCTATTCCAAGGACATTTGCAATGACAAACACTTCAGTCAGCTGCAATGTTGAGACGGGCAGCAAGGCAAATGAAATAAAAATGTGTAGGTAATCACTATCAAATGCTCAAAAACAATTTTACACTAACGAGATCCTTATCCTACAGTGTTCTTGGATTTTTACCATAATATGACCGCAGTCGTAATATTTTCATCAACCTTACCGTAAATTTCTTTAGGTATAATAGTTAATAGTAGAAAGTGAAAGGTGCTGCAGTTGCTGTCATGCATCTTCCTATTTTATGCTCACCTAGTAACCAATTCTATTATTAGCAATCGGGTCCCAAGCCGCGCTCCCGACTGAATAGGAATACCCACCCATTCATACCCTGTATATAGTATTTGCCATACGTCACACGAAAATGCACCCTGCTGCATTGCTGCTGTCCTGGTATTTGGATTCAAAAATATTGATGTGATCCAGGCGCTTTGAGGCTGCGTCTTAAAAACGGTATTTGAGAGTATTGCGCGCTACGGTTACATAATTATTGTCTAGTTATTAATTTATCCATATCGGCATTTAAAAGCAAATTTTGAGACTGGCTTATTTTTATTTCAAAATAAAGATTTTGAAATTAAAGAAAAAATTGAAATGACATCCTGGTGATTGTCAACCTCATATTCATTCCATAACAATCACAGGAAGTTAAAATTTTATGTGCAGTCTAGAATTAGAAGTTTTTGATTCTATGAATCATATTGTTATTGTTACTTACTGATATCCTAAATGGCGAATATTTCGAATCGAAAACTTTTTATTTTATACCATTATAAACTCAAATAAAATAACCAATTATTCATTAGTGATTAGGTACTAATTGCAGTGGACTATTGTAAGTACTAACTTTTTCGCGTAGCGTCGCTATCTTATAGAAACCACCAGTAAAGTAACTCATACCACTCAGCATTAGTGTAGCTTTTCAACAGTTCGCAATTTCGTTATCGGATCGGTATTTCCACCGTTTACAAACATACGTAAATAATTACATTATAATAAACAAACAACTTATTTGGTTTAGATTTTCTCATACATATTTCGTTCGTTTTAGAGGAAGATATGCAGCAAAAAATCTAGGTATCTACCGGGTTCTACTTGTCAAAACGCAAGTCAGAAACATGTGACGTTACAGGTACATGACATTGATTTAAGCTTTCCCGTTTTTCTATTAATTAATGACGATCATTTTCACTTTTACTCACGAGAAAACGGACTCATATATTTTTAGTGAACGACTGCATTTCTTTTTAATTTCAAGCATTTGTAATAACAATGTTCACTGGCCTAAACATAACTAACTTGTGTTTGTTCACACACATTCGCAAATAAATTATTATTCTTTGATACAAAGACGGCAAGAGAGGATCACAAGCACATGTTCAATACGAATTGCCGATTTAATAATAAGTATATCTAGCAATTTTAATAATTGACTACTCAATGGCGTAGCGACTAAGAATTGGAAAGACATGTTTCTTTGCCAGTTTCGAACTCGAAGCCTCATGCTTCCAAAGCTGGCGGTCACGCTCTGAGCTATCTCGACACAACATGCTTTTCTAAATAACAATACGTATACAGAAATCGTTAGATAGTTGTCACTGCGTCAGTATAAGGAATCTTAAGTGTCAAAATAATTTTTTCGTGGCTGGCTTGTAGACGTTGACATGGCGGCTCGTATCTATGATTTTTTTAAAGACTTAAGAGGAAATGCTGACGGCGAGACTTTGTATGTAAAAATTCATAATTCGAGGTTTGGCTCACTACTGTTTTCTCCTCCAATATTGGACTGATATAGGAGATATTTCACAAACTGAATATGAAAGATGTATACTCTGTGTCTATGTTTTCCTTTTTTGATTAATAGTTGCCAAATTTGTGCACTAGGGCTCTGTTGACAGCGATTTATCGGACAATTTTGAGCATTTTGTGAGAGTTCTAGTGCTTAAATAGTCAATAAATCATCAATGCAATTATTTTTGTAATATATTGACATCTCGCATTTTTAAATGGTTAGACATGTGAAAATGCGAGATCGTTTATGTGACACGAGGTTTTGTCAAGTTACCTTGGCAAAACCTCATGTCACTTAAATGATTCACATGTTTTTGGAAACGAATATGGATATTTGTGTATATCAACCATATCAAATGAGTACTAAACCCACAATAATATTCATTATTTGATATCTCAACATGAACATGGACTTGTAAATTTTCTTAATGTACTAGTTTGAAATAGACAAATTGACAAGCGTCAAGTTATAGCCAACCGAAGTATTTATGATCAATTTGATAACTCGGTGACTAAGTTGATAAATCGTTGGTGAATGAATTGACAAGTCTAGTATTTCGCAAACTACGGGGAATCTGGTTTATTTTTTGTCGTAATTTAAAAGACGACATATAATCTATACTTCTATACAAGTATTATAAAGCTGAAGAGTTTGTTTGTTTGGTCGAATGCGCTAATGTCAGGAACGCCGATTCGAATTAAAAAATATTTTAGTGTTCGATAAATGTATCGAGAAAGGCTATTAGCTATATAAACAACATCACGCTACGAATAACAGGAGCGGAGCATTAATGAAAAATTTGATGCAGACGAAATAAAGCGGGTCAGCTAGTAACCTATAAAACAGTTAAGTAAATGAATTTACCTAATTACCAGAAGACGTCAAAATGGCCGCCCTGACATTTTAGTCACATTCACATTTTATAACATGTTCGCGTCAGCCACGGATTTATGGCGCGAACTCTACGACGATACCATTCCTACAAGTCTCTCAGTATTACATGAAAGCCTAGTGCTTCAAACAGTGTACGGTCTGGATGGATCAATACTGTATCTGAGCACGTGGCACGCCGCAGCAGTTTCCATGGCAACGATGCAGCTTGCGTCAACTTCGCCGTACACGTCATGCCGTTTGCTCCTAGTTCTTAAGAAAAGTAGTTGTTGTAACTATTTTTCTCAGGGACTAGGAACACAATCTGCATTAAAAAATGCGTTTCCTAATTGAAAACGATTGTTTTAATTTTTAATTTAAATTTAATCAAGCTATTATTGTTTTCTTATTGAAATGCTGTTATTGTCCATTAGATTGCCAAAAAATTGTGAACACGTCCTAAGTCTAATCAAATTCAAAGAGTCGTCCCCTAATAATAAAACAAACAGAGACAGATACACACCGTTTACCGAGACAAAGCTAATTTATATTCATTTAAAATTTAGTAAAGCTTCATTTTCATAAATATTTTGAATGACACCATGATCCCCATTCCTAACAAGAATAGAATTCCCTTTATTATGTAAACCATATAACCCTGTGATCAACAAGTCGTCAGACTTTTCAAATAAAACAGAATCAGGGTATTGTCAATCTACACTAATATTATAAAGAGGAAAGATTTGTTTGTTTGTTTGTTTGAATTGAATAGGCTCCGAAACTACTGGACCGATTTGAAAAATTCTCATTATAAATTAGCATTGGATAGCTACATTATCAGGGAGTAACGTAGGCTATAAATTATCCCCGTACTCCCACGGGAACGGGAACTACGCGGCTGAAACCGCGTGACGTCCACTAGTATCTAATATATAAAAACTCGTGTCACGGTGTTTGTTACCGAAATCCTCCGAAACGGCTCGACTGATTTTCATTAAATTTTGTGTGTATATTCGGTAGATATGAGAATAGGTGGAAAGCAATTGTTTTTTGGCAAAGCGTTTGCCGATTCAGCTAGTAATATATGAAATCCTTCCTTTACTGACTGACTGAGTGAGTGACTGATAACGCACAGCCGAAACTACTGGTCGTGGACAGCTGAAATTTGGCATGAAGCTTCTACTATCCGTAGGGAGCATATATTCCATGTATTCAAAAGTACTCCCTATGGGCCCTGATACACTAATGCCAACGTTTCTCCCAATCTTTGAAACTCTTGTTACATTTGATTTGCGGAATGTCTTTGAGCGTCTTCTCAATCGAGGCAATAGGATGACCACAAATTTCTCAAATTTTTCAAAGCGAAAGTACTGAACACTATTTTTCTGTATTGTACCACCACGCTAAGATTTTCTTTCAAATTATTATTTTTACTTTCAAAACATTTACTTTCTTAGCTAGTACGTGTTTTGATCAGGTGGTGCCATCAAACCGGCAAGATGAGACATGTAACTGCACTATCTAGGGAACACTTTCGGAACTAGCTCATAACGTAAGCTGTCCAAGCAATTCGCGCTGTATCCGCGAGGTGGAACTCTTATAAATACAATATCTTTAAAAATATCATTAGAATAAACGAAATCAAACTACCAAGTATGATGACCATTTAGTATATGTTTTTTTGTGTCTTATGCGAGTCCCAAATAAACATTATTCTTTCTTTCTTTCTTTGCGTAAAATATTGCAGTAGTTTTGCTGGAATTAACTGCAATTATTTAACAATTACTATGTCAAAAAGTTAATATCTATATTAATATTTATAGCATCCACTGAATAAAACGAAATCATTATGTAAAAGTCAGCCTTGATAAGGTTTTAAAATTTCGAAAAAATGAAAGCTGAAGTTTAGTTTACTCGTACTTTCGTTTGTCAGATATTCGAAGCCATGCACCCTTTCGGGATTTTGTTTTTACCACTTTTTCGGCGAGATTAAGTATTGTATACCCATATCAAATTCCAACTTTCTAATGCTAAGCGTCTCGGAGCTAAACCGCGGACAGACAGACGGACATGGCAAAACTATAAGGGTTCCTTGTTGACTACGGAACCCTTAATTTTTTTTATCTTCACTTGCTAGTTCGTGAAACAGAGTGGCTCTAGCAACATATTGATGTCTTTATCCAATTTCTCACCACAGTGTTTGAGATATTGTTCTGTCCCTAATTATTATTTCATCTTTAACTGTGTCCAAAAGCTTACTAATATCAAATCTAAGGACAGTATTGACAACTTCCTTGCCTTTTAGATCGTCCATCTTGAGTGAACTAAAGAGCTTAAATAACTACTTAAATGCGTTTGGACACGAACAACATTTTAAGTCACTTAAAATTTAGTTATCTACCTAACAACTTAATACGTGTAAACCAGCCAAAGGCGAAGGAAATGATTCATTTTATAGCAGCTACACCGTAGCACTACGAGCCGTAGCAGTCCATCGACTACGTGTCTGAATTCTTTATGTTATCACACTGATCTTTTTTTTAAATATTCTATGAATGATGGAAGAAAGGCTCAATTTAGAAGGATAATAAGAATCATTTATTATATAATTCACAGCAATATTCTTGAACTACTCCGTAATTTAACCACTATGAGTAGTTTGTCATTTGATTGACGTAAACAGACTGAGTGGCTTGCGTATAAGTGGATTGTCTATCAAGACTAAAAGATGAATTACTTTTTTAATACCAAAATGGTTACGAAAATAAAATAGAAACGAAAATATAAAAGTAAAATTTATGCCATCTATCTTGCATGATTTGCATGATTTGCATGATTTGCATGACGTATCCCTGACCTTCGAAAGGGTTTATGGATGCGTTAGTAGTTCCGCGTTAAGGGCGTCAGGCGCTGTTGTCGCTGTATGCACTTAATTTGCACCGACGAAGGACGATACACGTCGAAAATTTGGAATTCATTTGCAGTGGTACATTAGCTCAGCTGGATAGACTAGAGCGTCGCGTTTAAGACGCGAAGGTCGTGGGTTCGAGTCCCACATGTGCCCATTTTTTGGAGCCCATTTTTTTAAACAAAAATGTCGTTTTATGAATGCATGGTATAATTAAAAAAACATGACATATCACAATAAGAAAATATATGTCAAAAGAAGGGTGTAACGTATTGGTTCGCAGCTCACCCGGATGCGTACTACCCGTAAGCGTTAACTTGTTACCGGGCTCGACACATTTCGAATGATGTTTTGAGGTTTTAATTTAAATTGAACGATTCTATTTCGATGAAAATAATATTTTAGACGCGTTAACATCACTATTACCGTTGCGATATTGAATAAGAACAATCCATTAATATAATGAAATAACTTATTATTATAGCTTTTTTATTATTCTACCAGGAATGTATAAATTTAAAAGATCTCTATTTTTAAACCGAAAGATAGGGCTCAATTGATATTGCCATCCTTTTTGCAGATAATTACGATGCCTGAAAAGTAATATGCATTTTCAAATAAATTTATTTGTATTTGATGTTTCTACATATTAATATTGAATCAAAACTTAAAAAAAATATATGTTCAGGAACTAAGAAGTACAGTAAATAACTGATATTAAAAAACTGAGTACAGAAATACAGTTTTAAGAAATCTGTAAACTTTAATCATTACGATAAGTCTAGTTGATCGAGATCTTTGATAAATCCGTCATTGAAAAGTATATAGCATCGTTGCCATATATCGTCGAAAAATTCCTCCGCCATTGGTAATGTGCCCAATGGGCTGACAGCATTGCCAGTTTATTCCAAATTTGTCGCAAGTAATTATGTCGAATTCTGAATTAAAAACTTAAGCTTATGAACACATACAGCCAGTCTATTAATTGGCTAGATAGACTTATCTTAGCAATGTTTATAAGATTCTGTAAACATCTCACCATAAAAGCATTGGTTGTTTAACGTAATGGTGTGGGCTTTAAGTGAATCAATGGATTCACAACTCATTTCCGTTGCGATTTTTATAAAATAACCAGCTGAAAGCCTTTTTCTGTAATTAAACACATTCTAAATCTAGACGCAATCACATCTCAGCGAAAATCGTTGACAAAAACTTATCAAATTACAGGTAAATTACAGGCATTTTTGACAGATCGAGGCCGAAATGTTGGGCACCTAAAAGCCACATGTTAGGCACTAAGCATAGCTCTGCTAGCGGTTCACGTAATCCTACCTATTGTTGGCCTCGTGGGCGAATACTGAGCGTGAGATCCTGGTATTGATTTCCACATCAGGCAGTAGGTATTATTTGGATTTTTCACTAAAACGTTCTCAGGAACAACGTTTGAATTTCGATACAACCTGTATTTGCAGCTAGTGCTGAGTACGGATGGTGCTGATGCTGTGATCGTTTGGTTGGGAGTTCCATGCACCGATAGCTTGGCAGTGGGCCACTGATAAATATATCAAAACACGGGTGATATAGAACTGCCAAACCCTTGAATGAATGCGTAATGCCATACGCAAATTAACTCATATTTTCTCAACCTGTATGTGTCACTAATTTTGATTATTTAATTATAGTTATGGGTCGTGCTTGGCGCAAGTAAAGCCTTTTTCTTTCTTTAAAACTATTTCATTCCTCTCTCACCATTAGTCTTCATGCCTTCCTAATCACAGCCTCTATAATTTATAATTTTCCAAAAAAGAAATCAGTCGAGTTAAGAACCTCCTCCCTTTTTTAAGTCGGCTAAAATTTGCTTTTTATGTTCCTCATTTTTAAGTAGTGTCCGAAAGCGACTACTGAGCAAAGCTGCTGTACACATATTGTGTTCCTAGGGTCGTTTCCAGGTTCAGGTCAAGTGTTGCTGGAATTTCTCAAAATCAGATCGTAGTCTAAATTTGTGTCCCATTAACGGCAAAATGTCCTATTCCAAGGACATTTGCAATGACAAACACTTCAGTCAGCTGCAATGTTGAGACGGGCAGCAAGGCAAATGAAATAAAAATGTGTAGGTAATCACTACCAAATGCTCAAAAACAATTTTACACTAACGAGAACCTTATCCTACAGTGTTCTTGGATTTTTACCATAATATGACCGCAGTCGTAATATTTTCATCAACCTTACCATAAATTTCTTTAGGTATAATAGTTAATATTCGAAAGTGAAAGGTGCTGCAGTTACTGTCATGCATCTTCCTATTTTATGCTCACCTAGTAACCAATTCTATTATTAGGAATCGGGTCCCAAGCCGCGCTCCCGACTGAATAGGAATACCCACCCATTCATACCCTGTATATAGTATTTGCCATACATCACACAAAAATGCACCCTGCTGCATTGCTGCTGTCCTGGTATTTGAATTCAAAAATATTGATGTGATCCAGGCGCTTTGAGGCTGCGTCTTAAAAACGGTATTTGAGAGTACTGCGCGCTACGGTTACATCATTATTGTCTATTTATTAATTTATCCATATTTATTTATATTTTAAAGCAAATTTTGAGACTGGCTTATTTTTTTCAAAATTGTTTGCGATTGTCAACCTCATATTCATTCCATAACAATCACAGGCAGCTAAAATTTTATGTGCAGTCTAGAATTAGAAGTTTTTGATTCTATGACTCATATTGTTATTGTTACTTACTGCTATCCCAAATGGCGAATATTTCCAATCGAAAACTTTTTATTTTATACCATTATAAACTCAAATAAAATAACCAATTATTCATTAGTGATTAGGTACTAGTTGCAGTGGACTACTGTAAGTACTAACTTTTTCGCGTAGCGTCGCTATCGTCGTCATTACTTATCATTATTAATAACAGTCTTCGAGATGATTTCGTGGTTCTCGCCATATAGTCGGTGTTCCAAATTTAAAGGCACTACTTTTACCACTTTTCCATAATATTAAATATTCCACACACGATTTACAAACACAATTTGGAGCCCAAGACTTCTCATTTATATCCAAGAGCATCCCAAAATACTCAAAATAGGTATTTTTCACCAACTCTGATATAACTTTACTACAATCTTTAAACACATATTCTCCGCATATATAGCAAAAATGATCTGGATTGTTTAAACAACGTCTCCTTGAATTACTCATGACGCAAAAACTTCAGATACCAATTTGAACACAGTAAAATACGCCTGTTATCGATTAATATATACGCTTAAACGATAAAAATCAAAAACAAAGTAACCCGAGCTGCTCAAAAAATTTTGAGGGTAGATTTGACAAAAAGAAGTCATAAGTGAACATTATCAACCATAAAATTCGCAGCAACAGACAAATAGTTAAATTTTGTAAACTAGTGTTATCTTACGTATTATTAGATAGCATAAGTGAATGTAAGCATGTAAATAGTGATTATATTTTATGTCCTTCACCATCAATATTGTCAACGATTAACAATCCTTCATGTGAATCTAAGTTATCAACCGAAGTCACCTTATCACTTCCTGAAATTTGTGACTCTAAAGTTATTTATGGTGATATAAATGTTTGGCAAAAGTTGAATAACAACAGATATATTTATGTACAATCTAAACCTAATAAACTAACTATGAAATGTAACAATAACATTACTGATTATATTTTACATGGAACAGGAATTCTATCTTTAGAAAATAATTGTGTAGCATATTTTCAAACATTGCAATTTTATCCCTCAAATGTCTATAAATCCACTGTACCGAGTCAGATAGCTCTGAATTTTGGTCTGATCTTGGATGATTGTTGCAAGTATAATATTCTTAATGAAAGTACTCATTCTATCAATCCAATTAGCTTATCAAATATTGATTTAGAGTCATTGAAATTGGCTTCAAATAAATTGGAAAATTTAGAAACCGAAATTCGCAATAGCGAAAATCATTCCCATATTGTTAAATACGGTAATTATTATTCAGGGCTGACTTACGTTATAATAACAGCAATCATTCTTTTTATTATTTATAAACTGTATACCAAATGTTTCAGTTTTAGAAATTCCTCTTGTTGTATTCAGATTTATAACCAATGCAATAATACTAAGGAAACGAGGAAAAACAATAATGTTCACTCATCCATAGAACTTACTGAAATTTCTGATGATTTAGAAAATGATAACAAATCTGTAAAAAGTCTTCCAAATATGGAAATTGGTAAAAATCAAGCCTTTTTCGGCTTAAGAAAATCAAATAGAAATATCAGTTACTTTTAATATTACTTTCATCTTAAATATAAGTTTCAATTTCTATTTTTGGGTTCAATAATTAATAATTATAGTGTCTTAAATAAGTTTTAAAATTTAAGCATACTTTGTATTTAGTTAAGACACACACTGTGATGTAACTGAGTTTTATTTACTAATTTAATATTCTTTTTAATATTCCTTCGCTTATTTTTGTTAAAATAAATTAAATAAAGCTCAGCCTTAAAGGGGGAGATGTTATAAACGGACTTTGTAATGCATCCAATGCTGACTATGATAAAAACCCCGCCGCTTCCATATTGATACCAATATTATAAAAGGGCATTTCCATGTGCTCAGGCAGACAGTCATAGCCATTTCGCAGTACATATTGTACATTCCGTGTCGAGAGTTCAGTTTTTGTTGTGTAACCAGTGTGTCCTAGTGTAACCTCATTTAATTAAATATTCTTTTAGCAGTAACAAAGTGTTTTTTTTAAAAAGGACCCACGGGGCGCCATTCTGACAGTTCGCTGAGCACATAAAAGCGGTACGTTCGTGTGCCGCTTTCGCTCTCGGTAGGCTTCACTCCATGCTGAATGCACGCAGCAAACTGGGACAGTTTGCTGTCCCAGTTGTAAACTGTAAACTGCGCATTTATGTTACGTGCATTCGCCCAATCTTGACTTACGCGAGTGCCACATTCACACACGCTTAGCCACACCATATCGTTAGGATGCAAGTAATCTAAAACCATTTTCTCCGAAAGGCCACGGGTGCCCCGTGGTTCGTTAGGAATGAACGACTTCATGTCGATCTTAAAGTCCCAACCATTCAGCAATTCATGAAACGTCTTACAATGCGCTTCATTGAATCTGCTGAAAAGCACCAAAACCCGTAATCGCATCGGCTACCCGATACGCTCCCCACCAAGATTAATAGGATTCGCCGACCACGGCACACCCTCTTCGAATCCGACGATCCAATCACCCTGATTCAGGAAAGCTGTAGGAAAACCAGCACTGTTAAGAAACACAAAAAAAGACCGCATTCCGTTTTCCGGCCTCGCCGTCGAGGACCATCGCGACGCCCCTGTAATTCTCCTCCCCAACTTTTGCCTAATGAGCCAGCCCGCGTCGGTGAGCCATTAGCTTTAAATCACCTAATTAATTAAATGACCCAGCTTGTCCCTTGCTGTCCTCCTGAAACGACTCCGCTGAGCCGATGTCCGTACCTCATAGGGGGTGCCCTCGGTAAGCGGTCGTTTAGTTTATAAGTTTTATTAGCCTTGGCTGGGGGCCTTAAATTCATTTGAGGTCCACATGGTTAAGTCCGGTTAAGTAGTTTCCAACTTTAGAAGGTTTGAACTGCGAGTGGCCAAAGGTAAAAAAAAAGTGAAAACCTCTGATTTGGGTTACAGTGAACAAAATTGAAAAATAAAAAAATGAATGGTTAGCTTCTTCTTCTTCTTATCGTGTGGGCAGTAAGGTCTAATAACCCCACACACCCTAATAGTAATAATATGTATAAAAAACTTTACCTATTAGAAAATTGTTCTTTTGATTTGAAATAAAAAAATGCGTAAGTCTGTGGACCCTTGAAGCTCATAAAAATCTAGCTTCCATGTCAACGCAATCTATACTTTTATAATCTAATCTTCTTCTTTTTATTTCCCGTTGACCCAGAATCATAAAATTTGGCAAGAAGCACAATGAATGGAAAAAGTCTGAAAATTGTTAATTTGTAGTTTTATCACATATAAAACTAATTCCACAAATATACCCAATGATCACATAAATATTTTTTTTGCCATTACAAACTTACATATGCAGTTGGAAGATGGATCGTAGTTTCTAGTCCATCCAGCTGAGCTACACCACCACAGCAAATGAATTCCAAATTTTCGACCTGTATCATCCTTCGTCGTTGAAAATTAAGTGCATACAGCGACAACAGTGCCTTAACTTAACTGCAGCCAAATACGGAACTACAGACGCACCATAAAACCTTTTGAAGTTCAGAGATACGTCATTCAAATCATTCAAGATAGATGGTATTAATTTAACTTTTGCATTTTCGTTCCTATTTTTTTTTTTTTTACTAGTGATGGGTTTGCTCTTGACTCTAGACAAGATCAGAGATGACAGAGACAAAGTCTACGATGGAGCGAGCTTACCCAGAAGAAGCCTGTGCACTCTAAAGGAGATGGGGAGAAAATGTATGGGCTCTGGTCCAAAAAGCTATTGAGATTCTAATATACTCAAATGTACTGTCGTGTATGGTGCTTTTCAAATAACAACGCTCATGGAAAAGTCTAAATAAAAAAAGGTTAGGCTTTTTGTAAAAAGAGTTCTTCCGCTTACTTCTAAGCAAAACAATAAAGGCTTTGACTGTGTAAAGATAATGCAAAAGATATTCACTAGGTACTCTACGAGTACAATAACTACTTTACTTATAACCTTCGTGACTATAAACCTTAAAGGGGTGAGCAGAAATGTGCTGATGTATTCCAAAGTTCATATTGGTTGCATTAGTCCTTATGCGATGACAGCGAAGGGTTTACCAAGTTCTTGTCACCCGGAACCATCACGACTGTAAAGCTTAAAGAGGTATGCAGACTTGTGATGTTGTAGGATAATGTTCACAGGTGGTTGCAATAGTCCTTATGAGATGAAAACAAAGTCTTCGCAAAGTTCTTATCACACGGAACCTTCACGACTATAATCCTTAAAGGGGTATACAAACATGTACGCCACAGTTTCATTCGTTTTTAGGGTTGCGTAGTCAAAAAGGAACCTGTCTGTCTGTGCAACAACCTTTAGTTCGTTGACTGAATTACACACGCAATAATAATGCACATGGCAACTCGAGCAAGTGTTTTGCGATTTATTTCTGTATAAGATTCGTAAGCTTTTTGAAGGAAGTCGAAGAGTGAATCCGAAACCAAATATTACATCATACCACGCAAACACATTTATGACGTTTAACTTTTTTGCCGTAGGCCAATTTTTGAGTGTTCATCGTGAAAAATAATATAATTCTAACGAGCTTAGGAGCTGTAAAATTATGTATGCCTCATTCACCGACGTTCCTTGTAACTTTCGCATTCGACGATTTTTTCTCGCAAATACGTTTATTGTTTCTAACTTTTTTTCTCCATAGGCCGATTTTTTGTGTTAATAATAAGAAATAACACACTTTTTACGAGCTTTAAAATGATGTATGTCTCATTCACCGACACTCCTTGCAACTCTTGCATTCGACGATTTCTTTTCCCGCAAAATTAGTTATGGCTTCTTACTTTTTTCTCCATGAACCGATTTTTTGTGTTGATAATGAAAAACAACGCACTTACAACAAGCTTTTAAATTAGATCTGTTTTATTTCCGACGCTTCCTATTATGCCTCCAATCACTGTTTACATTTTATTTTTTTAATGATCGATAACTTTTTTTTTCATGGAGGACTATTTTGGTTTCATAACAAAAATTGATGCCCTTTCAATAAGCTTTCAGAAAATATAGGTCTCATTCGCCGACGCCACTTGGACCGGTTCCTCCCCATCTCCTTTGAAAACATTAGGGTTGTAAGCGTTTGGAAACACAGACGCAGGCAGAGAGTTCCACTCCTTTGCTGTGCGCATTATAATAGACGTTTGGAAGCGCTTAGTGCGAATTGGTGGAATAGCAACAAGGTAGGGATGGTAACATGCAGTGCGTCTGGTTGTCCGATGGTAGAAGGGGGCCAGTGGGATGAGGTCGTGGAGTTCTTGGGCACACTCACCGAAGTACAATCTGTAGAAAACCGACAAGCAGGCAACCTTACGGCGATGAGCCAAGCTATGTACCTTGGCATCCACCAGTTTTACGTCACCGATGAGCCTCTTAGCTCTGCGTTCCACCGAGTCAAGCGCGGCAAGCTGATACTTAGCTGAGCCTAGGACCATCCATGCAGGATCGGACTTGTGCTTTGTATAGAAATCCTATTTTATTTTCGTTACCATTTTGGTGACAAAAATAAAACGTCTTTTAGTCTTGATAGACACTCGCAAGCCAATAAGTCTGTTTACGTCAGTTAAATAACAAACTTCTCGTAGTGGTTAAAAAAGACAAATTTCTAATTTGTGTGTTTAGTTGTTAACTAAATTAGAAAGTAAATGCAGAAAGCAAGAGTGTTGCATGCTAATCGAAATTAAAAAAAAACAGTTATGATACATTAACTGACTCTTAATTATAAATTACAATTAACTACATAGGATTACGTATCGAATACACAAAAGTATGGACAAAAAACAGTGTAGGGTCTGTATTAAGTTTTGCCTGCATTTCAAGTTAGTAGTGCCATCTAACCGGCAGAATGAGAGATAAACTGCACTATCTAGCGAACACTTTCGGAACTTGCTCGTAACGTTGTAGCTGTCCATGCAAGTCGTGCCGCATCCGCGGAATGAAACCTCAATTTCTTTCAAAAAATGGTGTTCAAATAAAGCTTTAACAAGCATTTGTTTATTATGACTGAGTTTTTGCACAATTAAATTGCGTAGTTTAGCTGAAATATGATATTTCGTGCGATGAAAAGTAACAAGGGAATCTTAATTTCATTATTAACCGACTTCTTCAAAAAGGAGGATATTTTTTATGTATGTTCATCGATTTCTCCGCCAATTGTGGACCGGTTTTAATTTTTTTTTGTTATTTGATTGCCTATTCACTCCTGAGGTGGTCTCATTGTCACCAAGTCGAAATATAATGTCGAGATTCAATGAAAATCGAGAGAAACCCTCCAATTTTATAGGCACATCCAATGTTTTTCATAAACTTTCTATCACAATTCAGATATTTGTGCCTGGTAATTAACATCTCATGTTGCTGAGCTGATGATGGAAGGTATAAGTTAGGATCTTATGGTGGGATCCCATGAAAAATGTTTGTTCAGCGATATTTTCGCCAGCTGTC
This sequence comes from Lacanobia wlatinum, assembly GCA_947578705.1. Classification (NCBI taxonomy): domain Eukaryota; kingdom Metazoa; phylum Arthropoda; class Insecta; order Lepidoptera; family Noctuidae; genus Lacanobia; species Lacanobia wlatinum. The sequence continues at coordinate 35,337,981 of OX388022.1, forward strand.
AAACGATTTGGATGATTCCTTTTTTGTTTGAAAGATTTTCCTAGATTAGTCCCATTTCAATTTGGTGAAGATCTGATTGAGAATTTCGGATGAAAGCAACGGAAATCTTCAGTAAATTATTTATTATTACTTTTTATTTATCGGTGTCAAAAAACGAAAAAGTAACCTAAAACACCGACTTCCGAAATTAAAGTTGTAAACCGACTTCGTTTTATACTTTGTGGTATTTTTTTTTGGAAGTCGGTTATATTTTTATTATAGTGGTTAGTATACCCGCTTATCATGCGGAACACCACTGTTCTGTCCCCTGCCGAGGAGGTGGGATTTTTATTATTTTGGTAAAAAAAAATTACTAATTCATCTTTTAGTCTTGCCAGACAATCCACTTACACGCAATTAACTAAGTCTGTTTTCGTTAGCTGAATGACTAACTTCACTTCTCGTAGTGATTAAATTACGGAGTAGTTCAAGAATATTCCTGAGAATTAAACTAAATAAATTATTCATCTCCTAGATTGAGCCTTACCACCTTTTATCCTTCGACTTTCATAGAATATTTTCAGAAAAAGTTTAGTGTTTGATAAAGCGAACGCGTAGTCGATGGAGTGCTACGGCTCGTAGCGCTACGGCGTAGCTGCTGCTTGAGTTTCAATTCTACTATTTTTCAAATAACAATCGAAAAATCCCTTTTTGACGAAACTATACCATAGACACATACACTATTTAAACCATAGTTTAAGTTAACTACGCATAAAAAACTCACCCTTGGTTAGTAAGACGTTTGGAGGTCTGACTGCACAAAGTGCTGTTCATAAGGTTAGCTGCTCGTGGAATCACTGCATTCTTTCTCTCATAGCTGAACACAGGGATCCTTCCCTCAGGTAATTATTATTAAGGTTATCATTATTGGTTTGTGTAGCCAATCACTTATGCAGTTTATTTATTTATTTATTGAAATGGATGGTTTTATTAAATATCCTTGTGTTTTACCAAAGAGTGAATACAAACTAATATTTCAAATGCAACTCACAGGTCAGGTTGGCCGAGTGGTCTAAGGCGCTAGATTTAGGCTCTGGTTCCCGAAAGGGTGCATGGGTTCGAATCCCATACCTGGCAAACGAAAGCAGGAGTATACTAAACTTCTGCCTTCATTTTTTCGAAATTTTTATATTTTGAAACCTTATTAAGGCTGACGTTTAATTAGTAATTACGTTTTATTCAGTGGTTGCTTTAAATATTATTATTGAGATTAACTTTTTGACAAACCAATTGTTAATTTATTGCAAGTTAATCCAGCAAAACTACTGCAATGTTTCATGCAAAAAAGCAGATACTAAATAGTCATCATACTTGTTAATTTGATTTCGTTTATTCTAATGATATTTTGAAAGATATTGTCTTTTATAAGTGTTCCACCTCGCGGGTGCGACGCGAATTGCTTGGACAGCTACGTTTTGAGCCAGTTCCGAAAGTTTTCCCTAGATAGTGCAGTTATATCTCTCATCGTGCTGGTTGGATGGCACCACCTGATCAATACACTTACCCGCAAAGAAAGTAAATGTTTCAAAAGTAAAAATAAACATTTGAAGAAATTGTTCAACGTGGTACAATGCAGCAAAATACTGTACAACATTTTTACCTTACTATACTGTATTTTTACCGTACTATACAGATTTTGTTGAGTTGCCATACTACTTGAACCATAAAATACTTCAAAGGTTATGCCAATGCTTTAACCTGTGGTCTATAAGTCAAAAGTGAATAGGTAACTTGTTTGCAAGCGTGCTCTATAGTCGCGAGCCTCTATGTATCTGTGATGTTGACTTTTTTCACTTTTCTTTTATTAACAGTACTTGGATGACCGATTTTTTACGACGTTTTCTAAAAATTAAACCTAGCTAGATCGACTTATCGCTTCCGAAACCCCCTTTTTTTAGGATGGGAAATCATCAAATGACTCCTCCCGCTCTGGGTGAAGCAGAAGGGAGTGTCAGATTCTTACTGACTAAAACCCATTCATGTTCCTCCTAGTGCCCTTTACGTTCCAGGGCCGCGGTCACTTTTTCAAACAAAGTCCACAGCCACAGCAGGCACTGGCTCTAGCGGGCCCCGTCTTTTATACTGACAGCTCTTTGACGCTCGCGTGGAACCGTGGCGCCGTCGACCCGGGCCTGGTTCTGGGGGGCTACTCTCTAAGCCCGAAGCCCGTAGTTTCGGGCGTATTCTACTCCGTATCACCTACGCACTTACGATTAGCCCCGAACCCGAACTAAGAATGTATGACAACACGATTTCACAGTATCTGTCAAATCGTGTTGATATTAGTTCTCAGTGGTTAGGTGATACGGAGTAGAATACGCCCGCAACTAAGCCCGTATCGCTTCACGAGACGCGAGACTAAGCGGACGTGTGCTGTATTTGATTATTATGAAATAAACAATTACGATAAATAAATATAAATATTGCTCCGTCAGTATAAAGTGAAAGTGTGTCGCGTGTGTCTATAGGTTTTTGCCGATTAAGCAAAATGAAATAAATAGTTTAATAAACGTAGGCAAATAAAGTGTTTCTGGTAGAATGTCCAACCCAGGATCGAGCCCGTTTGGTCGCAGCCAATTACTACGGCGAAGTCCTCCGCCGACGCCTACCCAACCATTACCACCGAGCGACCCAAACCCACTAGCACCCGCAGAGAAAGAATTACCGACTGAAGTAATCAGTACGTCGAAGATCCAGAAGTGGCTAGGATCTATAGATGGGCTTCTGAACGAAGTCTGTGCTATTGTCGGTGATGGGAAAATGAACTCGGACCAGAAGCTTCGTGTCACCACTCTCTGCCGGAAGGTCTCCAGTGGGACTTCCCAGATGGCCGTTTTATACCAATCTTTGAAGTCAAAAACGATCCAAGCCCATACCACAATCCAGCACCTCCAGGCTCACCAGAACGTCGTAAACTCTCTCCAGCAGTTCAGAGAGGTCGTAGAGGCTAAGTTAAGTCCATCGGAAAATACTTCTTATGCTGGCATGGTGAAGAAAGGCACCGATAACTTCGTCCGTCCTGCTAATTTGAGATCAGTCGCCATCTATCCCAGCGATAAGACCCAAACAAGTGACGACACCAAGTCACTTGTTCAACAGATCATCTCCCCAGGACTACTTAAGCTTCATGTCCGTGGCCTGAAAAAAGTGAAAAATGGGGGCGTTCTGATAAGCACGGAAAATAAAGGCGACGGTGACAAACTCAAGAACTCAGAAAAACTAGTTTCATCGGGCCTGACAATAGAAGAACCTTCGAAACGCCGCCCTAGGATCGCTGTCATTGGTGTCCCCGTAACCCTTACTGAAAAAGAGGTATTTGACTGTATTTACGAGCAGAACCTATCAGACAAGTTGCCGCATTTAACTCGTGAGTCCTTCCTTGAGTGCATCAAATTAAGCCATAAATCGGGTAAGAAAGATCTTCCTACGTGTAATTACATTTTGGAACTACCTGCTAGCATAAGGAAAGTGATCATTAATCAGAGCCGAATTTTTATCAATTGGACATCATGCCCTGTGCGAGATTTCACAATAGTCACCAGGTGCTTCAATTGCCAGCAGTTCGGCCACGCAGCCAAATTTTGCCGGGAAACTAGTCCTACTTGCAACCACTGTGGAGAGAGTGGACACTCCTTCAAAGACTGCAGCAGCAAAGTATCTCCCCCTCAATGCGCGACGTGCAAGCGCTTCAAGAGGAAATGTGACCATCAAACAGGTGATGTAGGTTGCCCGGCCCGCAAACATGCAGAAATGAACTACATCAACTCAATTGACCATGAAGGCGCCTAAGAGCGCCAGTTAACACTTTATTTAGTTTAGCAGATAAACAGGTAGCTTGTATTTTTTTCCTCTTCTTTTGTCTTAAGTGTCATGACAAATCATCTAATTTGCGATCTAGATAGTTTTTCTGTGTCGGAGTCTAAAGTCTGCAATGTTGAGGACTGTAAACACCTTCTTCCTTCTGGTAACAAAACTTTAACTCTGCTCACACAGAATATTCGCAGCATAAACCGAAACATGAACGGTTTTGAAGTGTTATTACAGAATCTAGACATAAACTGTGATATTATTGTCTTAACAGAATGTTGGTTGTAAAACAGACGGCCAATTTACCATCTCTTGACGGTTATTATTCCTACAAAACTGACAGAAACATAAACCAGAACGATGGAGTAGTAGTTTATATAAAAATAATTTAAGAACAGAAAAAGAAAAACCTGTGTCCCTCGATAGTAATTGTTTAATTATTAAAATTATTCCCGACACGGTAGTCGTGGCTATTTATAGGCCTCCATCTCAAAATATAGACAGATTTTTAGACTCACTCGACACTAACTTAAAAAACATAACATCTTTTAAAAACATAATACTTTTGGGCGATATTAACATTAACATTGCTTCCGGGAAAACAGATACCCATGTACATAATTATCTGAATATTTGCTCATTTCATGGACTTCTACTAGCTCATTATCACCCCACGCATCAGAGCGGCTCATGTTTAGACCATATCATTCTAAAATCAAAAAGTCCATCGAAAACATTGGTTACTAATTCAACGCTTACTGATCATCAAGCTGTTTTACTAACATTGCAAATAAATTCACCTAGAAAAAACTGCATGCGTAGCTACACTAAAGTCAATATGACAAATCTTGAAAAGGACATACGCGGTATTAATTTTGACCCTGTTTATAATTCAGACGATGCAAATAGTTCTTTAAAATATTTTATAAACTCACTACAATCTGCACTAAGGATAAACACGTTCACTAAAACAATGCCTAGAAAGTATAGTTGTATTAAACCCTGGATCACACCCGGTCTCGTTCGTTGTATAAGGCATAGAGACCAACTTCACTTAAAATTAAGACTTGCTCCTGATGACGGAGTTCTCTCTGTAACGTACAAAAGGTATCGGAACTTCTGTAATAATCTTTTGAAAAAACTAAAAAATCAATATGATAAAAATGAATTGCAGAAGGCGGGAAAAAATAGTAAACTTGTATGGAAATTTGTAAAAACTCATACATTTAGATCAAAAAATCCCGAACCTCCGCTTGATATACTGCCCACAGATATAAACCCATCCGAAGCAATCAATAAAGTAAACCACTTTTTTGTTAACGTTGGCAAAAACTTGGCCGAAAAATCATTAAACTCAAGTATTATTTCCCAACAACCCCCGACCACGACATCCTCTACACTAAATTCTTTTGTTTTATTAGATACCGACGTTAACGAAGTTGTCAGAATGATAAACGGGTTAAAGGATGTTTGTGCCACCGGGTGGGATGACATACCTAATAATATTCTTAAGCGATTTAAATACCTACTTGCCCCTCCTATAACCCATATTTTTCAACTGTGCTTATCCAAAGGAATATTCCCAAAATTGCTTAAAAAGGCTGTGGTCACACCTGTATTTAAATCTGGAGACAAAAACTGTGTGAATAACTACAGACCTATTTCAGTGTTAACAGGGATCTCAAAACTTTTAGAAAAAATTATAAACAGTAGATTAATAAAATATCTAGAAGATAACAGACTACTATCAGATAGTCAATTTGGTTTTAGGGCTAAAAGATCAACAACTAGCCATGCAGTCCACGAATTGACTAACTATGTTACTACCAACCTAGATAATGGTATGCAAACAATTGGGATCTTTCTAGACCTTGCCAAAGCTTTCGACACTATTTCTTGTACTTTACTTTTGCACAAGCTTGAAACACTAGGGATAAGAGGAGAACAACTTCAACTGTTTTCTGATTATTTCAGCGATCGTCATCAGTGTGTTAAAATTGGTCAGCATACAAGCTCTGAGCTTAAAAATAGTAGTTTTGGTATTTCACAAGGTAGCATTTTGGGCCCTACTTTATTTTTTAATCTATATTAATGAGCTATGCAGCCTGTCACTTCAAAATGGTGTTACAATATCATATGCGGATGACACCGCTCTATTATTTTCAGCTAAATCTAGAGTTGAGGTCTATGAATATGCTCAAAATGGTTTTAACATTGTGTCTAATTGGCTCCGTAATAATCTCCTAACATTAAACAACAACAACAACAACATATTGTTACCGTGTGAATGTTCGTGTTCGTTTTTGTTTGGTAATCAATCCTGTCTGTACCTGTGTTTTATGTATATGTGTTTTATGTTTTCTGTGTTGTATGTTTTGTGTGTTTTATGTATCTTTTGTGTTGTATGTTTGTACCTACTTTTATGAGTCTTGTTACTCGAAATAAACAAATTTAATTTAATTTAATTTAAATGCAGATAAAACTAATTACATTTTATTTACAATGAGAAATACTAACATACCGCTTACTAATCTAAACATTCGCGCAAATAATTGTTGTACGTATGCTGACATCGCATGTTCTTGCCCCACTTTAGCTAAAGCTGACCATTTAAAATATCTAGGTGTCACCATTGACACAAATCTAAATTTCCGTAAACATATCGATTTACTGTGTACGAGAGTTCGCAAATTGATATATGTTTTTAAGAATTTACGGAACGTAGCCGACTTTAAATTGATAAAACAGGTCTATTTAGCTTTGTGTCAATCCATTCTTACATATTGCGTAACTTCTTGGGGTGGTGCGGCAAAAACAATTTTACTCCCACTAGAGCGTGCTCAAAGAGCAATTCTGAAGGTTGCTACCTTTCGCCCATTTAGATTCCCTACGCACCAGCTCTACACAGAATGTAAGGTACTTACAGTACGGCAATTATTTATTTTAAACATAGTACTACTCCAGCACACTGCACTTTCTTTTGAGCCTGTTCCTTCTGACAAAAGAAGGAAGGACTTGGTTTGCACAAAGCCTCAAACTAGACATGCGTTTGCTAATCGCTTTTATCTGTTCTTGGGACCTTTTCTTTATAATAAGCTCAACAAGGTACTAAGTTTCTATAGCGTAAAGTATAACAAATGTAGTAAAATGTTATCTGAATATTTAGAGACACTACATTACACTGACACAGAACAACTTCTAGAAATCTTGGCATGATGATATTTGATCCCCTCGTAATTGTTTACTTTTGTATAATTACATAGGCTTAGTTTTAGATATTAAGGTATTATAAAGCTTTGTCTCGTAGTTCTTAAAAGAGTTTTTAATTTTTTTTATATAGTTTTATTTTAAATTGTACTAGACCAAAGTAGTTGGATTGTAAAGTGATGGCCTGAAACACAGTTTTAAATTAACCTAGATCGGGCTGGTCGCTACCTAACATTGCAATTCCGAACAACCATTACTTGCACCTATAATAATATCTTAGTTTTAGTTTATTTTTAGGCACTATAATTGTATGGATAACTCATTACTGTTGACTACTTGTACACTTTTTGTAAACGTTTTATTTGAATAAATTATTATTAAATTATTATTATTATAGAATACGCCCGCAACTAAGCCCGCAACTACGGACTTCGGGCTTATAGAGTGGCCCCCCTGATCAAACGGCGAGCCACACAATGGTCGCCGTCCGCAGGCCCGCGCCTACGGTGGCCGAGAATCGCCCTGCGACTCCCGGCGCCCGGGGCATCTTATTCTGTTGCGGCGGCTGGGGCGTGAGGTTTCCCTCTCTCTCACGCGTTCGGCTTACTCCTTCGCTAGCATTACCCCTTCGCAGAAGCAGCAGCAGGCTTGAACCAGGGCCGAACGCGAGAGATCGCCGCCGCCGATCGCCTCGACGGCGGCGGTGCTCCGCCCAAGCAGGGCAGACCGCCACTGTATGCTCCACCGTGTCCTCCGGGCGATCCTCGCAGTGTTGACACCCGGGCGTATCCTCCCGCCGAATTCGAAACAGGTACCTCCCGAAACAACCATGTCCAGTGAGTACCCGCGTCAAACGGAAGGTAAGGACGCCGTGGCACCGCTCTAGCCACTCCTCAAAGAGGGGACTTATCGCCGCAATTGTGGCGTGCCCAGCACTGGGTTGCGACAGTCGTTGTCTCCATACTGCCATGAGATCCCGCCGGAGCTCCGTCTGCCGTGCTGCGATTTGCCGCGGCAGAAGAGTCTCGCCCCGGCGTAGCACCTCCACGCGCCATTCGTAAATGAGCGCGAGGGCTCTCGCCTCTAGGTCTCATGGCGGCAGTCCGGCAAGGAGGCTCGCCGCCTCGCCAGAGACCGTGCGGTATCCCCGGGCCAGCCGGATGGCCATGACCCTTTGGGACGCGTTGAGGTAAAGGGCAGGTCGCTTCCTCAAAGTGGGCGCCCACACCGGTGCCCCATAAAGGGCCATGGACCTCACGACCCCCGCATAAAGCCTCCGGCAGGAGGCGTTTGCACTCCCTAGATTGGGCAGAAGCCGCTTAAAGGCAGCCCGGCTCGCCCTAATCTGGGAGCCAAACGTCGGAAATGCTCGACGAAGTTCCACCGGCTGTCAAGGACGAGACCCAGGTACGTCATCGTCGATCCGACGCCGATGTGAACCCCTTCTACCGTTATTTGGGCTCCCGATGGTGGCCTGATCCGAGAACCATGAAACCACATGGCTTCGGACCTGTGTAGGGCACCCTCGAGACCCAGCTGCCGGATCCTCTCAACGACTATCGCAACCCCACGTATCATAGCGTTGGCCGCCGCTTGGTGCGACCCCCCTTGCGCCAGGTTCAGCGTGTCGTCAGCGTAGCAGACCACGCTGACGTCACTAGGGAGGTCGGCACGCAGCACCCAGTCGTAACCGATGTCCCACAGAAGCGGCCCCAGAACGGAGCCCTGTGGAACACCGCACGACATCTCTCGCCGGTTCCACTCTCCCAGGTGATCGGGGTAGATGACGGCTCTGTCCGTCAAGTAAGCCTCGACTACGCGACGGAGGTAGGTCGGCACCCGGTGATACCGAAGTGCCTCCCGGATGCAACTCCAGGACAGGGTGTTGAAGGCATTGGTGATGTCTAGAGACATCGCCAAGACGACTCCGCCCCGGGGAATCGCGTCCCCCGTCGCGTCTCACGCGCATGATGGCGTCCACCGTCGAGCGGCCCGTGCGGAAACCGAACTGGTTCTCAGCCAGATCCGGCCCCACCCTCACCAGGTGCTTGACGAGACGGTTCGCAAATACTCTTTCGAAGACCTTGCCCACCTCATCGAGCAGCACGATGGGCCGGTATGCGGACGGACAGTCCGCAGGGCGTCCCGGCTTCTTAATGAGGACCAGTTTCCCCGTCTTCCAGTGAAGTGGAAACTGACCCCTCTCCAAGCATGCGCTTAAGAACCCTCTTAATCGAGGCCCGAGAGCCTCCAAGGCTAGGAGCCAGGCTTTTCCAGGTAAGCCGTCGGGTCCTGGGGCGGTGTTTTTGGCCTTCAGCCTGTTAACCGCCACTCTCAGGTCTACCTCAATCACCTCCGGAGCATCGTCGTCGGCGTCGTCAGTGTGGTCCGCATCGGGCACCGCAGGTGGCGGAGCCATAGGCGGGGGAGTGTGCTCCCCTCGCGAAGGGAGCAGATGGTTCACCACGTCCTTCACCAGCTGGGGCTGGACACTCTGCATCAACGGGAGGGCCCAGGTGCGGAGCTTATTCCGCACCATTTTGTAGGGTCGCCCCCACGGGTCCCCGTTCAGGGACTCCAGCATCTCCTTGCAAGCCAGATCCTTGGCCCGCAGGATCCCCGCTCGGAGGGCCACCTTTGCCACTCTGTACACCTCGTACAGCACCGCCTCTCTGGCCTGCGCGTCCGAAGGGCGTATTCGGAGCCTGCGGTGCCTGGTGTACGGGCGCCGTGAGGCAACGCACGCCTCGCGCAGCGTCACCAGTACACCTGGCGGCGGGCGCGTCCTGGCTTAACCCGGGGCATTGACACGTCACAAATATCGGACATGGCCTCCCGGAACCACTCCGCCTCATCGTTGATATCAGCAGGCCTGTCCGGTGGTGACACCCAGGCCTGCACGATCGAGGCTTCCAGGAGGAGCTCCCGGTCCAGCTGCTTCAGCGCCCACCGTGGACCACTCGGGGCCTGTCGGACTGGCGCAGTTGAGGTCTGATCGGAGACGTCATACCGGATGAACCTGTGATCGGAATATGTCTCCACTTCCTCTAAGACACGCCAATCGATGACACGCGGTGACAGAGCAGGGCTGAAAATAAACGGTTTTGAAGTTATTCAACAAATTTGATGAAAATATTATTCCCCACCCGTATCTCCAAAACGGCAGTCTAAAATTTAAAAAAATATACAGATTATAGTTTCTATAACGATCGATGAAAGTAACGTGTTATAAAAATAAGATTCGTTCAGAACCCTTGGCACGCAAGTCCAAATCGCACTTAGCCGATTAATAAAATTTGTATGACTTTTTCACTAAATTTTGATATTTTAAAGTTACTCTGTCCATTAGTAATTAAATATAAATAAAATGAATATATTTCGGTAAACACAAATGTTTGTTTTAAAGAAGAATAAACATGCAAAACCGTCAGAATAATAACATTAATTTGCATTCCGCTTTAGTGTGGTAGAAATAGACATCCTAACGGTTATGCTTTCCTGCTGACTCTATGCCCGGACGCTACGTCGTAGCACAATGCTACGCTATAGCAAAACGTCACGCCCTTCGAAACTCATCGCAACAAATTACATTGAAAATAAATATCTTCAAAGTTGAATTTAAGGTAGTTATATTGGGTCCAGATAACTTGATTTTGATCTAATTTCTTTTGTACGGTAATGGCCCGCTTCGGCTTCGCCCGAATTTATATTTTTTTTCACGATTTTCTTTCAGACAAACCTCGCCCTTACAATTACGAACACAACTACAACGTGTAACAGATTAAGCGCAATACCTCTTAAGGGGCCATTGTACTTATCATTATGAACAACTTTTACCATGGGATCAACACAAATCGCGAAAAATATCGACTGCTCCATACATTTCTGTGCGCATAACTCAACAAAATGTACTGAACAGCTAACTTTTTTCAGCGGATCTAACTTGTCTTCTTAACAAAAAACTCTATGCAAAATATATCCATTTCATTATATTTATCAAATTTCCAACATTATATAGACTCCTGAGAAAATATCCTTGATCCTTCAGAAATGTTGGTCCAGGGTCTGTTAGCGCGACATGCAGATGGAGGTCCGAGTTCGATCCCCAGGTTCAGTAAGTGATTTTGCATTTTTCAAAGGACTTTAACAACCTGAGGGTTATTTTATTGTATTTTTCTTGATTTAACATGATTTTTAATGAATAGTTAGTTAAGTAACTTTCGAAACGTGGAAGGATTTAAAAAAACTTCGCCTACCTCATAACAGAGAACAGATTTTGCAAGTATTGACAAAACTAGTGCCATCCTGTATTTACCAATGTTGTCGTTCTCAATCTAGATAGGGATGGATTGCCGTGTTTTACCTCCTAACGCACCCCATAGAACCACCCAACGCAGGGGAGATTACACCTCTCGATCAAAGAATAACGTTACGTAGACGTGATTCCCATGCAAGCGACTTAAAATATGAAAAAAGTGCAAATGATTTTCTGAATAAAAATTTGAAATTCACTAGAAGTCGCACTACCATTACATAAGTTATTAAAATTTAGTCCACGGAACGCTGATAGTCCCTGCTAGGATCAAAAGTGGCCCACGAATCCGATACTTTCCGATACTTTTGTATTTTTAATACCAGCGTAATTGTAACACCGCATCATGTCAGGAATCTATGAAGTAAAAGTTGTTTTTTTCCGGAGGAAGTGGAGAAATCAGTAATATCAATGAACTATTGTGTAATACATCTATCTAATAAATAGAAATATCGTGTCGCAGTGTTTGCTATCGAACTCCTCCGAAAAAGCTTGACCGATTTTTATGAAATTTTGTGTATATATTTGGCAGGTTTGAAAATACGTCGTAGTCTTTTTATATTTACATGAAAAAATAATGTTTGCCAGGTCAGCAAGAAAATTAATAAAAATGTAACACATTGATTAGCATTCGTCTGTATTGCTTAACAACTTTTTATAAAGAATAAGTCAGTTCACGTTAACACTTCAAATGATTTACTAATCGAAGATAATAGAGTGGCTGACCGGTAGTAATTTAACATCACTTGAGTCTTGATGACAAGCACACATTACTAAGAACTAAGAAGTAATAGAAGACTACATTTCGTTTCACGTTGATTTTTACGGTTCCGAACAAAAACGGAACTCTTATAGGATCACTCGGGTGTCTGTCTGACTGTCTGTCCGTCTTTCACAACCAGTTTTCTCCGGATCCACTGGACCGATTCTATTGAAATTTGGTACATATATGGACTACTGTGACCAAAACACGAAAATGTTACGTAAATTATTAAATTTTTAGTATGGGCATCACTTTTGGGGGGCAAACTAAAAAATTAAAGAAAAAGGTTTTTGAACAATATTGTGCGACATATCAAATGAAAGGGCTTACTGTGGGGGTTTTAATTATATTTTTTTCATAATTTTAAATAAATGGTTTTGAAGTTATTCAAGAAATTAGACGAAAAGTGACCGTTACATGCATAATTCCCTATCTCCGAAACTACAACTGAAGCCTACAATTTTGAAAAAAAAAATGGAGATAATAGATCTTGACCTATAGATTACAGGAAAACCTATAAGCAGTCTATAGTGTTAAAATTTCATGTTAAAAAAAAATTCGTTCAGAAACCTTTGCACGCTAGTCCGACTTGCTCTTGGCTGGTTTTTTAATGTTTTACGTGAGCAAAGTTCCTTAAAAATCCTATTTATAAAGTTGTAAACTAACAACAACAACAACAACAAGAGATTCAAAGCTATTTTTGATTTCATGCTAAAAGTTATTTGGTTACCACCCCGAACTGTAGTTAAGTATTTATTTTCAAGTAACCCTGTATGTGCTTTTCCGCCGGAAAAAAGCGGAAAAAAAACCGCCAACATTGAATCATATTTTACCTAGGCAGAAACGCACTGAACCAAATGTGTCGCATCTATTCAATGGTCTGTGAATATTACAAAAGATGGCCGCTGATTTAATCTGTCACTGTTTAACTAGTGGTAGCATTCCTGATAGAACCTTTCCCGATCCAGATGAAATATTCTAATTAAAGAATAAACTAGTAACACAGTGGCGCTGTGTGAGCAACCATTATACCTTTGAGGCGGGAGGATTCACGCGGCTCTGTATATTGCCACGTGGCTTTATGTGTCAGCCGGCATCAGTTCAGGGTTAATATATGGCAGTGTTACCAACATATGAGGATTCTCCAAATTCGAAGTAAAAAAATGTGTGCCGAATCAATTTCATTTCTGTAACAAGTTATTTTAACACTATAGACTTCTTATAGGTTTTCCTGTTATCTGTAGGTAAAGGACTGGCTTTTTTTAATTTTGTATCCGGAATTTCTGAGCCCAGATTGGTCAATTTTGGTCTAATTTCTTGAATAACTTCAAAACTATTTTAAAATTATGAAAAAATATAATTAAAACCCTTACAGTAATCCTTTTCATTTAATATGTCACACAATACAGTTTGAAAAACTATTTTTTTAATTTTTAGTTTGTAACCCAAAAGTGACCCCCGTATTCATTTTTTTTTTACATAACGCGTCCGTATTTGGGTCACAGAACTCCATATGTGCACCAACTTTTAACAGAATTGGTCCAGTAGATCCGGAGAAAACAGGCTGTGACGGAAGGACAGACAGACATCCGAGTGATCTTATAAGGGTTCTGTTTCTACGGATATTTGGAAACCTAAAAACCAGCCAAGTGCGAGTCAAACTCGCATGCAAAGGGTTCCATCCAAACAAATCTCATTTTTGTAACATGTTACTTTCACACCACAGACTTCTTATAGGTTCTTTTATAATCGATAGGGAAATATTTTTTTTCTTTTTACTATTGATAGGCACGCGTTTGACCACTATCTCACCTGGTGGTAAGCGATGGTGTGGTCGAAGATGGAGCACGCTTGCCTAGAAGTAACCTATTCACTCTTGAATTAAAGACTCCCAGGTTGTAGCTATATTATCACCTGTATTTTTAAAGGTATCCACCCCTTCCCTTTAGAGGAGTTCTGTATATTTGTGTTGGCCACACCGATAATCCATGGTTAAACTAGCTGCACCTCATTGGTCAAACGCTGCGCACGCAAGTAACTGACAATAAAGGTCCTTGTCACTCTAGTATGAATTCTAATTTATGCATATCCTAAAGTGAAACCTTTCAATAAATTTTAAATTACGTAACCTACTTCAAAAACAATAATTTTTAAAAAAGCTTTGTGTCTATGCAATTGATTTTGCTATCTTATTTTTTAGGCAGACCTCGCCAATAACCCGTAAGAAAATTTTGAAATTTCAATCCTGCATCGCGCAAGTGACATTTTCCGCGAAGTTTGTAATGGTAGCAAATTTCACGAGCTTCCATCGGGGTCAAGTGACTATGCCGGAAGCCGGTAATGGCGAGGAGCCGGTCAAAGTCCTCGTTCTTCCATCTTTCCCCTCAAATAATTTGAATTATATTCATCCTGTCGCTCCCTAAAATATCCCCAAAATCGACTTAGAGGCATAATTGTCCTCAATAATACGGATATAGCACATTTGACTCCACCCTTTTGTTTTTTTGATATTAATATCGCTAGTTTTTATAAAGCTGTTGTTGTTTAAGTTACTTTTTGAGCAATTCCTGTTTTTTTTCTTGTCGTAAATTGAAAAATATACAAGTTATTGCAAATGATACTTTTAATCCTTTACTTTTTACTGTCAGTTTCAGTACAAATACGAAGAACATCACTTTTTCAAGTGTTTACATTATTCATTTGAAATTTGTTGCTGAAAATTACTAAAAATACAAAGATGAAATTTATATTATTAATAAATTTCATCTATCCAATACCAATACGATGTAGATATTACTCAGACATACATATTTTCTGTCACTTTTCGAATACACACCAAAAAGTAAGTATATTAATTACAATACCTCGTTCCTATAAACATTATTTTATTCTGAACTACAGTCACTGCAAGGTTCTATTGAGTATCCTTCAATATGTTTTATAATTGAATTTGACAAAAACAGCCAAAAATTAATATGTCTTGTTAGTTTGTTGAATATTTTTTGTACTGCAATATTTTGTTCATTTTTAATAACAAAACATTACATCCCTGCCATCTAGCTTTACCGTGCCTAAGCTAGCTTTACCGTACATATGTCGGTGCACTTTGTTATCTCTGTGTTGCACGCAATTCACAAGATATGCTGGAGATGGCGTTCTATTGAATACCAATTTTAACCAATTTATGTCTAAAGATGATCTCAGAGTATGTAAGAAGTGGGTTTCGTGACATATATAATAGTAATTTCAGATTTTATTCTGTTAAAAACATTCCAGGCTTGCCAAATAACTCTTGGAAGAAAATGTTTATGAATATTTGGATAAATCATATTAAATCCGTAAAGTGCATGAAGTTGCTTGTCAGTCCTTGTCCGTATAAATGTAAACTTGAAATCTACAAATAGCTTCATCTGTCTGACTGACCGATTCCTTGACAGTTTAAGTAGGTACATTTAACATTTGTGATTTTTCAAGAACACGAACTTACACAGATATCTATCTCCTAAAATAAATAAATACCTATTGCCCTAGTAACCGAGCGACGGTAAACCTGATTCAGTTTCAAGTCTCGCTGGTACTGTGTTAATACCGTGAAAATCGCGGGAATTTGATAACAACTAGCAACTGATATTCTGTCTGTTACATTCACACCATCCTTGTCTGGTTTATGCAACTAGCCTGCGTGAGAGTGAGAACAGAAATAAGAAGTAGTGAAAAAAACATATGGCTAACTCGTCTTTATTCAAGCGTTCGTTGCCATGGTATCCCAACCTGCGTTCACATCACCAGCACGACAGACCAACAGTTATAATAATTCTGGAGTACCACAAACAATAATTAATCATTTGACGACACGGTTGGCGCAGTGGTTGAGCGATCGGCTGCTGCGCTGCGTGTCGCGGGTTCGATTCCCACACGGAACAAATATTTGTATGGCCTAGAGACAGATGTTCCGGGTCTGGCTGTTTATGTATGTGAGTTTGTATGTTTGTGAACGCACCCACGATACAGAAGGAATTCCTAGTGTGGGGCAAAGTTTTTTTTTTTAAATAAAAGGTTTTTAGAAAAAAAAAATTGAGCCTTGAAGTAAAACATACAGGCGTATTGTTTGCAATGATAGTATTAACGAAAATACCTCTGATTACGTCTTCTGAACAAAGAGCACGACTATCTAACTAGCTGATCCGATAGTTGTAATCTTGTCCGAATCTGGTTTAAATACAATTTTATAGGCTAAAGCACTTTCAGTTCATCGAACTTCCCAATTTTCTAGGCAAATTTTCCATGTTTCCATGCCTTAAAAATTCCAAAGAAGTAGGTACAACGTTGTGAACGCACGAGCGGACGACCAATTTTCTTTTTTATCCGAAAAACAACAATAAAAACGAATTTATGTACTAGCAGCAATACAAATTGCTGGTGATTGCTTACTGAGCCGTTTATGTGAAGTCCACGTGGTAATGTTTTCGTTATTCTTGAATCAAAACAATAGCACGTGGTCTGCTCCGCCAGGCGCATGCGTGTCGATGTGAAAGCAGCAAAAACGGTACCTACTGGATACCAGGAGCACAAGGAACGAAAGAGCTTTGTTTATTTTGCTGCGATATTGCGGGACTTGGTTTCTGGGTAAGATATAAGTATGCTAGGTAAAAAATGGCTTCGCACTTCGATCGATGCTTCATTACTAAGTATAACTTTTTTGGACTGAATGTAGAATTTTACCATTAGTTTAGAAAATTAATGTTTACGTCTTTTGTAATTAAATAAGAAATAATTACTTTAAATCTACAATATCCATGCGAATCGTGGAATTCACTTCAACTGATAGCAAGCATTATTACAGTCTTTCAGTTTTTAAAAAACAGTGAGAGACACTCCATTACGTCATAGTATAATATTGTATGAATATTATTTTCCTTCTATTTTTGCCTTTATCTACACTTATATAATTATTATAAAGAGAAAAGATTTGTTAGTTTGACTTGAATAGGCTCCTAAACCGCCATTCCCCCGAATGGTCATTTTTGGTCTAATTTATTGAATAACTTCAAAACTACCTATTTATGAATTAGGAAAAATAAATAATTAAAACCCTCACAGTAAGCCTTTTCATTTGATATGTCACACGATACAGTTCGAAAACTTTTTTTTAAATTTTCTTGTAAGACCTCCTAGAGGGGGTCACCATACCAAAAATTTATTTATAAATGTACGTAACGCATACGTGTTTGGCTCACGTAAGTCCATATGTATACCAAATTTCAACAGAATCGGTCCAGTATATCCGGAGAAAACTAGCGCAGACAGGGAACAGACAGACAGACTGACAAACTAACAGACCGACGGATAGACGCTCGAGTGATCCTATAACGGTCCCATTTTTTACGGATGTTCGGAACTCTAAAAAACAATCGAACACGACTGCAAAAAATCAACAAGCAATGCACTAAAAAGACCGAAACAAATGTAATCTTCTTTTAAAATCGCCAAAACTCCGCCATTTCGTTTTTTTTAACCTTATCTAAAGACACTTAGGTTTTCGAGACAATTCTAACGATATCTTAACTGTCGAAATTCATACTAAGAAATTAACAAACACACATACACGAGACGCAGGAAAACCATAACCCTTCCTTGGCGGTCGGGTAAAAACTAATTTGATTAATATCCTGTATTTTAAAGCAGTCCTATAATACAGACATAAAACAATAATCAAAAAGATCAGAATTATTTTTTAAAGACCCGCTACCATATATTAAAATACAAGCTGAGCCCCGCGGTTTCACCCGTCGTTTATTTTTCTCTCATAAAAACCTTGTTCCGACAAGAACGATCACAACCCGGTGTGGCTGTTATTATTTAAGCCACGAGCTACTCAATAAAAAGTGTCTAGTAGTCAAAATAAAAAAAAAATCATCTTATAAAGGAAAGCTTTTGCATCAAAATATAAGTTGTTTATTTGCCAAACAAAAAAATATAAACAAAAAGTTTTTTTTTTATGTAACTGTAGTATTTTAGTGATTAATAGTCCTAGCCTACATGCCATGTTGATACAATTTAGCAAGGAATGTTTTAAGGGTTCCGAACTTCGTGTAAGGAAAAACATAGGTTAACTCGGTTTTCTGTCTGTCTACCCGTCTGTCAAAACCGATTTTCTCAGAATTTACTGCACCGATTCAGTTGTTTAGAACCATCAGTGAACCAAACACGACGCGTAACGAAAATAAATAAATTTTGAAGATGGTGTCACTTTTTGGGGGGAAATTAGAAAATTAAAACAAACAGTTTTTGTAACTGTGCCGTAAGACATATCAAATCAAAGGACGCATCGTAAGGGTCTCAAAAGTATTTTTTTAATAATGAAAAAAAACAAAGATAGATAAGATCCTGATATCCGTAAGAACTAGCATGTTAAGAGAGAATCCCAATGCTGGGCCAGCAGCGAGTTTTTTTATAGCAGCTTTGAACTACGTGCTAATTATATTTTACTAGCTATTAAAATCCTACACGCCGTATGGTGTCGGCCAGTGCCGTATAGTGCCGTAAAAGAATAATACCATCCCATCACTTCCCGTGGGTGTCGTAAGCGGCGACTAAGGGACTCACCAGAGAATGGGCAGCAGCGTTCTTTGTAAAATGCAACACCATACACTGCGATCGCCAACCCGCCTGCCAAGCGTGGCGATTATGGCAAACCACCCCTTTTGGGGGAGGCCTATGTCCAACAGTGGACATCTTTCGGTTTTTATGATGATGATGATGAAAATCCGAAATACATATATAAATGCGAAAGTCAGTTTGTTTGTTGTTTCCTATTGACGTCCTAACGGCTGTACGGATTTGGATGAATCTTGGCACACGGTAAGCCCATGCCCCGTAACATGATACGATACAATTCATCGCGGTAATATGTTCTCTTGCTATAATAACTTTCAATCTTCACGCGGGCGAAACCGCTGGAAGCTAGTATTTTATAATTTACCCTATTTTTGAACATAAACAAATGAAATCTGATTTGTGCATAATATAGTTAACCTTAGGTACTTCAGACACATTAAATAGATATTCTGTGGCTATGATTAAATGAAAATAGTACCTACCTAAGTATAAGCATGTACATCATTTCTATAGTTCATAACTTTTCTATTTGTTTTTATTCTAAGCAAACAGAAAAGTTCTTAGCAAAGCAAAGTCACATGTTGCTCTCCCCCCGTACATCCAACATATACAAACATCACAATCAACATCTATAGAAATATCGATTCCCGGCTCACTGTGTCAGTAACAAGGACAGGGGTGGCGTGACGCCAATCGATAAAATTCCACCCAAGCCGTGACTTCAAGGTCAAATGTTTGTCTTACATTTATTTGAACAACTTCTGAAATACAACATGATAAAGTTTTCGTTTCTTCTTGCTCTCAATCAATTCTCATTGGCGTGAAAGAGAAACCCTTAGTTCTTTTTTAGGGTTCCGAAAACAAAACGGAACCCTTATAGGATCACTCGTCTGTCTGTCCGTCTGTCACAGCCAGGTTTCTCCGGATCCACTGAACCGATTCTGTTGAAATTACCAACACATGTGGACTTCTATGACCCAAACACGGACGCGTTACGTAAATCATAAAATTTTTAGTATGGGGGTCACTTTTGCGGGTCAAACTAGAAAATAAAAAATATCGTTTTTAATAAGTTCGGAAAGTGACCATGCTCTATGCATAGGTTAACTATAGATCAGCGCCATGTTGACCGATAGTAGAAGTAATCTAATTTTTGTTGATAGTTTCTTCAAAAGTGTGCTATTTAGAGACATTATTTTATTTTTTCTGTAATCTTTACATAAATTTCAATCACATAGAATAATTTCAGATTTTTTTCAATGCAACCTAACTGTAATATATATATATATATATATATATATATATATATATATATATATATATATATAATAATAAACGGTATTTTTTTTTAATTTTTCGTTTGCGGTTTATAAAACAAAAATGTTTGAGAATGTGCGTTCTTTCGTACAATACCCTAGTAGCCCCACTTCGAATTTTTAAGAAACCCTTTCAGTTGCCGTTGCAATAAAAACATTACATTTTATGGTTAATTGAACTTACCTTAAGTGAACTTCAACCAGAATTATACGAGATGTTGCACCCGAAGAGATTTAACTTACATTGTAGTCCGTGTTCCCATGTACTGCATTGCCACACTGTTCAAAGATTTTAAAAAAAGGTTCTTCTGACGTCTAACTATCTGTCAGCTGTCATTTCATTCGTTTTAGAGATAGGACCGTTTCATAATGATACAGGGTTCATGTAAACTGCATGTTACATTGGGTAGGGGGGGTGTTAAATCTCTTCGGATGCAACATCTCGTATAATTTTGGTTGAAGTTCACTTAAGGTACGTTTTAAGTTCAATTAACCATAAATTATACTTCAATGTTGCATCCTCGAGATTTAACTTACATTGTAGATGTTTAGCGCACATTGTGAAACGAGGTATTTCGTTTTATGAATCTCGGAGGCTGTAATCGGTATTTAAAATAAACAATGGGTATTTAATTAGTTTATATTTTAATCATAGACACATAAATGTAGTCTTAATTGATTAGGTAAAGTGTGTGTAGATCAACATAACAAAAAAGTATAGGTAGGTACTTACATTAGTAAGTACCTACCTATACTTATATGCTATATCATAACTATTATGAATTAAATACCGTTTCAGCAAAGCATATATCTTCTACGGAAGTTACAAGAGGTTGATCGTAAAATTTTGCGAAACAAATTAAGTTTCCGGTCCAGCCGGCGGCCTTTTTAATGATTTCGATTGAGACACCTGCTCTATTTGCTGTCGACGTAGACGCGTGTCGGGTGCTATATGCAGAGAACATATTAACTTCCACGCCGCTATCACTGATAGTTTCCTTTATCCAACGACTAATGGACTGTGCAGTACAGTTATGGATAAGTTTTTTGTAGGTTAGAATTAAATTATCATTGTTTTCAATGGTTCTAAATAGCTCAGTTTTTTCCATATATGTAATTAAGGTTTTTGCGGGGCATATGGATTGTTTGTCCATGAAAAATGGTATAACCAACCGAGGATTCTGTCTATTAGGTGCTGATGTCTAAATTATCTCGTTAATTGCAATTATTATGTAAGTGTCAGTAACCTTAATGTCTTTGATTTTAATTAAAGCTAACGTTTGCATCCGCTGTCCTATGGACAACGCAAGT
Source organism: Lacanobia wlatinum (assembly GCA_947578705.1). NCBI lineage: Eukaryota > Metazoa > Arthropoda > Insecta > Lepidoptera > Noctuidae > Lacanobia > Lacanobia wlatinum. The sequence goes on from OX388022.1 coordinate 35,359,354, forward strand.
AACGTAATTATACTATGAATTTTAATTCGATTCCAGATTTGACACTAGCTACTGTCATTTTGTGAAATAATGATACCACATATAATAGTGTAGTGATGAACACAAAAATCGATAAACAATCAGTGTGTGTGCCATCAGTGTGCCAGTTAAAGACTAAATTATTGATTTTTATTTAAAAAAATACATAATTACTCATAATAATTATTTATTAATTAGTAATCGCTGCTCTATTTTATAAAAAGTTAATATTTTTGTTTTTATATTAAAAACAAAACTTATAATAAAAGAGCCTAGACAGTTTTCAGTATTGGCAACCCGTGCGCGCTCGTGCAGCTATCGCCATTTTGTTTATCGTGTCATTCGGCTTCATTCTCCCAGTCTGACTGCACGAATATCTTATTTCATTGCGAATCGATATTTTGTTGGGTTTTTGTTAAAGTGTTGTTACGTTGTGTTTGTTGTTACGTTTATAGTTCTTTGTGAACTTTGAGTGAATCTATTTGTTTTGGTTTTCCATCAAAATGGATCCTAAGCCAAGTACATCACAAAAAGACGTGGATGTTTTCTAGTCCCCAAGAAAAAAACGTCCACGAAAAGCTTTCACTGTTACTGAAAAAGTAATGATCCGCAACGCCTACAAATACGTAAAAAATGAAATTTCTGCGCAATTGGAGGCCTTTGAAGTTGTGGAAGAAAATGAATGTATGAGCAAAGTTGCTGACATATTGGGAATAACCTCACGCTCTGTTTGTAACGTTTTGAAGGAAGTAAATAAAGGTGCGCCGCCAACTCCTCCTAAAAAAACTGGACCAAAGCGAAGTTTCAAAGATAAAATTGATGAATTTACATTCTCTGCAATACGAAGAATTGTTCATCAATTCTTTTACCAAAATGAACCTCCAACCATTGCAAAGGTTAGTCAATCAGTCAGACAGTATTATTTTATACCTACATCTTTTATATATAAGTAATGATTCCAAGCTATTATAAAACTTACTATTTTAGATTTTACAAGTGATGAACGATGATTCAGAAATGCCCAAGATTTCCAAAGACACCCTCAGAAAAATTTTGAAGCATCTTAATTTTAAATTTGTTGCACGGTCACGCAAGAGCACACTTATTGATCGAAATGATATAATAAAATGGCGCCAGCGTTACTTGCGATCTATATGTCAGTTTCGACGAGAAGGGAGACATATATATCATCAAGATGATATTTGGGTTAACGCAGGTAAGGCTAACATTTATACACAAAATGAATTTATATACATTTAACATTAAATTTAATAGTAATATTGAATGTTCATGTACTATATTTATTTTAAGGTCATACTGTAAAAAAAACTTGGGTGGACAAGAAAGTCACATCATCTCGACAAGCGTTTTTGGAGGGACTGACCACTGGATTAAAAAATCCATCTGGAAAAGGCAAACGTCTCATAATTAGCCATATAGGTAGTGAAGAAGGCTTCCTGGAAGAGGGGCTCATGATTTTTGAAGCAAAGAAAAATTGTGAAGATTACCATGGTGAGATGAATGCAGTTTGTTTTGAGGAGTGGTTCGCTGGAGTCTTACCAAAATTAAGACCAAACTCAATTGTGGTGATGGATAATGCACCTTACTACTCCCGAAAATTGGAAACGGCACCAAAAATGAGCTGGAAAAAAGCTGCCATTCAAGATTGGCTTTTAAATAAAAATATTCATTACAACCAGATATAGTTAAAGCTACGCTTTTAGAACTAACGAGTCGACGAACTTACGAACCACATAACGAGTCTTTTAATAAGTACGCTGTAGACAAAATGGCAGCACAACATGGGATCACGGTTTTAAGACTGCCCCCTTACCATTGCGAGCTAAACCCTATCGAAATGATATGGGCGCAGGTAAAGGGGCATGTAGCTCAAAATAATAAAACTTTCAAATTGACAGACGTGAGAAATTTATACTACCGCTACCGAATGGTCTAAATGCGTATCCCATGTTGTCAAAGAAGAGGAAAAAATTAGTAGGCTAGATATGTTAATTGACAATATCACAGACACATTTATAATAAATGTTACAGAAAGTGACAGCGATAGCGATGACGGCGACAAAATATAAAATAAATTATTACCATAATACATCTATCTGTTTTATTTGTCATGTTCCTTCATGATCACATTTTTTTATTTATTTCACACACAATTATAAAAGAAAAGTCTCAGATCGTTAATTAATCGTCAAAACTAAATTATCGGTTCAGAAATATTTAATTTCCTGAAATACTTAGTTAACGAGAGTAAAATTATAAACGAGAAGAATCGATCCGGAAATATTCCATTTCCATATCGAATAATTTCGCAACGTCACTATTTAGTACTTGTCATAACGTTGTAACACTGAAATTGTCAAATCTGGAATCGAATTAAAATTCCGAGTATAGTTTGAAATAGACAAATTGACATTTGTCAAGTTATAGCCAACCGAAGTATTTATGATAAATTTGACAACTCGGTGACTAAGTTGATAAATCGTTGGTGAATGACTTGACAAGTCTAGTATTTCGCAAACTACGGGAATCTGGTTTATTTATTGTCGTAATTTAAAAGACGACATATAATCTATACTTCTATACAAGTATTATAAAGCTGAAGAGTTTGTTTGTTTGGTCGAACGCACTAATGTCAGGAACTGCTGGTTCGAATTAAAAATGTTTTAGTGTTCGATAAATGTATCGAGGAAGGCTAATATATACAACATCACGCTACGAATAACAGGAGCGGAGCATTAATGAAAAACATGATGCAGACGATATAAGGCGGGTCAGCAAGTAACCTATAAATCAGTTAAGTAAATGAATTTACCTAATTACCAGAAGACGTCAAAATGGCCGCCCTGACATTTTAGTCACCTACACATTTTATAACATGTTCGCGTCAGCCACGGATTTATGGCGCGAACTCTACGACGATCCCATTCCTACAAGTCTCTCAGTATTACATGAAATCCTAGTGCTTCAAACAGTGTACGGTCTGGATGGATCAATACTGTATTTGAGCACGTGGCACGCCGCAGCAGTTTCCATGGCAACGATGCAGCTTGCGTCAACTTCGCCGTACACGTCATGCCGTTTGCTCCTAGTCCTTAAGAAAAGTAGTTGTTGTAACTATTTTTCTCAGGGACTAGGAGCACAAGCTGCATAAACAAATGCGTATCCTGATTGAAAAGAACTGTATTAATTACAGCATTTAATTTTGCTCAAACTGTTACTATTCTTTGAATTACATTAGACAATGTAATTCAAAGAGTTGTCCCCGATTAGTAATACAAACAGAGACAGATAAACACCGTTTACCGAGACAAAGCTAATTTATATTCATTTAAAATTTAGTAAAGCTTCATTTTCATAAATATTTTGAATGACTTTTCTGCCACAATTCGTAAAAAAACAAGCAAAGTCGGAAATTAATATGTTATCAAGCACACCATGATCCCCATTCCTAACAAGAATAGAATAGAATGCCCTTTATAATGTAAACCATATAACCCTGTGATCAACAAGTCGTCAGACTTTTCAAATAAAACAGAATCAGGGTATTGTCAATCTACACTAATATTATAAAGAGGAAAGATTTGTTTGTTTGTTTGAATTGAATAGGCTCCGAAACTACTGGACCGATTTGAAAAATTCTTTTAGCATTGGATAGCTACATTATCAGGGAGTAACATAGGCTATATATTATCCCCGTACTCTCACGGGAACGGGAACTACGCGGGTGAAACCGCATGACGTCCACTAGTATCTAATATATAAAAACTCGTGTCACGGTGTTTGTTACCGAACTCCTACGAAACGGCTCGACCGAATTTCATTAAACTTTGTGTGTATATTCGGTAGATATGAGATTCGGTGAAAGGCCTTTTTTTTGGCAAAGCGTTTGCCGATTCAGCTAGAAATATATGAATTTCTTCCTTTACTGACTGACTGAGTGAGTGACTGATAACGCACAGCCGAAACTACTGGTCGTAGAAAGCTTGGCATGAATTTGGCATGAAGCTTCCCTACTATCCGTAGGGAGCATATATTCCATGCATTCAAAAGTACTCCCTATGGGCCCTGATACACTAATGCCAACGTTTCTCCCAATCTTTAAAACTCTTGTTACATTTGATTTGCGGAATGTCTTTGAGCATCTTCTCAATCGAGTCAAAAGGATGACCACAATTTCTCAAATTTTTCAAAGCGATTATACTGAACACTATTTTTCTGTATTGTACCACCACGCTAAGATTTTCTTTCAAATTATTATTTTTACTTTCAAAACATTTACTTTCTTAGCTAGTACGTGTTTTGATCAGGTGGTGCCATCAAACCGGCAAGATGAGACATGTAATTGCACTATCTAGGGAACACTTTCGGAACTGGCTCATAACGTAAGCTGTCCAAGCAATTCGCGCTGTATCCGCGAGGTGGAACTCTTTTTCTATCATTAGAATAAACGAAATCAAACTACCAAGTATGATAACCATTTAGTGTATGTTTCTTTGCGTAAAATATTGCAGTAGTTTTGCTGGAATTAACTGCAATTATTTCACAATTACTATGTCAAAAAGTTAATCATTATTCAAAAGTCAGCCTTGACAAGGTTTTAAAATTTCGAAAAAATGAAAGCTGAAGTTTAGTTTACTCGTACATTCGTTTATCAGATATTCGAAACCACGCACCCTTTCGGGATTTTGTTTTACCACTTTTTCGGCGAGATTAAATATTGTATACCCATATCAAATTCCAACTTTCTAATGCTAAGCGTCTCTGAGCTAAACCGCGGGCAGACAGACGGACATGGCAAAACTATAAGGGTTCCTTGTTGACTACGGAACCCTTAATTTTTTTTATCTTCACTTGCTAGCTCGTGAAACAAAGTGGCACCAGCAACATATTGATCTCTTTATACAATTTCTCACCACAGTCTTTGAGATATTGTCTGTCCATAATTATTATTTCGTCTTTAACTGTGTCCAAAAGCTTACTAATATCAAATCTAAGGACAGTATTGACGACATCCTTGCATTTTTGATCGACCATCTTGAGTGAACTAAAGAGCTTAAATAACTACTTTAATGCGTTTGGACACGAACTACATTTTAAGTCACTTAAAATTTAGTTATCTACTTAACAACTTAATACGTGTAAACCAGCCAAAGGCGAAGGAAATGATTCATCTTATAGCAGCTACACCGTAGCACTACGAGCCGTAGCAGTCTATCGACTACGTGTCTGAACTCTTTATGTTATCACACTGATCTTTTTTTAAATATTCCAGGAATGATGGAGGAAAGGCTCAATTTTGAAGGATAATAAGAATCGTTTGGTATTCATAGAAATATTCTTAAACTACTCCGTAATTTAACCACTATGAGTAGTTTGTCATTTGATTGACGTAAACAGACTTAGTGGCTTGCGCATAAGTGGATTGTCCATCAAGACTAATGGATGAATTAGTTTTTTTTATACCAAAATGGTAACGAAAATAAAATAGAAACGAAAATACAAAAGTAAAATTTATGCCATCTATCTTGCATGATTTGCATGACGTATCCCTGACCTTCGAAAGGGTTTATGGCTGCGTTAGTAGTTCCGCGTTAAGGACGTCAGGCGCTGTTGTCGCTGTATGCACTTAATTTGCACCGACGAAGGACGATACACGTCGAAAATTTGGAATTCATTTCCAGTGGTACATTAGCTCAGCTGGATAGACTAGAGCGTCGCGTTTAAGACGCGAAGGTCGTGGGTTCGAGTCCCACATGTGCCCATTTTTTGGAGCCCATTTTTTTTTTAGCAAAAATGTCGTTTTATGAATGCATGGTATAATTAAAAAACATGACATAACACAATAAGAAAATATCTGTCAATAGAAGGGTGTAACGTATTGGTTCGCAGCTCACCCGGATGCGTACTACCCGTAAGCGTTAACTTGTTACCAGGCTCGACACATTTCGAATGATGTTTTGAGGTTTTAATTTAAATTGAACGATTCTATTTCGATGAAAATAATATTTTAGATGCGTTAGCATCACTGTTACCGTTGCGATATTGAATAAAAACAATCCATTACTATAATGATATAACTTATTATTAAAGCTTTTTTGTTATTCTACCAGGAATATATAAGTTTAAAAGATCTATTTATAACCGGAAGTAGGATTAAATAACAGTTAATCGCTAAAGTAAGATAGGTAGCTTTTTTAAAAGTAATAAAAAATTAAGCATGTATTAATTAGTAGATTATAGCCACTTAAAAGTATAAAATAAAAAGTTAAGAATTCCCAAATTAAAAACACTTTGTAAAGCAGTGTTTTTAATTTGGGAACTCCGATTAATATGTATTTAAAATACGACTTAATCGGAATTCGTATGTTTGATGTTTCGAATTATCATTAAGTCGGACTGTTTTGTTATTCGAACTATTGAAACTCGGTGTTTTAAGAATAGTAATTATAGACATAAGGAATATTGATATGTCGGAATTATAAGAAAAAGATTAATAATAAATCGGAGTTGTTTTATTAGGAATTTTGAACCATTCGGAATTATGAAAATCGGTATTTTGAAATTCGTATTTGTGACTGTCGGAATAAAGTGTTTCGTATTAATGTAGTGTACCCATTTGGTACACATATGGACTTCTGTGACCCAAATACGGACTTGTTACGTAAATTATTAATTTTTTAGTAGGGGGGTCACTTTTGGGGGTCAAACTGGAAAATTAAAAAAAAAAGTTTTTTAACAATATCGTGTGACATATATACATATAAAAATGAATTGCTGTTCGTTAGTCTCGCTAAAACTCGAGAACGGCTGGACCGATTTTAATAAAATTTAGGAGTAGGGTAGGAGTAGGGTAGGAGTAGGGTAGGAGTAGGGTAGGAGTAGGGTAGGAGTAGGGTAGGAGTAGGGTAGGAGTAGGGTAGGACTAGGGTAGGAGTAAGGTAGGAGTAGGGTAAGAAGTCTATAGTGTAAAAATAACATGTTAAAAAAATCGTTCGGAACCCTTTGCACGCGAGTCCGACTCGCACTTGGCCAGTTTTTGGATGATTGATTACAAACAAAGTATTTTTTAATTTGTTTACCTATTTATTTAAGTATTCTTGTACTCAGTCAAATTTCCTAATCTCCAATGTCAGTCACCTTTCCACTTTCGTTTGCTTTTAGCCAAAATAGACTCGCGTAATATAACAAAAACTTCACAAGTGGACACTGGTATGCAGGCAGCAGCCCAAGGTTGCTTGTACCTGTTTAATTTAATATTACGACGTGTTTTGCTTCATTGTTTAGGTAATTAAGTACTCGATAAATTCTTATTTCGTTGGAATACATGGTCACCCTATTTCAGTCGCCATCCGCCAAGTGCATTTTTATAGATTAATTTTGAATTAACGAAAATACTGACTCCATTGCACTGAAAATCTATAACACATTAGGGGTTTTACGAGTCTTCTAGGCTTCTTCCTTGTGGAGGAATCGATAATCCCAATGTTTTGAGGTTATAGAATAGAATAGAATAGAATAGAATACTCTTTATTATATACACCATATAAGTTACAGAAAAGATAGATGAGAAACATTACATGGGGTGACATAATGGGCGGCCTTATCGCTGAAAGCGATCTTTTCAGGACAACCTTTGGATGGATTCTAAAGAGAAAAAGGAGATACAGTACTGTAGGTAGTCTTAGGTGTGGTTTTCATTTTACTATTTAAAGGGGCCGTCACAAAAGAAAAATAAAGCAATAAAAATTCGTTTCAGTCTCGTCACTAAATCTTTATTCATTAACGGTTTTTCTCAGATCCTCAGTTATGGAGATTACGTTGGCCGAATGTCCTGATGTTCCAGGAACCAAAATTCATTTTACTTTTAACCGGTGGCATTACGAGTAAAAGTAAAGCATTGGTTGTTTGTCACCAAATCGTCACTAAATCTTTATTCAATAACAGTTTCTCTAAGGTGGAGATTTCAAGTTGGCCGAACGTTCTGATATCAGGTCGTTCGGCCATAAATTAATGCTTCTAACTTTCGAACTGTCCTGTCACAAATTCTTTGGCTGGCATCTTTATGCGTCACATAATCGTCACTAAAAACTGGAGTAGCAGCCAGCTCCCTATCTCGACTGGCCGAACGTTCTGATATACATATATTTTCCCAACCTGTATGTGTCACTAATTTTGTTTATTTAATTATGGTTATGGTTCGCGCTTGGCGCAAGTAAAGGCTTTTTCTTTCTTTAAAACTATTTCATCCCGCTCTCACCATTAGTCTTCATGCCTTCCTAATCACAGCCTCTATAATTTTAGAAAAAAGAAATCTGTCGAGTTAGGAACCTCCTCCCTTTTTTAAGTCGGCTAAAATTTGCTTTTCATGTGCCTCATTTTTGAGTAGTGGCCGAAAGCGACTACTGAGCAAATCTGCTGTACACATATTGTGTTCTTAGGGTCGTTTCCAGGTTCAGGTCAAGTGTTGTTGGAATTTCTCAAAATCAGATCGTAGCCAAGGACATTTGCAATGACAAACACTTCAGTCAGCTGCAATGTTGAGATGGGCAGCAAGGCAAATGAAATAAAAATGTGTAAACACTACCAACTCCTTAAAAACAATTTTACACTAACGAGAACCTTATCCTACAGTGTTCTTGGATTTTTACCATAATATGACCGCAGTCGTAATATTTTCATCAACCTTACCGTAAATTTCTTTAGGTATAATAGTTAATAGTAGAAAGTGAAAGGTGCTGCAGTTGCTGTCATGCATCTTCCTATTTTATGCTCACCCAGTAACCAATTCTATTATTAGCAATCGGGTCCCAAGCCGCGCTCCCGACTGAATAGGAATATCCACCCATTTATACCCTGTATATAGTATTTGCCATACATCACATGAAAATGCACCCTGCTGCATTGCTGCTGTCCTGGTATTTGAATTCAAAAATATTGATGTGATCCAGGCGCTTTGAGGCTGCGTCTTAAAAACGGTATTTGAGAGTACTGCGCGCTACGGTTAAATAATTATTGTCTATTTATTAATTTAATCATATCGACATTTAAAAAAAAAAAATTGAGACCGGCTTATTTTTTTTCAAAATAAAGATTTTGAAATTAAAGAAAAATTTGAAATGACATCCTGGCGATTGTCAACCTAATATTCATTCCAACCCAATCACAGAAAGCTAAAATTTTGTGTGCAGTCTAGAATTAGAAGTTTTTATTCTATTAATCATATTTTTATTGTTACTTACTGATATCCCAAATGGCGAATATTTCCAATCGAAAACTTTTTATTTTATACCATTATAAACTCAAATAAAATAACCAATTATTCATTAGTGATTAGGTACTAATTGAGTGTAAGTACTAACTTTTTCGCGTAGCGTCGCTATCTTATAGAAACCACCAGTAAAGTAACTCATACCACTCAGCATTAGTGTAGCTTTCCAACAGTTTGCAATTTCGTTATCGGATCGGTATTTCCAGAGACCGTACCTTTTACAAACATACGTAAATAATTACATTATAATAAACAAACAACTTCTTTGGTTTAGATTTTCTCATACATGTTTCGTTCGTTTTAGAGGAAGATTTGCAGCAAAAAATCTAGGTATCTACCGGGGTATGCTTGTCAAAACGCAAGTCAGAAATATGTGACGTTACGGGTACATGGCATTCATTTAAGCTTTCCCGTTTTTCTATTAATTAATGACGATCATTTTCACTTTTTCTCACGAGAAAACGGACTCATATATTTTTAGTGAACGACTGCATTTCTTTTTAATTTCAAGCATTTGTAATAACAATGTTCACTGGCCTAAACATAACTAACTTGTGTTTGTTCACACACATTCGCAAATAAATTATTATTCTTTGATACAAAGACGGCAAGAGAGGATCACAAGCACATGTTCAATACGAATTGCCGATTTAATAATAAGTATATCTAGCAATTTTAATAATTGACTACTCAATGGCGTAGCGACTAAGAATTGGAAAGACATGTTTCTTTGCCAGTTTCGAACTCGAAGCCTCATGCTTCCAAAGCTGGCGGTCACGCTCTGAGCTATCTCGACACAACATGCTTTTCTAAATAACAATACGTATACAGAAATCGTTAGATAGTTGTCACTGCGTCAGTATAAGGAATCTTAAGTGTCAAAATAATTTTTTCGTGGCTGGCTTGTAGACGTTGACATGGCGGCTCGTATCTATGATTTTTTTAAAGACTTAAGAGGAAATGCTGACGGCGAGACTTTGTATGTAAAAATTCATAATTCGAGGTTTGGCTCACTACTGTTTTCTCCTCCAATATTGGACTGATATAGGAGATATTTCACAAACTGAATATGAAAGATGTATACTCTGTGTCTATGTTTTCCTTTTTTGATTAATAGTTGCCAAATTTGTGCACTAGGGCTCTGTTGACAGCGATTTATCGGACAATTTTGAGCATTTTGTGAGAGTTCTAGTGCTTAAATAGTCAATAAATCATCAATGCAATTATTTTTGTAATATATTGACATCTCGCATTTTTAAATGGTTAGACATGTGAAAATGCGAGATCGTTTATGTGACACGAGGTTTTGTCAAGTTACCTTGGCAAAACCTCATGTCACTTAAATGATTCACATGTTTTTGGAAACGAATATGGATATTTGTGTATATCAACCATATCAAATGAGTACTAAACCCACAATAATATTCATTATTTGATATCTCAACATGAACATGGACTTGTAAATTTTCTTAATGTACTAGTTTGAAATAGACAAATTGACAAGCGTCAAGTTATAGCCAACCGAAGTATTTATGATCAATTTGATAACTCGGTGACTAAGTTGATAAATCGTTGGTGAATGAATTGACAAGTCTAGTATTTCGCAAACTACGGGGAATCTGGTTTATTTTTTGTCGTAATTTAAAAGACGACATATAATCTATACTTCTATACAAGTATTATAAAGCTGAAGAGTTTGTTTGTTTGGTCGAATGCGCTAATGTCAGGAACGCCGATTCGAATTAAAAAATATTTTAGTGTTCGATAAATGTATCGAGAAAGGCTATTAGCTATATAAACAACATCACGCTACGAATAACAGGAGCGGAGCATTAATGAAAAATTTGATGCAGACGAAATAAAGCGGGTCAGCTAGTAACCTATAAAACAGTTAAGTAAATGAATTTACCTAATTACCAGAAGACGTCAAAATGGCCGCCCTGACATTTTAGTCACATTCACATTTTATAACATGTTCGCGTCAGCCACGGATTTATGGCGCGAACTCTACGACGATACCATTCCTACAAGTCTCTCAGTATTACATGAAAGCCTAGTGCTTCAAACAGTGTACGGTCTGGATGGATCAATACTGTATCTGAGCACGTGGCACGCCGCAGCAGTTTCCATGGCAACGATGCAGCTTGCGTCAACTTCGCCGTACACGTCATGCCGTTTGCTCCTAGTTCTTAAGAAAAGTAGTTGTTGTAACTATTTTTCTCAGGGACTAGGAACACAATCTGCATTAAAAAATGCGTTTCCTAATTGAAAACGATTGTTTTAATTTTTAATTTAAATTTAATCAAGCTATTATTGTTTTCTTATTGAAATGCTGTTATTGTCCATTAGATTGCCAAAAAATTGTGAACACGTCCTAAGTCTAATCAAATTCAAAGAGTCGTCCCCTAATAATAAAACAAACAGAGACAGATACACACCGTTTACCGAGACAAAGCTAATTTATATTCATTTAAAATTTAGTAAAGCTTCATTTTCATAAATATTTTGAATGACACCATGATCCCCATTCCTAACAAGAATAGAATTCCCTTTATTATGTAAACCATATAACCCTGTGATCAACAAGTCGTCAGACTTTTCAAATAAAACAGAATCAGGGTATTGTCAATCTACACTAATATTATAAAGAGGAAAGATTTGTTTGTTTGTTTGTTTGAATTGAATAGGCTCCGAAACTACTGGACCGATTTGAAAAATTCTCATTATAAATTAGCATTGGATAGCTACATTATCAGGGAGTAACGTAGGCTATAAATTATCCCCGTACTCCCACGGGAACGGGAACTACGCGGCTGAAACCGCGTGACGTCCACTAGTATCTAATATATAAAAACTCGTGTCACGGTGTTTGTTACCGAAATCCTCCGAAACGGCTCGACTGATTTTCATTAAATTTTGTGTGTATATTCGGTAGATATGAGAATAGGTGGAAAGCAATTGTTTTTTGGCAAAGCGTTTGCCGATTCAGCTAGTAATATATGAAATCCTTCCTTTACTGACTGACTGAGTGAGTGACTGATAACGCACAGCCGAAACTACTGGTCGTGGACAGCTGAAATTTGGCATGAAGCTTCTACTATCCGTAGGGAGCATATATTCCATGTATTCAAAAGTACTCCCTATGGGCCCTGATACACTAATGCCAACGTTTCTCCCAATCTTTGAAACTCTTGTTACATTTGATTTGCGGAATGTCTTTGAGCGTCTTCTCAATCGAGGCAATAGGATGACCACAAATTTCTCAAATTTTTCAAAGCGAAAGTACTGAACACTATTTTTCTGTATTGTACCACCACGCTAAGATTTTCTTTCAAATTATTATTTTTACTTTCAAAACATTTACTTTCTTAGCTAGTACGTGTTTTGATCAGGTGGTGCCATCAAACCGGCAAGATGAGACATGTAACTGCACTATCTAGGGAACACTTTCGGAACTAGCTCATAACGTAAGCTGTCCAAGCAATTCGCGCTGTATCCGCGAGGTGGAACTCTTATAAATACAATATCTTTAAAAATATCATTAGAATAAACGAAATCAAACTACCAAGTATGATGACCATTTAGTATATGTTTTTTTGTGTCTTATGCGAGTCCCAAATAAACATTATTCTTTCTTTCTTTCTTTGCGTAAAATATTGCAGTAGTTTTGCTGGAATTAACTGCAATTATTTAACAATTACTATGTCAAAAAGTTAATATCTATATTAATATTTATAGCATCCACTGAATAAAACGAAATCATTATGTAAAAGTCAGCCTTGATAAGGTTTTAAAATTTCGAAAAAATGAAAGCTGAAGTTTAGTTTACTCGTACTTTCGTTTGTCAGATATTCGAAGCCATGCACCCTTTCGGGATTTTGTTTTTACCACTTTTTCGGCGAGATTAAGTATTGTATACCCATATCAAATTCCAACTTTCTAATGCTAAGCGTCTCGGAGCTAAACCGCGGACAGACAGACGGACATGGCAAAACTATAAGGGTTCCTTGTTGACTACGGAACCCTTAATTTTTTTTATCTTCACTTGCTAGTTCGTGAAACAGAGTGGCTCTAGCAACATATTGATGTCTTTATCCAATTTCTCACCACAGTGTTTGAGATATTGTTCTGTCCCTAATTATTATTTCATCTTTAACTGTGTCCAAAAGCTTACTAATATCAAATCTAAGGACAGTATTGACAACTTCCTTGCCTTTTAGATCGTCCATCTTGAGTGAACTAAAGAGCTTAAATAACTACTTAAATGCGTTTGGACACGAACAACATTTTAAGTCACTTAAAATTTAGTTATCTACCTAACAACTTAATACGTGTAAACCAGCCAAAGGCGAAGGAAATGATTCATTTTATAGCAGCTACACCGTAGCACTACGAGCCGTAGCAGTCCATCGACTACGTGTCTGAATTCTTTATGTTATCACACTGATCTTTTTTTTAAATATTCTATGAATGATGGAAGAAAGGCTCAATTTAGAAGGATAATAAGAATCATTTATTATATAATTCACAGCAATATTCTTGAACTACTCCGTAATTTAACCACTATGAGTAGTTTGTCATTTGATTGACGTAAACAGACTGAGTGGCTTGCGTATAAGTGGATTGTCTATCAAGACTAAAAGATGAATTACTTTTTTAATACCAAAATGGTTACGAAAATAAAATAGAAACGAAAATATAAAAGTAAAATTTATGCCATCTATCTTGCATGATTTGCATGATTTGCATGATTTGCATGACGTATCCCTGACCTTCGAAAGGGTTTATGGATGCGTTAGTAGTTCCGCGTTAAGGGCGTCAGGCGCTGTTGTCGCTGTATGCACTTAATTTGCACCGACGAAGGACGATACACGTCGAAAATTTGGAATTCATTTGCAGTGGTACATTAGCTCAGCTGGATAGACTAGAGCGTCGCGTTTAAGACGCGAAGGTCGTGGGTTCGAGTCCCACATGTGCCCATTTTTTGGAGCCCATTTTTTTAAACAAAAATGTCGTTTTATGAATGCATGGTATAATTAAAAAAACATGACATATCACAATAAGAAAATATATGTCAAAAGAAGGGTGTAACGTATTGGTTCGCAGCTCACCCGGATGCGTACTACCCGTAAGCGTTAACTTGTTACCGGGCTCGACACATTTCGAATGATGTTTTGAGGTTTTAATTTAAATTGAACGATTCTATTTCGATGAAAATAATATTTTAGACGCGTTAACATCACTATTACCGTTGCGATATTGAATAAGAACAATCCATTAATATAATGAAATAACTTATTATTATAGCTTTTTTATTATTCTACCAGGAATGTATAAATTTAAAAGATCTCTATTTTTAAACCGAAAGATAGGGCTCAATTGATATTGCCATCCTTTTTGCAGATAATTACGATGCCTGAAAAGTAATATGCATTTTCAAATAAATTTATTTGTATTTGATGTTTCTACATATTAATATTGAATCAAAACTTAAAAAAAATATATGTTCAGGAACTAAGAAGTACAGTAAATAACTGATATTAAAAAACTGAGTACAGAAATACAGTTTTAAGAAATCTGTAAACTTTAATCATTACGATAAGTCTAGTTGATCGAGATCTTTGATAAATCCGTCATTGAAAAGTATATAGCATCGTTGCCATATATCGTCGAAAAATTCCTCCGCCATTGGTAATGTGCCCAATGGGCTGACAGCATTGCCAGTTTATTCCAAATTTGTCGCAAGTAATTATGTCGAATTCTGAATTAAAAACTTAAGCTTATGAACACATACAGCCAGTCTATTAATTGGCTAGATAGACTTATCTTAGCAATGTTTATAAGATTCTGTAAACATCTCACCATAAAAGCATTGGTTGTTTAACGTAATGGTGTGGGCTTTAAGTGAATCAATGGATTCACAACTCATTTCCGTTGCGATTTTTATAAAATAACCAGCTGAAAGCCTTTTTCTGTAATTAAACACATTCTAAATCTAGACGCAATCACATCTCAGCGAAAATCGTTGACAAAAACTTATCAAATTACAGGTAAATTACAGGCATTTTTGACAGATCGAGGCCGAAATGTTGGGCACCTAAAAGCCACATGTTAGGCACTAAGCATAGCTCTGCTAGCGGTTCACGTAATCCTACCTATTGTTGGCCTCGTGGGCGAATACTGAGCGTGAGATCCTGGTATTGATTTCCACATCAGGCAGTAGGTATTATTTGGATTTTTCACTAAAACGTTCTCAGGAACAACGTTTGAATTTCGATACAACCTGTATTTGCAGCTAGTGCTGAGTACGGATGGTGCTGATGCTGTGATCGTTTGGTTGGGAGTTCCATGCACCGATAGCTTGGCAGTGGGCCACTGATAAATATATCAAAACACGGGTGATATAGAACTGCCAAACCCTTGAATGAATGCGTAATGCCATACGCAAATTAACTCATATTTTCTCAACCTGTATGTGTCACTAATTTTGATTATTTAATTATAGTTATGGGTCGTGCTTGGCGCAAGTAAAGCCTTTTTCTTTCTTTAAAACTATTTCATTCCTCTCTCACCATTAGTCTTCATGCCTTCCTAATCACAGCCTCTATAATTTATAATTTTCCAAAAAAGAAATCAGTCGAGTTAAGAACCTCCTCCCTTTTTTAAGTCGGCTAAAATTTGCTTTTTATGTTCCTCATTTTTAAGTAGTGTCCGAAAGCGACTACTGAGCAAAGCTGCTGTACACATATTGTGTTCCTAGGGTCGTTTCCAGGTTCAGGTCAAGTGTTGCTGGAATTTCTCAAAATCAGATCGTAGTCTAAATTTGTGTCCCATTAACGGCAAAATGTCCTATTCCAAGGACATTTGCAATGACAAACACTTCAGTCAGCTGCAATGTTGAGACGGGCAGCAAGGCAAATGAAATAAAAATGTGTAGGTAATCACTACCAAATGCTCAAAAACAATTTTACACTAACGAGAACCTTATCCTACAGTGTTCTTGGATTTTTACCATAATATGACCGCAGTCGTAATATTTTCATCAACCTTACCATAAATTTCTTTAGGTATAATAGTTAATATTCGAAAGTGAAAGGTGCTGCAGTTACTGTCATGCATCTTCCTATTTTATGCTCACCTAGTAACCAATTCTATTATTAGGAATCGGGTCCCAAGCCGCGCTCCCGACTGAATAGGAATACCCACCCATTCATACCCTGTATATAGTATTTGCCATACATCACACAAAAATGCACCCTGCTGCATTGCTGCTGTCCTGGTATTTGAATTCAAAAATATTGATGTGATCCAGGCGCTTTGAGGCTGCGTCTTAAAAACGGTATTTGAGAGTACTGCGCGCTACGGTTACATCATTATTGTCTATTTATTAATTTATCCATATTTATTTATATTTTAAAGCAAATTTTGAGACTGGCTTATTTTTTTCAAAATTGTTTGCGATTGTCAACCTCATATTCATTCCATAACAATCACAGGCAGCTAAAATTTTATGTGCAGTCTAGAATTAGAAGTTTTTGATTCTATGACTCATATTGTTATTGTTACTTACTGCTATCCCAAATGGCGAATATTTCCAATCGAAAACTTTTTATTTTATACCATTATAAACTCAAATAAAATAACCAATTATTCATTAGTGATTAGGTACTAGTTGCAGTGGACTACTGTAAGTACTAACTTTTTCGCGTAGCGTCGCTATCGTCGTCATTACTTATCATTATTAATAACAGTCTTCGAGATGATTTCGTGGTTCTCGCCATATAGTCGGTGTTCCAAATTTAAAGGCACTACTTTTACCACTTTTCCATAATATTAAATATTCCACACACGATTTACAAACACAATTTGGAGCCCAAGACTTCTCATTTATATTCAAGAGCATCCCAAAATACTCAAAATAGGTATTTTTCACCAACTCTGATATAACTTTACTACAATCTTTAAACACATATTCTCCGCATATATAGCAAAAATGATCTGGATTGTTTAAACAACGTCTCCTTGAATTACTCATGACGCAAAAACTTCAGATACCAATTTGAACACAGTAAAATACGCCTGTTATCGATTAATATATACGCTTAAACGATAAAAATCAAAAACAAAGTAACCCGAGCTGCTCAAAAAATTTTGAGGGTAGATTTGACAAAAAGAAGTCATAAGTGAACATTATCAACCATAAAATTCGCAGCAACAGACAAATAGTTAAATTTTGTAAACTAGTGTTATCTTACGTATTATTAGATAGCATAAGTGAATGTAAGCATGTAAATAGTGATTATATTTTATGTCCTTCACCATCAATATTGTCAACGATTAACAATCCTTCATGTGAATCTAAGTTATCAACCGAAGTCACCTTATCACTTCCTGAAATTTGTGACTCTAAAGTTATTTATGGTGATATAAATGTTTGGCAAAAGTTGAATAACAACAGATATATTTATGTACAATCTAAACCTAATAAACTAACTATGAAATGTAACAATAACATTACTGATTATATTTTACATGGAACAGGAATTCTATCTTTAGAAAATAATTGTGTAGCATATTTTCAAACATTGCAATTTTATCCCTCAAATGTCTATAAATCCACTGTACCGAGTCAGATAGCTCTGAATTTTGGTCTGATCTTGGATGATTGTTGCAAGTATAATATTCTTAATGAAAGTACTCATTCTATCAATCCAATTAGCTTATCAAATATTGATTTAGAGTCATTGAAATTGGCTTCAAATAAATTGGAAAATTTAGAAACCGAAATTCGCAATAGCGAAAATCATTCCCATATTGTTAAATACGGTAATTATTATTCAGGGCTGACTTACGTTATAATAACAGCAATCATTCTTTTTATTATTTATAAACTGTATACCAAATGTTTCAGTTTTAGAAATTCCTCTTGTTGTATTCAGATTTATAACCAATGCAATAATACTAAGGAAACGAGGAAAAACAATAATGTTCACTCATCCATAGAACTTACTGAAATTTCTGATGATTTAGAAAATGATAACAAATCTGTAAAAAGTCTTCCAAATATGGAAATTGGTAAAAATCAAGCCTTTTTCGGCTTAAGAAAATCAAATAGAAATATCAGTTACTTTTAATATTACTTTCATCTTAAATATAAGTTTCAATTTCTATTTTTGGGTTCAATAATTAATAATTATAGTGTCTTAAATAAGTTTTAAAATTTAAGCATACTTTGTATTTAGTTAAGACACACACTGTGATGTAACTGAGTTTTATTTACTAATTTAATATTCTTTTTAATATTCCTTCGCTTATTTTTGTTAAAATAAATTAAATAAAGCTCAGCCTTAAAGGGGGAGATGTTATAAACGGACTTTGTAATGCATCCAATGCTGACTATGATAAAAACCCCGCCGCTTCCATATTGATACCAATATTATAAAAGGGCATTTCCATGTGCTCAGGCAGACAGTCATAGCCATTTCGCAGTACATATTGTACATTCCGTGTCGAGAGTTCAGTTTTTGTTGTGTAACCAGTGTGTCCTAGTGTAACCTCATTTAATTAAATATTCTTTTAGCAGTAACAAAGTGTTTTTTTTAAAAAGGACCCACGGGGCGCCATTCTGACAGTTCGCTGAGCACATAAAAGCGGTACGTTCGTGTGCCGCTTTCGCTCTCGGTAGGCTTCACTCCATGCTGAATGCACGCAGCAAACTGGGACAGTTTGCTGTCCCAGTTGTAAACTGTAAACTGCGCATTTATGTTACGTGCATTCGCCCAATCTTGACTTACGCGAGTGCCACATTCACACACGCTTAGCCACACCATATCGTTAGGATGCAAGTAATCTAAAACCATTTTCTCCGAAAGGCCACGGGTGCCCCGTGGTTCGTTAGGAATGAACGACTTCATGTCGATCTTAAAGTCCCAACCATTCAGCAATTCATGAAACGTCTTACAATGCGCTTCATTGAATCTGCTGAAAAGCACCAAAACCCGTAATCGCATCGGCTACCCGATACGCTCCCCACCAAGATTAATAGGATTCGCCGACCACGGCACACCCTCTTCGAATCCGACGATCCAATCACCCTGATTCAGGAAAGCTGTAGGAAAACCAGCACTGTTAAGAAACACAAAAAAAGACCGCATTCCGTTTTCCGGCCTCGCCGTCGAGGACCATCGCGACGCCCCTGTAATTCTCCTCCCCAACTTTTGCCTAATGAGCCAGCCCGCGTCGGTGAGCCATTAGCTTTAAATCACCTAATTAATTAAATGACCCAGCTTGTCCCTTGCTGTCCTCCTGAAACGACTCCGCTGAGCCGATGTCCGTACCTCATAGGGGGTGCCCTCGGTAAGCGGTCGTTTAGTTTATAAGTTTTATTAGCCTTGGCTGGGGGCCTTAAATTCATTTGAGGTCCACATGGTTAAGTCCGGTTAAGTAGTTTCCAACTTTAGAAGGTTTGAACTGCGAGTGGCCAAAGGTAAAAAAAAAGTGAAAACCTCTGATTTGGGTTACAGTGAACAAAATTGAAAAATAAAAAAATGAATGGTTAGCTTCTTCTTCTTCTTATCGTGTGGGCAGTAAGGTCTAATAACCCCACACACCCTAATAGTAATAATATGTATAAAAAACTTTACCTATTAGAAAATTGTTCTTTTGATTTGAAATAAAAAAATGCGTAAGTCTGTGGACCCTTGAAGCTCATAAAAATCTAGCTTCCATGTCAACGCAATCTATACTTTTATAATCTAATCTTCTTCTTTTTATTTCCCGTTGACCCAGAATCATAAAATTTGGCAAGAAGCACAATGAATGGAAAAAGTCTGAAAATTGTTAATTTGTAGTTTTATCACATATAAAACTAATTCCACAAATATACCCAATGATCACATAAATATTTTTTTTGCCATTACAAACTTACATATGCAGTTGGAAGATGGATCGTAGTTTCTAGTCCATCCAGCTGAGCTACACCACCACAGCAAATGAATTCCAAATTTTCGACCTGTATCATCCTTCGTCGTTGAAAATTAAGTGCATACAGCGACAACAGTGCCTTAACTTAACTGCAGCCAAATACGGAACTACAGACGCACCATAAAACCTTTTGAAGTTCAGAGATACGTCATTCAAATCATTCAAGATAGATGGTATTAATTTAACTTTTGCATTTTCGTTCCTATTTTTTTTTTTTTTACTAGTGATGGGTTTGCTCTTGACTCTAGACAAGATCAGAGATGACAGAGACAAAGTCTACGATGGAGCGAGCTTACCCAGAAGAAGCCTGTGCACTCTAAAGGAGATGGGGAGAAAATGTATGGGCTCTGGTCCAAAAAGCTATTGAGATTCTAATATACTCAAATGTACTGTCGTGTATGGTGCTTTTCAAATAACAACGCTCATGGAAAAGTCTAAATAAAAAAAGGTTAGGCTTTTTGTAAAAAGAGTTCTTCCGCTTACTTCTAAGCAAAACAATAAAGGCTTTGACTGTGTAAAGATAATGCAAAAGATATTCACTAGGTACTCTACGAGTACAATAACTACTTTACTTATAACCTTCGTGACTATAAACCTTAAAGGGGTGAGCAGAAATGTGCTGATGTATTCCAAAGTTCATATTGGTTGCATTAGTCCTTATGCGATGACAGCGAAGGGTTTACCAAGTTCTTGTCACCCGGAACCATCACGACTGTAAAGCTTAAAGAGGTATGCAGACTTGTGATGTTGTAGGATAATGTTCACAGGTGGTTGCAATAGTCCTTATGAGATGAAAACAAAGTCTTCGCAAAGTTCTTATCACACGGAACCTTCACGACTATAATCCTTAAAGGGGTATACAAACATGTACGCCACAGTTTCATTCGTTTTTAGGGTTGCGTAGTCAAAAAGGAACCTGTCTGTCTGTGCAACAACCTTTAGTTCGTTGACTGAATTACACACGCAATAATAATGCACATGGCAACTCGAGCAAGTGTTTTGCGATTTATTTCTGTATAAGATTCGTAAGCTTTTTGAAGGAAGTCGAAGAGTGAATCCGAAACCAAATATTACATCATACCACGCAAACACATTTATGACGTTTAACTTTTTTGCCGTAGGCCAATTTTTGAGTGTTCATCGTGAAAAATAATATAATTCTAACGAGCTTAGGAGCTGTAAAATTATGTATGCCTCATTCACCGACGTTCCTTGTAACTTTCGCATTCGACGATTTTTTCTCGCAAATACGTTTATTGTTTCTAACTTTTTTTCTCCATAGGCCGATTTTTTGTGTTAATAATAAGAAATAACACACTTTTTACGAGCTTTAAAATGATGTATGTCTCATTCACCGACACTCCTTGCAACTCTTGCATTCGACGATTTCTTTTCCCGCAAAATTAGTTATGGCTTCTTACTTTTTTCTCCATGAACCGATTTTTTGTGTTGATAATGAAAAACAACGCACTTACAACAAGCTTTTAAATTAGATCTGTTTTATTTCCGACGCTTCCTATTATGCCTCCAATCACTGTTTACATTTTATTTTTTTAATGATCGATAACTTTTTTTTTCATGGAGGACTATTTTGGTTTCATAACAAAAATTGATGCCCTTTCAATAAGCTTTCAGAAAATATAGGTCTCATTCGCCGACGCCACTTGGACCGGTTCCTCCCCATCTCCTTTGAAAACATTAGGGTTGTAAGCGTTTGGAAACACAGACGCAGGCAGAGAGTTCCACTCCTTTGCTGTGCGCATTATAATAGACGTTTGGAAGCGCTTAGTGCGAATTGGTGGAATAGCAACAAGGTAGGGATGGTAACATGCAGTGCGTCTGGTTGTCCGATGGTAGAAGGGGGCCAGTGGGATGAGGTCGTGGAGTTCTTGGGCACACTCACCGAAGTACAATCTGTAGAAAACCGACAAGCAGGCAACCTTACGGCGATGAGCCAAGCTATGTACCTTGGCATCCACCAGTTTTACGTCACCGATGAGCCTCTTAGCTCTGCGTTCCACCGAGTCAAGCGCGGCAAGCTGATACTTAGCTGAGCCTAGGACCATCCATGCAGGATCGGACTTGTGCTTTGTATAGAAATCCTATTTTATTTTCGTTACCATTTTGGTGACAAAAATAAAACGTCTTTTAGTCTTGATAGACACTCGCAAGCCAATAAGTCTGTTTACGTCAGTTAAATAACAAACTTCTCGTAGTGGTTAAAAAAGACAAATTTCTAATTTGTGTGTTTAGTTGTTAACTAAATTAGAAAGTAAATGCAGAAAGCAAGAGTGTTGCATGCTAATCGAAATTAAAAAAAAACAGTTATGATACATTAACTGACTCTTAATTATAAATTACAATTAACTACATAGGATTACGTATCGAATACACAAAAGTATGGACAAAAAACAGTGTAGGGTCTGTATTAAGTTTTGCCTGCATTTCAAGTTAGTAGTGCCATCTAACCGGCAGAATGAGAGATAAACTGCACTATCTAGCGAACACTTTCGGAACTTGCTCGTAACGTTGTAGCTGTCCATGCAAGTCGTGCCGCATCCGCGGAATGAAACCTCAATTTCTTTCAAAAAATGGTGTTCAAATAAAGCTTTAACAAGCATTTGTTTATTATGACTGAGTTTTTGCACAATTAAATTGCGTAGTTTAGCTGAAATATGATATTTCGTGCGATGAAAAGTAACAAGGGAATCTTAATTTCATTATTAACCGACTTCTTCAAAAAGGAGGATATTTTTTATGTATGTTCATCGATTTCTCCGCCAATTGTGGACCGGTTTTAATTTTTTTTTGTTATTTGATTGCCTATTCACTCCTGAGGTGGTCTCATTGTCACCAAGTCGAAATATAATGTCGAGATTCAATGAAAATCGAGAGAAACCCTCCAATTTTATAGGCACATCCAATGTTTTTCATAAACTTTCTATCACAATTCAGATATTTGTGCCTGGTAATTAACATCTCATGTTGCTGAGCTGATGATGGAAGGTATAAGTTAGGATCTTATGGTGGGATCCCATGAAAAATGTTTGTTCAGCGATATTTTCGCCAGCTGTCAAACGATTTGGATGATTCCTTTTTTGTTTGAAAGATTTTCCTAGATTAGTCCCATTTCAATTTGGTGAAGATCTGATTGAGAATTTCGGATGAAAGCAACGGAAATCTTCAGTAAATTATTTATTATTACTTTTTATTTATCGGTGTCAAAAAACGAAAAAGTAACCTAAAACACCGACTTCCGAAATTAAAGTTGTAAACCGACTTCGTTTTATACTTTGTGGTATTTTTTTTTGGAAGTCGGTTATATTTTTATTATAGTGGTTAGTATACCCGCTTATCATGCGGAACACCACTGTTCTGTCCCCTGCCGAGGAGGTGGGATTTTTATTATTTTGGTAAAAAAAAATTACTAATTCATCTTTTAGTCTTGCCAGACAATCCACTTACACGCAATTAACTAAGTCTGTTTTCGTTAGCTGAATGACTAACTTCACTTCTCGTAGTGATTAAATTACGGAGTAGTTCAAGAATATTCCTGAGAATTAAACTAAATAAATTATTCATCTCCTAGATTGAGCCTTACCACCTTTTATCCTTCGACTTTCATAGAATATTTTCAGAAAAAGTTTAGTGTTTGATAAAGCGAACGCGTAGTCGATGGAGTGCTACGGCTCGTAGCGCTACGGCGTAGCTGCTGCTTGAGTTTCAATTCTACTATTTTTCAAATAACAATCGAAAAATCCCTTTTTGACGAAACTATACCATAGACACATACACTATTTAAACCATAGTTTAAGTTAACTACGCATAAAAAACTCACCCTTGGTTAGTAAGACGTTTGGAGGTCTGACTGCACAAAGTGCTGTTCATAAGGTTAGCTGCTCGTGGAATCACTGCATTCTTTCTCTCATAGCTGAACACAGGGATCCTTCCCTCAGGTAATTATTATTAAGGTTATCATTATTGGTTTGTGTAGCCAATCACTTATGCAGTTTATTTATTTATTTATTGAAATGGATGGTTTTATTAAATATCCTTGTGTTTTACCAAAGAGTGAATACAAACTAATATTTCAAATGCAACTCACAGGTCAGGTTGGCCGAGTGGTCTAAGGCGCTAGATTTAGGCTCTGGTTCCCGAAAGGGTGCATGGGTTCGAATCCCATACCTGGCAAACGAAAGCAGGAGTATACTAAACTTCTGCCTTCATTTTTTCGAAATTTTTATATTTTGAAACCTTATTAAGGCTGACGTTTAATTAGTAATTACGTTTTATTCAGTGGTTGCTTTAAATATTATTATTGAGATTAACTTTTTGACAAACCAATTGTTAATTTATTGCAAGTTAATCCAGCAAAACTACTGCAATGTTTCATGCAAAAAAGCAGATACTAAATAGTCATCATACTTGTTAATTTGATTTCGTTTATTCTAATGATATTTTGAAAGATATTGTCTTTTATAAGTGTTCCACCTCGCGGGTGCGACGCGAATTGCTTGGACAGCTACGTTTTGAGCCAGTTCCGAAAGTTTTCCCTAGATAGTGCAGTTATATCTCTCATCGTGCTGGTTGGATGGCACCACCTGATCAATACACTTACCCGCAAAGAAAGTAAATGTTTCAAAAGTAAAAATAAACATTTGAAGAAATTGTTCAACGTGGTACAATGCAGCAAAATACTGTACAACATTTTTACCTTACTATACTGTATTTTTACCGTACTATACAGATTTTGTTGAGTTGCCATACTACTTGAACCATAAAATACTTCAAAGGTTATGCCAATGCTTTAACCTGTGGTCTATAAGTCAAAAGTGAATAGGTAACTTGTTTGCAAGCGTGCTCTATAGTCGCGAGCCTCTATGTATCTGTGATGTTGACTTTTTTCACTTTTCTTTTATTAACAGTACTTGGATGACCGATTTTTTACGACGTTTTCTAAAAATTAAACCTAGCTAGATCGACTTATCGCTTCCGAAACCCCCTTTTTTTAGGATGGGAAATCATCAAATGACTCCTCCCGCTCTGGGTGAAGCAGAAGGGAGTGTCAGATTCTTACTGACTAAAACCCATTCATGTTCCTCCTAGTGCCCTTTACGTTCCAGGGCCGCGGTCACTTTTTCAAACAAAGTCCACAGCCACAGCAGGCACTGGCTCTAGCGGGCCCCGTCTTTTATACTGACAGCTCTTTGACGCTCGCGTGGAACCGTGGCGCCGTCGACCCGGGCCTGGTTCTGGGGGGCTACTCTCTAAGCCCGAAGCCCGTAGTTTCGGGCGTATTCTACTCCGTATCACCTACGCACTTACGATTAGCCCCGAACCCGAACTAAGAATGTATGACAACACGATTTCACAGTATCTGTCAAATCGTGTTGATATTAGTTCTCAGTGGTTAGGTGATACGGAGTAGAATACGCCCGCAACTAAGCCCGTATCGCTTCACGAGACGCGAGACTAAGCGGACGTGTGCTGTATTTGATTATTATGAAATAAACAATTACGATAAATAAATATAAATATTGCTCCGTCAGTATAAAGTGAAAGTGTGTCGCGTGTGTCTATAGGTTTTTGCCGATTAAGCAAAATGAAATAAATAGTTTAATAAACGTAGGCAAATAAAGTGTTTCTGGTAGAATGTCCAACCCAGGATCGAGCCCGTTTGGTCGCAGCCAATTACTACGGCGAAGTCCTCCGCCGACGCCTACCCAACCATTACCACCGAGCGACCCAAACCCACTAGCACCCGCAGAGAAAGAATTACCGACTGAAGTAATCAGTACGTCGAAGATCCAGAAGTGGCTAGGATCTATAGATGGGCTTCTGAACGAAGTCTGTGCTATTGTCGGTGATGGGAAAATGAACTCGGACCAGAAGCTTCGTGTCACCACTCTCTGCCGGAAGGTCTCCAGTGGGACTTCCCAGATGGCCGTTTTATACCAATCTTTGAAGTCAAAAACGATCCAAGCCCATACCACAATCCAGCACCTCCAGGCTCACCAGAACGTCGTAAACTCTCTCCAGCAGTTCAGAGAGGTCGTAGAGGCTAAGTTAAGTCCATCGGAAAATACTTCTTATGCTGGCATGGTGAAGAAAGGCACCGATAACTTCGTCCGTCCTGCTAATTTGAGATCAGTCGCCATCTATCCCAGCGATAAGACCCAAACAAGTGACGACACCAAGTCACTTGTTCAACAGATCATCTCCCCAGGACTACTTAAGCTTCATGTCCGTGGCCTGAAAAAAGTGAAAAATGGGGGCGTTCTGATAAGCACGGAAAATAAAGGCGACGGTGACAAACTCAAGAACTCAGAAAAACTAGTTTCATCGGGCCTGACAATAGAAGAACCTTCGAAACGCCGCCCTAGGATCGCTGTCATTGGTGTCCCCGTAACCCTTACTGAAAAAGAGGTATTTGACTGTATTTACGAGCAGAACCTATCAGACAAGTTGCCGCATTTAACTCGTGAGTCCTTCCTTGAGTGCATCAAATTAAGCCATAAATCGGGTAAGAAAGATCTTCCTACGTGTAATTACATTTTGGAACTACCTGCTAGCATAAGGAAAGTGATCATTAATCAGAGCCGAATTTTTATCAATTGGACATCATGCCCTGTGCGAGATTTCACAATAGTCACCAGGTGCTTCAATTGCCAGCAGTTCGGCCACGCAGCCAAATTTTGCCGGGAAACTAGTCCTACTTGCAACCACTGTGGAGAGAGTGGACACTCCTTCAAAGACTGCAGCAGCAAAGTATCTCCCCCTCAATGCGCGACGTGCAAGCGCTTCAAGAGGAAATGTGACCATCAAACAGGTGATGTAGGTTGCCCGGCCCGCAAACATGCAGAAATGAACTACATCAACTCAATTGACCATGAAGGCGCCTAAGAGCGCCAGTTAACACTTTATTTAGTTTAGCAGATAAACAGGTAGCTTGTATTTTTTTCCTCTTCTTTTGTCTTAAGTGTCATGACAAATCATCTAATTTGCGATCTAGATAGTTTTTCTGTGTCGGAGTCTAAAGTCTGCAATGTTGAGGACTGTAAACACCTTCTTCCTTCTGGTAACAAAACTTTAACTCTGCTCACACAGAATATTCGCAGCATAAACCGAAACATGAACGGTTTTGAAGTGTTATTACAGAATCTAGACATAAACTGTGATATTATTGTCTTAACAGAATGTTGGTTGTAAAACAGACGGCCAATTTACCATCTCTTGACGGTTATTATTCCTACAAAACTGACAGAAACATAAACCAGAACGATGGAGTAGTAGTTTATATAAAAATAATTTAAGAACAGAAAAAGAAAAACCTGTGTCCCTCGATAGTAATTGTTTAATTATTAAAATTATTCCCGACACGGTAGTCGTGGCTATTTATAGGCCTCCATCTCAAAATATAGACAGATTTTTAGACTCACTCGACACTAACTTAAAAAACATAACATCTTTTAAAAACATAATACTTTTGGGCGATATTAACATTAACATTGCTTCCGGGAAAACAGATACCCATGTACATAATTATCTGAATATTTGCTCATTTCATGGACTTCTACTAGCTCATTATCACCCCACGCATCAGAGCGGCTCATGTTTAGACCATATCATTCTAAAATCAAAAAGTCCATCGAAAACATTGGTTACTAATTCAACGCTTACTGATCATCAAGCTGTTTTACTAACATTGCAAATAAATTCACCTAGAAAAAACTGCATGCGTAGCTACACTAAAGTCAATATGACAAATCTTGAAAAGGACATACGCGGTATTAATTTTGACCCTGTTTATAATTCAGACGATGCAAATAGTTCTTTAAAATATTTTATAAACTCACTACAATCTGCACTAAGGATAAACACGTTCACTAAAACAATGCCTAGAAAGTATAGTTGTATTAAACCCTGGATCACACCCGGTCTCGTTCGTTGTATAAGGCATAGAGACCAACTTCACTTAAAATTAAGACTTGCTCCTGATGACGGAGTTCTCTCTGTAACGTACAAAAGGTATCGGAACTTCTGTAATAATCTTTTGAAAAAACTAAAAAATCAATATGATAAAAATGAATTGCAGAAGGCGGGAAAAAATAGTAAACTTGTATGGAAATTTGTAAAAACTCATACATTTAGATCAAAAAATCCCGAACCTCCGCTTGATATACTGCCCACAGATATAAACCCATCCGAAGCAATCAATAAAGTAAACCACTTTTTTGTTAACGTTGGCAAAAACTTGGCCGAAAAATCATTAAACTCAAGTATTATTTCCCAACAACCCCCGACCACGACATCCTCTACACTAAATTCTTTTGTTTTATTAGATACCGACGTTAACGAAGTTGTCAGAATGATAAACGGGTTAAAGGATGTTTGTGCCACCGGGTGGGATGACATACCTAATAATATTCTTAAGCGATTTAAATACCTACTTGCCCCTCCTATAACCCATATTTTTCAACTGTGCTTATCCAAAGGAATATTCCCAAAATTGCTTAAAAAGGCTGTGGTCACACCTGTATTTAAATCTGGAGACAAAAACTGTGTGAATAACTACAGACCTATTTCAGTGTTAACAGGGATCTCAAAACTTTTAGAAAAAATTATAAACAGTAGATTAATAAAATATCTAGAAGATAACAGACTACTATCAGATAGTCAATTTGGTTTTAGGGCTAAAAGATCAACAACTAGCCATGCAGTCCACGAATTGACTAACTATGTTACTACCAACCTAGATAATGGTATGCAAACAATTGGGATCTTTCTAGACCTTGCCAAAGCTTTCGACACTATTTCTTGTACTTTACTTTTGCACAAGCTTGAAACACTAGGGATAAGAGGAGAACAACTTCAACTGTTTTCTGATTATTTCAGCGATCGTCATCAGTGTGTTAAAATTGGTCAGCATACAAGCTCTGAGCTTAAAAATAGTAGTTTTGGTATTTCACAAGGTAGCATTTTGGGCCCTACTTTATTTTTTAATCTATATTAATGAGCTATGCAGCCTGTCACTTCAAAATGGTGTTACAATATCATATGCGGATGACACCGCTCTATTATTTTCAGCTAAATCTAGAGTTGAGGTCTATGAATATGCTCAAAATGGTTTTAACATTGTGTCTAATTGGCTCCGTAATAATCTCCTAACATTAAACAACAACAACAACAACATATTGTTACCGTGTGAATGTTCGTGTTCGTTTTTGTTTGGTAATCAATCCTGTCTGTACCTGTGTTTTATGTATATGTGTTTTATGTTTTCTGTGTTGTATGTTTTGTGTGTTTTATGTATCTTTTGTGTTGTATGTTTGTACCTACTTTTATGAGTCTTGTTACTCGAAATAAACAAATTTAATTTAATTTAATTTAAATGCAGATAAAACTAATTACATTTTATTTACAATGAGAAATACTAACATACCGCTTACTAATCTAAACATTCGCGCAAATAATTGTTGTACGTATGCTGACATCGCATGTTCTTGCCCCACTTTAGCTAAAGCTGACCATTTAAAATATCTAGGTGTCACCATTGACACAAATCTAAATTTCCGTAAACATATCGATTTACTGTGTACGAGAGTTCGCAAATTGATATATGTTTTTAAGAATTTACGGAACGTAGCCGACTTTAAATTGATAAAACAGGTCTATTTAGCTTTGTGTCAATCCATTCTTACATATTGCGTAACTTCTTGGGGTGGTGCGGCAAAAACAATTTTACTCCCACTAGAGCGTGCTCAAAGAGCAATTCTGAAGGTTGCTACCTTTCGCCCATTTAGATTCCCTACGCACCAGCTCTACACAGAATGTAAGGTACTTACAGTACGGCAATTATTTATTTTAAACATAGTACTACTCCAGCACACTGCACTTTCTTTTGAGCCTGTTCCTTCTGACAAAAGAAGGAAGGACTTGGTTTGCACAAAGCCTCAAACTAGACATGCGTTTGCTAATCGCTTTTATCTGTTCTTGGGACCTTTTCTTTATAATAAGCTCAACAAGGTACTAAGTTTCTATAGCGTAAAGTATAACAAATGTAGTAAAATGTTATCTGAATATTTAGAGACACTACATTACACTGACACAGAACAACTTCTAGAAATCTTGGCATGATGATATTTGATCCCCTCGTAATTGTTTACTTTTGTATAATTACATAGGCTTAGTTTTAGATATTAAGGTATTATAAAGCTTTGTCTCGTAGTTCTTAAAAGAGTTTTTAATTTTTTTTATATAGTTTTATTTTAAATTGTACTAGACCAAAGTAGTTGGATTGTAAAGTGATGGCCTGAAACACAGTTTTAAATTAACCTAGATCGGGCTGGTCGCTACCTAACATTGCAATTCCGAACAACCATTACTTGCACCTATAATAATATCTTAGTTTTAGTTTATTTTTAGGCACTATAATTGTATGGATAACTCATTACTGTTGACTACTTGTACACTTTTTGTAAACGTTTTATTTGAATAAATTATTATTAAATTATTATTATTATAGAATACGCCCGCAACTAAGCCCGCAACTACGGACTTCGGGCTTATAGAGTGGCCCCCCTGATCAAACGGCGAGCCACACAATGGTCGCCGTCCGCAGGCCCGCGCCTACGGTGGCCGAGAATCGCCCTGCGACTCCCGGCGCCCGGGGCATCTTATTCTGTTGCGGCGGCTGGGGCGTGAGGTTTCCCTCTCTCTCACGCGTTCGGCTTACTCCTTCGCTAGCATTACCCCTTCGCAGAAGCAGCAGCAGGCTTGAACCAGGGCCGAACGCGAGAGATCGCCGCCGCCGATCGCCTCGACGGCGGCGGTGCTCCGCCCAAGCAGGGCAGACCGCCACTGTATGCTCCACCGTGTCCTCCGGGCGATCCTCGCAGTGTTGACACCCGGGCGTATCCTCCCGCCGAATTCGAAACAGGTACCTCCCGAAACAACCATGTCCAGTGAGTACCCGCGTCAAACGGAAGGTAAGGACGCCGTGGCACCGCTCTAGCCACTCCTCAAAGAGGGGACTTATCGCCGCAATTGTGGCGTGCCCAGCACTGGGTTGCGACAGTCGTTGTCTCCATACTGCCATGAGATCCCGCCGGAGCTCCGTCTGCCGTGCTGCGATTTGCCGCGGCAGAAGAGTCTCGCCCCGGCGTAGCACCTCCACGCGCCATTCGTAAATGAGCGCGAGGGCTCTCGCCTCTAGGTCTCATGGCGGCAGTCCGGCAAGGAGGCTCGCCGCCTCGCCAGAGACCGTGCGGTATCCCCGGGCCAGCCGGATGGCCATGACCCTTTGGGACGCGTTGAGGTAAAGGGCAGGTCGCTTCCTCAAAGTGGGCGCCCACACCGGTGCCCCATAAAGGGCCATGGACCTCACGACCCCCGCATAAAGCCTCCGGCAGGAGGCGTTTGCACTCCCTAGATTGGGCAGAAGCCGCTTAAAGGCAGCCCGGCTCGCCCTAATCTGGGAGCCAAACGTCGGAAATGCTCGACGAAGTTCCACCGGCTGTCAAGGACGAGACCCAGGTACGTCATCGTCGATCCGACGCCGATGTGAACCCCTTCTACCGTTATTTGGGCTCCCGATGGTGGCCTGATCCGAGAACCATGAAACCACATGGCTTCGGACCTGTGTAGGGCACCCTCGAGACCCAGCTGCCGGATCCTCTCAACGACTATCGCAACCCCACGTATCATAGCGTTGGCCGCCGCTTGGTGCGACCCCCCTTGCGCCAGGTTCAGCGTGTCGTCAGCGTAGCAGACCACGCTGACGTCACTAGGGAGGTCGGCACGCAGCACCCAGTCGTAACCGATGTCCCACAGAAGCGGCCCCAGAACGGAGCCCTGTGGAACACCGCACGACATCTCTCGCCGGTTCCACTCTCCCAGGTGATCGGGGTAGATGACGGCTCTGTCCGTCAAGTAAGCCTCGACTACGCGACGGAGGTAGGTCGGCACCCGGTGATACCGAAGTGCCTCCCGGATGCAACTCCAGGACAGGGTGTTGAAGGCATTGGTGATGTCTAGAGACATCGCCAAGACGACTCCGCCCCGGGGAATCGCGTCCCCCGTCGCGTCTCACGCGCATGATGGCGTCCACCGTCGAGCGGCCCGTGCGGAAACCGAACTGGTTCTCAGCCAGATCCGGCCCCACCCTCACCAGGTGCTTGACGAGACGGTTCGCAAATACTCTTTCGAAGACCTTGCCCACCTCATCGAGCAGCACGATGGGCCGGTATGCGGACGGACAGTCCGCAGGGCGTCCCGGCTTCTTAATGAGGACCAGTTTCCCCGTCTTCCAGTGAAGTGGAAACTGACCCCTCTCCAAGCATGCGCTTAAGAACCCTCTTAATCGAGGCCCGAGAGCCTCCAAGGCTAGGAGCCAGGCTTTTCCAGGTAAGCCGTCGGGTCCTGGGGCGGTGTTTTTGGCCTTCAGCCTGTTAACCGCCACTCTCAGGTCTACCTCAATCACCTCCGGAGCATCGTCGTCGGCGTCGTCAGTGTGGTCCGCATCGGGCACCGCAGGTGGCGGAGCCATAGGCGGGGGAGTGTGCTCCCCTCGCGAAGGGAGCAGATGGTTCACCACGTCCTTCACCAGCTGGGGCTGGACACTCTGCATCAACGGGAGGGCCCAGGTGCGGAGCTTATTCCGCACCATTTTGTAGGGTCGCCCCCACGGGTCCCCGTTCAGGGACTCCAGCATCTCCTTGCAAGCCAGATCCTTGGCCCGCAGGATCCCCGCTCGGAGGGCCACCTTTGCCACTCTGTACACCTCGTACAGCACCGCCTCTCTGGCCTGCGCGTCCGAAGGGCGTATTCGGAGCCTGCGGTGCCTGGTGTACGGGCGCCGTGAGGCAACGCACGCCTCGCGCAGCGTCACCAGTACACCTGGCGGCGGGCGCGTCCTGGCTTAACCCGGGGCATTGACACGTCACAAATATCGGACATGGCCTCCCGGAACCACTCCGCCTCATCGTTGATATCAGCAGGCCTGTCCGG
This sequence comes from Lacanobia wlatinum, assembly GCA_947578705.1. Classification (NCBI taxonomy): domain Eukaryota; kingdom Metazoa; phylum Arthropoda; class Insecta; order Lepidoptera; family Noctuidae; genus Lacanobia; species Lacanobia wlatinum. The sequence goes on from OX388022.1 coordinate 35,392,652, forward strand.
TGGTGACACCCAGGCCTGCACGATCGAGGCTTCCAGGAGGAGCTCCCGGTCCAGCTGCTTCAGCGCCCACCGTGGACCACTCGGGGCCTGTCGGACTGGCGCAGTTGAGGTCTGATCGGAGACGTCATACCGGATGAACCTGTGATCGGAATATGTCTCCACTTCCTCTAAGACACGCCAATCGATGACACGCGGTGACAGAGCAGGGCTGAAAATAAACGGTTTTGAAGTTATTCAACAAATTTGATGAAAATATTATTCCCCACCCGTATCTCCAAAACGGCAGTCTAAAATTTAAAAAAATATACAGATTATAGTTTCTATAACGATCGATGAAAGTAACGTGTTATAAAAATAAGATTCGTTCAGAACCCTTGGCACGCAAGTCCAAATCGCACTTAGCCGATTAATAAAATTTGTATGACTTTTTCACTAAATTTTGATATTTTAAAGTTACTCTGTCCATTAGTAATTAAATATAAATAAAATGAATATATTTCGGTAAACACAAATGTTTGTTTTAAAGAAGAATAAACATGCAAAACCGTCAGAATAATAACATTAATTTGCATTCCGCTTTAGTGTGGTAGAAATAGACATCCTAACGGTTATGCTTTCCTGCTGACTCTATGCCCGGACGCTACGTCGTAGCACAATGCTACGCTATAGCAAAACGTCACGCCCTTCGAAACTCATCGCAACAAATTACATTGAAAATAAATATCTTCAAAGTTGAATTTAAGGTAGTTATATTGGGTCCAGATAACTTGATTTTGATCTAATTTCTTTTGTACGGTAATGGCCCGCTTCGGCTTCGCCCGAATTTATATTTTTTTTCACGATTTTCTTTCAGACAAACCTCGCCCTTACAATTACGAACACAACTACAACGTGTAACAGATTAAGCGCAATACCTCTTAAGGGGCCATTGTACTTATCATTATGAACAACTTTTACCATGGGATCAACACAAATCGCGAAAAATATCGACTGCTCCATACATTTCTGTGCGCATAACTCAACAAAATGTACTGAACAGCTAACTTTTTTCAGCGGATCTAACTTGTCTTCTTAACAAAAAACTCTATGCAAAATATATCCATTTCATTATATTTATCAAATTTCCAACATTATATAGACTCCTGAGAAAATATCCTTGATCCTTCAGAAATGTTGGTCCAGGGTCTGTTAGCGCGACATGCAGATGGAGGTCCGAGTTCGATCCCCAGGTTCAGTAAGTGATTTTGCATTTTTCAAAGGACTTTAACAACCTGAGGGTTATTTTATTGTATTTTTCTTGATTTAACATGATTTTTAATGAATAGTTAGTTAAGTAACTTTCGAAACGTGGAAGGATTTAAAAAAACTTCGCCTACCTCATAACAGAGAACAGATTTTGCAAGTATTGACAAAACTAGTGCCATCCTGTATTTACCAATGTTGTCGTTCTCAATCTAGATAGGGATGGATTGCCGTGTTTTACCTCCTAACGCACCCCATAGAACCACCCAACGCAGGGGAGATTACACCTCTCGATCAAAGAATAACGTTACGTAGACGTGATTCCCATGCAAGCGACTTAAAATATGAAAAAAGTGCAAATGATTTTCTGAATAAAAATTTGAAATTCACTAGAAGTCGCACTACCATTACATAAGTTATTAAAATTTAGTCCACGGAACGCTGATAGTCCCTGCTAGGATCAAAAGTGGCCCACGAATCCGATACTTTCCGATACTTTTGTATTTTTAATACCAGCGTAATTGTAACACCGCATCATGTCAGGAATCTATGAAGTAAAAGTTGTTTTTTTCCGGAGGAAGTGGAGAAATCAGTAATATCAATGAACTATTGTGTAATACATCTATCTAATAAATAGAAATATCGTGTCGCAGTGTTTGCTATCGAACTCCTCCGAAAAAGCTTGACCGATTTTTATGAAATTTTGTGTATATATTTGGCAGGTTTGAAAATACGTCGTAGTCTTTTTATATTTACATGAAAAAATAATGTTTGCCAGGTCAGCAAGAAAATTAATAAAAATGTAACACATTGATTAGCATTCGTCTGTATTGCTTAACAACTTTTTATAAAGAATAAGTCAGTTCACGTTAACACTTCAAATGATTTACTAATCGAAGATAATAGAGTGGCTGACCGGTAGTAATTTAACATCACTTGAGTCTTGATGACAAGCACACATTACTAAGAACTAAGAAGTAATAGAAGACTACATTTCGTTTCACGTTGATTTTTACGGTTCCGAACAAAAACGGAACTCTTATAGGATCACTCGGGTGTCTGTCTGACTGTCTGTCCGTCTTTCACAACCAGTTTTCTCCGGATCCACTGGACCGATTCTATTGAAATTTGGTACATATATGGACTACTGTGACCAAAACACGAAAATGTTACGTAAATTATTAAATTTTTAGTATGGGCATCACTTTTGGGGGGCAAACTAAAAAATTAAAGAAAAAGGTTTTTGAACAATATTGTGCGACATATCAAATGAAAGGGCTTACTGTGGGGGTTTTAATTATATTTTTTTCATAATTTTAAATAAATGGTTTTGAAGTTATTCAAGAAATTAGACGAAAAGTGACCGTTACATGCATAATTCCCTATCTCCGAAACTACAACTGAAGCCTACAATTTTGAAAAAAAAAATGGAGATAATAGATCTTGACCTATAGATTACAGGAAAACCTATAAGCAGTCTATAGTGTTAAAATTTCATGTTAAAAAAAAATTCGTTCAGAAACCTTTGCACGCTAGTCCGACTTGCTCTTGGCTGGTTTTTTAATGTTTTACGTGAGCAAAGTTCCTTAAAAATCCTATTTATAAAGTTGTAAACTAACAACAACAACAACAACAAGAGATTCAAAGCTATTTTTGATTTCATGCTAAAAGTTATTTGGTTACCACCCCGAACTGTAGTTAAGTATTTATTTTCAAGTAACCCTGTATGTGCTTTTCCGCCGGAAAAAAGCGGAAAAAAAACCGCCAACATTGAATCATATTTTACCTAGGCAGAAACGCACTGAACCAAATGTGTCGCATCTATTCAATGGTCTGTGAATATTACAAAAGATGGCCGCTGATTTAATCTGTCACTGTTTAACTAGTGGTAGCATTCCTGATAGAACCTTTCCCGATCCAGATGAAATATTCTAATTAAAGAATAAACTAGTAACACAGTGGCGCTGTGTGAGCAACCATTATACCTTTGAGGCGGGAGGATTCACGCGGCTCTGTATATTGCCACGTGGCTTTATGTGTCAGCCGGCATCAGTTCAGGGTTAATATATGGCAGTGTTACCAACATATGAGGATTCTCCAAATTCGAAGTAAAAAAATGTGTGCCGAATCAATTTCATTTCTGTAACAAGTTATTTTAACACTATAGACTTCTTATAGGTTTTCCTGTTATCTGTAGGTAAAGGACTGGCTTTTTTTAATTTTGTATCCGGAATTTCTGAGCCCAGATTGGTCAATTTTGGTCTAATTTCTTGAATAACTTCAAAACTATTTTAAAATTATGAAAAAATATAATTAAAACCCTTACAGTAATCCTTTTCATTTAATATGTCACACAATACAGTTTGAAAAACTATTTTTTTAATTTTTAGTTTGTAACCCAAAAGTGACCCCCGTATTCATTTTTTTTTTACATAACGCGTCCGTATTTGGGTCACAGAACTCCATATGTGCACCAACTTTTAACAGAATTGGTCCAGTAGATCCGGAGAAAACAGGCTGTGACGGAAGGACAGACAGACATCCGAGTGATCTTATAAGGGTTCTGTTTCTACGGATATTTGGAAACCTAAAAACCAGCCAAGTGCGAGTCAAACTCGCATGCAAAGGGTTCCATCCAAACAAATCTCATTTTTGTAACATGTTACTTTCACACCACAGACTTCTTATAGGTTCTTTTATAATCGATAGGGAAATATTTTTTTTCTTTTTACTATTGATAGGCACGCGTTTGACCACTATCTCACCTGGTGGTAAGCGATGGTGTGGTCGAAGATGGAGCACGCTTGCCTAGAAGTAACCTATTCACTCTTGAATTAAAGACTCCCAGGTTGTAGCTATATTATCACCTGTATTTTTAAAGGTATCCACCCCTTCCCTTTAGAGGAGTTCTGTATATTTGTGTTGGCCACACCGATAATCCATGGTTAAACTAGCTGCACCTCATTGGTCAAACGCTGCGCACGCAAGTAACTGACAATAAAGGTCCTTGTCACTCTAGTATGAATTCTAATTTATGCATATCCTAAAGTGAAACCTTTCAATAAATTTTAAATTACGTAACCTACTTCAAAAACAATAATTTTTAAAAAAGCTTTGTGTCTATGCAATTGATTTTGCTATCTTATTTTTTAGGCAGACCTCGCCAATAACCCGTAAGAAAATTTTGAAATTTCAATCCTGCATCGCGCAAGTGACATTTTCCGCGAAGTTTGTAATGGTAGCAAATTTCACGAGCTTCCATCGGGGTCAAGTGACTATGCCGGAAGCCGGTAATGGCGAGGAGCCGGTCAAAGTCCTCGTTCTTCCATCTTTCCCCTCAAATAATTTGAATTATATTCATCCTGTCGCTCCCTAAAATATCCCCAAAATCGACTTAGAGGCATAATTGTCCTCAATAATACGGATATAGCACATTTGACTCCACCCTTTTGTTTTTTTGATATTAATATCGCTAGTTTTTATAAAGCTGTTGTTGTTTAAGTTACTTTTTGAGCAATTCCTGTTTTTTTTCTTGTCGTAAATTGAAAAATATACAAGTTATTGCAAATGATACTTTTAATCCTTTACTTTTTACTGTCAGTTTCAGTACAAATACGAAGAACATCACTTTTTCAAGTGTTTACATTATTCATTTGAAATTTGTTGCTGAAAATTACTAAAAATACAAAGATGAAATTTATATTATTAATAAATTTCATCTATCCAATACCAATACGATGTAGATATTACTCAGACATACATATTTTCTGTCACTTTTCGAATACACACCAAAAAGTAAGTATATTAATTACAATACCTCGTTCCTATAAACATTATTTTATTCTGAACTACAGTCACTGCAAGGTTCTATTGAGTATCCTTCAATATGTTTTATAATTGAATTTGACAAAAACAGCCAAAAATTAATATGTCTTGTTAGTTTGTTGAATATTTTTTGTACTGCAATATTTTGTTCATTTTTAATAACAAAACATTACATCCCTGCCATCTAGCTTTACCGTGCCTAAGCTAGCTTTACCGTACATATGTCGGTGCACTTTGTTATCTCTGTGTTGCACGCAATTCACAAGATATGCTGGAGATGGCGTTCTATTGAATACCAATTTTAACCAATTTATGTCTAAAGATGATCTCAGAGTATGTAAGAAGTGGGTTTCGTGACATATATAATAGTAATTTCAGATTTTATTCTGTTAAAAACATTCCAGGCTTGCCAAATAACTCTTGGAAGAAAATGTTTATGAATATTTGGATAAATCATATTAAATCCGTAAAGTGCATGAAGTTGCTTGTCAGTCCTTGTCCGTATAAATGTAAACTTGAAATCTACAAATAGCTTCATCTGTCTGACTGACCGATTCCTTGACAGTTTAAGTAGGTACATTTAACATTTGTGATTTTTCAAGAACACGAACTTACACAGATATCTATCTCCTAAAATAAATAAATACCTATTGCCCTAGTAACCGAGCGACGGTAAACCTGATTCAGTTTCAAGTCTCGCTGGTACTGTGTTAATACCGTGAAAATCGCGGGAATTTGATAACAACTAGCAACTGATATTCTGTCTGTTACATTCACACCATCCTTGTCTGGTTTATGCAACTAGCCTGCGTGAGAGTGAGAACAGAAATAAGAAGTAGTGAAAAAAACATATGGCTAACTCGTCTTTATTCAAGCGTTCGTTGCCATGGTATCCCAACCTGCGTTCACATCACCAGCACGACAGACCAACAGTTATAATAATTCTGGAGTACCACAAACAATAATTAATCATTTGACGACACGGTTGGCGCAGTGGTTGAGCGATCGGCTGCTGCGCTGCGTGTCGCGGGTTCGATTCCCACACGGAACAAATATTTGTATGGCCTAGAGACAGATGTTCCGGGTCTGGCTGTTTATGTATGTGAGTTTGTATGTTTGTGAACGCACCCACGATACAGAAGGAATTCCTAGTGTGGGGCAAAGTTTTTTTTTTTAAATAAAAGGTTTTTAGAAAAAAAAAATTGAGCCTTGAAGTAAAACATACAGGCGTATTGTTTGCAATGATAGTATTAACGAAAATACCTCTGATTACGTCTTCTGAACAAAGAGCACGACTATCTAACTAGCTGATCCGATAGTTGTAATCTTGTCCGAATCTGGTTTAAATACAATTTTATAGGCTAAAGCACTTTCAGTTCATCGAACTTCCCAATTTTCTAGGCAAATTTTCCATGTTTCCATGCCTTAAAAATTCCAAAGAAGTAGGTACAACGTTGTGAACGCACGAGCGGACGACCAATTTTCTTTTTTATCCGAAAAACAACAATAAAAACGAATTTATGTACTAGCAGCAATACAAATTGCTGGTGATTGCTTACTGAGCCGTTTATGTGAAGTCCACGTGGTAATGTTTTCGTTATTCTTGAATCAAAACAATAGCACGTGGTCTGCTCCGCCAGGCGCATGCGTGTCGATGTGAAAGCAGCAAAAACGGTACCTACTGGATACCAGGAGCACAAGGAACGAAAGAGCTTTGTTTATTTTGCTGCGATATTGCGGGACTTGGTTTCTGGGTAAGATATAAGTATGCTAGGTAAAAAATGGCTTCGCACTTCGATCGATGCTTCATTACTAAGTATAACTTTTTTGGACTGAATGTAGAATTTTACCATTAGTTTAGAAAATTAATGTTTACGTCTTTTGTAATTAAATAAGAAATAATTACTTTAAATCTACAATATCCATGCGAATCGTGGAATTCACTTCAACTGATAGCAAGCATTATTACAGTCTTTCAGTTTTTAAAAAACAGTGAGAGACACTCCATTACGTCATAGTATAATATTGTATGAATATTATTTTCCTTCTATTTTTGCCTTTATCTACACTTATATAATTATTATAAAGAGAAAAGATTTGTTAGTTTGACTTGAATAGGCTCCTAAACCGCCATTCCCCCGAATGGTCATTTTTGGTCTAATTTATTGAATAACTTCAAAACTACCTATTTATGAATTAGGAAAAATAAATAATTAAAACCCTCACAGTAAGCCTTTTCATTTGATATGTCACACGATACAGTTCGAAAACTTTTTTTTAAATTTTCTTGTAAGACCTCCTAGAGGGGGTCACCATACCAAAAATTTATTTATAAATGTACGTAACGCATACGTGTTTGGCTCACGTAAGTCCATATGTATACCAAATTTCAACAGAATCGGTCCAGTATATCCGGAGAAAACTAGCGCAGACAGGGAACAGACAGACAGACTGACAAACTAACAGACCGACGGATAGACGCTCGAGTGATCCTATAACGGTCCCATTTTTTACGGATGTTCGGAACTCTAAAAAACAATCGAACACGACTGCAAAAAATCAACAAGCAATGCACTAAAAAGACCGAAACAAATGTAATCTTCTTTTAAAATCGCCAAAACTCCGCCATTTCGTTTTTTTTAACCTTATCTAAAGACACTTAGGTTTTCGAGACAATTCTAACGATATCTTAACTGTCGAAATTCATACTAAGAAATTAACAAACACACATACACGAGACGCAGGAAAACCATAACCCTTCCTTGGCGGTCGGGTAAAAACTAATTTGATTAATATCCTGTATTTTAAAGCAGTCCTATAATACAGACATAAAACAATAATCAAAAAGATCAGAATTATTTTTTAAAGACCCGCTACCATATATTAAAATACAAGCTGAGCCCCGCGGTTTCACCCGTCGTTTATTTTTCTCTCATAAAAACCTTGTTCCGACAAGAACGATCACAACCCGGTGTGGCTGTTATTATTTAAGCCACGAGCTACTCAATAAAAAGTGTCTAGTAGTCAAAATAAAAAAAAAATCATCTTATAAAGGAAAGCTTTTGCATCAAAATATAAGTTGTTTATTTGCCAAACAAAAAAATATAAACAAAAAGTTTTTTTTTTATGTAACTGTAGTATTTTAGTGATTAATAGTCCTAGCCTACATGCCATGTTGATACAATTTAGCAAGGAATGTTTTAAGGGTTCCGAACTTCGTGTAAGGAAAAACATAGGTTAACTCGGTTTTCTGTCTGTCTACCCGTCTGTCAAAACCGATTTTCTCAGAATTTACTGCACCGATTCAGTTGTTTAGAACCATCAGTGAACCAAACACGACGCGTAACGAAAATAAATAAATTTTGAAGATGGTGTCACTTTTTGGGGGGAAATTAGAAAATTAAAACAAACAGTTTTTGTAACTGTGCCGTAAGACATATCAAATCAAAGGACGCATCGTAAGGGTCTCAAAAGTATTTTTTTAATAATGAAAAAAAACAAAGATAGATAAGATCCTGATATCCGTAAGAACTAGCATGTTAAGAGAGAATCCCAATGCTGGGCCAGCAGCGAGTTTTTTTATAGCAGCTTTGAACTACGTGCTAATTATATTTTACTAGCTATTAAAATCCTACACGCCGTATGGTGTCGGCCAGTGCCGTATAGTGCCGTAAAAGAATAATACCATCCCATCACTTCCCGTGGGTGTCGTAAGCGGCGACTAAGGGACTCACCAGAGAATGGGCAGCAGCGTTCTTTGTAAAATGCAACACCATACACTGCGATCGCCAACCCGCCTGCCAAGCGTGGCGATTATGGCAAACCACCCCTTTTGGGGGAGGCCTATGTCCAACAGTGGACATCTTTCGGTTTTTATGATGATGATGATGAAAATCCGAAATACATATATAAATGCGAAAGTCAGTTTGTTTGTTGTTTCCTATTGACGTCCTAACGGCTGTACGGATTTGGATGAATCTTGGCACACGGTAAGCCCATGCCCCGTAACATGATACGATACAATTCATCGCGGTAATATGTTCTCTTGCTATAATAACTTTCAATCTTCACGCGGGCGAAACCGCTGGAAGCTAGTATTTTATAATTTACCCTATTTTTGAACATAAACAAATGAAATCTGATTTGTGCATAATATAGTTAACCTTAGGTACTTCAGACACATTAAATAGATATTCTGTGGCTATGATTAAATGAAAATAGTACCTACCTAAGTATAAGCATGTACATCATTTCTATAGTTCATAACTTTTCTATTTGTTTTTATTCTAAGCAAACAGAAAAGTTCTTAGCAAAGCAAAGTCACATGTTGCTCTCCCCCCGTACATCCAACATATACAAACATCACAATCAACATCTATAGAAATATCGATTCCCGGCTCACTGTGTCAGTAACAAGGACAGGGGTGGCGTGACGCCAATCGATAAAATTCCACCCAAGCCGTGACTTCAAGGTCAAATGTTTGTCTTACATTTATTTGAACAACTTCTGAAATACAACATGATAAAGTTTTCGTTTCTTCTTGCTCTCAATCAATTCTCATTAGCGTGAAAGAGAAACCCTTAGTTCTTTTTTAGGGTTCCGAAAACAAAACGGAACCCTTATAGGATCACTCGTCTGTCTGTCCGTCTGTCACAGCCAGGTTTCTCCGGATCCACTGAACCGATTCTGTTGAAATTACCAACACATGTGGACTTCTATGACCCAAACACGGACGCGTTACGTAAATCATAAAATTTTTAGTATGGGGGTCACTTTTGCGGGTCAAACTAGAAAATAAAAAATATCGTTTTTAATAAGTTCGGAAAGTGACCATGCTCTATGCATAGGTTAACTATAGATCAGCGCCATGTTGACCGATAGTAGAAGTAATCTAATTTTTGTTGATAGTTTCTTCAAAAGTGTGCTATTTAGAGACATTATTTTATTTTTTCTGTAATCTTTACATAAATTTCAATCACATAGAATAATTTCAGATTTTTTTCAATGCAACCTAACTGTATATATATATATATATATATATATATATATATATATATATATATATATATATATATATAATAATAAACGGTATTTTTTTTTAATTTTTCGTTTGCGGTTTATAAAACAAAAATGTTTGAGAATGTGCGTTCTTTCGTACAATACCCTAGTAGCCCCACTTCGAATTTTTAAGAAACCCTTTCAGTTGCCGTTGCAATAAAAACATTACATTTTATGGTTAATTGAACTTACCTTAAGTGAACTTCAACCAGAATTATACGAGATGTTGCACCCGAAGAGATTTAACTTACATTGTAGTCCGTGTTCCCATGTACTGCATTGCCACACTGTTCAAAGATTTTAAAAAAAGGTTCTTCTGACGTCTAACTATCTGTCAGCTGTCATTTCATTCGTTTTAGAGATAGGACCGTTTCATAATGATACAGGGTTCATGTAAACTGCATGTTACATTGGGTAGGGGGGGTGTTAAATCTCTTCGGATGCAACATCTCGTATAATTTTGGTTGAAGTTCACTTAAGGTACGTTTTAAGTTCAATTAACCATAAATTATACTTCAATGTTGCATCCTCGAGATTTAACTTACATTGTAGATGTTTAGCGCACATTGTGAAACGAGGTATTTCGTTTTATGAATCTCGGAGGCTGTAATCGGTATTTAAAATAAACAATGGGTATTTAATTAGTTTATATTTTAATCATAGACACATAAATGTAGTCTTAATTGATTAGGTAAAGTGTGTGTAGATCAACATAACAAAAAAGTATAGGTAGGTACTTACATTAGTAAGTACCTACCTATACTTATATGCTATATCATAACTATTATGAATTAAATACCGTTTCAGCAAAGCATATATCTTCTACGGAAGTTACAAGAGGTTGATCGTAAAATTTTGCGAAACAAATTAAGTTTCCGGTCCAGCCGGCGGCCTTTTTAATGATTTCGATTGAGACACCTGCTCTATTTGCTGTCGACGTAGACGCGTGTCGGGTGCTATATGCAGAGAACATATTAACTTCCACGCCGCTATCACTGATAGTTTCCTTTATCCAACGACTAATGGACTGTGCAGTACAGTTATGGATAAGTTTTTTGTAGGTTAGAATTAAATTATCATTGTTTTCAATGGTTCTAAATAGCTCAGTTTTTTCCATATATGTAATTAAGGTTTTTGCGGGGCATATGGATTGTTTGTCCATGAAAAATGGTATAACCAACCGAGGATTCTGTCTATTAGGTGCTGATGTCTAAATTATCTCGTTAATTGCAATTATTATGTAAGTGTCAGTAACCTTAATGTCTTTGATTTTAATTAAAGCTAACGTTTGCATCCGCTGTCCTATGGACAACGCAAGTAACGTAATTATACTATGAATTTTAATTCGATTCCAGATTTGACACTAGCTACTGTCATTTTGTGAAATAATGATACCACATATAATAGTGTAGTGATGAACACAAAAATCGATAAACAATCAGTGTGTGTGCCATCAGTGTGCCAGTTAAAGACTAAATTATTGATTTTTATTTAAAAAAATACATAATTACTCATAATAATTATTTATTAATTAGTAATCGCTGCTCTATTTTATAAAAAGTTAATATTTTTGTTTTTATATTAAAAACAAAACTTATAATAAAAGAGCCTAGACAGTTTTCAGTATTGGCAACCCGTGCGCGCTCGTGCAGCTATCGCCATTTTGTTTATCGTGTCATTCGGCTTCATTCTCCCAGTCTGACTGCACGAATATCTTATTTCATTGCGAATCGATATTTTGTTGGGTTTTTGTTAAAGTGTTGTTACGTTGTGTTTGTTGTTACGTTTATAGTTCTTTGTGAACTTTGAGTGAATCTATTTGTTTTGGTTTTCCATCAAAATGGATCCTAAGCCAAGTACATCACAAAAAGACGTGGATGTTTTCTAGTCCCCAAGAAAAAAACGTCCACGAAAAGCTTTCACTGTTACTGAAAAAGTAATGATCCGCAACGCCTACAAATACGTAAAAAATGAAATTTCTGCGCAATTGGAGGCCTTTGAAGTTGTGGAAGAAAATGAATGTATGAGCAAAGTTGCTGACATATTGGGAATAACCTCACGCTCTGTTTGTAACGTTTTGAAGGAAGTAAATAAAGGTGCGCCGCCAACTCCTCCTAAAAAAACTGGACCAAAGCGAAGTTTCAAAGATAAAATTGATGAATTTACATTCTCTGCAATACGAAGAATTGTTCATCAATTCTTTTACCAAAATGAACCTCCAACCATTGCAAAGGTTAGTCAATCAGTCAGACAGTATTATTTTATACCTACATCTTTTATATATAAGTAATGATTCCAAGCTATTATAAAACTTACTATTTTAGATTTTACAAGTGATGAACGATGATTCAGAAATGCCCAAGATTTCCAAAGACACCCTCAGAAAAATTTTGAAGCATCTTAATTTTAAATTTGTTGCACGGTCACGCAAGAGCACACTTATTGATCGAAATGATATAATAAAATGGCGCCAGCGTTACTTGCGATCTATATGTCAGTTTCGACGAGAAGGGAGACATATATATCATCAAGATGATATTTGGGTTAACGCAGGTAAGGCTAACATTTATACACAAAATGAATTTATATACATTTAACATTAAATTTAATAGTAATATTGAATGTTCATGTACTATATTTATTTTAAGGTCATACTGTAAAAAAAACTTGGGTGGACAAGAAAGTCACATCATCTCGACAAGCGTTTTTGGAGGGACTGACCACTGGATTAAAAAATCCATCTGGAAAAGGCAAACGTCTCATAATTAGCCATATAGGTAGTGAAGAAGGCTTCCTGGAAGAGGGGCTCATGATTTTTGAAGCAAAGAAAAATTGTGAAGATTACCATGGTGAGATGAATGCAGTTTGTTTTGAGGAGTGGTTCGCTGGAGTCTTACCAAAATTAAGACCAAACTCAATTGTGGTGATGGATAATGCACCTTACTACTCCCGAAAATTGGAAACGGCACCAAAAATGAGCTGGAAAAAAGCTGCCATTCAAGATTGGCTTTTAAATAAAAATATTCATTACAACCAGATATAGTTAAAGCTACGCTTTTAGAACTAACGAGTCGACGAACTTACGAACCACATAACGAGTCTTTTAATAAGTACGCTGTAGACAAAATGGCAGCACAACATGGGATCACGGTTTTAAGACTGCCCCCTTACCATTGCGAGCTAAACCCTATCGAAATGATATGGGCGCAGGTAAAGGGGCATGTAGCTCAAAATAATAAAACTTTCAAATTGACAGACGTGAGAAATTTATACTACCGCTACCGAATGGTCTAAATGCGTATCCCATGTTGTCAAAGAAGAGGAAAAAATTAGTAGGCTAGATATGTTAATTGACAATATCACAGACACATTTATAATAAATGTTACAGAAAGTGACAGCGATAGCGATGACGGCGACAAAATATAAAATAAATTATTACCATAATACATCTATCTGTTTTATTTGTCATGTTCCTTCATGATCACATTTTTTTATTTATTTCACACACAATTATAAAAGAAAAGTCTCAGATCGTTAATTAATCGTCAAAACTAAATTATCGGTTCAGAAATATTTAATTTCCTGAAATACTTAGTTAACGAGAGTAAAATTATAAACGAGAAGAATCGATCCGGAAATATTCCATTTCCATATCGAATAATTTCGCAACGTCACTATTTAGTACTTGTCATAACGTTGTAACACTGAAATTGTCAAATCTGGAATCGAATTAAAATTCCGAGTATAGTTTGAAATAGACAAATTGACATTTGTCAAGTTATAGCCAACCGAAGTATTTATGATAAATTTGACAACTCGGTGACTAAGTTGATAAATCGTTGGTGAATGACTTGACAAGTCTAGTATTTCGCAAACTACGGGAATCTGGTTTATTTATTGTCGTAATTTAAAAGACGACATATAATCTATACTTCTATACAAGTATTATAAAGCTGAAGAGTTTGTTTGTTTGGTCGAACGCACTAATGTCAGGAACTGCTGGTTCGAATTAAAAATGTTTTAGTGTTCGATAAATGTATCGAGGAAGGCTAATATATACAACATCACGCTACGAATAACAGGAGCGGAGCATTAATGAAAAACATGATGCAGACGATATAAGGCGGGTCAGCAAGTAACCTATAAATCAGTTAAGTAAATGAATTTACCTAATTACCAGAAGACGTCAAAATGGCCGCCCTGACATTTTAGTCACCTACACATTTTATAACATGTTCGCGTCAGCCACGGATTTATGGCGCGAACTCTACGACGATCCCATTCCTACAAGTCTCTCAGTATTACATGAAATCCTAGTGCTTCAAACAGTGTACGGTCTGGATGGATCAATACTGTATTTGAGCACGTGGCACGCCGCAGCAGTTTCCATGGCAACGATGCAGCTTGCGTCAACTTCGCCGTACACGTCATGCCGTTTGCTCCTAGTCCTTAAGAAAAGTAGTTGTTGTAACTATTTTTCTCAGGGACTAGGAGCACAAGCTGCATAAACAAATGCGTATCCTGATTGAAAAGAACTGTATTAATTACAGCATTTAATTTTGCTCAAACTGTTACTATTCTTTGAATTACATTAGACAATGTAATTCAAAGAGTTGTCCCCGATTAGTAATACAAACAGAGACAGATAAACACCGTTTACCGAGACAAAGCTAATTTATATTCATTTAAAATTTAGTAAAGCTTCATTTTCATAAATATTTTGAATGACTTTTCTGCCACAATTCGTAAAAAAACAAGCAAAGTCGGAAATTAATATGTTATCAAGCACACCATGATCCCCATTCCTAACAAGAATAGAATAGAATGCCCTTTATAATGTAAACCATATAACCCTGTGATCAACAAGTCGTCAGACTTTTCAAATAAAACAGAATCAGGGTATTGTCAATCTACACTAATATTATAAAGAGGAAAGATTTGTTTGTTTGTTTGAATTGAATAGGCTCCGAAACTACTGGACCGATTTGAAAAATTCTTTTAGCATTGGATAGCTACATTATCAGGGAGTAACATAGGCTATATATTATCCCCGTACTCTCACGGGAACGGGAACTACGCGGGTGAAACCGCATGACGTCCACTAGTATCTAATATATAAAAACTCGTGTCACGGTGTTTGTTACCGAACTCCTACGAAACGGCTCGACCGAATTTCATTAAACTTTGTGTGTATATTCGGTAGATATGAGATTCGGTGAAAGGCCTTTTTTTTGGCAAAGCGTTTGCCGATTCAGCTAGAAATATATGAATTTCTTCCTTTACTGACTGACTGAGTGAGTGACTGATAACGCACAGCCGAAACTACTGGTCGTAGAAAGCTTGGCATGAATTTGGCATGAAGCTTCCCTACTATCCGTAGGGAGCATATATTCCATGCATTCAAAAGTACTCCCTATGGGCCCTGATACACTAATGCCAACGTTTCTCCCAATCTTTAAAACTCTTGTTACATTTGATTTGCGGAATGTCTTTGAGCATCTTCTCAATCGAGTCAAAAGGATGACCACAATTTCTCAAATTTTTCAAAGCGATTATACTGAACACTATTTTTCTGTATTGTACCACCACGCTAAGATTTTCTTTCAAATTATTATTTTTACTTTCAAAACATTTACTTTCTTAGCTAGTACGTGTTTTGATCAGGTGGTGCCATCAAACCGGCAAGATGAGACATGTAATTGCACTATCTAGGGAACACTTTCGGAACTGGCTCATAACGTAAGCTGTCCAAGCAATTCGCGCTGTATCCGCGAGGTGGAACTCTTATAAATAAACGAAATCAAACTACCAAGTATGATAACCATTTAGTGTATGTTTCTTTGCGTAAAATATTGCAGTAGTTTTGCTGGAATTAACTGCAATTATTTCACAATTACTATGTCAAAAAGTTAATCATTATTCAAAAGTCAGCCTTGACAAGGTTTTAAAATTTCGAAAAAATGAAAGCTGAAGTTTAGTTTACTCGTACATTCGTTTATCAGATATTCGAAACCACGCACCCTTTCGGGATTTTGTTTTACCACTTTTTCGGCGAGATTAAATATTGTATACCCATATCAAATTCCAACTTTCTAATGCTAAGCGTCTCTGAGCTAAACCGCGGGCAGACAGACGGACATGGCAAAACTATAAGGGTTCCTTGTTGACTACGGAACCCTTAATTTTTTTTATCTTCACTTGCTAGCTCGTGAAACAAAGTGGCACCAGCAACATATTGATCTCTTTATACAATTTCTCACCACAGTCTTTGAGATATTGTCTGTCCATAATTATTATTTCGTCTTTAACTGTGTCCAAAAGCTTACTAATATCAAATCTAAGGACAGTATTGACGACATCCTTGCATTTTTGATCGACCATCTTGAGTGAACTAAAGAGCTTAAATAACTACTTTAATGCGTTTGGACACGAACTACATTTTAAGTCACTTAAAATTTAGTTATCTACTTAACAACTTAATACGTGTAAACCAGCCAAAGGCGAAGGAAATGATTCATCTTATAGCAGCTACACCGTAGCACTACGAGCCGTAGCAGTCTATCGACTACGTGTCTGAACTCTTTATGTTATCACACTGATCTTTTTTTAAATATTCCAGGAATGATGGAGGAAAGGCTCAATTTTGAAGGATAATAAGAATCGTTTGGTATTCATAGAAATATTCTTAAACTACTCCGTAATTTAACCACTATGAGTAGTTTGTCATTTGATTGACGTAAACAGACTTAGTGGCTTGCGCATAAGTGGATTGTCCATCAAGACTAATGGATGAATTAGTTTTTTTTATACCAAAATGGTAACGAAAATAAAATAGAAACGAAAATACAAAAGTAAAATTTATGCCATCTATCTTGCATGATTTGCATGACGTATCCCTGACCTTCGAAAGGGTTTATGGCTGCGTTAGTAGTTCCGCGTTAAGGACGTCAGGCGCTGTTGTCGCTGTATGCACTTAATTTGCACCGACGAAGGACGATACACGTCGAAAATTTGGAATTCATTTCCAGTGGTACATTAGCTCAGCTGGATAGACTAGAGCGTCGCGTTTAAGACGCGAAGGTCGTGGGTTCGAGTCCCACATGTGCCCATTTTTTGGAGCCCATTTTTTTTTTAGCAAAAATGTCGTTTTATGAATGCATGGTATAATTAAAAAACATGACATAACACAATAAGAAAATATCTGTCAATAGAAGGGTGTAACGTATTGGTTCGCAGCTCACCCGGATGCGTACTACCCGTAAGCGTTAACTTGTTACCAGGCTCGACACATTTCGAATGATGTTTTGAGGTTTTAATTTAAATTGAACGATTCTATTTCGATGAAAATAATATTTTAGATGCGTTAGCATCACTGTTACCGTTGCGATATTGAATAAAAACAATCCATTACTATAATGATATAACTTATTATTAAAGCTTTTTTGTTATTCTACCAGGAATATATAAGTTTAAAAGATCTATTTATAACCGGAAGTAGGATTAAATAACAGTTAATCGCTAAAGTAAGATAGGTAGCTTTTTTAAAAGTAATAAAAAATTAAGCATGTATTAATTAGTAGATTATAGCCACTTAAAAGTATAAAATAAAAAGTTAAGAATTCCCAAATTAAAAACACTTTGTAAAGCAGTGTTTTTAATTTGGGAACTCCGATTAATATGTATTTAAAATACGACTTAATCGGAATTCGTATGTTTGATGTTTCGAATTATCATTAAGTCGGACTGTTTTGTTATTCGAACTATTGAAACTCGGTGTTTTAAGAATAGTAATTATAGACATAAGGAATATTGATATGTCGGAATTATAAGAAAAAGATTAATAATAAATCGGAGTTGTTTTATTAGGAATTTTGAACCATTCGGAATTATGAAAATCGGTATTTTGAAATTCGTATTTGTGACTGTCGGAATAAAGTGTTTCGTATTAATGTAGTGTACCCATTTGGTACACATATGGACTTCTGTGACCCAAATACGGACTTGTTACGTAAATTATTAATTTTTTAGTAGGGGGGTCACTTTTGGGGGTCAAACTGGAAAATTAAAAAAAAAAGTTTTTTAACAATATCGTGTGACATATATACATATAAAAATGAATTGCTGTTCGTTAGTCTCGCTAAAACTCGAGAACGGCTGGACCGATTTTAATAAAATTTAGGAGTAGGGTAGGAGTAGGGTAGGAGTAGGGTAGGAGTAGGGTAGGAGTAGGGTAGGAGTAGGGTAGGAGTAGGGTAGGAGTAGGGTAGGACTAGGGTAGGAGTAAGGTAGGAGTAGGGTAAGAAGTCTATAGTGTAAAAATAACATGTTAAAAAAATCGTTCGGAACCCTTTGCACGCGAGTCCGACTCGCACTTGGCCAGTTTTTGGATGATTGATTACAAACAAAGTATTTTTTAATTTGTTTACCTATTTATTTAAGTATTCTTGTACTCAGTCAAATTTCCTAATCTCCAATGTCAGTCACCTTTCCACTTTCGTTTGCTTTTAGCCAAAATAGACTCGCGTAATATAACAAAAACTTCACAAGTGGACACTGGTATGCAGGCAGCAGCCCAAGGTTGCTTGTACCTGTTTAATTTAATATTACGACGTGTTTTGCTTCATTGTTTAGGTAATTAAGTACTCGATAAATTCTTATTTCGTTGGAATACATGGTCACCCTATTTCAGTCGCCATCCGCCAAGTGCATTTTTATAGATTAATTTTGAATTAACGAAAATACTGACTCCATTGCACTGAAAATCTATAACACATTAGGGGTTTTACGAGTCTTCTAGGCTTCTTCCTTGTGGAGGAATCGATAATCCCAATGTTTTGAGGTTATAGAATAGAATAGAATAGAATAGAATACTCTTTATTATATACACCATATAAGTTACAGAAAAGATAGATGAGAAACATTACATGGGGTGACATAATGGGCGGCCTTATCGCTGAAAGCGATCTTTTCAGGACAACCTTTGGATGGATTCTAAAGAGAAAAAGGAGATACAGTACTGTAGGTAGTCTTAGGTGTGGTTTTCATTTTACTATTTAAAGGGGCCGTCACAAAAGAAAAATAAAGCAATAAAAATTCGTTTCAGTCTCGTCACTAAATCTTTATTCATTAACGGTTTTTCTCAGATCCTCAGTTATGGAGATTACGTTGGCCGAATGTCCTGATGTTCCAGGAACCAAAATTCATTTTACTTTTAACCGGTGGCATTACGAGTAAAAGTAAAGCATTGGTTGTTTGTCACCAAATCGTCACTAAATCTTTATTCAATAACAGTTTCTCTAAGGTGGAGATTTCAAGTTGGCCGAACGTTCTGATATCAGGTCGTTCGGCCATAAATTAATGCTTCTAACTTTCGAACTGTCCTGTCACAAATTCTTTGGCTGGCATCTTTATGCGTCACATAATCGTCACTAAAAACTGGAGTAGCAGCCAGCTCCCTATCTCGACTGGCCGAACGTTCTGATATACATATATTTTCCCAACCTGTATGTGTCACTAATTTTGTTTATTTAATTATGGTTATGGTTCGCGCTTGGCGCAAGTAAAGGCTTTTTCTTTCTTTAAAACTATTTCATCCCGCTCTCACCATTAGTCTTCATGCCTTCCTAATCACAGCCTCTATAATTTTAGAAAAAAGAAATCTGTCGAGTTAGGAACCTCCTCCCTTTTTTAAGTCGGCTAAAATTTGCTTTTCATGTGCCTCATTTTTGAGTAGTGGCCGAAAGCGACTACTGAGCAAATCTGCTGTACACATATTGTGTTCTTAGGGTCGTTTCCAGGTTCAGGTCAAGTGTTGTTGGAATTTCTCAAAATCAGATCGTAGCCAAGGACATTTGCAATGACAAACACTTCAGTCAGCTGCAATGTTGAGATGGGCAGCAAGGCAAATGAAATAAAAATGTGTAAACACTACCAACTCCTTAAAAACAATTTTACACTAACGAGAACCTTATCCTACAGTGTTCTTGGATTTTTACCATAATATGACCGCAGTCGTAATATTTTCATCAACCTTACCGTAAATTTCTTTAGGTATAATAGTTAATAGTAGAAAGTGAAAGGTGCTGCAGTTGCTGTCATGCATCTTCCTATTTTATGCTCACCCAGTAACCAATTCTATTATTAGCAATCGGGTCCCAAGCCGCGCTCCCGACTGAATAGGAATATCCACCCATTTATACCCTGTATATAGTATTTGCCATACATCACATGAAAATGCACCCTGCTGCATTGCTGCTGTCCTGGTATTTGAATTCAAA
This sequence comes from Lacanobia wlatinum, assembly GCA_947578705.1. Taxonomy (NCBI): domain Eukaryota; kingdom Metazoa; phylum Arthropoda; class Insecta; order Lepidoptera; family Noctuidae; genus Lacanobia; species Lacanobia wlatinum. Next base: position 35,413,056 of record OX388022.1, read on the forward strand.
AATATTGATGTGATCCAGGCGCTTTGAGGCTGCGTCTTAAAAACGGTATTTGAGAGTACTGCGCGCTACGGTTAAATAATTATTGTCTATTTATTAATTTAATCATATCGACATTTAAAAAAAAAAAATTGAGACCGGCTTATTTTTTTTCAAAATAAAGATTTTGAAATTAAAGAAAAATTTGAAATGACATCCTGGCGATTGTCAACCTAATATTCATTCCAACCCAATCACAGAAAGCTAAAATTTTGTGTGCAGTCTAGAATTAGAAGTTTTTATTCTATTAATCATATTTTTATTGTTACTTACTGATATCCCAAATGGCGAATATTTCCAATCGAAAACTTTTTATTTTATACCATTATAAACTCAAATAAAATAACCAATTATTCATTAGTGATTAGGTACTAATTGAGTGTAAGTACTAACTTTTTCGCGTAGCGTCGCTATCTTATAGAAACCACCAGTAAAGTAACTCATACCACTCAGCATTAGTGTAGCTTTCCAACAGTTTGCAATTTCGTTATCGGATCGGTATTTCCAGAGACCGTACCTTTTACAAACATACGTAAATAATTACATTATAATAAACAAACAACTTCTTTGGTTTAGATTTTCTCATACATGTTTCGTTCGTTTTAGAGGAAGATTTGCAGCAAAAAATCTAGGTATCTACCGGGGTATGCTTGTCAAAACGCAAGTCAGAAATATGTGACGTTACGGGTACATGGCATTCATTTAAGCTTTCCCGTTTTTCTATTAATTAATGACGATCATTTTCACTTTTTCTCACGAGAAAACGGACTCATATATTTTTAGTGAACGACTGCATTTCTTTTTAATTTCAAGCATTTGTAATAACAATGTTCACTGGCCTAAACATAACTAACTTGTGTTTGTTCACACACATTCGCAAATAAATTATTATTCTTTTATACAAAGACGGCAAGAGAGGATCACAAGCACATGTTCAATACGAATTGCCGATTAAACAATAAGTATATCTAGCAATTTTAATAATTGACTACTCAACGGCGTAGCGACTAAGAATTGGAAAGACATGTTTCTGTGCCAGTTTCGAACTCGTAGCCTCATAGTTAAAAAACTAGCGGGTCAAGCTCTGAGCTATCTCGACACAACATGCTTTTCCAAATAACAATACATAAACAGAAATAGTTAGATCGTTGTCACTGCGTAGGTATAAAGAATCTTAAGTGTCAAAATAATTATTTCGTGGCTGGCTTGTAGACGTTGACATGGCGGCTCTCATCTATGATTTTTTTACAGACTTAAGAGGAAATGCTGACGGCGAGACTTTGTATGTAAAAAGTCATAATTCGAGGTTTGGCTCTCTACTGTTTTCTCCTCCAATATTGGACTGATATATACACACACATTAACTGAATAAGAAGGATGTATACTGTGTCTCTATGTTTTCTTTTTTTGATTACTAGTTGCCAAATTTGTACACTAAGGCTCTGTTGACAGCGATTTACCGGACAATTAAGAGCGTTTTGTGAGAGTTCTAGTGCTTAAATAGTTAATAAATCATCAAAGCAATTACTTTTGTAATATGTTGACATCTCGCATTTTTAAATGTTTAGACATGTGAAAATGCGAGATCGCGTATGTGACACGAGGTTTTGTCAAGTTAGCGTGGCAAAACCTTATGAGGTTTTGCCACGCTAACTTGACAAAACCAAAAAACAAAAACAAACACCTTTATTTGTTTTTTTTTTCCAAAAACATGTGAATCATTTAAGTGACATGAATGTAACTTAAATGATTCACATGTTTTTGGAAACGAATATAGATATTTTTGTGTAAAAACCTATACTTAGTACCCACAATAATATTCATTATTTGATATCTCGACATAAACATGGACTTGTAAATTTTCTTAATGTACTAGTTTGAAATACACAGATAGACAAGTGTCAAGTTATAGCCAACCGAAGTATTTATGATAAAATTGACAACTCGGTGACTAAGTTGATAAATCGTTGGTGAATGACTTGACAAGTCCAGTATTTTGCAAACTACGGGGAATCTGGTTTATTTATTGTCGTAATTTAAAATATGACATTTAATCTATATTTCTATACAAGAATCATAAAGCTGAAGAGTTTGTTTGTTTGGTCGAACGCACTAATCTCAGGAACTGCTGATTCGAATTAAAAAATATTTTAGTGTTCGATAAATGTATCGAGAAAGGCTATTAGCTATACATATATAATCACGCTACGAATAACAGGAGCGGAGCATTAATGAAAAATTTGATGCAGACGATATAAGGCAGGTCAGCTAGTAACCTATAAAACAGTTAAGTAAATGAATTTATCGAATTACCAGAAGACGTCAAAATGGCCGCCCTGACATTTTAGTCACCTACACATTTTATAACATCTTCGCGTCAGCCACGGATTTATAGCGCGAACTCTACGACGATACCATCCCACAAGTCTCTTAGTATTACGTGAAAGCCTAGTGCTTCAAACAGTGTACGGTCTGGATGGATCAATACTGTCTCAGAGCACGTGGCACGCCGCAGCAGTTTCCATGGCAACGATGCAGCTTGCGTCAACTTCGCCGTACACGTCATGCCGTTTGCTCCTAGTCCTGAAGAAAAGTAGTTGTTGTAACTACTTTTCTCAGGGAATAGGAACACAATCTGCATAAAAAATGCGTTTCCTAATTGAAAACGATTGTATTAATTATTCATTTAAATTTAATCAAGCTGTTATTGTTTTCTTATTGAAATGCTGTTATTGTCCATTAGATTGCCAAAAAATTGTGAACACGTCCTAAGTCTAATCAAATTCAAAGAGTCGTCCCCTAATAATAAAACAAACAGAGACAGATAAACACCGTTTACCGAGACAAAGCTAATTTATATTCATTTAAAATTTAGTAAAGCTTCATTTTCATAAATATTTTGAATGACTTCTGCCACAATTCGTAAAAAAACAAGCAAAGTCGGAAAAATATGTTATCAAGCACACCATGATCCCTATTCCTAACAAGAATAGAATAGAATAGAATGCCCTTTATTATGTAAACCATATAACACCGTGATCAACAAGTCGTCAGACGTTTCAAATGAAACAGAATCAGGGTATTGTCAATCTTCACTAATATTATAAAGAGGAAAGATTCGTTTGAATTGAATAGGCTCCGAAACTTTCCGATTTGAAAAATTCTTTTAATATTGGATAGCTACATTATCAGGGAGTAACATAGGCTATATAATATCCCCGTACTCCCACGGGAACGGGAACTACGCGGGTGAAACCGCGTGACGTCCACTAGTATCTAATATATAAAAACTCGTGTCACGGTGTTTGTTACCGAAATCCTCTGAATGGGCTCGACTGATTTTCATTAAATTTTGTGTGTATATTCGGTGAAAGGCAATTTTTTTTTGGCAAAGCGTTTGCCGATTCAGCTAGTAATATATGAAATCCTTCCTTTACTGACTGACTGAGTGAGTGATAACGCACAGCCGAAACTACTGGTCGTAGAAAGCTGAAATTTGGCATGAAGCTTCCCTACTATCCGTAGGGAGCATATATTCCATGTATTCAAAAGTACTCCCTATGGGCCCTGATACACTAATGCCAACGTTTCTCCCAATGTTTGAAACTCTTGTTACATTTGATTTGCGGAATGTCTTTGAGCGTCTTCTCAATCGAGGCAAAAGGATGACCACAAATTTTTCAAAGCGAAAATACTGAACACTATTTTTCTGTATTGTACTACCACGCTAAGATTTTCTTTCAAACTAATATTTTAACTTTCAAAACATTTACTTTCTTAGCTAGTACGTGTTTTAATCAGTTGGTGCCATCAAACCAGCAAGATGAGACATGTAACTGCACTATCTAGGCAACATTTTCGGAACTGGCTCATAACGTAAGCTGTCCAAGCAATTCGCGCTGTATCCGCGAGGTGGAACTCTTATAAATAAAATATCTTTAAAAATATCATTAGAATGAACGAAATCAAACTACCAAGTATGATTACCATTTAGTGTATGTTTCTTTGCGTAAAATATTGCAGTAGTTTTGCTGGAATTAACTGCAATTATTTCACAATTACTATGTCAAAAAGTTAATCATTATTCAAAAGTCAGCCTTGATAAGGTTTTAAAATTTCGAAAAAATGAAAGCTGAAGTTTAGTTTACTCGTACATTCGTTTATCAGATATTCGAAACCACGCACCCTTTCGGGATTTTGTTTTACCACTTTTTCGGCGAGATTAAATATTGTATACCCATATCAAATTCCAACTTTCTAATGCTAAGCGTCTCTGAGCTAAACCGCGGGCAGACAGACGGACATGGCAAAACTATAAGTGTTCCTTGTTGACTACGGAACCCTTAATTTTTTTTATCTTCACTTGCTAGCTCGTGAAACAAAGTGGCACTAGCAACATATTGATCTCTTTATCCAATTTCTCACCACAGTCTTTGAGATATTGTCTGTCCCTAATTATTATTTCGTCTTTAACTGTGTCCAAAAGCTTACTAATATCAAATCTTAGGACAGTATTGACGACATCCTTGCATTTTTGATCGTCCATCTTGAGTGAACTAAAGAGCTTAAATAACTACTTTAATGCGTTTGGACACGAACTACATTTTAAGTCACTTAAAATTTAGTTATCTACTTAACAACTTAATACGTGTAAACCAGCCAAAGGCGAAGGAAATGATTCATCTTATAGCAGCTACACCGTAGCACTACGAGCCGTAGCAGTCTAATGACTACGTGTCTGAACTCTTTATGTTATCACACTGATCTTTTTTTTAAATATTCCAGGAATGATGGAGGAAAGGCTCAATTTTGAAGGATAATAAGAATCATTTGGTATTCATAGAAATATTCTTAAACTACTCCGTAATTTAACCACTATGAGTAGTTTGTCATTTGATTGACGTAAACAGACTTAGTGGCTTGCGTATAAGTGGATTGTCCATCAAGACTAATGGATGAATTAGTTTTTTATACCAAAATGGTAACGAAAATAAAATAGAAACGAAAATACAAAAGTAAAATTTATGCCATCTATCTTACATGATTTGCATGACGTATCCCTGACCTTCGAAAGGGTTTATGGCTGCGTTAGTAGTTCCGCGTTAAGGACGTCAGGCGCTGTTGTCGCTGTATGCACTTAATTTGCACCGACGAAGGACGATACACGTCGAAAATTTGGAATTCATTTCCAGTGGTACATTAGCTCAGCTGGATAGACTAGAGCGTCGCGTTTAAGACGCGAAGGTCGTGGGTTCGAGTCCCACATGTGCCCATTTTTTGGAGCCCATTTTTTTTAACAAAAATGTCGTTTTATGAATGCATGGTATAATTAAAAAACATGACATAACATGTTTTGAGGTTTTAATTTAAATTTAACGATTCTATTTCGATGAAAATAATATTTTAGACGCGTTAGCATCACTGTTACCGTTGCGATATTGAATAAAAACAATCCATTAATATAATGAAATAACTTATTATTAAAGCTTTTTTATTATTCTACCAGGAATGTATAAGTTTAAAAGATCTCTATTTTTAAACCGAAAGATAGGGCTCAATAGATATTGCCATCCTTTTTGCAGATAATTAACCTAACCTAAACATTTTCATAACCAAAAAAAAAAATATAAAGATGCGCTTTAATAGTTACCTACTGATACATACCTCTATTTATAATATTGATTATTCTATTATGCAAACTTCTACATAATTATATACATCCTCAGGTACAACATTCAGACACTCTCAACATCAACACATCTATCTTAATTCATACACCCATGCAAACACTAACACACAAAATACATACTTAGTTATCTACTGTTTCTATGTGCATTTGTTTTAGTTTTTCTTTGTGTATTCGTTTTTTATTGTATACTCCTTTAACTTTTCTTTTTTTACAATTAAGAAGTTTATTGTGACGTAGTATATGTATAGCAACACGTGTAAACGGAACGAAGGAGCCTGGATCTCACGACACAGGGAATCCTAGTGTGAGTTCCAGGAGTCAACACAAACGAATGTAATTCCTTAGGTAATAAACTATTCTTATTCTTTATAACGTTGCCTGAAAAGTCATATGCATTTACAAATAACTTTATTAGTATTTGATGTTTCTACATATTAATATTGAATAAAAACTTTTTCAAAAAAAATATGTTCAGGAAATAAAAAGTACAGTAAATAAAAAAAAATGTTTTTGTACCTACCTACCTACAGGCCCTGTCGTGTCAAAAAGCTTAACTGAGTACAGAAATACAGTTTTCAGAAATCTGTAAACTTTAATCATTACGATAAGTCTAGTTGATCGAGATCTTTGATAAATCCATAATTGAAAAGTATATAGCATCGTTGCCATATATCGTCGACAAATTCCTCCGCCATTGGTAATGTGCCCAATAGGCTGACAGCATTGCCAGTTTAGTTATTCCAAATTTGTCGTAAGTAATTATGTCGAATTCTGAATTAAAAAATTAAGCTTATGTACACATAAAGCCAGTCTATTAATTGGCTAGCTAGACTTATCTTAGCAATATTTATAAGATTCTGTAAACATCTCACCATAAAAGCATAAGTTGTTTAACGTAATGGTTTTAAGTGAATCAATGGATTCACAGCTCATTTCGCTTAACTATTCACGTTGCGATTTTTATAAAATAACCAGCTGAAAGCCTTTTTCTGTAATTAAAATCATTCTAAATCTAGACGCAATCACATCTCAGCGAAAATCGTTGACAAAAACTTATCAAATTACAGGTAAATTACAGGCATTTTTGACAGATCGAGGCCGAAATGTTGGGCACCTAAAAGCAACATGTTAGGCACTAAGCATAGCTTTGCTAGCGGTTCACGTAATACCTATTGTTGGCCTCGTGGGCGAATATTGAGCGTGAGATCCTGGTATTGATTTCCACATCAGGCAGTAGGTATTATTTGGATTTTTCACTAAAACGTTCTCAGGAACAGCGTTTGAATTTCGATACAACCTGTATTTGCAGCTAGTGCTGAGTACGGATGGTGCTTATGCTGTGATCGTTTGGTTGGGAGTTCCATGCACCGATAGCTTGGCAGTGGGCCACTGACAAATATATCAAAACACGGGTGATATAGAACTGCCAAACCCTTGAATGAATGCGTAATGCCATACGCAAATTAACTCATATTTTCTCAACCTGTATGTGCCACTAATTTTGTTTATTTAATTATGGTTATGGGTCGTGCTTGGCGCAAGTAAAGCCTTTTTCTTTCTTTTGAACTATTTCATCCCTAATCACAGCCTCTATAATTTATAATTTTACAAAAAAGAAATCAGTCGAGTTAAGAACCTCCTCCCTTTTTTAAGTCGGCTAAAATTAGCTTTTTATGTGCCTCATTTTTAAGTAGTGTCCGAAAACGACAACTGAGCAAAGCTGCTGTACACATATTGTGTTCCTAGGGTCGTTTCCAGGTTCAGGTCAAGTGTTGCTGGAATTTCTCAAAATCAGATCGTAGTCTAAATTTGTGTCCCATTAACGGCAATATGTCCTATTCCAAGGACATTTGCAATGACAAACACTTCAGTCAGCTGCAATGTTGAGACGGGCAGCAAGGCAAATGAAATAAAAATGTGTAGGTAATCACTACCAAATGCTCAAAAACAATTTTACACTAACGAGAACCTTATCCTACAGTGTTCTTGGATTTTTACCATAATATGACCGCAGTCGTAATATTTTCATCAACCTTACCGTAAACTATTATACCTAAACCGTTTCTTTAGGTATAATAGTTAATATTCGAAAGTGAAAGGTGCTGCAGTTGCTGTTATGCATCTTCCTATTTTATGCTCACCTAGTAACCAATTCTATTATTAGCAATCGGGTCCCAAGCCGCGCTCCCGACTGAATAGGAATACCCACCCATTCATACCCTGTATATAGTATTTGCCATACGTCACACGAAAATGCACCCTGCTGCATTGCTGCTGTCCTGGTATTTGAATTCAAAAATATTGATGTGATCCAGGCGCTTTGAGGCTGCGTCTTAAGAACGGTATTTGAGAGTATTACGCGCTACGGTTACATAATTGTTGTCTATTTACTAATTTATCCATATCGGCATTTTAAAGCAAATATTGAGACTGGCTTATTATTTTTTCAAAATAAAGATTTTGAAATTAAAGAAAAAATTGAAATGACATCCTGGCGATTGTCAAACTCATATTCATTCCATAACAATCACAGGAAGCTAAAATTTTGTGTGCAGTCTAGAATTAGAAGTTTTTGATTCTATGAATCATATTGTTATTGTTACTTACTGATATCCCAAATGGCGAATATTTCCAATCGAAAACTTTTTATTTTATACCATTATAAACTCAAATAAAATAACCAATTATTCATTAGTTATTAGGTACTAATTGCAGTGGACATACTGTAAGTGCTAACTTTTTCGCGTAGCGTCGCTATCTTATAGAAACCACCAGTAAAGTAACTCATACCACTCAGCATTAGTGTAGCTTTCCAACAGTTAGCAATTTCGTTATCGGATCGATATTTCCAGAGACTATACCTTTTACAAACATACGCAAATAATTACATTATAATAAACAAACAACTTCTTTGGTTTAGATTTTGTCATACATATGTTTCGTTCGTTTTAGAGGAAGATTTGCAGCAAAAAATCTAGGTATCTACCGGGTTATGCTTGTCAAAACGCAAGTTAGAAACATGTGACGTTACAGGTACATGGCATTGATTTAAGCTTCCCGTTTTTCTATTAATTAATGACGATAATTTTTCTCACGAGAAAACGGACTCATATATTTTTAGTGAACGACTGCATTTCTTTTTAATTTCAAGCATTTGTAATAACAATGTTCACTGGCCTAAACATAACTAACTTGTGTTTGTTCACACACATTCGCAAATAAATTATTATTCTTTTATACAAAGACGGCAAGAGAGGATCGCAAGCACATGTTCAATACGAATTGCCGATTTAATAATAAGTGTATCTAGCAATTTTAATAACACTTGTTTACAAAGAAAAAAAATGTCTTTGCAGTAAATTACATATTTTTTTAATTAGCTGCAATAACTCAATGCAAACATGTACATTTTAATTTTTATCACGTCACAGATGGAAGATATCGACCCCTTTTAGTTTCGACTACCCACAAGTTTGTTCCGAAATAGCTAGTCTTCATTTTGATAAATGTTTGTTTTCAAAAGGTCAAAAAGGTTGGTTAGAGTACATTCTGGCTGTTTTTGGTGAACTTATTGTATCTAAGAAAGAATATTCTATAAAGAAAACCCTCAAATATGCCTATCTTTTATTACTTGAAAATTCCGGTCTCTCATCGGGATAAAAGTGGGTTTCTCAAGTGTTTATTGAAAAATGTAGAAGAACGCTAAGCTGCTGGAATGCAAGTTTCAATAGATTGTTGAAATTGCAAGGAAATGATAAAGACCCACCATGCAACCACGAAACTGATTGTTACTCCTATCGCTAAAAGCATTTGGCTTTAATCATAAAACCAAGGGTTAAATAAATTACACGTGCGGATGTCCAAGCAGCTTTTTTAATATTTCAAAGGTGCTAAAAAAAGCATTTGGATTATTAAAAAATATCAAAAACGTAGACACTAATTCATTTTTAGTCTCGTTATCTTTGCAAAAATATATGGGGAGATTTTCGAAATGTGACGTGGAATTTTTTTATATTTTTTTCTAAACTTGCAGCAACTGATTAATTATGAATAAACACTTTTCCGTTCCAGGACAAAAACCTTGTAAACTAGTGTAATTGACTACTCAATGGCGTAGCGACTAAGAATTGGAAAGACATGTTTCTTTGCCAGTTTCGAACTCGAAGCCTCATGCTTCCAAAGCTGGCGGTCCAGCTCTGAGCTATCTCGACACAACATGCTTTTCTAAATAACAATACGTATACAGGAATCGTTAGATCGTTGTCACTGCGTCAGTATAAGGAATCTTAAGTGTCAAAATATTTTTTTTGTGGCTGGCTTGTAGACGTTGACATGGCGGCTCTCATCTATGATTTTTTTACAGACTTAAGAGGAAATGCTGACGGCGAGACTTTGTATGTAAAAAGTCATAATTCGAGGTTTGGCTCTCTACTGTTTTCTCCTCCAATATTGAACTGATACAGGAGATATTTCACAAACTGAATATGAAAGATGTATACTGTGTCTCTATGTTTTCCTTTTTTGATTAATAGTTGCCAAATTTGTGCACTAGGGCTCTATTGACAGCAATTTATCGGATAATTTTGAGCATTTTGTGAGAGTTCTAGTGCTTAAATAGTCAATAAATCATCAAAGCAATAATTTTTGTAATATGTTGACATCTCGCATTTTTTAATGTTTAGACATGTGAAAATGCGAGATAGTTTATGTGACACGAGGTTTCGTCAAAATACCTTGGCAAAACCTCATGTCACTTTGAAATGATTCACATGTTTTTGGAAACGAATATGGATATTTTTGTATATCAACCTATACTTAGTACCCACAATAATATTCATTATTTGATATCTCAACATGAACATGGACTTGTAAATCTTCTTCATGTACTATATAGTTTGAAATAGACAAATTGACAAGTGTCAAGTTATAGCCAACCAAAGTATTTATGATCAATTTGACAACTCGGTGACTAAGTTGATAAATCGTTGGTGAATGACTTGACAAGTCTATTTTTTTTCAAACTACGGGAAATCTGGTTTATTTAGTGTCGTAATTTAAAAGACGACATCTAATCTATACTTCTATACAAGTATTATAAAGCTGAAGAGTTTGTTTGTTTGGTCGAACGCGCTAATGTCAGGAACTGCTGATTCGAATTAAAAAATATTTTAGTGTTCGATAAATGTATCGAGAAAGGCTATTAGCTATATAAACAACATCACGCTACGAATAACAGGAGCGGAGCATTAATGAAAAATTTGATGCAGACGAAATAAAGCGGGTCAGCCACGGATTTATGGCGTGAACTCTACGACGATACCATTCCTACAAGTCTCTTAGCATTACATGAAAGCCTAGTGCTTCAAACAGTGTACGGTCTGGATGGATCAATACTGTCTCAGAGCACGTGGCACGCCGCAGCAGTTTCCATGGCAACGATGCAGCTTGCGTCAACTTCGCCGTACACGTCATGCCGTTTGCTCCTAGTTCTTAAGAAAAGTAGTAGTTGTAACTACTTTTCTCAGGGACTAGGAACACAATCTGCATAAAAAATGCGTTTCCTAATTGAAAACGATTGTATTAATTATTCATTTAAATTTAATCAAGCTGTTATTGTTTTCTTGTTGAAATGCTGTTATTGTCCATTAGATTGCCAAAAAATTGTGAACACGTCCTAAATCTAATCAAATTCAAAGAGTCGTCCCCTAATAATAAAACAAACAGAGACAGATAAACACCGTTTACCGAGACAAAGCTAATTTATATTCATTTAAAATTTAGTAAAGCTTCATTTTCATAAATATTTTGAATGACTTCTGCCGCAATTCGTAAAAAAACAAGCAAAGTCGGAAAAATATGTTATCAAGCACACCATGATCCCTATTCCTAACAAGAATAGAATAGAATAGAATGCCCTTTATTATGTAAACCATATAACACCGTGATCAACAAGTCGTCAGACTTTTCAAATAAAACAGAATCAGGGTATTGTCAATCTACACTAATATTATAAAGAGGAAAGATTTGTTTGAATTGAATAGGCTCCGAAACTACTTGACCGATTTGAAAAATTATTTTAGCATTGGATAGCTACATTATCAGGGAGTAACATAGGCTATATATTATCCCCGTACTCCCACGGGAACGGGAACTACGCGGGTGAAACCGCGTGACGTCCACTAGTATCTAATATATAAAACTCGTGTCACGGTGTTTGTTACCGAACTCCTCCGAAACGGCTCGACCGATTTTCATTAAATTTTGTGTGTATATTCGGTAGATATGAGATTCGGTGAAAGGCAATTTTTTTTTGGCAAAGCGTTTGCCGATTCAGCTAGTAATATATGAAATTCTTCCTTTACTGACTGACTGAGTGAGTGACTGATAACGCACAGCCGAAACTACTGGTCGTAGAAAGCTGAAATTTGGCATGAAGCTTCCCCCTACTATCCGTAGGGAGCATATATTCCATGTATTCAAAAGTACTCCCTATGGGCCCTGATACACTAATGCCACCGTTTCTCCCAATCTTTGAAACTCTTGTTACATTTGATTTCCGGAATGTCTTTGAGCGTCTTCTCAATCGAGTCAAAAGGATGACTACAAAGTCGTTGACCGTATTCTTCCGGGTCGTATACGAAGACCAATGTCGTATCTCCCATAATAACGCGTTTGATGACGTTCCTGTGGTTGTCAGAAATCAAGTTTTCACGCGCATAGCGTAACGCTGTCTTTCAAACAAATGGGTTCCAACTTTTTTCTATGGGAACGGGCATAGTCCCTCCGCGGACATTTTGATATTTTTTCAAAAACGCGGTGCACGTTCTAACATGCATATGAGGGTAGACGATACTTAAACAAACAAGAAATGCTAGAAACATGGCGCCCTAAACTGTCACGTTGCCGTGATATTTACTTATAGCCAATGTTTTCTATTTTTAATATTACTTGATTCAAATAAAATTGTCATGCTTATATTATTTTAATAAGACTTACGATATAAATATAGTTTGGTTTAATGGTTAAATTATTGATAACTTTGCGCTATTCCTACAAAACAGTTCTTTAAAAAATATTGGAAGTGTGCTTTTTGGTATTGACAAATAAACAAAGAACATCTTTGTCTGACTAACAGTCGTGACAAATAAACAAAAAAAGGAAGAAAGAATAGTATAATGTTAACTTTAATGTTTATTTGGCACTCACAGATACACAGTAATGTAGTATATAGGTACAAATAAAAGGAAACATAATTTTAAAACAAATATGACGTTGTGTGCCCCACTAAACACTGCAACACTAAATCCATTACATAAAATATGAATATGACGGATATCAAGTTAAAATATTGTAATAATTTTATACAAACCTAGTTAATTAAACAAACTAGAGAAGGAATATTCTAAATAGAACTTGGTACTATTAGTATTTTCTGTTTAGTTCAAGTAATTAATGGGCAATCCGTCAAAGTGAGCGCTGTGATCATTGACAACATACTCCCCCCCCGTTCGTTTTCGCACATACCGAATTCGGAACCTCGTACCACGGCCAGTACTACGCTTTTAGGTTCGATATCTCGACTCCTGAAATACTAGGAACACAGAAAGGTTTGGAAGTTGGTTACAAAGTTTTGATTTCATGGCATGTCATTCATTGCAGCCCTTATTACAAAGGTCGTGGGATCAAAATTGCAATTTCAAGATAGATGCAAACTGCAATAGAATGACTGTTATCGCCCCCATACAACTAACAAGGATCAAACGACACAAATTGTAATACCGTTATTTCAACAATCTGAAATTTGTTTTTGTATTTTTATTAGTTATTAGAATTAGTGTTAGTTTTGAACCTAAAATTGACTATCGAAGAGATAATGATTGTTACTATAACTTGGCTGACGTCATCACACGATAGCGATGAAGACAACTTCGTAACTCTCGAAACCAGGATCGCTACGACTGCTTAGTTATTGAAATCACGTACGTAACGTAACGTACTTTCTTAAGAAAAAACGGAAGCCATATACAATCGCTTAAGTTTATATCTGGCTGTATGTCTATCTCGGCCAGTCTGTTTCGAGAAAAATGGACTTACTCGTATTCAGTTGGGTATGCAAATGAATTTTTGTGACCCAAATACCGACGCTTCACGTAAATATGTAAATAAATGATTAATATGGTAACTGACACGTTCCAAGCACAATCATAGAAGTATCCAGTATAGTGGGCATTGATAAACTCCTTAATAAAAACGACATTAGGCCTTCTGAAAAATTTTCTGCCTCTTGGTAGTCAATTGAGAGTTGGGGACAGACGGAGCTTGTGTATGTGAGTGTCTAGTTGTTGTAAGTGTGGGAGTATAGTTATGCCGTCCAGGTTTGCATGTGTGCAGGTACACTAACACTACTCACTGACCAAGAACGATCGATCGGTGACGTCACGATGCCCGATTGGCGAACCATCCTTCGGTGACGTCACGATGCCCGATTGGCGAACCATCCTTTCCGAGCTATGGAATCCTGGTAACACCGGAAGCAAAAGTTTTTTTTTCATTGCTAGGCCTAGTGGTTTGACCTACAAACGCGCCACGTGATTTAGGTTGTTGCGTTCGTATACGTATTGTGTTATGCGCGATACGCGCGCTTCATGCGTATTTGGACAGCGAAGTATTTGTTGTGGAAGAAATAGAAAAGTTACAGCGATACGTTAAAGTAATTTTGATTAATGTAACTTAACGTATTCTTTTGGAGCTAGATGAATTCGATGGTAAAGTCGACGTTGCTTAAATTCTGAGGAAAAAATCTAAACTGTTTGGTTATTTAATGTGTTTTATATGTATATAAGTACCTTCACGCGTAATTCTTTTTGTTGGATGTGGTGTGGGGAGAGTAGAAATTTAACAAATCTCTTCTTGTTGTTATGCTTCTTTTTCTGTGACTTTTGGTTGTATTTTTTCAATGAACCATTAAGCACTTATTAATGTCAAAATTTAAAGATAATTAATAAGTGATGGCGTTATCACTTTAATAAAAACTAAACGGAAAGGATATTGCAATGCGTCTATACATCGTTCGCCTAAGAACCAACAGAGACGTGTATTGTACTAAATAATGCAAATATTCGACTGGTACCAAATTAAAATCACGGACACTTCTGAGAATTGTAAAAAATCCAAAATGCTTTCGGATTTTGAGGTTATAATTATACCAATAGAAACATACCAAACGGACTAAAATCCCAAAGCTGCCAGCTTATTATCACACCAACAAAATGTGTGGTATAGAGTAGTGTTAGTATGTTCTTTTAACATACGCAAACGTGGTAACTTAGGCTTACGGCTAATTTTCAGATAAAAGTATCAGGTGCCAAAGCCATAAAATCACTTTACTGATTTTATGTTCTCTGAAGAGCTGATACAATGAAAAAAATGGCGCCAGGGAATAAGACTGAAGTGATTTTTTTTTTTTTTATGTTTTCGTTATTATTGAGTGTCCGTTCTATTGTAATAATTAAAATGTAAATTATAAAAAGAAACTAGGAATTATTGTAAAGGTTTGATACGTGTTAATTCATAGGCAAATTTTTACAATTTCCTTTACTGAGGTTTAAACTGTCACACTGTTGTTAAGAAAAATATAACTGGGATGGATAGAAATATTTAAATGACTAATAATGTCAATGTAAATACTTTAGATAATCATTTATGAATAAAAAAATACAGACATCATTTTTAATACATTTTGTGTTAATAATTGTTTTTATTTTACAATAGTTAGGCATACGTTTGACCACTATCTCACCTGATGGTAAGCGATGATGCGGTCGAAGATGGAGCACGTTTGCCTAGAAGCAACCTATTCACTCTTGTCTTAAAGACTCCCAGGTTGTAGCTATCTGGAAACACAGACTCTGGCAGGGAATTCCACTCCTTAGCTGTACGCACTATGAATGTGTTCTCAAAACGATTTGTGCGTAAGGGTGGAATGTTCACCATGTAACTGTGGCGCATCGCCGTTTGTCTTGTGGTCCGATGATGGATCGGGCTTGGCGGAATTAAATCATGCAATTCCGTCGCACACTCCCCAAAATGCAACCTATAGAAAACCGACAGGCCAGCAACTCGGCGTCGAAGCTCAAGACTTTGGAGCTTTGACTCGACGAGCCTGTCATTACCGATGATCCTCTTGGACGTGAATTGTACTTTTATTTAGAAACCTAGGTGTGTGGATAGGGCGAGGAGCCAGACTAAGAAATAAAATCCGCAGGGCCGTTTTGTGTCGAACTATTGGGCAGTAGTGACTGCCCAATAGTTGGCTACGGACCAGATTTTAGAGACTTCTCCCGGGAGGATCAAGTCTTGTTCTTCGTCTCTGGCTTTATTTACGGGCATGGATCAGCGGGTCTAGCACGAATATTTTTGACGCATAGTAACGTAACGTAAAATTTTACCATAGCTACAATACTCGTTTCGCACATAATATTTAGTTTAATGAGATACTATAATCATATTTTTGAATGATATAAATTGTGTATGTCCCATTAAATTAAACCAAAATACTATGGGGTTGTAGTTTTTCACTTTCAAAATTCACTTACGCTAACGTTACTATACGTCAAAATATTCGTGCTAGGCCCTCAGATCACTCACTTCTCTCTTGCCTTTAAGTAAACGAGTAAACGTGCTCAGGAGGATGATGTATGTATAATCCGGTAAAATGCTGAATGGTTTTGATAGCCGTGGTATGTCTCTTCACTCCTAAAGCACGTCGGGAAATGCTACGTTGGTGCTGGCGACCGTTTATGGGGGCCCATTTATTGAGTGTGAAAGTCACCTCCCGTTAATTGTATCCATGTATTTCAATACCCTTGGTTTGCGGGGCCATAGACCTTTCATAGTTTTTGGGAACCAATCCACTTTAGTCAGCCAACTATAGTCCAAGTTCTTTATTTCTATATATTGCAACAGTCCTGAAAAACCGGGGATTGTCTTTTGACTTCTGAGGCTGGTCCCAGGGTTCCAGGATGTCAATCACCGAATGTCGAATCTCCTCTCAGGCAGACAAATTAAGGCAAGAAAATGATGGAAGCTCTGTTCCTCGTAGGTCTTTTCTCCAGCTGGTCCATAAAATAATACAAACTGGGGACGACGAACAAAACTTCCCGTAGGAGATCTATCTTTTTTGTGGGATTGTTGCTGGCCAATAGTTCGGCAGAAAACTGCCCAGCGGATTTGTCTCTCTTAGTCCGGTTCTTGGCATGTTTTGGCAAAGTAAAATCTACCTGCATAGACGTATTGTTCACTGGGGCGTGCTTCTTATCTCGCCGTGCTGCGGGACGATGCCATGGCATTTGTTAGACGCGAATTTCTGTAAATTGAAGAGTAAACATCATCAAAATTATTTAACAAAAATTTAAACATTAAAAAACCCCCGACTAAATAATAACTTTAAAAAGTGGAAAAATAATACGTATTGATCCTTTTAATTTATTTAATATAGGTACGATTCTTTGGGCCAAGCATCTTCGCCTCGGGAGACTGCAAATTTTTGTATTTTTTAAGTTCCTCTATATTATTACGGGCCCCCGACGCGGTGACGCTTGGCCCAAAGAATCGTACCTATAATAAATTAAAAGGATCAATAAGTATTATTTTTCCATTTTACAAGTTATTTTTAGTCGGGGTTTTTTTTAAATTTTTAATTAAAGTTTTATTTCATGCTTTTTAAACGTAACTTACCTAATAGTTACTACTAGAAAACCTATGATCTCATCGTCTTCCTGCCCTTATCCCATGTTACTTGGGGTCGGTGCATCACGTTTTTTACTTCCATTCTGTCCTATCAGCCGTCACGCTATCACTAACTCCCTTTTCTTTCATATTGCTCCTCACACAATCCATCCATCTTTTTTTGGCCTTCCTCTTCCTCTCCATCCATCCACATATGATCTACACTCACCTACATGGCACTACATCCTACAAGCTTGGAAAGTAGCTTTGCATCTCTCACCAATGTATTTACTCATTTCTCTTTTCTGGTTAATCATTAGACCCTAATCACAATCTATTTGTAACCTATACATTGCGATCATTTAAATGAATACGAAAACGGAAGGTCTGCTGTATAAGTGAGGAGTTGGGTCCTGCAGATTTCAGGACATACTTCAGCATCAGGTTAAGGTTACTAATCTAAATATAATCTGTTAATTGAAACCATTCCAGTGAGTTCAAACACGATACCTCTGCTGTAACTTAGTGTGAGGAGTTGGGTATTCTGCAGACCTCAGGTCATGCTACAGCATCAGATCAATATAACCATGTTTTAGAAATGTCATTGAAGTAACAGAATACCAATTTTCGCATCGATCAGAACCGTAAAAGCTGGTTAAGTGCCTTCATCAACTAGAAAAGAGCTGATGATCTTCAAACGGCTCCACCGAATTTGATAAAACTTTTCTAAGAACCACTGCTAGAAAACCTGCTTTCAAATAAAAAAAAACCACATCCAAATCGGTTTACCTGTTTAAGAGATACGGATGCACAGACAGACACACAGATAGACCCCCCTTTTTTGGTCGGGGGCTAAACAACAACAAAACATGTTTTATTTTATTTTTTCTGGCCGATTAGGAATGTTACGATCTGCATTCATTCCTGGGCAGCACTTGATGTAGATCCTTTCAATGTCTTTTCATGATTTTAGATCAATGAGAAGTACCCTATAGGTTTTGATTTATTTTCGAGTATCTAAATAGGTCACATAAATGGTACTTGCTTGTTGCGTTGACTTAAATATTGATTTTCTTGAGCTTCAAGGGACCGTAAGCGATATTATTAATTTGAAAATGATATCTGCACGCTTTGTTATCAAAAATAGTCTTGATAGACAGATTGACAGCCGTAGATCGAAGGTATCCTATGAGGGTTCCGTTTTTTTTTCTTTTAAGTATAGATTTGAATTACGCCCCATTTGCTGGAGTTTCCCAAATGTCCATACACCTTCAGCCGAGATGACTTGTACAACCTCTCCATTGAAGCATCAAACGTAGTCACCTACTGGGCCCAAACAATATAATCTAATAATCAGTCAGCACGCTATGTAGTAGAAAAATACCATCATGTTTGCAACTCTTCATACGTGCTGGACTCCTAGTTTGTAGCATGTTTCAACAGTTTTACGCAAGCGTATATTTGAGCAGTGCACGCGAACCACTCACTCTACTCATATAGTAGCTTGTATGGTAAGTGTAGAACGGTGTCAAAAGCATGTCGTTTTCACTACACGGTGTTTCTGCAATCCGTGTACCATTTCCTCTTTCGCGCTTACTTGTTTCATCCTGTTGCGCAACAAGTCACTCGTGTATTTTGTAGCCTTATAGTTAGCCTTCTCTCTTCTAATCAGCTGCATATAAGGAAAAAATTGGAGCTGCAGAAAAACTGTACAGATAAGGGAATAATCATCGGTGAGAAGAAAGATAAATCATAGTTATGAAATCTATGCTTCGCCGAAGATATCGTACTTTTTCTGCATCAGCGTTAGAATAACACCATAAAAATGAGAAATGCGTTAGTATTTTTGTACAGCTGCGCAGTGTCTAAACAGCGCGATATTTTTTTCCCCATTACATTTAAGAGTTGTCCTGGGCGACAACTCTTAAATGTAATGTAATCTTAAATGCTAGTAAAAACGTGCAAGCGGCTGAAATAAGAACGTTCTTAAAAATACGAGGATTGCCGTAGTTACTTCTACGGTAATGTTTATTTCCGTTTGGTTTGACTTCACCAATGTAACATGATTATAAAAAAAATATAGTTATTTTACACATTGTTGGAAGTAGATTGAAAGGACAATGAAATCTTCACTTGTTTTTTTTAAAACAGTCTGTCATGGTATAAATAATTGATTATATATTCTAAGCAACGTTAGAATATATTATTTATACTAGTAATGACAAATCAAATCAAATCGTATATTTCAAATAAACCATTAACAGGCACTTTGAATTGTCAAAGTCGGTCAGTCAAAAACATGAAGCTATTTGCACGTTCCAAAGCGTAGATCTCTATGGAGAAGAACGTGCAAGAAACTCCATGGACACTCTTTTAAATTATGTGATGTATTACAAAAAAATCTTTTTAACATTATCTTTGATAGCTTTTATATGTGAGGACAATGCAAAAAACTGGCCAAGTGCGAGTCGGACTCGCGTGTAAAGGGTTCCGAACGAATTGAATTTTTTTAACATGTTATATTAACACTACAGACTTCTAATAGGTTTTCCTGTAATCTTTAGGTAAAGATCTATTATCTCCATTTTTTTCAAAATTTTAGGCTCAGTAGTTTCGGAGATAAGGGCGGGGAATGGTCATTTTTCGTCTAATTTCTTGAATAACTACTAAATCATTTATTTTAAAATTATGAAAAAAATATAATTAAAATCCTCACAGTAAGCCCTTTCATTTGATATGTCACACGATATTGTTCAAAAAACTTTTTTTTTTAATTTTCTTGTTTGACCCCCAAAAGTGACCCCCATACTAAAAATTTAATAATTTTCGTAACGCATCCGTGTTTGGGTCATAGAAGTCCATACGTGTACAAAATTTCAACAGAATCGGTCCAGTGGATCCGGAGAAAACTGGCTGTGACAGACGGACAGACAGACAGACAGACACCCGAGTGATCCTATAAGGGTTCCTTTTTTTTTCGGAACCCTAAAAACAAGAAAATATGTTTTAAACAATTCAAAATGTAGGTACAGATTAAAATAAGCCAGTGGCAGGTAAGAGATGACCAGTCTCAACTGACGGCGCCCGTTCACGAACATGACGCGTGCATCAGCACCATCTAACTCAACTATTTTGAAGGGAACCAAATGATCCAAAACACGCGCCACCATCAGCAAAACATTTGTGTGAGCATGACAAACTTTCAACTGCCACGCTCGTTCATGTCAAACTAATTTAATAACGAAATCTATAACTAATTACATATGTAAATGCCTCCATAGTGCTCACATTTACAAAAAAAAAAAAATATGCTTCTACGTTATAAACACTATGGTTTTCAAGTAACTAAGAAAAGAAAAAAAAAGGCTGCTTTATTGTGTATACTTACTTTGCTAATAATACAATATTGCAAAGAAATCATAAATAAATGATTGTATAGGAGAACAAAAAAAGGGTAAGCATTTCTTCCAATTATCAAAAACCTAACTAGGTGGACCCATGCTGCTGTGGCTGTGGAGCAGGACCGACATTTAGCCAAGCATTTTTATCAAGGACATAATCTTCCAGTTTATAATATGCTTGTTTATATAGTGTGCGTTTTATACATGTTTTAAATTTTCTCTCATTCAGTTCGAGAATATCAAGTGTTATTTTATTATAAAATGTAACACGTGTTGTGTACTTTAGCTAATCAGAATCGGGGTTAATCTACGACAGACTTTGACCTTACCCAGTGAACGTTCGTACTATCAAATTCTAGGTGCCTCATGGGCTCCTGAAAAGCAGTCCACGTGTGGGTTCGACCAAAAGTGATGTTGTTATTGAAGGTGCACCAGATAAAAATAAAGATAGTAAAATACTATCTGTAGTCTAAATTGCAATAAAAGACTGACACTCCTTGTAGGTAGATACAAATTATACACTCTAATGTTGCATTTTGACCTTTACAAGTGAACGCTTCCACTATCAAACTCTTGGTGTATCATGCGCTCCCAGTGCTAAGCAACGCATTTGTCTGCTCTGCACTTTTAACGCAGGCGCATTGAAGAGAAGTCTACGTGGCTTTATGCAAAAGTGGTGTTGTTATTGAGAGTGAATCTGAGTGAACCAGACTAAAATACTCTCTGTAATCCAACTTCCCACTGACTCCGTCTCTGCTCTGCCACTGACCCACTTATTTCATTTCGCTCAATGCGATAAGTTTATAAGTTATCTATAAAAGATTTAAAGGGCAGTGAAATCTTCACTTGATTTTTGAATTGCAACAACAGACTGTCATTTACTAATAGTATAAATTGTACATTCTAACGTTGCACTTTGACCTTGACCAGTAATCGTCTGCACTATCAAACTCTTGGTGTTTCATGCGCTCCTAGTAGTAAACGACGCATTTGTCTGGTCTGCGCTTTTCACGCAAGCGCATTTATGAGCAGTCCACGTAGCTTTGTGTAAAAGTGGGGTGTTGTTATTAAGGGTGAACCAGATAAATGTATATATATAGTAAATTACTGTTTGTAGTCCAACTTCCCACTGACCCAGCCTCTGCTCTGCCACTGACCTACTTATTTAACTTCACTCAATGCGATAAATTTTTAAGTTATCCATAAGAGATTGAAAGGGCATTGAAATCTTCACTTCTTTCTTAAATTGCAACAACAGACTGTCACTCGCTACCAGTATAAATTATACAATCTAACGTTGCACTTTGACCTTGACCAGTGAACGTTTGCATTATCAAACTCTTGGTGTGTCATGCGCTCCCAGTAGTAAGCGACGCATTTGTCTGGTCTTCGCTTATCGCGCAAGCGCTCTGAAGAGCTATCCACGTGGCTTTGTGTAAAAGTGGGGTGTTGTTATTGCGGGTGAACCAGACAAATATATATAGTAAATTACTGTCTATAGTCTAAGGGCGCCTTCAACTTTGTCTTAAAGTGCCGCGCGGCAGCAGTGGGACAGCCACGCTGCTGCTGCGCGGCACTTTGCGACAAATTTGAAGGCGCCCTAACTTCCTACTGACTCTGCCTCTGCTCTGCCATTGACCCACTTTTTTAATTTCACTCAATGCGATAAGTTTTTAAGTAATCTATAAGAGATTGAAAGGGCATTGAAATCTTCACTTCTTTCTTAAATTGCAACAACAGACTGTCACATTTACACACATACATTCTAACGTTGCATTTCGACCTTGACCAGTGAATGTTTCCACTATCAAACTCTTGGTGCCTCATGCGCTCCCAATGCTAAGCGACGCATTTGTCTGGTCTTCGCTTTTCGCGCAAGCGCATTGAAGAAAGTGATGTTGTTATTGAGGGTTAACTAAACTAAAAAACTGTCTGTAGTTTTACTTCCCACTGACTGTGTCATTGATCCGCCTATTTAATTTCTGTCAATGTGATAAGTTAGTTAAGTATATTTTAAGTTATATATATTAATCCATGTTTGCTGAAGAACTTGCTTGTGACTGTTCACAACTTGGCACTTACACGTTTTTCTGAGAGTCCCATTTTAGTCTCTTTTGACTTTTAATAAAAGTATAAAAATAATTACAAAATGTCATTGGCAGCTGAACCATTTCAAAATAGTGTTTACCTTACTATTGTGATTATTATTTATTTATTTTTTTATTTGTGATGGGTTTGCTCTTGACTCTAGTCTAGGTCAGAGATGACAGAGACAAAGTCTATGATGGAGCGAGCTTACCCAGAAGGAGCCTGTGCACTCTAACTTTGAAGAGATTAGGGTTGTAAGCGTTTGGAAACACAGACGCAGGCAGAGAGTTCCACTCCTTTGCTGTGCGCATTATAAAAGACGTTTGGAAACGCTTAGTGCGAATTGGTGGAATAGCAACAAGGTAGGGATAGTAAGATGCAGTGCGTCTGGATGTCTGGATGGTAGAAGGGGGCCGGTGGGATGAGGTCGTGGAGTTCTTGGGCACACTCACCGAAGTACAATCTGTAGAAGACCGACAAGCAGGCAACCTTACGGCGATGAGCCAAGCTATGTAGATTGGCATCCACCAGTTTTACGTCACCGATGAGCCTCTTAGCTCTGCGTTCTACCGAGTCATACGCGGCAAGCTGATACACTTAGCTGAGCCATCCCAAAGGTGGCTACAATACTCCATGCAGGAGTATTGTATTTATTGTCATTATCTTCAGAAGTACTGCGAAGAATGTTCCACGGGATGTCCCTACCCTAAACTAACTGAGTTGATTAGACATATCTATCAGCTGATCCGTATCCACTAGTGATGATAGTGTACTTATTCAAGTACTTATTTGATTCCTTCATTACTTAGGATTAGGAGAATGTAAGTTATTGGACTTTTTTTTCATTCAACGCGTGAAAGTGGAACTCATCATAGTATTTTTGTTGAAGCACAGTGGTTTGTTTAATATTGTGACATTGTAGCACTTTACACTATTTACATTGCTGTGCCCTAGCAGGGTTCATGTATGAAACCTATACCTATACTTGTAACAACTTGTAAACTATATGAATGCAATAAATGATGATTATGATTAACTCCAACGTAAAGCCACACATGTATTGCACACCATACGGCAACCTCCATTTTGGGTGATATCCTAGTAACGCATTCCAAAAATAGCGACCGGGTATCCGTGTGCACACCTCCTTTACTACGTCATATTTAATGCAACTTCGTGTCCCTATGATATCCTGGTAGTTCATGGTAAAAGCATCGATTTGGATTTCATTCAGCGCCATAACAAGGACCATGCATGGGCTTTCTGTATTGTAACTTATTTTAGTTCTAGTTTACCGATATCACTTTTTTGCACTGCTTTGAAGTGTTCATATGCCGTAAGGTTAGATTAGTTGAGCTGTTTAGTTGATCCACTTAACTAACTAATATTTATATACCTGACTGCCCAAAAAGGAGGATAAAGATTTTCAAGAATTATCTATATGAATGTTTTTAGGTTTCCGTACCTCAAAAGGAAAAAAGCGGAACCCCTTATAGGATCACTTTGTTGTCCGTTCGTCTGTCTTTCAAGACTGTTTATCTCAGGAACTTGTGGAGGTATTGAGTTGAAATTAAAACAATATATTCAAGACTATGGCCCCTTACAGCTGTGAAAAAATCAAACTTCTAAGTTAACGTAAAAAAGATACGGTCGTTTATGCCGCAAAAAACGTATATTTCGACACTCTCAAGGGAATCAAAAGGTTAAAGGTATTTCCCGTTGACCTATAACTAATACCATAATACCGTATAAAAGTAATACCGTTTTATACTACAAGTATAGGGAAAAATCTGAACACTATACATTTGTAATTAAATCATAAAAAATATAGTCTTTATTTAAAGTAATTTGTAGCTACTTTATACGGAACCCTCGGTGGGCGATTCCGCCTCGCACTTGGCCGAGTTTTTTTTTCTTTATCACACTTCATAGCCTGAACGGCTTGATAGACTTTGCAGTGTGTTGCAATCTGTGGCTATTTTATTTCAATCTGTGATACTAATACTAACAGCTGCGTCATATTGGGAAATCAGGATGGCGGCATTCGCTTTATTTTATTTTATATATGAACTATTTAGATTGTGGTCGACGCCAGATAATTAACGGGCAATAACGGTCATTGCCCTTTCCTTATTATCTAGACGTAGGTACCTGGAAAATGTATCTGGCGTCGACTATAGGGAAGCCTATTTTGAAATTTAATCAAAGAACCGCGTTTTATAACAGTGTCGTTTTCAGTTAATTTTGTTTCCGGCCCGGATTACCGAAATTTTAACCTTAATATTTTCACCGTATTTTTGGTGCAAGATATTCAGTAACCTTTTGGTGTTGACGACTATTGGAATTTTTATTTAGTCGCTTATGGTTTTGGTGCGCTTTTTGGTTAACGGATATGAACTATTATTCTTTCTTTAAAACTAGTAGTTTAGTAGTCGAGTTTTTAAATAAGCATTAGGAGACTGTCAATATTGTTAGAAATCAATGGGAATGCAACCTTATAAAGATAACAAAAGGGAGAAATGTTTTCAACTGAAGACCACAAGAGTTACACCTTAATATTGTGGCTTACAAAATCTGGTTTTTCCTATCAAGGATTTTCTGGTTTCATTGAAGGTTTGTTTGTATGTTGGTTATCCGAGCATATAGCGTCTGGAGTCATTGAGCGCACTGCACCGAATAGACTCGTGTATGCTAGAAAATACGAGATTTCATTTTATTTACCATGAGAAAACATTTACAAGAAAAAATATGTATTGCGCACACAATTACAAACATAAGACTAACAAAGACTGTTTAAATTCGGAACCTTCTTCGCATTAATCTGCTAAAAACACGTAACTACGAGTTTAGTAATAACTCAGAAAAAAAGAACAGAGTTAGAGGGAAAAGAACATATTAATCAAGAAACGTCGTTGATCGCAAAAAAATAATTAAATTCGTTGGTGGCGGTGAGACAGAAGGTTAATGTTAAGTTAACGGTTAATTCTATGAAATGCACTTATAATCGAAATATTATAAAACTTAACTAATATTGTAATGACAACTTATGATAAACATCATAGAATCTCATAGAAAAGATGAGATGAGAACCACAGAAATCTTGACGATCCATTTCTATTGGATATTGATAATGCCACGCCGCTCGCGTAGCTTGCAACATTGAATGTGCTACGTCGTAGCCACTATGTTTGCTACGCCGTAGTCACGGTTTTTGCTTCGGAACTATCGGTAGCTAAGTGATTCCAGCTTCAATAAGTTACGATCAGAATATTAATGCAACTGGCATTAATAATAACCGGTTAAAATTAAAAATAACTGCACCCATTGCTAACGTGTAAATAAATGTGACAATAATAATTTCATACAATTTTTATTATAAGTACCTTAATATTGTAATACACCCTCCATGGATGCATTGACCAGTCGAAAAAGCCTTGGGGGGGGGGGTTAAATAAAAAGTTAGAATAAATTAGAATAGGTTCAAACAATGACATGAAGAAATAATTTGATTTATGGAGCGGACCTGTAAAAGCTTTGATCGGAGCATAAGCTCAATATAATTTTCCTATGAATTCCAATCAGTCTTTAATTTCTCGTAATTTCCCGTGGAACGGCTGATGATAGAAAGAAAGAAAGAAAGAAAAATTGTTTATTCCGCCCAAACAGACGCACATTAAAAATACACAAATAATAAAAACAACTATAAAACAAAATAAGAGACAAGCATTCGTCCGTAAAACCACTGCAGCCTGTGTCAGGGACGGGCATTATAAAAAAGTCATAACTGTCGCGGTCATGTCATAGACAAACCATGGATAGCAAAAAAAAAAAGAAATTGACATGTGTAGCCACGACAGTCTAACGAGCTGTTCCACATATTTTTCCAACTATTACATACCTAACTAAAGCCTTATTATTATTATTTATATTTTATATTATAAAGAAAAAAGATTTGTTTGTTTGTTTGAATTGAATAGGCTCCGAAAGTACTGGACCGATTTGCAAAAATTCTTTTAGCATTGAATAGCTACATTATCAGGGAGTAACATAGGCTATATATTATCCCTGTACTCCCACGGGAACGGGAACTACGCGAGTGAAACCGCGTGACGTCCACTAGTTTTATTATTTTTAATTTGCTGTGAGTTTTTGGTTTAGGCCTTTCTTGTTTAATATCATTAGTTGCAAATTATCAAACTTTTGATTTACTTGCGAGAGTTAAAATCTCTGGCATAAATTGTTGTCGTTTAATTTCGTTGAGTTAGAAGAGTAAGAAGAGGGCAGGAGCTGAGGGGATTTGTGAGCTACCATATCCAGACGATAACTGAGTAGATGCAGCTTGCTAAGAGAACACCGAGATATATTTTAGTAGTTTAAAAATCCCTGTACTCAGTCTACCTTCTAAATTTCTATAACAACAATTTTGAAAGGGATTTACAGAGCCTTCATTTGATTGGATGTGGCTTGAAACTCCGATTTAAACAATCCTTCTAATTATGTAGTACGTATGTCGTGTATATCTTGCGGTTATTGGGCGCTACAGCACTTCTATTTTCCGTGTTCAAAATAAGTTGCCTGTAAGGTTAACTCTGAACTAACTAACAATAAACGAAGGCGCGTAAGTAGCAAATAATCAATTCTGAAAGATTTTTTTTCAATACTACAACCCAATTTCACAGAAAGACGCTTATTATATCTCAGATACTTTCAGCCCACCGAAATCGCCAGACAGGGCTATGAATGAATTAAATCGTATTAAAATTTCAAGCTTTCAGTAATCTTTTTAGTTTTAGTTTGTGTTTATTATTAAAATTTAGCCTATCATGCTAAAACTCATTGCCAAAAAAAAATCTAGGTTTACAGGAATATCAATACTCGGAGGATTGAAGAGCTCTCAGTTTATAAGTGTAAGAAGCAAAGTTCCAGAAAATGTTCTCCAAAAAAAATTAAAAAAAAATATTGGTGAAAATCAAGCCTGATTTACACCAGAACTTTGATAGAATTAAAACGACAATATGTATAGCGCTATTGCTCGTCGTCCATACTACTCACGTGTCAGTCGGACCTCAAATGTAAACAAACACCACGGGTGTGAGCTACTTCTCCAACGCTGCCACACATTCGATTTTAATAACTGTGTTCACTACAGTTTTGCCTGCAAAATCACTATTGGTACTAGGACAGCAGAAAGTGTCAGGAGGTTGAAAGAGTCCACTAAAACAAACATGAACTTTGCTCGGAACTTTAGTTGCGCTCATTCCCGTCTTGACGACACGAATTGTGTCATGTATTGCATGCCACAATATTGAAAATCAGTGACTTAATTTTACACCATAAATCCATGGGAGTGATTGCAACTTCATAATTTTAACTCGGGGTGCTATCCGAATTTTGGTCGTTTTATCAATTTAAAATGGTCAAAACAGTGAATGTAAGCCCCGAAAAAATGTAGGTGAAGAATACATCCTTATTTCAAAGAAATGTGTAGCTTAAAACACGAACTATGATCGTTTTCACCATAAAAAAAATAAAAACAGGCGACCGCAGTCCCAGTCTTGTGTTCCAAGGATGGCGCGGAAAGAACAGCGACATTCTTTTGATACATAAATATTGTTAACAAGACGTTTCATAATTCTAATGCATATTTTGTTTTTATACTACCTATCATCTTAATGAATTATTTAAAAAAATTGGGCGTAATTTTGAGTACAATGACCTCTTAAAAGGTATTACGTTTATTCTGTAACACATTGTATAATAGAAAATCACATGAACGACGTTCCACCAAGAATGTGGGATATGAGCACCAGTCCGCTAACTCTTACTGTATTACTTTTTAAATTTATTAAAATTCCTCAAATAAATATCGTATTTTATATTTTATTTCATATGCTCAACGACGTTTGCCGAGTCACCTAGTCATTATATAATATATATTATTTTAAAATAATCATTAACTTTATTATAACAGTTCCGGTTCCACGGAAACGGAACGAAATGTTCCGCATCAAACTAGGAGATAATGTTGTGGAGGAGGTTACAACAGCAAACGCAACGTTCCAAAAGACTCTCGCGCCAAAACTAGCTGAGGACATGGGCCGGTATCTCGGCTAGCTGGTATAATGGAACGTAATATACCGCACTGTTTACCGCACCTGTACTGGGAGATAATGATTATAGAGAACGTGGCCGCGGGATATGTTGAGAACAATCTCGCGCCAAACGTAAGCAACGTTTGGCGCGAGATTGTTCTCAAGAGATTCTTCATAGATTTTATGAAACCGGAACAGAAGTTACCTGTTCAATTTAAGGCGCAGGTGCGGTTCAGTAGCTGATTTTAAAACGAGACATCGGACCGAAACCGCAGAGCGTTTGTTAATGAAATTTACACTATCTCAAAGACAATTTAATTATCTACATTTTGATATACGGCAAATTTTTTTAAAGTCATAGAATAATAAGGAAAGTACAAAAAACTATTGAATTTTGGGTCGCGCGGATGTGAAACGAGTGCGCATTTAGTTCCTCCAAGGTCGCAGGCGTATGTCGTCGTCTTAATAAAATAAATAACTGCTAGTAGCTTCTTTGTTATTTATCATTTTAAATATATGTTCTCATAGGGTAAGGTTACATAAGCAGGCAAAATTTATTCAATGAAGTTTTAAAATATCTTTTGCCGTATAGTAATCGGAAGGCTAAGAATTAATATCTAATACATTAATAGAAATGTACAACTTTTGTAAAATGAAATGAAATGTATAACTTTTCTTGTTATTCGTAATAATGTACATTAGTGTGCATTTTGGTTATCATTCGAAAAACTATACATTCTTATTTAATAGGCACATTAAAGTGTTCTTTGACAACAAGTGAAATTCTAACAACATAAGAATACTCTGTGGAAATTATCTAAATAAATGACTTCATATTTCCAAAGATTTGCTGTGTACATCAGATCAAACAATATAAAAGACTGATGAAATTGTGACAGCTAAGTATTACATATTCGTGTTATTATAAATTAGGTAGGTATGTATAGTAGGTATTAGTGCGCAACTGCACACAATGTCGGCAAGCATTTGACGCCTTGGTGACGTGGTGGCGATGACGTCACATACTCAGGATACCAACCTAGATATTTTGAGAATCTCTTCAGTCTGTTGGAAGCCTTGTACATTTCGGTCAACGGCGCATCCTCTTGACTTGTAAACTGTTTCCCACTGTTTCACGATTATCGTAGAAAAGATACACAGTCTCTCACATGTACGTGTCGATTGAGATCTTTTTTCTTTTTTAAGTTTGCTTAATAATTTTTGATAGTGAAGTAAAAAAAATCTCGAGGCGAGCAGATTGAGTGATCTAGTTAATTGACCATAATTATTATGCAATGAAACAACCCATTGTATTTAACGAATGTCTTCTGTCTCATCTTACGAAATTATAATTATTCAACGGACTTAAACAACGGAAACAAACGGTTTGAAACAAGCCACCTTAAGAGCAGTTATTTTTAAATATTTTATAATCCTTTTATAGAATGTGTTTTCTGAAAATTCTGCACCATGCAAGTCGAATCTATAAATATATTCACTGTACTAGGATCCAATGAAAACCAGGATGTTGCCTCTGGACGCTGCATTCACACACTTGAGTGTGGGATATTCATCTGTATGCACTCGAGCGACAGCGATATACGAAATTCGCAAGAGGGGATGCGATAGCAATATTATTATGAATGCAACACTCACAAAGCATGTCAGTGTGCATCATACGACTGCTGTGTAAAAGGGCTCTACGAATGCGGGATATTATACATATGTGGAACTCTCAGCGGCCTTCAGGAGCTGAAGGCTAACTGCTTCTATTATTTCTGTATAATTTTAATATTTAAATAAATTAAGCTAACACAACGTTCCCGATACACATTACGTTTTCTTTTTTTTTAAACTGAAGTACTAATATTCAGTGTATCTAGAACAAAAAAGGTGCTTCCCTAGTATATATCAAAGGACGCAGACACGTCTCAATTCGTTGCCATGGAAACGATGCTCGTGCCAAAAGTACTAGCACTACATGACTCACGGAGAGCTTATCAAGGACATAGCCTAGTTTAGACTAGTTGGAGTACAATCCTTGGAACTAGACTCGTAGACCGATACGTGTGTTTAACAGTGGAGGGTGTAGTTGAGCTCGGGAAGATATTGTTCACAGATATGATTATTTTCGTTTCGGACCTCTGGACATCAACAACGTTTGATATTTTGTCAGAAAGTTCATTTAATGTAAGGCGCGGCAAAAGCGCTCTGGCCGCGCTGCTGCCGCGCGACAAATTTGAGGGCGGCCGCCCTAATGGTGTGGGCCGGTATTTGGGCCGGTGGAAGAACCGATCTCATTTGGATACATAGGTATAATTATTTAGTTACGGAGTTTTCCTTTACTCAATCAGTTTTGAGACTCGGTAAAGCCATGACGGGCGGATTTTTTTTTTTACTATTGATAGGCACGCGTTTGACCACTATCTCACCTGTTGGTAAGCGATAATGTGGTTGAAGATGGAGCACGCTTGCCTAGATGTAACCTATTCACTCTTGACTTCAAGACTCCCAGGTTGTAGCTATCGGGAAACACAGACTCCGGCAGGGATTCCACTCGTTAGTTGTACGCACTATGATAAAATTAATTGCTGTTCGTTAGTCTCGCTAGAACTCGAGAATGGCCAGACCGATTTGAATTTAAAAAAAAATAGGTTATTTTAAAGTTGTGTTCGTAATGGTTAAGGTCAGGTTTGTATGAAAGAAAATTATGAACAACAATACACCCGGCGGAGCCGAGGCGGGCCACTTGCGTACAGAAAAAACTGTTAGACCAAAATAAATATGCTTAATTTAAAGTAAACTGGCCCCAATAAAATATCTAAATTCATTCAATGTGATTTTTTATTGAGATGAGTTTCGAAGGTCCTGATGTTTTGCTACGCCGTAGGTGCTACGAGTGAGTGTCTTGCTACGGCGTAGCACGGTGCTACGACGTAGCGTCCAGGCAATAGAGTCAGCAGGAAAGCATAACCGTTAGGATGTCTATTTACTACCACACTGAAACTTGAGGGGCGTGTTCTCACAACTGTGACAAAATCGTTTGGCGCGAAAGCCACCAGGATAGCCAGCGAAATTGAAATTAATATATTCTGATGTTTTTACATGTTTAACCGAACTATGTTCATTAAAATCATATATTTGTTTTTTAAGTAAGTTAAACTTCAAAATATCGTGATTTAGTGAAATGGTCATACCTGTGTTGAACTCGCATGCGAATCTCATTTTTGTAATACGCGACTTTCATCGATAGGTGAAGAAAAACCATATTTTTTTTGCAAAATTTTAGACTGTACTTTCGGAGGCTCTCTATTTTTCATCAAATTTCTTGAATTACTTCAAATACATTAATTATAAAATTATTAAAAAATATATTCGAAATCCTCACAATACGCCCGCGCCCTTTCATTTTTTTAAAACACCTACATACAACAACAGTCTTACAAATAACCCTACATAACACAATTTTTTCCTAATTTGCCCCCTTAAAGTGAGGCCATTTTCAAAATATATTTATTTTCGTTTTCTTCTTCTAATCTTTTAATATACTAGTGGACGTCACGCGGTTTCACCCGCGTAGTTCCCGTTCCCGTGGGAGTACGGGAATAAAATATACTCCCTGATAATGTAGCTATCCATTGCTGAAAGAATTTTTCAAATCGGTCCAGTAGTTTCGGAGCCTATTCATTTCAAACAAACAAACAAACAAACAAACAAATCTTTCCTCTTTATAATATTAGTGTAGATAAAAATATTGTGTCACAGTATTTGCTATCGAACTCCTCCGAAATAGTTAAACCGGTTCTTATGATTTTTTTTTTTGTGTATATTTGGTAGGTCTGAGAGGCAAAACAACGTTTACTGAGTCAGATAATATTATTTAATAGGGGGATATTTGGGTTACAGAAGATTATATGTGTGTAGGGATGAATTTAAATGAAAACCGAAACGTCTTTTAAACTTTTCATATATTTATTTTAACATCTTATTCTACGCTCACTTTTCGCATACACTGTCTTTTACATTGTTTGTCATACGCATTATTGTCATATCATTCTTCTAACGTCCCTCATATCTTATGTGTTGCCACTTCATCACTCATTCATTCCCACATGTGACACAAATTTCAACTGAGTCGGTCCAGTAAATTCTGAAAAAATCGGCTGAGGCAGACTGACAGACAGGCAGCCAGACAACCGAGTGATCTATAAGGTTTCCGTTTTTCCATAATTATAGAAGTTCGGAACCCTAAAAACGATAGCTGACTCAAATTGTATTGTAAGTGAGCTCAAATTGTAGGCATTTAACGGTGGGAAGGTACTAGGAGATCAAAGCGAGTAAGATGTTGAACTCAGTCAGTTTATCGTGGCCTCTAGTAGCTATGTGGTGCGAAAACCTTGTGTCTAGACTAACTCTCTTACCTAAACTTATGCGTTGGAAGTTTAAAAAAATCTCAATTTGGAACTATTTAATGAATACTTGCTAAAGTAATTTAATTTACCTGAGAATTAAACATTAATTTAAACAGCAATCTTGGATATAATTTAAGCACTTGCCTCACCGCCGAAGAGGAACAGATTAGCTATCGACTATTTTCTCGCTGAGGAAAGGAACAAAAGATATGGATCTCGTGTGAGTAAAAGAGACACATGCATTAACAGTATATAGCTGTCTGTTCAAACTGCCGGCGAGCCGGTTTTTACCACTAGTTGGTCGCAGCGGCAAGACCTATGAAAAATAATACTCA
The DNA here is from genome assembly GCA_947578705.1 of Lacanobia wlatinum. Taxonomy (NCBI): domain Eukaryota; kingdom Metazoa; phylum Arthropoda; class Insecta; order Lepidoptera; family Noctuidae; genus Lacanobia; species Lacanobia wlatinum. Next base: position 35,446,836 of record OX388022.1, read on the forward strand.
CTCAGCGCTACTAGCTGGCGGTGCTCGCTTGGCGGTCAGAACTCTCCAACCAGCGGTAATTTCTACCTACAGTGCGGGCCGGAGCGAGTGGTGCGAGTCGCACAAAAGCACTCCTCTTAAAGTCGAGCGACAAAACTATCGAAACTACTCACTCGCTAGTCGCTGCTCGCCAACTCGTTTCGAGTTTCAAGCTTTAGTTGCTTCTCGCCGATCGCCGGCGGTGAGAAAAATGCCTTATTGTACAGATTCTTGTTTTCTTTCGACTTTCAGTTATTCAAGGTTTTTTGTTTAGTTCGAGAAATGAGGAGTCATTTTCATTCACGTTCATTATGATTTAAAATAATATTTATGGTAAATTCTTGGTTGGTTGGTTTTTGGTTCTTGGTTTCTGGTTCTTGGTTTCTTTGTTTCGGTCAAAAATACTTATTTATTAAAACAACCTAATATTGAGATGGAAATTCCATAAATCGTATGACAATTTGGATTTCGAGACTGTACTCTTAGTATTCGAATGCGTATTTGTATAAATGTAATTAAAAATGTAATTAAAAATGTAATAAAGAACTAACAGAACAGATATTAACACCTTCCCTCTACAAAGTGTAACAGAATATACGCAATTGTACCACCATTGTACTCATCATTATGAACAACTTTTACTATGGGACCAACATTGAAATCGCGAAAAAAATCTCGTGCTCCATATATTATTTCTGTGAGCATAACTCGTCAAGATGTACTGAACAGCATATATTTGTTTTTGCGATTTCGGTTGGTAAGATTGGTTAACAAACTTCGGCCTTTTGACGACCCGTTATGACTGTCAAAGATCCACGAACGCCAGCCATGACCAACGGCTTAACGCTATACGAGGCACGGAGGGGTAAATATAAATATCTTAGACAGCTGTTTAAAAACTAATCTGTTCTTGAATCTAATGTTGGAATATAAATTCATGCAACATATTAAAGTCCCCACACGTATTTCACAAACTACCTCAACATGCTTAGACTTAATTTTTACAAATTTTAATAATAGGCATACTTATACCACCGTGGAAGAATTAGGTTTCTCAGACCACTGTGCAACCATCTTCCACACGAAATTACTTAGCGACAGCAATAAAAAAACAAACTGGTTCGCGAAAAAAAGGTTATATAGCACCCAAAACGTAGAAAATTTTAAATTTGAATTAAAAAATCAAAATTGGATTGAAATAATACAACCAAATAAAAATATTAATGAAAACTATAGTGCCTTTAATAATATTTTAAATAAAATTCAAAATATGTGTATTCCGCTGCAGAAAATAAAAATCAAAACTATATATAAGAAGTAGGTACTGGTTAACTAAGGGAATCAAAAAATCTTGCAAAAACAAAAGACTACTAAAAATACTTACCATTAAAACAAACAATCCCATACTATCAAAACATTATAAAAATATGAAAAAATCCTTAAACAATCGGTAATAACAGCAAAAAACTGCAATATATAAATAAAATAAAAAAGTCGACAAATAAAGTAAAAACTATGTGGAACATAATAAATGAAAGAACAAACAAATCAATAAAAAAGGACAAACAACATAAAATTACATCACAAAGACAAATTAATAGCCGAACCTAAGCAAATATCTAATATTTTAATGACTTCTTCGCTTCTATTGGGGAAAAAGCCTCATCAGCAAAAGGAGCCCCTGTGATGTGCCCCACAGAAAACACCATGTTCCTCAGCCCTGTCGATCCTTATGAAGTAAATAAAATAATAAAAAACTTAAAAAATAAAAAGAGCCATGGAGTAGACGAACTTCCCCCATTTCTACTTAAGCAATGCGCAGATGAACTAACCCTACCATTTTATAAATTAATTAACCAATCGTTTGAAGAGGGAACCTTTCCCAATCAACTTAAAAACGCACTGATAAAACCCATACACAAGAAAAATTCTAAAACCGACCCTAACAACTATCGCCCCATCGCGTTGTTACCAACAGCGTCTAAAATCTTTGAAAAGGCAATGTGTGACCGCGTGTACTCGTTTTGTGAAAAATATAAAATACTTGACGACTGCCAAAACGGTTTCCGTAAAAACAGGTCTACAACGTTAGCTGTCTACAAATACGTAAAAGAGGCCCTAACTACAATTAATAATAAAAACTATGCCATTGGTATGCTGCTCGATATGACTAAAGCCTGGTAAGCTATGATAAGGTGCAATTTAAAATACTACTGGACAAATTACATGGGATAGGAATACGCGGAAAGGCTCATGAATGGTTTGCATCATACCTAAAGGATAGGATACAACTAGTAGAAATCGATTTTTTTGATGAGAACACACATGAAATAATTAAAATGAGATCCGACAGTAAAACAGTTAACGCATCACTTCCCCAAGGGAGTGTAATAGGCTGCTTGTTGTTTCTTATATACATAAATGACCTCCCTAAAATAATAAATGGACCATGTGTTCTATTTGCGGACGACATCTCCCTGCTCACCTCATGCCAGAGCGATGATAATATAAACAACAAATTAAACTCTCTTCTTTCTACAGCTGTAAACTGAATGGATAACCATAATCTAGAGATTAACTACACCAAAACAAATTTAATTACTTTTCATCCCCATCAAAAATCTCCATTAAAAATAAATTTTATTTATAATAATACAAAACTGGAACAAGTCAATGAGTTTACTCTCCTCGGTTTGTCTATAGATACCCACCTAAATTGGAAATCCCATATACAGAAAATGAGAGCTAAACTATCAAAATTTGCATATGCCTTACGCTAAATTAAAAAAAAACTACTAACCTGCAGACTGCACTTGTCACTTACTACGCATATGCCCAGGCATGGCTTAGATATGGGGTCATGTTGTGGGGTAACAGTACAGATTCACAAACCATATTTATCTTACAAAAGAAGTTAATTCGAATAATAACCAACATAGATCAAACAGATAGCTGCAAACCACACTTCCGAAAACATAAAATACTCACACTTCCCTGTTTATACATCTTAAAACTATGTAAATTTGTCAGGAAACATCCAGATTTTTATACAACTTGTGAAGAAACACAAACAAGATTCAATTTTCGACACAACAAAAACAAAATAAACATACCTCAATCCCGACTTAAAATGCACTCAACCAGCCCTTTAGTAATGTCCATAAAAATGTATAATAATCTTCCAAATGATATTAGACAAGTAAGCAAAACAAATATATTTATGAATAAATTGAAACAATTTCTGGAATCCAAATCATATTACTCAGTTAAAGAGTTTTTTGATGACAAATGAATTGTAAAGTAAAATTATTCTCTCTCTTATTCACCAAACACAGGTACGTATAAAAATCAAACGTAAAAATAGAAATATGAATACATAAACAATAACATAATTAATCTTAATGAATGAATATACTTCAAACAATTTCAAAATACCTATTATTCTTATTCAATTTATAATAATAGTACACCAACAAACACAGACCTAATATATATACATAATGATACATACAATTTGACATTTTTCAACTATTAAATTTTGACATTTATTTACCTATTACTTTTTGACATTTATTTACCTATTACTTTTTGACATTTATTAACCTATTTAATTTTGACATTTTTTGACCTATTAGTCTTTTTTCTTTTTTTTACAATCAATTCACAGTCTTCGAACACAGACCTAATAAATATATACATAATGATACATACAATTTGACATTTATTTATCGATTACGTTTAGACATTTTTTTCCTATAATACAAACTCGGACCTAATAAATATATCCATATTTATACATACAATTCTACATTTAAAATAATTTTTGAAAATATTGAATACCTTAAAATGCTACTTAGCCGTCTTCCTCTGTCCTAATTTCTGCTGTGCCCGACAGGGTCCATATTGATCTCTAAACTTGTATGTACCATCTATGTTATACATATGGAACGCAATAAAGAATTGAGTATTGAGTATGGGTATGTAAAATTGGTCACCAATCCATGGGCCAACCGCGGCAAGCGCAGTGACAGTCGCACGGGTTGATCGATCAGGTTACTGTTCGACCCGTGTGGCTTTGCCATAAGCCCCTTCAATGATAACATGGACTCATAAGAGTCAATAACTAATACATCTATTTTTTTACTATTTTGTTTGATCACTATCTCACCATTAGGTGAAATAGAGGTCAAACGCGTGCCTACAAGCGATGATCTAAGCGATGATGTGGGCGAAGATGGAGCATGCTTGCCTAGAAGTAACCTATTCACTTTTGACTTGAAGACTCCCAGGTCATGAAAGTTACAGGTCTGATATCTCTTGAACCCGGTGTTTCACATCCTTCTGCTTTTAATGATAGTTGATGCTTACGATATAAGCTTTCATTTGATGTTAATGTGGTTCTTATTGGACATGGGGGCCAAATTCACTCTTGACTCCCATTGCAGTTCATGATAGTTGCAGGTCTGATATCTCTTTAACCCGGTATTTCACAGTCTTCGGCTCGTATTTATTTATTTATATATGCTTTATTGTACACCAAAATATAAAAACAAAGAAAACGTTGAACTAAAAAATATACGATTGGCGGCCTTATCGCATTCTACAATCTCTTTCAGTCAACCTGGAATGAAAAGAGATAGCCTGGACATGAAATGGGGCTACACTTGGTGCAAATATCAACAATTTTAACAGAGAAACGACGACTGAAACGTAGTACAAATAATACATATCATGACATATGTCACAATTGAAACGACCACTACTATAAAATAACGGAACATAATGGAATAAAGAATGCTTGAAATATGCTGACCAGAACAGCATCACGACGTGCACGCCCGTCATCCCCGGACCCGTCGCTAACGCTCCACCTCGCCGCCGCCGGACAGGGGATCACCAATGTCACCGGCGGCTGCAGTTGTGTTGAGCTCCGCTGACGTCGCCAACATCTGTGCGTCGGCAGGGGAGAGGCCGACCACCGAGGGGCTTGGAACCTAGGGGCCAACCGGCCCCGAGCCGGGTCCGCTACCGGTGGTTGTGTGCAGCGCATGCGATGGACGCAGTCCATGAATGAAAACATCATGCGCGCATACTACGGGTCTACAGAGGGGGGAACTAACCTCACTGCGTACCGTGTCAGGAAGCTGTCTCTGTTTCAGGACCTGGAACCAACCGTGAACGTCTTGGCTCAACGATTGTCGGATCAGGTGCGGGTCATCCAACGTAATCACAGGTTGGCCGATGCCGCACTGGATAGGTTGCGCTCAGAAGTACTCGGTAACTTTATCATCTCGACCCCGACTCAGACCGCGGTACAGGTGCCAACTAGTGAAATCACACCGCGGCACGTTAATGTTAGTGATGAGGTAGATGATAGGGTTGTCACGGTAAGTAGCAAGTGCAATAATAAATTGCAGAGCGCACTGGAGGATGCGCTTCACGAGTATAGGTTAACGCCGATCGAACTTTGGCCCCGATTACCAAGGTTGCCTATGCACAAAAAGAATAAGGCGCTGTTGTTTGCCTTGGACTCGCTGCTGCAGAACTTCTTCGAAAGCAGCAAGAGCCTCGTTGATACGCACTCAATCCTGTTTTGCGGGGCTGTTGCGGCATGTCGTATAGCAAACGTAAAGCTCCCTAGTTGTGACGAAGCTATACGACCAAAGCCTGCTGCGCCAGCCTAGCAGTGCAGGATCGAGCGGCGTATCGATGAGGCAAGGGCACTCATTAGCAAACTATACTGCAGGGAGGGCAACACACGGCCACGCGTGATGCGCTTTGTGAGACGGGCGTTTTCGGGGACTGATTGATATCAGTCCCTTATTACAGAGCGCATCGACTTCCTGAAGCAGAAAGTTTGTGCATGGGCAAACTGTATTCGGCGGTACAAGCGGCGGGTTGATCGATACTCTCAGAATCGCATGTTCCAGAGCGATGAGAGGTGGGTATATAGAGCTTGGGAGCGACCTGAGCAAAGTGTGATGGACGTGTGCCGCCCGGATGATATCGCCACGATTACATTCTGGCGAAACATCTGGTCGGTGCCCGTCTGTCATACCGAGGGTGGCCGGATGAGCGATGTCGAGCGCGTGTGTGAAGCTATACCAGAAATAGAAAAAGTTACCATCACCCCATTGAATGTAGCCAAAGCAGTCCGTCCGTTACCGAACTGGAAATCTCCGGGCCCGGATGGACTGCATAACTTCTGGCTCAAATGGTATAGCAGCTCACAGGCGCTTCTGGCATCTCAATTCCAGTCATCCTTAGAGTCTAGGTCGCTACCACAGTTTCTAACAACTGGCGTTACCCACTTGCTCCATAAGACCGGTAGTCCCACGGAACCCAAGAACTATAAGACCAATTACTTGTTTGTCGGCGGTCTATAAACTTCGTACATCCATCCTGAGAGTGAAGACGAATGAACTCATTGAGACTAACTCAATTATGTCCGCCTCTCAGAATTGATGTAGGAAGGGGTCTCGCGGCACTAAGGAGCTTCTCCTCATAAATATGGCCATAAGCCAACAGGTTCGTCGATCCCGCAAGGATCTGTCGACATGTTGGATATACTACAAGAAGGCCTATGATTCTGTGCCACATACATGGCTCATGAAGGTGTTGGAGTTGTACAAAACAGATGCAACTCTACGCACCTTCCTTGAGTCATGTATGAGGCAATGGAAAATAGTCCTTCGCTATCCAGGATGTCGACCGATTCAGGGGAATGATGAGCCTGTATGGATTAAACGGGGAATATTTCAGGGCGACAGTTTGAGTCCGCTTTGGTTTTGCTTAGCTCTGAATCCTCTAAGCACACTGCTGGAGGATTCAGGTCTAGGCTATCGGTTAAGAAGAGGTGGTCAGGCCATATCTCACCTTCTTTACATGGATGATCTGAAACTCTTTGCCCCCAACAATTCGCGACTGATGGAGCTACTGAAGGTTACTGAAACCTTTAGTAGTGCCATCAGGATGAAATTTGGTGTAGACAAATGTGCAGTCATGCATGTAAAGAAAGGGGAGATTATGGAATCTGAGGCAATTCAACTCTCGGATTCCATACAGGTTAGATCCCTTAGCTCATCCGAACCTACAAGTATTTTGGGTATGTCGGAAGCGTTGGGCATTAATGTTGCTGACATGAAGCAATCATTGAAGAAGCGCTTCTTTGGCCGCCTAAAAAAGGTTTTGAATAGCCTTTTGTCGGGCGGAAATAAGACGCGCGCCTTTAATGGTTGGGTCATATCGGTATTAATGTACTCTTTCGGCATACTCAAATGGACTCAAACCGATCTTGACGCCCTGGATAGGAGGGTCCGTACACTGCTGACCGCAAACCGGATGCATCACCCACGATCGTCGGTGATGAGACTGTACATCCCGCGGAAGTGTGGGTCGAGGCTTTTTAAACGCCAAGACTCTCCACAACCGCGAGATGTGCAGTCTCAGAGAATATTTTCTCAAAGCTGATGTGGGTATGCACCGAGATGTGGTCGCAGTGGATAAGGGACTCACCCCGTTGTCCATGGTTATAAAGAACTGGCGCAAACCTGTGATACTTACCACAGATGACCGCAAGGAGGTATGGAAAGGCAAGGAGCTTCACGGGCGCTTCTATCGGGCTCTTCATGAGTCCGATGTAGATTTTTCAGCGTCTGTGGCCTGGCTACGTTTCAGTGATCTCTTCGGGGAAACTGAAGGTTTTGTCTGTGCGATTATGGACGAAGTTATCTTGACGAATAACTACTGGAGGCATATTATGAAGGACGGGACGGTGGACGAGTATCGGGCATGCCATCATCCGGGTGAGTCCATCAGACATATTATCTCTGGTTGTTTTCGTCTGGCTAACGGCGAGTACTTGCATAGGCACAACCAAGTGGCCAGGATTATCCATCAGCATCCGCGGCACCAAACTGCAGTCTTTGTGCGGCTGCGGGAAAACCCGCGGGGCACAAAGAGGTAGCAAGGCCTGCACCGCGTCCCCCACCAAGAGGGCGAAAAAGAAAGAAATATGGAGGGGACTAAGGCTGCCGGTGGATCTGCACACCCCCTGCAGCCTAGTTGCCCTTCGGCTGACTCCCGCTCCCAGGAAGAGAGACCTGAGGAAATGGAGTACCAATAATGGAACACTACCATTTCCTCCAGGGCAATATAAACCACGGTGCAAGAACTCAGGATATCTTAGTCCAGAGCATGGCAGAGTGGTCGATTCATGTGGCTGTGGTCGCCGAGCCGTACTACGTCCCCCCCCCCCCCCCCCCCCCCGAGATAAATGGGTGGGTGACCTGGACGGCTCGGTGGCCATTATTGGCGGGGCTCTTGTCGACCTGTACCGAGGTCACGGCTGGGCCGCCCTCGCGGACGGCATTGGCACCATTGGGGCGTATTTCTCGCCCAACAAGAGCCTCGCCGACTTCGAGAGCTTCCTTGTCGAGTTGGGTGCCGTCGTGAACCAATATCACCCTCGCCCAGTGCTGTTGCTCGGGGATCTCAACGCCAAGTCTGCGGCGTGGGGATCCCCGGTCACCGATGCCAAGGGCGAGGCTCGGTATACACGTGCGTGCGGCAGCGAGGCGGTTCCATAGTGGACATCTCGTTCGCTAGCTCTGCTGTTGCTAGCCGTGTCCACGACTGGCGTATCGCCGTGGAGGTGGAGACGTTGTCGGATCACCGATACATCCGTTTCAACGTCTCCCTCCAGACCGCGGGCGGCCGCAGGACATCGGCCCCGCGAACGGACGGTCCGCGCTGGGCCTGGATTCGGGAGTCGGCGATGACCGGACCCGTCGACGTCGGGGCGATGACGCAAATCAGCGACGCGTCTATGCCCCGGATCCACACACAACCCCGAAGGCGCCAGGTGTACTGGTGGTCCGCCGAGATTGCGCTGTTGCGCGACTCGTGCGTGCGAGTCAGGCGCCAGTACACCCGATACCGGAGAAGACGTCGCCGGGTCCCTGACGAAGAAGCTGCGCTGTATGAGGTGTACCGCTCGGCTAAGGAGGCTCTGCGGCTGGCCATCGGCGACGCAAAGAAGCGAGCCAGGGAGGAGATGTTGGAGACCCTTAACGGGGATCCGCGGGAGCCTCGTTATCGCTCGGTCCGAGGAAAACTGGGACCATGGGCGCCTCCGCTTACGGAGAGTCTCCAACCTTAGCTGCTGGAGGACGTGGTCGGGGCCCTCTTTCCGGTACGAGCGGAGCACACTCCGCCGCCGATGGCTCTGCCCACAGCCGCAGAGCCTGAAGAGAACGCCAGCGTCCCAGAGGTGACACAAGCAGAGTTGAGGGCGGCCGTGATGCAGCTCCGGGCGAAGAACACTGCCCCGGGGCCCGATGGGATTCACGGCTGCGTGTTGGCCCTCGCTCTGAAGGAGCTGGAGCCCCAACTGAGAGGACTCTACTCAGCGTGCCTGGAGCAGGGCCAGTTTCCCGTTCAGTGGAAATCTGGTCGTTTGGTCCTGCTCAGGAAGGCGGGGCGCCCTGCAGACTCGCCGTCCGCGTACCGGCCCATAGTGCTGCTAGACGTGTAGGAAAGCTGTTTGAGCGGATAGTCGCAGCCTGCCTCGTCAGCCACTTGTGCGGAGAGGGGCCGGGCTTGGCCGAATGCCAGTTCGGGTTTCGGCATGGGCGCTCCACTCTCACGGCGATATCGCGAGTGAGAGTCCTGGCGGAGGAAGCAGTGTCCCAGGGCGGGATGATGTTGGCAGTGTACTTGGACATCTCCAACGCCTTCAACACCCTACCCTGGAGTTGTATTCGGGAGGCACTGCGCTATTATCGGGTGCCTCCCTACCTCCGCCGCGTCATTGGAGCTTATTTGGCGGAGAGGTGTTTCACCTATCTGGGACGTGATGGCAGATACCAGCACCCCATGTCGTGCGGTGTTCCACAGGGTTCGGTCGTGGGCCCGCTCCTGTGGAACATCGGGTACGACTGGGTGTTGAGGGGCTAGCTCCCGCCGGGAGTGGACCTGACGTGTTCCGCTGACGACCTTACCGTCTAACTTTTGTCCAAGTCTTATCAGCAAAGACTATGGTGGTATTATCTGCGTAAGAGAAGATACGACCCCCGTCAATACTCATATAACATAGGTTATTAACATAAATAAGGAACAATGTCGGGCCAAGGACACTCCCTTTCCCGATGCCGTACGAAATTGTTTCTTCTTAACTAGTGAACTTCCCTAATTTTACTGCTGCAGTTCGAGAGGGGCCCCCCTTACGCCGGTGCTTTCGAGCCTGTGCAGAAGTATGGGGACTGACACTGTGTCGAAAGCCTTTTTAAGGTCAAGGAAAACTGCCTGCCATATTCGCGCATACCAAATATGAACTTTATCCAAAAATTTTGAAGTCGCTCAAGTTTATCAAGTTATACTTCAGTGAGGTCAAGATAGCTGACATCAGCATAATCAAGGATCTTAGTGGCAGGCAGAAAATTACGCAGACTCCTCAAAGATGCAGCAGATGCGAATAGCTAACGACTAACTTCCAGTAGCTGAGCAGTCTAAAAAAAGTTCATTCCAAAAAAATCCTTAACTTTCTCACTAAACGGAATAACTGAGTTTTCAAAAGAAACTTGGGGAAGAGTCGTTAAGTCAATCCTTGAGATCGTCCTAGAACTGCCCGCCACTAAAACCTGTGTCTTTATGGGGTTCACCATAATATACCGACCAAAACGCCCATCATTCTTTCTTGAATAACTTCAATACTATTTATTTTAAAATTATGAAAAAAAGAATTAAGAACCTCGCAATACGCCCTTTCATTTAATAAGTCACTAGGTAGAGTTTAAAAATCCCTCCCCCGCCCCCTCCGTTAGCTTCACCCACTCATCAGTACTTTTATTATGTGGTTTAAAATACTATTCCCTACAACTATGCCAAAATTCGCTTACACACGAATTATTTCCCCTATTTGGCAGTTTTTGGCTTTTATTTGGTGGCTTTTTGAACTACTAGCAGTTTATTCAATATTTCTGTTCAAAGGATATTGTAAGGTTTCAATCGTCAATAAACAAAATAGTACTAGAGCCATGCCAAATATAGGAAGTGCGAGTGAGGGTTTGAGGGTCTTCCTGATCTATGGGTCACCCTCGTTGTACCTAATTTACCGTTAATTTAATAAATTTACCATACATTTATTTCCAAAACCTTATCTCCAGTCGTTCATTAGAATATAAACAAAACGGTATACTTAATTCAATTAATTCTATCATTGAATGACTGATACTGAACGAAGACGTTCAGCATAAGCGATAAGTAATGATGTTAGAAATAAGGAACACAACACATTGTTTTTTCCATTACATTTATTCTATAGAAGAGACAGAGTAGGACGTCATGAAACATCTTAGGTTACACTGACAATATTATCACCATTTACTATCCAGATTTATTACAAAACAAAACATGTTATGTTTCCAAAAGTACATCCAAATGCATACAAAATATGTTAGTATCTTTATCTATTTCAAAATGATTTAATACTGGCATCCATTACCATTTGAAGACATATTTAAAGTACAATGTTCCTCCAGAAACATTTGAATTACATTATTTAATCTGATAACAAAACTTATCATTGAATGCTTTCCCCTTCTTTTTTTCGGTAATTGAAGAACATAGGCTGGGTAATACATTTTTTACGGAAATCGAATGATAGTAAGGTGAGAGATCACAACAAAAAATAATAAGACACAAAACAGCTTCATTTAGAACTCTGTGAATTTAAAGATCTAGGTGAATTTTCTTGCTTGGCATGTGTTGTTGCTGCTGCGTGAGCTGTTGCCCTTGCATGGTACCTGGCTTGGTCCCTGATGTGGCAGTTGGCGACGCCCGTGGCGATGTTATCTGTATCGTCTACTCGCCTGGTCTTTGAAAAGAAGATAACCCTGAAGTTGCTAGTCCTACGCCCCTTCACGTCATAGGTTGCCGGGTCATCATCGCTAGGTTTCATCACCACGAAGTCGTCAGGAAAATCCGGAAGCGGTGGGCTCATTTCTGAAAATATTAAAGGAGAGGATGAGTGAAACAGTTTATGAAATTAATTGAAGGGGAAAGGTCTGCCCGTTTAATTATGAATGTGACATTAACACACATTGCTACATAATTATTTTCAGAAAAGATAAAAAAAGACCAGATCACCATTATTACCACCCATTACAATTTAAGATAGTTGGGCCCAAACTCATTAATGAAATTATTACGCAGTATTTATCCTTCTTTAAGCGAGCGGTGGAGCTGTTACGAACAAAAGGATAGGTGCCCCAGTCACCTACATATACATAAAATTTACCTCGAAACCTAATACGCGTCGAACTGGGGACTCAAGGTAAGGGGTCGACCCAAAAAACACGTGTTGTAAGACCTTCATTACATCTGTAACAGTTACGGATTAAGTAGCCCACTTACCTTTAGATGTTTCAATAAACCCGGAACGATGTCGATAGTTGTGGCGACGAGGTCCGTTCAGCCAGAGCCGCTCCAAAAGAAATGATTGATTTTCCACGTCGTTGAACTGCGCAAGTGCAAAACTTGTGGACACAGATTCAGACCAAGTCTCTGATTGATTTACAAAAATCACGTCTGTGGATTTCTTAAAAATCCTTGAGTTTTATATTTACTGTAGAAATTTTAAAAGACATTCGGATGTGTTTCATTTGTGAGACTAAACCTTTGAGATTTATATGACAACACTTCTGAAATGTCATGAATTATGTCTATGTCTCCCTGTGATGTCTCCTATTGGTCGTTTCCAAAAACAGCCGCGAAAACTTATTATGGTTGAACTGTAAAGCAAAATGTAGCTCATATACAACAAAGTTCTGTTTCTTTAAAATAGTTTTCAAATCTTCATCTTGATTGAATGAGTTTTTTTAGACACTACATACATGTAAATTAAAACAAAAATTGAAATATGTAGAAAAGATAGGACTTGATAGCAGGTTTACGTAAACGTCCCAAAAATATAAGTGAATGATAAAAAAATATAGAAAATGATAAGTACATGGGTTGACGAAAAAATAAACTATATCTTACAGATGAAGGCTCACTAAATAAAAAGGGAACACACAACCTGAGTCGGCTGTGTGTTCCCTAACTATTTGTTAGTTTGCAGTCACCAAGCAAGATGTCGCTCTGCTAGACTTTTCGTAGCACGTTTTGTATGACAAATATATTTTTTTGCAATAATTAAACGGCGAAAGTTCCAAAAGCTTAATTTTTTTATTCGCCCTAAAATAACTTCTACGTTTTTAATTAAAGGAGTGCCTTTAAGTAAAAACGTAGAAGTTCTTTTGAAAACTGAGTATGCAATAAGCGTATTGTATACTGTTTTTTTGGCTGCCTTATCAGTTCGTTTCTTAACATAGACAACAGTGAGTTGGCCTATTAATAGCCCACCTCTAGGTCTTATTCTTCTTGATTGTTTGTTTCTCCTACATCATAGGGACAATTTTCGTATTTTTAAGGAGCATTTGCATCTCAGGACAGTTTACGATTAACATGCGAATGCGAACGTTATATTAATTTAAAATTTTGTAGAATTGGCACGTTGATGTTAATTTCAATAAGCCAATTAAAAATATAGGTACATTCAATCTGGTGGTGCCATCTAACCGGCAGGATGAGAGATGTAACTGCACTATCTAACGAAAGGTATCGGAACGCGCTCGTAACGTAGCTGCCCATGTAATTCGCGTTGCATCCGCAGGGTGGATAACAGATAGTATAAAATTTCCAATCACCATCCTCGGTAGTATAGCATTAATTATGCCCGACTGCCACGCGGGAGACCAAGGTTCGATTCCCTGCTGAGGAGGATCTCAAGATTATAATATTTTTTCTGTTTAAAATTTCGTTTTGATTTTTGGCTTTTTTCGCTTTCCACTGGTTACTGAAGTATTAGAGAATACTTTGATTCCACGTTTTGCTAGACAGTCCAATTTAAAATGACAATACTTTTCGTAATGGTTCAATAAGCTGTGCACAATTCGGGTAAATAGTGGAACACCATCATTATTATGATAACAATTATCTACACTAATATTATAAAGAGGAAAGATTTGTTTGTTTGTTTGAAATGAATAGGCTCCGAAACTACTGGACCGATTTGAAAAAATCTTTCAGAAATGGATAGCTACATTATCAGGGAGTAACATAGGCTATATATTATCCCCGTACTCCCACGGGAACGGGAACTACGCGGGTGAAACCGCGTGACGACCACTAGTATTTTATAAAAAATAAACTCACATTAGCAAAGATGCTTTAATTGGTAAAGACAACGAACTTTTCTCTACTTCACTTATTCTTAGCTAGGCAAGATTGCTTGAACTTCCTATCCCATTTGATTCGCTTTTAGGTATCAGTCTTTCCAATTATTTTATTCCACTGTCATTTCGACCACGTATTATGGCTACGGCGTAGCTCTACGACGCTTCGTAGCGCTACAACATCTAGTAGTACTTATTCTGACACACGACCACAGACTTGAAGAAACCTGAAGACTGAAAAATATCGTACGTAAAGTTTTGCATTGCGATGAGAATGAAAATCATTTTGTCAATATATCTCAACAGAATCGTAGGTTAATTGCTGATGAAATGCATTTTAGATTGACTTGTCTTAAGGATGCGAGAATTTTCTAATTTGTTACATTTTGTAACTAGTTAAAAAAGTTTTCACGTAAGTATTGTGGGTTTAGAAATAGTCTGAGTGTTTATTCTCTTATCTTGCAAGAACGGGAGCTGAAAGGAGACAAGTGCCGTAGCACTTATCTCACCACCGGCGAGAAAGCGGTTAGCTATCGGCTATTTGCTCGCTGAGGAATAGGACAAAAGATCTCGTGTGTGTTAAAGAGACACATACATTTAATAGTCGATAACTGGCTGTTCACACTGCCGGCGAGCCGGCTCTTACTACTAGTTGATCGCAGCGACAAGAGCTCTCAAAGATTGTACTCGCTCAGCGACACTCGCTCGGCGATGCTCGCTTGGCAGTCAGAACTCATCAACCAGGGGTAATTTATATCTGTACTGCGGGCCCAAGCGAGTATTGCGAGTAATCAGCCGTCACACAAAAGCGCTCGCTTAAAACCGAGTGACAAAACAATCTAAGCTTTTCACTCGCTACTCGCTGCTCGCCAACTCGTTTCAAGTTCCAAGCATTATTCGCTACTCGCTGATCGCCGGCGGCGGCTAAATCTGGTGTCTTAGAGCACAAAGCCAAATTGACAGTATTTCAGATAAAACATGTTATATTTTTAACAGACATCTTCAAAAATAAAAATTAAAAACATACAAACAGTCGAACATAGAACGATGAGATGATTCTTTTTTTGTTTGTAAGATTATCTTCCCGGACTGGTCCTATTTCAATTTCCCATTTCGATCTGATGAAGAACTTCGGAGGTAGGCAACGAAACTCTTCAGTAAATGATAGCAAATGGATCGGGATTTCTGAAATCGCATATCTGTTTATTGTTTACACCAGTTCATAACATAACATCACGCTGGTATGCAGTGATGGATACGCAGGTACCACTAAAAAGTGACATTACAAAAAAAATACAACCGACTTTCGAAACATTTAATACAAAAAAAAATACAACCGACTTTCGAAAACAAAACACTACAAAGTATAACTTTAATTTCGGAAGTCGCTGTTGTGACTGTTCCTAAGCTACCCGAGGCCGAAAAATTTTTCGATTCTCCTAGAATTATCCTAATTGCTAACTTCGGTCCCACCCGAAGGTCGGGAAGGCCAGACCCCTTGACCTTCCGCCTGGCCCTGTAGAGCTCGCCTCCAGACTGGACACTCTTCCACCGATAGTACGAAATGAATTCCCAAAACTACTGCCTTGTCCGACCTTTGAGGCTAGGGACAAGGAGGGGATGCAAGGTGAAGTTAATATTGGGAATTCACGGTTAGTATACATACGAAAACAATAAATAATTATGGAACAATAACGAGATTACAATGTATGAAGCTAAGAAGACAAGAGGACTGCAGTAGGGAAATGACACGTAACGCTTGTGTGGAAATAGTTAATTTCAAAACGCGATAGTGAATTTATTTACAATAATCTAGAGACTCACCCCAGTGATGTACGGCTGTCTTACAACTACCTGTACATTGTACGTGTGCCGTCGATCCTAGGTGCATAGGCCTAGAGAGAACCTGCTGCGGTCACAACAGTACACGTTCCCAACACTCAAGCATGTCTTACACAATCCTAAGGCAGAGAGGACTGCGAAGTGCCTCTGTCAATGAGCGAGACATGTTTCCAGAAATACTGGACGCGCGCTAATTAAATTGGCCCCTTACATCGGCCTATCAACCCATTATATAACTTAGCACAAGCGTACCGCGTTGTCAGTCGGTGGCAGAATTCTCTACAAAAGTCTTGCTGCGCGCCGAAGTGGGTTTTGGAACTCGACACCTCGCATTTCCTTAATCTAACCCCATTTAGAGGAAGCTTGCAGTGTTTTCGGCAGCCGTGCGGAAATTCTTGTCAGGCATCGGGGCGCTTCGACTGGGCATCCAAATTACTTGTTTCGCCAAATATATTTTTTTTGTATCGGTGAGAGGCCCGGATACCAAGTTTGATTTGACGAGACACATTTACTAACGTTCCTCAGAACGGCTATGAATCCAGTTTAGGGTACTTAGTGAAGCCTACCCCCGCTCCCGGGAAATGTGCGTACATCAAAAGAATGTACAGTATTCTGCGGACAGTCGGTCCATTGGGAGAGTAACCTCTACTAATGTTTGGTTGATACGACATAACCTTAGGCATTGCAAGGAAACATTATAGTTCAAACAGGCCCTAACTTGTAGCGAGTATTATTCAGTTCAGCCTTCCATAAGCAGTGTCTTAGTACAGTGTCTTGGTAAGGTTTGTCTAAAGTCAGATTAGAGTCATTGTTGTATACAGTCTGTTGCTATGTCTAAAGCACACTCTATAGGAAGGCCTTCTCCGACTCCCTAGAACCAAACACATATGTCGGTTACCTCGTTTAGGTCAGAGAGGGTTATGGTAGGATAATACACACAGCACTCACCCATTAGTTCACCAACACATAAATAAATAAAATAAATAAATTCTGAAATAAATAAAATTTAAAATTTCTCTTTTTAGTAGTACCCCACATCTAACAACACCACTGGAAAGTCACAGGAAAGCAAAACACGCAATTTTTGTTTGCCTTTATGACATATTTTTTCCAACTAAACCAAACTACTGAACCGGTTTTGATAAAATTTCTATGGGACCTATCGGAAAGTATATTCCTTCACACAAACAAGAAAACTCAAATCAGCTCATAAATGACGGAGTTAAAAAGTAAACATTTAAAAAAACGTAAAGCCGAATTGAGAACCTCCTTTTTTAAGTCGGTATAAATAGAGTTTATATAGAATAGATAAGTGGAGTTATCAATAATTTGTTTACACGCAGAAGTGCTTTACGGTGTTGAAAGAAGCTTGCTACGCAGTTGCTACGAAGTGGATGACGTCATGGCTGCGACCGCGTAATGGCGTAGCCGCTACGCAGCGGCTACGCCATTGCCTGAATAAGAACCAATTTCGTAAAATTTTCTTAATATTAAAAGTCAACCGGGACACTTTTATGAACGAAAACTGTTTTCTAATTGAATTGAAACATATAGCGTATATATATATTTTAAAACCTCCATTTAATTTCCTTCATTTTGATACCCTACTCGACAGGTTTGGTAAAAAAAAATATAACGGCTTATAATTTAGCGCCCAAAATTCGCCATATTTCTTTTTTTTAAAACACCTTGCTAAGGACACTTGGATTTTTGAAATGAATCTAACGACACCTTAATAGTCGAAATCCATTCAGCCGTTTGGAAGGTACGTGGTAATAAAGAAATTTACAAACAAACGTACAAGATACGCGCGAAGAACATAACCCTTCCTTGGCAGTCGGGTACAAAGAGGTTTTTTTGACAGGTTGCGACTGAGATACGAATGCTAACGTTACTTAAAAAATAGTAGAATTGACCCTCTCATCATCATCATCGTCATAACAACTGAAAAACGTCCACTGTTGAACATAGGTCTGCGCCAAAAGGGGGTTTGCCATAATCGCCACGCTTGGCAGGCGGGTTGGCGATCGCAGTGTATGCTGTTGGGTTTTACAGTGAACGCTGCTGCCCATTCTCTAGTAAGTCCCTTATTCGCCTCTTACGCCACCCACGAGCAGTGATAGGATGGAATTATTCTTTTACAGCAACATACGGCACCAGCCGACATCATGCGGCAAACTGGGGGGAATTGATCTCTGGTGTTACAAAAAACGCTGCTAAAACTTAGTTGTCTAAAACTGAAACAACAGTTACCCTGGTGTATGCCTCGTATTTTATATACCGTACTTTATTACAGAAGATACTAGTTAACGACTTGGTTGATAGGCCGGTGTAAGGGGCTAATTTATATAGCACGCGTCCAGTATTTCTGGAAACATATCTCAATGACAGAGGCACTTCGCAGTCCTCTGCCTTAGGATTGTGTAAGACATGCTTGAGTGTAGGGAACGTGTACTGTTGTGACCGCAGCAGGTTCTCTCTAGGCCTATGCACGTTAGTATCGACGGCACACGTACGATGTACAGGTAGTTCTAAAACGGCCGTGCATCACTGGGTGGGTCTCTAGATTATTGTAAAGATATTCACTATCGCCCTTTGAAATTAACTATTTCCACACAAGCGTTACGTACATTTTCCCTTTTGCAGTCCTCTTGTCTTCTTAGCTTCATACATTGTAATCTCGTTATTTTTCCATAATTATTTATTGTTTTACGTATGTATACTAACCGTGAATTCCCAATATTAACTTCACCTTGCATCCCCTCCTTGTCCCTAGCCTCAAAGGTCGGACAAGGCAGTAGTTTTGGGAATTCATTTCGTACTATCGGTGGAAGAGTGTCCAGTCTGGAGGCGAGCTCTACAGGGCCAGGCCAGGCCAGGCCAGGGAAGGTCAAGGGGTCTGGCCTTCCCGACCTTCGGGTGGGACCGAAGTTAGCAATTAGGATAATTCTAGAAAACGAAAATTTTATCAGCCTAGGGTAACACAGAAAGTCACATGGTCAAATCCGGAACTAAGAAAAAATCTTTGTGTTGACAAATAGGAATTTCGCGTCTTTATGATAATAGGCGCGAAATTTTACAGTGGAATAATATATACATTCACTAGCTAGTTGTTGATTAGAGTTGATTATCAAAGAGTAAAAAAGACGTTCGACTTTCACTCGAACTGTGACAGTCTGTGTCTATTAACTCCATGTGCTAGGGCCGTATCAAAAACAAGTTATTTTACATAAGAAATAGGATACACTGGTACGTAATGTTATTTTTCAATACTGTATCGAAATGAACAGAGTTTCTACGTAGGTTGCTTCATCCACCATTGCATTTTAATAACCATAATTATACACAAAGCGATCGCGGAGTGCAGGAGTTCGTGGCTAGATAATAACAGCTGCACGGGTCGATCTTCAAGGTTAAGCAACGCTTGCCATGGTTGGTCTGCGGATGGGTGACAATCTTAACATACCGAGTTTCCTCCGTGCCTCGGAAAGCACGTTAAGCCGTTGGTTCCGGCTGTCATTTGTAGATCTTTGGCAGTCGTTACGGAATATCAGAAGCCAGTTGATCAGACGCAGACGATACGTCCTTAATTTTTAAGATAGATAGGCGTGCCACAAGTCTTGACGATGTAAATAACGCCCTTCAGCAGGTCCAAAATTGGTTTACTGCTAATAATTTAGTTTTAAATGAGAAAAAAACAAAGTGTATCAGATTTGCATTACCGAACGTGAAAAGTATTAATTGTGACATAGTATTGAACCAAGAGAAACTTGAATTCGTCGATGACACAGTTTTCTTGGGGATCACGCTTGACTCAAGGCTACAATGGGGTCCTCATTTAACATCTCTTGCGGGACGGCTAAGTTCAGCAGCATATGCTGTCAGAAAAATCCGTCAATTTACTGATATAGATACCGCGAGGCTGGTCTATTTTAGTTACTTTCATAGTATCATGTCTTACGGTATCTTATTATGGGGACGTGCTGCAGACATCGAGTCTATATTTATTCTGCAGAAAAGAGCTATCAGAGTCATTTACAATCTCCGCCGGCGCGATTCCCTAAGGGAACTGTTTAAGGATATTAACATCATGACGGTACCTTGTCAATACATATATGAAAACATTATGTATGTTCGGAAAAATCTCATAGAAAAAAAAAAAAAAAAAAAAAAAAAAAAACTTCATCTTTAAGTAAAATTAGTGATAGGCATAATTTTAATACTAGAAATCGGAACAAATTAGATCAACCCCGATTCAGATTAGCTAAAGTACACACTTCTTTTATGGGGTACTGTGTTAAATTTTATAATAAAATACCACTTAATATTCTCGAACTGAATGAGAGAAAATTTAAAACATGTATTAAACGCACATTATGTAGACAAGCATATTATAAACTGGAAGATTATGTCCTTGATAAAAATGCTTGGCTAAATGCCGGTCCTGCTCCACAGCCACAGCAGCATGGGTCCACTTGTTAGGTTTTTGATTGGAAGAAATGCTTACCCTTTTTTTGTTCTCCTATACAATCATTTATGTATTATTTCTTTGCATTATTGTATTAGCAAAGTATACACAATAAAGCAGCCTTCTTTTTTTTTCTTTTCTTAGTTACTTGAAACCATAGTTTTGTATAACGTAGAAGAATATTTTAAATTTTTTGTAAATGTGAGCACTATGGAGCCATTTACATATGTAATTATAGATTTCGTTATTAAATTAGTTTGACATGAACGAGCGTGGCAGTTGAGAGCTTGTCATGCTCACACAAATGTTTTGCTGATGGTGGCGCGTGTTTTGGATCATTTGATTCCCTTCAAAATGGTTGAGTTAGATGGTGCTGATGCACGCGTCATGTTCGTGAACGGGCGCCGTCAGTTGAAACTGGTCATCTCTTACCTGCCACTGGCTTATTTTAATCTGTACCTGCATTTTGAATTGTTTATATATTTTCTTGTTCTTTGCATTGTCCTCACATATAGAAGCAATCAATGTTAATGTTAACAAGATTTTTTGTAATACATCACATGGTTTAAAAGAGTGTCCGTGGAGTTTCTTGCGCGTTCTTCTCCATAGAGATCTACGCTTTGGAACGTGCAAATAGTTTCATGTTTTTGACTGACCGACTTTGACAATTCAAAAGTGCCTGTAAATGGTTTATTTGAAATATACGATTTGATTTGATTTGATTTGATTTGATCTTACTCCAGTCTTGCCATGAAGTACCGTGTTACCCAGTTAATCGGTTGCAGAGGTCTGGTAGGCAGCCGCTCTACGTAAAATACTAGTACTCAGCTAAATCCGGTTTGACTGAAAGCCGACGCCAATATAGTTCGGAAAAAGGTTAGGCTGATGATGAATTATACACAAAGCGAAGATTTCACGATATAAAATGTAATTTCGGTACTAAATTGATTTCAATCTAAAGCCTCAAATGTCAAAAATAGAAACATTGTTTGGATAGTAGCCTGTACTGTTTCGCAACTGGCCTTCATTCCAATTCCTTCCAGAAATTATTTTGAAACGCCACCTCGTACCAGTCCTGATAAATTGATTGCAGTACCATTGCGAAACATAATTTAAAACAATTCGTTTTAAAATTTTGTTTCGCTATGGTGCTGTATGTGTAGTTACATTGTAAATGAATATTAAGTTTTTTAGCATTGTGAGAAGAGTACCGCCATCTACAAAAGATCATAAATATAATTAAAGCTTTCTGTATACATGAAAACAATGTAACGTATCAGAGCGAAGCTAGATGGCACTGATCTAAAAAATATTTCAGATCAACTTCCTCACACGTTCTTTTATCCTAGTACAGAAATCGGCGATTTTAGTTGGCCTGAATTGGACCCAATGTTGGACATATTGCAGCCAATGTAAGCCAACTATGAAAATGTTCCTCGCGGCCAACATGCTCAGGGTTTGTCGAAATAAAGACCGGCTTACATGGAGCATTTTATAGAATTGAAGCAACAAAATGTTCGACTTCGTTGTGCCTCAGCCATAAAGCGCACCATGTAAGTCTGTCTTTAAATTTCCTCGTGCCTTTTCCCTGCAATTTCACTGACGATACTAAGATAGCAGAAGCCGTTTGGAAGTTGAATTACTCCACCAAAACAAAGACGGACTACCGGTCGGGGTATGGAGTAAGAGTTTTTGTGTGTGTGTGTGTGTAAGTACGTACTCACACTCCTTAGTTGAAACATATTTATAATATAGCAGTTGTAGTAACGTTACTACACTTGCTATAATAAATATATAATTCAACTAAGGTTTGGACTGTGAGAATTAAAATATTTTTTGTGTAAAACTTATTTTCTAAAGAATCTAATATCTATCGCTTGTGCTAAGTTATATAACACATTATATAACTTAGCACAAGCGTACCGCGTTGTCAGTCGGTGGCAGAATTCTCTACAAAAAGTCTTGCTGCGCGCCAGAGTGGGTTTTGGAACTCGACACCTCGCATTTCCTTAATCTATCCCCATTTAAAGGAAGCTTGCAATGTAATCGGCAGCCGTGCGGATATTCTTGTCAGGCATCGGGGCGTTTCGACTGGGCATCCAAATTACGTGTTTCGCCAAATATTATTTTTTTGTATTACTGAGAGGCCCGTAAGCCAGCGTTGATTTGACGAGACACATTCACTAACGTTCCTCAGGACGGCTATGAATCCAGTTTGGGGTACTTAGTGAAGCCTACCCCCGGTCCCGGGAAATGCGCGTACATCAAAACAATGTAAAGTATTCTGCGGTCAGTCGGTCCATTGGGAGAGGCAACCTCTACTAATGTTTGGTTGATACGACATAGCCTTAGACATTGCAAAGAAACATTATAGTTCAAATGGGCCCTAACTTGTAGCGAGTTTTATTCGGTTCAGCCTTTCATAAGCACTGTCTTAGTGCAGAGTCTTGGTAAGGTTTGTCTAAAGTCAGATTAGGGTCATTGTTGTATTCAGTCTGTTGATATGTCTAAAGCACACTCTATAGGAAGGCTTTCTCCGAATCCCTAGAACCTTAACACAGGTGTCGGTTACCTCGTTTAAGTCAGAGAGGCTAATAAGTTAGGATAATACACACAACACTCACCCATTAGTTCACCAACACACACACACACATATTATCACTAAATTAATCTAACTTAATAAGTAATAATGGCTCCTAAGGGTTACAACGGACCACACGTCTGCTAGTTTATCTAACACCAGCCTATAGCTTATGGCTTATAGCCATATCCGAGACATAGCCTCCGGCTTAATCAAACCTGACTTGGTTAACTAGTTCCGTTCGCTGCCGAGCCCTAACCCCGAGAGCCCCCAACGCCCTACGCGTCGAGCCCCGCCGATTTCCAACAGATGTGGCTACCTGGTAAGACCTCAACCGAGCGCGAGTCGGTCCCGCACACGATGGGTTCCGCACCATAAACTTCAATTTGTACCTTGACGGACGACCGAGGTCTAGGGACAGGCTACGCGCTTCACTCGCCGAGCATGGAACCCCAATATGTTAGGCGACTCACAGTCGGACCCTTTTTTGTGTAATTTCTTAATAGATCGAAACAGCGCGTTGAAGACACGCATGACGTCATGTGGCTTGGTAAAATTGTACCATCATAGTGACGTCTCACGTGTCTTCAACGCTCTGTATCGTCTTCATTTTTTGTTTAAGTGAAAAAAGAAAAAATACGTGTCCAATATTTTTTGAAAATCTATCTGACGGACTAATTAGATTTTTTCAGTAAAATACCCTATTGTTTTAAGAATTCGCTTGGGTTTTTTCTAAGGTGATTTATCGCAAACAGATGAGTGAGAGCGCTTTCAGAAATCTCTTATTTGGTTAACGCCTGGCTATTCAAGAGACAATTTATGATTTTTCTTAGTGTCTCACAACATGTGAAACGTTTCGAAATATTTTGAGTTATATATTTTGAATTATTAGGAGTGACATATCGTCACTCTGTCAAAACAAAATAACCAAAAACACCGACTTCCGCAATTAGACTTATTTTATTCTTTGTAGTGTTTTGTTTTTGGAAGTTGGTTGTAATAATGTCGGCTGTTGCAGTTGTTGTGGTCTTTGTATTTAGAATTATAATAAATTCATTTAAAAGCATAATCTCTACTAATTAATACTCATCTTTACGTTATTTCAATGTTACATCGAGCTGTAATTGAGTGGCTGTATAGAAAGTTGGGACAAGTTTTTTTTTTAATCTGACGGCTGTGAGTTGAAAACGATTCTCCCTAGGGCTGAAAAGTAATACTACTATGAGTAATGAAAAACTCTTCCGTTACTGAGAGACAGAATGGCTGACAGACAACGTACAGCCAAAAGTACCGGCCGTTGAAAACTGAAATTTGGCATGTAAGTTTCTTGAGGAGTGAGTGGAGAATTATCCGAAATTCCTACGAGAACGACAAAACACGAGATATCGAGTCGCGGGCAAAAGCTAGTTGTAAATGAAAGTATGACCCTTTCACTTTCGCGGAAAGAGAAATAACAGCTTCAGTTTTCTTGAAAATCGGTATAAACAATCCAAAAGTTTTTAGGGAAAAGGAATTATTGAAACAGATCTAATGATTTTTCGTAACCAACACCCAAAGGGCGCAACAGTTAAAGTAGTTAGTGGTAACTGCTTTGCTGTATGCTTGCCTGCCCAGAGAGTAAGGGTTTCATAATTATCTCGTGTAGTTCTAAAAGAACATATTTGTTAAAAAAATTGTGGTCCAAAAAATGGGCACATGTGGGACTCGAACCCACGACCTTCTCGTCTCAAACGCGACGCTCTAGTCCACCCAGCTGAGCTAATGTGCCGCTGCAAATTGTTTCCAAATTCTCGTCCTGTATCTTCCTTCGTCAGTGCATTCAGCGACAATAGCGCCCGACGCACTTTAGCAGCAACTGCCAGACGCGGAACTACTAACGCACGCATAAACCCTTTCGAAGGTCAGGGACCCGTCACTTAAAACGTGCAAGACAGATGGCATTAATTTTAAGCTCACTTTCGCATTTTTTGTTCCTGTTGCGACTTATGTTTTACTAGTAATGTTTACATTCTATGTGCAGCATATACGTAGATCTAGCAATACAGAAAGCCTTTGTGTTGTGTTATTTGGCTGGGATTTGTCATTAGCAAAAATGAGATAGATGAGCTTTGATAAAAACTTTCATCCCCAATTGAGCTCCTTTAGAAGACTCTTTTGTTCTTTTTGAAGCTTGCAGTCAAAACGGATTCAGTTGAATACCCCTATTTTACGTGGCTTGACATTTAATATTGGCCCTATCATGGCTAATATTATTTATTTTCACCGTAAAAGTGCATGCATAATGCACGTTAAAATACCATTAGCGTACAAGTACATTCTTCCGCTGGTCTTCAAAGTATAGACATTTTATCTCACGAAACACCTCCAATTAGGTATATCCTTTGTCAATTCCTCCCAGCGAGAATAATCTATATTGCATCTCTTCATATGTCTTTCCTGAAAATCTTTCGCCTTGTATACGCTTGCCGCTTTGTTTTCTTTGAGTTCAGAAAAGAAAATGCGCTTAGCCGCCCACTCGTCAGGCATCCTTACAACGTGTCCACAGCAATGCCGGTGTGCGATGCATTATATATGCTTCAATAGCTCAAAAATTAGCCCTGCGTAGAACATCTATATTCTTAACACGATCGGACCCTGACAACACATTTCGGGTAACCGAAGCTTTAGGATAGATAAGTTATTCTAGAAATCGCAATGCCCATTTTACAATTATTTTAACACATACTATATTGACTCTTGGTTATCTTTAGCTGGCTAAAGAGGGGACCAACCAGTAGAATAGTCAGGTTGGTCCCAACTTTAGCTCTGCCGGAACTACATAGGACGCCTGCTTTTATAGACAAGCTACAGCAGGGATAGCAAACATTACAAATGGACATCTGCGTTCAATTGAGAGGAAGCAAAAATATATTTCCTGGCATTTTGTAGCAGAATTACTGGAATTTAATATTTTTTATTTGAAAAGTTTTAATAAATAATAAGATTTAAAACTAAAAGAAACAATTTTGGGCAGATTTGAACAAAAAACCCTTTTATTGTGTAACTGGTCTAGCGTTCCTAAGGTTCGCCATCTGTGCTACACGAATTGATCTGCATGTGGGACAGGGACGGTACTAGCTTTTCTCTTTGTTCCTTGTGACCTAGATAATATCTGCGTGGTGGAGCACTGATTTATTGGATGTTTTAGGATAACATAATTATAATTCAGCGAAACAATTTTATTTTCTTTTTATTCAATTTTGCACCATTTAATCTCAGTCTTGAAGTTCACAAATTTTCTTGAAGATTTATTATTAAAATTTATGTCGTTCAGTTAATTCGTTAGTGTGTGTTATTAGGCAAAACTTTATGTAACTTGCATTTGCCAGCGACTTTGCTCGCGTGAATTTACAAAATTATCCCAAGGGAACATAATTGTCCCAATAAAAAGTGGCGTGTACATATTTTCATCCAAATATGTTCAGCCGCTAAGATGTGAAGAGGTAACAAATAATAAAACTTACTTATCTTCTTCTTCTTCTACCTATCTATCTATATTCTATCTATCTATATAAATAAAAATGAATCGCCGAAATGTAGATAATTCTTTTATAGATAAAGAATATTTTGAAAAAATAATACACCCGGGCAACGTCAGGGTGGGCCACTAGTTTATTTATAATACTAGCTCTTGCCAGCGGCTTCGCCCGCGTAAATGTTAAAAAGGTTAATTTCAGCGATATGTCAGACAGCCTGAGACTGTCTGACGCTAGTTTTCTAATGAACCCTTTTGAATCAGAACTATCAGAGGACTAGGTAAAGTTTTTATTTTTTGTACCAGGACTGTATAGCATTTGAGGAGGTTTCACTTTCTATGTACCGTGGGGTAAACCATGGGTGACAACTGGGCGGATACGACAGTTCGTGTCCGCCCGATGCTTTTTTAAAAAACCGAATATTGCATTGAAAATTAATATCTAAGATCAACACTTTTAAGTCTCTTTTTCAAAGTCGTTACAAATATAAATTTGGTCATGGGGGTGAGGACATTTGTTATCTTGCAGCTTTGTCTTTCGCAAGCGATGAATGCTGGTCTCACACACCTGCGAGAAGGGGTTGTTACGGAAGGAACAACAGGACCTGTGTTGCCTATATTGATTCCTGTCAGGCTTTAGTAAAATGCAATCTATCTATCACTCTCGTTCAAAGTAGGTAGTACGTACTCAGTTGACTTGTGACTGAAACATCGATTCAGTACGTAACCTCTAAAGATGTAGGTCAGTGTGTAACTAGTGTGTGGCTAGACTTGCTTGTCGATCATGAAGTCCTGGTAAAAATCTGTCTGTTGCTCTCAATGGGGGACGCTCCCATCGTACATGCGCAATATGCAGTTTTATTTTAATTTAAGATTCAACATTTGGTTATTGAGCAATGACGATTTAACCGAGACAACGTTTACAGCTTTGGAACCAAAACTATCTGACTTATATTATAAATGCGAAAGTTTGGATGCACGGATGGATGTTTGTTACTCAATCACGTCAGATCTTTATTTTATTTTCAGTCATCTTCATGAAATTTAGCAGCTTTATGAAATTTAGGTAGAATATAGTATGGAATAACACATATTATCGCGGGAATATGTTCCCTTGGGATCATTTCCGAAACAAACGCGGGCGAATCCGCTGGAATAAACGAGTTTCTTAAAAAAAATGTCGCGTATCTGATTTATTTCGCAGATTTCCTTTTATTACCTTCGATTTTCGGTTCGTTTGACCCGAACGCACGGCTTGTCATTGAAAGAGATATCAGATTTTGTTCATCAATTTCCAAAACGAGAGGAAAATTAAAATTGAGTCGGACTTTTTATTGCGTAATTAAATCTGTGATAACATCAAACATTGTTGTGCATAGTGACAACTTTACTTTGAAGAAAGAAGTCAAATCACTAGTTCTGCGTTAATTTACAGTGTCAAAGTTCATCTCCTAGTCATTTATGACGTGCTAGTACTTCGGGACAGCTACACTCAGTTGCTCCCGCCCACTAAAAACAATCTGAACGTCTAGGACTCCGCCCCTTTTCCGATTGTCCAAATATACATCTTCTTAGACTTGGCATCTGCATAGAAACGTTCCATAAAAAGACCAAATAAAACAACTGCCACATGGTACCAAGAAAGTTTGTACTGCATTCAATATTATCTTGGTGAAGTGTCAACGATTTATCATTGTTTTTGTGCAAACTGGCTGCACACTCTTCTTTTTTTTTTGGCTCTGCACTCTTATTGAGTTATGCCGTCCTAGTGATATGAACACAGGCTGCTTCAGCGTTCGTTGCCATGGTAACGTGCACCTTCAAGCGGAGACAGTTGCATAAGTTAGACAAGGATGGTATAACAATAACAGATGGTAAATCGGCAGACTTTAACTAAATCCCGCCCATTCATGATTTTCACCCCGTATGATCAACAGCAAGATTTGAATATTACATATTCAGGCATTTCTTTCTCATCACAGAAGCTAGACTGTGTAAGCAAAACAAATTCATCAACTTCAATTTAATCTGCCTAGCCTTTTCCCAACAATGGAGAAGGCGGTTTCAATATAAAATTCATCAACGTAATATGCTCTAAATCAATTTTATAATGGTCTCGAAAGCTTTAAATCGTAAGCAGAAAGAGTAAACCAAACTAATTTATAAGTACCTACTTTTAATCAAATTCTTTTTCTCTCTTAGGCAAACTTCATTAGGCAGACAAGGATATTAGGCAGAACATAGTCGATTGCTATCCAGACCATCCCGCCATTTTCACAGTGTTTCTCAACTTCAGATTTTAGGAACCGGTATCTACCTACTTACCACGTTTCCGGTACCTATGGATTGCTCAATTAACTATTCGCGTCCGAGGTTAAAATGCAAAGTTGGTGCACATTCCGGGCGAGCCTGTCTGGCAGTGGACCTCTTTCGGCTGATATGATGATGATGATGATTTGATGTTTAAAATACTTATCATACCTACTTTGTAATCCATTGAACTGAGTTAGCAGTCTCAAGGAGGTGAAGATATTGTTCATCATGGTCGTCATTATAGAAAGATAGATTAAAAATAAGGTGGACCAGAAAATTGTTACGTGTTTAAAACGTAAGGTTAACTTAATCTTATCTAATTTATTAAACTAAGATACGAGTAGGAAGCCAATAACTGCTTTGATTGTTTCTGGATAATTAAACCTAAACGTTCCCAAAAACAATTACATTTTCTTTTTATGAACTGGAATACTAATACTCTAGAGTATTTAGAACAGAAAGAGTGCTAATAACATTAAAGGATGCAGACGCGTCTCATTTCGTTACCATGAAAACGATGCTCGTGCCAGAAGTACCTACTAGCACAACATGACTCACGGAGAGATAATCAAGGACATAGCCTAGTTTAGAAGTTGGAGTATTACCCTTGGAAGTAGACTCGTAGATACATGTGTTTGAGAGAGGTATTTGGCAGTTTAGCTCGGAACGATATTATTAATATTTTGAACAAACATTTCAATCTAATTCTCAAATTATTCAGTGAATATTACTGATGGTTATTAAAAAAGGTAAGGTAAGGTAAAGGCATTATGAAATTAAAGGGCTTATTTTTATCCCAGTTATTCCAAGATTATTTCCAGTATTCAGAGTTGATCCATGATTTTTTTATCAAACTCTTTGTTAGTGTGGTTAAGTCATTCAGTGCGTGTCTTTATAATGTGCACATATGAAAATGAGCGAAACTATACCTACCTAGTTCTATCGACGGAAAACTTATAAAAAAAACATTTTTTTTTTATATTTTAATGGATTATTTAAAAATTCGTTTCTTGGACTGTCTATGTTATTTTCAGAGCCTCATCCCCAAGCATGTTGGGCGGGTGGCGCATGCGTAAAGGAGATCGGTCCGACTGTGTTCCACATTTTATTTCACAAAATGAGAACACAGTGAATGCAGCTTCATAGCTGAATAGTATCTGGCAATAGTTGTGCAGATTATTGCCCAAAGCTGATTTTCTTTTTAAGTTGTGTGGTTGAATTCTTGATACTGTAATCTAACGGCAGAATCTCTAGCTATCTATATATATTGAACCATATCTACAGATTTTGAACCTCATTCTAAACAATTCGGTGTTTTTCTTTTTAATGTGACTGATTTATTTGCAATAAAAATCGGAGAGCCTTTTCTAAATATATGTGGCTTCATTAAAAAGTATTGCTTTAAAAAAAATGGCAGATTTCAAACGAGGTTGTAAATTGAAAAACATTGGGCTCATTTGTGAAATCCAAATAGATAATAATATTGTATCCAGGTTTTGCCAGAACCTTATTAAAATAAGGTTTAAGTAAGTGGAAGCTACTGCATCTGTAGCTTATTACAGATTAGATAGTGTTTTATAGCCCATGATAAGGGACCAACCATTGAAACGGTCAGGTTGGTCCCGAACCACGGACTGCCGTAAACTGCATAGAGCGGGTCCTTTTATACGCTCCGGAATCTGAAATATTGTTCAGGTGGGACAAGGAAGCTACAAATATTTTTATGTTGCATCTCACGAAGGTAATTGTTTGTACGATAGTTGTAGGAACGCTCAATATTGTCCAAGAGTCCTTTATTCACACAAAAACTATGTGCTGATCATCTACATGCACTATAATTATTTACACGCGTTTATGTGATTAAACTGTGCCTGTCGTAGGTACTTTACTGAAAAACCTCACTGAAAACTAGGCTGTAGAATCTCACTTTGTTTATTAACCGAATAGGTATTCGAGTATGAAAATGACTAAACCTGAACACAATTATGTCTCCCTTTATGGGAATACATAAATGAAAGATATTTAAAAAATTAGATATCTTACCTATGTACCAACCTAGTGCTTTAATCTGAAATGAATACGTCAAAGGTGACAATGAGATACGCTGTGAAAGATTATAGATGTGTTAATAATTTAGGAAGGGATGTTGTGTGCTTTTAAAATACTGGCCAACTGCGAGTCGGATTCGCACACGAAGGGTTCCGTACCAGAAACTGAAAAAAAAAACACGTTTCTTTAATTTTGATTATATATTGTTACTAGCTGACCCGCGCAACTTCGTCTGCGTCATAAAATGTAATTATTTACGACATCACATTATAAACCTCAAAAATAACAGTATTTCTCCACTATTTAATGGATGTTATTACACATATAAACCTTCCTCTTCAGCCACTCTATCTATTAAAAAAACCGCATCAAAATCCGTTGCGTAGTTTTAAAGATTTAAGCATACATAGGGATATAGGGACAGAGAAAGCGACTTTGTTTTATAATATGTAGTGATATTGGCAATAGAAATACACAGTCGGTGAAAATTTCAACTGTCGACCTATTACGGTTCTTGAGATACAGCCCGCTGACAGGCAGATGGACGGACGGACGGACCGACAGCGGAGGTTTAGAAATAGGGTTCCATTGGTTACTATATTATTTGCTACTGTTTTCCAAGTGCATTTTGAAACTGAAACGGATAACGTTAGCTGTAATTCATGGTGGCTACTTTATCTAAAATTACCACTCCTCTGTTTACATACTATAGATACTGCTTTACTCAATCTTCTATATACATACATACTAAAACTTCGCCCGCGTATACCTACGGCACCTCTTTCAATTTAAAATCATTATATTGTTGAAAAATAAGTCATAAGTAGATTACGATATCAATATGTTCCGAAATAATGTTTAACAGGTTGTATAGGCAACCTACGGTGAACACTGTAGAAAAATTTTTAGGATAAGGAAGCGGGAGACAGGCACGGATCACCATGAAACCACTGGACCAGCGCCATAATATTTTCATACAAACGATTTTCCTACTTTTCACCCACTTGCCGTACTAGTTTCGGTTGTACGATGATATTTCAGTCAGTTTCTCCTTTTATACAACCTTTTACAGAATAAACGCAATACCTCTTAAGGGGTTATTGAACTCATCATTATGAACAACTTTCACTATGGGACCAACACTGAAACCGCGAAAATAAATCGACTCCCCCATACATTTGTGTGTGCATAACTCGAAAAAATGTACTGAACAGCTGATTTTCTTTTCGCTATTTTGGGGTTGGTCCCATAGTAAAAGTTGTTCATAATGGTGAGTACAATGGGCCCTTAAGAGGTATTGCGTTTATTCTGTTACACGTTGTATAGAGAATAGAAATACTTATCGACATATCATATAGATAAATTACAACCAAATATCTCGGCGAAAACGTGGCACTAAACAAGACTGTTTATAGTGTACCTATCTAATACAAGTTTTTATTGTGATTGAAATTGTAAATTTTGGTACAAGTAGGCGAACTTCCGGTACGCGGAAGGCCCACAAAGTGGATCGGTGACCTGGTGAGGGTCGCGGGTTGCCGATTGATGAAAAATGGTGTGTAAGTTCCTTAGGGAGTGTAGGAGAGCACTAAGGTAGGAATTCCCGGAATTCCTACATGAACGGGAAAAAATACGATATGAGCGTACGAAGTCGCGGGCAAAAGCTTATATTTATTATTAGCTTTATAAACAATAAACAGTAGGTATTCTATTCTTTGCTTTTATTTGCTTATGTAATCCTGGTAGTACAATAAAGCGGTAATTATAACAAAGTCTAAAAGCAAGCTTTTTGTCTCCTTGGACGTAGTGACTTTTATTGCACCCAAAACGCATTGATTTGATTTTAATGTGAAATACATAAAATTTTCAATACTGCAGTGAACGACGACAGAAATAAATGTGTTCTCCATACGCCACGTGGACTGGTCAACGATGCGCTTGCGTGAACGTACGGAGTCGGCAGTAGTTTCAAATTGATACTAGGAGCACATAGGTATCAGAAGCTTCAAGTTATTAAACTTTACAGGCCACGTGACAACGACATGTGATTGGCAGAACTAAAAATTTTACCATCCCCTAGTTCAGGGTAATTAGGTACACCGAAAATACTTAGTAGGTAGGTAGGTATTTCTTTATAATAAAATATTTAATTTAAATTGAACTCTATGGAAAAAATATTAACCAGGCATGTTTGAAGCATTAGTAGAATAGTTTAAATTTTATAGTTAAGTAGGTCAGTAAACTAAATATTGTAGTCCACACAACTATTATTTTATTTTTTTAAGCAAATTCATTACTTGGCTTTATAGGTACTTTCAGGAACCTTAATAAGCTAACCAACAAAATAAACAATACGTTAGCCCAGCTTAAGTAGGTACTTATTTCTTTAGCAAATGAATGTAATAGTTTTTGTAAATAAAATTATGTTAACCTAAAGTCCAAGTTATTATTAGGTACCAGCAGCGTTTTGCAATGGCGATTCAAGGAAAAATGCAACTGACTTATTTGTGTTTAACTTTAATTTATTACGGGCCATGTCCGACTTAATTATAAAAACTTAACACATCATAACAATTTTTAGGATTCGTCTGTCAATCTTCGGGCTTTATTTTTTATCACCCTCATAGAGAATGATAGCTATTACTCGATAGTGCATAGGTAATTATTGTAGCTGTTGTACGTACACACTTATTGAACCATTCGAAACAATGTAAATCCATGGTGTGTTTATTTGCTTGGTGATTACTTAGCACTACATTTTTTGTATGGTCAAAAAACGTTTCACTTATTCCACTACGGTTGCCTACTCGATGTTTTTGGGTTTTCATCGTAAAACATCAACGAACTCTTAAAGTTTCGCAGTTTCCGTCCGTCCTTTGATTTAGACTAATATTGATGCTGTAAGGCTATAATTTGGTATATTTTACGCCTATAAAATAGTAGAATACAATCTCGAATAACGTTTTATAAGGTAGGTACTGTATACGTTCAGATTAGGGCTTTCAAAATCGTCTAGGGATCGATATGAAATTAAAGACTTTTGGCGATTTAAGAGATCATTATATTGAGCGGGTGCTCTCAAGAAAAACTTTTACAGTTCCGTCAGAAAAACAAATCAATCATCGTATGTCATTATTTGAACCTATTCTAAATTCCTAATTCTTCTAAAGCTTTTTTATGATTAAGTTGACGGAGGTCCCCGTAGGGTGAGGCAACCAAGGAGGTTATGCCACAGTACCTACTTCGTCATTTTTATAATTTTTTGAGTTATAACGAACTGAAATCAAATTTTAAGGCCTATGATGAAAATTTCTTGAAATGAGATGAGTATCATTTTCATGATTATGGAGGCAACTACGGAGCCATTTAACATGAGTGGCCCGACACGCACGATGACCCGTTTTTGGTACCGACAGAGCAAGCTCGTAGTGAGTTCAAAAACTACCATAGGTAGGTATAGGTACGGTAACGCTGCAGGTTAGGGCTTCTGCAACGTCTGGGGATCGTGATTAAATAAAATACTTTTGGTGATTTAAGAGATCATTATATTGAGCTGGTGCTCCAAAGAAAACTTTTACAGTTCTGTCAGAAAAACAAATCAATCCACGTATGTCATTATTTGAACCTATTCTAAATTATGAAATATCTTTTTGAATTCTTCTAAAGCTTTTTTTATAACTAAATAGATGGAGGTCCCTGGAGGGTGAGGCATCCAAGGAGTATGTCCGACAGTGCCTATACTTTCGTGTGCGACCTGTTTAGTTGCATGTAACTGGCAGAAAAGTTTAAATTGAACTATTGAATTGTCGTGCAGAATATTATAAAAAAAATTATTTTGTACCTACGTCAGTCATGTAAAAGCTCTAATTGAAGCTAGATGGCATTATAAGTATTATTAAACAAGTACAAGTGTTTTATTGGGACCTGAAAAGTAGCACCGTACGTTGTATCCCCCGGAGCTACAGTACCTATCTAATTATTCCACCCAGTCGCGTTCCGGCTCATTCGATATGCCCTTTTATCTTTCTACCTATCTGGTAAGGTAATATAAGCTAAAAAGTAGGTACTACGATAACCAGTAACTGGGAGGTCAAAAAGGCAGTCGCTCCAAGTATAATACTGATAATCAGCTGAATCCCCTTTGACTTAAAGCCGCCCCAATATAATTGAAAGAAAGGCGATGCAGATGATGATCGTTGATTGCACGCCCTTAATTATTAATGAATTCGTACCTACAGCGAAACCACTTCATCAGACGGTCATATTAGCCACCAAATTATTTAAAATATAAATAATAACTAACGAGTACCTACTTATTCTATTCTATTCAATTACTTTACAAATATTATAAAGAGGAAACATTTGTTTGTTTGTTTGAATTGAATAGGCTCCGAAACTACTGGACCGATTTGAAAAATTCTTTTAGCATTGGATAGCTACATTATCAGGGAGTAACATAGGCTATATATTATCCCCGTACTCCAACGGGAACGGGAACTACGCGGGTGAAACCACGTGACGTCCACTCTTTCAATTATACAAGCGTATTTTGTTACCATGCTTAAAATGATTAAAAGTTGTCGTACCTACAATATAAGTCGACTTCCTCGTACGTCCTTAACCAAAATAGCAGAATTAAACTGAAACAATATTAGGAAAATCCCGCTGATGTTTTAGTAATTAATTCAGGTTTGTGTTAAAATACCTTCCCAGCTTCCTGAATTAATAGGAAAAATATTGCAACAATAAACACAACCTAGGTAGGTACACAAATTGAAAGGATAAACAACTTAGATAGGTTGGTACCAACCTTTGTAAGGATACCTAATAAAAGGTCTTTATTTAAAGAAAATATTAAGTATGAATGAGTCCGATTTCGAGTTAAACTCCTTCTCAGTTATGTTATCCTGGTACTTGTTTTGCTCGCATTGCGTTACCATATTGACGAACGTGACCAGTAAACAAGTATTTTGATATCGAGCTTCACCTGAGTGACGAAACTCACAAAGTGAGCTTTATTGCGCACAACATAAAGGTCTTAATTTGATACACACCTCGGATTTCGCTGTCGCGAGATACGAAAATGTTGTTACAGAATAGCACAACAGGATGGACATCTTGGGGTGATATTATCATGATCCGACGTACCAAAACTGTTCTATAATGTCGTGTTAATTTCAAACGACCGTGATAACAACTGCGGAAAATAACAAACTCAAGTGAAACGCACAGCGTTTCACTTGAGTTTGTTATTTTTTGTTTGCTATCTAACAAAGAAAGATTTTTTCAAATTGGACCAGCAGTTCCTGAGATTAGCGCGTTCAAGCAAACAAACAAACTCTTCAGCTTTATATATTAAATAATAAAATAAAAGTATAGATATTTATAATATTAGTATAGATAAAAATGTTGTTAAACATATTACGTTTCCACACTTACGAAATCATTATGATTTTAGTTTAAAACTATGAGTCCTAAAGCAGGGTTTACATTCTTTTATTGTGTAGTGTCCTGGTTCCTTCTAAAGTTCTGAAGCAGTTGATTGGTTACTAAACTCCTGGCATTGTAGTATGAGCAAAAAGTCCACCCAAGAAAGGAAAAATTGGAAATAATTCGTGTATAAGCTGTGAACCGTACGGTTCAACAATCAAAATAATATAAAAACACTTTTTAAACAATGCAAGTGACTACAAGGGTGGATCCAGGGGGTGGATCATGGGGGTCATGACCCCCCCCCCTGGACCGTGGGAAACTATAATTTTAATATTTCCTATTTTTTAATAAATTATTATTAGGTATATTTTATTAAGTATAATTTTTCTAACCTACTTGTAGGTAGGTACTTACTAATATTAAAAAGCTGTTTCTTGTTTTGTCGAACGCGTCAATCTCAGGAACTACTGGTTCGAATTGAAAAAATATTTTATTGTTGGATAGATAATATACCAGATCGTTAATTGTGAATTAAAAAATCAATTCAAGTTTGAATTTGTCACGCAGTGCGACTGCGCTTGCTTCATCCGATGTGTCATGCCATGGCAGTGTCACCCGCGCCCTGTGCTCAGCCGGTCTATTCTGTCAACATTTCACCGTGTACACTTAGGTGGAGTGAACGACAAGTGAGCTGTCGTTCCATCTTGTTTGTATCGTTTGCCAGCTCACTTATCCTTCACTTCGCCAAAGTTTTCACTTCGATATGTTTACAGAATTGCACTGCTGTTTAAGGCTAACGTCGCTGCGTTCGAAAGGACGTACCTAGATACCATGGAGCCATTTTTTAAGGATTGTAAATCATAAAATGACTCCTTCCGCTCTGGGCGGAGCGAAAGGGAGTGTCACACTCTTACTGACTAAAATCCGTGTGCGTAGTCCCAGCGGAAAAGTGTCGTTTTTTTTTAATTTCAGTTTACCAGATATTTAGTGTATGACGTCCTGTAGTTATGTATGGTAAGTACGAATTTGTGCATCCAACCATTAGGGAGTTATTCAACAAAAACAGTTCCAAAATAAACGTCATAAGTTAGGCTCTAGAGTTCCTTTTTTAAGTACTAGGACCTAATAACCTGATTTTACTTTTACGGATATATCTTCTGAACGGTATGTTTTATCAAATTCTGTTTTCGCAAACATTACCTACACACAAATTCTAAGCAACGTGCGTAAAAAAATACAACTCTGCACTGAACCGTTTTACATGATTTTCATCAAACAGCCAAACGTCAGCGCAGCGGAAACTTGAATATCTCCGCAGTTTCATGACACACAAATTTCATTTTAACATACACATTTACACTCAAATACACACGGGAAAAAAAATGTTCCACTGGGATGACGTCATCACAGCGGAAACTGTTTTTGTTGAATAACTCCCTAATGGTTGGATGCACAAATTCGTACTTACCATACACAATTAGAGGACGTCATACACTAAATATCTGGTAAACTGAAATTAAAAAAAAACGACACTTTTCCGCTGGGACTACGCACACGGATTTTAGTCAGTAAGAGTGTGACACTCCCTTTCGCTCCGCCCAGAGCGGAAGGAGTCATTTTATGATTTACAATCCTTAAAAAATGGCTCCATGGTATCTAGGTACGTCCTTTCAAACGCAGCGACGTTAGCCTTAAACAGCAGTGCAATTCTGTAAACATATCGAAGTGAAAACTTTGGCGAAGCCCCGAAAATACTTACTTCGACATGTTTCTGGTCTCCTGGTACCTATTTGTAAATCTTAAGCGCTCACAGCTCTAGCCCCGGAAATACTTCGACATGTTTTTGGTCTCTTGGTATTTGATGTTTCTGGTCTCCTGATACTTGTGAATCTTTGGCGCTCAGCCAGCAGCGGTTCTGAATTTCCACATCCTCCTCAGTCCCCATTAAGCCATACCTACCATTTATCGAGATAAAAAGTAGCCTATGTGACACATAGGCTACTTTTTATCTCGTTAAATGATATTCCGGAATAACTATGTATGTGATATTCCGGAATATGAACTATATGTGTACAAAATTTCATCCAAATGCCTTCAGACGTTTTTGGGTGATGGAGGCACAACATCCAAACTTTTACATTTACAATATCTAATATTATAGTAGGATTGTGGTACTGAAATATATCCCAATGCAAGTTTTTTTTTTTTTAAGTATTCTTGCTAGGTACAGTACCAGTTAGTGTAGTTTCGGCAGAATGGTGATTTTCCACTCTCGAAGGCTTAAAACTTGGCGTAAAGCTTCAAGTGCAGAGACCGCCTAACTGGAGTGGCACCTCTCTACGGTCAGAAAATCATAATCCGTTCAAGTAGAGGAAGTCATAACTTGCTGTAGAAGTTAATATAAGAGGATGATGCAAACAATATACGAAAATATTGAGACACAACCGTTACTTGATTTTACATATAGCTTTAATAGAAGTAGGTGTGATTAAATTGATTGCATTTTAGTGGTATTTTTAGTAGAAAACAAAATGGAAATCATATTGACGTTGTTTGTAATCATTATTATACATTTTCAGTCATTTGAAAAGGAAGTTTCACAAAAGGTAAACAAGAACACGTGCTAATCTGCCATAGCAACGCGATTTAACAGAAGTCCAGGACGAATCATCAGAAAGCACTACCAGGTTCGCAAAAGCGCTAGGAGGTGTATTACAAACCACCACTACATAGATGTGTTAGAGGCGTATCGTGCGTTCGTGTATGCACTACACTGGCAATATGGGGGCTTGATCTTATATCCTAGGTTCATGATATAATAACCTAATTTATAGAGGGAAATAGCAAAACTTTCCACTATAGGAGGGGAGCACATGACCGTATGCCAGCCATTTGGAACTGTGGTTATTTTGTTAATATTATCTCCGTATTATGTAATAAAAGTGGAAGTTACATTATCTACAATTATTACACCTCGTGAACCTATAATAATTACCTACATCCATATAATTTGATTTAAATACTGTAAACACTGCTTCTGACATTTACGTTTTATTATATTCATCGTCTTTGCCTTAGTATCGGACGAACTTAATCTTCTTCTAATCTAATCTTCTAATATATAACCCAAAACGACTCGACGGATTTTTATGATTTTTTTGTGTATATTTGGTAGGTCTGAAAATAGGTTGAAGGCTGATTTTTATTTCTATGGCAATTTTTCGGGATCAGAAAATTAAAAACAGCGGTACCGTGTGACACATAAAATGAAAGGGCTTATTGTGAGGGCTCTTATTATATTTTTATTTTTCATAACATTGAACCTACGTTATCTCCGAAAATTTTGAAAAAAGATATGGAGATAATAGTTCTTTCACCTATAGATTACAGGAAAACCTATAAGAAGTATATAGTGTTAAAATAGCATGTTACAAAAAATATTTTGTTCGAAAATTACTGACTGACTTCTGCTCCAGAAGAGATAATGTATTGTTATGTCTTTATTAAGCATGCACTGTAGCCAATATATTACAAGCAATTATCAGTATTGTTTCGGTAATGTACAGGAACACCCGAATCTGATATAATCTACGTTACAGGTTGACGAAGTAGTTGCAGAAAAATATAGTAAAATTTATATATAAAGATTGAGAAAAAAGTGTAAAAAAGTTACAACGGCCAACTCGTGGAGGATTTGAACCCCCGACCACCACATATTGGGCGCTCTGACCACTGAGCTAACGAGTCTTATCAGAAAATTGTGAAAATGGCTTTCCTATTCGGGAAAACTCCGGACAGTACATCGGAAAATTTAATTTAAGTCCAAGCGAGTAAAGTCTATATTTCAACGTCATCCTGAAGTATGTCATGCAGTCTACGACGAGCTTCTCGCTCAGTCCGCTAGAGGCGGTGATGTTGTTGCCACCCTTATGACAGTTAAGAAAGATGGTAAGTGATCAGATGATAACATTAATAAGATTTTTAGAAGACCTTGGTTATTATTTATTAAATATGGTTATTGTTCATCAATATTTACTGAACAAACAAAGCTATTCATTGTTTTCATAAATGTATAGATGAAGAGTCAAATAGATCAGTCTGTTTCAAATATAAAATTAATAATCAATTCTTAGTAATAATTATTTAATATTATAAATGCGAAAGTTACTCTGTCAGTCTGTCGCACTTTCACGCCAAAACGACTGAACCGATTTAAATGAAATTTGGTACACAGATAGTCTAGAGCCTGAGAAAGGACATAGGCTACTTTTTATACCGGGAAAATGTTCCCTAGGGACCGCGCGGGCGAAGCCGCTGGCAGAAACTAGTAGAACATA
Organism: Lacanobia wlatinum; assembly: GCA_947578705.1. NCBI lineage: Eukaryota > Metazoa > Arthropoda > Insecta > Lepidoptera > Noctuidae > Lacanobia > Lacanobia wlatinum. The sequence goes on from OX388022.1 coordinate 35,487,667, forward strand.
ATGCGCTCGTGCTACGAGCTGCGGCGTAGCAAATATCACTGCTACGAGAGATACGCGTTTGAAGAAATATGGACCGCTTCAATAAACAGTTCGTTAGTTTAGTCAAGACTATTCATTCAAAAAAAGGTAAAAAAAAAAATACAAAAATGATAACAAATAAAATCAGAATTTACTTATTTAATTAATTTGAAACCCGTTTTTACAGCAATCGTACTATTTTCAGTTTTTTGTTTCTTTAATTGTTATAATGTGATTTCTGCTGTTATAATTATTAATTGACATAAATATTACAATTAAAAATCAACTACTCAGTACATTAAAGCGATAAACACACTGGTCCTACGTACGCAACGTATGCAGCGCTTTTGTATCGTATCGTATGTTGCTTTGCGTACGATAACTGTTTCTACTGTTTTTCATATAAAATCAAGAGTCCAGATATCAGCTTTATTCATCGAGCTATGCGCACATCTTTTTTTTTATGGCGTCGTTTTTTTTGTTGGCGATTTCATTTATCGCCCCATAGTAAATGTTAATAACGATGAATAAAATTACCTACTGTTTTTTAGGTAAGCGTTCATTCTGTTACGCGTTGTGTATAGACTTACAAACATAATTATGTAACAATACATCTTCACGTAGGTACCTTTTATATATTATTTTCCATTAGATCATCGTTTCTGTAATGTAATTGCATGCCCGTATTACTATGTCATGTTGCCATGCCTGACCTAACGTATCTGATTTAGTCTAATTTACAGGTTGACGATATAGTTGCAGTATAAAATAATAGAATATATATAAAAGTTGAGAAAAAAGTACAAAAAAAGCTACAACGGCCAACTCGTGGAGGATTTGAACCCCCGACCACCCAGATGATGCCTTTAACTGGGCGTTCTGACCACTGAACTAACGAGTCTTATTAATAAATGGCGAAAATGGCTTTCCTATTCGGGAAAATCCGGGCAGTACATAGGAAATTAAAATCTAGGTCCAAGTCAGTAAAGTCTATATTTCAAAGACAATCTAAAGTATCTGATGCAGTCTACGTCGAGCTTCTCGCTCCGTTCGCTAGAGGCGGTGATGTTGTTGCTACCTTTTTACAGAAAGTGATCTAATGATAATATTAATAAGCTTTTTTTTAAAGACTTCAGTTGTGTTCTCCAATTTTGCAAAGCCTTTATTATATTTCTTTTAAATGAATAGATGCAAAGTGAAATGGAAGTCTTTATAAACAATAAATGCCGATAGACATCACGGCTATGAGAGCTTCGCAATTGTATCAATATGGACGCCTCCACTGTAACGTTCACGTTAACAACTATTATGCAGAACTCAGAAGTTGTTAATATAACAATAAAAATCGGCACAATAATTACTAGCATAGAAATTCATTTGAATAAGGAACATCTATGTATGCAATTCAGTACTAGGCACGGTATCCGCTAGCCACTACGTTCAGTGGAAGTGCCTTGATTTAGGGTAGATGGCGGTAAATTCGTGATAAGTATCAAATGGAGATAGCGCTTAATTCAATAAAAACATTGTACCCAAACTTCTGAACTTGCTTTTAAGTCAATCTCTTAATATTACAATTACGGTGATTTTTTTAGTCCCTATAAACCAATAGTAAACAATTCTGGGCTTCTAAATTTCGTAAATATGCGGCTTTTGACCAATATTTAGCTTTACCATTGGTCAAATATGTAAAAAAAACTAACAATTGATAAAAAAAACCTTTTAAAGAATTTTTTTTATCAAAATAATTTTAACCTTTCGTTGAGTTATCTAAAAATCAAAAAGCTTGCCCTGAGTAAAAGCCTTTCGTGCCTCCAAATCTTAGCCTACTTGAATTGAGGAAGAGACAGCTGGGATATCAGAAAAATACTATAAGTATTGTATCTTTAGTTTTATTAGTCTGGTAGATTCTTTTATAAATAATGTTGATAAGAATCTTTGCAATATAATTATCGCATAAATAGAATTTAACTGTTGCGATATTATTAAAAACACAATTTGAATGTCGGACGACGCCATTGCGTCGATATATTTTCATAACCCGCGTTAGCTTAGCTAACAAACAACCCGCACGTATACATGTGAAACTCTCTTTATAACGATGAAAAAATTATCGAAATCTATGCTTGACTGGCTGAGATTAGTACTTTTAACCAGGCAAAAGCGGCGGGTTGGCATTAGTTTATTATATACTGGAATTTTACGACGTCCCTTTCAGAACACGCGGTCTTTCTGCAAATACACAACCTATTTACACAAAGTACACATTTAAGCCTTTTCCAAGAAATACTCTATCTACTAAATCTCTGTCTCTTCTAAAGGACATGGACAAAAAAGTACATTCCATTTACGCAAACATAGTCAATAATATTATATATTAAAAAAAGAAAAATGAATTAATACGTAGTCTTTGACCTCTCTGAACTCGTCACTTTTTATTTCAAAATAATAGTAATGCAAGATGAATTCAAAGTACCATTTGTCAACGTCCGCCCTATTGGACCATAGAGAAAGATAAATATAATAATGGGCGTTCCATACCAAGCATACTACTTGTAGACATGTGATATGGACGCCAAAATGCTTTTATTAAGAACATTTTATTCATATGAAACTATCTTCATTAGTATTTTTTGCATTTAATAAAATTATCTTTTCATAATGTTGATGTGTAAGATAGTTTTTTTTATATATTTCACACAATAAAATATCTTAAAACGGAACGCGTTTAATTGTTTGACCATGTGTCATTGTCTATGTCAAATGTCAATGTAATGTCAATGTCATTATTGCGTAGGTAGTTTGTGTTTTTGCGATTATTTTCTAATATTTTTGACCCCTGCTTATTTCTACGGACTGATACCTTCTATCGCTCGATTACCTATTAGCTATTAACACTGGACTCTGATTTGCATTACGTTTCGGATTTGTTTTGTGGATCAAAGTGGATGCAAAGGTTGCAGAGACATCTCATATCCTCGCTTTCTGCACACCATCAAACAAAACTTTCGCATTGGATAACCAATTCTCAAACCCAGGTAAGAAGTTGGACTAGAAAAAACTTAACCTGATTTGTTTTTATGTAATTCTGGTATGCGAAATTAACTTACAGTGCATCTTATTTTCAGTTTCCTCTGGATACATTTATTTGTCATCCATGCTTATTATTATTAAATACCGAAGCTGGGGAACACGAGAGAGTACGGGGCATAACATGGTTTGCCTTGGTTGTGGCAAATCTGAGAGGAAAATAAGACACCATAATGTCAGAATGGAGTGTCCATTGCTGGCTGTCCTAATATCACAAAATACTAATTATGTGGTAAGCATTTTGGTTTTCATTCCTATAAATACCTATTTGTATTCATTTATTAAAATACGAGTTTTCATACTATGTATGTATGATTGTAATATCTGTATTTTCCATCTTAAACATATGCTTGCCTAAAGTAGGCATGTGTAACATAGTACTGCCTTTTAGAATAACATAATAATTGAAAACATAAAGAGATGTATATAAAAGATACCCCTGTTACTAAAAATTATATATACATAAGCATTTATCAGTGTTTATTCTGTGGTTTATTTTCAGCCCTCAAGAAACAACTATGTTTGCCATGTGTGTTGGATGCGAGAAAATAGACAGGCAGTGCATGACTCATCATGAGACATGCAGGAATTGGCTTCGGACAACGATGCAGCAGTCCCTAATGTTCAAGTTGTCAGCCCACCAGAGCCACCACTACAAAGGGAAAATAATACCATATCATTACCTAATTATAAGCGAGCTTCGATCACATCTGTTCATTGTATATTTCAACAATGCAGAAACAGAATGTTGCATTTGGTCCCGCAATTCATTAAAAGACTGCTTTTGCAAGAACATAGTTTCTATGTTCCTCGGAGCTGTAGAGTATATGAAACACACTTGTACAGCGATCAGTGGCATTTATTGCCTCAAATGAATGAGACACATTCTACATTTAGTGCCATCCATATAGAAGACATAATTAATATTATGAAGACAAAAGCTAATATTTTGAACTTTGAATCTTTTACCTCCTGTAAATGTTAAGTAAACTGATAGGGTACTATAGTAATTGCTTTGTAGGGAACCGGACTGTTGGTTGTTGTTGTCATGTTATTATGACGATAATTTGGTACCTTGGTTGGGCAAGACACCAAAACAATATCCAGCAGGATTTTTAGACAACATACTATTAACAATTCAAGAATATTAAAATATTCTAACAAAGGCTAATATTTCTTGAAAACCATAATCACAATTTAAAATAATAATATATAAATCAATTAGCTTTTGCCCGCGACTTCGTACGCGCATATCCCGTTTTTCCCGTTACAAAAAACTATCCTATCTTTTAAGTTGGATCAAATAACAGATAGTTACAAAGTTTCATCAAAATCGGTCCATTAGTTTAGCGAGTCCATCGCGGACAAACAACGTGACACGTGATTTATATATATTAAGATGGTTGTATTTTTTTACATGTCTGGTTATGTTTAAAGCAGTTATTTATGTAATTACTGAAGCCCTATACTTACACTTTATCCAGATTTTTATTTGTGAAAAAAAAAAGCTGGTTGATTGTCCTCTCTCAGTCTCTTTATTAATACTATCGCTGCATTGCTGTAATGTATGTTATCTAGGTAGGCATTTAAGATATAATCATTATAATACAGCAAAATATTTTTATTTATTTTCTCTAATAAATAACTAATTATTTTTACTTTTTATTTTGTGCTTCCCTTGTTTATTGAACTATTTAAAAAAAAAAATATAAGGGTAACCTGTAAAAATGTACTTTAAAGAAAAACATTGGTTTCGAATATATACTTTGTTAATATTGTTATTATGACTGCCTCGTTGGTCTAGTGGTCGCAAGCGCTACTGCTGAGCATGAGGTCCTGAGTTCGATAACCAGGTCGAGCAAAGTGATATTGGGTTTATTCATCAGGAATTTCTCAGTAGAAGCCCGGATTCTGGATTTGTGCCCGGTTGATGGCAATAGACTCGCCCCCTATTACATGGTATTCAAAATAACTGGTGAAATGTGGGTGTACTGTAGGTACACCTCTGCCCAACCCTTCGTGGAATACAGACGTGATGTTATGTTTGTTATTATTGTCACATTTTTTGAGACTTATTCCCAGTTTAATAAATGTTAATCAATATGCAGTTTAAAATCCTTCATTTAGGTGGCCAGTACTTTGTTTAAATGCTTAATAATACTAAAACCATATACCTAAGTAATACCTAAACGTAATAATTCACAACTGTTCGTTATTTTAAAGCGCCTTTAAGTTTTTTAATAGCGAAATTATAATCTAACACCTTATTGCTAGCAATCTGATTAAAAGGTTTTATGAAACTGTTTTTGTCTAGTCTGTTGTAATGACAAGTTCTCTGAGTTTTTTATTTATAGCAATTTAATGAGCCAATATTCACGAATATAAAACACCAAAAATCATTGGTGTAAACCAAATTCAATAACTATGCCGACGTCCATACAAAAGCTGGCCATGTCCTTTGAAGCGAATCCATCATCAAGACATTTTGAAGATTAGTATATTTTCAAACAAAAAGACATTTCTGACTTTATAATACAATTTTGAGCTCTGGAGAATTTAACTGGCGAGAAAAATGCTGCAATCGGCATCTAAACCATACTTCTACACTCCTCAAGCACCTCAGTATGTCTGCTAGCTACCGTTTTAAGAGAGTGTCTGTCTGTTAGTCGCATTTAATAACTAAGTATTTTTATAACAGATGAGGCATATAGATTTGATACTATGAATACCCTATGCCTCCTTCTCCTTTTCGAGTCGATGGTTAACTTCTTAGATTTTTTTGGGCCCAGTAGGTGGCTCCGTTCTGTGCCTCCAGAAAAAATGTTAATTTTTTATACCCCACACTTTTGCAATATTATACTTTTTTGCAGTTATTGCTTTAATTTTCCAGAGATAAAGACGGAAACCCACCGCAACGCACGGAGAGGCTACGCACGTGTGTGAGGCTTCGCCTTGCATGAAAATGTATGAGATTGTTTCCACTGCAACTTACGGACACGCTACGCATCAATTGACGTCATTAGCCCACGCATGGCTTGCTCGAATATGGCGCCCACGTAGCTCAACATGTCAACACCATGCACGCTGTGCACGCGGTACACGCTATACTTACATGAATATTAAACCCACGACTATGTCAAAGCCAAATCTATACTATATTATTAATATTATAAAGAGGAAAGATTTGTTTGTTTGAAATGAATAGGCTCCGAAACTACTGGCCGATTTGAAAAATTCTTTCAGCAATGGATAGCTACATTATCAGGGAGTAACATAGGCTATATTTTATCCCCGTACTCCCACGGGAACGGGAACTACGCGGGTGAAACCGCGTGACGTCCACTAGTTCGTAAATAAAAACGTGCGAAGCCTCTCCGTGTGCCGCGATGGGCCACGCTACAGTTGTATATAGTCGTGGGCGTGTAGCGTGTACTGCGTTGACAAACAAATGAACCCACGCAGCTAAAATGCACCGCGTGGCCGTGTGTAGCGGGCACCGTGGTGAGTTCGCGCTTTAATGCATGCTGAGGCGTGAGAGGCAGTGAAATAGGGCGCGAAAAATGCCTTCCCAATCACCCACTGATTTAGTGTCATATGAAAATAGGGAACAAGACAAAACCTCAAATAAATAGTAATAAGAGCAGGGGGATGAAGGGCACTCAACTCGATTTGATGGAATATGCTTTAGAATAATCGAGATTTTGATACTCAATGGTGCCAAAAATGATCATTATATTGACACCCCGTTCTTTAGCAATAACAAATTAATTTACAGTTTGCGCAGTGGCTTGGCGGGTTAAGCGCGTCCTGAGGCGTGGAGGGCAGTGAAACCTCAGGCGGCTAACGCCCTCCTACCCATCCACTGATGAATAAAAAAAACAATGCGTCTCATGGAAACAAAAGACTAAGCACCGACCTCAAATTATAAAAACTGGACAAGGGCAAGTAGGCTCTCATACGAAGGTCTCTGTACCATAAACTGAAAAAAAAAACATGTTTCTTGTATGGCGCCCTTTTAATTTTTAATTTAATGTTTTTGTTATAGCGGCAACAGAAATACCTACTACGGTTCTTGAGATGCAGCCCGCTGACAGATAGACGGACGGACGGATGGACTAATGGTCGGATGAACGGAGGGACGGACAGCGGAGGCTTAGTGATAGGGTTCCGTTTGTTAACATTTGGGTACGGAACCCTAAAAGCATGAATATAGTACACGGAAAATCTAACGTGATGGCGGAAAAATATTGCGACTAAGACGAATTTTGCTTTAAAAATGGAAATCTGAGCTGACTCGGATGATGATTTTATATGATTGATTGATTGAATTAATAGCATTGCTAAATATATATTGCATTCTTAATTTAATAACATCAATCTCTTGCTTAATCACTATAAGGAAGTCTAGTAGAGAATGGTTTTGCATGAAATCAGAGTCAAAAAGTCAGAGTCTGTGTTTCCAGATAGCTAGAACCTTGGAGTCTTTAAGACAAGAGTGAATAGGTTGCTCCTAGGCAAACGTGCTCCATCTTCGACCGCATCATCGCTTACCATCAGGTGAGATTGTGGTCAAACGTATGCCTATATATACTAAAAAAAAACCATCATTGTATGTTCCGGTTTCATGTATACGCAATTTGAAATTATCCAATATTTATATATAAATCCATTAATATTTTTATAATTTTGAACATACAATTTAAAGCAAAAACTGATTTACAAAGCTAATCCCATGGTATGGTTGAATGGGCGGGGCTAACCAATTGTACACACCACCGAGTACTAGCATGTCATAAATGTTTAGGAGTACTTTTATTTGAAACTATCGCAAGCAGTTGTAGTTCTAATGCAGACCGCACTATTTACATTCGTGTCAGTACGAGGATGCCAACAAAATACGGTAGTGTTTTAAGGAATTTAAAATGAGGATAAATGGAAAATGCGTGTGTTTTGACGTGAAAATATTATTTTAATCAATAAACATGAATAAACAATGATATTTGCTATATAATAGTAAGTTCAGGTAACCTAAAGTAACTACTAAACATTTGCAACCAAATCTATACTTATATATAAAGTTGAAAAGTTTTTTTGTTTGTTTGCTTGAACGCGCTAATCTCAAGAACTTCTGATCCGATTTGAAAATTCTTTCAGTGTTAGATAGTCCATTTATTAACAAAGGCTATATATCATCATGCTAAGACCAATAAGAGCGGAGCAGACGAAGTTGCGCGGGTCAACTAGTAGACTAATAGAGATCCTTTCATTCTACCGCTAAGTTCTGCAAGCGGTTTCTACGTAAGGCACAACTAGCATCGCACCCTCCGGTAGTAAGCAGTTTTGGTCGGTTGAAAGCGGTCGACACAAATTTCTGTCGACCCACTTTGCCTCCAATGTTGAAACCTGATGGGTCGCTGGCTCACTCTGCAAGTGAGAAAGCAAATTTATCTGCATCTCTCTTTGCAAGCAATTCACGTCTGGACGCTGGCTCCAAGCAACCACCAACTTTACCTCATTGTGACTCTTCGATGCCGGAGATCGCAATTCGCATTAAAGAGGTACGAAGAGTATTGTGCAGTCTAGACGTGAATAAGGTCAGCGGACCTGATGGGATTCCAGCGAGAGCATTGAAGCAATGTGCGCCTAAACTGTTTCCTATGTTGACACGCTTGTTCCGCATCTCTCCTGAAAAGAGAACGGTGCCAAAATCGTGGAAGCTTGCAAATGTGCAACCGGTGCCCAAAACGGGAGACGGTGCAGACCCTGCTTATTATTGTCCGATCGCCATTACCTCCATCCTATGCAAGATTATGGAAAGGAACACCCCAATATGGAACAACCTAACAATTACTTCCATGAAAAGTAAGTTGCTGACTTACCTTAAAGACAATGATCTCCTCAGTGACCGTCAATATGGGTTTCGCCGGTGACGGTCAACTGGCGATCTTCTGCATACGCATATAACATACGCATCACGCATTGCTGGGGCGAAGCCATCGAGAGACACGGCGAAGCACTTGCCGTGTCGCTCGATATCTCAAAGGCTTTGACAGGGTCTGGCACGCAAGTCTACTCAGCAAGTTTCCTGCTTATGGCATCCCAGCGGATTTTTTATAGCTGGATATCAGACTTCCTTAGTGAACGGTCGATCCAAGTAGTCGTTGACGGCTGCTTCTTTGACCTCATGGCTATTGATGCCGGAGTTCCTCAGGGGTCTGTTTTTTCTGCAACTCTTTTCCTGCTGCACATCAATGACCTACTTCAGCCTGATCTTGTTCAGTATGCATATGACAGTAGGTACTATTTCAGAGAGATACTTGTCCAGCACAACAACCAGCGGGTATGAAGTTCGTTCCTTGATAGAGGTCATGGTAGAGCGAATAAATTTGACCTTAAAACTTGTTTTCCAGTGTGGTGACAATCTGGTCAGTTATAACGCCACCAAAACGCAGGCATGTCTATTTACTGCAAAAAGGAGTAATTTCGACCAAACTCTTACTTTTCGGGGTACATCTGTTCCTGTGACTGATCGGCTCGGGCTCCTAGGCATGGAGTTGACATCCAGTCTCAACTTTGGCGCCACCATTGAGTCCAAAGCCCAAACTACGGCCAAATAGCTGGGCATCCTAAATAAAGTGAAGCAATACTTCATCGCCCCAAGGTTGCCTGTTTGTCGGTCTTTACAGCTTGTACTTGGGTGAGTATACCCAAGAACTCTACGACCTCATCCCACCGGCCCCCTTCTACCATCGGACATCCAGACGCACTGCAACTAACCATCCCTACCTTGTTGCTATTCCACTAATTCGCACTAAGCGTTTCCAAACATCTTTTATAATGCGCACAGCAAAGAAGTGGAACTTTCTGCCTGCGTCTGTATTTCCGAACGCTTACAACCCTAATCTCTTCAAAGTTAAGAGTAACCAGACTCCTTCTGGGTAAGCTCGCTCCATCGTAGACTTTGTCTCTGTCACCTCTGACCTAGACTAGAGTCAAGAGCAAACCCATCACAAATTAAAAAATAAGCCTCCGCTTGTATACAAGGTATTATACCTATATAATAGTTATAATACGTTCACAATTCTCATCTTTTAATAAGTTCCGTATTTAGCTATTAAAGTTTTATCATCCCCTTAACATTTCATGTGTGTAACTTTGTCATGCCAAAGTGCTATCAATTTGGCAATCAACTTTTTAATCAGATTATCAGGATCAAATTCTACCTATTTAAGAAACAGTACAAATGCAAATTATATAATTAGTGCTACTACTTTTATGGATATCGATAAAGTAAAAAATTTTTTGGGAATATTCTTGATATTTAACAAGAATACTAGTTGACCCGCGCAACTTCGTCTGCTCCGCTCCTATTGGTCTTAGCGTGATGATATATAGCCTTCGTCGATAATTGGCTATCTAACACTGAAATAACTTTTCAAATCGGACCAGTAGTTTCTGAGATTAGCGCGTTCAAGCAAACAAACAAACAAACTCTTCAGCTTTATATATTAGAAGAAAAATATATAAAGCTAAAGAAAATTAAGGGAAATGATGTACCTACGTAACGTGATGACGGGAGCTCAGGTGACTTCAGCAACAGAAGTACCTACACGGCATAATGTAAATTAGTTTTTTCAATATACAAAGAGAATGGTCATGGTTATCCAACTATAGGAAGATAAGTACTCGAATGTTCAATATCCTTAAGACATTTACCGTTTGAAAGCGCTTTTTTAGAAGATAATTTGCTTCTTATTCGACTTTTGTCAATTATGAATTCGTTCGAGTTAATGTATGAAATGAAACCTGAACGGTCAAATAATTTTGAATAGGTAGGGAGAGTGGAGACCGAGGAGAGTTGTAAAAGAGGAGAATTGTGACAAAGTCGATTTCTCGGGACCTATGACCGTTAATGAACTGGCAAAAACACGTTTTTGTTTTTTTTGAGACGCGTTGTTTGACGCAGTACGCGCCACTAGCGCACGTGATTCAGTTGTGAGTGTACGGCCTCTTCTGCATACAAAAAATAAGTTTTTCCCCTCAATTTTGATGGCATATATATCGTTACGTATTATGTTGGCATTGTTACGATATTTTTTCTTATTTGCTTTAGTTTTTCAAGTTTTGTAACGTGGTATTGTTTTTGGTACGGACATCGTGTTTAGAAATTACGAATTATTCTGACCGGTTCACGATTTTTTGCTACTAGGTGAGTTGTGACAGCTTGTCACAACTCTCCTATTTTATTACTTTTATTTTTCTGGCAAGGTTTCTTTGTCTTGCGGTGGGATGTTGCATGCCGAATTACTATTTTATTGTTTCAGAATGCCAAATAAATATATTCGAAAGACTGATTGAGGCATGGCTAGTGTCGAAATTTATGAACTGCCCTTTGAAGAAGGATCTGCATTTGATGTAGCGATCACTGCAAGGAATATAAGTGCTGGTTTTGTTGCAACAGGAACAAAACCAGCAATTATGAGGAAGAGGATGAAGAAGAAGAAGATGCAGAAAATAATTGTTTTTGCTTGTGTTGCCTTGAGCCCTTTGCAATAGAAAATCAAAAGGGAAGTGGGTTCAGTACCTCGAATGCCAAGGCTGGTCTCACGAAGCTTGCACTGGGGGTGAGCCCTGAGCCCTGTATGAGGAGTAGCTCCTTAGTACCGCGGTACACATTCTTACATCCATTTTGAGAGGCAGACGTGATGTTGTTGTTGTTATTATGGCTATTAATCTTTGTTCTCAAAATAGATTTAAGAACTTTATAGACGTCGGTAAACACGTAATTGGTCTATATTTTTAGGCTCCGCAGTACTACCTGATTTATGGAGCAGGTTATTCCTGTAGTTAAGAACTGGGGCAGCGACCCAGACTCTTGAGCAGACTGGAATTGAGTTGCCAAGCGAGCGTGCGATCTTGTAAACCATTCGATCCAGATATTGTGCAGCCCGTCCGGCCCTGGAGATTTCCAGTTAGGCAACGGATGGATAGTGCTTTTCTGTAACTACATTTTCGTGTCTCAACAGCGGAATTCGACACGAGGTATCAAATTCGTATTAATATAAGATTTATATTGTTTGCAATAAAGCTCACTTAGTGAGCTTTGTCATCTCGATATCGAAATAGTTAGGTAGGTACTTACAGCACTGCTGCACGAGCTACATCTTGGGGGCTGATGGTAATTGCCCCCATTTCTGGTATTTATCAGATCGCACGCGCGCTCGATCTCCCGAGTCCTCCCTGAAGCAGATCTGTTTCGTGGCAGAGCATTTGGGTTGACTGTGGTGGTGCCACAGACTGCGACGGAGGAGCAATGACAAAGCTATACATTTCCATTCGGAGGCGATCAAGCACACTGTCATCCAACATATGGTTACGCTGGATGACGAGCACCTGATCCGACAGTCGCTAGGCCGAAACGTTAACAGCTGGTTCAAGTACCTGAAACAGAGAGAGCATCCGACCACGGTACGCAGTCATGTTAGTTACCCCCTCTGAAGCCCCATAGTATGAGCGCATGATGTTTTCATTGATGGTTTGTGTCCATCGCATGCGCTGCACTCTTCCACCGGCAGCTGGGACCCTATCAGAGGCCGGTGGGCCTGGAGGTCCTAAGTCTACGTGCAGGTGGTGGTGTCGTGGGCGGCGAGAAGTACTCGTCGCTCGAGCTCTACGCAACTACCACGGCCGGTGTCACAGCACTCACTGTGGGGCTGGGTTCTGGCGGCGGGGCCGGAGGAGGTGGGCGTGCTCGTCGAACTGCGGCTCTTGTCAAGATTGTTTTTTTTTTATTGATCATCGTAGTATCTCTTCATTGTGTATACAGATTATGTATATATAAAAATTAGGGAAAACTATGCTTGATTATATCGACGGAAAGCGTATTAAAAAAATGTAATTTTTATTTATGTATTTTTAAATTGGGTCACAACTGTGACCCCAGCGTAAACAAAACTGTGTAACTTTTAAACTGAATGATCTATCGCAATGAAAAAAGCTCCATAATGATCGGAAGTAATTAGGCGTCCTCATAAAATGAAAATAGTGAAATAAAAACTACCCTTAATTGCAATAGTTTTTCGGTCCTGATGTTGATGATAACTAAAACTGAATAATGGATTTTCGAAAAAAAATCACTAGGCTGTTTTTTTTAAGTTAAAAAAGTATTTTGTTATAAAAGAGCTCTTTCCTTTAGTTTGCCATGTGGTTTTGCTTCCCAGAATTTGATCCTTATTAGCTACACTTTCGGCTGGTGTATAATACAGGTTGTTTTTTTTTTTCAGAATCAACCGGTGCGATTCCCGGTAGGAATAACGATTTTTCAAAAATCAAATGATGCAGTTTTAGTTTTCATTAAAATCGGGCTCGAGACTCCTTTCAGTGTTTTTTTATATTCCTGAGTTTCAGATTTGGCCATGGAGACACACTTTAAAAAATCACCCTGTGTAATATTATATTATTCTCTTTGATTTTGTCTTCTTATTATTATTACTAGTCCGTACTGTCCCACTGCTGGGCAAAGGCCTCCCCTCCAGTCCATCCAATGCTCACGGTGTTATACCTCTTCCTTCCAATTCGTAAGGAAGACATCCAGATCGTCCCGCCATCTTCTTCGTGGTCTGCCGCGGCCTCGTCTCGTTGTTCCAGGGTTCCAATTCTGTACGTAATAGGAGGATAAAATAAAAATAAAAATAATAAAAAAAATGCAAAGATGGTTAAGAAATCTAGAGCCATAGATTAATCAGAGATCTTGCTGTGTTAGGAGTCTTCTGTCTAGTTTTAGAATAACATTATCTGCTGATTTCTTGAATACTTTCTCTAGTTTGGTTGATCTTCAAAGGATAAAATAAAATAAAAATAATAAATAATTGCCAAGACTGTTAAGAAATCTAGAGCGATAGATTAATCAAAGAACTCGCTGTGTTAAGAGTCTTCTGTCTAGTTTTAGAATAATAACATTATCTGCTGATTTCATGAATACTTTCTCTAGTTCGGTTGATCTTCAATACTTTGACTGCCACAACGACGATGATAGATTAATGTAGGCTCAAAGACAATTTAAAACAAATTCTGGGTGTTAGACATTGTATTTATTAAAAGACATCTTCAAACTACGACAATAATCAGATTCACAAGATAGCTAGGATATGATCAAGGTAATGTCTGGGATATACATACCCATTGGAACTATGCTAAAACATTCAAAATTATGTTATAAATTGCGAAAATACTCATAAGACTAGTCATTTAAGAGATCTTAGGTTGCAGTATATTGCATCGTCCTGACTTTTTAGGATGTTGTTAAGATAGATGCCAGTAGTGTAGGACATTCTATGTTTGAATATCGAAAGATCTGTGCTGCGTGGAGCTCAGCAAATTTCTCATTTTTAAAGATTCTTCTCTAAACGGTGAAAATCGCTAGGTATTAAAGTAGACAAAATTTGCTATAGTAGGCGCCAGAATGTGTAATAACGGCCATGCATTTATTTTCTTAAAAAATATCAAAACAAAAATAAAACAAAGCTGTCCTGAATGGACTTCTATCGTGATACTTTACGTTCTCTAGTAATGAAAAACTGGCCATAATGTATTGTTCGGGTATCTAAAAAGGGATATTAGGGAAAGGTCAATCTACTTTATTGCAAGTTTATCTGGCGCCTACAATATAATTTGCGGGCAACCGTAGTTGTAGATTTTAAAGAATTGAGGTACCCACTGCATTTCAAACATACTACCCATTAGCAGTAACCCAGCCCCCAGAACCATCTGGTCCTGGTATCTGGGTTAGTGCTAATAAACTAAACTAACTAATAAACTGTTCATGGCTAATAAAAATCTAAAAGTTTACTACCGCAAAACTATTTATTTTGTTTCTCAGCTGCTTATGATCACAATATTCAAATCATAACATACTCTTTTATAAGTACAAAACAAAATGGACGTCTGCCCGTTTGTTTTTCTGATGATATGGTCATCACTAATAGACAAAGCAATAAACGAGGACAGTTTGTGTATTGTAATTGTACCTATAAGAAGGTGAGGCTAGTTTGAATCTTAATGCAAGTGTAATGTCACACTCGTTTACTTTGTTAAAAGTTTATTTATCAAGAGGATAAACACGGTTTTGTGGAAGTAAGGTCAATATTTCCTTAGTAGTATACTTACACAATCAATACAGACACAATCATTCAATTTTAATTTTAATATTATTAATATCATTATTTTCATAATTATTATTTAATACATGTATCAATGTTTTTTAAACTAAGTAGCAAGATTTATCCAATAAAATTGATTATTTGGCCACAGTAATTGTCGTTGTTTTTTGCTACATATTCGAATCCCCCGAGAAACCCATTTCAATTTTTTTTTCAGATCTTTCAGTCACTAATTTGTGAGGGAAACAGAGATCATACAAAATTAGGAAAATTTCTAAAAAGTTATCGTAGGCTTTGTTAGAATCTTCAGTGCTACATACATTAGAAAACGATAGGCTTTGGAGATGTGTTCTAAACTTTTTAAGATTTTCCTCAGTTATATCTCGTCTTAATACTCTCCACGATTTTAGGTATTTGTCTGGGTTTATTAACTTTTATCTTCATTATTTGAGCTGTATGGTCAGACAATCCGAAATCGATTACTTCATGTTGGCAGTTTTGTTTAAAATTGTGTGCAAAATTATCTAGACAAGTATTGCTGATAAATCGCGTCGGTTGATTAATTTCTAATTTGAGGTTGTAGCTTCTGAGAAAGCATTCAAATTCTACTGTCATTCTATTCCTGTTTAAAACATCTATATTAAAGTCTCCACATAAAATTACTTTTTGAAAGGTTTGATACACACTTTTTTCAAAATAAGATCTAAGTTTTCATAAAACTTTATTAGGATACAGGCACCACCACGTTTACTATTCTGCCTAGAATAACATGCTGCTAACTTGTAATTAGGTATATATAATATTTTTTCTTGGCCTGACATTATAAAATGCTCGGTTATACACATTACGTCCACAACTTTCTGTTTAGTTGATAATTCTTGGATGTAAATATTCAATAAGTCTGACTTGTTTAGAAGTCCGGCAATGTTTTGGTGCAGAACATACATGTTATCAGAGAAAAAACTCACGACCCGGGGACACGGTGTTAATAGTAGTAGCCTCACATTCTGTGAATGAGCTCTCAGATATAGTTAGCAGTAGGCTGTGGAATATATTGTGCATTCCACGGTCATTTAACTTTCTAGTGATTTTTGAGAACATACTAAAATCATAACGCAAACCCAAATTAAAATAGAGAAAATCAAAATAGTGTCAAGAGCAAACCCATCACAAATTAAAAAATAAGCCTCCGCTTGTATACAAGGTATTATACCTATCTAATAGAAGTAAGTACCTATATAATAGTTATAATACGTTCACAATTCTCATCTTTTAATAAGTTCCGTATTTAGCTATTAAAGTTTTATCATCCCCTTAACAAATTTAAAACACTTTGTCATGCCAAAGTGCTATCAATTTGGCAATCAACTTTTTAATCAGATCATCAGGATCAAATTCTACCTATTTAAGAAACAGTAGGTACAAATGCAAATTATATAATTAGTGCTACTACTTTTATGGATATCGATAAAGTAAAAAATTTTTTGGGAATATTCTTGATATTTAACAAGAATACTAGTTGACCCGCGCAACTTCGTCTGCTCCGCTCCTATTGGTCTTAGCGTGATGATATATAGCCTTCGTCGATAAATGGCTATCTAACACTGAAATAACTTTTCAAATCGGACCAGTAGTTTCTGAGATTAACGCGTTCAAGCAAACAAACAAACAAACTCTTCAGCTTTATATATTAGAAGAAAAATATATAAAGCTAAAGAAAATTAAGGGAAATGATGTACCTACGTAACGTGATGACGGGAGCTCAGGTGACTTCAGCAACAGAAGTACCTACACGGCATAATGTAAATTAGTTTTTTCAAAATACAAAGAGAATGGTCATGGTTATCCAACTATAGGAAGATAAGTACTCGAATGTTCAATATCCTTAAGACATTTACCGTTTGAAAGCGCTTTTTTAGAAGATAATTTGCTTCTTATTCGACTTTTGTCAATTATGAATTCGTTCGAGTTAATGTATGAAATGAAACCTGAACGGTCAAATAATTTTGAATAGGTAGGGAGAGTGGAGACCGAGGAGAGTTGTAAAAGAGGAGAATTGTGACAAAGTCGATTTCTCGGGACCTATGACCGTTAATGAGCTGGCAAAAACACGTTTTTGTTTTTTTTTGAGACGCGCTGTTTGACGCAGTACGCGCCACTAGCGCGCGTGATTCAGTTGTGAGTGTACGGCCTCTTCTGCATACAAAAAATTGCAAAAAATAAGTTTTTCCCCTCAATTTTGATGGCATATATATCGTTACGTATTATGTTAGCATTGTTATGATATTTTTTCTTATTTGCTTTAGTTTTTCAAGTTTTGTAACGTGGTATTGTTTTTTGGTACGGACATCGTGTTTAGAAATTACGAATTATTCTGACCGGTTCACGATTTTTTGCTACTAGGTGAAGTACTAAGTACTACACCAGGAGAGTTGTCACAAGCTGTCACAACTCTCCTATTTTATTACTTTTATTTTTCTGGCAAGGTTTCTTTGTCCTGCGGTGGGATGTTGCATGCCGAATTACTATTTTATTGTTTCAGAATGCCAAATAAATATATTCGAAAGACTGATTGAGGCATGGCTAGTGTCGAAATTTATGAACTGCCCTTTGAAGAAGGATCTGCATTTGATGTAGCGATCACTGCAAGGAATATAAGTGCTGGTTTTGTTGCAACAGGAACAAAACCAGCAATTATGAGGAAGAGGATGAAGAAGAAGAAGATGCAGAAAATAATTGTTTTTGCTTGTGTTGCCTTGAGCCCTTTGCAATAGAAAATCAAAAGAGAAGTGGGTTCAGTACCTCGAATGCCAAGGCTGGTCTCACGAAGCTTGCACTGGGGGTGAGCCCTGAGCCCTGTATGAGGAGTAGCTCCTTAGTACCGCGGTACACATTCTTACATCCATTTTGAGAGGCAGACGTGATGTTGTTGTTGTTATTATGGCTATTAATCTTTGTTCTCAAAATAGATTTAAGAACTTTATAGACGTCGGTAAACACGTAATTGGTCTATATTTTTAGGCTCCGCAATACTACCTGATTTATGGAGCAGGTTATTCCTGTAGTTAAGAACTGGGGCAGCGACCCAGACTCTTGAGCAGACTGGAATTGAGTTGGCAAGCGAGCGTGCGATCTTGTAAACCATTCGATCCAGATATTGTGCAGCCCGTCCGGCCCTGGAGATTTCCAGTTAGGCAACGGACGGATAATGCTTTTCTGTAACTACATTTTCGTGTCTCAACAGCGGAATTCGACACGAGGTATCAAATTCGTATTAATATAAGATTTATATTGTTTGCAATAAAGCTCACTTAGTGAGCTTTGTCATCTCGATATCGAAATAGTTAGGTAGGTACTTACAGCACTGCTGCACGAGCTACATCTTGGGGGCTGATGGTAATTGCCCCCATTTCTGGTATTTATCTGATCGCACGCGCGCTCGACCTCCCGAGTCCTCCCTGAAGCAGATCTGTTTCGTGGCTGAGCATTTGGGTTGACTGTGGTGGTGCCACAGACTGCGACGGAGGAGCAATGGCAAAGCTATACATTTCCATTCGGAGGCGATCAAGCACACTGTCATCCAACATATGGTTACGCTGGATAACGAGCACCTGATCCAACAGTCGCTAGGCCGAAACGTTGACAGCTGGTTCAAGTACCTGAAACTGAGAGAGCATCCGACCACGGTACGCAGTCATGTTAGTTACCCCCTCTGTAGCCCCATAGTATGAGCGCATGACGTTTTCATTGATGGTTTGCGTCCATCGCATGCGCTGCACTCTTCCACCGGCAGCTGGGACCCTATCAGAGGCCGGTGGGCCTGGAGGTCCTAAGCCGTCCAGCGTCCTCTGCGTCTACGTGCAGGTGGTGGTGTCGTGGGCGGCGAGAAGTACTCGTCGCTCGAGCTCTACGCGACTACCATGGCCGGTGTCACAGCACTCACTGTGGGGCTGGCTTCTGGCGGCGGGGCCGGAGGAGGTGGGCGTGCTCGTCGAACTGCGGCTCTTGTCAACATTGATTTTTTTTATTGATCATCGTAGTATCTCTTCATTGTGTATACAGATTATATATATAAAAATTAGGGAAAGCTATGCTTGATTATACCGACGGAAAGCGTATTAAAAAAAATTAATTTTTATTTATGTATTTTTTAAATTGGGTCACAGTTGTGACCCCAGTGTAAACAAAACTGTGTAACTTTTAAACTGAATGATCTATCGCAATGAAAAAAGCTCCATAATGATCGGAAGTAATTAGGCGTCCTCATAAAATGAAAATAGTGTAATAAAAACTACCCTTAATTGCAATAGTTTTTCGGTCCTGATGTTGATGATAACTAAAACTGAATAATGGATTTTCGAAAAAAAATCACTAGGCTGTTTTTTTTAAGTTAAAAAAGTATTTTGTTATAAAAGAGCTCTTTCCTTTAGTTTGCCATGTGGTTTTGCTTCCCAGAATTTGATCCTTATTAGCTACACTTTCGGCTGGTGTATAATACAGGTTGTTTTTTTTTTTTCAGAATCAACCGGTGCGATTCCCGGTAGGAATAACGATTTTTCAAAAATCAAATGATGCAGTTTTAGTTTTCATTAAAATCGGGCTCGAGACTCCTTTCAGTGTTTTTTTATATTCCTGAGTTTCAGATTTGGCCATGGAGACACACTTTAAAAAATCACCCTGTGTAATATTATATTATTCTCTTTGATTTTGTCTTCTTATTATTATTACTAGTCCGTACTGTCCCACTGCTGGGCAAAGGCCTCCCCTCCAGTCCATCCAATGCTCACGGTGTTATACCTCTTCCTTCCAATTCGTAAGGAAGACATCCAGATCGTCCCGCCATCTTCTTCGTGGTCTGCCGCGGCCTCGTCTCGTTGTTCCAGGGTTCCAATTCTGTACGTAATAGGAGGATAAAATAAAAATAAAAATAATAAAAAAAAATGCAAAGATGGTTAAGAAATCTAGAGCCATAGATTAATCAGAGATCTTGCTGTGTTAGGAGTCTTCTGTCTAGTTTTAGAATAACATTATCTGCTGATTTCTTGAATACTTTCTCTAGTTTGGTTGATCTTCAAAGGATAAAATAAAATAAAAATAATAAATAATTGCCAAGACTGTTAAGAAATCTAGAGCGATAGATTAATCAAAGAACTCGCTGTGTTAAGAGTCTTCTGTCTAGTTTTAGAATAATAACATTATCTGCTGATTTCATGAATACTTTCTCTAGTTCGGTTGATCTTCAATACTTTGACTGCCACAACGACGATGATAGATTAATGTAGGCTCAAAGACAATTTAAAACAAATTCTGGGTGTTAGACATTGTATTTATTAAAAGACATCTTCAAACTACGACAATAATCAGATTCACAAGATAGCTAGGATATGATCAAGGTAATGTCTGGGATATACATACCCATTGGAACTATGCTAAAACATTCAAAATTATGTTATAAATTGCGAAAATACTCATAAGACTAGTCATTTAAGAGATCTTAGGTTGCAGTATATTGCATCGTCCTGACTTTTTAGGATGTTGTTAAGATAGATGCCAGTAGTGTAGGACATTCTATGTTTGAATATCGAAAGATCTGTGCTGCGTGGAGCTCAGCAAATTTCTCATTTTTAAAGATTCTTCTCTAAACGGTGAAAATCGCTAGGTATTAAAGTAGACAAAATTTGCTATAGTAGGCGCCAGAATGTGTAATAACGGCCATGCATTTATTTTCTTAAAAAATATCAAAACAAAAATAAAACAAAGCTGTCCTGAATGGACTTCTATCGTGATACTTTACGTTCTCTAGTAATGAAAAACTGGCCATAATGTATTGTTCGGGTATCTAAAAAGGGATATTAGGGAAAGGTCAATCTACTTTATTGCAAGTTTATCTGGCGCCTACAATATAATTTGCGGGCAACCGTAGTTGTAGATTTTAAAGAATTGAGGTACCCACTGCATTTCAAACATACTACCCATTAGCAGTAACCCAGCCCCCAGAACCATCTGGTCCTGGTATCTGGGTTAGTGCTAATAAACTAAACTAACTAATAAACTGTTCATGGCTAATAAAAATCTAAAAGTTTACTACCGCAAAACTATTTATTTTGTTTCTCAGCTGCTTATGATCACAATATTCAAATCATAACATACTCTTTTATAAGTACAAAACAAAATGGACGTCTGCCCGTTTGTTTTTCTGATGATATGGTCATCACTAATAGACAAAGCAATAAACGAGGACAGTTTGTGTATTGTAATTGTACCTATAAGAAGGTGAGGCTAGTTTGAATCTTAATGCAAGTGTAATGTCACACTCGTTTACTTTGTTAAAAGTTTATTTATCAAGAGGATAAACACGGTTTTGTGGAAGTAAGGTCAATATTTCCTTAGTAGTATACTTACACAATCAATACAGACACAATCATTCAATTTTAATTTTAATATTATTAATATCATTATTTTCATAATTATTATTTAATACATGTATCAATGTTTTTTAAACTAAGTAGCAAGATTTATCCAATAAAATTGATTATTTGGCCACAGTAATTGTCGTTGTTTTTTGCTACATATTCGAATCCCCCGAGAAACCCATTTCAATTTTTTTTTCAGATCTTTCAGTCACTAATTTGTGAGGGAAACAGAGATCATACAAAATTAGGAAAATTTCTAAAAAGTTATCGTAGGCTTTGTTAGAATCTTCAGTGCTACATACATTAGAAAACGATAGGCTTTGGAGATGTGTTCTAAACTTTTTAAGATTTTCCTCAGTTATATCTCGTCTTAATACTCTCCACGATTTTAGGTATTTGTCTGGGTTTATTAACTTTTATCTTCATTATTTGAGCTGTATGGTCAGACAATCCGAAATCGATTACTTCATGTTGGCAGTTTTGTTTAAAATTGTGTGCAAAATTATCTAGACAAGTATTGCTGATAAATCGCGTCGGTTGATTAATTTCTAATTTGAGGTTGTAGCTTCTGAGAAAGCATTCAAATTCTACTGTCATTCTATTCCTGTTTAAAACATCTATATTAAAGTCTCCACATAAAATTACTTTTTGAAAGGTTTGATACACACTTTTTTCAAAATAAGATCTAAGTTTTCATAAAACTTTATTAGGATACAGGCACCACCACGTTTACTATTCTGCCTAGAATAACATGCTGCTAACTTGTAATTAGGTATATATAATATTTTTTCTTGGCCTGACATTATAAAATGCTCGGTTATACACATTACGTCCACAACTTTCTGTTTAGTTGATAATTCTTGGATGTAAATATTCAATAAGTCTGACTTGTTTAGAAGTCCGGCAATGTTTTGGTGCAGAACATACATGTTATCAGAGAAAAAACTCACGACCCGGGGACACGGTGTTAATAGTAGTAGCCTCACATTCTGTGAATGAGCTCTCAGATATAGTTAGCAGTAGGCTGTGGAATATATTGTGCATTCCACGGTCATTTAACTTTCTAGTGATTTTTGAGAACATACTAAAATCATAACGCAAACCCAAATTAAAATAGAGAAAATCAAAATAGTGTCAAGAGCAAACCCATCACAAATTAAAAAATAAGCCTCCGCTTGTATACAAGGTATTATACCTATCTAATAGAAGTAAGTACCTATATAATAGTTATAATACGTTCACAATTCTCATCTTTTAATAAGTTCCGTATTTAGCTATTAAAGTTTTATCATCCCCTTAACAAATTTAAAACACTTTGTCATGCCAAAGTGCTATCAATTTGGCAATCAACTTTTTAATCAGATCATCAGGATCAAATTCTACCTATTTAAGAAACAGTACAAATGCAAATTATATAATTAGTGCTACTACTTTTATGGATATCGATAAAGTAAAAAATTTTTTGGGAATTTTCTTGATATTTAACAAGAATACTAGTTGACCCGCGCAACTTCGTCTGCTCCGCTCCTATTGGTCTTAGCGTGATGATATATAGCCTTCGTCGATAAATGGCTATCTAACACTGAAATAACTTTTCAAATCGGACCAGTAGTTTCTGAGATTAACGCGTTCAAGCAAACAAACAAACAAACTCTTCAGCTTTATATATTAGAAGAAAAATATATAAAGCTAAAGAAAATTAAGGGAAATGATGTACCTACGTAACGTGATGACGGGAGCTCAGGTGACTTCAGCAACAGAAGTACCTACACGGCATAATGTAAATTAGTTTTTTCAAAATACAAAGAGAATGGTCATGGTTATCCAACTATAGGAAGATAAGTACTCGAATGTTCAATATCCTTAAGACATTTACCGTTTGAAAGCGCTTTTTTAGAAGATAATTTGCTTCTTATTCGACTTTTGTCAATTATGAATTCGTTCGAGTTAATGTATGAAGTGAAACCTGAACGGTCAAATAATTTTGAATAGGTAGGGAGAGTGGAGACCGAGGAGAGTTGTAAAAGAGGAGAATTGTGACAAAGTCGATTTCTCGGGACCTATGACCGTTAATGAGCTGGCAAAAACACGTTTTTGTTTTTTTTGAGACGCGCTGTTTGACGCAGTACGCGCCACTAGCGCGCGTGATTCAGTTGTGAGTGTACGGCCTCTTCTGCATACAAAAAATTGCAAAAAATAAGTTTTTCCCCTCAATTTTGATGGCATATATATCGTTACGTATTATGTTAGCATTGTTATGATATTTTTTCTTATTTGCTTTAGTTTTTCAAGTTTTGTAACGTGGTATTGTTTTTTGGTACGGACATCGTGTTTAGAAATTACGAATTATTCTGACCGGTTCACGATTTTTTGCTACTAGGTGAAGTACTAAGTACTACACCAGGAGAGTTGTCACAAGCTGTCACAACTCTCCTATTTTATTACTTTTATTTTTCTGGCAAGGTTTCTTTGTCCTGCGGTGGGATGTTGCATGCCGAATTACTATTTTATTGTTTCAGAATGCCAAATAAATATATTCGAAAGACTGATTGAGGCATGGCTAGTGTCGAAATTTATGAACTGCCCTTTGAAGAAGGATCTGCATTTGATGTAGCGATCACTGCAAGGAATATAAGTGCTGGTTTTGTTGCAACAGGAACAAAACCAGCAATTATGAGGAAGAGGATGAAGAAGAAGAAGATGCAGAAAATAATTGTTTTTGCTTGTGTTGCCTTGAGCCCTTTGCAATAGAAAATCAAAAGAGAAGTGGGTTCAGTACCTCGAATGCCAAGGCTGGTCTCACGAAGCTTGCACTGGGGGTGAGCCCTGAGCCCTGTATGAGGAGTAGCTCCTTAGTACCGCGGTACACATTCTTACATCCATTTTGAGAGGCAGACGTGATGTTGTTGTTGTTATTATGGCTATTAATCTTTGTTCTCAAAATAGATTTAAGAACTTTATAGACGTCGGTAAACACGTAATTGGTCTATATTTTTAGGCTCCGCAATACTACCTGATTTATGGAGCAGGTTATTCCTGTAGTTAAGAACTGGGGCAGCGACCCAGACTCTTGAGCAGACTGGAATTGAGTTGGCAAGCGAGCGTGCGATCTTGTAAACCATTCGATCCAGATATTGTGCAGCCCGTCCGGCCCTGGAGATTTCCAGTTAGGCAACGGACGGATAATGCTTTTCTGTAACTACATTTTCGTGTCTCAACAGCGGAATTCGACACGAGGTATCAAATTCGTATTAATATAAGATTTATATTGTTTGCAATAAAGCTCACTTAGTGAGCTTTGTCATCTCGATATCGAAATAGTTAGGTAGGTACTTACAGCACTGCTGCACGAGCTACATCTTGGGGGCTGATGGTAATTGCCCCCATTTCTGGTATTTATCTGATCGCACGCGCGCTCGACCTCCCGAGTCCTCCCTGAAGCAGATCTGTTTCGTGGCTGAGCATTTGGGTTGACTGTGGTGGTGCCACAGACTGCGACGGAGGAGCAATGGCAAAGCTATACATTTCCATTCGGAGGCGATCAAGCACACTGTCATCCAACATATGGTTACGCTGGATGACGAGCACCTGATCCAACAGTCGCTAGGCCGAAATGTTGACAGCTGGTTCAAGTACCTGAAACTGAGAGAGCATCCGACCACGGTACGCAGTCATGTTAGTTACCCCCTCTGTAGCCCCATAGTATGAGCGCATGACGTTTTCATTGATGGTTTGCGTCCATCGCATGCGCTGCACTCTTCCACCGGCAGCTGGGACCCTATCAGAGGCCGGTGGGCCTGGAGGTCCTAAGCCGTCCAGCGTCCTCTGCGTCTACGTGCAGGTGGTGGTGTCGTGGGCGGCGAGAAGTACTCGTCGCTCGAGCTCTACGCGACTACCATGGCCGGTGTCACAGCACTCACTGTGGGGCTGGCTTCTGGCGGCGGGGCCGGAGGAGGTGGGCGTGCTCGTCGAACTGCGGCTCTTGTCAACATTGATTTTTTTTATTGATCATCGTAGTATCTCTTCATTGTGTATACAGATTATATATATAAAAATTAGGGAAAGCTATGCTTGATTATATCGACGGAAAGCGTATTAAAAAAAATTAATTTTTATTTATGTATTTTTTAAATTGGGTCACAACTGTGACCCCAGTGTAAACAAAACTGTGTAACTTTTAAACTGAATGATCTATCGCAATGAAAAAAGCTCCATAATGATCGGAAGTAATTAGGCGTCCTCATAAAATGAAAATAGTGTAATAAAAACTACCCTTAATTGCAATAGTTTTTCGGTCCTGATGTTGATGATAACTAAAACTGAATAATGGATTTTCGAAAAAAAATCACTAGGCTGTTTTTTTTTAAGTTAAAAAAGTATTTTGTTATAAAAGAGCTCTTTCCTTTAGTTTGCCATGTGGTTTTGCTTCCCAGAATTTGATCCTTATTAGCTACACTTTCGGCTGGTGTATAATACAGGTTGTTTTTTTTTTTCAGAATCAACCGGTGCGATTCCCGGTAGGAATAACGATTTTTCAAAAATCAAATGATGCAGTTTTAGTTTTCATTAAAATCTGGCTCGAGACTCCTTTCAGTGTTTTTTTATATTCCTGAGTTTCAGATTTGGCCATGGAGACACACTTTAAAAAATCACCCTGTGTAATATTATATTATTCTCTTTGATTTTGTCTTCTTATTATTATTACTAGTCCGTACTGTCCCACTGCTGGGCAAAGGCCTCCCCTCCAGTCCATCCAATGCTCACGGTGTTATACCTCTTCCTTCCAATTCGTAAGGAAGACATCCAGATCGTCCCGCCATCTTCTTC
Organism: Lacanobia wlatinum; assembly: GCA_947578705.1. Lineage (NCBI taxonomy): Eukaryota > Metazoa > Arthropoda > Insecta > Lepidoptera > Noctuidae > Lacanobia > Lacanobia wlatinum. Next base: position 35,514,173 of record OX388022.1, read on the forward strand.
GTGGTCTGCCGCGGCCTCGTCTCGTTGTTCCAGGGTTCCAATTCTGTACGTAATAGGAGGATAAAATAAAAAAATAAAAAAAAATGCAAAGATGGTTAAGAAATCTAGAGCGATAGATTAATCAAAGTACTTGCTGTGTTAGGAGTCTTCTGTCTAGTTTTAGAATAACATTATCTGCTGATTTCTTGAATACTTTCTCTAGTGTGGTTGATCTTCAAAGGATAAAATGAAATAAAAATAATTAAAAAATTGCAAAGATGGTTAAGAAATCTAGAGCGATAGATTAATCAATGAACTCGCTGTGTTAGGAATCTTCTGTCTAGTTTTAGAATAATAACATTATCTGCTGATTTCATGAATACTGTCTCTAGTTTGGTCGATCTTCAATACTTTGACTGCCACAACGACGATGATAGATTAATGTAGGCTCAAAGACAATTTAAAACAAATTCTGGGTGTTAGACATTGTATTTATTAAAAGACATCTTCAAACTACGACAATAATCAGATTCACAAGATAGCTAGGATATGATCAAGGTAATGTCTGGGATATACCCATTGGAACTATGCTAAAACATTCAAAATTATGTTATAAATTGCGAAAATACTAGTCATTTAAGAGATCTTAGGTTGCAGTATATTGCATCGTCCTGACTTTTTAGGATGTTGTTAAGATAGATGCCAGTAGTGTAGGACATTCTATGTTTGAATATCGAAAGATCTGTGCTGCGTGGAGCTCTTAGAGATTCTTCTCTAAACGGTGAAAATCGCTAGGTATTAAAGTAGACAAAATTTGCTATAGTAGGCGCCAGAATGTGTAATAACGGCCATTGCAGCATTTATTTTCTTAAAAAATATCAAAATAAAACAAAGCTGTCCTGAATGGACTTCTATCGTGATACTTTACGTTCTCTAGTAATGAAAAACTGGCCATAATGTATTGTTCGGGTATCTAAAAAGGGATATTAGGGAAAGGTCAATCTACTTTTTTGCAAGTTTATCTGGCGCCTACAATATAATTTGCGGGCTACCGTAGCTTTGTAGATTTTAAAGAATTGAGGTACCCACTGCATTTCAAACATAGGTCATTTTCTTGAAAAAAAAATCTAAATTTAAGTTTTTGCTTGACAGTGACAAGACAGTGCAATTAACTACGACCTTACCACATTTAATCGGTCTATATAAGGTGACTGGGCAACATTACATACAAGTAGCTACAAATACTATATAAAATCATCAGACGCGATGATCTTAAATCTAAGTTTAAATATATTTAATTATGGAAATCCTGACTCAAACTCCTACCAGTTCTGCCCAAGGTATACATACTACCCATTAGCAGTAACCCAGCCCCCAGAACCATCTGATCCTGGTATCTGGGTTAGTGCTAATAAACTAAACTAACTAATAAACTGTTCATGGCTAATAAAAATCTAACAAAGTTTACTACCGCAAAACTATTTATTTTGTTTCTCAGCTGCTTATGATCACAATATTCAAATCATAACATAACTCTTTTATAAATACAAAACAAAATGGACGTCTGCCCGTTTGTTTTTCTGATGATATGGTCATCACTAATAGACAAAGCAATAAACGAGGACAGTTTGTGTATTGTAATTGTACCTATAAGAAGGTGAGGCTAGTTTGAATCTTAATGCAAGTGTAATGTCACACTCGTTTACTTTGTTAAAAGTTTATTTACCAAGAGGATAAACACAGTTTTGTGGTAGTAAGGTCAATATTTCCTTAGTAGTATACTTATACAATCAATACAGACACAATCATTCAATTTTAATTTTAATATTATTAATATCATTATTTTCATAATTATTATTTAATACATGTATCAATGTTTTTTAAACTAAGTAGCAAGATTTATCCAATAAAATTGATTATTTGGCGTGCGCTAAGGAAACTATTCATGATACATAAAAATAATGTACTACATAATTAAAGTGCTCATTATTACCTATAAAAAAGTCTGCTAGGGTATATTTCTAATTTTTTTTATTTTTTTTTATTTTTATTTGTGATGGGTTTGCTCTTGACTCTAGTCTAGGTCAGAGATGACAGAGACAAAGTCTACGATGGAGCGAGTTTACCCAGAAGGAGCCTGTTCACTCTAACTTTGAAGAGATTAGGGTTGGGTTAATTATTATGGTTAAGCCAAAATTACCGCTTTTTGTTCCAATAATTCAATCAAAACCCGGGTGGAATGGAATAGTGGTGATTTTGATATCATGATATTAAACTTCATCCATTTAAATGGTTTGATAATTATGGTTGATTACGTATGTACATTTAAATTACACTTTAAATGATTTAAATCTGACCTATTGTTTAAAAGTTACGATGGACTTCAAATGCTCTAAGAAAAGTGTTGCGGTTAGAGCGAACTGCCCTACGTTGAGTCTATTAATAAGTAGTTTACACATTAACTTATAATGAAGGAGGTATAAGAGATGAAGTTTGTGGAGTACCTACTAAACCCGGCGCGAACGAAGTCGCGGGCGAAGTGCTATTTGCCAAATATAGAAGCAACCAATGCACAGTATGAGAATAAGCCGATCTAGCGAGACAAAAATCTAATTTCCCAAGTCGTATGAAATTCCAGTAAACATATTATTTATTTTTCACAATCTACTTGATCAAATCTGGTGGAAATTTTCTAATATAAATTTGCTAAAATCCATAAGCACTGGCAATATTAAAACAAAGTTGGTAGAGATAATAAGCCACGCTGAAACAGCGTCACTAACGGTACATTGCTTTATTTCTTTTTTTGTCTTCCGTGCAAGTTATTGATATTGAATTATGTTTGATTGCTTGTTTGTTTGTAGACAGCAAGTATTTCCAACAGGTCAGTTCAATATTTTATCATGGAAGTTGGTTAAAAACCGAACAAAATAGAGTATTTTTTTGAGATTTATTTTGATTAATCATAAAATAGTAGCTGTTCCGTCGTGTTCAGCTATCAAACTTCACAGGGGAGAAACTTTAGGATATCTATAGCTAGAAAGTGTACATACTGCGCGTTTTTGCGCAATTTTTTTTAATGTTCTTCGTACTACCACGCGGAAACATTTTTTCACGTGTGGGTACCTAATAGCCGATAATATATTAAAATGTATGCAAATTATGAAGTGAAGGCAAACATAAACCTTTTCATAAGGTTATTGGTGTCAACTGACCCGTAAATTTCCTAATCTACGATACGTTTTCAAATGAAAACGCAGAATCACTACGAGTGAAAATGAAAATTAATTGAATCCATGATTTTATTACCACAAACCACATATTTTGACAGCATACTATCATTCAACACGAAGTTTAAGAATTTTGTTCGTCTTGATTGGTAAATTCTCATACTGTACGGTACAATGTCAATGTCTGTGCTTCTACACTTGACACATATCAAGAAGACAACTAACCTTAATTTTTTTTTGTATTTTTTATTTGAGACGGGTTTGCTCTAAATTCTAGTCTAGGTCAGAGAGACAAATTTTCCTTAATCTATATAACTTCTAACAAATATCTAATCTAATATGATCTAAAGTCATCTAACTTTCTAACTTATAATGTCTTAAATATGTCACCGGAAAAAGGCAAACTCCGTAAGATTATAAAATAACTTGAGAGATTTCGATAAATTCTCTCTTCAAAAAATAACCTACCACCTACCGAATATACACACATAATTTCATGAAAATCGGTCGAGCCGTTTCGGAGGAGCTTCGGTAACAAACACGTATATTAGATAAATGCGAAAGTTAGGATGGATATTTGTTACTCATTCACGTCAGAACGGCTGAACGGATCTGGATGAAATTTGGAACAGAGATGATTATAGACTGGAATAGCACATAGGCTACTTTTTATCCCGGAATTATGTTCCCATGGGATAATTTTCGACATCCACGCAGGTGGAGCCGCGGGCAGCAACTAGTAAAAATATTACCTACTAAAATTTATGATCTTCTTGGAGATGTGTGCTCTATTCCAGTATCATTAACTGGACAATAATTTTTGTCACATTCAACTAAACCTATTGTTTTCACAACAGCATAGTCGTCCTCGATGGTGTTTCATCGCATGTTTCGGTGCCTTCTATCTGTTCTTCCTTTATAACCTTGGAACTTATCTTCTTTTGCTTGATGAGTCATAGAGCTATTAACCTCTTTTGCTATATGAGTCATGGAGTTTTTATCTTCTTTTTCTCTATGAGATGTGGTGTGGAACTGTTATCTTTTGCTCTTTGAAATCTTTAGCGTGGTCAGTCACGGAGTTCATATTCATATTCATCTTTATTTGCATTCCATTAATGTTCAATTCTTCTTTTGCTCTATGAGTCGTGGATCACTGTTATCTTTTGCTTGATGAGTCGTAAACTCGTTATCTTCTTTTGGTCTGTGATTTGTGGAACTGTTATATTTCGCTTGATCAGTCATGGAGTTGTTACCTTCTTGTGTAAGTTGCGGATCTTCTTATGCTCTATCAGTTGTAGAATCGTTATCTTTAGTTCTATGAACTGTGACATTTTTCTTTGCTCTCTGAGTCTTCAAGTTCTTAACTTCTCCTGCTCTATGAGATGTGGAATCGTTGTCTTCTTATTCTGTATGATTCATCGAGTTTTTAGCGTTGACAGGCGAGTACAAGGTACAAGTGTCGAATATTTCAGATCTCTTCCTTTTATTTCGACGTTTGATGGAGTAATTTTGAACTGCCTGGTAATAACAACTATTGTCAATACTTTTATCTCAACAAGTCGTACGCCTAGGAGACCTTAAAACTTATGTTTAGGAGATGCCTTTGCTTTGGCACCCTTTTGTGAATTCAATTCCGCCACAACTTTCAAGCCTTTTTCATAAGCTTCTTTTTGGTTGAGAGATGTTGATGGATGTATCATGCATTGTAACCTTTTTATCATGGGAAAATTGTTGCGATTCAAACCGCAAGTTGCGTGGTCGTGTTCGTTCAATTCTAATTTTATACTTTCAGTTGAGTGCCAGTTTTCACCTCTGACTTTACAGTGAACAAAATTTTAAAATTGAAAATGGAATGGGTAGCTAATAACATGCATAAAAAATCATGCTTATGATTTAAAAAGAAAAAATATTTTACGTTTTTTCCAATAAGTAGTAGGTGGTCGAGTATTCTATTCCATACTTATTAATAGACTGTAGAATACCACTGTATATCAAAATTTAGGTAGCGTAGTATATGTATAGTTATAGACATAGTAAACAGAAAAATAACAGGCTAAGGGCGTGTCGGGCCACGTACAGTGCAAAGTTTAGAAGTTTTCCGTCCCTAAATCATGACACAAAAGTGAATAATTTCGAGCTCGTTTTCGTTATGAGCTACATACACTGAAAACCATGTCAATACACCGATACCGAGAAATTATTAACATTAGCTACTAAACTTATGAAAGCACTGGTCAATTTTAGGCAATACTCTGATGGAAAGATAAATCGGACTAAAGGACAAACCTAACTTTTCTAGTTGAAAAAATGATCTCCCAGACATCGATACACGTCACGGTCAATTCTCCTACTGCAAATGTAAGTTTGTAATCGCAAAAAAAATATTGATGTGATAATGTTGGCTATATAGACCAGTGGAAACTAACATTAAAATCGCAAAGCACGATGAAGTTCTGCATTTTTTATATGTTGTGTAGATCAGTTCGGGTGAGGTGAATCCAAATTTGCAACTTCGAAAATTTGCTACAATTGCTGACTGCTTCATTTTTCATAGGACGAGCAATTTGCCAATATTTTACTTCAAACGGGAGCTAAACTTAAAATAGTGCCAATTATCGAGAAAAAATTACCATCTTTGTAAGGTCATATCTTGGTCTTTATAAGGTTCATAGAGCTGTGGTTGGGCTTAAATTGTTGCAAATTTAGGTGTCTTTATACAACCTGTAACAGAATAAACGCAATACCTCTTAAAGAGTCATTGAACTCATCACTATGAACAACTTCCTTTATGGGACCAATACAGAAATCGCGAAAAAAAAAATCGGCTCCCCCATACATTTATGTGCGCATCATCATCATCATTTCAGCCGAAAGACGTTCACTTAATATCCCACGGTTCCATAATCCCCAAGGTTTCCATAATCGCCACGCTTGGCAGGCAGGTTGGCGATCGCAGTATATGGTGTTGAGTTTTGCAGAGAACGCTGCTGCCCATTCTCTGGCGAGTCCCTTAGTTGCCTCTTACGACACCCACGGGAAGTAGTAGGATGGTATTATTCTTTTACGGCTCCCTACGGCACCGGTCGACACCATACGGCAAAAATTATGCATAAATAGCCTTATTTTTTTATTGCGTTGACTTAGAAACTAGTTATTTTTAGAGCTTCTAGGGACTATAGATATATTTGATATTAATTTCAACTTTACTGTCACGCGTTCCTGAGAAAAAAGGTCGTGACAGACCGACAGATGGACAAGGAAGTGAAACTATAAGGGTTCCGTTTTTTCCTTTTGAGGTACGGAACCTTAAAACGTGTGACGGAGGCGTATTTCGGCCACTATATCACGCGAATATGTTAAATTTTCTGTCATAGTTTAGAAAAAGATGAACTCAACACTGTGCGTGGCCCGATAGACACTTGGCCAATTATTTTTCTGATTGTTTTCTTTTATAATTCGAATAGGAAAGACTAATAAGTATTTTCTATTCGAATTATTGAAAAAACTTTTTTTTTTTCATATCAAAAGCACTATTTTTTAATAGGTAAACTTTTTTATACATATAAGCTAGCTAACCATTTCATTTAGAGATTTTCATTCATTTTAAGCAAAATCTGCGGTTTTCACTTTTTTTGTTCCCCAGGGTGGAATGTCGGGTTTTAACTTCTTTTTAAGCATACCCACCTCGGTATTTTTTTGGTTGTTGGTATTTTTTACAGCACTATTTGTAATAGGTGATTGGACACCGCGTTCAATAACATCAGATATTTCAATGCTCATTGACAATGCTTGAGAAACAGAATTATTAAGTGTTTGGCTTTCGTCCATTGACATGTTTACGCACTTTTCTACTTGTTTATGTTTGACAATATTTGTATCCGTATGTGATGATGATGGTTTCGTTATTGTTATTGAATTGTTATCATCATGAGGCATTCGAGTTCGGTTTTTTTCTGGAAATACGGGCCTAGACTTATCTTGTGTTTGTTTATCTGATGATGATGTTGTTGATTCCGGATACGATATTGATTTTAAGGAAGAATCAAAATACACAATTAAGTTGGTTAAATCTTCTATAGTTGTACAATTCGGATCTTCATCCAGTCGTAATGACAATTGTAATAAAGAAATTACAATTTCCTTAGTCAATCTTTCGCATAAGAGTCTCTTTTTCTGAAGCTCAATAGAACTTGATGTAGAATCCACCTCGGGCCATCCTGGCGTTCCTGGAAAAATATGTCTTAACTCTGTTTGAGTATCTTTATCCAGGAATTGTCTTTCTTGTTCACCCTTAGTGCGTTTTTTGGCTCTGAATTTGTCAGAAGTATCAGCACATTTTGTAACTTCCCTTGCAGCTACGGCCTGATTAGGATCACCCGATACGATAGAATGCCTCTTTTTTTGAGACTTAGTGGTTGGTTCTAGGACTTCATTACGACAATCATTGTCTGAGTCGCGTGGCACTTCAACATCTTTATCAGCAATCGGAGACTTCCTAGCCTGCAAATCAGATAACACACAAAAAGGTAAACATACTGAATGCCTGTAAAAGAAGTTCGAACTTTTTTCTATGGGAGCTGACATAGCCTCTGGCAACAATTTTTTTTTTCAAAGTACTATGCATTGCATGCAGGGATAGAGGACACTTGAACAAACAACAAATTTTAGCAACATGGTGCCCCAAGGTGTCACGTTACCGAGATATTTGAAGGTAAAGTCGCCATGTGAGAACAATAAAAATCATTAAAAACCGGCCAAGTGCGAGTCGGACTCTCACACGAAGGGTTCCGAACCATAAATCGAAAAAAAAAACACGTTTGTTGTATGGAAGCCCCCTTTAATTTTTATCATTCATTCTTATAACGGTAATAAGAATACACAATCTGTGAAAATTTCAACTGTCTACCTATTACAGTTCTTGAGATTCAGCCCGCTGACGGACAGACGGTCGGACGGACGGACAGCGGAGGCTAAGTAATAGGGTTCCTTTGGAATACAGAACACTAAAAATGAACTTATCACGCGCTTATAAGTAGTAGATTGTATTCTAATAACAGATTTTATCTTATTTCCTACTAATATTATAAATGCGAAAGTGTGTGAGGATGGAAGTTGTTATTCTTTCAGAACGCCTGAAAGGATTTTCATGAAATTTGCCACTGAGGAAGATTATAGTCTGAATAATACATAGGTATTTTATTCCGAGAGTATGTTCCCTATGGATCACGCGGGCGAAGCCGCTGGCATTAGCTAGTCATTTATATAAATTAAACGGCATTAAGTATTTTGCAAAGTTCTCAATAAAGTGGTTTTAATGTGTTCTTATTTTTACTTTCTTCCAATAAAATTGACTAAATCAAGCTGGCTGCATCATATGCATATAATAAAGTTATTTTTAGGGTTCCGTACCTAAAGGGTAACCAACGGAACACGCCTAAGCCTCCGCTTTCCGCCCGTCCGTGCGTCCGTTCATCTGTCTGACAGCGGGCTGTATCTCAAGAACCGTAATAGGTAGACAGTTGAAATTTTTACAGATTGTGTACTTCTGTTGCCACTAATAAAAAATAAAATTGATTGAAAATTAAAGTGGGCTCCCATACAAGAAACGTGTTTTTTTTTTCGATTTATGGTTCGGAACCCTTCGTGTGCGAGTCCGACTCGCACTTGACCGGTTTTTTTACTATAGTCATGATTGCCACATGGTGACTTTACCTCGATATATCTCAGCAACGTGACAATTAAGGGCCATGTTTTCAACATGGCGGCAGAGGGCTATGCCACGAAGGTTTTCCCTTTAGTTCAGAATCTTTCAATTTTGGAAAATAATACAAACGTAGGCCTAAACTCCACCAAAGCGGAGATGTGAGGTAATGTGCGAAGAGATGAGATTTTTAGCAGCTAGGGTGACTCCACAGAAACTGTGCGGAGATGCGGCGAGCGCTGGATGCTAAGACGGAGGAATTCGCACATAGTTTTGCGGATAATCGGGTGGGCAACACATAACTAAATCAAATTCCATTTGAATTTTGGCATGTAACTAAATGCTTTAAAAACTTTTAACTCCTAACTCAATAATCAAGTTAGACTAGGTACATACAATTTTTTTTTCTGAAACAAGAAGTCTTCTAAGGCCGGGGCCGCACTGATAAGACGACGGCGACACGAGAGCGACGCGAAAAAATAGGTGGCTGCACTGCGTATGCGATAAGCCAGCGAATCGTGGCGACATCGTGTAATAGTAGGGGAGGCATTGATGCTAAATGTGGATTTACTCGAGTTTCGTGGGGACCTATTACATTTTGTAGTTTAGATGATAGGAAGAATAAAAGGTTCTGTAACGTTTCTCCGTTCAGTGGTGGGGAAGCGTCCACAGATTTAAAAAAATAAAATAAAAGTCAGTTGCATGCGACATACTCGAGCCTGTCAAATATTGATAGTTTAGATGCCCCAACGTGTCTCTGATACCAAAGGTATGTTCATCTGCCGCTTTGCGTGGTGGGGTTGTCTATCTAGAAGGGTAGAAAAATGGGAAAAAAAGTTTTCGAGCGCTTCGGATATTTAGAGGGGTTGTTAAGTGAACCCTAAAAATGCTCCCATACTAAAGACAGACGTTTCGGAAGTGATGCGTTTTCGTATCAGATTTTTTTCAGGAGTATTGTGTGATGTTCTAGTCATATTTGCCAAAAATCTGTCGATTATTTTGAGGGGTATTGTTAATAATCTGACACGTTGTTTTTTTTTATATAATGTGACGAATTATTTATACAAGAGATTCAGCTTGATGTTCCAGTCATGTTTGCCAAAAATCTGACGATTATTTCTAGGGGTATTGTTAATCTGACACTTTTCATCACAAAAATCGAAACACTTCCGTTTTTATGGTTTCTTTCCTAATTTAACACAAAAGAGTTTTCATTCCATGAAAAAATCACATGATTGTATAGCTGGCAGTTTGGCCATTACAGTGATAAGCGAAAATTATAAATTCAAAATTAGAATTTCATTTGTTTATCCTATAAATAAAACGATTCACTGTTTTGTGACAAATGTGTAAGTTGGAGTACATTTCACCTTTGAAAACTAAAAATTAGCTCTTATCTTAAAACTTTTTGTTCTTTATGTGTTTACTGTGACTGGAACGTCCGAAAAAGTTTGTTTTCTAAAACATATGGATACTTCGCCTGCAGAAGCCGCACAAGTGGTGGCATTGCTAGATTCTGGACTTAGTCAGCGTGTTGTGGCTGAAAGATTGTATCTAAGCCTGTCATCTGTTCATAGTCTACAAACGCTATCGGGAGACTGGTTTGTTCACGCGCCGTTCAGGATCTGGCAGGAATCGAGTCACTTCTGAGCGAGATGATCGATTTATTGAACTTCTTTACGAATTCGACGCCTTAATGCTTTTTAATTGTAGCAGCAGCTTCATGTTGTACATAGGGTGGCTGTGACTCTAAAATTAGAAGAAGGTCCTTTTCTGCATGTAACTTACTTACCTTACTTTAATCTGACGCGCTCGAGTAAATCGAGAGATTGATTTTTTTTATTAATCTGAGCAGCTGCTCTAGACATTTGACCCTACGTACAGGGCTCAGGTATTGAGTAGAATTAAACAAGGTGCAAGGTTGCCCCCTTATGTTATTCTGACGCGCTCGAGTAAATCCCGAAATCCCCGCTTGGGCTCCCCTACTATAATGACTGGCCGCACTGGTTAGGTTCAGGCGATTGAGTTTGCGTGATTGGTGGCCACACTGACATCGTGCGCGACCGTGATGGCACCGTGCAGGTTCATTTGTTTCGTAATGCGGTTTCAAATACTAATTTAATAATCAGGACTTGCTGTTTGTTGATAAAGATAACTTGGCTAACGCAGACAATGATTTTACTCTTACAGAACAAAATTTGTCGTCACGTCGTAATAACCGCAGTTCGGTAATTGCAACAAATATTCGAGATAATTTTATGGAATATTTTGTATCAAAACCTCTACAAATAAATGTCGGTAATTGTAAATAAATCTTACCTGTACATTACGGAAAAAAAATATTTATTGCATTCCATAATTTAGCTATCAGAACCTTAGGGCTAAGTGCCGCGCGGCGGCAGCACTGCAGCCGCGCTACTGCAACGTGGCACATTACAAAATAGGCAGTCTAGCTTGAACAGCAGATTTATAAATTGTTCCACAGTTTCGATCGAAATAATTCTTAAAAATCAATTTCACCGACACTTGGTCGGTGAAATTGTGATTTGGAAAGAAAAAAATCAAACTAGTTTGTTTCCATCGCGCGATATCGTCACTGATCGTCGAAAAAAAATATTCTGTGCGGACACTTAGGATAGCTGTAATGCTGCAATATATTATTAATTGATAATGTAGCAAAACACAATAAAATAATATTCGCATGTCGCCGCGGCGGTGTGGCCACTGCCATCGTTTATAAAAGTTTGTTTTGAGTTCTCGCCGTCACCGCACTAGTGAGGCCCCGGCCTTATAGCTTAAGCTTATAGCACGCGCCAAGTCGCTGTTGCATCGCCATCAATCGCACAAAAATCAAATGTCGTCGCTAATCGCGGAATAACAGCGCGGGCACTCGACTCACTCGTATATTTGATAATGACGCTAAATATAATCAAATAAATTTCGCATGTCGCGCGCCGCAGCGACGCCACCGCCATTGTTTATAAGTTTGTTTTTGGGTTTTCGCCGTGGCGTCGCCGTCGCTGCACCAGTGCGGCCCTGGGGGGCTACTCTCTAACGAAATCCGTAGTTTCGGGCTTAGTTTCGGGCTTAGTTTCGGGCGGGCATTTTCTACTTCGTATCACCTAACCACTGAGAACTAATGATAACACGATTTGACAGTTACTGTGAAATCGTGTTGTCATTCATTCTCAGTTCGGGTTCGGGACTAATCGTAAGTCTGTAGGTGATACGAAGTAGAATACGAACGCCCGAAACTACGGATTTCGTTAGAGAGTAGCCCCCCTGGCCTTAAAGATCGCGCGAAGTCGCTGTCGCATCGCCGTCAATCGCACGATAATCAAATCGTCGCTGATCGCGGATAAAACAAATTCTGTGTGGACACTCAGGTTAGCTGTAGTACATTTAATACTCCTAATGTCGCAAAATATAATCAAAGAAATTTCGCATGTTGTAAAGTCAACAAAGCTATTGGGTATGCAGGCAGCTATCTTGAAAATACTTTTAAACTATGTTGTGAGTTTGGCTAGACAATTATTGTACAACACACTCGTAAGTATGTAAAAAGCTTAAAACATTATAATGCACACATTAGAAATAAACATTGGCAGTGTTGTGGAAAAAATAATGTTTTTTCCTGTATACCGAATAGTTTTTTGACTGTACATAGTATTTTAATAAATGAAAAACAGTGTAAATTAAGATTCGAAACTTACGGTAATAGTACCATCTAGTGTAGGCGGCGCCGAAGTATCTTCAAATACGCTATTTTTAGCTTTGCTGTGGTCACACCATTCGGCGTTTCTATCGGGCGGTGACTTATATTTTTGTGGAAGTTTATTTGGTAATTTACCTGGAAGAATGGAAGTAGTATTTAAATGCGTTTAATATACGTGGTATATTTATATCTATGGTGTTGCCTATGTAAGTAAATGGTTGATGGTAAGGGTGAAAAAAACTAACAACTTAACCTATCCGACTTTCCGAGTTCAAACCGCCGAAGATTACATGGTGATAGCTATCAAGCAACAAAACTGATCTATCCGAGTCGGTTCCGTCCTAGAAATATAACACCACACCGGGTAGGCCATGGACCGGTAATCTAACACATAGTTCTTTTTTTTAGTGTTTATCCCAATAGTACGTTCCCGTGGGATACTCGTACCAAGTCTTTCAATTACCAAGACATAACCCGAAGCCGTTGTAAAATCTGACCACAATCCCGTTTTCACAAAGTTATCAAGTGTGATGACGAGAGTTAGAATCTAATGAGTTTAATTTATATACACGAGCGAATAAGAGCAAAAATACATGATGACCCACTTGAAGATAGTCAGTTTCGTTTTTTTTTTATGATAGGCACGTTTGACCACTATCTCATGGTAAGCGATGATGTGGTCGAAGATGGAGCACGCTTGCCTAGAAGTAACCTATTCACTCTTGACCTAAAGACTCCCAGGTTGTAACTATCAGGAAACACAGACTCCGTCAGGGAATTCTACTCCTTAGCTGTACGCACTATGAATGTGTTCCCAAAACGTTTTGTGCGTGTGTGTGGGATGTCCACCATGTACCGGTGGCGCATCGCCGTTCGTCTTGTGGTCCGATGAAAGAAAGAGAAGAAAGAATAAAATTTATTTTGCACATATATGAAACACGCACGGTACATAGAATTAGAAATAACAAACAAAAAGGGTATACCAGAAACTCTAGACTAGAGTCAAGAGCAAACCCACCACAAATTAAAAAAAAAAACTAGTGTGTGTCTCACGGTTGCACTAAAAAGGTCCATTTCAGCGATGTGTCAGACTGACTTATGCTGTCTGACGCTGGTTTTCAAATGAACATGGAACGGGCTTGGCGGAATTAAATTATGCAATAGGGAATATACATGCGACTTTTTATTTGCAAAATGAAATACTTATTAGCTTCTAAAAAATATAAAATATTTTTTTTAATACCTTCATCAGCGATTAAGTTATAAAGCTTCAATACAATTAGAAAGAGAAGTCCGATATTAACTTCGTCAAAGTCCATAGCGCCTATACAGCTGCCATAGAAAACAGCGTTTTCGCGAGTGGAATAGATATATTTGTTTAAAATAATTATATCTCTGATTAATTATATATCTGAGAACCGATTCTTTGATAGGCGTACGAGGAGCCGAAGCCCTTTTTATTATTATTATTTTTTTAATATTGTGACATTTTATTCTTTGACATTACTCTTTGATCTCAATTTATGACATTGTATACGTTTTAATTTATGACATAGCATAATTTTACTGATATTTTAGTGATACTTGATGACATTTGTTTAATTTGAGTAATTAGTTTGGTTGATATTTGTGAAATTGTATATTTTGAATGTTTAATTTACAATATGGTACCTATGATGTTTACAATAATCAATTACATTTATAATTGAAATTATAATTTTGCATGCCTAAATTGGTAAAATACAGTGAACTGCGCATTCACCTAACAGCTGGAATTTATAACTATGTACTGTGATACAACCTCCTTGGATGGCTCACCCTCCGGGAACCTCCGTCTATTAAATTTAATAATAAAAAAAGCTTTAGAAGAATTAGGAATTTAGAATAGGTTCAAATATTGACACAAAATGATTGATTTGTTTGTATGACAATTCTGTAAAAGTTTTTTCTTGAGAGCACCTGCTCAATATAATGATCTCTTAAATCGCTTAAAGTCTTTTTTATTCACATCGATCCCGGGACGTTCCAGAAGCCCTAATCGGAACGTCCACAAGTGGCGGCAGCGCCGGGTAAATAGTTATGTTAGCGAAGAGTTTCCGCGTGTGCTAAGCGTATATAGCACGAAGCCCTATTTTTTTATAAAGCATCTCGAAGGATGACGAGATGTTGTTCATGGTCAGGCGATAGCTAGAACGCCTGGACAATAAAGCTAAGTGGTTTTATATTTAAAGTGAAATTTTGTGTTGGAAAAGATGTTATATACCGGTATAGACCGAGTTTGTTTTGAAGAATTCTTAGAGGAATTCAGGCTCGTTGCTGTGAGTAGCGAATGGCGTGAGAGCGATTACGCACTGATTTTGGGCGCATTTTTGGAAAGCGCAGCCAAATATTTCTATAACTACACGTACCATGACGGTATCGATTTTGAATTGCATATGCAACCCTGTCTACGATCATTCTACCCATAGGCAGGAACTCTTGGTTAGGGATAGGTAGGTGCTTGACTCTTCCAAAGCTTTGAATAAAAGATTACAGGAAGACTTTCCTAGTATCTTCTATTCGTGAGGGCGTAGCTCATGTGATACAACCTCCTTGGATGGCTCACCCTCCGGGAACCTCCGTCTATTTAATAATAAAAAAGCTTTAGAAGAATTAGGAATTGAGAATAGGTTCAAATATTGACATAAAATGATTGATTTGTTTTTATGACAGTTCTGTAAAAGTTTTTTCTTGAGAGCACCTGCTCAATATAATGGTCTCTTAAATCGCTTAGTCTTTTTTATTCACATCGATCCCGGGACGTTCCAGAAGCCCTAATCGGAACGTTCACAGTACTGTGTTTCGCAATAAAGATTAAAATTGAAATAAATTGAAATTGGATCATAAAGAAAATCTGTCAAAGGGATTCGAACTTTTTTCTATGGGAGCTGGCATAGCTGCCCCCCTTCCCCGCCGCCATTTTAAGGTTTTTACAAAGTTGCGGTGTACGATCTAACATGCTTATATGGGAAAAGGATACTTCAACAAGCAAAAAATGTTGGCAACATGGTGCCGTCCTTTTTGGAAGTCGATTAAAAAGGCTGCATGTTTTTATCTAAACTTGGAACCCGCCGTATCAGAAGCTAGCAGATTTTGACTGCGGCGTTAAAATCAATTAACGTAATACATGGCTCAGTGTGCGCCCGCCTAACGCGGCGCGGTGTACGGTTATAAAGTCATCTACACTTATGAGGGTTTAACAACCTGGGATTTGCCTTTGCTAGAGTTCTGTAAGCTTCGTTAATGTCTGATCTCCAAAGTAAAGTGAACCGATTAAAAAAGTATTGCGCAAAAAAAAAATAGGTTTTTAAGGTTGCTACAAATTGATATTACTCGTATCTTCGCATATTGTTGCAATACAAGAACTGTTTTATGAAAACTGAAACAAAATCATACCTTTTTCGTTTGTGGTTGGAGTGAGATGTGTTAGTATATTTTCCTCCTTATTTTGGAGTTTGTCGATCTCTTTTCTAAGAGCTCTCTTTTCCATCTCAAATTTTGCGATCTTGACGCGAAGGGTCTCATTGTTTTTCTCCAAGTTTGTGAATTTGGCATTCTCTTTGCGAAGGCTTTCAATTTGTTTCGTCAAATTTGTGACTTTAGCATTATTAATTTTCTCTAGGTTTTGAATCTCTTTTCCCAACTCTGAAAAATTGGCATGTGTTTTGTTAAATTCTCTTTCTAAAGACGGAATTATAGCATTTTCTTTGCAAAGTCTTTCTTTTTCAAATTTTTTAATCCTGGCGATCTCGAAATTTTCATAAATTTTATCCGATTTTGAAACTGTCGTCAACTTTGAGGTTTCTGCATTTCCTTTCTGTAGGTTTTCAAATTCTTTTTTCATCTTTGACAATTCGGCGTTGTTTTTGTAAAGGATTTCAATTTCTCTTTCTAAAGCCGAGATTTTAGCATTTTCTTTACTACGTCTTTCTTTTTCTTTATCCAATTTTTGACTCCTGACGATCTCGATATTTTCATCAATTTTTTCTGATGTTGATGCTGTAGTAATGTTTTTCCGAAGACTTTCTAATTCTTTTTTTAAGCTGTCTTTCTCCTTGCGAAGTTCTTCAATTTCTTTTTTGTGGAGACTTACCACTTTTACCAATTCGTTATTTGTCGTAGCACCAGTTTTGCCGTATTTTCTTTCAAATTTGCGTCTATTCTTCTCAAGTGCCAAATACTAAAATTTATACAATAAACAATTATAACCACACTAAAAAATCCCCAAAAAAACATAATTAATTCTTCACTATAGAACATTTTCTATCGGAATATTTCCAGGACCAAGGCACCGGTTAATAACGTAGCACTCTGTGCTAAGTTATTAACCGGTGTACTTCAAAGAATGCAAAAATATAAGGTTTATTATTTAGAAGATACTACCTTGAACTGATTCTGAAGCATTTGAAGGTTTGCGACCTGGTTTTCCAATTCGGTAATTTTTTCGCTCTTTCCTCTTTCCCGAGCCACCGTAGCCTGTAGTTCCTGAAACATGAAAACTCCACTTAAAGGAGTTGTAGAGTCCGTGAGCTGGAACCTAAGCGATTTCTTCAGACAATTGTTCAGTGTGCTTATGAAAACATACTAAAAGTCCCCGCGTCTAGGAGGTGAGCCGAAGTGGGGGGAGGGATAAAAGTTCCCACTTTTCAGTTTTTCGCTAGTATCTTTAAAACGGCACCGTTTCGTCGTAGAGAAAAAAATCTTCCACTTAATGAAAGCTAATAAAATTTTCTACAACTTTTATTCTATACACTTTCGTTCCAAAATCTCATCAGTTTTGGAGCACCACGCTCTGAAAAAGTGAAAATGAAAGTTATTCGTGACGGGCATTACCTGATGTGGAAAATGAGTTAAACTATAAATTAGGTATTTTATTGATAACATAAGCTGGGAGTACCTCCAAGCCGTGAAGGCGATAACAGTTTGCGATCGCGTTTTTTACCAAAAGTGGGTAATGGAGCGGAAGCGGGTCGTAACTTTTCATTCCATATCTCCGATGCCCACTGTCGTAGAAAACGCGGGATGTGAAGACCACCAAATTTGTCCTGTACACCATGTTCGAGCCTACTATCAAGACTTGAACTGTCTCAAATGAACATTGTAGTGGATTTCTACTGCACCGAGTAATTTGACAAAAAGATAGTCGTGTTACCACGATTTGTAATGGATAGATGCTGCATCAACCGCCACTATCCTGGAGTGAGTCGTACTGTGGTATAAATGGTAAGCCACAAGAACAGAGGCGTGTAGTTCGAAAATGGGTTGGAATTCGAAAAAAGTGCAGAAGGTAAAAGTTGTAGATTTTATGAGCTTTCATTACTTAAAAGATAATTTTCCTTTCGACGCATAGTTTTAAAGATATAAGCAAAAAAACTGAAAAGTGGGAACTTTTATCCCCCCCCCCCCCTCCACACCGGTTCACCTCCTAGACGCGGGGGGCATTTATTATGTTGATCAATTTATTCAGTAGCTAGCAATGGGAGCATCCAACAACTTTGTCAACAATTGTTACATCATATTATTTTTCATTACTCATAATAAACTAACAACATTTTTATATAAGACATCTTTATTTCTTTAATGAAATAAAGATGTCTTATAGAGACGCAATATTTAACTGTTCCTCTGATAATTCCTCTTTGCTTCTACAAATTTTGCCCTTGTTCCACCAAAAACACTGATAGGGTATTTTACTTGATAGAAAAATTATAGTACCATTTAGTCCATCCGTTACGATTTTCCAAAAATAATGGATACCTTCTTTTTTTAGCATTTCAAATTGATAAAAAATGATAAAGATAGACTGCATTAAAGTCCAAGAGCAAGTTATCATTTTATTTATCGTAACATGTGAGCTTCTAAGGTTGAACTTATATTTTGATAGTTCAACTAAATTGTCGATAGATGGCTATGTACTGATGACGCATTTTTCTGGACGCATTTTTCTGAATCACGGTGTTAGGGGACTCAAGTGTTGAGGGGACTCTAGTCGGTAAGAGGCAACTCCTTTCTCCATAAAAACGCATTCCACTGTTTTCTTCGTAGACAATGCTGCTAGAGCAACGTTTTGTTTCCAAAAAATCTAGATATAATGAATACATGCCTTTATCATGTCCTTTTTTCCAAAACATAATTACTTAAAGAATTATGACAATCCAAAAACCCGAAAAAACAGCCCGTTTTTACCGCTATGTTCAGACGACTATCAAATTAGTTTGTAACAAAAACTTTTTTTACAAAAAATATAACCGACTTCCAAAAACAAAACACTACAAAGTATAAAATAACTTTAATTTTGGAAGTCAGTGTCTACAAACGAAATAACTAAAAACGCCAACTTATCAGTGCCGGATTTAGCACTACTGGCGCCCTGGGCGAGAATTTTACGGCGCCCCCTAACTGCAGTTCAAACCTATACGAAAAAAAAGGCAACGGATATAATGAAATAACTATTTATTAAAAGAAAAAAAATTCTATCGGCGAACTCTTTAATTAGGTTATCAAAGTCGATGTTTTCAGCAATTTAGTTTCCGATTGACAAAGTTAAATACATTTATTTGAATAAGTATGCACACCAAACAACCAATGAAACTTTAGCCGTTTTTTTTTACCGGTCGCCTAAAGTGGTAGCCTTATGAGAGACTTGAACATCAGTTTTCAGAGTTTCAAGAGACAATGTATTTAAACCGTCATCGGATGGCACTGATTTGATAACGGACTGCTTTAACACTGGTTTTTCTTGCTTCCCAACGTGAAGCACTGAGGAATGTAATGCGGCTACCTCACGTCCAGCCGATTTCAATTCGGTTGAAATGAAGTATGCAACATTGAATACGCACTTCACGTTCGTCAAAGCGACTTAGTAATGCGGAGCCCACATACAAACGGCTGCATCGTAGATACCCCTCCGTTTTGCTTTTGAACGGCGCCGTCTAATTAGCGATCTAAGTAAAATCCCGGCATTAATTTAAACAGCTAGGCAGATGACTTGGTTTAATTTCGTTTAATGACTTGCTTAGCCAAATAGCGAACATAGGGCACAGGAAACTTAGGACACTCCGATACGATGGGTTAAGTTCAAATGGTATGACGGGAGCTAAAGTGAGCGAGCATCGAACATTTTTGCATCCCACCTCAGCTTAGGGCACTTTATAGACTGATGCAAAACAGCTCATTAATTGAAAGAGGCGAAAACACAAGAGCGAGCGAAGCGAGCTCGAAATTTTTGCATTCCACTTCGGATAGTTTTTATTTTCTTTTGATCATTTAAACTTAAATAGAAGTAACTTTATGGACTGATGCAAGAAAGCTTATTAACTGAGAGAGGCTGTATACTCGCTAGCGACTGTAGTTAAAAAAATGTATGAACATTTTTAAAAAACAAGTTTCTTGTTATTTATTTTTTTAGTTGTTAACTAAAGTTTTACTTTCGACTTGCTTGCTTGTTAGTTAACAACTCAAACAAATACATTAGAAACTTGTTTTTACAGTACAGTCGCTAGCGAGTGTAGATTGATAAAACTCATGGTAGACGTACAGAACACAAGAGCGAGCAAAGCGAGCTCGAAAATTTATGCACCCTGGAAAGGTATTATTTTCTTTTGGTCATTCATACATAAACATAATCGTTTTTTTGAGTTATACAGAAAAGATCGATAAGAAAGACAGTGCAGAATGTAAGAGCGAGCGAAGCGAGCTCGAAATTTTTTACACCCTACCTGGGACGGGTTTTCATTACGTCACCCGTTTAGGGGTGACACTCGATCGTGACAAAAAGTCAACGAACGGTCGAGTTTCACCCCTAAATGCAGAAAACATCGAGAACTAAAGAAATTTTTGCACCTCATCTCGAAAGGGTTTCCAGTGTCTTTTGATCATAAATTGAAATCTTGTTGATTTATGCAGAAAAGCTCATGAAGTTAGAGAGTGCAGAATCCAAAAGCGAGCGGAGCGACCTCAAAAAAATTTGTACCCCTCTCGACGGGTGTCATTGCGTTAAAAAACCAGTCAACGAACGGTCGGATGTCACCTCAAAGCGGGTGTTAAACGGTGCGGACCCCCCCGGATGATCGCCTGCGGCGCCCCTCTATATCTGGCGCCCTGGGCCTTCGCCCAACCGCGCCCTACCCTAACGCCGCTACTGCAACTTATTATTATTATTTATTTATTTATTATACACTTTATTTCCGACTTGAGGAGCTCGTGGCTAGATAACAACATCCGCACGGGTCGATCTTCAAGGTTAAGCAACGCTTGCCAAGGTTGGTCTGTGGATGGGTGACCATCTTAACATACCGAGTTTCCTCCGTGCCTCGGAAAGCACGTTAAGCCGTTGGTCCCGGCTGTCATTTGTAGATCTTTGAGAGTCGTTACGGATTGTCAGAAGCTAGTAAATGACTCCAGTCTTGCCATGAAGTACCGTGTTACCCAGTTAATGGGTTGTGGAGGTCTGGTAGGCAGCCGCTCCATGTAAAATACTGGTATTCAGCTAAATCCGGCTTGACTGGAAGCCGACCCCAATGTAGTTGGGAAAAGGCTAGGCAGATGATGATTTCCGACTTCCAAAATTAAAGTTATTTCGGTAATTCGGTTATATTTTATGTAAAAAAGCTTTTTATTTTTCACTTTTTAGTGGTACCTGCGTACCCATTCACAGCGGCGAATGTTATACCGGCGTGACGTTATGTTATGAACTGGGGCCTATTTAATAAAACTTACTTAGTGCTTTCGGTGTAAAGGTCTCGTCAATACGAATGAAATAAGGCCAAACACTTGGTAGTTCCTACATACCGATGTGGAGTTCCCTTGACTCTCTGTCGTCTCCATCATCAGGTCTGATCAAAACCTTCATTTTATGTAGTATCACCTGATATACACACGAATATCAAGTTTTTACCAGGTGCGTGCCCACAATTTTCGAGAGTTGCCCTCGATTTCTCAGGGTTTCCATCATCAGATCCTGTCGTGGTGGCAATGGGACCACCTCGGTAGGTTGAAGAAGAAAACAAAGGAATAAAAACGTATTTTGGTCAAGGTTTTTATAGGTAAAATCAGCCTGAGCTGCAGTTGTCGCTTTCGCACTTTACTTGGTATGGCGCAGCGCGACGGTATCGCCAATAGTTTCTTCAAATACCTGTTTTACCGATTAGAGTCCCCTCTTAAGATTCTCCGCTGTTAAATGACGTTGGTCCATGTCTGACAATAAAGGTTAGGATACCTATTATAAGTAGCTAATTAGAAGGGGATATCGATGTGTTTGACTGAAAAAGAAAAAAGAGGTGATTGATGAATTGTGATTCGAATCGACATCTTCTAACATATAAAAATCTCAATCTCATATAAAAATCGGTTGAGCCATTTCGGAGGAGTTCGGTAACAAACACCGTGACACGTCACGGTATTTGTTACCGAACTCCTCCGAAACGGCTCAACCGAATTTCATGAAATTTGGTATATTTCCGTAGAGAAATTTGGTATATTTCCGTAGAGAAATATGGTATATTTCATGAGAATAGGGTATATTTCACCACAGACGTTCTCAACCTTGATAAGCAATAACTTTGCACTTAACCTATTGAAACCTCTCAAGCTAAGTCTAATCTATCTCTAAGAAAAAAAAAAGTACACGTAAATCGACTCAGTAATCAAGGAGAAATCGGTGAATTTTTTTGTTAAATGTTGCTAAGTCTACTCACATTTTCTAATCTGGTTTCTTTCTCCATAAGACCTCTTAATTCTATAAGTTGTTGATCGCATCGGTCCATAAGTTGTATTTCTGAGATTTTCTTTTCTTGTATCACTTTACGTATCTTATGGAAATGAGTCACATATAGGCTGAAAGAAAAAATAATGGGTCAGTGTTTGTTTATTAATCATAAGCAAATTATAAGAAAACCGTTGCTAATTTTACTGTAAAAAAAAAAACAAAAAGAATCTGCTTAAAGGTTGAGTTCTGGACTTGTGGCGGTTGGTGAAAGAAAAGAAATAAATAAAGAAAGAAAGAAAAATGTTTTTGGGAACCGCACAATACACACAAAATAGTAAAGAAGTCGGTAAAATAAAGTAAAACTACGAACCGCGAACCGCGATTTTTTAGGATAATATAGTATAATGGGTTGCCACAGATGTCCCAGAGTTGTACACCATAGATGTGAACGTGAATTTGGCCTTAGCAAAACTTCTAAATTAGGAGTTTATTATCAGTTGACATATTACTATTTATCCATATACCAGCAGCCAAGCAAGGTTTTTTATAGCATATGACCAGCGTATCTTTTTGGTTTTTACATAGTGAATGGTTCCAGATGCGTCGTTGACTGGCGTACATGCCAAACCTCGCTTTTTTATAAACACCACCACTTTTACAGAACTGACCAAAAACTGCCACTTCTTAGCTGTTTTAGTGACACAAAAACCAGTTAATAGATTAATATTTGTATGCCATTAAATGGCGGATTGTGTCTTTGCACTAAATATGTTATTGTAACATCTATTTCTACCACATTTTATACAAATAAATGATATATATATATATATATTAGCCTAAAAATCGATGATAAAGGTTGATACTCACTCTACATTTTTAAGTCTTTGTTTCAAAAATATAAGAGAATTTCTATATTTTTCAGCCCTTGCTTCAAGTTCACTATACTGAAATAAAAGAAAGAAAACTATTACAGTAAGAAGCAGATTTTCTCATTGGCTGTTAACAGGTGATACATTTAAATGACAACAGTCATTCAAACCCGGTGCCACGGTGGTTGGTATGTAAATCATTTTGACCCAAAGTCAAAACGATTTACATACTTTAGTGACCGTTTTGTAACTACTCTTACAACACGTTTTTATCGTTCTGTACCCAAAGGATAAGCAACGGAACCATATTTCTAAGCCTCCGCTATCCGTCTGCCTGTCAGCGGGCTGTATCTCAAGAACCGTAATAGGTAGACAGTTGAAAATTTCACAGATTGTGTATTTCCTTTGCTGCTATAACAACAAATAATTAAAGTTAAGGTTTATGGTACAGAACCTTTCGTGTGCAAGTCCAACTCGCGCTTAGCCCGTTTTTAGGGTTCTAACTCGAAAGGAAAAAACGGATCCCTTATAAGATCACTTTGCTGTCCGCCGGTACGTCTGTCTTTCAAGCCCCTTTATCTCGGGAACGCGTGGAGGTATCGAGTTGAAATTAAAACTATATACTCAGGTCTAAAGTCCCTTGAAGCTGTGAAAAAAAACAAACTTCTAAGCTAAAGTAAAAAAAAGATACGGCCATGTATGCCGCAAAAAACGTATATTTCGACAAAAGGGAATCAAAATTTATAGGGTACTAGTTGACCCGCGCAACTTCGTCTGCTCCGCTCCTATTGGTCTTAGCATGATGATAGCCTTCCTCGATAAATGGGCTATCAAACACTGAAAGAATTTTTCAAATCTTTTAAATGAGATTAGCGCGTTCAAGCAAACAACCAACTTTTTAGCTTTATATAATTAGTATAGATTTTCCGTTGACCTAGAACTATGGAATTTGGCAAGTAATACTGTCTTGTACTACAAGTATAGGGAAAAATCTGAAAAGCTCGGAAAAAAACTGCAAGACTCGATTCTTGAACTATTTAGAAATATGTACAGAACCCTCGGTGGGCGAGTCCGACTCGCACTTGTCCGGTTTTTTTTTTATAATGAAAAGAATTTCAATGAGTTTTTTAGGGTTCCACAATATACATCACTTTGTTAAAAGGTTTTCTGGAGATCTACACAACATAGCAGTTTGAATTTGGACATAATCTTAGGTCTAATAAACCGACCAAGTGCGAGTCGGACGCTTACATGATGGGTCCCATACTATATACTGAAAAAAAAAACATGTTTCAAAGTCAGTTCATTTATTTCAACGAAACCATTCAAAGGCATTTTTGAACGTCAAATTTCTTATATGGGAGCCACCTCTGATTTTCAATTTAATTAAATTTTTGGTATATGTTCTAGTGGCAACAGAAACATACACAACTATGAAAATTTCAACTGTCTAACTATTATGGTCCTTGCGATACACCCTGCTGACAGACAGACAAAGGAACAGCAGTGAATAAGTAATAGGGTTCCATTGACCCATTAGGGTATGGAACCCTAAAAACCAGAAATATTTACTTATAGTGAGACAGCAGCTCAATTGCTCCTAAGCCTCCCAAGGTACAAAGCACAGTATTTCAAGAAACCCAGGTTTACTCCATGAGATAGTCATAGACACCAGGTTGGTGCTGGCCTTCCTTAGGGAGCTGGGATGAATTGAAACAAAATCCTTTTTTGGGCACTTTTGATTTGTAAAAAATTGTCAGTCAAAAAGATGAAGCTAGTAGTCCCCAAGATACAGGCGCTGTCTAGTTTGGGGACCACGGTGTAATTTTATGTTAAACTCAACTTGTTACAATTACCGACTTAGTATTAAGTATCAATAAAAAATTTCTGTAACAATGGCTCAATAAAATTATTATTATTAGTTCTGCAGCGCTAGTGACAAGAGCAGCAAGTATGCTCTGCAGCAAAATAAAACACTATCTCCAGCATGGCAGATGCCATTCCAAAGAGCAGATCCTATGGTGAAGACTTTATAACACAATATCATCCCCTGTCTGCGTCTACGTGTCTGAACGCTTACAAACTTAATCTCTTTAAAGTTAGAGTGAACAGGCTTTTCCTTGGTAAGCTTGCTCCATCCTAGATGTTGTCTCTGTCATCTCTTAGATACCTAGACTAGAGTCAAGAGCAAACCCATATCAAATTAAAAAAAAACTGGCCAAGTGCGAGTCGGACTCGGGTTCAAAGGGTTCCGAACTCATATTTTTAACGTGTTATTTTAACACTATATACTATTATCTCCACTTTCTTCAAAATTTTAGGCTCAGTAGTAGTTTCTTGAATAACTTTAAAAACATTTATTTTAAAATTATGAAAAAAAAAATGTATAAAACGCTTACAGTAAGCCCTTTTATTTCATACTAGTGGACGTCACGCGGTTTCACCCGCGTAGTTCCCGTTCCCGTGGGAATACGGGGATAATATATAGCCTATGTTACTCCCTGATAATGTAGCTATCCAATGCTAAAAGAATTTTTCAAATCGGTCCAGTAGTTTCGGAGCCTATTCAATACAAACAAACAAACATACAAACAAACAAACAAATCTTTCCTCTTTATAATATTAGTGTAGATGTCACATGATATTGAAAAATAAAATTTTATTTTTTATTTTTCTAGTTAGACCCCCAAAAGTGACACCCATACTAAAAAAAAATATGTTTTACGTAACGCGTCCACGTTTGGGTCACAGAAGTCCATATGTGTACCAAATTTCAACAGAATCGGTCCAGTGAATCCGGAGAAAACTGGCTGTGACAGACGGACAGACAGACACCTGAGTGATCCTATAAGGGTTCCGTTTTTTGTTTGGAACCCTAATAATAATAATGGTTAGCTTCATTTTGAAATAATGATCCATGAAATTACACAAAGCTAGATTGAATCTATTCAATACAAAGATGGTCTAATAATCTTTAGTAGGACCAATAACATTGTCACATCTTTACCGAGGATAGCATCTTATTTGTAGTTTTTTTTTACTATTAGTATACACCGGATGGTAAGTGATGATGTGGTCAAAGATGGAGCATGTTTACCTACAAGTAACCTATTCACTCTTGTCTTAAAGACTCCCAGGTTGTAGCTATCTGGAAACACAGACTCTGGCAGGAAATTCCACTATTTAGCTGTATGCACTGTGTTGTGGAGCAGACCAGCATTGAGTCAAGCATTTTTGTCATCAATGTATTCCACCAATTTATAATATGCTTGCCTGCATTATATTATTTTTAAATTTTGTCTCGTTCAGTTGTTGGGGCGGTATTATATTCTAACATTTTGTACAGTATCAACCCCAATATGCCATGAAAGACAATGTTTTAGTTTACCTAAATGATGTTTTAATTCTATCCAACAGATATTAATCTTCATAAAAGTATAGGATATCCTCCTTTGGGTAACTTGGTTGATTGGATGGCATAAGTCTCACTAAAACTATTTCAATTGACTAACCCGGAGTACGCTGACAGGATCAATAAACTTTCCAGCTGAACCACTATAATAGACACTGTCTGAGCCTAAATAGAGTACAGTGTTATACTTAATCTGTACTTGTTATACTTAATCTAAACTTTTTTTGTATCTAGGTATTTGATTTTGTTACTTTAGGCAAGCAGCTAGGTACACTAATTTGGGCACTTTCCAAATAGGTTATTTTTTTATTTGTGATTGGTTTGCTCTTGACTCTAGTCTAGGTCAGAGATGACAGAGACAAAGTCTACGATGGAGCGAGCTTACCCAGAAGGAGCCTGTTCACTCTAACTTTGAAGAGATTAGGGTTGTATGCGTTTGGAAACACAGACGCAGGCAGAGAGTTGCACTCCTTTGCTGTGCGCATTATAAAAGACATTTGGAAACGCTTAGTGCGAATTGGTGGAATAGTAACGAGGTAGGGATGGTAAGATGCAGTGCGTCTGGATGTCAGATGGTAGAAGGGGGCCGGTGGAATGAGGTCGTGGAGTTCTTGGGCACACTCACCGAAGTACAATCTGTAGAAGACCGACAAGCAGGCAACCTTACGGCGATGAGGCAAGCTGTGTAGCTTGGTATCCACCAGTTTTTCGTCACTGATGAGCCTCTTAGCTCTGCGTTCTACCGAGTCAAGCGCGGCAAGCTGATACTTAGCTGAGCCATCCCAAAGGTGGCTACAATACTCCATGCAGGATCGGACTTGCGCTTTATATTGAGTTAAAAGCTGTCCAGGCTTGAAGTATCGCTTCACCCTATTTAGGATGCCCAGCTTTTTGGCAGCGGTTTGGGCTTTGTACTCGATGGTGGCGCCGAAGTTGAGACTGGATGTCAACTCCATGCCATGGTCTCATAAATAGACCAAAATAATTAAAAATAAGTTTCAATAGAAATATTGTATTTCATTAGATTACCAGCATATTTATCCACCTACCAAACTCGGTTTGTAATTTTTATTTAAATCATGTAATTTAAATTCACTCTTGTCTTAAAGACTCCCAGGTTGTAGCTATCTGGAAACACAGACTCTGGCAGGAAATTCCACTCTTTAGCTGTATGCACTGTGTTGTGGAGCAGACCAGCATTGAGTCAAGCATTTTTGTCATCAATGTATTCCACCAATTTATAATATGCTTGCCTGCATTATATTATTTTTAAATTTTGTCTCATTCAGTTGTTGGGGCGGTATTATATTCTAACATTTTGTACAGTATCAACCCCAATATGCCATGAAAGACAATGTTTTAGTTTACCTAAATGATGTTTTAATTCTATCCAACAGATATTAATCTTCATAAAAGTATAAGAAAGTATAGGATATCCTCCTTTGGGTAACTTGGTTGATTGGATGGCATAAGTCTCACTAAAATTATTACAATTGACTAACCCGGAGTACGCTGACAGGATCAATAAACTTTCCAGCTGAACCACTATAATAGACACTGTCTGAGCCTAAATAGAGTACAGTGTTATACTTAATCTGTACTTGGTATACTTAATCTGAGGTATTTGATTTTGTTACTTTAGGCAAGCAGCTAGGTACACTAATTTGGGCACTTTCCAAATAGGTCTCATAAATAGACCAAAATAATTAAAAATAAGTTTCAATAGAAATATTTTGTTTCATGAGATTACCAGCATATTTATCCACCTACCAAACTCGGTTTTTAATTTTTTTTTAAATCATGTAAGTATACCTACCCTACCTACTGCGAAATTTCATTTTCTTTAAATCCTATCATATATTAAGAGTCATGTGAATAGTTTGAGATGTTAATAATATAGTACACTTATTTTTAATGTAATATCAAAAAGAAATAAGCATAGCACTTCCTTCTCCATTTTCAAATAATTATTAAAACTTAAAACACTCACCGCTGGTAGTTGAGGTACATTTAAAAAATCAAAATCAAAATCCAACACTGTATTCTTATGTGCAGAACTCATTTTAAAAACTGGAAATCACATCAATAACGAAATAAATTAAATAGAACGTTTCAAATATACTCCGACGCTTTCATCCGCGCGCGAACATGAAGCCCATATCATAGGGATGAGCCATCGATATTTTTGTCTATTAAAGTATTGATAAGAATTTATCGATCATCGACAGTTTATCGATATTTCATATTCTTACTTTATAAGATAGATAGATAGATAGATAAAACATTTATTCAGTACAACACAATAAGACACAACACAAAAGCATGATTATATAAATTATAAAACAGAAAAAGAAACAAGTCGATTAGAACATAAAGAACCACTACTTATACCCTATATACTAAACCTTACCCCTACCCTACTCTAACCAATTTATCAAAATAACAAACTATAAACACTATTTCATATTGATTTTAAAGTATTGAATTTGTATCAATTTTGGTTTAAATTTTAATGCAACTCGGTTTCGTATTTAACGTTATAAACCTGTGTGCTGCCCGCTGCGGGTTAACCACAAAAGTATGCAAATAATTGTTTAAACTCATGGATAATTAAAAAATAATATTTTTGTATGTGTAGGTATAACTTTTTCCATATTTTAAATGTTTTGGAAATAATTATGTATGTAATACATGAATAATCATACGAAAACTGACGATATATCGATTTTTTTCATTCGATATTTGTCAATGCTTTAAAAAATATCGATACGATAAGTATCGAAATATATTTTTACTTGCCCATCCCTATCATGTCACTCATGTAAAATCGATAGTCACATTAAACAGTGTTGCCAACAGCTAAACTAGTTCTCCACAGTTGAATTAAGATGAAACCTAAGCTATTTTAAATGAGGTCTACCGTTTTTGTACTCACCAGTTGGCGCCACTGTCGAGTAAGGTTCTTAATCGTATCATTAATTAAAATTGTTATTACGCACAAATGAACAAAGTTTGAAGGAAAAACAAAACAAATAAGTAAATAAACTCGCGTCAATAGCCAACCAACACTGAAATTTGACATTTAAAACCTCACGTTACACTAGCGTCTCAAGCGGCGAATTCAAACGCGATAGCTATATGCTTGCATACAAAAAAAGTGTATTTAAACGTCGAGCACATAGTTTATGCTTATAGCCCAAGAGCCCACGACGGCCAGACCTTCGTTATTTTATATAAGCTGAAAGTATTCATTTGCATGTCCCCTATACAGGTAAGAACGACCAGCGACTATAGAGTTAGGGTTGTGGTTATTTGGGCAGGTA
Source organism: Lacanobia wlatinum (assembly GCA_947578705.1). Classification (NCBI taxonomy): domain Eukaryota; kingdom Metazoa; phylum Arthropoda; class Insecta; order Lepidoptera; family Noctuidae; genus Lacanobia; species Lacanobia wlatinum. Next base: position 35,544,147 of record OX388022.1, read on the forward strand.
AAAAGTAGTAAAGGTGTATAAAATAGTCCCTTAAATTCGTTAAAGTATAAAGCTCAATTTTTGTAACTTTAGAGATCTCGTCATCCATTGCCGGACACTTATGACAGTTGCTACCCCCTGCCAGACACCCCTAAACTTTAATAAATTATAATTATACTTTCGTTATAGTATAAAAGTTAAATTTTATAAGTGTTACTTGGGGACCTATATAAAAATGTTACCTCAATAGCCCGATAGTTTTTATGGTTTTTACATCTTGCCACACACATTGAAAGTCCGCTGTAGGTGCGAGCACAAGTGCTTAGTCGATTGCGATCTTTTAAGATATCCCATAAAAAAATACGTTCATAACCATGTTATATAAAATAATAATAATAAACGATAATAATAGCCTTTATTCAGATCAACTTAACCTAATAACAATATTCTAAAACAAGCATAAAACTTATTCTAGTATTTGCTGCTTTTTTATTTTCTGCAGATCTGTTTGCCAATCGAAAAAGGCCTCCTGCAACCTTTTCCATTCAGATCTTTCTAGAGCCACTCTGTGCCACATCACTTCTGCCACTTTTCTGATATCATCATCCCATCTTTTATGCGGTCTGCCTCTGTTCCTTCTACCTTCCCTTGGATACCACCTTTTCACTTCTTACTCCATTTATCATGACCTCTTAGTGTGTACCCTGCCCATCTCCATTTTAGTCTTTTAATTTTCAGAGTAGGTACATCTATAGTTCTTGTTTTTTCATCATCTATAGTGCGAGTTTGTTCGTCATTTCCTGGGTTAAAGTCCATGATTGACAGCCGTACATAAAGACGAGTATTATACAGCTGTTAAATAGTTTACTTTTGATGTTTATATGAAGTTGTTTGTCTTTCATAACCTCTTTCAAGCTCCAGTATCTTCTCCAGCCGTTCGTAATACTCTCTTTACTTCCTTGCGCGTTGGTTCTTTTTGTGTTATAAGCTGTCCCAGATAGACGTATTCATCAGTGTAGTTGATTTCGGTATTTCTTACCTGTATCGTGGTTTTCTTTCCATTTGTCATCACTTTATTCTTTTCTGGGGTTAATTTTTAACCGTACTTTCTCACTGTCTATCGCAAGGTATTCTATCATTTTATTGATGCCTTCAGATGTTTTGGCGAATAGTCGTCAGCGAATCTTAAATTTGTCAGTGATGTACCGTCTATATTGATCCCGAGATTTTCCCAATCGAGTTGTTTGAAAATTGACTCCAGCACAGCCGAGAATGATTCTGGGGATAGGGGGTCTCTTTGTCTAACGCCTTTTTCTACTTTAAATGGCTAGTTTTTCTTTTCGAGTTGGATTCTGGCTGTGCTATGACTAATACGTTCTCATCTCTAGTAATTTTGTGGTATTTTTTGTTAGCCATTTTTTCGGTTCACTTTTGGTATTTACAATGAGTTGTATTTGGGTTTTTATGGTATTTTCTATCCAATTGTATCTTTCCTGAGTTCCTAATTATTTTGTGTTAGGTTTGTAATCTGTGAATATGTCTCTCAAAGCTATTGTTATTTGTTCTAACTGATGTTTCCTGAGCTTTACATTTCCTCGGTCTTGTCTTGGTCTAGGCTGTTTTGGTTGAATTGATAATAGTTCTGCTCTTATTAGTTTATGATTAGTGTTAAAGTTTAATTTCTTGATTATGGTAAAGTTAGTGAAGTAGCTTTTTCTGTTGGTAATTATAAAATCAATTTGGTTTTTTGTTTTACCGTCTGGCCAGATCCAGGTCCACATGTTTTTCTTATTTTTATGAACATAGTATTTAAGATGGTTAGGTTATTTTCTAGTGCTAAGTTCATGATATGTTCTCCATTTCTACTTCTGGGTTTATTGTTGTACGTGAAAGGTCCTAGTAGGTACCTTTTTTTCTTCTGGGCGCCTATCCCCAAATTGACCATTACAGTCTCCCATTATTATCAGGTTTTTATGACCTAGCTCGTGGATCGCTTTGTTCAGATCAAGGTATAATGTATTGTATCTAGACTCGATTGTTCAGAAGGCGAATATATTTGTATTATCGACCAAGAATCTTTATATCCAGGTAATTTCAAATTCATCACCGCAATACGCTCTGATATACCTACAAATCCTTCCACATGTTTTGTCATATCTTGTAATCTGGATATGATATGACATTTTCATCCATTCTTCTCACTTCATCACTTCATTCAGGCCAACAATATCCCATTTGATGTGTTTTAATGTATACATTAGTTCTGTAAGAGTTTCTTCACTTTTCATGGTAAGTACATCGAGGGCTGCGATGTAGATTTTAATTCTTGATGTTTATGACTTTTGTTGTTATTATTGTTGCTGTTATTATTTTTGTTGTTAACCCTTATTGTTGGAGGGTTGTGGTCTCTTGGTATCCAAGGAAAGGTAAAAGGAAAAGAGGCAGACCGCATAAAAGGTGGGACGATGATATCAGAGAAGTGGCAGGAGTGATTTGGCACAGAGTGGCTCTAGAAAGATCTGAATTTAAAAGGTTGGAGGAGGCCTTTGCCGACTGGCAAACAGATCTACAGAAAATAAAAAGCAGCAAATACAAGAATATGTTTTGTTTGTTTTAGAATATTGTTATTAGGTTAAGTTGATCTGAATAAAGGCTTTATTATTACTTTATATAACATGGTTATGAACGTAAAAAAATGTTTTATATTGCATATCTTAAAAGATCGCAATCGACTAAGCACTTGCGCTCGCAACTACAGCCGGCTTTCAATGTGTCTGGCTAAATGTAAAAAACATTAAAACTGTCCGGCTATTGAGGCTACATTTTTATATAGGTACCCAAGTAACATTAATTTACAAAATTTAACTTTTATACTATAACGAAAGTATAATTATAATTTATTAAAGTTTAGGGGTGTCTGGCAGGAGGTAGCAACTGTCATAAGTGTCCGGCAATGGATGACGAGATTTCTAAAGCAACGCCGAAGAAAACAAAAAAAAAAAATTGTGCATTGTACTAACGAATTTAAGAGACTATTTTATCCACCTTTACTACCTTTTACCTGCCCAAGTAACCACAACCCACACTCTATAGTCGCTGGTCGTTCTTACATGTATAGGGGACATGCAAAGAAATACTTTCAGCTTTTATAAAATAACGATTGTCTGGCCGTCGCGGGCTCTTGGTCTATTACATTTTGTCTGCATTACTCTGGTCGGAGCGCTATGCCTAGATTAATAAAATTGATACTTTAGTGACTTGAACTTTAAATGAAAATTCGATTTCTACTTAACTTTAATCAAATTAAACTGAATAAATTAATTATGTTTTACTTTTATTATTGATAGAGGTAAATAATATTTCATTAAGTATACCTTAATGAAATATTATTTTCGTCTTTACAGGAAGCAGCTAAAAATGCATTCTAAGCTATTACCGAAGAGGATTGGAAGTATTCATGCCAGCACGTAATAAATATAGAATAGGGTACCTACTCCTGCCTTTTCTGTGAGAGGGAACTAATTTTGTATGAGGAAATAGAGTGATTAGTCATAAATGTTGAAGATGTAGCAGCAGTACCTCTGAACCTGAGCACGACTTTGTGGCTAGCTCTAGCCAGATGTTGTAAGGGTAGAATACTTCTATAAGTAAATCCAATATTCCAATAATATCTTCCTATGGAAGATATTATTGGAATAAAATAGAATAGGTAATATTGTAATATAATCATTTTATACACAGGAGTATATTTTGACTCCTCCCACTCCAGGCAGAGCAGAAGGGAGTGTCAGAGTCTTACTGACTAAAACCTATCCGTGTTCCTTCTAATGCATTTTGCGTTGCGGGGCCGCGATGATTATTTCGAACAAATTCCGCAACATGTTAACAACCCTAGTAACTTTCTTTAACATCATGCATAGAGGAGCGTTATCATTAAAACGTTTCTCATTACGAAAAATTACTAGGGCTGGTCGGCATTTCGGACAAAAGAGGTGAATTTTCCAAATTCCTAAATCTAAGAGGAGTTAAGCAATGCTAGATATTGATTGTACGTATATATCTTATCTTAGAGAACTTATGTAGCGACAAACTTTTAATTTCCGACTTATTCGCGAACGAAGTCGCGGGCAACAGCTAGTACACAATAAAGTTCATTCGGATACACAATACGATTAATACGAACATAACAAAGTAACTGCTGTCAGTGCCAAAGGTGTGGCAAACGAAAAATCTTCGAATACCACCTCACTCCAGTGTTGCCGGAGAGGAAAAAAATACCAATCAAAATGGAAAAAAGTGCGGCCAAACTGGACGAGAAACTCGACCAGCAAACAATAACGGTAACAACGTAATGGAGTCATAACAAAAGTTGTGGAGTCTTTGGACGAAAAGTTAAAAATATTAACAGAAGAAAATACCAAACCACAAAACAAAGTGACTACCTATGTTGGAACAAGAACTTAGTGCGGTGGAAAAAGATAAACGAAAACCGGTCAAGTGCGAGTCGAACTCATGCGCCGAGGGTTCCGTACCTACCCATTATACCGCTATATTATAATTGCTTTAGCCTTTACTGTAAAATGTTCTGCGCACACGAGCATAATATTGCAATAAATATTTTCTTTCACACGATAGCACAATTTTATTTATTTAGGTACCTTATTTGTGGTAGGTGCCAATGAGGGCTACCGTTTTTGTACTCACCAGTTGGCGCCACTGTCGAGTAAAGTCCTTAATCGTACCATTGAAGTTGTTATTACGTGACCAACGTCAGAATTAAAATAATTTATGATACCGTAAACGCGCGACTTAATACTAGTGTCCGACCGAAACTGGTTTTTCAGCCGAAACCAAACTTTCGGCCTTGCTTCTCTGTTTCGGCCGAAACTGAAACGGAAACTTATTAAAAATTACGATTATTGACTGTTTTTTTTTAACATTTATTAATAAACAAATACAAATTTATTTTTAAACATAGAAAACGCGCGGTAAACGGCAAAGAACGAGGCGAGATGATGGACTAGGTAATTCTAAAACTTTCGAGCTATGTCCTCCTATTCCTTCATAGTCAAACAAAATTAAGGAAATAAAGGTCACACACAATATAATAATAGCATTTACTTAATCGTTTGGGTGAGAAATAATGTTAAAATAAGGATTTATAACGTAATTCACCAACAGTAACATGTATTAAATATGCATGCAAATCAAGTTAAACTAAATTCAATAAACTACTTTTATTTGTCGTTTAAAAATAAAACTCAACAAAACAATGTTCAACAATAATATTACTACTGGTCCGATTTGAAAAAATCTTTCAATGTCAGGTAGTCCATTTATCGAGAAAGGCTGTATAACATCACGCTAAGACCAATAGGAGCGGAGCAGTAATGAAAATTGTGACGCAGACGAAGTTGCGCGGGTCAGCTAGTAATATTATAAGTTTAGATAATTTAATCAGAATAAAACGAAGTACCAATAAAAACAAAATAAATACTTGCCAAATCACTCAATCGCAAAACATAACCTGAATTCACGATTAAATGGACGGCGGCGAACTGAGCCTTGGCCGCGCCGGCGAGCACGAAAATTCGCGAACACTTGAGTTTCGGTGGGGCCGAAAGTTTCGGCTATATTGTGGCAGAAACCGAAACTATAGCCAAAACTAGATTTTTTGGCCGAAACTGGCCGAAACCGAAACCGAAATTTGGGTTGGTCACTTTTAATACAACATAGATAGTGTCGCAGTATTACGTGGACTCATTATACTGGAAAAAGGAGGACATTTTATACATGTTTCCGGAAAAAAAAATTCAATGCATTAGTCGGTAGAACCGTAACTTAATCTGCCATAGTCAGGCTGTTTTAGTAAAATATTCACTCAAATCAATAAGTTTAATTCAAACAAATAAGTAAAAAACTTGCCTCAAAAGCCAACCAACAGTGAAATTAGAAGTTGAAATTTCATTAATTCGAAGACCTCACGCTACACTAGCGCCTCAAGCGGCGAATCCAAACGCGATAGCCCTCATTAAGCTAGTTCTCTAAATTGTATGAGTGCCCATACATCTCAGAGGACTATCTTAATTGGCTTCAACGATGTATGTATGGGGACACCCTTCATAACCTTTAATATTTATTTTATTTTTTGGAACTTTTTCTTTATTTGTGCTTTTTGCCATATTTCGTGATTCTAGGTCAACGGGAACTACCACCCCAAACCTATAGGGTACTTTCGGTTGACCTAGAATTGTCAATTTTGGTTAAAAGGTTGTAAATGGTTTTACAGCACTAATAAAGGCAAAATTTCGAAAAATAAAAAACGTTGAAAACTAAGGTAAATTTTGGTACTAACAAGTTTTCGCGATAATCTAAATTTTGTTATCGTGTTGTCTCAGGACCTTGATTTTTATACACCTAATAAGAACTATATTTCAACTTGCTAGGTCCACCCGTTCCTGAGAAAATCGGTGGTGACACATGGACAGACAGACTGACAAGATTGATCCTATAAGTGTTCCTTTTTTACCTTTTGAGGCACGGAACCCTAAAAATAAGAAAGCCGTAGGGGACAGCTAGTTAGTAATAAGATTCAGATCCATTCATCATTATCATCAACAGCTTTTAGCAGTCCACCACTGGACAAAAGTGCTTTTTTATTGAGGAACGGGCTTGCTCTTGCTTCAAGAATATACTAAGTAACTACTAGTGAAATACTGACTAATATTTCTGTTTATTCAACCTTCCTATACTGTACCTACCTATATGTATACCTATGCTGGGTAAAGGCCTCCCTCAAATCCGTGTAAGAGTTCTTTTCCTGGGGCAATATTACAATATATTTATAGTTTAAACGTTGTCAAAATAACGTATTTCTTCAACATTTAATTGGATATGAGTATATATATCGAAAATTGGTTCTCTATTAGAAAATTTTGTAATAATATTACATAAAATTCGATTGCAGAGCAACTCTGAGTTAGTTAAAAGCTTAGCGTGCTTGGCTTAAGTCATTTTTCATATTTCTGTTAACTTGGCTATGAGATCTAAGAAAGAAGAGAACAAAACAAATATAACCTTTAAAAGTACAAAACAGCCATAGCTCAGCACAATGCTGCAGCGACAGCTCCGGCGTTGATTGGACTGTACGCTAAACTTAACTAAATAGCTTAGCTGTTGCCCGCAACTGGCTTGAATATATAACGGGAGAAAATAACTAAAATATATTATACATTTTCAAATAAAAAAGCAAATTGGATTTTTTATTTTTTTATTACGACATTGAAATACTACAAAGATTAAATATACTTATTTCTAAAGTGTCCAATGTGTGCATGTTCATCAAATAATAATAAAATATTTCTCCAAATATAAAGTATAACACGGAATTTGGAAAAAATTGTTATATCTACCTGATTGCACATCAGCAATTGAGATCCTTAAACACTAAAGTGTCAGATTACATTTTCCAATATTCATTCTAAACTATTTTAAGCCGATACTGTTACAATCTTCGATCAATAATAGTACCAATTCAAGAAATTGTAAACGGGCTTACTCAAATTATGAAAAGATCAACATTAAATATATGTGGTTTTATCCTTAAGTCGAATCTATCTATAGGTCAATCTTTGTTGTGAATCGGTATTTATCAATCAGTAATCTTTTAATACTTAGTACAAGTAAATAAATGCTGAAAGAAACCTTACGCTTAATTAATTAGCAATATGTCACCTTAAAATTTAGTATTGATTATTTAATACAGACTATAGTCGCGAATATCAACATTAAAATGATGAATACATATTCTTAAGTTAAGAGAAAAATGATTACTCGTTTAATCCTAATTAGTCGTAATGGCAGACTAATGTTACAGAAAATATTTTCACTTAATAATTGAAAGACTTCCTACTGGTGAAAGATAAAATGTCCAACGAGCTTATTGCTATTTTTCGCAGAAGGCGACTACATCTACCACACACAACACAACATCTAAGGTCGAGGTACGGCGTCATCATGCCATTTAGATGGACATAATGATGTAATCAAAGTCGAAGGGTGGCTGGTCGGGCTCGCGTTCAGGCTGCGGGCCGGCGCTATGCCCGTCGCCGCTGAACGCCGACACGACGCGGCCGAGGCAGCCTAGGTCGTTCAGCATCTCCCCAGTCATCTTTTTCATATTTTCCACGGTGTAGGCGGGGCTCGCATGGCCCAGGGACGGCGGCTCAGGCGGCTTGTTCATCACTGAAACACCACGTCGTAACAATAAGAATCATTGAACTTGTAATGGCGGACGGTCATCGGTAGGACCGACGCCATTTTGTCTCATCCCTATCATTTTCCGGAGAATAGTTTTTCCACGATTTGAATATAAGGCCTAGTCCGTGCCAGAAGGATATTGAAGGGACATAAACGCACTGGTAGTTATATGATGGATTTCCCTATATTAGGAACATAAACGCACTGGTAGTTATATGATGGATTTCGCTATTAAAACACCTAATATTCAAAAAACTGAGATTTTTGGATAAAATTACCAGGTTTTTCCTCAATATTTACATTGAATAAAAAAGATAACAGTACTGAAAAAAAGCGATAGAACGCATCTATGTCCTACTTAGAAAAGGTATGTCGGACGAGCCGGAAAACTGAACCTAAAATCACGGAAATACTTCTAAATTGCCCACTTCTCCACTTACCTGATGGCGCCGGCGGAGGCGGAGACACCAGCCGATTGAACACGGAGTTTATGTTGAGACAGATACTATTTCACAAAGATGAGATGGAGACGACTGCTCTGCTGCTCTGAATGGAAAGGACCGACGCCGGCTATCGATTCTCGGAGCACCCCCTCCTATCTGATCACGCACACATGGGCCTCACAGCTATGACAGACGCCAGATGAACTTGCAATAAGACCTTTCCCTAATATCCATTCGTAGATACTCAAACAATAATAATGAACCGTTTTTCATTACTAGAGAACGTTAAGAATCACGATAGAAGTCGATTCAGGACAGCTTTATAGTACAGTAACCTTGTCGCCTGAAAGTACGGGATACTTTGCGTAAAATCCGATATTTCTAATTTTTTTGAGACTTGTTTATGATGATGACCCAATGAATAATTCAACATTCCACATTTTTGGAACTACAGTTTGAAAAACTGATAAACTTTGAAAGGTAAAAACTCAAAAACTATTGGGTCTACACAGACAAGTCTCAAATTGTAGCATATTTAGTCTACTTTAAAAAAGGCCATAAAAAGTCGCCAAAATTTAGAAAAAAAAACGTCATTTTTCAATTTTACACTATGTTGCGTTCGGCGCTCGAGGTCACAAACTTGGATTATTCAATGAGCCAACTTCATAAACAAGTATGCAAAAATCAGAACTACCGGATTTGATGCAAGCTCTTATGTATAAAGTTACTGGACTATTATGTCTTTATTCTGTTTTTTATATTAAGAAAGGCAATAAATGCATGTGGGTCAATGACCGTTATTGCACATTTATCTGGCGCCTACCATATGCACTAACACTAAGCTGTCAGTGGAGCTAGTACCAGCCCCACAAACCACGCCCCCAGTAGCTTTCGATGTACAATGAAGCTCCGTTTTAAAAAACATGATGCAATTTTTGGGTTTTGGACAAGTACTCTCACGTAACAAAAGTAAGTGAAATAAACCTCCTCCTGAAATAAAATGTTGACGCTTAATTTTGTAATTTTCAGTAAAAAGTATGCAATCTAGTCATTTCGGCAAGACACCCCGCCCGCAGGTTCCGTTTCCTGCTTCTAGAAGCTTCTCCCGGCTGTTCTGATTGGTTGGTACTCCAGCCAATCGCGTTTATTTGATGTTTGTGTATTATCTGAATCACATAGGACTTAACACAGACATATTCCCTTAAATCACTACACTGAGGATAGGTGTAATAGTGTGTGTATTTCGATGTACATTGAAGCTTGGTAAACTTAAAAAAATAACATTGCTACTTTAATATTTCAAATACTTAGGCAGCAATGGATGTAGCTTAATTTTCTATGTGCGTTATTTTATAAAAGTTCTGTTACTTTTACCTCATTAGAAAAAAAATACCTTGAAAATTATTGTATAGAAGAAAATTTCCAATTTAAGAAAAAGATCCCTGTGTTGCCAGAACATTGGATTTATATAGTATATATCGGAAAACCATAAACGAAGTTGTGTGTGGGGAAAACTTTCTTTTTCACCAGCTTGGTTAGCGGTCATTTTGCTTAAGCGTGAAAATGAAAATTTTGAAAATGGTCTAGGTACGTCAATCTTCCGAGTTAATACCATTGAAAGACCTACTAATTTAAAGGAGAATAATTGTTGTACAAAGATACCTAGTTAAAATTTTATATGAGTGGGAAACAATACGGGCATTCTTGAATAGTAGGCTATAATCTTCAGACATGCTAAATACTAAATCAATGCAATTGCCTAATCATGTTTTGACTATCTGCCATACGAACAGAATCCTGGCCATTGAGGCTGAATTGTCCGTTGTGGCCTATTAGTGTTTTTTTCAGTAAAGTTTGATTTAGTGTTGTCCTAAAATGTAACCCAATAGACACTGTAGGGTGGAAAATTTTCAACAGCGGGGAAATCATCCAAAATGTCTTGAAATTCATTATTAATGAGTTTTGAGACATTTTGGATGCATATCCGAACTAGGTACAGAAGAAAAATTGGAAGTGGGTCCCCATTTTATTTGACGATGATAGTGAATGTATGTTTGTGTTGTATTTAAATGACGTAAGGCTCATCGTGCATATACTTAAGGACCCAATTTTCTTTTATAGACTCCTGGGGGGGGGGGGGGGTAAAAAGAACATTTAAGGAGAATCATATTAAAATCATAATATTAATCACGCAACAATCTGTCAAATTTCATTTTCATCTTTATCTCTAACGCATTAAGTTCAAAGGTGATTGGGAAAATTTGATAGTGACGGGTAGCATGATTTGCTTTCTGGTTCTGCTGAAGTGGCCTTTTTAGACCCGCTGAACAGCGGTAAATTTTGCTAACGCGCGAAAAAATATGTATAGAAAATGGTATTTGTGTTTTTACTGGCGTAGATATTATTCATAAGGGCTTATTATTACTATTAATATAACGGGACTAGATAGGAATGTGCTTTATTTTATCCAATAACACTATCTTTTCGATTCGATTCTACTTAACAGTCTTTCTTGTAATACTTGCTTGTTTAGCAGTAGCGTTAAGGATTCCGTACCAAAATGGTAAAAAGGAACCCTTATGATGTGACTAAGTCTGTTCGTCTGTCACAGCTGGATATCTCAAGAACTACTAATGTTATCAAATTGAAAGATTTGAATCCTTCTGATGAGTAGAGACTACTCATTGTTGTTGGGAACAAGGGTCTGATGATGTAAACCAGAAAGGTGGATAGTGGATCTCTTAATTGACTACTGGTTTAGCCATCGTGTGTGAGCTCGTTTTAATCCTTTTGATGAGTACTATTCATTGTTGTTCAGAACAAGAGTCTGATGATGGAGACCAGAAAGGTTGATAGTGGAGCTCTTAATTGGCTACTAGTTTAGCCATCGTGTTTAAGCTCGTTAAATCCATTTGATGAGCACTATTCATTTTTTATTTTATTTTTTTGTTACGGACATAAAACAGTTACAAGTAACTCTTTTACACGTCAATTTTTTTTTTTTTTGACATATTTATCTAGATGAGGCCGGATGTTTCCTAGCTGACTACCCTGAGAAGAAACACCGAAACAAACTCAGAGGTCACAGTCTCTTTTGAAGTCTATACAATTGCCAATAACATATGAAAAACATGTAGGTTAAGGTCTGAGGTGGCCTTTTGAGGAAAGCACCACGCAGGTATGAGTGGGCTTGTCCAGACAGTGCAAGCATTTGTCAGTTATCATGCAGCCCAACTCAAAACTTTGAGGAGCTCAACGAACCGACGAACAATACCAAAGTAAGGACATTTGGGTAAGCCGCATAATATACTCAAACTGCCAGACAGTCATGAAATCAATCCTTAAAATAACGACCTACATAGTCCTCACACTTACAATACATAATTTTTTTAAGAACCATGCAGATTAGTGTCTGAGATGGTCTTTAGAAGAAAGAACCACACAGATTTGAGTGAACCTGTCCAGTCAGTGCAAGCCTCTGTCAGTAGTCGTGTAGCTCAACTCAGATCCACATAGGAGCTCAACAACTCGACGAACAATACCAAAGAAAGGACATTTGTGTAGGCCGTACAAACCACTCAAACTGCCAGACAAACATTAATGTTACTCAATGAAATAAAAAATAATCCATATAGTCCCCATTCATTCATTAGTTACATTAGTTACATGCCAGGTATAACAAAAGATACTTAAATTAGCCTTACTTAGAATTATGCATAACCTATTCCGTGTTTATGTTACTACACATGTAACCCATCTCCTTATCATAAGAACCTAGTTACCAACTACAGTGAATAGTACCCAATTCGATTAAAATGAGCGCAGACGTAACAGGCATACTTGTAAGGGTGGATGAAGAATTACTTTTGTATACTATCTCTAAAGAAATACTCAAACTCTTATAGTAATATCTATGTTAATATATAGATCCATCGAAATCGAAAAAATATATACATATTCTTGCTCTATTTCAAACTAGTGGACGTCACGCGGTTTCGGGTATAATATATAGCCTATGTTACTCCCTGATAATGTAGCTATCCAATGCTAAAAGAATTTTTCAAATCGGTCCTGTAGTTTCGGAGCCTATTCAATTCAAACAAACAAATCTTTCCTCTTTATAATATTAGTGTAGCTGACGAAAAAAATACGATAGGTCTCAATACTGTCGGACTTTGCATCTGAAATGGAGCAGAACACGTTTTACCGTTTTCCATCTTTCTGCTCTTCATCATTAGACCCTCGTTATCAACCATGCATAATACCCATCGTGACAATTCAAATGAGCTCAAACACGAACGGTATACTTTCAAGACTTCGTTTGAAGACATATTCCAGGTCATTTATTTATGTGTTAGCCATCGAAGTCGAAAAAAAACATATTCTTGCTCTACTCCAGATGACAAAAAACTACGATAGGTCTCAATTCTGTCGGACTCTGGGTCTAAAATGATCATTCTTCTTTGGAATAGTCTTAGATGACGTTTATTCAACTATTTTGCAAAAAAGTGAGAATTAAAAATGTACATTTACATTTTTAATTCTCTTATTTGATAGATAGATAATATTTTTATCACAACGGCGTCTGAAAGGGTTTCTTAAAAATTCGAAGTGGGGCTACTAGAGCATGTGGGGTATCGTACGAAAGAACGCTATTTGCACGTTCTCAAACATTTTTCTTTTTTTAAGCCGCATAGTTTTCGGTATTTGATGAAAAACTAAAAAAAAATGACCGTTGTCCCCTTTATCTCTGAAGTATGCACAGAAAAAATCTAAAATTATTCTATGTGATAGAAATTTATGTAAATATTACAGGAAAAATAAAATAATGTCTCAAAAAAAGCACACTATTGAAGAAACCATCAACAAAAATTTGATTAGTTCCACTATCGGTCAAGACATGGCGCTGATATAAAACTGCAATATACACCGCAGTGTTAAAATTCTCTGACGAATATAGGCCTCGCCGATGAAAATTTAAAAACAATTCTCTTTTTATATGATTTTACGGAACCCTCAGTGCGCGAGTCCGACTAGCTCTTGATCATTTTAATTTTAAATTACGATTTTCAAACTCCTCCGATCTTTTTGTTGCATTGTTTTTCCGGAACTCGTCGAGATTCCTTGATTTTGCGCTTATTTGTTGGTCACCACTGTTGATTCTACCATTCACCGTTTTCAGGAGTTGCAGTGGTTGGAAAAGTATCGCCACACTTTCTCATTAGCTCAAAAAAAGGATTTTTTTTAGCTTCTGTTATTTATTTTGTTAGTTCATAATAAAACGATTTATCCCTTTTGTACGGTAGGTAATAATAAAACGTGCCTTTCTCATGATGTTGTCTTAGCAGTTTAAAAATAAATTACCTTCTTTAATTCTCATGTTAAAACCCAGACTTACATCTGCTAAACAGGCTCAGGCAGATTGGCAAACAATGGCGAACAGGAGGGAACCCAACCCCAGTGCTTTTTGTATAAAGAATTAAGGAATAATATAGAGTTTATTTGTTCAACACGTATCGGAACATTGAATAACCACCATTCAGCATAACTGGATGGTTCAGATTTTACAATTGAGCCCTTTCATTGAATCTTATCCAGCGAAAAGTGAAGTTCAACTGGGATATGTTTTATCCAAAAACAGCGACGATCATTTTTAAAAGGACCCGTATATTATTAAACTTTATTCCTTGACCATTCATAAAAACGAGCTCATTCCAAGGGTCAAATAAACGTTATAACATAATTATGTGGTGAATTTAAAATAGCCTAGAGAAAACCACACAATGACAATTCACTAAAAATCCGTTAAAATAACCCTATAAGTATTATTTCTTATCGTTTAACACAAACACTTTCTTCAAAGCAGCAACTTTGTAAATGCACGGTCCAGGCCTTGTTACTGAATGGAGCAATATTTTATATATCAATGAATGTACATCATAATTTTATCAAAACAAAGAACTAAGGGTGTCTCTTACACGCCAATGAGAATTGATCGAGAGCAAGAAGGAAACGAAAACTTTGTCATGTTGTATTTCAGAAGTTGTTCAAATAAATATAAGACAAACATTTGACCTTGAAGTCACGGCTTGGGTGGAATTTTATCGATTGGCGTCACGCCACCCCTGTCCTTGTTATTGACACAGTGAGCCGGGAATCGATATTTCTATAGACGTTGACTGTGATGTTTGTATATGTTGTATGTACGGGGGGAGAGCAACATGTGACTTTGCTTTGCTAAGAACTTTTCTGTTTGCTTAGAATCAAAACAAACAGAAAAGTTATGAACTATAGAAACGATATACATGCTTATACTTAGGTAGGTACTATTTTCATTTAATTATAGCAATAGATACCTATTTAATGTGTCTTAAGTACCTAAGGTTGTACCCCTTTGTAAACATATTAGATACGCACAAATCACATTTAAACTGTTTATGTTCATAAAGACGGTAAATTATAAATTACTAGCTTTCTTCAGCGGCTTCGCCCGCGTGAGGGTTGAAAGTTATAGCAAGCGAACATATTACCGCAATGAATTGTATCGTACCATGTTATGGGGCATGGGCTTCCCGTGTGACAAGTTTCATCCAAATCCGTTGAGCCGTTAGGACGTCAACAAGAAACAATAAACAAACTGGGAGAGAAGAGAAGAAGAAGAAGAGATCGCGGAATGCGATAAGGTCGCCCATTGTATGTGTTTAGTTTTAAGTTTCCTTTTTGTTTATACTTTTGGTGTACAATAAAGTGTATAATAAATAAATAATTAATTAAACTGATTTTCCCATAGATAATATTTGTTAGGATTTTAATAGCTAGTAAAATATAATTCGCACGTAGTTAAAAGCTGCTATAGAGAAACTCGCTGCTGGCCCAGCATTTTGCTTCTCTCTGCATGCTAGTTCTTACGATAGAAGTCATGTTAAGCCTATCAGGATATTAACTATCTTTGATTTTTTCATTATTAAAAAAATACTTTTGAGACCCTTACGGTGAGCCCTTTGATTTGATATGTCTTACGGCAGAGTTACAAAAACTGTTTTTATAATTTTCTAATTTCTTCCCCAAAAAGTGACTCCTTGTTCAAAATGTATTTATTTTCGTTACTCGTCCGTGTTTGGGTCACGGTCACGGTGTGAAGGTGTACTAAATTTCAACTGAATCGGTGCAGTAAATTCAGAGAAAATTGGTTATGACAGATGGGTAGATATTGATGCCTTCCATAAAACGGTAAAGTCAAAGTCAAAATGTTTATTGCGAACTAAGTGTACAATGGTATTATGTTTTGTAAGAAGGTACTTATGACTTAGCAGCTTTTTACAAGCATTGCAATAGGTATTAAGATGAACTGTTTGATGACCGATATTTTGTATAAAGACGTGACTGAAATTACTCGCTAACAAACCAGACTATGGGTGGGGGGGTCTTAATAGCTATACGATGTGAGCTTGTTGCTGATGTTCGCAACGAATGGTGTTCGTCCGCCGAGGATCTATGGGTCACGTTAAATTTACACCAATCGAAACCTAAAGTTACCTACAAAATGCATATTTGTGTAGTTTACATATGTAATCAGCAGTCTGGCAACTCTTTGATGGTACAACTACATAACTTCGATACTAATTTAGCTGATATTGTTCTAAAACATCTTGCAGATAAGTTCCTGATTCTTGGCGACTTTAACCAGCCGAATATTGACTGGCACGTTGCGGCGGATAGTGATTATCTATGCCCTAGTAACTTGCACGGACCTGTTCAGACCACCTTTTTTGATACTCTCACCGCTTGCAATTTGCTGCAGTACAATTGTCATCGTAATGCGAATAATAGAATTCTTGACCTCGTATTGTCGAACAATGAAGTCACCGTCTCTCGCAGCCTGAATCCCTAAGTAGAAGAGGACTCGCACCATGCGGCACTTTGTATATCGGCTGACTTCGTTCAACTTCATCAGCTGCATGATCGCCCTCGAGTCAAGTTCTTGTATGCTCTTGCAAATTATGACGCCATAGCTGAAGAAATGGTGGCAATGGATTGGTCATTAGAGCTAAACTGTAGGACTCTTGAGGAAGCTGTCGGGTTCTTTTATGACACTCTCAACAATCTACACAATAAGTATATACCTACTAAAATTATTGTCCCGCGTGCCAAGTATCCTCCTTGGTATAAACGCCCTCTTATTAAAGTATTAAAAGAAAAGGCAAAATTTCATGACAAAAAAAGGTATGGAAATCTTTCCGATCATCAATCTTTTGTTACTCTACATCAGCGCGCTAAAGATTTGGAGAAGGAAATGTTTGATAATTACATTTCAAAAGTTGAATTAGCTATTTCTAAAAATCCTAGGGCTTTCTGGCGATATGTAAAATCCAAACAACAAACCAACTGTTACCCGTCTGTTAAATTTGGTGAAATTTCATCCAACAATGGAGAGGAAATCTGTAATATGTTCAGCGACTATTTTCTTTCTAATTCCCAAGAAAGAAGTGAACATGAGGATTCGAGTTTTTGACCACAGTTGGAATAGATGAACATGGTAGTCAGACTGCTGGTTGCACATCAGACATATGCACAATTGAAGTACGGGAGGATGAAGTATTTCGGTTGCTGAAACAACTGCCCCTTAATAAATCCGCAGGCCCTGATAACATTTCGCCAATTTTCATATCTAGAGTTGCCAAATATCTATCGGTACCGTTGACAATATTATTTAAACGGTCATTTGAATTAGGAGTTGTTCCCACTATCTGGAAGTCAGCGTATATAACGCCGATTCATAAGAAAGGAGCTAAAGATAGTATAGATAATTATAGACCCATTTCCAAACTTTGTATTTTGCTAAAGTCATGGAGAACATTGTACACAGACAACTGTCTTCGTCTCTCAAGCTATCTTTTTCTGAACAGCAACATGGATTTTTAAAAGGTCGCTCTACGACATCCAATCTCGCTGTCTGTAATGACTTTCTAACGGAACACATGTCCAAAAGGGCTCAGATCGACGTTATATACACTGACTACAGCAAATGTTTTGATCGAATTGATCATGCAGTCCTAATGCGTAAACTTTTATTGGTTGGTGTGAGGGGTAACTTGTTTAGGTGGTTCTCATCATATGTGGAGAACAGGTGCCAGACAGTGGTCCTCAATGGGTTTACGTCGAGAGTTATGTACGTTCCATCGGGGTTCCTCAAGGATCCTTGTTGGGGCCTCTTTTATTTAACATTTTTATAAATGACATAGCATCTTGTTTCCTACATTCGAAAATTCTACTGTATGCGGATGATTTGAAAATTCTGGGTCTAGTGTCAACCATTGAGGACGCATGCCTTTTACAGGAAGATTTGGACCGGTTCCAAGATTACTGTGCTAAAAATAGATTAGACTTAAATGTTTCCAAATGTTATGTATATACATTTACTCGTAAGCCAAACCCTATTCAGTGTGATTATAAGCTGTCGAATACCCTAATAGCAAGAGTCAATGTCATTCAGGACCTTGGAGTTACATTTGACTCGAAGCTTTTGTTTGATGCTCATATAAATAACACTGTCAGTAAGGCTTCTAAAGCTTTGGGTTTTATTTTTAGGCTATCTACTGACTTTAAGAATGTTAAGACGATGAAAATTCTTTACTGTGCGTTTGTCCGTAGCAACCTGGAATATGCTTCTCAAATTTGGAATCTCAACTATAATTTTTACATAAATCGCATCGAAAGCATACAAAAGCGATTTTTAAAGTACACCCAATATCGCTCAAAAATCTTTCTTACTAATTACATGAGTCGATGTAAAAAAATCCATTTTTCTGCCTTTACATGAGCGAAGGAGAATTGCAGATCTTGCATTTTTATTTAATATTAACGGATCTACTGATGTCCCTGAGCTGGTGAGCAGGATTGGACTTCGTGTACGGTGTGCATTTCTTCGTAGATCGCGTCTCCTTCATGTTCCTCAAGTTAAAACAAACTATAGAACGAACTCGTACTTGATAAGAGCTTGTCGTACGTTTAATATGGTGTGTCAGGATGTCGAGCTTGATTTGTTTACCAGCAGTGTTAAAAAAAGTTTAACTGATCGTTTCTTTGGTGCTTGATCACCCTTTTGAGTTATTCCTTGTTTTTCTTTTTTGAGCGTTGAACGAATTTACTAGCGTGCTAGCTGTTTTCGTGAAATTGTTTTTATTATTAAGTCAATATATATGTGAAATCTTGTAAATGGCTATTTTTTACATATTGTTACTTTATATTGTTTTGTATTAGCTGTAAGTTTTCCTAAAATTAATAAAATAAAATAGAAAAAAAAAAACAAAAAAAAATATTATTATTGTGCAATACTTTGCTCTATTGTCAATGCGATGCGATATAATTTTTTTCACACCGTATGTTACGCTATCGAAGTTTTCATACGGATCTCTAACTTTTTTTAAAATATTCTATCGTCTATGTTCATCAAACATTATGTAGGATTCTAATGGTAAAAGATTTTTTTAAATCAGTCCATCAGTTTCGGAGCCAATTCAATTCAAACAAACAAACAGATCTTTCCTCTTTATAATAATTAGGTATTATATGTGTAGACGAAGACAAAAATAAAAGGAAAATTAAAATAATATTCATACAATATTATACTATGACGTAATGGAGTGTCTCTCACGGTTTTTTAAACATTGAAAGACTTAAATAAGCCTTGCTGTCAGTTGAGGTGAATTCCACGAACTGCATGCGAATTGTTGATTTAAAGTAATTGTTTCTTATTTAATTACAAAAGACGTAAACATTAATTTTCTAAACTAATGGTAAAATTCTACATTCAGTCCAAAAAAGTTATACTTAGTAATGAAGCATCGATCGAAGTGCGAAGCCATTTTTTACCTAGCATACTTACATTTTACCCAGAAAACAAGTCCCACAATATCGTAGCAATATAAACAAAGCTCTTTCGCTCTTTGTGATCCTGGTATCCAGTAGGTACCGTTTTTGCTGCTTTCACATCGACACGCATACGCCTGGCGGTGCAGACCACGTGCTATTGTTTTGGTTCATAAATTCGTTTTCACTCATGTTTCCCGGATAAAAAAAAAGAAAATGAGTCGTCCGCTCTTGCGATTTCACAACGTTGTACCTACCTAGCTCTGGGGTTTTTAAGGCACGAAAACACAAAATTTGCCTAGAAAATTGGTAAGTTGCATGAACTGAAAGTGCTTTGGCCTATGGAATTTTATATAAACCAGATTCGGACAAGACCACAACTATCGCATTAGCTAGTAAGAAAGTCATGCTCTTTGTTCAGAAGACGTAATCAGAGTTATTATCGTAAATACTATCATTGTAAACAATACGCCTGTATGTTTTACTTCAAGGCTCAAAATAATTAATTATTGTTTGTGGTACTCCAGAATTATCATAACTGTTGGTCTGTCGTGCTGGTGATGTGAACGCAGGTTGTGTTACTATGGCAACAAACGCTTGAATGAAGATAGGGTTAGCCATATGATTTCTCGGTACTTCTGATATCAATTGTCACTCTCACGCAGGCTCGTTGCATAAGCCAGACAAGGATGTTGTGAATGTAATAGACAGAATATCAGTTGCTAGTTACTATCAAGTTCCCGCGATTTTTTCGGTATTAACACAGTACCAGCAAGATTTGAAACTGAATCACGTTTACCGTCGCTCGGCTACTAGGGCAATAGGTATTTATTTATTTTAGGGGATAGGCAACTGTGTAAGTTCGTGTTCTTGAAAAATCGCAAATGTAAAATGTAAATGTACTTAAACTGTCAAGGAATCGGTCAGTCTGAAAGATGAAACTATTTGATTTCAAGTTTACATTATTTTTTTTTATTTTTTTTTTACGGACAAGGACTGACAAGCAACTTCATGCACTTTACGGATTTAATATGATTTATCCAAATATTCATAAACATATTCTTCCAAGAGTTATATAGCTTGAAATGTTCTTAACAGAATAAAATCTGAACTTACTATTATATTTGTCACGAAACCCACTTCTTACGTACTCTGAGATCATCTTTAGACATAAATTGGTTAAAATTGGTATGCAATAGAACGCCATCTCTTGTGAATTGCGTACAACACAGGGATACCAAAGTGCACCGACACGTGTACGGTAAAAGCTAGCTTAGGAGATGGCAGGGTAATATTGTTTTGTTGATTAAAACAACATATTGCAGTACAAAAAATATTCTACCAACAAACTAACAAGACATTAATATTCGGATGCATTTGCCATATTCAATTTTAAAATATATTGAAGGAAATACTCAATGACTTGCAATGACTGTAATTTAGAATATAATAAAGTTTATAGGAACGAGGTATTATAATAATATACCTCGAGGTATTATAGTAATATCTACATCGTATTGGTATTGGATACATGAAATTTATTAATAACATAAATTCATCTTTGTATTTTTAGTAATTTTCAACAACAATTTCAAATTAATAATATAAACACTTCAAAAAGTGATTTACTTCGTATTTGTAATGAAACTTACAGTAAAAAGTAACGGATTGAAAGTTTCATTCGCAATTACTTGTGTATTTTTCAATTTACGACAAAAAAAAAACAGGAATTGCTCAAAACACTTCAAAAAGTAACTTAAAAAACAGCTTTATAAAAACCAGCGATATTAATAACAAAAAAACAAAAGGTGGAGTCAAATGTGCTATATCCGTATTGTTGAGGACAATTATGCCTCTTAGTCGATTTGGGGATATTTTAGGAAGAGATAGGATGTATAGGAAACTAATTTAAATTATTTGAGGGGAAAGATGGAAGAACGAGGACTTTGACCGGCTCCTCGCCATTACCGGTTTCCGGCATAGTCACTTGACCCCGATGGAAGCTCGTGAAATTTGCTACCGTTACAAACTTCGCGGAAAATGTCACTTGCGCGATGCAGGATTGAAATTTCAAAATTTTATTGCGTGTTATTGGCGAGGTCTGCCTAAAAACTAAGATAGCAAATCCAATTGCATAGACACAAAGCTTTTTAAAAAAATATTGTTTTTGAAGTAGGTTACGTAATTTAAAATTTATTGATAGGTTTCACTTTAGGAAATGCATAAATTAGAATTCATACAAGAGTGACAAGGACCTTTATTGTCAGTTACTTGCGCGCGCAGCGTTCGACCAATGAGGTGCAGCTATTTTAACCCTGGATTATCGGTGTGGCTAACACAAATATACAGAACTCCTCTAAAGGGAAGGGGAAAAAAACTAAAATATACAGGTGATAATTCTTTCCCTATCGATTACAGAAAAACCTATAAGAAGTCTGTGGTATGAAAGTAACATGTTACAAAAATGAGATTTGTTCGGAACCCTTTGCATGCGAGTTGGACTCGCACTTGGCTGGTTTTTAGGTTTCCAAATATCCGTAAGAAACAGAACCCTTATAAGATCACTCGGATGTCTGTCTGTCCTTCCGTCACAGCCAGTTTTCTCCGGATCTACTGAACCGATTCTGTTAAAATTTGGTGCACATATGGAGTTCTGTGACCCAAACAAGGACGCGTTATGTAAAAGATAATGAGTATGGGGGTCACTTTTGGGTGTCAAACTAGAAAATTAAAAAAATAGTTTTTCAAACTATATCGTGTGACATATCAAATGAAAAGGATTACTGTAAGGGTTTCAATTATATTCTTTCACTAGCTGTGCCTGCGATTTCGTTCGTGTGGATGTCGAAAATATCTTTTGCATAGATAAAATCTACTTTAAGTTAATATCTTGCGTATCTTGATCTCTCTCAAAATTAAGAAAATAGGAAGAGGGTACCTAGTGCAGAGCACTCTTTCATCCCTTCCGGTTGAAATGCCTACTAGCCCAGTTTATCGCCTGGTACATACCTATCTCGAGGTAGGTATCAAAATCAACAAAACCGAATATCGAACGAACGGTGGTCTTCAAATTACGATACAAAGAAACTGATGAATCAAGTTGATTCTTAATTTTGTCCAGCCCAAAAAGAAACACATTTTCTTTGATTTTCACTGACATTTGCAGATTTCACCGATTAATTTTTACATTTTATATTAAACAGTTCTACCGGATTCATAGAATCGATTTACCGTGTAAGAATAATCGAATTTTTAAAATCGATATTTAGTGGGTACTGAATGAGGAGACTTATTGAATGAGGAGCTCGTAGCTAAATAATAACAGTCGCACGGGTCGATTTTCATGGTTTACCAACTCTTTCCTAGGTCGCTTTGTGGATAGCTTACCATATTATTTAACATATCGCAACTTCGCTGCGCTGATCAGAAGCTGATCCGAATATTGTTGGGAAAAGGTTAGGCATATATTAAAAAAGTGAAACGTTATTACTATTGTCGCAGCCAACTGCCCGTCAGGCACCAAGCACGCAAGACAATTGAAAGACAATACCATTTGGCCTTAGTTAGGGCTGACGGTCCTTGAGAGAGTAAATCTGCCGTTTTATTGGCCTTTTAATTGAATAGCGGTTAATCAGCGGCCTAAATGATCCCCAATGCTCAAATGTGTCTAAGTGGCCAATGTGTGTAATAAAAAATTTAATGAACAGGCTGGCAGATGCTTTGGCCGTCTATGAATAGGGTAGATAAATGTGTGACGAAAATATAATAATGAATTTATTTATTTTTTAGGAATCTTAAATTCAATTAAATGCCGGGATGTCACTTAGACCGTCTCCCTAGTGGATAAAGGAAATTGAAACAAAATTGCGTTTGTAATCTGTGCCCAGTTTTGCCAACTATAGTTTCACTGTTTTTCGCAAATCATTTCAGTTTTTTTTTCATGAAGTATCATCTGCCTAGCCTTTTCCCAGTTATATTGGAGTCAGCTTCCAGTCAAACCGGATTCAGTTGAATTCCAGTATTTTACGAGGAGCAGCTGCCTACCAGACCGACAGAGAGGGTTGTAGAAACCCTACAATACGGGGTAACACGATACTTCTTGGCAAGACTGTAGATATCAGATTATCGGCTTCTGACAATCCGTAAAGACTGCCAGAGATCTCTTCTCGGTAGGTATGTTTGAACGGTCGCCCATCCACAGACTGACCTTGGCAAGCTTTGCTTAACCTTGAAGATCGACCCGGGCTGCTATTATATTCGGAGGCACGTAGGAATCTCGGTATGTTAAAATGATCACCCATCCACATACCAACCTTGGCAAGCGTTGCATAACCCTAAAGATCGACTCATGCAACTTTTATCTGTATTTTAGCTGTTTATATTCCGAGGCACGGATAAATCTCGGTATGTTGCAATGGCCATCCATCCAAAGACCGACCTCGGCAAGCGTTGCTTAACCTTGAAGATCGACCCGTGCGGCTGATATAGATTAATTATGTCGATTCGAATCACTATAAAATTCATCAATCACTTCTCTTCTCTTTTTCTTTTTCGGTCAAACATATCGTTATCCCCTTCTAATTAGCTACATAGCATCGGTATCCAAACTTTATTTGTCAGACATGGACCAAGGTTATGTGTCAGCAAACGCGTCATCAGTACATCACCATCTATCAACAATGTAGTTGAATTGTCAAAATTTAAGTTCAAACTTAGAAACATACGTCATAAATAAAATGATAAGATATCTAAATGTTTATTTTTTAGGGTTCCCTTCTCAGAGGGTAACCAACGGAACCCTATTACTAAGCCTCCGCTGTCCGTTCGTCCGTCCGTCCGTCTGTCTGTCAGCGGGCTGTACCTCAAGAATAGGTAGAGACCTGAAATTTTCACAGATTGTGTATTTCTATTGTAGCTATAACAACAAATAATTAAAATTAAGGTTTATGGTACGGAACCCTTCGTGTGCGAGTCCGACTCGCACTTGGCCGGATTTTTTTTCCTTTGGTATTAAGAGTTTCACAAATAATATACGCATTCATTCATGAAACAGTTCTAAGCTATTACTATTTAATCTCAATAGATGGCGTCGCGTGTATGTGCTTCACGTATTGAAACTTTAAACGAAACCTTTAAATACAAATATCTTTTGATAGAGTGAACCGATTGCGATGAAACAAAAACTAAATTATACCTCCCTCCAGTTACGTACAATTGTAATGTATGAAAGTTATCTGCGTAAGTTTTGTACTTTTTACGTGATGCCTGCACATCCAAACAGACGAACAGACAAAAAATCCAAAAGTGATGTAACAGGGGTTCTGTTATGTGTTCTTTATCACCCATATTTTTTATGTACAAAAAGGATTCTTCCACAGATTTATTATATGTATAAATAATGTTTAAATGATTAGTTTAAATTAGATCAAACATTACCATTCTGGGTTCAGTAGTTCCGGAGACAAAATTATAACAGAAAAACCTATAAGAAGTCTATAGTGTTAAAATAACATGTTACAGAAATGAAATTGGTTCGTAACATATTTTTTTACATCAAATTTGGAGAATCCTCATATGCTGGTAACACTGCCATATATTAACCCTGAATTGATGCCGACTGACACAAAAAGCCACGTGGCAATATACAGAGACGTGTGAATCCTCCCGCCTCATGGGTATAATGGTTGCTCACACAGCGCCTCTGCGTTACTAGTTTATTAATTTCCTAGTTTAAAATTAAGTCCTCGGTTATCATTTATTAAAAATTATGATCTGGTTCGGGAAAGGGTCTATCAGGCATGCTGCCACTAGGTAAACAGTGACAGGTTAAATCAGCGGCCATCTTTTGTAATACTCACAGACTATTGAAGAGATGTGACACATTTCGTTCAATGCGTTTCTGCCTAGGTAAAATATGATTCAATGTTGGCGGTTTCTTTTTCCGGCGGAAAAGCACATACAGGGTTAATTTCGAAAAAAATATCACCTGTGCCTCTCACTTTTGCTATACTACGAACTATCGTGCAAAATTCATTTAACAAGATTTCTGTCTCGCCGACATTAACCAACTTTTTGATGGAAATAATACAGTAAAAGAGGTCTTTTACGGGCCCACTATTTTAGAACGGCTATTGCTCAAATCATACGCAAAAAAAGATGATATTTTATCATTTTTACTGGTAGCCTTGTTTAATGATGGCTACTGGGTTCACAAAATCTTAAGTAAAAGTAATGATGTTTTGATACACTTATTGTGATTAATTTCTAGTTATGGTCGTCAATTTCGGAAAACTGCATGTATTGGAGCGTTTTTGACCGTTATTTGAAAATAAATACCTAACTATAGTTCGGGGTGGTAACCAAATAACTTTTAGCATGAAATCAAAAATAGCTGTGAATCTCTTGTTGTTGTTATTAGTTCACAACTTTTTAAATAGGATTTTTAAGAAACTTTGCTCTCGTAAAACATTGAAAATCAACGTACGAAATGTAGTCTTCCTAGTTCTTTGTAATCTGTGCTTGTCATTAAGACTCAAGTGATGTTCAATTACTAACGGTCAGCCACTCTATTATCTTTCTTATATGCATCGATTAGTAAATCTTTCAAAGTGTTTACGTTAGTTAACTTATTTTTTATAAAAAGTGGTAAAGCAAAACAAACGAATGCTAATCAATGTGTTATATTTTTACTAATTTTCTTGCTGACCTGTTAAACGTTGTTTTTCCATGTAAATAAAAAAAGGCAACGACCTATTCTCAAAACTGCCAAATATACACACAAAATTCCATAAAAATCGGTCAAGCCGTTTCCGAGGAGTTCGAAAACAAATACTGACACGAGATTTTTATATATCAGATAATATTTCGTTGATATTAGTAATTTCTTCACTCGCTCCGGAAAAAAACAACTTTTACCTAATAGATTCCTGACATGATGCGGTGTTACAAATAAGCTGGTATTACAAATACAAAAGTATCGGAACCGTGGGCCACTTTTGATCCTAGCAGGGACCATCAGCGTTCCGCGGATTAAATGTAAAGAACTTAGGTAATGGTAGTGCAACGTCTAGTGAATTTCATATTTTTATTCAGAAAATCGTTTGCACTTTTTTCATGATATTAGTTGCTTTCATGAGAATCACATCTACGTAACGCTATTCTTTGATCGAGAGGTGTAATTTCCCCTGCATTGGGTGGTTCTGTGGGGTGCGTTAGGAGGTAAAGCACTGCAATCCATCCCTATCTAGATTGAGAACGACAACATTGGTAAATACAGGATAGCACTAGTTTTGTCAATACTTGCTAAATCTGTTCTCTGTTATGAGGTAGGCGCAGTTTTTTTAAATCCTTCCACGTTTCGAAAGTTACTTAACTAACTATTCATTAAAATCATGTTAAATCATGAAAAATACAATAAAATAACCCCCAGGTTGTTAAAGTCCTTTGAAAAATCCAAAATCACTTGCTGATCCCGGGGATCGAACTCGGGCCCCCTCATCTTCATGTAGCGCTAACAGTCATTGGACCAATATTTTTGAAGGATCTAGGGTATCTTCTCAGGAGCTATACAATGTTGAAAAATAGATAAAGATAATGAAATTAGTATATTTTGCATAGAGTTTATTTTTAAGAAGACAAGGTAGATCCGCTGCAAAAAGCTGTTCAGTACATTTTGTCGAGTTATGCGCACAGATATGTATGTAGCTGTCAATTTTTTTTCGCGATTTGTGTTGGTCCCATAGTAAAAGTTGTTCATAATGATAAGTACAATGGCCCCTTAAGAGGTATTGCGTTTAATCTGTTACACGTTGTAGTCGTATTGGCGAGGTATTGTAAGGGTGAGGTTTGTATAAAAGGATATCTTGAAAAAAAAAAAAAATACATTCGGGCGAAGCCGGAGCGGGCCACTATGTACAATAGAAATAAGATCAAAATCAAATAAACTGACCCCAATAAAACTACCTAAAATTCATCTTCGAATATTTATTTTCAATGTAATTTGTTGAGATGAGTTTCGAAGGACGTTTTGCAACGCCGTAGGCGTTATGAGTAAGCGTCTTGCTACGGCGTAGGCGGACGCTACGTCGTAGCACTGTGCTACGCCGTAGCGTCCGGGCAATAGTTTGAGTCAGCAGGAAAGCATAATCGTTAGGTTGTCTATTTACTACCACACGTCGTTGTGGCGATGCTTGGGGGAGGCCTATGTCCAGCAGTGGACGTCTTTCAGCTGATATGATGATCATGACGATGATGAAGCGGAATGCAAATTAATATGATTATTCTGACGGTTTTGCATGTTTATTCGTGTTTCAAATAAACATTTGTGTTTACCGAAATATATTCATTTAATATAATTAATTACTTTAAGACAGTTTAACTTTAAAATATCATGATTTAGTGAAAAAGTCATACAATTGGGTCATTTTAATAATCAGCTAAGTGCGAGTTGGACTAGCATGCCAAGGGTTCTGAACGAATCTCATTTATGTAACACGTTACTTTCATCGATCGGTAAAGAAACTATCATAAGTATTTTTTTCAAAATTTTAGACTGCCGTTTTGAAGATAAGGGTGGGGAATAGTATTTTTATCAAATTTGTTGAATAACTTCAAAACCATTTCTTTTAAAATTATGAAAAAAATATTTTAAGCCCTCACAATAAATGAAATTCATCATCTCTGTGTGTTGATTATCAAATCATTTGATAAGTAACACTTTTTTTTTCTAATTTGCCCCCTAAAAAGTGAGGCCATATTCAAAATATATTTTTTTTCGTTACACCTCAGTGTTTGAGTCACATAATTTATATACGTAATTCGTAATCGGGATAAAATCAAGTGTCACAGACCGACAAACAGCCAGATAACCTAGTGATACCATAAGGTTTCCGTTTTTCCATATATACGTTCGGAACCCTAAAAACGACAGTTGAAGTTGAAGTTCAGGGATTTCAAACTGTGGGCATTTAACGGTGGGAAGATAATAGGAGATCAAAAGCGAGTAAGATATTGAACTCAGTGTATCCGCGGCCTCTAGTTGCTATGTGGTGCGAAAATCTTTGTTTCAAGACTTACTCCCTGACTAGTAACTTTTGCACTGTGAGTTTAAAAAGATCTCAGTTTTGAAACACTATGTACTTGCTAAAGTAATTTAATTTACCTGGAAATAAAAAGATTTATTTAAACAGCAATCATGGGAATTATTCACTCCACAGATTCTTGTTTCTTTTAATTTTTTTGTTATTCAAGTTTTGTTTTGTTGTTTGAGACATGAGGAGAAGAAAAGAAGAGGTTTTCAGTGTTATATTTATAGGCAGCCAGGCAACGATCCTTGCACGTACATTATGTAGAATTTTACGGCTTGCCCTAATATAAATGTGCAGTTTTCCTTTACTTCCTTGTGGTCGTGAGCTCCTAGTACTCTGCAAAGTTTTTAACAAAGATCAGCTATATAACAAACGCAACCATTACGAGTTATTGAGCCACAAATGGAAAGGAATGAACGTGGTGAAATAGAGAACGTGTCTTTGTTCGAAGTGCCACCCTAAACAGAACATAGGTTAATTTCTTTATAAACAGTGGATGCAGCCAGATTTTTGTCTTTCATTTTAAATTGTCTACGATTGATAAGAAAAAGAAACGACTTTTTTTGTGTCACATGATTGACTTATAAGCAATAAAAAATATAGGATTGTAGTTATTTTTTTTTTGGATTATGAGACTGACGACACATATTTTGAAAACTTTTATCATTCAATGGAGATCGCATAAGATTTTGACGTCATTATTATAATTTAATATATTATGTTGTATAATACGTACAGTTAAAAACAGTTTAAATGTACAATAAAGGTGGAGCGGTTTCAAATGTTATTCAACATGCTGCATCTTGTTTCGGAGTGGTAACACAGTTTAGACCTACATATTGTAAATACTGTTCACGACATTCGAAAACACCAATCACCGCCCAGTATCCCATGACAGACTGTCGACGAGGACGCTTCTGATTTGTTGTCAGAAACGGTGACAAATCATTACTTTCTTTACAGAAGTATAACCAGTACCAGAAGTGGATAAAGTTTAATTAAAGAACAGTTTCGAGCCCTAGTTAATTGTAGAGCATTACGGTGGTTTCCCCGAAATAACATGTTTAAAAAAAGAGTTTATTTTAGTTAAACATTCCAAGAACAAACGAAGTAATCGTATTTTAAAATCTGCCCAAAAATAAAAACCGATTTCTTAGACCCAATATAACGTTTTCCTGCCATCTGCTAGATTTGCGAAGTACGAATACATTTGTGTGCAGACAGTTACCTGCACTGCACGTAATTGGAAGCGTGTGCCATAGATGGCGTATTAACGCCAGTGTGATCTGAAGCCCTTAGAAAACATAAACATAAAACGAATTTTACTCACGATTTCAGCCAAAAAATGTTCCAAACTCATATTTTATTTTCCTTTAACACTCTATAATACTAAACACAGTAATAATCGATAAACAATATACACTCCTTTCATTATTACACTAAAGGTTTATTCATTCTGGAAAAGTCATCACGATTAGGTAAAACATAATCATAATGCGAATACTTACTAAGTAATCATCCTCTATGGCTGCAGCATCAGTTTATTGTGACAAAAAGCTATGCTTTCTCTCCTTAAATGGAATGCTCAGGTAACACTCATCTGCCAGGGTTGCGGATTTTTTTCGAAAACCGCAGCCCTGGAATGCAAAGAAAGAACACGGATGGGTTTTAGTCAGAAAGAGTCTGACACTCCCTTCTGCTCCACCTAGAGTGGAGGAGTCATCAAATGACTTCCCATCCTTAAAAAAAGCTAACACTATTAATGCCAGTGCAAGTATTGGCAACTGCTCGATTAAGCAACGTTTACTCTGCTCTAACAGTTGTCCACCTAGAAATTATCAAATTTGTTTAAGTCCAATTGCATAAGTGATAAGTATATGTACGCAAAACGACGAGTAATGTACAATGTATTGTAAATAAGCCCTAGTCAATTCAAAGAATTGATGCTGATTTGAGGGCCAATGTTACTAATTTTCATGCAACAAAAATGAATGGAAATAGAGGCTTTTTTTTTAAAGCTTGCGACTGAGATGTGAATTCGTACGTTGCTTGAAAATTAGTTGTTATGGCACTGATATGGAAGGCAAGGCTGCTGGATACGAGAGGAACCTAATCGCCTCAGTTCATGGTGGTGTTGAATGAGTAATTTTTAGTCTTATTAAATGTAATTAATATCGGAATTAAAAATTTAGCACAAGTCAGGTCAAGTGCGAGTCTGACTCGCATACGAAGGGTACCTACGTACCAAAAGTAAAACACAATTTTTGTTGTTATAGCGACAATAGAAATACACAATCTGTGAAAATTTCAATTGTCTACCTATTACTGTTCTTGAGATACAGCCCGCTGACATACAGGCTGACGGACGGACGGACTTACGGACGGACGGATGGATGGATGGACCGACAGCGGAAGCTCAGTAATAGGGTTCCGTTGGTTACCCTTTGGGTACGAAACCCTAAAAAGTGCTACTAAATCAAAATGTTTGCCTAGCCAATAGGAATTTTATTTTTTCATATGAAAAAATAAAATCTTAAAGCATACAGCTAAAGTTTAGTATTCTATTTGATTTAAAACTTGGATTAAAGTACTCGTTAGAAAAACCTGTAATTGATTGGCGGTGGTGCTTCAAAAAGTTGCCTATTTGCTAAATAAAAAATTGCGGCCATTGTCACTAAAAATTTCAGTAGGCTTACCCCGTCGGGATATGAATGAACGTGCGCAAGTAAGAATGAAAGCGTCTTTCGAAAGATCCCTTACCGCTTCCAAGTATACACAGTTGTACCTTCAGCAAATATAAATGCATAAATTGCATTTTGTTGACATTCATTGACTCTTGATCCGCGGACCTTCCTATTTGAGACAAAATAGAGTCCGTCAAAATCTATACCAACAATACAAAAAGGAGAAATCTATCGTTTTATAGTGTTGTAGTACTACTTATCCATCACAAAAGTTTAATAAACGGAAAATCTTATTATGAAAATGAAAACTCTTTATAAGTCTGACGCACATAGCCGGTTTTAAAAGTTATATGAACTTGAAAGAAATAGCTGCCGCGCGCAGAATCAGTGGCCTTGCTGCAGTTGCTACGCCGTAGCGCTTTGCTACGGCGTAGCGCGAAGCCACATAAAACTGTGTTTAACCGACAATATTTTTTTTTTCGCAATGCATTTATGATCGTACGTATTATTTATATTATAATACATACCTAGCTGACTCGGAAAACGTTGTTTTGCCAAAT
Source organism: Lacanobia wlatinum (assembly GCA_947578705.1). Lineage (NCBI taxonomy): Eukaryota > Metazoa > Arthropoda > Insecta > Lepidoptera > Noctuidae > Lacanobia > Lacanobia wlatinum. The sequence continues at coordinate 35,576,027 of OX388022.1, forward strand.
AAACAAAAGTAATAAAAATATCCTACGACCTTTTCTCAGACCTACTAAATATACATAAACAATTTTATAAAAATCGGTCAAGCCGTTGCGGAGGAGTTCGACAACAAACACTGTGACACGAGATATTTATATATTACAAAGATAATGATGTGCATCAATGAGTTTTAACTCATTATTTATGTTAATAAATAATTAGTAATTTATCATGCATTTATAATATCTAAATAACAGTGTTGAAAAAAAGGGCTTTCGGTACATGCGGGACTTAAACCTGCGACCTCCGTATCAGAAATATCGGTGCTCTATTATATCCAACTAAACTAATGTGCCCTGTACAAATTACCTCGAAATTCGTGTTTTGTTTCGGCCCTTCAGGTGCATTCTGCGACAACAGCGCCCTACATATCACTTGTCGTCGTGACATGCGCAGTAGTTTCTGTTTATTTACACGAAACTGAAGATGATTTTGAATTATATTTCTCATAGTTTCCGTAGTGTAGTGGTTATCACGTCTGCTTAACACGCTGAAGGTCCCTGGTTCGATCCCGGGCGGAAACATAATCTTTTTTTTATTTTCCTCTGCTTGCATTTTAAGAAATGTTTATTATATTTAAAATGAGTGATCCTAGAAAGCCTAATTCTACAAATACCACATTCCGGTTAAAACTATTGGTCGTTCGATTAATGTTCTTTATAAACCTAACTAAACCATGGCTCGACTCGAAATCGGATAATGGCGCAGATCCACAGCGGCGCACGGAGAGGCTACTCACGTGTGTTTGGCTTCGCTTTGCAAGAAAATATATATGATCGTGTCCACTGCAACCCGCATCGCTACGCATCAATTGACGTCACTGGTACATGCGTGACTTGCTCGCTCACATAGCTCAACGCTGCCAACGCCATGCACGCTGTGCATGTGGTACACGCTATACACGAATATTAAACCATGACTATGAACACCTGTATTGCAGCACAGTTGTGCCACGGAGGCCTTGTGCTGCGGAGGCTTGTGTAGCATGTACTGCCGAAGAAATATAGACCCACGTTGTCAAACAAATGAATTCACGCTACTAAAGTGTAGTAGATCTTCAGCACGAGGGGTGCAGATCTATTTGTTAGGAGAGGTTGGAAGGTTAAAGTTTGAACATAACAGACAAACAATGTTTATTTATAAGGTAAGCAATGCTGATGATGGAATCAATAGTGTATGATTTCGGATAAAAAAAACATTTAATATGGCTGGCTTGATTAGGCTTGGGACTATAAGCATCATGTGTCTTATGGTTTGCATAACAAGTAACTGAGGCTACATATACTTCATTGTCTGTCTTTTCTATTCATTTTATTTATATATTATTTAAAGGATTAAGGATATACTGAAGTTTTTGAATTCTTAGGCCCAAGCCTATTCCATACCTTGTCACGTAAATATGGTAAATAATAAATCCAAAATCAAATGCCATTGATTCCATCATCAGCATTGCTTTTCTTAAAAATAAACATTGCTTGTGCATAATGTTCAAACATTATAAAGACTGAAGCCTCATGTAGATTATATCCTAAATACTTATACATACAGAAAAAAGTAGAAGTAGAACTAAAGAGGCCTCACTCAGAGAGCGAAAATTCCTAGGCCAATGAATCAGACTTCCATTAAAATAATATAGCTTTCATGAAAATTAATTTAACTTTAAGCAGTCACTTTAAGTATAGCCAATTATAGAGTTTTCACTCATAAGCAGTAATTGTTCAGCTTTCTTATATAGATCCAAGTTTCTTTGACAGACCAGAGAGTCCTCACTTAGATAGGCTTTCTTTAAAATTAATTTCCCAAGGATATGGCCAGTTAAATGAATCACAAGTATACATTTTTCACCTTTACCTTCAACGTCCAAGATGCTTAGACAGACTAGATAGAAAGAAAGGCTTTCTTTTAAATTAATTTTCTATGACAATAGCCAGTTAAACAGATCTTATTCACAAGCCTTAATGCCACATTCTTACCAACATGTAAGATACTTAGAGAGATTAGAGATGTCTTACGTAGAAAGAACAATATATACAATATTCGTCCACTGCTGAACGCAAGCCTCCCCCTAAGAGCGCCAAACAACCCGGTCCTGAGCAGTCCGCATCCATCCGCTGCCAGCCAGCTTCTTTAAACCATCGATCCATCGTGCCGCAGGGCGTCCCACACTACGTTTGCCCATACGCGGTCTCCATTCTAACACATGTCTGCTCCATGGATTGACTGTCCAATTCAGCATGCTGATTCTTCGCGCAATGTCTGTGAGTTTAGTTCTCTGGCGAATGACTTCGTTGCGAATTCTATCCACCAGAGAAACCCCAAGCATTGCTCTCTCCATTGCACACTGAGCAACCTTGAATTTGTGGACCAGGCCTACGGTGAATGTCCACGTTTCGGCTCCGTAAGTCATTACGGGTAGGACGCACTGGTATAGACCCTGGTCTTAAGGGATTGTGGGATCGACGATTCAAAGATATCACGCAGACAGACAGCTAGCTTAGAAATACAGCTTTACATTTGTATTAATTTTCACGGGATATAGCCAGTTCTATTCTCTTATCTGCCTAATCTTAGATTTGCCTTTGGGCCATTCTTTCAGCTACTTTCTTTGTTCATAATAAAACGATTGATCTCTTTTATATGGAAACTAGCTTTCGCCCGCGACTTCGTACGCGCATATCCCGTGTTTTCCCATTCCCGTGAGAATTTCGGAAACCCTCTCTTATTGCTCCCCTACACTCTCCAAGGAACCTACATGCCAAATTTCAGCTTTCTAGCCACTAGTTTCGGCTGTGTGTTTTCTGTCAGTCACTCAGTCACTCAATCAGTCAGTAACGGTTCTTCCGTTACTGACCGATTGAGTGACTGAGTGATTTTTATAGAAATTGATTGATAATAAAACGAAACTTTCTCTTGTTGTCTGAGCAGTTTAACAATAAGATTACCGCTTTAATTATCATGTTAAAACCCAGCCTTACTCGTACATCTGCTAAACAGGTTCAGATAGATTGCAAAAATTGACGAGCAGGAGATTACCCAACCTCAATGCATTTTGTATAAAGAATAAAGGAATAACAAAGAATTTGTTTGTTCAACTCGTATTGAAACATTGAAAAACCGGCAATCAGCATAACTGGATGGTCCAGATTTTACAATTGAGCCCTTTCATTGAATCTTGTCCAGTGAAAAATGAAGTTCAGCTGGGATATGTTTTGTCCAAAAACAGCGACGATCCTTTTTAAAAGGACCCATTTATTTTTAAACCACTTCAAAAAAAGGAGGTTATTTGGTAACCATTCATAAAAACGAGCTAACTGAGAATAATCGTTATAAATATTTTTGTGAGTTTGAGCTAGTTTCATCAATAATTTTCGATCCTACCATTTCGGCTCTTATTACAACTTACATGGAGAATTTGATTTTTGTTTTCTAAGTTTCACATTCAATACAAAATAATGCAAAAAGATTGGCGGCACATGTGGGACTTGAACCCACGACCTTCGCGTATCAACCCCGTACGCGAATGCTCTACACTATCCAACTGAGCTAATGTGCCGGGTGCTAATTGCATCGAAATTTGCAAACTGTTTCGTCCTTGAATCGCTTTATGCGACAGCAGCGCCCTACGCCCCTATCAGATAGCAGGTGCAGTTGCGGCCAGACGAGGAACTAGTAACGCACACATCAGGACATCAAGGGAGCCCTTTTGAAGGTTACTGACGCATTCAAATCATACGAGACAGATGGCGTTTTGTTATAGCTTTTGTTCATACCTGGTACAGCGGTTGTGCTTACATGTTTCGCGTAACTGGGGCTAACTGATTTTCATCTTTATAATGCTAAATAAATGAAAATAAATTAATAAATACCGAGATCTCATGCTATCCTAATTTATAAATGATTTTAAATTCCCCCCCCCCAACATACCTAAATTAGTGCACCTGCACATTCAAAGTTTTCTTTTGTCTAAAATATAATAACAACATGTTCCTTATACCGGTGGGCTACTATTTTTATATGTTTGTGTTCGAATATTTAAAAATGGTATTTATATGAATATACAATAGATAAAATAAATAAAAATTGTTTTAAGGCACTAGCCCCCATGAAGTTAAAAATGAAAACTAAACTATACAAATAAACATAATACTTGAAACAGAAAAATAGTAAAAATAACCGTAAAACAACCCCATTTCACACAAAAAAGCCAAAATAAACGTACATTTATTTTGTATGCCTCAGTAAATTTACCGTATAAATCACAGCTTTTAAAATAACACGTTTTCTTGCCATCACACGCGAAAAGAATGACGCCCTGCATTTCCTCATGAGCGAAAAGAAGTCGGTAACTCTGTTCTCGCAAACATCTCAGTCGCACTACTGCCGGGGCAGGTTGAGCATGACCCGACACGCGTAATTAGTACACCAAGTACACGAAGAGTGTTGTATGCACTCTTCGTGTACTGTACACGAAGTCACATCCTTAGAAAACCAAGAACCTGAAAATCAATACATGCGAAAACGTTTACAGAATAGCACCGCTAACTTCAAATTTAATACTGCTGGACATACATTCAAATAAAAAAATAGATGAGATTAAGGCGTGGACAGTGGTAGGTGGACAGCCATGTCCACTGGAGCAGAGAGGTGAGGAGCGGATAAATATTAACTAAAGGAATTGCGTAAAATCTCAGTGACTGACGCGGAGCGGAGATTTCATGCAATTCCACTGGCTAATATTTCTCCGGTCCTCTCCTCTCCACTTCAGTGGACAGTTAGTCTAAGACACTGGAAGCCTCATGGAAGACCGAAGGCATTGACGTTGGAAGACCAAAGGGTGACAAAACTCCGATTTGTAGACAAAATTGACCCTTTCACCCCGACAGCTTTTGATCCCCAGATTATGCTCCAAGATTTGAACACGTCTAGATTCAAGGTCGGACTTGCGATGAATCAGCCTAAAACCCAGCTAATGACTCTACCCTTACTTTCGTGCTGTACGAAGCTAAGGGTCGAGGTAGTAGCCAAGAATTACATTAAGTACCTATACTATTATTATTGTTGAACTAGATGAACCGATTTTCATGATTCTTTTTTTTATTTGAAAGCTGGTGCTTCCCGTGTGGTCCCATTGCCACCACGTCAGGATCTGATGATGGAAACCCTGAGAAATCGAGGGCAACTCTCGAAAATTGTAGGCACGTATTTGGTAAAAACTTGATATTCGTGTGTATATCGGGTGATACTATAAAAGAATGAAACTTTGGATCAGACCTGATGATGGAGACGACAGAGAGTCAAGGGAACTCCACATCGGTATGTAGGAACTACCAAGTGTTTGGGCTTATTTCATTCGTATTGACGAGACCTTTACACCGAAAGCACTTAGTAAGTTTTATTTTCATAACATAACATCACGCCGGTACGCTGTGAATGGGTACGCAGGTTCCACTAAAAAGTGAAAAATAAAAAACTTTTTTTGTCGGTGTTTTTAGTTTTTTTCGCTTTTTGACACCGACTTCCGAAATTAAAGTTATTTTATACTTTGTAGTGTTTTGTTTTGGAAGTCGGTTACATTTTTTGTAAAAAAGTTTTTTTCGTTTTATTTCTGTCTCGCTGATATAAAAATGTCTTCTAGAAAAAGGTCGAATCTTTCACAATATAGCAAAATTCTCAAAGTCGGGTTTGTTTTCATTATGAGAGACGTATGTTATAATTTATCCCGCAAAAGTAGACCCCCGGATGTTCGTTATTTTTTTAATAAAACATGTAATTTTTAAATATAACTCTATGGGAAATAATATTAAATGAATGTTTGTTTCGAGCAGAGATCGAGTATTACAAGAAGATTTTGATGCCTCCGTATCAAACGTCTAATTAGCAGAACGTTCTATTAGCAAATCGTCCTATTCGCAAAATGACCTACTAGCAGAACGTCCTATTGACCTACTAGCAGAAAGTACAGTTATGCTGAAAAATACTATCGGGTTTGTCATGGTCATAGTTTATTTTATTATTACAATTTAAACGAAAAAGGAGACATTATTATAATAAAAAAAACTGATAGGGCAAACGTTTTGCCAAAAAAAATACCTACGAACTATTCTCAGACCTACAGATCTACACATAAAATTTCATGAAAATCGATCAAGCCGTTTAAATTTTTAAATTTTAGAAGATTAAACACATCCAATCAACTTTTCAAAATCGTGTATTTAGTTTTTTGTCGACATCCCTCAGGGCAATTTCTTTAGTTTTGACAAAATAAAGTACTTTTACCTATTCATTGCATATTGTAAAAAGAAAATTAGGGATTACTTGATTTATTGAGATAAACGCGTATTTATTTTTTTCAGAATGACCCGAGTATGGGTATATTTTTTTATAATATTAGATGAGCTAAGATACAAATACATGATTCAAGAAAAAAACAAAATGAGGAATTGTTGTAAGGACTTATTGGACTGGGTTAAAAAGGGATTGAAAGTTAGTAGTAAATTAATGTTTCTTAGACTGCCTAGGTTATCTCAGAGCCTCATCCCCAAGCATGTTGGGCGGGTGGCGCATGCGTAAAGGAGGTCGGTCCGACTTTGTTCCACATTTTATTCCTCAAAATGAGAGCACAGTGAATGCAGCCACAAAGATGAATGGTATCTGGTAATGGCTGTGTAGAAAATTGCCCAACGCTGTTTTTTTAAGTTTTGTGGTTAAATGCTTGACACTGTAATCTATGGGCAGAATCGCTGCCTTTCTTAAGATATTGAACCTCATTCTTAATAGTTTGGTGACTTTTTTTCAAATGTGGCTGATTATTTGCGATAAAAATCGCAGAGCCTGTTCAAAATAAATGTGGCTTCATTGATGAGTATTTATTTAAAAAAAAAAGGCGGATGTCAGACGTTACTGTAAATTGAAAAACATTGTGTTCATTGTGACATCCAAATAGGTTATAATATTATATCCAGGTTTTGCCAGAACCTTATTAAAATAAGGTCGAAGTAAGTGTAAGCTACTGCATCTGTAGCTTATATACATTAGATAGTTTTTTATTGACCGTGTTAAGGGCCCAACCATTGAAACGGTCAGGTTGGTCCCGAACCACGGACTGCCGTAAACTGCATAGAGCGGGTCCTTTTATACGCTCCGGAATCTGAAATATTGTTCAGGTGGGACAGGGAAGCTACAAATATTATTATGTTGCATCTCACGAAGGTAATTTTTTATAAGAACGCAGTTGTAGGAACGCTCAGTATTGGCCGAGAGTCCTTTACTCACAAAAAAACTATCTGTGTGCTGATCATCTACATTGGTACACTATCATTATTTACACGTGTTTATGTGATTTAATTGCGCCTGTAATACTTTTATGAGAAACCTCACTGAAAACTGGACTGTAGAATCTCACTGTAGTGTATGTATATACTTATGATTGCTTTCGAGCGCGTACGTCACGACGTACAGTCAGTCAACGGTCAGTCAGTGTTCAACCGTCAGTCAGGCAGCACGTGGTGGTGCGTAGGCGAGCCAAATACCTACTATTAGTGATACGATGCGTGGACACTACATATGGCGACGAGGACAAAAGATAATTAAAACTGTAAGTAAAGTGACTTTATAAAAAAAAAAAAAGAGAAAATGTGACTGGCGAAGTGGCAAGATAATTTACTTATGCTACTTAGGTACATGAATGTTACTTATTCAAACTAAGAAAACATGCGACATTTTCATTTACATTTCTCAGCTATTATAATTACCTTTACCCAAAATATGGTTTAAACAATTTGTTTACTTTAATTAACAAATAGATACCCATTATGATTCAAAATTATAAAACTTTACACCTACTTAACAGTGGTGACTATTGCTTAACTTACGAAAAAGTCATTACATTGGAATGTTCAGCTACACTGATAACATTTTAAGGAATGTTCTTCGTTGTTTAGTAACTCGCACTAAAGTAATAATGGACTATAGAATAATCATAATGGTATTCAAGAACAAATGTTAAACTGTGTTTGTTTATTTACACCTACGTAAGTTATAAATTACGACAAACATTAATATAATGTCGGTTTTACCCTACCCAGTGATCTTGTAATTATTATAATATTCATAGGTATTGCTAAATTGTTGAAGTACCTACATGTGCCATAATGAACAAAGTGATTAGTGGATATTTCAATAATTCTGAAAAATAAACACCACCACATCTTAAAAACGTGGTCAGAGACGTGGAGTATTTTTAATGATTTTCTTATTTTGAACCCTAATATTATGCTTGGCCTTATCGGAAGGATAGGTTGCAGTATTATTTAAGTACTGTGGTATTTATTGGTGGTTATTTAGGACAAGTTCAAAAACAATTATTGACCGTCTGGACGTTACCTAATTAAATGGATATACCCCAGTAACTTACTTATATTCCATGTAAACTGGCGTAGTACCTGGTCATTTAATCGACAAATAAATAATAAAGTTATTTTCAAGTTTTATAACAGTATAATGATATAATAATACTGATTTATTATGACGTTGGAGCAGCATTGCTGGTCATTAAATTGACACCGTTTGACTATGTTCAGAGGATCCTCAACAGCATTATTGGTCATGAAATTGACGCATTATAAAAAGGAAGCAGAATTTTGTGATAAAAAATTGATATTGAAAAAACAACAAACTAGTTGATTCACGATATAACACTAACATGTCCCAACTCACATTGGAGAAGTTCGACTGCGAAGGAGAACGTTCTTCGGTTGGAGTCAGATGGGAGCGTGGGAAACGAACACTATCTATTTCGATGCTTCTGGTATTGACAAGATCGAAAAGAAAAAGGCAACGACCTGGGAGTCTAACCAGGGACCTCATGCTTAGATATTTGATTTGTACTACATGATTAGTTCTAAAATAATAAATCAAAGAGCGCATAAATTTAATTACAGTAGAACATACCTACTGGTCATTAAATTGACAAGTCATCATCGAATGACAGTAATTGCAGTAGAACATACCTACTGGTCATTAAATTGACAAGTCATAATTGAATGACAGTAATTGCAGTAGAATATACCTACTGGTCATTAAATTGACAAGTCATCATTGAATGACAGTAATAACAGTAGAATACACCTACTGGTCATTAAATTGACAAGTCATCATTGAATGACAGTAATTGCAGTAGAACATACCTACTGGTCATTAAATTGACAAGTCATCATTGAATGACAGTAATAACAGTAGAATACACCTACTGGTCATTAAATTGACAAGTCATCATTGAATGACAGTAATTACAGTAGAACATACCTACTGGTCATTAAATTGACAAGTCATCATTGAATGACAGTAATAGCAGTAGAACATACCTACTGGTCATTAAATTGACAAGACATCATTGAATGACAGTAATTGCAGTAGAATATACCTACTGGTCATTAAATTGACAAGTCATCATTGAATGACAGTAATAACAGTAGAATACACCTACTGGTCATTAAATTGACAAGTCATCATTGAATGACAGTAACAACAGTAGAATACACCTACTGGTCATTAAATTGACAAGTCATCATTGAATGACAGTAATTACAGCAGAATATACCTTCTGGTCATTAAATTGACAGTTAGTTATCAAAGACAAAATAGGTCAGCAGTGCCTAGTGGTACTTTTTATGTACATACTGGTCATTAAATTGACAAATTTGATTGTGAGGGGGAACCTTCATCAGTAGGAACGAGACAAAAACGCTGGACGTAGGAACTCTTAATCTACCTGGAAGCTGTTGGCATCAAGGGTAGTGACAAGTAACGTGCTTTGCTGCTACATTTTGTGGACTAGAATTGCTAAAAATGTCTATACTAATATTGTAGAGCTGAGGAGTTTGTTTGTTTGGTTGAACGCGTTAATCTCGGGAACTGCTGGTTCGAGTTGAAGGACTATTTTAGTGTTGGACGGCCTATTTATCGGGGAAGACTATAGAATCTAACATCATGCTACGACCAATATTAGCAAAGCATTAATGGATAATGTGACGAAGACGAGGTTGCTCGGATCAGCTAGTTTAATAATATACCAGATACAAATATCACCTGCTGATGGAGTGGATGTTTTTGAAGTGGCTATCACCAAACTCCACGCATACTTTACACCTAAACAAATTGAGAATTAAGAACGTCACTCTTTTTGATTGATCAAACAAGGGGCAAATGAAAGTTTCAAAAATTTCTTAGTACGGCTTAGACAATAAGCAGACAGATTTCAGTTCAAACAGAGTCGAAAGACATACAATATGTGTTCAAAATCGACGATGACAGTTTACTAGATTGTCGTATAGGTGGAATGATGGTTAAAAAAAAAAATGTTAGTAGACTCTGCGTGTAGGTAAATCCAACTTTAATCACACACAAAACTTGGGAAAATATGAAACAAAACAAGTTTTTGTTTGTTCTTAAAGTAAGAAAACCCAAGGGGTTTTTCCTAATGGTCTTGTTAGGTCAAGACCTAACAGGACCATTTGACGCAAATATAAAAGTAGCAGATAGATCCGAAAATGCAACTTTTTACTTTTTTTGCATCTCTGATGGAACTAGAGATCTACTTGGGAAAGAAATTGCCATGGCTATAGTTATAATAATAATAATAATTCTTTATTTTCGGACAACAATGATCCAGCGTGTTAGTAAACAATATTATAACTTATTGTTAGTAGCTAAAATACAACTGAGAAGAAGACAGAACAGAATAAATATTATTGTGAAAAGGACAACCCCAATCTAATGGTTAGTGATAGTCCTTCTCACAAAACTTTTAATTATCGAAGAGTCGATACTCTCCGCCACAGTTTTTAGTATACTGTTGCCACTCGCCCGCAACCTTGACAACAGCGACGCGGTTTTTTTGCGAATGACGGCGTGGAAGCCATCAGTTCGGTTTTGCGCAAACATACAAGAAGCGCTGCCCCATCGTGGCAGTCCCAACAGCATCCTAAAAATGTTATTATACTGGACGCGTAGGTCATCCAGCGATCTTTTGGTATAGTTGACCCAAAGATTCCCCGTGTAGAAACCCTGGCAATATGCTTTAAAAAGTGTTACTTTTACTTGATAAAAGTAACACTTTGATAATGGGTGTACTTAAAATCGGATTACAAATTGACCAAATGGAAACTAAGACAGTTTCCGAAATCCAATGATTAGTGGAAGTGCCAATCGATGAGAAAGTACAACCAGCTTCTCAATCATTAAGAAGGATAATAGGAAGAAAAGTTGAAAAAAAATATAAAAGAACGGTTACCAGTAACTAATCTTAAGACTATAATGTACCTACCATATTCTGACAAATACATGATTATGGTTGGAGAAATATTCAAGGAGCGTAATTCCCTGCCAGAGTCTGTGTTTCCTGATAGTTGCAAACTGAGAATCTTTAAGTCGGGAGTGATGTGGTTGCTTCTGGGCAAGCGTGCTCCATCTTCAACCACGTCATCGCTTGCCACCAGGTGAGATATTGGTGCCTATAAATATAAAAAGCGAGTACTTAAAGAGATTCCCGTAGGTGGTAATAGTTTCAACATTTTATTCAGTACGAACTTAAAGAATGAGATATTGCATGGCAAGGTTGCCATAAGGTCATGTTCCAACTTAGACGTGTTTAGTGAAAATTGGATTTAAGCTTTTATATTAACGTGTCGGTGACAGTTTTCTTACATAACAAGTTATTAAATTCAGTTCGTAAATTCGATAGTAAACGATTATAAACCGTAACTTGATATTAATGACATTGATTAAAGCTGTAGGGATACAGAAAATTCTGAGCTATTACAATTTCTGAATAGATTTTTCACTACCGGGTTGCTTACTGTAGATGTAAGTTAATATAAGTAAGATTTAAAATAATATTGATTGATTCAAACTGTTCGGTGCAGTTATGACCATGATGCTCGTAGATTGACGGAGAGTAATTCATGAACGTAGCCCCTTCACATGAACGTAGGCACAAACATTGACAGGCCTAGGTTCTCTTCTCTTCGTAAACTCTGATGTGCATAACTTACCGGTTGGTATGTTTTAAAATCTCATTGTCGAGAAGATGCCCAAGGCCAAGTATATGAATAATTGACGTTGTGAAGTTATGAAATAGATGACGAGTAAGCATAAAAATATTTTGTGTGAACAGGTTCTTAGTTCTGTGGGTCGGCGGGCTACCAGGATATCGTAGCAGTATCACAGAGTGATATAGACGAGGAAGTCTGTATCAGGGTGTCGTTGCTATTGGTGGTACAAATTAGAGTTTATTCGGTATTCTTCCCATGGGGAAGTGCGAGTATAGGAATTGTGTTTTGCTGAGCTATGAGATAGATGTTGACTGTGAATAAGATACGTAGTCTTTGACATTATTTGTTAAAATCAGTGTGAGTTTTATGACTTCATTGGTGCTTGGACTTGGTAATCACGAATACTAGTGAATCACGAATCAAACCTAAAGGATTGATTACAGCCAGTTTAGAACTGTCGAATGGCTAAAACACTGAACGAAAAGTCAGTTAACTGAAGATTTGGAATAGCTCTGGGTAAAAAAAAAAAAATTTGACAATTGCCGTAGAGATTAACGACAGCAAATTTCTTGGGGGATATTGAAGTATATAATGATGAAACAGGACAAATGATGAAAAAGAAATGTCGTACATTTATAGAAATTGAAGGTCAGTGGGAAGTTTTTAATGATAAAAAAAACCAAGGAATTGAATCAAAAAGATACATCTGCTTCATAAATAAGATTGATTAATTATGACTAAATTAAAAAGAGAAAAGGGAAGAAAGATAGAGATAATAATAATATCAAGGCATATAACATTGAATACAATAAAGAAAATCAAAACAATTATCTCACATGTGATCATTGAAAAAAATATAAATGGTATATAATTACAATATAGTATAATCGGGTCGTTAACCGAAAAAAATAAAATAATAAAGGAGTAAAATACCTCTAGTGTCATGTACAGTGTTTGGAAGGAAATAAATACTTAGTAATAAATACATACATATATTTTTTGTAAGTACCTAGATCCATAAAAAACTTACTACAGGAAGTATTTATACACAAATAAAAAAAAGGAAGGGATGTAGTGTATGTATATACTTATGATTGCTTTCGAGCGCGTACGTCACGACGTACAGTCAGTCAACGGTCAGTCAGTGTTCAACCGTCAGTCAGGCAGCACGTGGTGGTGCGTAGGCGAGCCAAATACCTACTATTAGTGATACGATGCGTGGACACTACACTCACTTTGATTATTAACCGAATAGGTATTCGAGTGCGAAACTGACTAAACCTGAACACAATTATGTCTCCCTGTATTGGAATGTACATACATAAGAAAGAAAACATAAATATACATAACTTATTTACATGCTTTTATCAGAAGGGTCAGTAGTGAAGTCAGTAGGTTACGTGCTGACGTAGCTGATGAATATGTCAAAGGTGATAATGAGATACGCTATGAAAGATTGTGGTGTGTTGATGTGTCATTCTGAACATTCTGAAATGCTTGAAAGGGATTTTGGTGACATTTCCTCTCTTTCTATTTTTAACCAACCTTAGTCTCAGTTGCATTTTAATTCTTATATCAATATGTGCTGATAATAAACATTATAAAAATAAATTATAAAATGTATACGATAAAAAACGACCTATTTTGACATTTCCCAGGTTCCGGATCTTTGGCGGGCGTAAGAGAAGCCCAAGCAATGTGCAAAGGCCCTGTTATGTAGATGTTTTTAAAAAGCCCCTCATGTGCGGGTCAGACTCGCACACGAAGGGTTTCGCAAAAGAAATTGATTAAAAAACACGTTTGTTGTATGGGAGCCCCCTTTAAATTTTAATTGAGTTTAAGTAGCTCAGTAGAAATCGATGCTAAAAAAGCAAAAATCGCAAAGCTGGCCGTATGTCTGGTTTCGCCCGCGTATACGGCACCTCTTTTAATTTAAATTCATTTCAGAGTTAATGTTAGAAAATAAATCATACATTACGATTTCATTGTGTACCGAAATAATATTTAACAGGTAATATAGGAAATCTACGGTGTTATTATCCTAACTGTAGTCCACGTTTAAAATTTTTAGGATGAGGATGCGGGAGACGGGGACGGATGACCATGAAACCACTGGACCAGCGCAATAATATTCTCATAAAAACGATTTTCCTACTTTTTAATGTTTCTAGACCTAGTAGTTTCGGCTGTACGATGGTATGTCAGTCAGTTAGAAGAAAGAGACATCGATAAATTACAACCAATAGCACTGTTTCTAGTGTATTTGAAACAAGGTTTTATTGTGATTTAAATTGTAAATTTTGGTACAAGTATGCAAACCAGTATGCAATCCAGTACACGGAAGGCTTCCCACAAGGGGGACCGATGACCAGGTGAGGGTTGTGGGTTGCCGATGGATGCGAGACGCACAGGACCATTTCTTGTGGCAAATCCGGTATCCCGAATCACTATAAATACATAATAATTATAAAACAAAGTCCTCCGCCGCGTCTGTCTGTCTGTTCGCGATAAACTCAAACACCGATTTTCATGCTGTTTTCACTAATGGAGGATAGAGTTGTTCTCAAGGAAGGTAAAATATTTCTGTTTACTCAACCTTCCTATACTTTACCTACCTATATGTATACCTATGCTGGGCAAGGGCCTCCTTAAATCCGTGTAAGAGTTCTTTTCTGAGGCAATATTACAATATTTTTATAGTTTAACTGTTGTCAAAATTATTTATTTATTTATTTTTATAATTTATGTACACATTACATAGAAAGATAAAAAGAAGGAAACAGAAAAATAGGTACAAAAGGTAATGCTTATGGTTATGCTTGGTTATGTATTTCTTTAACATTTAATTTGGTATGAGTATATGGGAAATAATTGGTTCTCTATTAGGAAATATTGTAATCGTATTACTTTATATCCGGTTGCAGACCGACTCTGAGTTCGTTAAAAGCTTAGCTTGCTTGGCTGAAGTCATTTTTCATATTTTTGTTAACTTGGGTATGTGATAACAAACAGGTTATATTTGATATCTCATAGCCTCTCATATAAAAGTACAAAATAGCTATAGCTCAGCATAATGCTGGGTCTCGTGTGCACACACAGCACACACAGACAAAGCCACAGCGCTGGGTTTCAGCGACTTGATTGGACTGTACTAAATAGCTTAGCAGTTGCCCGGCAACTGGCTTGACAATAATAGTACCAAGTCAAGAAATTGTAAACGGGCTTACTCAAATTATGAAAAGATCAACATTAAATGCATATGGTTTTATCCTTAAAACTAATCTATCTATAGGTTAATCTTTGTTGTGAATCTTACTACTTACTTTGTTGGTACTTATCAATCAGTAATCTTAAATCTTTAAATACTTAGTACAAGTAAATAAATGCTGAAAGCATTATTATTAGAAGGGTATAGGAGTAGTCAATTAAGAGAGCCACTACTCACCTTTATGGTTCCCAGCATCAGATCCTTATTCCTAATAACAATGAATACTGCTTTTCATATTATTTGTGATGGGTTTGCTCTTGACTCTAGTCTAGGTCAGAGATGACAGAGACAAAGTCTCCGATGGAGCGAGCTTACCCAGAAGGAGCCTGTGCACTCTAACTTTGAAGAGATTAGGGTTGTAAGCGTTTGGAAATACAGACGCAGGCAGAGAGTTCCACTCCTTTGCTGTGCGCATTATAAAAGACGCTTGGAAACGCTTAGTGCGAACTGGTGGAATAGCAACAAGGTAGGGATGGTAAGATGCAGTGCGTCTGGTTTTCCGTTGGTAGAAGGGGGCCAGTGGGATAAGGTCGCGGAGTTCTTGGGCACACTCACCGAAGTACAATCTGTAGAAGACCGACAAGCAGGCAACCTTACGGTGATGACCCAAGCTATGTAGCTTGGCATCCACCAGTTTTACGTCACCTATGAGCCTCTTAGCTCTAGGTTCCACCGAGTCAAGCGCGGCAAGAAGCTCATCAGAAGGATTCAAATGATCCCAAATACGATGGGTATAGGAATAGGCACCTTTATGGTTTCCATCATCAGACCCTTGTTACCAACTACAGTGAATGGTAACCAACAGTACGATTTAAATTATCGCAGACATCCCAGACATACTTGTAAGAGTGAATAAAGAATTACTTTTCTATACTATCTCTAACATCTATGTGTTAGCCATAGAAATCGGAAAAAAATACATATTCTTGCTCTAATTAAAATGATGAAAAAAATACGACGGCACATGTTTTGCCGTTTTCCACCTTTCTGTTCTTCATCATCAGACCCTCGTTATCAACCATGCATAATACCCATCGTGACAATTCAAATGAGCTCAAATACAATCGGTATACTTGTAGGAATGGATGTGAAATTACTTTACAAGACTTCGTTTGTAGACATATTCAAGGTCATTTATTTATGTGTTAGCCATCAAAGTTGTAAAAAAAAAACACATATTCTTGCTCTACTCTAGATGACAAAAAAGTACGATAGGTCTCAATTCTGTCGTACTCTGGGTCTGAATCTGAAATGATAATTGTTCTTTGGAATAGTTTTAGATGACGTTTGTTCAACTATTTTGCAAATAAGAAAGAATTAAAAATGTATATGTAATGTTTTTATTGCAACGGCAACCGAAAGGGTTTCTTAAACATTCGAAGTGGGGTTACTAGGGTATTGTACGAAAGAACGCTATTTGCACATTCTCAAACATTTTTCTTTTTTAGACCGCATACGAGAAATTAAAAAAAAAAAATACCGTTAGGTTGCATAGACAAAAATCTGAAATTATTCTATGTGATAGAAATTTATGTAAAGATTACAGAAAAAATAAAATAATGTCTCTAAATAGCACACTTTTGAAGAAACTATCAACAAATATTAGATTAGTTCCACTATCGGTCAAGATATGGCGCTGATCTGAAACTGCAATATACACCGCAGTGTTGAAATTCTCTGACGAATATAGGCCTCGCCGATGAAAATTAAAAAACATTTCACGTTGTATATGATGGTAAGGAACACTCGGTGCGCGACTCCGACTCTCTCTAAACCGTTTTATTTTTAAATAACATTTTTCCTCCGATGTTTTTGTTGCATTGTTTTTCCGAACTCTTTGACTTTGCGTTCATTTGTTGGTCGCTACTGTTGATTCTGGTTTTCAAGAGTGGCAATGGTTGGAAAAGTATCGCCACACTTTCCCACTGGCTCAAAAAAAGGAATTATTCGTACATATATCTATTCTCTTGTCTGCCTAATCTTAGACTTTAGGTTTTGGGCATTCTTTTAGCTACTGTTATTTTGTGAGTTCATAATAAAACGATTTATCCATTTTGTACGGTAATAATAAAACGTGACTTTCTCATGATGTTGTCTTAGCAGTTTAAAAATAAGTTTACTTCTTTAAATCTCATGTTAAAACCCAGACTTACGTCTGCTAAACAGGCTCAGGCAGATTGGCAAACAATGGCGAACAGGAGAGAACCCAACCCTAGTGCTTTTTGTATAAAGAATAAAGGAATAATGTAGAGGTTTTTTGTTCAACACGTATTGAAACATTGAATAACCACCATTCAGCATGACTGGATGGTTCAGATTTTACAATTGAGCCCTTTCATTGAATCTTGTCCAGTGAAAAGTGAAGATCAACTGGGATATGTTTTGTCTTATAACAACGACGATCCTTTTCAAAAGGACTTGCTCATTATTTATTAACCATTTTTAAAAACGAGCTTAATCCAAGGGTCCAATAGCCCTTACAACATTAAAATGTGGTGAATTTAAAATAGCCTAGAGAAAACCCCAAAATTACAATTCACTAAAAATACATTAAAAATAACCCTTTAACTATTATTTCATATCGTTTAACACAAACACGTTTCTCAAAGCAGCAACTTTGTAAATGCACGGTCCAGGTCTTGTTACTGAATGGAGCAATTAACATCATATATCAAAACAAGTGCGAGTCGGACTCGCGTGCAAAGGGTTCCGAACGAATTTAATTTTTTAACATGTTATTTTAACACTACAGACTTTTCGGAGATAAGGGGGGAATGGTCATTTTTCGTCTAATTTCTTAAATAACTTCTAAACGATTTATTTTAATATAATGAAAAAAATATACTTAAAACCTTCACAGTAAGCCCTTTCATTTGATATGTCACACAATATTGTTCAAAAAACTTTTTTTTTAATTTTCTATTTTGACCCCCAAAAGTGACCCCCATCCTAAAAATTTAATAATTTACGTAACGCGTCCGTGTTTGGGTCACAGAATTCCATATGTGTACCAAATTTCAACAGAATCGGTCCAGTGGATCCGGAGAAAACTTGCTGTGACAGACGGACAGACAGACAGACAGACAGACAGACAGACGGACAGACAGACAGACAGACAGACAGACACCCGAGTGATCCTATAAGGGTTCCTTTTTTTTTCGGAACCCTAAAAAACAGCAAAAGCGTTTATATTTTTTGTTTGGCAAATAAACAACTTATAGTTTGATGCAAAAGCTTTCCATTATAAGATGATTTTTTTATTTTGACTACTAGACACTTTTTACTGAGTTGCTCGTGGCTTTAATAACAACAGCCACACGGGTTGTGATCGTTCTTGTCGGAAAAAGGTTTTTATGAGAGAAAAATAAACGACGGATGAAACCGCGGGGCTCAGCTTGTATTTTAATAAATAGTAGCGGGTCTTTAAAAATATAATCCTGATCGTTTTGATTATTGTTTTATGTCAGTATTATAGGACTGCTTTAAAATACAGGATATTGATCAAATTAGTTTTTACCCGACTGCCAAGGAAGGGTTATGGTTTTCCCGCGTCTCGTATATGTATGTAAATTTCTTATTATGAATTTCGACGGTTAAGATGTCGTTAAAATTGTCTCAAAAACCTAAGTGTCCTTAGATAAGGTTAAAAAAAAACGAAATTGTGGAGCGATTTTAAAAAAAGATTACATTTGTTTCGGTCTTTTTAGTGCATTGCTTGTTGATTTTTTGCAGTCGTGTTTGATTGTTTGTTAGCGTTCCGAACATCCGTAAAAAACGGGACCGTTATAGGATCACTCGAGCGTCTATCCGTCGATCTGTTAGTTTGTCAGTCTGTCTGTCTGTTCTCTGTCTGAGCTAGTTTTCTCCGGATATACTGGACCGATTCTGTTGAACTTTGGTATACATATGGACTTCTGTGAGCCAAACACGGATGCGTGACGTAAATTTATAAATAATTTTTTGGTATGGTGACCCCCTTTTGGGGGTCTTACAAGAAAATTAAAAAATAAGTTTTTCGAACTTTATCGTGTGACATATCAAAAGAAAAGGCTTACTGTGAGGGTTTTAATTATTTATTTTTCCTAATTTATAAATAGGTAGTTTTGAAGTTATTCTATAAATTAGACCAAAAATGACCATTCGGGGGAATGGCGGTTTAGGAGCCTATTCAAGTCAAACAAACAAACTAACAAATCTTTTCTCTTTATAATAATTATATAAGTGTAGATAAAGACAAAAATAGAAGGAAAATAATATTCATACAATATTATGCTATGACGTAATGGAGTGTCTCTCACTGTTTTTTAAAAACTGAAAGACTGTAATAATGCTTGCTGTCAGTTGAAGTGAATTCCACGAACCACATGCATATTGTAGATTTAAAGTGATTATTTCTTATTTAATTACAAAAGACGTAAACATTAATTTTCTAAACTAATGGTAAAATTCTACATTCAGTCCAAAAAAGTTATACTTAGTAATGAAGCATCGATCGAATTGCGAAGCCATTTTTTACCTAGCATACTTACATCTTACCCAGAAACCAAGTCCCGCAATATCGCAGCAAAATAAACAAAGCTCTTTCGTTCCTTGTGCTCCTGGTATCCAGTAGGTACCGTTTTTGCTGCTTTCACATCGACACGCATGCGCCTGGCGGAGCAGACCACGTGCTATTGTTTTGGTTCAAGAATAACGAAAACATTACCACGTGGACTTCACATACACGGCTCAGTAAGCGATCTCCAGCAATTTGTGTTGCTGCTAGACCATAAATTCGTTTTTATTGTTGTTTCTCGGATAAAAAAAGAAAATTGGTCGTCCGCTCGTGCGATTTCACAACGTTGTACCTACTTCTTTGGAATTTTTAAGGCATGAAAAAATGGAAAATTTGCCTAGAAAATTGGGAAGTTCGATGAACTGAAAGTGCTTTGGCCTATGGAATTTTATATAAACCAGATTCGTACAAGATTACAACTATCGGATCAGCTAGTTAGATAGTCGTGCTCTTTGTTCAGAAGACGTAATCAGAGGTATTTTCGTTAATACTATCATTGCAAACAATACGCCTGTGTTTTACTTCAAGGCTCAATTTTTTTTTTCTTTCTAAAAACGTCTTATTTAAAAAAAAAAAACGTTGCCCCACACTAATTCCTTCTGTATTGTGGGTGCGTTCACAAACATACAAACTCACATACATAAACAGCCAGACCCGGAACATCTATCTCTAGGCCATACAAATATTTGTTCCGTGTGGGAATCGAACCCGCGACACGCAGCGCAGCAGCCGATCGCTCAACCACTGCGCCAACCGTGTCGTCAAATGATTAATTATTGTTTGTGGTACTCCAGAATTATTATAACTGTTGGTCTGTCGTGCTGGTGATGTGAACGCAGTTTGGGATACCATGGCAACGAACGCTTGAATAAAGAGAGAGTTAGCCATATGTTTTTTTCACTACTTCTTATTTCTGTTCTCACTCTCACGCAGGCTAGTTGCATAAACCAGACAAAGATGGTGTGAATGTAACAGAAAGAATATCAGCTGCTAGTTGTTATCAAATTCCCGCGATTTTCACGGTATTAACACAGTACCAGCGAGACTTGAAACTGAATCAGGTTTACCGTCGCTCGGTTACTAGGGCAATAGGTATTTATTTATTTTAGGAGATAGATATCTGTGTAAGTTCGTGTTCTTGAAAAATCACAAATGTTAAATGTACCTACTTAAACTGTCAAGGAATCGGTCAGTCAGACAGATGAAGCTATTTGTAGATTTCAAGTTTACATTTATACGGACAAGGACTGACAAGCAACTTCATGCACTTTACGGATTTAATAATAATAATAATAATAATAAAGCCTTTTATTTCCGAAACAAGACAGCACAATTTACAATAATAGTTATAACAGAAATCACAAAATGTCTCGAATTTCGGTGTGCCTCATGGCATAGGCCTCCTCTAACAACTTCCATTGTTGTCTGTCGCGGGGTAGCCTCGTCCAATTTGGACCCGCTGCCATCTTTATTTCCTCCTCCCAACGTGTAAGTTGTCTTCCTCGATTTCTTTTGCCATCCCTTGGATACCACTCTGTCACTACCTTGCTCCACTTTCCTTTAGTGTCTCGCATCAAGTGGCCTGTCCACCTCCACTTTTGTTGGTCTATTCTTGTTAGGATGTCGGCCAATTTTGTTTTAGCTCGGAGATCTGTGTTTCTTATTCTATCCTGTCTCTTTACACCTACCATGCTTCTCTCCATTGCTCGTTGACACTTGGCAAGCTTTTCTCTAAGCGATTTGGTGAGTGCCCATGTCTCACACCCATATGTTAAACATGGGAGTATACATGAGTTGAAAGTCTTTCTTTTCAAATTCATGCCTAGATCTTTAGACTTCATAATCTCTTTGAGTGACCAGTATTTTTTCCAACCAATTGCAATCCTCATATTTATTTCCTGGCTAATTTGGTCTTTGTTAGAGATGACTTGACCAAGGTATATGTATTCCTCTACATAAGACAAAACTTCTTCCTTTATTTTTATGTCTACTTTAAAAGAGTTAGTCATTAGTTTCGTCTTGCTGTAATTTATTTTTAGACCAATTTTCTCGCTTTCTTCACTCAAACTTTTTATCATCATTTGCAAGTTTTCTGGGATCTCTTCGAATAGCACTAAGTCGTCGGCAAATCTGAGGTGGCTTAATTTCGACCCATTTATGTTAAGACCAAACTTTTCCCAGTTCAAGTCACGAAAGATGTTTTCTAAAACGGCAGAGAACAATTTCGGAGATAGTGGGTCTCCTTGTCTCACACCTCTTTCTATGTGGAATTCGTTTCCCAGAGATTCCAATTGAATTCTAGCTGTACTGTTGGAATAGATGGTTTGAATGATGTTGATGTATACTGCTGGTATTCCTTGTTGCTTTAGGGTTTCCCATATGTATTCGTGACTTAAACTGTCAAAAGCCTTTGCATAGTCGATGAAGGCAATATATAAAATTTTGTTATATTCTTTATATTTTTCAATGACCTGTTTGACTGTATGGATATGGTCAATAGTCGAATACCCTTTTCTGAAACCTGCCTGTTCAACCGGCTGCTGTTCGTCCAGCATTGGGCTCATTCTATCCAGTATAACCTTTGCAAATATCTTGTACACATTTGACATTAAGCTTATTGGTCTGTAATTTTCAATATTCTCTTTGTCGCCTTTTTTGTGTATTAAGATGATGTGAGATTTTGCCCATCTTTCAGGAATAACACCGCTTCTCAGAATCTCGTTAAATATTTGAGTAAGGATGGGTATCAGTTCTTCTATTGATCCCTGCAGCAGCTCATTTGTGATTTTGTCTGGACCAGGAGATTTTCCCAGCTTTTGACTCCTGATTGCTTTCTCTACCTCTTCTGGTAAAATTGAAGGTACGGGTTCTAGAGTGGCTTCAAATATTGATTCGGTATGTTTTTTAATCGCTACGTTTGGTGTTTGATTGGCGTATAGTTGACGGTAGAAGTCTGTTGCTAGTTCTTTGATGCTCTTCCTCTGTGTAGTGATCTTTGATCTCCTTTTAAGTTTTGGTATCCATTCTTTTCCTGCCTCCCGTAGTTCCTTTAGTGCTTTTTTGACACCACCGGTTTTTTGTATATGGTATTCTAAGGTTTGTAGTCTTTTGATCTTACGGTCTCTTCTGATGCTGACTTTTAGTTTTTTGCTTGTCTCTGTTATCAATTTTATGTTTTCTTTTTTTAATTGGTTCTTTATCAATTCTTTCCTTTCGCTTATCAGTTGTAAAGTTTGGTCGCTAAGATAGTATTTTTTACTTTTTTCTTTCCTGTTTGAGATCAGATGGTTTTGTATTTGTTTCTCTAGTATATCATATTTCTGTGTCACTTTTAAATCCTTTGTTGTTATATTTTTTATTTCTTCTGTATACTTTGAGTTTTGTAAATCTCTTGGTTGGTCTTCAAATCGGTTGGTATTTATGTAGTTTCGGGAAGTTTTAATGGGGAACTTTCTTAAGGAGCAGCGTATCATGCGGTGGTTTGTGTTAAAGTTCAGCTTACATATAACGGCAGTGTCTGTGAATGCTCTGGGGTGATTGCTTATTATATAGTCAATTTCATTTTTGTATGAGCCGTCAGGGGAAATCCAAGTCCATTTGTTTTTATTTTTTTTCTTGAAAACTGAGTTCAGTAGAGTTAAATTATGTTCCATGAGAAATTCAACAAGTTTCTGGCCATTTTTACTTCTCTTACCGTAACCAAATTTTCCAAGAACATCTTCTTCGTTATTTTTTCTATTCCCCACTTGTGCATTAAAATCCCCCATTAGGATAATACATTTCTCTGAGTTATTTCTTATTGCTAATGACATCTCTTCATAGAATGACTCTAACACTGCTAGTTCAGATTGTTCAGTTGGAGCATATACTTGTATAATTGACCATAGTTTTTTATATCCCGGCAGCTTAATGTTAAGTACTGCTAATCTATCTGAAATTCCAATAAATTCTTGTATATATTGTTTTAGGTACATTTTGATCAAAAACCCTACTCCTCTCTGGCCGGCTGTTTCACCTTTTTGATATAGGATATAATCTGTATATTCTTCAATTTTTTCGCCTAGTCTTCTCATTTCACTTATACCCAGTATGTCGAATTTTATATCTTCTAGGGCCTTGTTTAATTCCATCAAGCTTTCAGGTGTCCTAAGAGTTCTCGTGTTTAGTGTAGCAATATTAAATACTTCACATCTTTTAGTTAGAGGGTGGTGGTCTAGTTCTCCCGCGGGGACCAGCCGTGGTGGGAGACATTTTGTTGTTAGCCGTTTCTCGTGATGTAGTGGTTGTCCGGTTTGCATTGCTTGATCTCTAATTTCTGTTTGTGGTCTTGTCAGAGAACGAGATTGATCTCCCTCGTAGGTACTGAAATGCATCCAGCTTCTTCATTTTTGGGTCGTTTTTCGTGATACCATTCTCGGGACTTGAAGTATCAGATCTTTTCCTTTTTTCGTTTTCATGTCTCTCTTTGTTTCTTTTTTCTTTATTCTTTACATAAGTGTCTTTGGGCAAATCATGTGTAATATAGGTATCGGGTTTCATTTTCTTTTTGTTTTTTAGTATCTGGATCTTTTTGCCTAGAGTCGTGGTAGCAAGAAGAATTGGTCTTATCTTACCGTCTTCATTCCCTTTTTTGCCCAGTCTCTGGACTCTATCGATTTCTCCTTGGTTAAGCTGGACCTCTATATCTGTTAGTGTAGATGTTACCAAAGTTATTAAATCCTCCTGCTTTTCGTCCTTCGGTTCTGGGACCCCATGAATTATTATGTTGTTCCTCCTTCCATTCATCTCAAGGTTTTCAATTTTTCTATTTAATTTCTCAACTTCGGTTTTCAATTTCACATTTTCTTCTATAATAGGTTTAATCTTTTCGTCGACCTTTTGTAGTATAGCTGCGGTAATGTTTTCTGTTATTGTTTTTGTTTGAACATTTAGTTGTTCTGTCATTTTTGACAAAAGGAGTGACATCTCAGGTGACAATTGTGTAGACATCGTGCAGTAACAAAACGCAGATCTGTTAAGATTTATGTTTCCGAACGCAACCTTTTTTCTTTATTAGGCTGGTAACGAAGTAACTTCTATATCTCTGGTTTGCTGTTTTGACATATAACCTCAACTTAACTTCTTCGAGTTGTTTTATGATTCATGTACACTTTATTTACGTGCTTTTGTTGTAATTAGATGCAAATTCACACTAATAACCTTCAGAACAGCACTTTTGTAAGTAGATTGTAATAAATCCGTACACTTTTTCTATAAAACCGGGAGCGTTTTGCAAAGTCACTGACGTAAGTAAACACCGGATTTAATATGATTTGTCCAAATATTCATAAACATATTCTTCCAATAGTTATATTGCAAGCCTGGAATGTTTTTAACAGAATAAAATCTGAAATTACTATTATATATGTCACGAAACCCACTTCTTACATACTCTGAGATCATCTTTAGACATAAGTAGGTTAAAATTGGTATGCAATAGAATGCCATCTCTGGCATCTCTTATGAATTGCGTGCAACACAGAGATAACAAAGTGCACCGACACATGTACGGTAAAGCTAGCTTAGGCACGGTAAAGCTAGATGGCAGGGATATAACGTTTTGTTGATTAAAAATGAACAAAATATTGCAGTACAAAAAAATATTCAACAAACTAACAAGACATATTAATGTTTGGCTGTTTTTGTCATATTCAATTATAAAACATATTGAAGGATACTCAATAGAACCTTGCAGTGACTGTAGTTTAGAATAAAATAATGTTTATAGGAACGAGGTATTGTAATTAATATACTTACTTTTTGGTGTGTATTCGAAAAGTCACAGAAAATATGTATGTCTGAGTAATATCTACATCGTATTGGTATTGGATAGATGAAATTTATTAATAATATAAATTTCATCTTTGTATTTTTAGTAATTTTCAACAACAAATTTCAAATGAATAATGTAAACACTTGAAAAAGTGATGTTCTTCGTATTTGTACTGAAACTGACAGTAAAAAGTAACGGATTAAAAGTATCATTTGCAATAACTTGTATATATTTCAATTTACGACAAGAAAAAAAAACAGGAATTGTTAAAAAAGTAACTTAAACAACAACAGCTTTATAAAAACTAGCGATATTAATATCAAAAAAACAAAAGGGTGGGGTCAAATGTGCTATATCCGTATTATTGAGGACAATTATGCCTCTAAGTCGATTTTGGGGATATTTTAGGGAGCGACAGGATGAATATAATTCAAATTATTTGAGGGGAAAGATGGAAGAACGAGGACTTTGACCGGCTCCTCGCCATTACCGGCTTCCGGCATAGTCACTTGACCCCGATGGAAGCTCGTGAAATTTGCTACCATTACAAACTTCGCGGAAAATGTCACTTGCGCGATGCAGGATTGAAATTTAAAAAATTTCTTACGCGTTATTGGCGAGGTCTGCCTAAAAAATAAGATAGCAAAATCAATTGCATAGACACAAAGCTTTTTTAAAAATTATTGTTTTTGAAGTAGGTTACGTAATTTAAAATTTATTGAAAGGTTTCACTTTAGGATATGCATAAATTAGAATTCATACTAGAGTGACAAGGACCTTTATTGTCAGTTACTTGCGTGCGCAGCGTTTGACCAATGAGGTGCAGCTAGTTTAACCATGGATTATCGGTGTGGCCAACACAAATATACAGAACTCCTCTAAAGGGAAGGGTTGGATACCTTTAAAAATACAGGTGATAAAATAGCTACAACCTGGGAGTCTTTAAGTCAAGAGTGAATAGGTTACTTCTAGGCAAGCGTGCTCCATCTTCGACCACACCATCGCTTACCATCAGGTGAGATAGTGGTCAAACGCGTGCCTATCAATAGTAAAAAGAAAAAAAAATATTTCCCTATCGATTATAGAAGAACCTATAAGAAGTCTGTGGTGTGAAAGTAACATGTTACAAAAATGAGATTTGTTTGGATGGAACCCTTTGCATGCGAGTTTGACTCGCACTTGGCTGGTTTTTAGGTTTCCAAATATCCGTAGAAACAGAACCCTTATAAGATCACTCGGATGTCTGTCTGTCCTTCCGTCACAGCCTGTTTTCTCCGGATCTACTGGACCAATTCTGTTAAAAGTTGGTGCACATATGGAGTTCTGTGACCCAAATACGGACGCGTTATGTAAAAAAAAATGAATAGGGGGTCACTTTTGGGTTACAAACTAAAAATTAAAAAAATAGTTTTTCAAACTGTATTGTGTGACATATTAAATGAAAAGGATTACTGTAAGGGTTTTAATTATATTTTTTCATAATTTTAAAATAGTTTTGAAGTTATTCAAGAAATTAGACCAAAATTGACCATTCTGGGCTCAGAAATTCCGGATACAAAATTAAAAAAAAGCCAGTCCTTTACCTACAGATAACAGGAAAACCTATAAGAAGTCTATAGTGTTAAAATAACTTGTTACAGAAATGAAATTGATTCGGCACACATTTTTTTACTTCGAATTTGGAGAATCCTCATATGTTGGTAACACTGCCATATATTAACCCTGAACTGATGCCGGCTGACACATAAAGCCACGTGGCAATATACAGAGCCGCGTGAATCCTCCCGCCTCAAAGGTATAATGGTTGCTCACACAGCGCCACTGTGTTACTAGTTTATTCTTTAATTAGAATATTTCATCTGGATCGGGAAAGGTTCTATCAGGAATGCTACCACTAGTTAAACAGTGACAGATTAAATCAGCGGCCATCTTTTGTAATATTCACAGACCATTGAATAGATGCGACACATTTGGTTCAGTGCGTTTCTGCCTAAGTAAAATATGATTCAATGTTGGCGGTTTCTTTTTCCGCTTTTTTCCGGCGGAAAAGCACATACAGGGTTACTTGAAAATAAATACTTAACTACAGTTCGGGGTGGTAACCAAATAACTTTTAGCATGAAATCAAAAATAGCTTTGAATCTCTTGTTGTTGTTGTTGTTAGTTTACAACTTTATAAATAGGATTTTTAAGGAACTTTGCTCACGTAAAACATTAAAAAACCAGCCAAGAGCAAGTCGGACTAGCGTGCAAAGGGTTCTGAACGATTTTTTTTTAACATGAAATTTTAACACTATAGACTGCTTATAGGTTTTCCTGTAATCTATAGGTCAAGATCTATTATCTCCATTTTTTTTTTCAAAATTGTAGGCTTCAGTTGTAGTTTCGGAGATAGGGAATTATGCATGTAACGGTCACTTTTCGTCTAACTTCTTGAATAACTTCAAAACCATTTATTTAAAATTATGAAAAAAATATAATTAAAACCCCCACAGTAAGCCCTTTCATTTGATATGTCGCACAATATTGTTCAAAAAACTTTTTCTTTAATTTTTTAGTTTGACCCCCAAAAGTGATGCTCATACTAAAAATTTAATAATTTACTTAACACTTTCGTGTTTTGGTCACAGTAGTCCATATATGCACCAAATTTCAATAGAATCGGTCCAGTGGATCCGGAGAAAACTGGTTGTGACAGACAGACAAACAGTCAGACAGACACCCGAGTGATCCTATAAGGGTTCCGTTTTTGTTCGGAACCGTAAAAATCAACGTGAAACGAAATGTAGTCTTCTATTACTTCTTAGTTCTTAGTAATCTGTGCTTGTCATCAAGACTCAAGTGATGTTAAATTACTACCGGTCAGCCACTCTATTATCTTTGATTAGTAAATCATTTAAAGTGTTAACGTTAACTAACTTATTCTTTATAAAAAGTTTTTAAGCAATACAGACGAATGCTAATCAATGTGTTACATTTTTATTAATTTTCTTGCTGACCTGGCAAACATTATTTTTTCATGTAAATAAAAAAAAGACTACGACGTATTTTCAAACCTGCCAAATATATACACAAAATTTCATAAAAATCGGTCAAGCTTTTTCGGAGGAGTTCGATAGCAAACACTGCGACACGATATTTCTATTTATTAGATAGATGTATTACACAATAGTTCATTGATATTACTGATTTCTCCACTTCCTCCGGAAATAATCAACTTTTACTTCATAGATTCCTGACATGATGCGGTGTTACAATTACGCTGGTATTACAAATACAAAAGTATCGGAAAGTATCGGATCCGTGGGCCACTTTTGATCCTAGCAGGGACTATCAGCGTTCCGTGGACTAAATTTTAATAACTTATGTAATGGTAGTGCGACTTCTAGTGAATTTCAGATTTTTATTCAGAAAATCATTTGCACTTTTTTCATATTTTAAGTCGCTTGCATGGGAATCACGTCTACGTAACGTTATTCTTTGATCGAGAGGTGTAATTTCCCCTGCGTTGGGTGGTTCTATGGGGTGCGTTAGGAGGTAAAACACTGCAATCCATCCCTATCTAGATTGAGAACGACAACATTGGTAAATACAGGATGGCACTAGTTTTGTCAATACTTGCAAAATCTGTTCTCTGTTATGAGGTAGGCGAAGTTTTTTTAAATCCTTCCACGTTTCGAAAGTTACTTAACAAACTATTCATTAAAAATCATGTTAAATCAAGAAAAATACAATAAAATAACCCTCAGGTTGTTAAAGTCCTTTGAAAAATCCAAAATCACTTACTGAACCCGGGGATCGAACTCGGACCTCCATCTGCATGTCGCGCTAACAGACCCTGGACCAACATTTCTGAAGGATCAAGGGTATTTTCTCAGGAGTTATTCAATGTTGGAAAATAGATAAATATAATGAAATAGGTATATTTTGCATAGAGTTTTTTGTTAAGAAGACAAGTTAGATCCGCTGAAAAAAGTTAGCTGTTCAGTACATTTTGTTGAGTTATGCGCACAGAAATGTATGGAGCAGTCGATATTTTTCGCGATTTGTGTTGATCCCATGGTAAAAGTTGATCGAATAATGATAAGTACAATGGCCCCTTAAGAGGTATTGCGCCTAATCTGTTACACGTTGTAGTTGTGTTCGTAATTGTAAGGGCGAGGTTTGTCTGAAAGAAAATCGTGAAAAAAAAATATAAATTCGGGCGAAGCCGAAGCGGGCCATTACCGTACAAAAGAAATTAGATCAAAATCAAGTTATCTGGACCCAATAAAACTACCTTAAATTCAACTTTGAAGATATTTATTTTCAATGTAATTTGTTGCGATGAGTTTCGAAGGGCGTGACGTTTTGCTATAGCGTAGCATTGTGCTACGACGTAGCGTCCGGGCATAGAGTCAGCAGGAAAGCATAACCGTTAGGATGTCTATTTCTACCACACTAAAGCGGAATGCAAATTAATGTTATTATTCTGACGGTTTTGCATGTTTATTCTTCTTTAAAACAAACATTTGTGTTTACCGAAATATATTCATTTTATTTATATTTAATTACTAATGGACAGAGTAACTTTAAAATATCAAAATTTAGTGAAAAAGTCATAAAAATTTTATTAATCGGCTAAGTGCGATTTAGACTTGCGTGCCAAGGGTTTTGAACGAATCTTATTTTTATAACACGTTACTTTCATCGATCGTTATAGAAACTAAAATCTGTATGTTTTTTTTTTAATTTTAGACTGCCGTTTTGGAGATACGGATGGGGAATAATAATTTCATCAAATTTGTTGAATAACTTCAAAACCATTTATTTTCAGCCCTGCTCTGTCACCGCGTGTCATCGATTGGCGTGTCTTAGAGGAAGTGGAGACATATTCCGATCACAGGTTCATCCGGTATGACGTCTCCGATCAGACTTCAACCGCGCCAGTCCGACAGGCCCCGAGTGGTCCACGGTGGGCGCTGAAGCAGCTGGACCGGGAGCTCCTCCTGGAAGCCTCGATCGTGCAGGCCTGGGTGTCACCACCGGACAGGCCTGCTGATATCAACGATGAGGCGGAGTGGTTCCGGGAGGCCATGTCCGATATTTGTGACGTGTCAATGCCCCGGGTTAAGCCAGGACGCGCCCGCCGCCAGGTGTACTGGTGACGCTGCGCGAGGCGTGCGTTGCCTCACGGCGCCCGTACACCAGGCACCGCAGGCTCCGAATACGCCCTTCGGACGCGCAGGCCAGAGAGGCGGTGCTGTACGAGGTGTACAGAGTGGCAAAGGTGGCCCTCCGAGCGGGGATCCTGCGGGCCAAGGATCTGGCTTGCAAGGAGATGCTGGAGTCCCTGAACGGGGACCCGTGGGGGCGACCCTACAAAATGGTGCGGAATAAGCTCCGCACCTGGGCCCTCCCGTTGATGCAGAGACAGAGGCCAAAAACACCGCCCCAGGACCCGACGGCTTACCTGGAAAAGCCTGGCTCCTAGCCTTGGAGGCTCTCGGGCCTCGACTAAGAGCGGGCCTGCGGACGGCGACCATTGGGTGGCTCGCCGTCTGATCAAGGGGCCACTCTATAAGCCCGAAGTCCGTAGTTGCGGGCTTAGTTGCGGGCGTATTCTACTCCGTATCACCTAACCACTGAGAACTAATATCAACACGATTTGACAGATACTGTGAAATCGTGTTGTCATACATTCTTAGTTCGGGTTCGGGGCTAATCGGAAGTCCGTAGGTGATACGGAGTAGAATACGCCCGCAACTAAGCCCGAAACTACGGGCTTCGGGCTTAGAGAGTAGCCCCCCAGAACCAGGCCCGGGTCGACGGCGCCACGGTTCCACGCGTGCCTCAAAGAGCTGTCAGTATAAAAGACGGGGCCCGCTAGAGCCAGTGCCTGCTGTGGCTGTGGACTTTGTTCGAAAAAGTGGCCGCGGCCCTGGAACGTAAAGGGCACTAGGAGGAATATGGATGGGTTTTAGTCAGTAAGAATCTGACACTCCCTTCTGCTTCACCCAGAGCGGGAGGAGTCATTTGATGGTTTCCCATCCTAAAAAAAAGGGGGTTTCGGAAGCGATAAGTCGATCTAGCTAGGTTTAATTTTTAGATAACGTCGTAAAAATAGCGGTCATCCAAGTATTGTTAATAAAAGATAAGTGAAAAAAGTCAACATCACAGATACATAGAGGCTCGCGACTATAGAGCACGCTTGCAAACAAGTTACCTATTCACTTTTGACTTATAGACAACAGGTTAAAGCATTGGCATAACCTTTGAAGTATTTTATGGTTCAAGCAGTATGCAACTCAACAAAATCTGTATAGTACGGTAAAAATACAGTATAGTAAAGTAAAAATGTTGTCTTTGCTGCATTGTACCACGCTAAACAATTTCTTCAAATGTTTATTTTTACTTTTGAAACATTTACTTTCTTTGCGGGTAAGTGTATTGATTAGGTGGTGCCATCCAACCAGCAAGATGAGAGATATAACTGCACTATCTAGGGAAAACTTTCGGAACTAGCTCAAAACGTAGCTGTCCAAGCAATTCGCGTCGCACCCGCGAGGTGGAACACTTATAAAAGACAATTTCTTTCAAAATATCATGAGAATAAACGAAATCAAATTAACAAGTATGATGACTATTTAGTATCTGCTTTTTTGCATGAAACATTGCAGTAGTTTTGCTGGATAAACTTGCAATAAATTAACAACTGGTTTGTCTAAAAGTTAATCTCAATAATAATCTTTATAGCAACCACTGAATAAAACGTAATTTCTAATTAAAAATCAGCCTTAATAAGGTTTTAAAATATAAAAATTTCGAAAAAATGAAAGCCGAAGTTTAGTACACTCCTGCTTTCGTTTGCCAGGTATGGGATTCGAACCCATGCACCCTTTCGGGAACCAGAGCCTAAATCTAGCGCCTTAGACCTCTCGGCCAACCTGACCTGTGAGTTGCATTTGAAATATTAGTTTGTATTCACTCTTTGGTAAAACACAAGGATATTTAATAAAACCATCCATTTCAATAAATAAATAAATAAACTGCATAAGTGGTTGGCTACACAAACAAATAATGATAACCTTAATAATAATTAACTGAGGGAAGGATCCCTGTTTTCAGCTATGAGAGAAAGAATGCAGTGATTCCACGAGCAGCTAACCTTATGAACAGCACTTTGTGCAGTCAGACCTCCAAACGTCTTACTTACCAAGGGTGAGTTTTTTATGCGTAGTTAACTTAACCTATGGTTTAAATTGTGATATGAGTTTCGTCAAAAAGGGATTTTTCGATTGTTATTTGAAAAATAGTAGAATTGAAACTCAAGCAGCAGCTACACCGTAGCGCTACGAGCCGTAGCACTCCATCGACTACGCGTTCGCTTTATCAAGCACTAAACTTTTTCTGAAAATATTCTATGAAAGTCGAAGTATATAAGGTGGTAAGGCTCAATCTAGGAGATTAGGAAGAATTATTTATTTAGTTTAATTCACAGGAATATTCTTGAACTACTCCGTAATTTTACCACTACGAAAAGTGAAGTTAGTCATTCAGCTAACGAAAACAGACTTAGTTAATTGCGTGTAAGTGGATTGTCTGGGAAGACTAAAAGATGAATTCGTTATTTTTTTTTAACAAAATAATAAAAAACCCACCTCCTCGGCAGGGGATAGAACAGTGGTGTTCCGCATGATAAGCGGGTATACTAACCACTATAATAAAAATATAACCGACTTCCAAAAACAAAACACCACAAAGTATAAAACGAAGTCGGTTAACAACTTTAATTTCGGAAGTCGGTGTTTTAGGTTACTTTTTCGTTTTTTGACACCGATAAATAAAAAATAATAATGAACAATTTACTGAAGAGTTCCGTTGCTTTCATCCGAAATTCTTAATCAGATCTTCACCAAATTGAAATGGGACCAATCTAGGAAAATCTTTCAAACAAAAAAGGAATCATCCAAATCGTTTGACAGCTGGCGAAAATATCGCTGAACAAACATTTTTCATGGAATCCCACCATTAAATCCTAACTTATACCTTCCATCATCAGCTCAGCAACATGAGATGTTAATTACCAGGCACAAATATCTGAATTGTGTTAGAAAGTTTATGAAAAACATTGGAAGTGCCTATAAAATTTGAGGGTTTCTCTCGATTTTCATTGAATCACGACATTATATTCCGACTTGGTGACAATGGGACTACCTCAGGAGTAAATAGGCAATCAAATAACAAAAAAAAAAATTAAAACCGTTCCACAATTGGCGGAGAAATCGATGAACATACATAAAAAATATCCTCCTTTTTGAAGAAATAATGAAATTAAGATTCCCTTGTTACTTTTCATCGCACGAAATATCGTATTTCAGCTAAACTACGCAATTTAATTGTGCAAACACTCACTCATAATAAACAAATGTTTGTTTAAGCTTTATTTGAACACCATTTTTTGGAAGAAATTAAGGTTTCATTCCGCGGATGCGGCACGAGTTGCATGGACAGCTACAACGTTACGAGCAAGTTCCGAAAGTGTTCGCTAGATAGTGCAGTTTATCTCTCATTCTGCCGGATAGATGGCACTACTAACTTGAAATGCAGGCAAAACTTAATACAGACCCTACACTGTTTTTTGTCCATACTTTTGTGTATTCGATACGTAATCCTATGTAGTTAATTGTAATTTTATAATCAAGAGCGTCAGTTAATGTATTATAACTGTTTTTTTATTTTAATTTCGATTAGCATGCAACGCTCTTACTTTCTGCATTTACTTTCTAATTTAGTTAACAACTAAACATACAAATTAGAAATTTGTCTTTTTTAACCACTACGAGAAGTTTGTTATTTAACTGACGTAAACAGACTTAGTGGCTTGCGAGTGTCTATCAAGACTAAAAGACGTTTTATTTTTTTTACCAAAATGGTAACGAAAATGTAATAGGATTTCTATACAAAGCACAAGTCCGATGCTGCATGGATGGTCCTAGGCTCAGCTAAGTATCAGCTTGCTGCGCTTGACTCTCTGGAACGCAGAGCTAAGAGGCTCATCGGTGACGTAAAACTGGTGGATGCCAAGGTACATAGCTTGGCTCATCGCCGTAAGGTTGCCTGCTTGTCGGTCTTCTACAGATTGTACTTCGGTGAGTGTGCCCAAGAACTCCACGACCTCATCGTTTTTATTGTTATATTTTTATTGTTTTGTTTTGCTTGTGTCAGGAACTGTGTCAGGATGACAACCATCTTCCATCCATGACTCACTGACAGTCACTGTCATGGCCACACATGTCAATATCAATTTTTTTTTTTTTGTTATCCATGGTTTGTCTATGACATGACCGCGACAGTTATGACTTTTTTATAATGCCCGTCCCTGACACAGGCTGGCAGTGGTTTTACGGAAGAATGTTTTTCTCTTATTTTGTTTTATAGCTGTTTTTATTATTTGTGTACCTACTATTAATGTGCGTCTGTTTGGGCGGAATAAACCATTTTTCTTTCTTTCTTTCTTTCTTTCATCCCACTGGCCCCCTTCTACCATCGGACAACCAGACGCACTGCATGTTACCATCCCTACCTTGTTGCTATTCCACCAATTCGCACTAAGCGCTTCCAAACGTCTTTTATAATGCGCACAGCAAAGGAGTGGAACTCTCTGCCTGCGTCTGTGTTTCCAAACGCTTACAACCCTAACCTTTTTAAAGGAGATGGGGAGGAACCGGTACAAGTGGCGTCGGCGAATGAGACCTATATTTTCTGAAAGCTTATTGAAAGGGCATCAATTTTTGTTATGAAACCAAAAAAATCCTCCATGGAAAAAAAAGGAATCGATCATTAAAAAAATAAAATGTAAACAATGATTGGAGGCATAATAGGAAGCGTCGGATAATAAAACAGATCTAATTTAAAAGCTTGTTGTAAGTGCGTTGTTTTTCATTATCAACACAAAAAATCGGTTCATGGAGAAAAAAGTAAGAAGCCATAAATGGATTTTGCGGGAAAAGAAATCGTCGAATGCAAGAGTTACAAGGAGTGTCGGTGAATGAGACATACATAATTTTGCTGCTTGTAAAAAGTGTGTTATATTTTATTATGGACACAAAAAATCGGCTTATGAAGAAAAAAGTTAGAAGCCATAAATATGTTTTCTGAGAAAATAAATCGCCGAATGCAAGAGTTACAAGGCGCGTCGGTGAATGAGACATACATAATTTTGCAGCTCGTAAAATGTGTGTTATTTTTTATTACGGACACAAAAAAATCGGCCTATGGAGAAAAAAAGTTAGAATGCATAAATGTGTTCTGCGAGAAATGAAAACGTCGAATGCAAGAGTTACGTAGAGCGTCGGTGAATGAGACATACATCATATTACAGCTCGTTAAAAGCGTGTTATTTATATGGCTATTTTTATGGCCTATGGAGAAAAAGTTAGAAGCCATAAATATGTTTTCTGAGAAAATAAATCGTCGAATGTAAGAGTTACAAGGCACTTCGTTGAATGAGACATACATCATTTTACAGCTCTTAAAAAGTGTGTTATTTTTTATTATGGGCATAAAAAAATCGGCCTATAGAGAAAAAAGTTAGAATGCATAAATGTGTTTTGCGAGAAATGAAAACGTCGAATGCAAGAGTTACGTAGAGCGTCGGTTAATGAGACATACATCATTTTACGGCTTGTTAAAAGCGTGTTATTTTTTATTAGGGATACAAAAAAATCGGCCTATGGAGAAATAAGTTAGAAGCCATAAATATGTTTTCTGAGAAAATAAATTGTCGAATGCAAGAGTTACAAGGAGCGTCGGTGAATGAGACATACATCATTTTACAGCTCGTAAAAAGTGTGTTATTTTTTATTATTAACACAAAAAATCGGCCTATGGAGAAAAAAGTTAGAAATCATAAACGTGTTTGCGAGAAAAAATCGTCGAATGCGAAAGTTACAAAGAACGTCGGTGAATGAGGCATACATAATTTTACAGCTCCTAAGCTCGTTAGAATTATATTATTTTTCACGATGAACACTCAAAAATCGGCCTACGGCAAAAAAGTTAAACGTCATAAATGTGTTTGCGTGGTATGATATAATATTTGGTTTCGGATTCAATCTCTTCAACTTCCTTCAAAAAGCTTACGAATCTTATACAGAAATAAATAGCAAAATACTTGCTCGAGTTGCCATGTGCATTATTATTGCGTGTGTAAATCAGTCAACGAACTAAAGGTTGTTGCACAGACAGACAGGTTCCTTTTTGACTACGCAACCCTTAAAACGAATGAAACTGTGGCGTACATGTTTGTATACCCCTTTAAGGATTATAGTCGTGAAGGTTCCGTGTGATAAGAACTTTGCGAAGACTTAGTTTTCATCTCATAAGGACTATTGCAACCACCTGTGAACATTATCCTACAACATCACAAGTCTGCATACCCCTTTAAGCTTTACAGTCGTGATGGTTCCGGGTGACAAGAACTTGGTAAACCCTTCGCTGTCATCGCATAAGGACTAATGCAACCAATATGAACTTTGGAATACATCAGCACATTTCTGCTCACCCCTTTAAGGTTTATAGTCACGAAGGTTATAAGTAAAGTAGTTATTGTACTCGTAGAGTACCTAGTGAATATCTTTTGCATAATCTTTACACAGTCAAAGCCTTTATTGTTTTGCTTAGAAGTAAGCGGAAGAACTCTTTTTACAAAAAGCCTAACCTTTTTTTATTTAGCCTTTTCCATGAGCATTGTTATTTGAAAAGCACCATACACGACAGTACATTTGAGTATATAAGAATCTCAATAGCTTCTTGGACCAGAGCCCATACATTTTCTCCCCATCTCCTTTAGAGTGCACAGGCTTCTTCTGGGTAAGCTCGCTCCATCGTAGACTTTGTCTCTGTCATCTCTGACCTTGACTAGAGTCAAGAGCAAACCCATCACTAGTAAAAAAAAAATAGGAACGAAAATGCAAAAGTTAAAATAATACCATCTATCTTGAATGATTTGAATGACGTATCTCTGAACTTCGAAAGGTTTTATTGTGCGTCTGTAGTTCCGTATTTGGCTGCAGTTAAGTTAAGGCACTGTTGTCGCTGTATGCACTTAATTTTCAACGACGAAGGATGATACAGGTCGAAAATTTGGAATTCATTTGCTGTGGTGGTGTAGCTCAGCTGGATGGACTAGAAACTACGATCCATCTTCCAACTGCAAATGTAAGTTTGTAATGGCAAAAAAAAATATTTATGTGATCATTGGGTATATTTGTGGAATTAGTTTTATATGTGATAAAACTACAAATTAACAATTTTCAGACTTTTTCCATTAATTGTGCTTCTTGCCAAATTTTATGATTCTGGGTCAACGGGAAATAAAAAGAAGAAGTTTAGATTATAAAAGTATAGATTGCGTTGACTTGGAAGCTAGATTTTTATGAGCTTCAAGGGTCCACAGACTTACGAATTTTTTTATTTCAAATCAAAAGAACAATTTTCTAATAGGTAAAGTTTTTTATACATATTATTACTCTTAGGATGTGTGGTTGTTTGACCTTACTGCCCACACGGTAAGCAGAAGAAGAAGCCAACCATTCATTTTTTTATTTATCAATTTTGTTCACTGTAACCCAAATCCGAGGTTTTCACTATTTTTTACCTTTGGCCACTCGCAGTTCAAACCTTCTAAGTTTGGAAACTACTCAACCGGACTTAACCATGTGGACCTCAAATGAATTTAAGGCCCCCAGCCAAGGCTAATAAAACTTATAAACTAAACGACCGCTTACCGAGGGCACCCCCTATGGGGTACGGACATCGGCTCAGCGGAGTCGTTTCAGGAGGACAGCAAGGGACAAGCTGGGTCATTTAATTAATTAGGTGATTTAAAGCTAATGGCTCACCGACGCGGGCTAGCTCATTGGGCAAAAGTTGCGGAGGAGAATTACAGGGGCGTCGCGATGGTCCTCGACGGCGAGGCCGGAAAACGGAATGCGGTCTTTTTTTGTGTTTCTTAACAGTGCTGGTTTTCCTACAGCTTTCCTGAATCTGAGTGATTGGATCGTCGGATTCGAAGAGGGTGTGCCGTGGTCGGCGAATCCTTTTAATCTTGGAGGGAGCGTATCGGGTAGCCGATGCGATTACGGGTTTTGGTGCTTTTCAGCAGATTCAATGAAGCGCATTGTAAGACGTTTCATGAATTGCTTAATGGTTGGGACTTTAAGATCGACATGAAGTCGTTCATTCCTAACGAACCACGGGGCGCCCGTGGCCTTTCGGAGAAAATGGTTCTAGATTACTTGCATCCTAAAGATATGGTGTGGCTAAGCGTGGGTGAATGTGGCACTCGCGTAATTCAAGATTGGGCGAATGCACGTAACATAAATACGCAGTTTACAGTTTACAACTGGGACCTGACTTTTCTCCGAACTGACTTCAATCCTCCATTTCCGGAACCAATCTCCTAGGGCGGTAGCGATTTTTATAGGTTTTTAGCTATGGCCTTTGTATTCGTGCCAGTGCTGTAAATGGCCGTGTCATCGGAAAAAAACTTGAGAGGTGTCAAGGGACAACCGGGATGGAACGAAGTTCGGAGAAGTAATTAGTGAAGGAATTGTATTTTTTTTTAAGTTATAATAATATTTTTATTATTATTAACAAATACAATGTAACATAAACTTAATCAGTAGGCTCAATTTTAGACCCTACCCTCCCTACCTACCCTACCTACCCTACCCACCGTACCTACCTTACCTACCCTAGCTACCCTGCCTACCCTGCATACCCACCTACCCTGCCTATCCTGCCTACCCTGCCTACCCTGCCTACCCTGCCTATCCTGCCTATCCTGCCTATACTGCCTATCTTGCCTACCCTGCCTACCCTGCCTACCCTGCCTACCCTGCCTACCCTGCCTACCCTGCCTACCCTGCCTACCCTGCCTACCCTGCCTACCCTGCCTACCTTACAAATTTAATGTAAAGAGAAATAGAAAGACGAAACGAAAATAACTGGCTTGCTTTCTATGAGAGAGAGAGAGAGAGACAGACAGAGAAACACGCGCACGTCGCACGGCTTACAACTATAGCAAAAAGTGTCGTTACAACTTTTCGTGAGAATTTTTTCCGTCTAGCCCCCTTTCACAACGCGCGATAAGGAATTTCGTTCCAGTTTCACGAATGTAATATTTGCATTACTGAGATTTTTTTATGAAGACCAAGTACTTATTAATTATTTTATCGTTGGCCCAAAAATTAAAAACTGAAAAACAACTTTTTTATTGCAGTCGGGGGACAGTAGGTACTCTGTAACATTTCTTTAATGGTCCTCCGACTGTAATAAAAAAGTTGTTTTTCAGTTTTAAATTTTTGGGCCAATGCTTGTTTTTAATTTTTTTTTCATTTTTGGACATGGCAGGCGTGTTTTTTAATTTTTTAATTATTTGTTTCTTATTTCATAACTTTTAGTGATAAAACGACATTTTGATTGAATAAGTAATGCGAAATTAAATCGATTTTGATTGGTACCACAATGATACTAAAATTTCTTGGTTGTCCTAAATTTTTTTTTTAAATTTTCATTATTAGCGAACGAGTGCATATTGAAAACTACTGTTATATATTTTTGTTATGTACTAAGCAAGCTCTAGATGATGATAGTATAGGTCAGCAAATTTTCATGAAAATAAAAAAATATTTCCTTTATGTATATATGTATGTATGTTTGTGAGTTTTTTTATTCCATCGTAACTCCTAAACGCCTTAACCGATTTCGATGTATGTGGTATCGTTAGAAGCGTTGCGTTATCCCGGGTAACATGGGCTAGTCAAAACTAAAAAAATATAGTAAAATCTCTAGTTTCGCACTAAGCTGTTTGTATGACTTCTTTCACAAATCCTGCGCCATCTCAGTTAGTATTCAGGCTACATGTATAATATATACACCTTTAGATTCCCCGAGAGACACTCTATCTAACGGTAAAAAGATTTAAAAAATTCACCTATAACTTTTCGAGTTTAGTACATGCGAACATCATGCAGTCATAGTCTTAGAAACAAGCTAAAGGGTACATATTACTACTATTACTATTATAGGAAAAAGTTTCGGAAACCCTTTTTATTTATGAAAAGTGGTACTTTTCATTATTATGACGACGAAATATGTTGCTTTGTTGTATTCTAGTAGATTGTAAAAATAACATAACACAATATCACGCCTATATACCCAAAGAGTTAGTTACAGATGATGATATACTGTTCCGGCTGTTTAAATTGATAAAAAAACTCCGATTCATGTTCCTACGTACCAATATCTACCTAGCAACGACACAAGCTTACTTGAGTTTCACAGATTATGACTGCGTGCTGTTTCGAGCACTAATCTCCGAAAGTTCTGAATGGATTTTTATGAAATTTAAACCATCAGATAGAGTGTCTCGTGGAGAATGTTTGCGTGGATATTCAATACTTGTAGGCTGTGAATTAACTGAGCTACCGCAGGTGTTTGTTGTCAATGGGATTTCTAATCAAGCTTGTGTGGGAAAAATTCAAACTAATTCCTTAAAGTTTACGCATGCGCCTGGAGTGACGGGGTGCGAGGGGGAAGGGCGGGACTACCGCCACCGTGTCTCGCCGCGACTGAACAACGCGTCAGTTTTAACTAAGGGGGACCAGCGAACGGTACTCCGCCTTAGTTAAAACCCTCATTAAAAACCTAACCTCTTTCAAGTTTTACCTGATCGGTTTGGTACGATGAGGGCGATCTATCGAACAAGCTTATATTCACGAAGAACTCGGTTAAATTGAATCTAAAATTAATTATTATTCGTTTTCGGTGAGGTTTTGAAGTATTTTTTCAATGGAGCCAGGCATTGTCTAGTAGCGATTTCCCTGAGATTCCATCATCAGATTCTGACTGGGTGACAATGAGACCATCTTTAAAGTATATTCTTTTAAATTAAAAATAATATTGAAAATCGTTCCACAATTGTCGTAGAAATAGGTGAAGGTAAATACACAAAAATGAAAATAAATACACACAGTCAAACATAGAAGCTCCACTTTTTTTTTTTGAAGTTGTTTAAAAATCATTGACTTCTTATAGTTTATTCGGTAACCTATAGGTAAAGAACTATTTTCTGTATATTTCAAAATTTTATGCTCAGTAGTTTCAGAGATCAGGGGATTAGTGGTTAACTTTCATCTATTTTCTTTAATAACTTTGGAATGGAATGTTTTAAAAGTATAACAAAATACTTTTGAGACCCTTACGATAAGCCCTTTGATTTGATATAACACAAGACATATATATTTTGTAAACATTTTTTTTATAATTAAGTGTAATAAGTAACTCACGTACTCAAAATGTGTTTATTTACGTAACGCGTCCGTGTTTGGGTTGCAGAAGTTCACATAAGTTCGAAAATTAAACCGAATCGTTTCAGTAGATTCGGTGAAAATTGGCTGTGGTAGACGGACAGACGGAAAGACAGACAGACAGACAGTCAGCCAGCCATACAGACAGACACTCGAGTGATCATATAAGGGTTCCGTATCTTACGGATGTTCGGAACCCTAAGAACTATTTTTTTTACATGATGTAAAATCGTTTTTTTTAAGGTTTTACAATCTCTCCATTAGGCTACCCTTATGGATAGTACGAAAAAGAATATGAAACATTTTAATTTATGAAATGAATTTTCCCCAGGTAGTAATATCTGCCCCACCACGAGCCGTTTGCTTGAGTTTCACAGACTATGGCTGCATGCTGTTTGCGTGTACTAATCTCCGATAGTTGTAAACGGATTTTAATGTTTCTTTCATCAACAGCTAGAGTGTCTCATGGAGAATGTTGGGGTGTATAATTCATACTTATAGGTACTCCACTGACAGAGTTACCGTAAGCTTTGTAGAAGACATCACAAACACAATGTGGTGCGAAACAGGAGTTAGGCACGAGTACTTACATGAAGTGTAATAGTTTCACAAATGTAGCATTTACGAGTATCTACCTATTACCAAGTTTTATGAAGATACCACGTAATATTATGTCACCTTACCCTGATTTCTGAACTCAGAACTTGAAGTTGGGGTTTGTCACACTCAAAATCACGATCTAGTCGTGATTGACACGTTCGAGCCTAAATTCTCAATTCAGAAATCGACCTTAGCCATATTTTGTCAACCGCGTCGGTCTGTTTTGAAAAATAGAAAAAATCATTCGATTGAATGTTTGTTAGAACAGATTTAAAGGCTTTTTCAATATTTAAGGTATGTGTAAGAATTAACTGAGATACTGTGGTTTCGGAAAGGAAGTTGCGCAAGAGTTTAATGCCGAACTGGCAGATTAATATACCCTAATCGATATTTAAGATGACAAATTAACGATAGTCGACATGATGTACTGTTAGACCCTTAGAGTCTGAAGGGAATCTAAATAAGTATATAGGGTATTTCCCGTTGACCTAGAACTATGAAATTTAGCAATTAATACCGTCTTATACTACAAGTATAGGAAGAAGTCTGAAAACTATACATTTGTAGATATAACATAAAAAATATAGTCTTAATTTAAAGTAATATGTACCTACAAATTTGTTCGGAACCCTCGGTGGGTGAGTTCGACTCGTACTTGGCCGGTTTAAAAAAAATTGATATTTACCCGACTACAACAACGTCCGTAGAATGAGTTCTCAATGTCAACAAACAGCATACGTAGTGCTGTTTGTTTACTAATCTCCGCGGGAACTGAACCGATTTTCTCCATGTTTTCACCATTAGATAGAATGTTTATTGGAGAACATTTAAGTGTATATTTTACACTTCCTTGTTGTGCAGTATCTGAGCTACCGCGGGTTAAGTATGTAAGGGTAATCACATAACCGATTTAAGAAAACAAGTAATTTACTTGACTTTTTTTTCAAGATGTTAAAGTAAGTGAGTTTGAACGTCTACTTTTTTATTTCAAATAGTGTTGAACGTATTTAATATAGTGGTAATTTAAATTTTATATGTTTCCTTTATGAAAGGCTTAAGTTTAGCTATACTATATAATATGTACATATACATGTAGTATGTTTGTCAAAAATCGTAAGTCTATGACACGCGACGACGATATCGATCGTCAAGGGTCGCCCCATAA
This sequence comes from Lacanobia wlatinum, assembly GCA_947578705.1. Classification (NCBI taxonomy): domain Eukaryota; kingdom Metazoa; phylum Arthropoda; class Insecta; order Lepidoptera; family Noctuidae; genus Lacanobia; species Lacanobia wlatinum. The sequence goes on from OX388022.1 coordinate 35,619,866, forward strand.
TGAAGCATACCTAAGTATATAAAAATGTTACACTAGCTGGCTCGCTCCGGTATTGCAATTAACTGTTTCAAGACTTCCTCTGCTAGGCTTGCGGTGGCTCATATAATAAACGGCCTATAAGTACAGAATGTACACATTAACCTTCTCCAAGATACACTCTACCTAATGGTCAAAACATGGAGAAAATCGGTTCAGTACCCTCGGAGATTAGTAAACAAACAGCTCGCATAGTCGGGGAAACTCAGAACTCTTTTTACAGATATAGTTGTAGTCGGGAAAACCTCATTTGTAGGGTTCCGCAGTTAACAAGGACCCTTATAGTTTAGCCGTGTCCGACTGTCTATCTTTCCGCTGTTTAGCTTAAATACGCTTAGAGAAAGTTGGAATTTGGTATGGTTAAACATGTTGATCACACCAACAAAGCGGTAAAATAAAAACTTGGTAATATTTTTTTTGAGGGTACACGTGGCGGCGATGACTTCTTTTTATCGTATATGCCATGGTGTGGGGTGTCGTTGAGTAGGTTGTTTCAAAATATTGCGGGTGTGTGAAAAATATTTGTCCATCCAAGGATCCCTTTGCGGAATATTAAGCTTTGAAGTGCTAATTATGGTTAAAGTCGTGTCCCCCGTGTGTTACTAATCTCCAAAGTTACTGAACCGATTTCCTTCATGTTTTTACCATAAGATATAATGTCTTTTGGATAAGATTCAATTGTTTTTTCTTTACTAATAGATTGTGTAGTATCTGAGTAACCGCGAGCGTAGCAGAAGAAGTCTTGACAGCAGTTTATAGTTTAGCCTTGTATGGACAAAACCATTTGTCAATACAAGGATCCGTTTGCGATATATTAAGCTTCCAGTCAGGCTCCGCAAAATTTAAGATTATAGATTGTTGTCCCGAAAGGGACTTACGGAGACTGACTGGTTAGTGCTTTTAGTTAGAGTCGTGTCCCCCCCCCCTCTGCCAGCTAATCGGTTGTGTTTCGAGACGTGAAAAACCATGCTTGTAGCATGCATAACGAGTTTAAAAGGAAAATTATCACACCTAAGTTGGCTTCACAATTTAACGTGCTATTGTCGACCAAACTATAAAATGTTGTTGGAGAATTTCGTTGGAAATCGGCAATTGTGACGTGCAACAACAGAACCCTTCACTGCGCGTGGCCCGACACGCACTTGGCTTTTTTTTAAAGATGATTTTTACATGGTTTCATCATCTCCTTATTAAAAAATCATGGTTTTCCCTGTATATATATGAACACCAGTCTTGTCACGTGGTACCGCATTGCCCAGTGACTACTCACACATGTAAAATAGTGGTACTCAACTGAATCTGGTTAGTTTTTAGGGTTCCGTACCTCAAAAGGAGAAAACGGAACTCTTGTAAGATTACTTTATTGTCCGTCCGTCTGTCTGTCAAGACCGTTTATCTCGGGAACGCGTAGAGGTAACGAATTGAAATTAAAACCACATACTCAAGTCTATGGCCCCTTGCAGCTGTGAAAAGATCAAACTTCTAAAATAACGTAAAAAAACATATGGTCGTTTCTTCATGATAAGAATGCTTCGAAGCATGCTCGTCCTGCTCCATAGGACAATCAATGTTGTGGACAAAATCAAACTGGTTGCTCTATGTATTAACTTTATAGATATTCTGTTTCTTTTTGTGTTTGTATTTTTCTGCTAACTCACACACTGTTAATTAGTAATTCCAACATGTGTAAATGTGTGAGTATCATGTACTTATTTAGAAAATTAATAAGTCTACCTCTGCAAACACTGGGTGCATGGTCCTTACATATAACTAAATTTTTGTATACCAAATATTGTAAAAGATTTATTTGAAAGAGTAACTATGGAGTTTCTTGTCCGTTCTTCTCCATAAGAATCTACCTTACCGAATGGACAGTAGAGTCACTTTAGTATTTTATATAATTTGTAATGTGAATGAAGTCAAAAAGTGCCGTTTATTGGCCTAATTGGAATAAATATTTTGACTTTGACTTTAGGCTGCAAAAAACGTATATTTCGCCACTCTCAAGGGATTAAATGTAGGTTTAGGAAATTTTCCGTTGTCTAAAACTATGAAATTTGGCAAGTAATACCGTCTTACACTACAAGTATCGGGATAAGTCTGAAAACTATGCATTTTTAATTAAATCATAAAAAATATAGTTTTTATTTAAAATAATTTGTGGCTACAAATTTGTACGGAACCCTCAGTGGGCGAGTCTGATTCGCACTTGGTTGGGTTGTTGTAACATGTTTCACAAAACCTGCGCCATCTCAGTTAGTATTCAAGCTACATGTATAAAATATACACTTAAGATTCCCCGAGAGACGCTCTATCTAATGGTGCATTAAAATCCGATCAGAGCTTTCGGAGATTAGTATACGCAAACAGCAAGCAGAGTAATATGACGGATAAGTCTTTTGAAAAACCGCTTGTATTTACGACTAAAAAGAGTACTTTTCTTCTTGAAAAGTAATTCTTCTTTATTTGGATGAAATTCGTTTTCTTTTGTAGTTACGTATTTTTGTAACTTCTGGCCTTAAAAGAAATACGTGACCAAGATAAGCTGACTTGTCGCGGTTTTAACCAAAAAATTTAATAAATAAATAAAAAAAATCGTTTATTGTGATCATGATGAACGTTGACTAACGATAAAATAATAAATAAGTACTTTGTCTTCATAAAAAATCTCAGCAATTCAAATTCGCAAAACTATTGCCGTAAAAGCTCCAGTTTCGCACTAAACTGTTTGTATGACCTCTTTCACAAAACCTGCGCTAGCTCAGTTAGTATTCAGGCTACATGTATAAGCTATACAACTAAGGTTTTCTCGAGAGACACTCTATCTAATGGTGCAAGATATGTTGAAATCCAATCAGAGCTTTCGGAGATTAGTACACGCAAACAGCAAACAGAGTAATATGATGGAAAAGTCTTTCGGGAAAACGTTTTATTTATGAAAAGTACTTTTGTTCTAGAAAAGTAATTCTTCTTTATTAGGATGAAATTCGTTTTTATATGGCAAAACAACGTTTGCCGAGTCAGCTAGTATTTCTGTAAGTTTTAGTCTAAGGGAAAACTAATTTTCTGTTGTAAAAAAGGACCCTAAGGGTTACTGCTCAAACGTCACATAAGTTTTAAGAGAGATATTCGAGAAATAAATGACAGTTAACAGCATTGGAAGCAAGCACAAGCTGGACCGATGACGTGGTGAGGGTCGCAGGTAGCGGATCGACGCGAGACGCACTGGACCTGTTGTTGTGGCGACACTTGGGGAGGCTAATGTCAAGCAGTGGACGTCTTTCGGTTGATATGATGATAAATGCTTTTGTTCAAAAAATAAATCAAACCACATTACTGCTTGATTCGCAAAACAAACAAATATGTATGTTTAAAGCAGGTAAGTGTCTAACTTTTTCTCCTATTAACTTTTTAAGTAAGCAGTTACGTAGGTCGGTAATAGGATAAATCATTGATGATTATTAACTAGCACAGGAATGATTAAATTCGACAGAAAAAAGCTCTTGCAAAAGGTGAATAAAACAAATATATTATGTTACCACCAAGAAACAATGTTGCCGTTTACTTGCAGCATGAATGTATAACTGGAAATAAATAATGGTATAAAAATACATATTTAAAACTTTACTCTTAACTCTTCGATCTTATGAAATCCTGGTGATAACTCATTTAAAAAAAAACATGTCATTATAATAAAATTGATGAACAAAAATATTATTTTATACGCACTTTATTGCCTTATCTCTTTGCGTTCATGTAATCCTAGTATATACAGCCCCACTACTTTGCCAAACGTGGGGTTGGTGATAACACCCGCCACGATCATTCAATTGTAAAATGAAAATAAGAGATACCTAACTTGATTTTCCTAACTTTTGTTGAAATAAACCGGTTTTTTTTTTCAGAATGACCTGGTTATGGATTTTTTGATATAATTAGAAGAGCTAAGATCAAATAAATACACGATTTAAGAAAAAAAAACAGATTTAGGATTTTTTTTCGGATTCGAAGCTTATTTGACTGACTTAATGTGTGTAATGGTGTGAATAATAGTGTGTTGACAGTAGCGACGTTGAATCTCAACACTGATTCTATGGGTGAAAAAAGCTAGCCATCACGAGACGAGACGAGTCGACCAACGGCTGGACGATGTTTTGATAAACTTGGACCCCAGAGACCGGACGCAGAGGAAGTCGCGGGGACAGCTAGTAGTACCTATGTTGGGTGACGGAAATGACAAAAGTTCTCTCGTATTCAAGGCTGTTACAGTATCTGTCGATTACTTAGTTGGTTACTTACTAGGTAACTAACTTGATTAAGGTTTCATTTATATTCCCTAAACCCAAACGGGAATGTTTGCGGTTCAAGGAATGTTAAAGTTTGCATCGAAGAATCTAAACGCTTAATCCAATCATGTTGAAACTTGGCAATCATAATCTTCAAAAAGAAAGAAAGATGTGTTTTAGGTTTTTTTTTTGAAATCAACCTTTTCTTGGGGTGTAAATGGGTATTTAAGTTCTGAGGAAAAATTTTGCGGCTTTCTGCAACTGACCCAAAAATTGTTAAACACTATTTAACTTAAAAAATTTAAGCAAAAAGATTTTTGGCCTAATCAATTTCTGTTTATATGATCAAGACAATTTGGTTTGTCTGAAAAAAATCTCATAAGTATGATCTGTTAATCGTTTCAAAATGACAGCATAATATTACATTGTACTGTGGAAAGCCTCGACAAACTTCTGTAGCGGTTTGAATTAAACCATCAGTTTTATGGCAGTTTTGCCCCTTTTACGCTTCGCAATAAGGACTGCAGCGAGCATTATAACTTGGAACCAAGAAGATGTATCTACCTCCCAAACGTCCTGTGTCTCTAGTAAGTACTAATCCGAACGCAATATCGAACCAGACAATTTTTACGGTTCCTGGAACATGGTCGTCACTCTCGATAAAATAACCACACAACGGAAATAAAACAGGCTTTAAAACCGATTAAAGTACAAGCTTCATTCAGAATATCTTCATTTGTTCAAAAGCTTTCATAATATGAAAACTTTTGTCAAAATAATTTTACCACTTAAAAAAATAGCCAAAATCTGAAAAATAAAACAGTATTTTTTCGGGTTTCGCTAACCCGTAACCATGGTGTGAAATGATCAAGTTCAATGTTAATACTAACCGTGATAATCGATTTTAGCGATAAAAGAATTGAGATCTAAATGTGCGCCAAGTTCTGGAGATAATTCTGAAATAAGATAAATTAAGGCTCAAGATTCGACTTGGCTAGTTTTTACATACATGTTATCTTATATTTGGCTTTATTTTTCATCTTCAAATTATAAGTAATTACGCAAGTTACTGATTTTATACTAAAAGGTCGGCTTATCTTACTCTTCCCAAAATTTGATTTTCTGGTAAAAACTAGCCAAGTCAAATCTTTAACCTTAATTTTTGATAGAATATCAAATTTTGATGCGTAAAAAAGCATTCCCATGTTCAGTTGACAATTTATGGAAAGTTTACTATCTCTCAAGTTATTTTATAATCTTACCGAGTTTGCTATTTTCTGGTGACATATACACACAATTAGGACATCTGGAAGTGAGTTAGGTTTTTGATAAATTAATCAGTAAGTCAATCAGTCTTCATGTATCAAAAACTGTTGCGAGTTAAATTTATGGTTGGATTCTAAACATGCTAAGGGGTTTTAATAAATGTGCCAATTTTCATGTATGTAGGTAGGTTAGACAAGTTTCGAGTTGTGAAGGGGTCAAAAGTAGCTCGAAATGGTTCGTGTAATATTACACACAGCTGCTGTATCGCCAGTTCTTTTTTCTTTGAACTTTGGCTGGACACGCTGCCGCGTGGCTAGATATTTAGAACGATCTCTGTGCCCATTTTTTTGTATGCATGTATTCCGCGGATCACACATTTGTAATCTTGGATTCAAAGGATTCATAAGCTATTTAAAAATTATTTGTTGACCATTTGCAGTTTTTAATCGTGATGCCGAAAATTTCTTAAAAAACTTCGACAACAATGCAATACTGACCTAAAGTTTTAAGGTCAAAAACCCCAAATATAACCCGATTCAAGGAATGCACTCAAATCATTAAAAACCACATAAACCATAGTGCTGCTGACCATTCATTTTGTAGTTTTTAGAAAAGTCGTGACTATGTTCTATTATTTTTACTCTAAAATGAAATAGAATTAAAATAAAAAGTGTTATGTAAAAAAGTAAGTTGTCATACAATATAGACGTGGTCACGGTTGAGAAAAAATCGTAATTTTGCAGCCTTGTCTATCGCAAGCCATTGATAATGCATGCCGGTCACTCGCACCTGCGTGTAGAAGGGGTTGTTACGGGTGGATCTAATTGGTTTGCATACAAATGGACCTGAGTTGTATATATTGATTCCTCTCACGCTTTAGTAAAATGCAATCTATCTATCACTCTCGCTCAAAGTTCGAGACTGAAACATTTATCCATTCATTACGGACTGAACCCTCTAAAAAGGGGTGTGGGTCAGTGTGTCAACATGGATAGACTTGCTTGGCGGTCATGCAATCCTAGTAGAAATCTGTTTGTTGCTCTAAATGGAGGGAATTCTTCCATCGTGCATGCGCACTGTGCAGTTTCGATCTGCGGGGTTAGGTTTCGTTGTGCACGTCCCTGGGATACAATGTGAGATTCAACATTTTGTTTTTGAACAAAGACGTTTTAATCGAGACAATTTGTATAGTTTAGAATCAATACAATTTGTTCTAATAAATTTGACTATCTACCAGGTTAATTTATTTAGATTTGTTAAAAAATCACAAATCCGATTTAATTCGCAGGTTGCCATTGATTTCGAAGCGGTAGTAGAAAATGCAACATGTTTTAGGAGTCCCTAAAGATTAAATCAAATGCAAAATTATGATCACTTTTGGTTTCTTCTCTAATAAATAATGCTAAGTTCACAAGTGCGTACATGCACGTGATTTTTGAGTTGATTCGGGCAATATCGAACGTATAGAAAGACCGTTATAACTTAGGACTTATTGCTCGAAATCGACCAAAATGTTCGAAGAGCAAAATTCGCTACTTTTTGGTATTGTAAAATTTTTGACAGCAATTTTCTAAATTTAAGAATTCCAAGACAAGCGCCTTCGACTGAATCAGAGAGTAGTAGCAAAGAGGTCCGGATAAGAACTAAATGTCAAGAATTTTCATCGCATAAAAACAAGTTAAAACCGTGAGTGCAGCCACTCACGTAGCGATTTACTTGCGCTTACAAGCTTAGACTTGCACAAATACACGTTATTCCGAAGTGACTGAAATTTTCGCAAGTGTCTTCCAACACCTTATCTTCCAATACTTGTGCAAGTCTAAGATTGCACAAGTAAATTGCTATGTGTGTGGCTGCCATTAACTCTTTACATATTGTGTGAAGAGGTAAAGAGTTAACGGTGATTTCTATGACAGGCACTTACAATCGGAATGTTATAAAAACAAACTAAACTAGTATTGAAATTACAACTTACGATAAAAATTGTCATAGTAGTTTCATAAAAAATATGAAAACTACAGAAAACTATTGGATATTGATACTACATCATGTCGGGGCTACTGAAGAGGCGCATTGTACTTCTCTTGCGTAGCCGACATACGACGAACCTGACTGAAAAGGGGTCATTGCCATTATTATGAACATCTTTTTATGGGTCCATCCCCGAAATCGCGAAAAAAAATCTAGTGTTCAGTACATTTTGCGATTTCAGTGATGGATGTTGTAAAAGTTGTTCATAATTATAGAGTACAAGAATCACTTTTCAATTATTGTGTTTACTCTGTTTTGCTACGGTTATACTTAAGAAAGAAAGAAAAATTTTTATTTGGGACTCGCACAAAAACAGACAGATGTAAAATTAATCAAAGCTAAAAGTAGTCTATTACTTAATCAATAATAAATGTAGTCTGTGCGAGGCCAAAAAGGTCCCTATCTCAGCATAGGCTGCGAAATTTAAAAATAAATAACACATCGCTGGTTTTATGATAGGACCTGCGATGCCACGGACGCAGTTGGAAAATCTGCTATGTTGTTGCTAGCTAATACGGTGTCTCACACATAGTTTGCTACGCCGTAGTCACGGTTTTGGCTACTGAACCATCAGTCGGTCGCTAAATAATTGTTATTACATCAATGAGGTCAATTGTTATTATTTGACGTACTTAAGTTAGTTAACAAATCGTTTGAAACAACCAGCCCTAACAGAAGGTAATTTTTTGATACCTTACTATCCTTTTCTAGAAAAAGTTTACTGAAGATTTCTGCATCATGCAAGTCGAATTTATAAATAACCAAAAGCAAAATGTTCCTCTAAACTTCTTACTTTATTGTTTTAACTTAATTGTTCTAAATGTAGTAAATGTTTTTAACTGCTTTAATCATAACCATTTTTTAATGTGCTTTTCGTCGGTAATTATATATATAAAATGTAATGCGCACTGCATTTGGTAATCCCACCAATGGACTCCACGACACAGGCTCGTTCTAGTGTGGAGTTCATAAGTAAAAATGTCTCCTTTGCTTCATATTCTTGTTTTTATGTATCCTAGCTAGTAAGTTAGATCATAAGCAAATGTACAGCACTGTTTTTGGCAAATAAACGTTATTATTATTATTATAGAGGATATAATCTTCCATTTTGTTTTTTTTTTCTTGTCTACATAGTGTGCGTTTAATGTATGCTTTAAATTTTTCTCATTCAGTTCTGGAATATCAACTGGTTTTTTATTACAAATTTAACACAGTACCCCATAAAAGAGTGTGTACTGTAGCCAATCCTCGCATTTTCTGTATCCACCTTTACGTGCTTCCCGAGGCACGGAGGAGTTTTGGTTTTCCCGAGCCACGGACCGACCTTGGCAAGCTTGACCTTGAAAATCGTTCCGTGCAGCCGTTATTATTTAGACACGAGCCTTCACCTTTTAAACTTATACATTCCTGGTAGCATAATAAAACGGTAATAATAGGAAAAGTTTTATTAACTTCTTAGGGAATTACAAAATTATTTCTTAAAAAAACTGCAAGGACTCCGAGAAGTACTTAACTGCTGATGACGGAAAATCCATGAAGAGTACCACAAAATTTTGAAAAGCCTAGAACCTACACCTGCAATACGGCGTCCTTGTCTGTTGCACGGAGTAAAGCTTGTTTTGTTCTCTCCTATAAATTGATTCCACTTAGCTTTTATGCACTCCTGGTAATATTTTGGCTCTTACGGCCGGTTATGACAGTATCAGTTGTTATGTCTAGTGATTTTTTGAGGGTTCTTAATAGTTACTTGTTGCGACATATTATGCACTTTTTTAATCTAGGTAGCCTTTTTTCCTAAGATTTTTAGCCAAAACCCATCACTGGTTATGTACTTTATTACCTAGTTCGATACAATTTATTTATAGCCTTCGAACTCCGCTCAAGTTCAATGGTAAGAGTTCAACGGCTTATTGATTTTCCGGTCGATTGTAGCAAGCTACAAAGGACGCTGACGCCCTTGTATTGTGACGTCGGAAAAATTCAACACAACGTCTGGTATTTGGATGACGTCATCGGAATCAATATAAAAACTAAGGGATGGAGCTAACTCTAGCATGCTATCCCTTTCTGTTCTCTTCAAACTATGTTAAGAGGCTTGTGATTTTTTGTTTAGTTTAAGTTTTACAATGTTGCATTATTCAGATTAATAAAAATTTGACTTTACTAACATAAGCAGTAATAAAATTAAACTGCTAGTCTACATGTCTTTTGAAACACGCCACATCGTTTCCGAATGCAATAAAAATGTTACTGTTAACAAGCCAGTTAGTTTTGTTTATGATGCTCTTATGAGATATGCTTTCCTGGTACATAAAATACGATTTGGCTTAAAAAACATTAACCTGCTGGCTGTTGCCGTGATTGTTGCGTCCAGTAAAATTAAGCTTATACCTCGTAATCCAGTTATAATATTATATATAAATTTGAATAAATATGGATTTTTTGAGTTTTCTAAGCTTATAAGGAAATTATTACAATCTTAATAAGTGCGTTTTTATAAATATGAAATTTACTTTTCTCGATAAAAGGGGACTGATCAAAAGTGGTTTATGAACCAATAGCGATACTCTTGTGGTATTTCTGTGGTGATACATCAAGTAAACCCTTGCGTAAAGAGGCATCAAACTAAATTTGAGAAATATAATATTTTAGAACACATACATATTTTATGCTACATTTTATTTTAAAAACGTTTGAACGGATTCCTGACTTAAAAATACTTAACTAATGTTTATCTGCTAGACAATGTCACTTGCGACCTCAACAGCACTGAACATCATCATTATTTTTTTCATTTATAACCGGCTTCAAAAAAAGGAGGAGGATCTCATTTCATCAGAATCTTTTTTACTTTTTTTTAATATATATGTTCACCGATTACTCGAAGACGGCTAGACCGATTTAAAAAAATCTTTTTCAGAGTGAAAGGCTATACTTTCCAAATGTTGCCATTGCCACCAGGTCAGTATCTGATGATACGATCCTGGAGAAAGTAGCAAGAAATGTGAATTCTAAAATATTATTTTTCTCAAAACCAAATCTTCAAGACAAGAACTAATTGAGAGACTTGAATTAAATTGACTTGTGAAAAATTGGGCAAACACACAAAGTTTCATTCGTGTAGCTTCTTTTGTATTAGATTTATCAAAACTTGACGTCGATTGATTGCTGTCAAAAGTGGAAAGCAATGAATTTCTTAGACTGTACGTAACGAACTATCATATGGGTTTTCAGACAAATTAATTACTAAATAATTTAATTACGTAACTGAATATTTGCTATAGTCAACCATACATTCAGTTCGGGCACATACCGCTAAACAACTTTGTTTTTATGGTGGGTAGGCCTAACTCTATGTTTATAATATGTTAACCATGTTTTCGGATCCAGCTTGTAAGGGTCCACCTAATGGTTAAGTATGATTTGGATCTACAGGAAGTGGGCATGTGCAATGTGATCCTAGCCCGTCCTCTATCGCGTATCAACTAAGCGTAGATAGTTGACCACGCTACGGGTGCATGAAGTAATGAAGTCGGCCGGCGCCACTGAGGCGGGCCCAAAAAGAAGTGGCGAGACGACCTGGGTCACCTGGATGCGTACCGTGAGGACTGGTACGAGGTGGTGAGAGAAAAGAATTCTCGAAAGGACTTGGGGGAGGCCTTTGCCCAGCAGTGGGATAGTGTGGGCTCATACAAAAAAGTAGAATTATTTTTGTGAAGACAATGAGAGTGAGCGAATCATAAATGATCAAAACGTCTTAAAAATAAAATTAATGTTATTAAAAACGGCTTCGAAAGATCGTAGATACAAATATTTCCAGTATTTTTTCTGCTGTACTGAATAACATGGTACACGGAAATAAATGTATTATTTTGATCGTTTCTTGGAAGGAAATCCCTTATTACTATATTTTCTTCATTTTAATAAGTCGTAGGCATCATTTAGGTAGGTGCCCTTATTTGCGTCAAATCACGAAATTACCGTTAAATCTATCTATGCAATAAGCATACATCAATGAAAATCCCTCTCCTAGAGAGGAGGCCTGAGTCCCAACAGTGGGAACATTATAAGGCCGACTATGCTATGAAAATCTTATTAATTTAAGAACCATGTTGCATCTCAGGCTTTCTGTTTGAAATATGTACTAATCTCTAAAAGTTCTTAACGGATTTGCTTCATATTTTCATCATTAGATGGCGTATTTCTTCTAAAATTTTGGAATATTGAGTGTACACATTTAAGTTGTGTATTTGCTGAGAAATCGCATGTTTTGTTAGGAACAAACGTTGCAAAATTGATTTTAGCATTATGTAGTCAGCCCGCTTGCTTTTTGCTGTTTAAAGCTACTAATCTAAGCAAGTAATGAACGGATTTCTATAAAATTTACATGATTGTATAGAGTGTTTTTAGATACGACTTATGTGTTCATTTTATGTGTATAGATCGTTTATTAGCTGAGCTGACGCAGGTAATTTAAAAGAACTGAAACAAACGGACACGTACAGAGTTTGACTTGAGGTTGAATAATATCCCATAAATTAAATTATACGTCATGATGAAAATTACTACTAGATATAAAATATCTTTAATTTCGGATTCACTGTCGAAAAATCGAAAATAAAACAAACAAAAACACCAACTTCCGAAATTAAAGCTATTTCATACTTTGTGGTGTTTTCTTGGAAGTCTGTTGTATCTTTTGTAAAAGTTTTAGCATTAAAACTTTTAAACTAGCTACAAAAATACAGATAACAAAGTTTACCTTATATCATACAAAAACCAATTTGCTGCTGGATGCTATAAAACGATTTAGCTGGCTCAAGCTAATTCGTTTTATAGCATCCAGCAGCAAATTTTTTTCCAGCAAAACTGGAAGTTTTGCCGCACACTAAGGTGTCTGTTCAACAGTTTGTCGCATAGATGTCGTTACAGTGTTGGGGTTTTTACACGTGGCAAACGCGCCTTAGCAAGTAAATAGTACTAGGATATCATACGAAAGCAGGAGGTACATTTTATCAATGCACCTTCTGGCTCCGTATGATATCCTAGCGCCGCAAAATGTGGACACGTCGCGAACCCCGCGGTGGCCTGTCTTTACAAACCAGTTGATCGACCTGCTGGGCAGTAAATCTGACGCCATCGTGAATAGCATGAAAAATCATAGCACGAACAAATGAATCTTTCAAATAAGAATTTACGAAAAAAAAAATAAGCAAAGCTTTTTTTTCCTGAAATAAATGATCATAAGGCATCAATACCTGTTTTGTTGCCAAAGCAAACGCAAATAGACGAAATGCCGCCAAGGAAGGATTGTTTGAGATAATTTATGTTGAACCTCGTAATGAAAATAAAGCTGCTATTGCTAATTTGCAATCTTTTATAACATCGAAAACATAGTTTCTACTTGGTACCAGACAGATAAAAGTGATCATTCCCTGTCTGAACTAATTATTGAATAGCTTATGACAGTTTTTCTTTTAACTTTTATTTTGAGAAACTTTACGTAGAATGTATGGCCTACTTTAGGGTGACGTTAGAATATAAATTTTACTGACTTGGACCTAGATTTAAATTTCCGATTAAGAAGGCTATTTTCGCAATGTTCTGATAAGACTCATTAGCTGGCCAGAGAGGGCACCCAATATGAGGTGGTCGGGGGTTCAAATTCTCCACGAGTTGGCCGTTGTAGTTTTTTTACACTTTTTTTCAACCTTTATATATATAACTAGCTAACCCGTGCCCACTTCGTGGGGGTTAACATATAGCCTATGACACTCACAAATAACGTGGCTATCTACTGGTAGAAGAATTTTCGAATTCGGCTCTTTAGATTCAGAGATTACCTCCTACAACCTCACAAACTATAAGTTGTTGCAGTGATATATTATTATATTTTACTGCAACTACTTTGACACGTAGACTTCATCAGATACTCCGATAGATCAGATTTTATGGTCAGAGATGGCAACACGACATAGTAATTCGGGCATTCCCAAAACGATGATCTTATATTGGCTAAAGTGCACGCCAAATGATGACATGACAATACATTACCCTTTCTGGGGCAGAAGTCAGTCAGTCAGTGGGGGTAGGTAAAAAATTATAAAATCAACATACATGTTTGCCCTCTCCGCCCATCGATGGCCTAGAAATAATTCGAATTCTGTCCTTGATAGTACATTTTAAGCGTTAGTTTTTTGGGATACCCTGCATAAATCCGAAAAACTTTATACCGTCAGTCACAAATACGAATTTCAAAATACCGATTTTTATAATTCCGAAAGGTTAAAAAATCCCAACATAACAACTCCGATTTTTCATTCATCCTATTTTTATAATTTCGAAATTTCAGCGTTCCTAATGTTTATAATTACTATTCTCAAAATACCGAGTTTCAATAGATCGAATAAATTCCAACTGAATGATAATTTGAAATATCAAAAATACGAATAACGATTATTAAAGTACCGATTAATTAGAATTCCGAAGTAAAAACGCCTTGTAAAACTGAATAGCAAGACAAATAAACACAATCGCTCGTCAGAGAGAAGTATAACACTACATAATTATTATGTTTAGTATGAGTAGGTAGATTAAAAAACTAATGACTATTTAAGATAGATTTTAAAAAACTCATGAGAATTAAAAAAAATGTTTACAAATATTCGTTTCAAGAATATTATGTCAAGTGTGTTATGCCAAATAAATTTCGAAGCATCTCGGTTCTGCCAGATAGACGGAACCGCGGAATTTTTAAAATTGGAATGTCGTTTTTCAGACCGAAAACCGAGATTTCAATTTTCAATTCTTCGAATATACTGCTAAAATTAAGATTCTGATTTAGATTCAATCAGTATAATATTCAGTTAGTTACATATTTTAATATCCAAAGATATTTGAACTATTACCTAAATAACTACGGTCAAAAGGTAACTACTGTTAAATATACCTAACGAATATTTTTAAGCATTTTGAATCTAAAATTAAAATATGTTTTTTTTTATTTAGTCTGTACTGTCCCACTGCTGGGCAAAGGCCTCCCCCAAATCCTTCCAAGTATTCTTTTTCTTTTCTTTTAAGTAAATATTGTCTTAAGCAGTCAATAAGTTTTGCTACAAAAGTAAGTGATAGAAACGAATCGCTGTAAAACCGACTCCACGTAGTCTTGTCTGCCCTACCCCTAGAGTGTAATTTAAGCCCGCGTAGGCGCGGAGGAGCGAGGCGGCCCGCGAACTGAGGAGCAGGTGTTATGTGGTGTTGCGGTGGGGAGCATTAAAACCATCTGCGAAGATAAGTTCGCGGTTGACCGCCGGAGCCCCGCAGTGCCAGAGCCGTGACAGAAACCATGCCTGCTGCATGTTGCATGCTCGCTTTCATAATGATTACGTGCTTGCATGCTGCATGCTTGCTTGCTTGCTGAACGCTTGCTTGCATGCCGCATGCTTGCTTGCATGCAGCCCGGAGGACCCGTTAGTATGTTACAATACAATAATTTTCTATAGTCGAGCGTCAGCAACTGGAAAATGCCAGTTATTATTTTGCGCAAGCAAGTTTTTGCTGCTACAGTTGCTTATTTTTTAATCATCCTTTAGCCTCTCTTGAATGATTTAAGTATGATTTCTTTTAAATAAAAGAATAAAGGCAGTCATTTTTTTTTTTGCATCTTGACTATTGCGCGTTCTCCACAAAATTACGGCCGTAGCGTGGTGGCACGAGATTCTTATAAAGCCCAAGCTGAAATCAATGTTAAACTAGAACAGAACACCAGAACAGAAAAGACACCTAAACGCTATCTCGTTGGTCTAGCGGCCGCAATCAGGACTGCGGAGCCTGTGGCCTTGGGTTCGATCCTGAGGTAGAGAATGTGATTTTGTTTTTTTTTATTTTCATTGTTTTAATGGTAACTGAGTACAGTCTTAGACTTTTTAAATTCTGTGCCTAATTTTTGGTGTGAGTCTCGATTACTTTTACATAATACTGAAATATTAACGAAACCATAGTCTTTTAATAGTAATTGGGTTGCTTGAGCTACCTATGCAACATGCTGAAAATAACCAGCGATGTCAATAACAGCAAGCCATTTATATTTACTAACTTGCACAGACAGCGAAAGAGTTTTATTTTTAGAAGTAAACAAGCAAAATTACTTGAGTTCTGTATTTGTTTTGACATGATTTTAGACAGAGATAGAATGCTATCCACTAGCAGCCAACCCCCAACCGACGGCCCTTTTCCAATGGTTAATGTTGTAAATATTTTTAGAGCATTTTATTATTGTTATCTTTGTGAAATAAAGATTCAAATTACCTGTGTTATAATCTGGATTCGATAGATAACTTAAATTCCAACAATATAAATATCATCATTGTGTTGATCCGTCGCAGTACCTCATTCCATTCACTAACAACCCGCGTCAGACACCCCATAAATCTTTTATGTGATTGGTTCGCCGTACGAAGCAAGCTTTTAGCTGAACAGACGTCTCTGTCACTCTAACATGAATGCCCATAAGCGAATTTCCAAAATTGAAACTCTCAAGCAATTTTAAATTAAAAGGTCTATATCAAAACAAAAATTAGAAATAAGATCTTGAATGAATTCTGTAACAAACTGCTATCTCACATTTTTGTTAATTGAAGTCAGTAAGGCGTAAACAACTGAAGTCCTGCATCGCCCAAGCAAAGTTTTCTCTGATGGTTTGTAGTGGTGAAAATTTCATATCGTATCTTTCGGAAGGTCCGTAACTATTCCGGAAGCCGGTAGTGGCGAGGAGCCGGTTCAAATCCTTGCCCCAACATCGTTGTAAATAATGTTTCAGTGATGTTACCTTTGATGTCCCTGCGCCATCATTTACAAGGGCATAGATCGAACTACCCATCGAAATACGTGACCTGATCTCATGGCGGAGGGATTCAGTGCACAAACGGCAGTAGTTGCTATGACCTTCTTTTGTTATTTAATTTCAGTTTTTTTTTAAATATAAGTTAAAACAGCTGTTAATTAAATTACTTTTTGAGAATCTTTTTGTGTTTTTTTAAATTATTTCTTGGTTTCTATGGAAACAAACAGAAGTTTCTTTACGAGTACAAGTCGTAGAAGTCACTCTTTTGTGATATTTACGCCGTCTTTTAATAATGTTTACCTAATGATATTTTTAACATCTAAGAATAAGAAAAATATGTTAAATAATACTAGAGGTATATACTAAAATTAATATAACTAAGAACCTGTCCTATCTTTATTAAAAACTCCAAAGAGACAAAATGAATATCTGGTTCGAATGTTTATATAGAATGATAAGTTAAATTTGGTGGCTGGTTACTTTTTTAATTGAAGTATACAATTATCGTATGAAGTAGCCGCGCCTGCCATCGGCTAGTTTTGCTACAAACGATAAGACGGGGTGAGTTTACCTGCCTTACATGCAATTGACAACATGTGTCATAGATGGCGCTAGTGCTCACGTTCTACAAAAGTAAAAAAAAATGAATATAATTTTATGCAATTCGTTTATTTATTTATTTTGCAATTGAGTTGATAGTTACAGATTATTTTAATATAACTAATCTCTAAAGGTGGTATGTTTTCTGGAAAAAATTTAGAACGTGTTTGTTTTTTAACCGACTTCAAAAAAGAGGAAGCTCTCAATTCATCGGAGTGTTTTCTTTTTTTTATGTATGTTCCCCGGTTACTCAAAAAAACCTAGTCTGATTTGGAAAATTCTTGTTTGTTTGAAAGGGTAGACTTTCTAGGTAGCCCCATGGTCGTCAGGTGAAGATCTGATGGTGGGATCCTATTGAAATCGAGGGATTTCTTCCAATTTTATAGGTACACTTGAAGCGATTTGGGTATTTTTAGGGTTCCGAAAAAAAGGAACCCTTATAGGATCACTCGGGTGTCTGTCTGTCTGTCTGTCTGTCTGTCCGTCTGTCACAGCCAGTTTTCTCCAGATCCACTGGACCGATTCTGTTGAAATTTGGTACACATATGGACTTCTATGACCCAAACACGGACGCGTTACGTAAATTGTTATTTTTTAGTATGGGGGTCACTTTTGGGGGTCAAACTACAAAATAAAAAAAAAAGTTTTTTGAAAAATATCGTGTGAAATATCAAATGAAAGGGCTTAATGTGAAGGTTTTAATTATATTTTTTTCATAATTTTAAAATAAATGATTTAGAAGTTATTCAAGAAATTAGACGAAAAATGACCATTCCCCCCCCTTATCTCCGAAACTACTGAGCCTAAAATTTTGAAAAAAATGGAGATAATAGATCTTTACCTAAAGATTACAGGAAAACCTATTAAAAGTCTGTAATGTTAAAATAACATGTTAAAAAAAAATAATTCGTTCGGAACCCTTTGCACGCGAGTCCGACTCGCACTTGGCCAGTTTTTTTGAAGAGTATTTTCTTGAAGTGGTCTTATTTCAATATGGTGAAGATCTAACGAAGAACTACGGACATAGTCCAGACTTCAAAAAACTATATCAAATGAACCGGGATTGCTGAAATCGCATGTTTGTTTATTGTTTACACCAGTTCATGACATAACCTCACGCCGGTACGCTGTGTAGTGGTACGCAGATGTTAATGTCAATTTAGTTGTGGAGAATCACAACAAAAAAACTGGCCAAGTGCGAGTCGGACTCGCGTGCAAAGGGTTCCGAACGAATTTAATTTTTTTAACATGTTATATTAACACTACAGACTTCTAATAGGTTTTCCTGTAATCTTTAGGTAAAGATCTATTATCTCCATTTTTTTTCAAAATTTTAGGCTCAGAAGTTTCGGAGATAAGGGGGGGGGAATGGTCATTTTTCGTCTAATTTCTTGAATAACTTCTCAATCATTCATTTTAAAATTATGAAAAAAATATAAATAAAATCCTCACAGTAAGCCCTTTTTTTTGATATGTCACACGATATTGTTCAAAAAACTTTTTTTTTAAATTTTCTTGTTTGACCCCCAAAAGTGACCCCCATACTAAAAATTTAATAATTTTCGTAACGCATCCGTGTTTGGGTCATAGAAGTCCATATGTGTACAAAATTTCAACAGAATCGGTCCAGTGGATCCGGAGAAAACTGGCTGTGACAGACGGACAGACAGACAGACAGACAGACAGACACCCGAGTGATCCTGTAAGGGTTCCTTTTTTTTTCGTAACCCTAAAAATGAAAAAAACCTATTTTACAAAAAAAATAAACCGACTTCGAAATAAAAAAAAACACTACAACTTATACAATTTCATTAATTTCGGAAGTAAGTGTCAAAAAACAAAAAAAGCACATAAAAAATGCTGATAGGTTTTGAGCTTCAAGTACTCTGCTGTATTTAGTCACTGCAACCCAAATTATCGCAAATCCACATATTTGGGCCTCCCCAACTAAATGCTACTAAACGTTTTGCTTTTTTAGGGTTCCGTAGCCAAATGGCAAAAAACGGAACCTTTATGGATTCGTCATGTCACAGCCACTTTTTTGCGAAACTATAAGAACTATACTGTTGAAACTTGGTAAGTAAATTTAATCTGTGAACCGCATTAAGATTTTCACACAAAAATAGAAAAAAAGAATAAATTTTGGGGGTTCCCCATACTTAGAACTGAAACTCAAATATTTTTTTTCCTCAATCCCATACTTGTGGGGTATCTATGGATAGGTCAAAAATGATATTGAGGGTTCTAATATAATTTTTTTCTAAACTGAATAGTTTGTGCGAGAGACACTTCCAAAGAGGTAAAATGTGCCCCCCCTGTAACTTCTAAAAGAAGAGAATGATAAAACTAAAAAAAAAACATATGATGTACATCATATATTTTTTTCAGTACATTACCATGCAAACTTCCACCGAAAATTGATTTGAACGAGATCTAGTAAGTAGTTTTTTTAATACGTCATAAATCGTAAACTGCAATTTGCCTTTCATTCAGTCAACTCAAATATAAAAAAAAAAATCATAAACATAAACCTTATGTACAAGCCGTGAACCATTATTTTTTAATAATAAATCTGTAATAGGTGCCTAAGTAAATAATAATTATAAAGTTACAACGAACTACAAGAACTTTTATATTGTGTTACTTGCTGCTACGGAACCCTTCATGGGCGAGTCCGACTCGCACTTGGCCGCTTTTTATTGATCCGCACCTCAAAATGAAAAAAACAGAACCCTTATAGGATCACTTTGTTGTCTCACAGTTTTGAAGACGGTCTAATTTTTTAAAATTATTTTTGTAATGGATTTATTTAAAGAAATATCACATCGTCATGTACGTGAGAACATATTGCAATGATGTTTTTGATATATCCAAATGGATCCATCTTGTGTGGACGTTGCAGAAAATGTTGAACAATTTGTAACGCTATTTATGTACGTTGAATTTCACATAGTTTATGTGATGTTTCTAAAGAAAAATACAACAAGATATATAAATATACGTTTCTACTGTAAATATATGATCACAGAAATAGTTATGAATAACACAGTTTTGTATATTGCTTTGTTCTTTGATTAAATTGGAAATACTCACGTATTTCATGAAATTTCCTCTTAAAATTGAATTTTTATTTGACGAAAATACAATTAGTTCCAGAGTTCGTTCATATTTTTGTATCTTTTACATCAAAACACTGCAAAATTTTACAAAATAGTATTAAAACCGCATTCTATCCAAACGATCCCATCTGTGAATGTACAATAATAGTTTCAATAAAATGCACGCGATGGTATTCTTTACAGCTATTGATAGTATGTCCAGTGTAGCATAACGCTCCAGAGGTGATTGTGTCACTGCAACTGAACTTCGAGCTTGGGATGCTTCATGTTCTCTCAGTGTTTGTCAGACTGTTTCTAGTTGTCTTCTCTCTTTCACGCAGGCGCATTGAGCAACAGACCACGTGTGTTGGAGATGCCACGTGGAAGCGTATTATTACCTAGTTGATGTTCTATATTTATTTTATACTTTATTGTACACCTCCTATCAAGCACAGGAAAAATGTTTATAAAAACAAGTGTACAATGGGCGGTTTTATCAGACAGGTTCTCATATAGACAACCTTTGGATGAACTGAACGAAAGAAGTAGAAAAATAAAACGCAATAAGACACGCTTATTCCCTGACTGTATGGTTTGCTTTGCTGGACAACTAACTGCCTTACTAAATATGTTTCTTGAAAGATGCGGGTTTTACTACGGCGTAGCACTGATACAGGTACGGCTACCGCTACGACGGTGACGCACGGTCGTCTCGTAGCAAATCACGCCTACGCCTACACAGAACTTGTTAAGTGCGAAACACAGCGTGTGCTTAGATATGTATAACCCATTGAGTTCCCCATAGGCCAAGTAGAGTTCAAATTCCATAAAATCTCCAACCTCTGTCTAAATAATATAAAATCTGTTAACCCATTTTCAGAGAATGACAATCATTTATACTTACTCACCACTTTTTTGTGATGTAAAGAACTAGTACACGTTTCCCATTGGTTGTAAATGAAACCTAATCAATTATTAAGTAGATTTAAAGCAGAACATCATTATAAGATCTCTTTTTTATTCAAATTTAACAAAGTACAACATGTAGAGAACACTTGATTTTTTACATGTCTTTTGACAAACATATTCAACTATTATGTCAGATCTAATATAAATTCAATGCCTTTCATAGGCGGTGAATGCAATCAGGGGTTTTTTTAATTTTTAAATTCACTCTAATTGGGAGTTATATAATTGAGCCGTTTGAGGTTGAAACATTCATCCATGTCCATGGTCCATGGCATCCGAGTGCTCTTTCGGGACATCAGCAGACAACGTGTAGAATGTTTACATGACCACAGGGCTGGGCTATTCTTCGGCCAAAGAATCAGCATTGCTATTCAACGCGGCAATGCTGCCAGTGTTCTGGGCATTTTTGCGATTGGCAGCGATTTGGATTAACTTTTTGATGCCCAACGATTATTATTTGTTGTTTTTACGCATTTGTAAATAATTTCACGCA
The DNA here is from genome assembly GCA_947578705.1 of Lacanobia wlatinum. Taxonomy (NCBI): domain Eukaryota; kingdom Metazoa; phylum Arthropoda; class Insecta; order Lepidoptera; family Noctuidae; genus Lacanobia; species Lacanobia wlatinum. The sequence continues at coordinate 35,641,487 of OX388022.1, forward strand.
TTTGTTTTTGTTTATTTGTGATGGATTTGCTCTTGACTTTAGTCTAGGTCAGAGATGACAGAGACAAAGTCTACGATGGAGCGAGCTTACCCAGAAGGAGTCTGGTTACTCTAACTTTGAAGAGATTAGGGTTGTAAGCGTTCGGAAATACAGACGCAGGCAGAAAGTTCCACTTCTTTGCTGTGCGCATTATAAAATATGTTTGGAAACGCTTAGTGCGAATTAGTGGAACAGCAACAAGGTAGGGATCGTTAGTTGCAGTGCGTGTGGATGTCCGATGGTAGAAGGGGGCCGGTGGGATGAGGTTGTGGAGTTCTTGGGTACACTCACCCAAGTACAATCTGTAAAGACCGACAAACAGGCAACCTTGGGGCGATGAAGTATTGCGTCACTTTATTTAGGATGCCCAGCTATTTGGCCGTAGTTTGGGCTTTGGACTCAATGGTGGCGCCAAAGTTGAGACTGGATGGCAACTCCATGCCTAGGAGCCCGAGCTGATCAGTCACAGGAACAGATGTACCCCGAAAAGTAGGAGTTTTGTCGAAATTACTCCTTTTTGCAGTAAATAGACATGCCTGCGTTTTGGTGGCGTTATAACTGACCAGATTGTCACCACACTGGAAAACAAGTTTTAAGGTAAAATTTAGCCGCTCTACCATGACCTCTCTCAAGGAACGAACTTCATACCCGCTGGTTGTTGTGCTGGACAAGTATCTCTCTGAAATAGTACTGTCATATGCATACTGAACAAGATCAGGCTGAAGTAGGTCATTGATGTGCAGCAGAAAAAGAGTTGCAGAAAAAACAGACCCCTGAGGAACTCCGGCATCAATAGCCATGAGGTCAAAGAAGCAGCCGTCAACGACTACTTGGATCGACCGTTCACTAAGGAAGTCTGATATCCAGCTATAAAAAATCAGCTGGGATGCCATAAGCAGGAAACTTGCTGAGTAGACTTGCGTGCCAGACCCTGTCAAAGCCTTTGAGATATCGAGCGACTCGGCAAGTGCTTCGCCGTGTCTCTCGATGGCTTCGCCCCAGCAATGCGTGATGCGTATGTTATATGCGTATGCAGAAGATCGCCAGTTGACCGTCACCGGCGAAACCCATATTGACGGTCACTGAGGAGATCATTGTCTTTAAGGTAAGTCAGCAACTTACTGTTCATGGAAGTAATTGTTAGGTTGTTCCATGTTGGGGTGTTCCTTTCCATAACCTTGCATAGGATGGAGGTAATGGCGATCGGACAGTAATAAGCAGGGTCTGCACGATCTCCCGTTTTGGGCACCGGTTGCACATTTGCAAGCTTCCACGATTTTGGCACCGTTCTCTTTTCAGGAGAGATGCGGAACAAGCGTGTCAACATAGGAGACAGTTTAGGCGCACATTGCTTCAATGCTCTCGCTGGAATCCCAACACCTTATTCACGTCTAGACTGCACAATACTCTTCGGACCTCTTTAATGCGAATTGCGATCTCCGGCATCGAAGAGTCACAATGAGGTAAAGTTGGTGGTTGCTTGGAGCCAGCGTCCAGACGTGAATTGCTTGCAAAGAGAGATGCAGATAAATTTGCTTTCTCACTTGCAGAGTGAGCCAGCGACCCATCAGGTTTCAACATTGGAGGCAAAGTGGGTCGACAGAAATTTGTGTCGACCGCTTTCAACCGACCAAAACTGCTTACTACCGGAGGGTGCGATGCTAGTTGTGCCTTACGTAGAAACCGCTTGCAGAACTTAGCGGCAGAATGAAAGGATCTTTATTAGTCTACTAGTTTACCCGCGCAACTTCGTCTGCTCCGCTCTTATTGGTCTAAGCGTGATGATATATAGCCTTTGTTAATAAATGGACTATCTAACACTGAAAGAATTTTCAAATCGGATCAGAAGTTCCTGAGATTAGCGCGTTCAAGCAAACAAACAAAAAAACTTTTCAACTTTATATATAAGTATAAGAATAGATTTGTTTGCAAATGTTTAGTAGTTACTTTAGGTTACCTGAACTTACTATTATATAGCAAAGATCATTGTTTATTCATGTTCATTGATTAAAATAATATTTTCACCTCAAAACACACGCATTTTCCATTTATCCTCATTTTAAATTCCTTAAAACACTACCGTATTTTGTTGGCATCCTCGTACTGACACGAATGTTAATAGTGCGGTCAGCATTAGAACTACAACTGCTTGCGATAGTTTCAAATAAAAGTACTCTCAACATTTATGACATGCTAGTACTCGGTGGTGTGTACAATTGGTTAGCCCCGCCCATTCAACCATACCATGAGATTAGCTTTGAAAATCAGTTTTTGCTTTAAATTGTATGTTCAAAATTATAAAAATATTAATGGATTTATATATAAATATTGGATAATTTCAAATTGCGTATATATGAAACCGGATCATAAAATGATGGATTTCATGCAAAACCATTCTCTACTAGACTTCCTTATAGTGATTATGCAAGAGATTGATGTTATTAAATTAAGAATGCGATATATATTTAGCAATGCTATTCATTCCATCAATCAATCATATAAAATCATCATCCGAGTCAGCTCAGATTTTCATTTTTAAAGCAAAATTCGTCTTAGTCGCAATATTTTTCCGCCATCACGTTAGCTTTTCCGTGTACCATATTCATACTTTTTAGAGTTCCGTACCCTAATGTTAACCAACGGAACCCTATCACTAAGCCTCCGCTATCCATCCGTCCGTTCGTCCGACCATTAGTCCATCTGTCCGTCCGTCTGTCTGTCAGCGGGCTGCATCTCAAGAAACGTAGTAGGTAGACAGTTGCAATTTTCACAGTTTTGCCGCTATAACAAAAACATTAAATTAAAAATTAAAAGGGCGCCATACAAGAAACATGTTTTTTTCAGTTTATGGTATAGAGACCTTCGTATGAGAGCCTACTTGCCCTTGTCTTGCTTTTATAATTTGATAATTTTGTTTCCATGAGACGCATTAATTTTTTTATTCATCAGTGGATGGGAAGGAGGGCGTTAGCCGCCTGAGGTTTCACTGCCCTCCACGCCTAAGGACGCGCTTAACCCGCCAAGTCACTGCGCAAACAGTAAATCATTTGTTATTGCTAAAGAACGGGGTGTCAATATAATGATTATTTTTGGCATCTATGAGTATCAAAATCTCGATTATTTTAAAGCATATTCCATCAAATCGAGTTGAGTGCCCTTCATCCCCTGCTCTTATTACTATTTATTTGAGGTTTTGTCTTGTTCCCTATTTTCATGTGACACTAAATCATTGGGAGGGCATTTTCGCGCCCTATTTCACTGCCTCTCATGCCTCAGCATGCATTAAGGTTACACTAATTGACGGCATGAACTATTTGCGGGCGAAGTTAAAATGCATGCTATCTCATCTGACAGCACGCGCGTAAGGGATAGACACTGTGATGAGCAGTAAGGAGATAGTTCGCGTACGAATACACACTCATACCGCAGTGTGACGCATACATGGGCAATTCATTGAAGAAGAGTGCCGACAGCGGCGTGTGTGTTGCGACGTCGTCGCCGGTTGCGCGTACCTATTCGTGTGCGATTCACGCGACATCATTAACTCAAACAAAATTAGTAGAAGTATGTAGTAAGTATGGATGTATGATCGGCCAGGGCGCCCTTAAAGCTCGAACTCACCACGGTGAACGCTACACATGGCCACGCGGTGCATTTTAGCTGCGTGGGTTCATTTGTTTGTCAACACAGTACACGCTATACGCCCACGACTATGTACAACTGTAGCGTGGCCCATCGCGGCACACGGAGAGGCTTCGCACGTTTTTATTTACGAACTAGTGGACGTCACGTGGTTTCACCCGCGTAGTTCCCGTTTCCGTGGGAGTACGGGGATAAAATATAGCCTATGTTACTCCCTGATAACGAAGCTATCCATTGCTGAAAGAATTTTTCAAATCGGTCCAGTAGTTTCGGAGCCTATTCATTTCAAACAAACAAACAAACAAATCTTTCCTCTTTATAATATTATATATAGTATAGATATGGTTTTGACGTAATCGTGAGTTTAATATTCGTGTAAGTATAGCGTGTACCGCGTGCACAGCGTGCATGGTGTTGACATGTTGAGCTACGTGGGCGCCATATTCGAGCAAGCCATGCGTATGCTAATGACGTCAATTGATGCGTAGCCTGTCCGTAAGTTTCAGTGGAAACAATCTCATACATTTTCTTGCAAGGCGAAGCCTCACACACGTGCGTAGCCTCTCCGTGCGTAGCGGTGGGTTTCCGCCTTTATCTCTGGAAAATTAAAGCAATAACTGCAAAAAAGTATAATATTGCAAAAGTGTGGGGTATACAAAATTAAAATTTTTTCTGGAGGCACAGAACGGAGCCACCTACTGGGCCCAAAAAATCTAAGAAGTTAACCATCGACTCGAAAAGGAGAAGGAGGCATAGAGTATTCATAGTATCAAATCTATTTGCCTCATCTGTTATAAAAATACTTAGTTATTAAATGCGACTAACAGACAGACACTCTCTTAAAACGGTAGCTAGCAGACGTACTGAGGTGCTTGGAGAGTGTAGAAGTATGGTTTAGATGCCGATTTCAGCATTTTTCTCGCCAGTTAAATTCTCCAGAGCTCAAAAATGGTATTATAAAGTCAGAAATATCTTTTTGTTTGAAAATATACTAATCTTCAAAATGTCTTGATGATGGATTCGCTTCAATTTTAGAAGAGACAGAGATTTCGTAGAAAGAGTTTTTCTTGGAAAAGGCTTAAATGAGTACTTTGTATAAATAGGTTGTGTATTTGCAGAAAGACCGCGTGTTCTGAAAGGGACGTCGTAAAATTGGTTCCAGTATATAATAAACTAATGCCAACCCGCCGCTTTTACCTGGTTAAAAGTACTAATCTCAGCCGGTCAAGCATAGATTTCGATAATTTTTTCATCATTATAAAGAGAGTTTCACATGTATACGTGCGGGTTGTTTGTTAGCTAAGCTAACGCGGGTTATGGAAAATATATCGACGCAATGGCGTCGTCCGACATTCAAATTGTGTTTTTAATAATATCGCAACAGTTAATTCTATTTATGCGATAATTATATTGCAAAGATTCTTATCAACATTATTTATCAAAGAATCTACCAGACTTATAAAAGTAATGATAGAATATAGTATTTTTTCTGATATCCCAGCTGTCTCTTCCTCAATTCAAGTAGGCTAAGATTTGGAGGCACAAAAGGCTTTTACTCAGGGCAAGCTTTTTGATTTTTAGATAACTCAACGAATGGTTAAAATTATTTTGATAACAATTTTCATTAAAAAGTTTTTTTATCAATTGTTAGTTTTTTTCTAATAGTTACATATTTGACCAATGGTAAAGCTAAATATTGGTCAAAAGCCGCATATTTACAAAATTTGTAAGCCTAGAATTGTTAACTATTGGCTTATAGGGACTAAAAAAATCGCCGCAATTGTAATAATAAGAGATTGACTTAAAAGCAAGTTCAGAAGTTTGGGTACAATGTTTTTATTGAACTAAGCGCTATCTCCATTTGATACTTATCACGACTTTAACGCCATCTACCCTAAATCAAGGCACTTCCACTGAACGTAGTGGCACCGGTACCGTGCCTAGTACTGAATTGCATACATAGATGTTCCTTATTCAAATGAATTTCTATGCTAGTAATTATTGTGCCGATTTTTATTGTTATATTAACAACTTCTGAGTTCTGCATAATAGTTTTTAACGTGAACGTTACAGTGGAGGCGTCCATATTGACACAATTGCGAAGCTCTCGTAGCCGTGATGTCTATCGGCATTTATTGTTTAAAAAGACTTCCATTCCACTTTGCATCTATTCATTTAAAAAGAAAAATAATAAAGGCTTTACAAAATTGGAGAACACAACTGAAGTCTCTAAAAAAGCTTATTAATGTTTTCATTAGATCACTTTCTGTAAAAAGGTAGCAACAACATCACCGCCTCTAGCGAACGGAGCGAGAAGCTCGACGTAGACTGCATCAGATACTTTAGATTGTCTTTGAAATATAGACTTTACTGACTTGGACCTAGATTTTAATTTCCTATGTACTGCCCGAATTTTCCCGAATAGGAAAGCCATTTTCGCTATTTATTAATAAGACTCGTTAGTTCAGTGGTCAGAACGCCCAGTTAAAGGCATCATCTGGGTGGTCGGGGGTTCAAATCCTCCACGAGTTGGCCGTTGTAGCTTTTTTTGTACTTTTTTCTCAACTTTTATGTATATATTTTATTATTTTATACTGCAACTATATTGTCAACCTGTAAATTAGACTAAATCAGATACGTTAGGTCAGACATGGCAACATGACATAGTAATACGGGCATGCAATTACATTACAGAAACGATGATCTAATGGAAAATAATGTATGAAAGGTACATACGTGAAGATGTATTGTTACATAATTATTTTTGTAAGTCTATACACAACGCGTAACAGAATGAACGCTTACCTAAAAAACAGTAGGTAATTTTATTCATCGTTATTAACATTTACTATGGGGCGATAAATGAAATCGCCAACAAAAAAACGACGCCATGAAAAAAAAGATGTACGCATAGCTCGATGAATAAAGCTGATATCTGGACTCTTGATTTTATATGAAAAACAGTAGAAACAGTTATCGTACGCAACGCAACATACGATACGATACAAAAGCGCTGCATACGTTGCGTACGTAGGACCAGTGTGTTTATCGCTTTAATGTACTGAGTAGCTGATTTTTAATTATAATATTTATCTAAAGAATTTGGAAGTTACCCCAAGTAACATGGGATGAGGGCAGGAAGATGATGATGATTTAAAGAATTTGGAAGACTTACAGCTAAATACAATGGTTATAAAAACAGTAAATCTGACAGCCAATAACAGGTCAATTATTAATAATTATAACAGCAGAAATCACATTATAAAATTTAAAGAAACAAGAAACTGGAAATAGTACGTTTGCTGTAAAAACGGGTTTCAAATTAATTAAATAAGTAAATTCTGATTTTACTTGTTATCTATTCAAATTCTGGATTTTCCAAGTAGTCTCATGCAGTTTGTTGTTATTTAATACCCAACTGCCAAGGAAGGGTATGTCTTTCGCGCGTATCTTGTATGTATGTTTGTAATTTTTTTTATTTTCTCGTATCTTCCAAACTGCTGGATGGATTTCGATAGTTAAGATGTCGTCAGATTTGTCTCAAAACCCAAGTATCCTGAGATAGGTTTCAAAAACAAAATAATCAAAATGGCGGATTTTGGCCCTAAATTGCAAGTTGTTAATAAATTATTTTTAATCAAACCTGTCGAGTAGGGTACTAAAATGAAGGAAATTAAAAGGAGATCACATTTGTTACGGTATTTTTAGTGCGTTGGTGCGTTGCTTATAAGTTAACTTTTTTGCAGTCGGGTTTCAAGTTTTTTTTATTCCTTCACTTGTTTTAACTTAGCCAAGAGACTGCATGAAAAGTACTACCATTTTATTGAGTTACATTTTTGGAATCGTTTCCTCTCTCCCTTTATTTTGCTACGTGTCTTATGAAATGCATACTAATATCTATCCTAGTAATTTTCGAATCATTTTTGTATTTTTTTTTACCTTTTTTTGAATGAATTGTCTTGACTTTACTAACAAACTGTTTATTGAAGCGGTCCGTAGTGCTTCAATCGCGTATCTTTTAGCAGTGATATTTGCTACGCCGCAGCTCGTAGCACGTGCGCATTATATGCTACTAGTTTCTGCCAGCGGCTTCGCCCGCGCGGTCCCTAGGGAACATACTCCCGGTATAAAACGTAGCCTATGTCCTTTCTCAGGCTGTAGACTATCTGTGTACCAAATTTCATTTAAATCGGTTCAGTCGTTTTGTCGTGAAAGCGCGACAGACAGATAGAGTAACTTTCGCATTTATAATAATAAATAATTATTAGTAAGGATTGATTATTAATTTAATATTTGAAACAGACTGATCTATTTGACTCTTCATCTATACATTTATGAAAACAATGAATAGCTTTGTTTGTTAAGTAAATATTGATGAACAATAACCATAAAAATAAAAACCAAGGTCTTCTAAAAATCTTATTAATGTTATCATCTGATCACTTACCATCTTTCTTAACTGTTATAAGGGTGGCAACAACATCACCGCCTCTAGCGGACGGAGCGAGAAGCTCGTCGTAGACTGCATGACATACTTCAGGATGACGTTGAAATATAGACTTTACTCGCTTGGACTTAAATTAAATTTTCCGATGTACTGTCCGGATTTTCCCGAATAGGAAAGCCATTTTCACAATTTTCTGATAAGACTCGTTAGCTCAGTGGTCAGAGCGCCCAATATGTGGTGGTCGGGGGTTCAAATCCTCCACGAGTTGGCCGTTGTAGCTTTTTTCACACTTTTTTCTCAATCTTTATATATATATTTTACTATATTTTTCTGCAACTACTTCGTCAACCTGTAACGTAGATTATTATCAGATACGGGTGTTCCTGTACATTACCGAAACAATACTGATAATTACTTGTAATATATTGGCTACAGTGCATGCTTAATACAGACATGACAATACATTACCTCTTCTGGGGCAGAAGTCAGTCAGTAATTTTCGAACAAAATATTTTTTGTAACATGCTATTTTAACACTATATGCTTCTTATAGGTTTTCCTGTAATCTATAGGTGAAAGAACTATTATCTCCATTTCTTTTTTCAAAATTTTCGGAGATAACGTAGGGAAATGGTCAGTTTAAGTTTAATTTATTGAATAACTTCATTAAACCCAATTGTGGTTAATGTTATGAAAAATAAAAATATAATAAGAGCCCTCACAATAAGCCCTTTCATTTTATGTGTCACACGGTACCGCTGTTTTTAATTTTCTGATCCCGAAAAATTGCCATAGAAATAAAAATTAGCCTACAACCTATTTTCAGACCTACCAAATATACACAAAAAAAAAAAAACATAAAATTCCGTCGAGCCGTTTTGGGTTATATATTAGAAGATAAGATTAGAAGAAGATTAAGTTCGTCCGATACTAAGGCAAAGACGATGAATATAATAAAACATAAATGTCAGAAGCAGTGTTTACAGTATTTAAATCAAATTATATGGGTGTAGGTAATTATTATAGGTACACGAAGTGTAATAATTGTAGATAATGTAACTTCCACTTTTATTACATAACAAGCTTTTCCCCGCGGCTTCGCTCGCGTTAAGAAGTTTAAAATTGACAAAGTTTCATACAAAATTCCATCCCCTATTTTATCCCTTTGGGGGTAGAATTGATCAAAATCCTTTCTTAGCGGATGCCTACGTCATAACATCTACCTGCATGCCAAATTTCAGCCCGATCCGTCCAGTGGTTTGGGCTGTGCGTTGATAGATCACTATGTCAGTCAGTCACTCACTCACCTTTGAGTTATATATATTTAGATACGGAGATAATATTAACAAAATAACCACAGTTCCAAATGGTTGGCATACGGTCATGTGCTCCCCTCCTAAAGTGGAAAGTTTTGCTATTTCCCTCTATCGTCGTGCGTTCGTGTAGTGCATACACGAACGCACGACACGCCTCTAACATTTCTATGTAGTGGTGGTTTGTAATACACCTCCTAGCGCTTTTGCGAACCTGGTAGTGCTTTCTGATGATTCGTCCTGGACTTCTGTTAAATCGCGTTGCTATGGCAGATTAGCACGTGTTCTTGTTTACCTTTTGTGAAACATCCTTTTCAAATGACTGAAAATGCATAATAATGATTACAAACAACGTCAATATGATTTCCATTTTATTTTCTACTAAAAATACCACTAAAATGCAGTCAATTTAATCACACCTACTTCTATTAAAACTAAATGTAAAATCAAGTAACGGTTGTGTCTCAATGTTTCCGTATATTGTTTGCATCTTTATCCTAATGAGGCATGCGTATCCATGGCAACACAAGCATTCCTCTCGAGAATGGGGCAAAGGAGCAAACCGACAAACATATAGTCCTCACTTGATATTCATTTGGCTGATACTTGACTAGACAAAGATAGTGATAGAGTGCAACAAGCATATTTTTGGCAGTTACTACTATCAAACCCCGCCCACAGCAGCTCTTACAAACAGATAAAACTGACACAAACCCGTCGACCACGGTTCAGGATAAGTGGTCCGCAGTTGTAAGGTTTGGGAGACCAAAATCAAACGGGTAGCATGGATTTAAAGAGCTTTATGAATTCATTTTATTGGAAGGGTAGAATGATAATATGTAGTAACCAGTAAAATTATTATTGCTTTATTTCTAAAATTAAAATATTATTCTATATTTTAGTGATCGAATAAAAAGTACAAAAACACTTTTATTCTTTTCCCCACTCATGAAATTAAGATAGGGCTAAGCAGTTACTCTGACCTAGTGACGTCATGGCTATTAATTTCTATGCATTCGTAGTATTATTATACTTCAATGTTTCCTCGAGATTTAACTTACATTACAGTCCGTGTTCCCATGTACTGCATTGCCACACAGTTCAAAGATTAAAAAAAAAAGTTTCGGCCACTTCTACAGAGAAATATTCACAGACTTCTCACTCACTGGCTGGGGTGCAGCCTGTGACGGTAAAGTTACTAGGGGCCATTGGTTTACAGAAGAACGAACACACCATATAAATTACCTTGAGTTGCTAGCTGCTTTCCTCGGCTTAAAATCATTTTGTAAAAATGACCGCAATAAGGCCGTGCTACTCAGAATAGACAACACCACTGCTATTGCCTATATCAATAAAATGGGAGGCGTACAATTTCCGCACTTAAATAACATTACGCGAGAAATATGGCAGTGGTGTGAGGAAAGACAGATTTACATCTTTGCGTCATATATTAGGTCAAGAGAGAATACTGATGCCGACCAGGCTTCTAGGTATACTAATGTTGATACGGAGTGGGAACTTAATGAAAACTTGTTCAAGACCATAACCCATAAGTTCAATCAACCTGATATAGATTTGTTTGCGTCGCGAATAAACAAAAAGTATAGTAAATATTTGTCATGGCAACGCGACCCAGACGCTTTAGACATAGATGCATTCACAATCCCTTGGAATACTTACTTTTTTTATACCCCTTTCCTCCGTTTGCCCTCGTACTAAAATGTTTAAGGAAGATAGTCAACGAGGAGGCAACTGGATTAGTTCTCGTTCCTCACTGGCCCAGTCAATCTTGGTATCCGTTGTTTAGAAGGCTGGTCGTCTCAGAAATACTTTTCTTCGAACCTAATAAAAATAATTTATTGTCTCCTTACAGAGAACCTCACCCCATGTGGAAAAAACTTACCCTGGCCTGCGCGATATTGTCAGGGAATCATACCTAAGGCGTGATATTCCACTCGAAACTATTGAAATTATGATTAAGTCTCTTTCTAATAACACCATTAATCAATATAACGTTGCACTCAAACTTTGGTATTCCTTTTGTATCGGGAATAATGTAGATTATCTGAACAGTTCAGTTACAATGATTCTAAAATTTCTGACTGACGAGTTTCATAAAGGCGCTAGCTTTGGGACTTTAAATTCATTTCGTTCTGCGTTAAATTTGATTTTATCCAAAGACCAGACGGAAAATGATTACGTTTCTAGATTTTTCAAGGGCGTATTTAAAATCAAACCGAATTTTCCTAAATATGACAAAACATGGAATCCTAACTTGGTGTTGGATCATCTTTCCAAATTATACCCAAACGAACAGCTACCTCTTAAAGATATTTCTAAAAAACTAGTTACGTTACTTGCGTTGTCCACAGGACAACGGATGCAAACGTTATCTTTAATTAAAGTCAAAGACATTAAGATTACTGACACTAGCATAATAATTCCAATTAACGAGATAATTAAGAGATCAGCACCTAATAGACAGAAACCTCGGTTGGTTATACCATTTGTCATGGACAAACATTCCATATGCCCCGCAACAACCTTAATTTCATATATGGAAAAAACTAAGCTATTTAGAACCACTGAAAACAATAATAATTTAATTCTAACCTACAAAAAACCTATACATAACTGTACTGCACAGTCCATTAGTCGTTGGATAAAGGAAACTCTCAGTGATAGCGGCGTGGAAGTTAATATGTTCTCTGCATATAGCACCCGACACGCGTCTACGTCGACAGCAAATAGAGCAGGTGTCTTAATCGAAATCATTAAAAAGGCCGCCGGCTGGACCGGAAACTTAATTTGTTTCGCAAAATTTTACGATCAACCTCTTGTAACTTCCGTAGAAGATATATGCTTTGCTGAAGCGGTATTTAATTCATAATAGTTATGATATAGCATATAAGTATAGGTAGGTACTTACTAATGTAAGTACCTACCTATACTTTTTTGCTATGTTGATCTACATACACTTTACCTAATCAATTAAGACTACATTTATGTGTCTATGATTAAAATATAAACTAATTAAATACTCATTGTTAATTTTAAATACCGATTACAGCCTCCGAGATTCATAAAACGAAATACCTCGTTTCACAATGTGCGCTAAACATCTACAATGTAAGTTAAATCTCGAGGATGCAACATTGAAGTATAATTTATGGTTAATTGAACTTATACGTACCTTAAGTGAACTTCAACCAAATTATACGAGATGTAGCATCCGAAGAGATTTAACACCCCCCTACCCAATGTAACATGCAGTTTACATGAACCCTGTATCACTATGAAACGGTCCTATCTCTAAAACGAATGAAATGACAGATAGTTAGACGTCAGAAGAAACTTTTTTTTTTAATTTTTGAACAGTGTGGCAATGCAATACATGGGTTACACGGACTACAATGTAAGTTAAATCTCTTCGGATGCAACATCTCGTATAATTTTGGTTGAAGTTCACTTAAGGTAAGTTCAATTAACCATAAAATGTAATGTTTTTATTGCAACGGCAACTGAAAGGGTTTCTTTAAAAATTCGAAGTGGGGCTACCAGGGTATTGTACGAAAGAACGCACATTCTCAATCATTTTTGTTTTTTAGACCGCATACGAAAAATTTAAAAAAAAATTACCGTTAGTTAGGTTGCATAGAAAAAAATCTGAAATTATTCTATGTGATAGTAATTTATGTAAAGATTACAGACAAAATAAAATAATGTCTCTAAATAGCACACTTTTGAAGAAACTATTAACAAAAATTAGATTAGTTCCACTATCGGTCAAGACATGGCGCTGATCTAAAACTGCAATATACACCGCAGTGTTGAAATTCTCTGACGAATAAAGGCCTCGCCGAGGAAAATTTATAAACATTTCACGTTGTATATGATGGTACGGAACCATCGGTGCGTGACTCCGACTCCGATTTTTGCTCCGATGTTTTTGTTGCATCGTTTTTCCGAACTCTTTGACTTTGCGCTCATTTGTTGGTCGCTACTGTTGATTCTGGTTTTCAAGAGTGGCAATGGTTGGAAAAGTATCGCCACACTTTCCCACTGGCTCAAAAAAAGGAATTATTCGTACATATATCTATTCTCTTGTCTGCCTAATCTTAGACTTTAGGTTTGGGGCATTCTTTTAGCTACTGTTATTTTGTGAGTTCACAATAAAACGATTTATCCATTTTGTACGGTAATAATAAAATGTGACTTTCTCATGATGTGGTCTTAGCAGTTTAAAAATAAGTTTACTTCTTTAATTCTCATGTTAAAACCCAGACTTATATCTGCTAAACAGGCTCAGGCAGATTGGCAAACAATGGCGAACAGGAGAGAACCCAACCCCAGTGCTTTTTGTATAAAGAATAAAGGAATAATGTAGAGTTTGTTTGTTCAACACGTATTGAAACATTGAATAACCACCATTCAGCATAACTGGATGGTTCAGATTTTACAATTGAGATTTTACAAATCTTGTCCAGTTAAAAGTGAAGTTCAACTGGGATATGTTTTGTCTTATAACAACGCGTGCAAAGGGTTCCGAACGAATTAAATTTTTTTACAATGTTATTTTAACACTACAGACTTTTCGGAGATAAGGGGGAATGGTAATTTTTCATCTAATTTCTTAAATAACTTCTAAACGATTTATTTTAATATTATGAAAAAATATAATTAAAACTCTCACAGTAAACCCTTTCGTTTGATATGTCACACGATATTGTTCAAAAACTTAATTTTTTATTTTCTAGTTTGACCCGCAAAAGTGACCCCCATACTAAAAATTTAATGATTTACGTAACGCGTCCGTGTTTGGGTCATATAAGTCCACATGTGTACTAAATTTCAACAGAATCGGTTCAGTGGATCCGGAGAAACCTGGCTGTGACAGACGGACAGACAGACAGACACCCGAGTGATCCTATAAGGGTTCCGTTTTTTTTTCGGAACCCTAAAAAAGAACTAAGGGTGTCTTTTTCACGCCAATGAGAATTGATCGAGAGCAAGAAGGAAACGAAGACTTTATCATGTTGTATTTCAGAAGTTGTTCAAATAGATATAAGACAAACATTTGACCTTGAAGTCACGGCTTGGGTGGAATTTTATCGATTGGCGTCACGCCACCCCTGTCCTTGTTATTGACACAGTGAGCCGGGAATCGATATTTCTATAGATGTTGACTGTGATGTTTGTATATGTTGGATATACGGGGGGAGGGCAACATGTGACTTTGCTTTGCTAAGAACTTTTCTGTTTGCTTAGAATAAAAACAAATAGAAAAGTTATGAACTATAGAAACGATATACATGCTTTTACTTAGGTTGGTACTATTTTCATTTAATTATAGCAACAGAATATCTATTTAATGTGTTTGAAGTACCTAAGGTTGTACCCATTTTTAACTATATTATGCACAAATCAGATTTCATTTGTTTATGTTCAAAAATAGGGTAAATTATAAAATACTAGCTTCCAGCGGTTTCGCCCGCGTGGATATTGAAAGTTATAGCAAGAGAACATATTACCGCGATGAATTGTATCGTATCATGTTACGGGGCATGGGCTTCCCGTGTGCCAAGATTCATCCAAATCCGTACAGCCGTAAGGACGTCAATAGGAAACAACAAACAAATTGACTTTCGCATTTATATATGTATTTCGGATTTTCATCATCATCATCATAAAAACCGAAAGACGTCCACTGTTGGACATAGGCCTCCCCCAAAAGGGGTGGTTTGCCATAATCGCCACGCTTGGCAGGCGGGTTGGCGATCGCAGTGTATGGTGTTGCATTTTACATTACATTTAGAACGCTGCTGCCCATTCTCTGGTGAGTCCCTTAGTCGCCGCTTACGACACCCACGGGAAGTGATGGGATGGTATTATTCTTTTACGGCACTATACGGCACTGGCCGACACCATACGGCGTGTAGGATTTTAAAAGCTAGTAAAATATAATTAGCACGTAGTTCAAAGCTGCTATAAAAAACTCGCTGCTGGCCCAGCATTGGGTTTCTCTCTTAACATGCTAGTTCTTACGGATATCAGGATCTTATCTATCTTTGTTTTTTTCATTATTAAAAAAATACTTTTGAGACCCTTACGATGTGTCCTTTGATTTGATATGTCTTACGGCACAGTTACAAAAACAGTTTTTTTTAATTTTCTAATTTCCCCCCAAAAAGTGACACCATCTTCAAAATTTATTTATTTTCGTTACGCGTTGTGTTTGGGTCACTTATGGTTCTAAATTTGAACTGAATGGTTGCAGTAAATTTTGAGAAAATCGGTTTTGACAGACGGGTAGACAGACAGAAAACCGAGTTAACCTATGTTTTTCCTTACACGAAGTTCGGAACCCTTAAAACATTTCTTGCTAAATTGTATCAACATGGCATGTAGGCTAGGGCTATAAATCACTAAAATAAAAGTTACAAAAAAAAAAAACAGCCAAAGCGTTTATATTTTTTGCTTGACAAATAAACAACTTATATTTTGATGCGAAAGCTTTCCTTTATAAGATGATTTATTTTTATTTTGACTACTAGACACTTTTTATTGAGTAGCTCGTGGCTTTAATAATAACAGCCACACGGGTTGTGATCGTTCTTGTCGGAACAAGGTTTTTATGAGAGAAAAATAAACGACGGGTGAAACCGCGGGGCTCAGCTTGTATTCTAATAAATGGTAGCGGGTCTTTAAAAATAAAAAACGTGATATTTTTGATTATTGTTTTATGCCAGTATTAAAGGACTGCTTTAAAATACAGGATATTAATCAAATTAGTTTTTACCCGACTGCCAAGGAAGGGTTATGGTTTTCGTGCGTCTCGTATATGTTGGTAAATTTCTTTATGAATTTCGACGGTTAAGATGTCGTTAGAACTGTCTCAAAAAGCTAAGTGTCCTTAGATAGGGTTAAAAAAAACAATCGAAATGGCGGAGTTTTGGCGCTAAAGTCGATAATATTTTATTAACCAAACCTGTTGAGTAGGGTATCATAATTCAGGAAATTAAAAGAAGATTACATTTGATTCGGTCTTTTTAGTGCATTGCTTGTTGATTTTTTTGCAGTCGACTTTGATTGTTTTTTAGCGTTCTGAACATCCGTAAAAAACGGAACCGTTATAAGATCACTCGGGCGTCTATCCGTCGGTCTGTTAGTTTGTCAGTCTGTTAGTTTGTCAGTCTGTCTGTTTGTCTGTCTGTTCTGTCTGAGCTAGTTTTCTCCGGATATACTGGACCGATTCTGTTGAAATTTGGTATACATATGGACTTCTGTAAGCCAAACACGGATGCGTTACGTAAATTTATAAATACATTTTTGGTATGGTGACCCCCTTTTGGGGGTCTTACAAGAAAATTCAAAAAAAAGTTTTTCGAACTGTATCGTGTGACATATCAAATAAAAAGGCTTACTGTGAGGGTTTTAATTATTTATTTTTCCTAATTTTTAAATAGGTAGTTTTGAAATTATTCAATAAATTAGACCAAAAATGACCATTCGGGGGAATGGCGGTTTCGGAGCCTATTCAATTTAAACAAACAAATCTTTTCTCTTTATAATAATTATATTAGTGTAGATAAAGACAAAAATAGAAGGAAAATAAAATTAATATTCATACAATATTATACTATGACGTAATGGAGTGTCTCTTTTTTTTATTTGTGATGGGTTTGCTCTTGACTCTAGTCTAGGTCAGAGATGACAGAGACAAAGTCTACGATGGAGCGAGCTTACCCATAGGGAGCCTGTTCACTCTAACTTTGAAGAGATTAGGGTTGTAAGCGTTTGGAAACACAGACGCAGGCAGATGTCTGATGGTAGAAGGGGACCGGTGGGATGAGGTCGTGGAGTTCTTGGGCACACTTACCGAAGTACAATCTGTAGAAGACCGATAAGCAGGCAACCTTACGGCGATGAGCCAAGCTATGTAGCTTGGCATCCACCAGTTTTACGTCACCGATGAGCCTCTTAGCTTTGCGTTCCACCGAGTCAAGAGCGGCAAGCTGATACTTAGTTGAGCCATCCCAAAGGTGGCTACAATACTCCATGCAGGATCGGACTTGCGCTTTATATAGGGTTAAAAGCTGTCCAGGCCTGAAGTATCGCTTCACTCTATTTAGGATGCCGAGCTTTTATCCGCGATTTGGGCTTTGTACTCGATGGTGGCGCCGAAGTTGAGATTGGATGTCAACTCCATGCCTAGGAGCTCGAGCCGATCAGTCACAGGAACAGATGTACCCCGAAAAGTAGGAGTTTTGTCAAAACGACTCCTTTTTGCGGTAAAAAGACACGCCTGTGTTTTGGTGGCGTTAAAAGTGACCACATTGTCATCACCCCACTGGGAGACAAGGCTTAAGGTCAAATTTGTCCGCTCTACCATGGCCTCTCTCAAGGAACGAACTTCATCCCCGCTGGTTGTTGCGCTGGACAAGTATCTCTCTGAAACCGTACTGTCATCTGCGTACCCAACAAGACCAAGCTGAAGTAGGTCATTGATGTGCAGCAGGAAAAGAGTTGCAGAGAGAACAGATCCCTGAGGAACTCCGGCATCAATAGCCATGAGGTCAGAGGAGCAGCTGTCAATGACTACTCGGATCGACCATTCACTCGGATCGACCATGCACTCGTAATGTGCAGGATCAGCACGGTCTCCCTTTTTGGGCACCGGTTGCATATTCGCAAGCTTGGCATCGAAGAGTCACGACGAGGTCTCTCACTGTTTTTTAAACACTGATTGTAATAATGCTTGCGGTCAGTTGAAGTGAATTCCACGAACCGCAGGCCTATTGTAGATTTAAAGTAATTGTTTCTTATTTAATTGAAAAAGACGTAAACATTAATTTTCTAAACCAATGGTAAAATTCTACATTCAGTCCAAAAAAGTTATACTTATTAATGAAGCATCGATCGAAGTGCGAAGCCATTTTTTAACTAGCATACTTACATCTTACCCAGAAACCAAGTCCCGCGATATCACAGCAAAATAAACAAACCTCTTTCGTTCCTTGTGCTCCTGGTATCCAGTAGGTACCGTTTTTGCTGCTTTCACATCGACACGCATGCGCCTGGCGGCGCAGACCACGTGCTATTGTTTTGGTTCAAGAATAACGAAAACATTACCACGTGGACTTCACATAAACGGCTCAGTAAGCGATCTCCAGCAATTTGTATTGCTGCTAGAACATAAATTCGTTTTTATTGTTGTTTCCCGTACAAAAAAAAGAAAATTGGTCTTCCGCTCGTGCGATATCACAACGTTGTACCTACTTCTTTGGAATTTTTAAGGCATGAAAGTATGGAAAATTTGCCTAGAAAATTGAAAGTGCTTTGGCCTATAAAATTTTATATAAACCAGATTCGGACAAGATTACAACTATCGGATCAGCTAGTTAGATAGTCGTGCTCTTTGTTCAGAAGACGTAATCAGAGGTATTTTCGTTAATACTATCATTGCAAACAATACGCCTGTATGTTTTACTTCAAGGCTCATTTTTTTTTTATTTTTTCTAAAAACGCCTTATTTTAAACAAAAAAAAACGTTGCCCCACACTAGGTATTCCTTCTGTATCGTGGATGCGTTCACAAACATACAAACTCACATACATAAACAGTCAGACCCGGAACATCTATCTCTAGGCCATACAAATATTTGTTCCGTGTGGGAATCGAACCCGCGACACGCAACGCAGCAGCCTATCGCTCAACCACTGCGCCAACCGTGTCGTCAAATGATTAATTATTGTTTGTGGTACTCCAGAATTATTATAACTGTTGGTCTGTCGTACTGGTGATGTGAACGCAGGTTGGGAAACCATGGCAACGAACGCTTGAATAAAGAGAGAGTTGGCCATATGTTTTTTTCACTACTTCTTATTTCTGTTCTCACTCTCACGCAGGCTTGGTGCATAAACCAGACAAGGATGGTGTGAATGTAACAGACAGAATATCAGCTGCTAGTTGTTATCAAATTCCCGCGATTTTCACGGTATTAACACAGTACCAGCGAGACTTGAAACTGAATCAGGTTTACCGTCGCTCGGTTACTAGGGCAATAGGTATTTATTTATTTTAGGAGATAGATATCTGTGTAAATTCGTGTTCTTGAAATATCACAAATGTTAAATGTGCCTACTTAAACTGTCAAGGAATCGGTCAGTCAGACAGATGAAGCTATTTGTAGATTTCAAGTTTACATTTATACGGACAAGGACTGACAAGCAACTTCATGCACTTTACGGATTTAATATGATTTATCCAAATATTCATAAACTTATTCTTCCAATAGTTATATTGCAAGCCTGGAATGTTTTTAACAGAATAAAATCTGAAATTACTATTATATATGTCACGAAACCCACTTCTTACATACTCCGAGATCATCTTTAGACATAAGTAGGTTAAAATTGGTATGCAATAGAATGCCATCTCTGGCATCTCTTATGAATTGCGTGCAACACAGAGATAACAAAGTGCACCGACACATGTACGGTAAGCTAGCTTAGGCACGGTAAAGCTAGATGGCAGGGATATAATGTTTTGTTGATTAAAAATGAACAAAATATTGCAGTACAAAAAAATATTCAACAAACTAACAAGACCTATTAATTTTTGGCTGTTTTTGTCATATTCAATTCTAAAACATATTGAAGGATACTCAATAGAACCTTGCAGTGACTGTAGATTAGAATAAAATAATGTTTATAGGAACGAGGTATTGTAATTAATATACTTACTTTTTGGTGTGTATTCGAAAAGTGACAGAAAATATGTATGTCTGAGTAATATCTACATCGTATTGGTATTGGATAGATGAAATTTATTAATAATATAAATTTTATCTTTGTTTTTTTAGTAATTTTCAACAACAAATTTCAAATGAATAATGTAAACACTTGAAAAAGTGATGTTCTTCGTATTTGTACTGAAACTGACAGTAAAAAGTAACGGATTAAAAGTATCATTTGCAATAACTTGTATATTTTTCAATTAACAACAAGAAAAAAAACAGGAATTGCTCAAAACATTTCAAAAAAGTAACTAAAACAACAACAGCTTTATAAAAACTAGCGATATTAATATCAAAAAAACAAAAGGGTGGGGTCAAATGTGCTATATCCGTATTATTGAGGACAATTATGCCTCTAAGTCGATTTTGGGGATATTTTAGGGAGCGACAGGATGAATATAATTCAAATTATTTGAGGGGAAAGATGGAAGAACGAGGACTTTGACCGGCTCCTCGCCATTACCGGCTTCCGGCATAGTCACTTGACCCCGATGGAAGCTCGTGAAATTTGCTACCATTACAAACTTCGCGGAAAATGTCACTTGCGCGATGCAGGATTGAAATTTCAAAATTTTCTTACGGGTAATTGGCGAGGTCTGCCTTAAAAATAAGATAGCAAAATCAATTGCATAGACACAAAGCTTTTTTAAAAAATATTGTTTTTGAAGTAGGTTACGTAATATAAAATTCATTGAAAGGTTTCACTTTAGGATATGCATAAATTAGAATTCATACTAGAGTGACAAGGACCTTTATTGTCAGTTACTTGCGTGCGCAGCGTTTGACCAATGAGGTGCAGCTATTGTAACCATGGATTATCGGTGTGGCCAACACAAATATACAGAACTCCTCTAAAGGGAAGGGATACCTTTAAAAGTACAGGTGATAATATAGCTACAACCTGGGAGTCTTTAAGTCAAGAGTGAATAGGTTACTTCTAGGCAAGCGTACTCCATCTTCGACCACACCATCGCTTACCATCAGGTGAGATAGTGGTCAAACGCGTGCCTACCAATAGTAAAAAGAAAAAAAAATATTTCCCTATCGATTATAGAAGAACCTATAAGAAGTCTGTGGTGTGAAAGTAACATGTTACAAAAATGAGATTTGTTTGGATGGAACCCTTTGCATGCGAGTTTGACTCGCACTTGGCTGGTTTTTAGGTTTCCAAACATCCGCAGAAACAGAACCCTTATAAGATCACTCGGATGTCTGTCTGTCCTTCCGTCACAGCCTGTTTTCTCCGGATCTACTGGACCAATTCTGTTAAAATTTGGTGCACATATGGAGTTCTGTGACCCAAATACGGACGCGTTATGTAAACAAAATGAATACGGGGGTCACTTTTGGGTTACAAACTAAAAATTAAAAAAATAGTTTTTCAAACTGTATTGTGTGACATATCAAATGAAAAGGATAACTGTAAGGGTTTTAACTAAATTTTTTTCATTATTTTAAAATAGTTTTAAAGTTATTTAAGAAATTAGACCAAAAATTACCATTCTGGGCTCAGAAATACCGGATACAAAATTAAAAAAAGCCAGTCCTTTACCTACAGATAACAGGAAAACTTATAAGAAGTCTATAGTGTTAAAATAACTTTTTACAGAAATGAAATTGATTCGGCACACATTTTTTACTTCGAATTTGGAGAATCCTCATATGTTGGTAACACTGCCATATATTAACCTTGAACTGATGCCGGCTGACACATAAAGCCACGTGGCAATATACAGAGCCGCGTGAATCCTCCCGCCTCATAGGTATAATGGTTGCTCACAGGGCGCCACTGTGTTACTAGTTTATTCTTTAATTAGAATTTTTAATCTGGATCGGGAAAGGTTCTATCAGGAATGCTACCACTAGTTAAACAGTGACAGATTAAATCAGCGGCCATCTTTTTTAATATTCACAGACCATTGAATACCTAGATGCGACACAGTTGGTTCAGTGCGTTTCTGCCTAGGTAAAATATGATTCAATGTTGGCGGTTTCTTTTTCCGCTTTTTTCCGGCGGAAAAGCACATACAGGGTTACTTGAAAATAAATACTTAACTACAGTTCGGGGTGGTAACCAAATAACTTTTAGCATGAAATCAAAAATAGCTTTGAATCTCTTGTTGTTGTTGTTGTTGTTAGTTTACAACTCTATAAATAGGATTTTTAAGGAACTTTGCTCACGTAAAACATTAAAAAACCAGCCAAGAGCAAGTCGGACTCGCGTGCAAAGGGTTCCGAACGAATATTTTTTTAACATGAAATTTTAAAATTAGACTGCTTATAGGTTTTCCTGTAATCTATAGGTCAAGATCCTCCATTTATTTGTCAAAATTGTAGGCTTCAGTTGTAGTTTCAGAGATAAGGTAATTATGCATGTAACGGTCACTTTTCGTCTAATTTCTTGAATAACTTCAAAACCATTTATTTTAAAATGATGAAAAAAATATAATTAAAACTCTCACAGTTAGCCCTTTCATTTGATATGTCGCACAACATTGTTCAAAAAACTTTTTCTTTAATTTTAGTTTGACCCCCAAAAGTGATCCCCATACTAAAAATTTAAAAATTTACGTAACACTTTTGTGTTTTGGTCACAGTAGTCCATATATGTACCAAATTTCAATAGAATCGGTCCAGTGGATCCGGAGAAAACTGGTTGTGACAGACAGACAGGCATCCGAATGATCCTATAATGGTTCCGTTTCTGTTCGGAACCGTAAAAATCAACGTGAAACGAAATGTAGTCTTCTATTACTTCTTAGTTCTTAGTAATCTGTGCTTGTCAAGACTCAAGTGATGTTAAATTACTAATGGTCAGCCACTCTATTATCTTCGATTATAAATCAATCAAAGTGTTTACGTTAACTAACTTATTCTTTATAAAAAGTTGTTAAGCAGACAGAGCACTACAGACGAATGCTAATCAATGTGTTACATTTTTATTAATTTTCTTACTGACCTGGCAAACATTGCTTTTCCGTGTAAATAAAAAAAGGCTACGACTTATTCTCAAACCTGTCAAATATATACACAAAATTTCATAAAAATCGGTCAAGCGGTTTCGGAGGAGTCCGATAGCAAACACTGTGACACGATATTTCTATTTTTTAGGTAGATGACATAATATTTCATTGGTATTACTGATTTCTCCACTTCCTCCGGAAAAAATCAACTTTTGCTTCATAGATTCCTGACATGATGCGGTCTTACAAATACGCTGATATTACAAATACAATAGTATCGGAAATTATCGGATCCGTGGGCCACTTTTGATCCTAGCAGGAACTATCAGCGTTCCGTGGACTAAATGTTAAGAACTTATGTAATGTTAGTGCGACGTCTAGTGAATTTCAGATTTTTATTTAGAAAATCATTTGCACTTTTTTCATGTTTTTAGTCGCTTGCATGAGAATCACGTCTACGTAAGGTTATTCTTTGATCGAGAGGTGTAATCTCCCCTGCGTTGGGTGGTTCTATGGGGTGCGTTAGGGGGTAAAGCACTGCAATCCATCCCTATCTAGATTGAGAACGACAACATTGGTAAATACAGGATGGCACTAGTTTTGTCAATACTTGCAAAATCTGTTCTCTCTTATGAGGTAGGCGCAATTTTTTTAAATGTTTCCACGTTTCGAAAGTTACTTAACTAACTATTCATTAAAAATCATGTTAAATCAAGAAAAATACAATAAAATAACCCGCAGGTTATTAAAGTCCTTTGAAAAATCCAAAATCACTTGCTGAACCCAGGGATCGAACTCGAACCCCCTCATCTGCATGTCGCAATAACACAGCCCCTGGACCAACATTTCTGAAGGATCAAGGGTATTTTCTCAGGAGTTATATAATGTTGGAAAATAGATAAATATAATGAAATAGGTATATTTTGCATAGAGTTTTTTGTTACGAAGACAAGTTAGAACAATGGGCCCTTAAAAGGTATTGCGTTTAATCTGTTACACGTCGTAGTTGTGTTCGTAATTGTAAGGGCGAGGTTTTTATGAAAGAAAATCCTGAAAAAAATATATAAATTCGGGCGAACCGGAGCGGGCCATTACTGTACAAAAGAAATTAGATCAAAATCAAGTTATCTGGACCCAATAAAACAACCTAAAAGAAAACTTTAAGATATTTATTTTCAATATAATTTGTTGAGATGAGTTTCGAAGGGTGTTACGTTTTGCTTCGCCGAAGGCGCTACGAGTGAGCGTCTTAGTTCCGTAGCACCTACCTACGCCGTAGCATAGTGCTACGACGTAGCGTCCGGGCAATAGTTTAAGTCAGCAGGAAAGCATAACCGTTAGGATGTCTATTTACTACCACACTAAAGCGGAATGCAAATTAATGTAGTTATTCTGACGGTTTTGCATGTTTAGTCGTCGTTAAAACAAACATTTGTGTTTACCGAAATTTATTAATTTAAATTATTATTAACTAGTGGACGTCACGCGGTTTCACCCGCGTAATTCCCGTTCCCGTGGGATTACGGGGATAAAGTATAGCCTATGTTACTCCCTGATAATGTAGCTATCCATGGCTGAAAGAATTTTTCAAATCGGTTCAGTAGTTTCGGAGCCTAGTCATTTCAAACAAACAAACAAACAAATCTTTCCTCTTTATAAAATTGGTGTAGATTACTAAAAGACAGTTCAAATTTAAAATATCATGATTTAGTGAAAAAGTCATACAAATTTTAATAATCGGCTAAGTGCGAATTGGGCTTGCGTGCCGAGGGTTCTGAACGAATCTTATTTTTATAACACGTTATTTTCATCGATCGTTATAGAAGCTATAATCTGTATTTCTATCAAAATTTTAGACTGCCGTTTAGGAGGTAAGGGTGGGGAATGGTATTTTAATCAAATTTCTTGAATAACTTCAAAACTATTTATTTTAAAATTATATATTAAGCCCTCACAAAAAATAAAATTCATCATCTCAACATCGTAACACTTTTTTTTTAATTTGCCCCATGTATGCCCCCTAAAAAGTGAGGCCATTTCCAAAATATATATTTTTTCGTAACACCTCTATGTTTGGGTCTCAGAATTTATATGCGTAATTTCAACAGAATTTGTCCATTAAATTCGGGAGAAAATCGGTTTTCACAGACCGACAGACAGCTAGATCACCTAGGCACCATAAGGATTCCGTTTTTCCATATATAAGAACCTTAAAAACGATAGTTGAAACACTACGTAGTGAGGGAGTTCAAATTGTGGGCATTTAACGGTGGGAAGATAATAGGAGATCAAAAGCGAGTAAGCTGTTGAACTCAGTGTAACTAGTAACTTATACGTTGGACGTTTAAAATGATCTCTGTTTTGAAACATTATGTACTTGCTTAAATAATTTAATATACCTGGAAATAAAAAGATTTATTTAAACAGCAATCATGGGAATTATTCGAACCGGTTCTCTATTGTGTCACCTAATTTTTTTATCCATAATTTAAAGTGCCATAACTTTTTTTGTCCTAATCATCATTTGTCCGAATGATAACTTACCCAAACTTAATATCACATGCCATAAAATTGAAATCCCTAAATACAATATCTCCTAAATCCGTTTGTCATAAATATTACAATCAATAATATAAAAAAGACATAAAACCGTTTTCAATAAAAGTTATAAGTCCTAAATTCAAATTACATAATGTTTATTTATAATAATAATATACTTAGAACAAATTTGTATAACAAAGCTTTTGCTATGAATTTCTCTCAGGCTTTACGTAGATACGAGCGGGCAATATTTTTTCTTTTAACCACTTGTTTTGAGATAGTTCACTTATTATGTAGTTATGTTTAGTAGCAGGATAAAAACATTTTTGTTTTACAATATACTCGTATCAAAAATAAATGATTGAAAATGCAGCAATGAGAACTATTAAAGACTAACAAGGGTGGCATAAAATTAAATTGTGATGGCTTAACTTACGACAAAAAACGATTCTAAAAAAAGAGATATTACTGGGTGTGTGAAAAGTACAAAAATAAACAATGCAAGTGTAATGTACGAGTGGTTTTTGTAAGCAAGCAAGCATCCAGCATGCAAACAAGCATGCAGCATGCAAGCAAGCACGCAGCTTACAAGCAAGCATGCAACATGCAGGCATGCAAGCAAGCAGACATGGTTTCTGTCATGGCCCCGGCGCTTCGGGGCTCCGGCGGTCCCATGCGAGTTTATCGTCGCAGTTGGGTTTAACGCTCACCACCGCAGCTTCGGCGTACTGGCCGGCTTCGCCGGCCAGCCTCAGCCAAGGCGGCGAGTGTTACAACCACCTGCTCCTTAACTCGCGAGCCACCTCGCCCCTCCACGCCTACGCGATTTTTAATTACACTCTAGGGGTAGGGCAGATAAGACTGCGTGGAGTCGTATTTACAGCGATTGGATTCTGTCACTAAAAACTAATTTTTAGCAAATGTTTTAGCACTAAAAAAGTTATTATAAATGAACATTCGGAATAATACACATTATTTAACACAATACTTAGGACATATGACTTTAGGTCATGTATAGGATATTTAATTATTATAGTACTCGATATTATGACAGAATACTTTTAGAACTAAAGTTTATTATGTTAAACAACATTTCGGGATTTTGAACATTAGGGTTAATGAAGTTTATAGCAAACGTGTTATGGATTATGATTTTCGGACAAACAATTTTAGGAGAAGAAAGGGAGTACCATTCGAACCATATATTCTTGTTTCTTTTAAATTTTCTGTTATTCAAGTTTTGTTTTGTAGTTTGAGATATGAGGAGAAGAAAAGGAGAGGTGTAATAGTTATAGGCAGGCAACGATCCTTATACGTACATATTAAGAATTTTACGGCTTGCCCGAGTGTTAATGTACAGTTTTCCTTTACTTCCTTGTGGTCGTGAGCTCCTAGTACTCTGCGAAGTTTTTAACGAAGATCAGCTATATAACAAACGCAACCATTACGAGTTATTGAGCCACAAATGGAACGGCAGGAACGTGGTGATTATTAGGTTATTGAGCCTACTATACATCTTAACCTAGAACATAGGTTAAGGTGTATAGTAGGCTCAATAACCTTGAGCATCTGGGCCACACATTCATATCTGCGCCGCACACACAAACATTTCCGTAGCGCACGCGCTACCTCAAAACTATTATCAAAGATTATGCGAAGACGCAGACATGCGTGCCAAGCCGGCTTTTTTGCCTACGACTACACAAGAGTATGGCGATTGCACGGCCAATTTATAGTTTAGATAGATACATACGTTACGCATATTTTTATTCACTGGTCTCATTTTTTATACGAATGTGGTTAAATAGAAGTAAAACAATATAGGTCAGATAAAACAATTTTGTGAAGCAGTTTCGTCTTTTCTGCTTACGATCTATATAAAGATACTCGAAACTCAAGGTCAAACTGTTACCAGTGCACTGGTAACAGTTTGTACAGTGCATGCAGTGTACCTACTACTTTTTGTTTCTGCCTATACTACTTTATAGTCTCGTAAAAAGATTTCAAATAAAAAAAGTACATTCCAAAGTAAAGTAAAGTAAAGTAAAGTAAATGAAAAAATAAATTTTAAGCTTATTTCATAGTTCAGCTCTGCTAAATAATTTTGTAGCAATTTCATTAACTCAAAAACTTCAGATTCTGTGATTCCTGTGAAAGTTTTAGGTGTTTAATTGATAACGTTTTTATATCGGTTTATTTTGTAAACTGGAAATACGACGATGATTGTTGAAAAAACCCGACCAAGTGACAGTGAAGACACACTGGAGAAATGTCTCTGAAAAGAATTACCGATGTAAATCCTTATTTAACTACGGAACCCTGCAAATTACCTCCCATTGCGTGCGCTGCGAAAATGATTGATCCCATCAATATCTACAAACAGAAAAGGCAGTGATACCAAAAGCCCAACTAATATTGTATGTCACTTTTTTATTTAAAAATTAATAGATACGACATGACAGACCAAAGCAGACCACGTTATTCGCACCTTGATATTAGTTTTATAAATAAATCGTACTTTAATTCACTTATTTTTTTGAATTACTCAAATCACACATTCAAAAGATATCATAATTTTATCAAAACAATTGAATTTAGCCAAACGGTCCCCCACAGACGCGACTGACACGCCGCATATACCGTCCGAATAATGAAAATAAATGTTTGTTTATGAACTTGTGGTTGTTTATGTTTGTGTTGAAGAGCTGTACACCTACCACAGTGTATTTCTTTTAACCCAAAGGTTGACAAAAAGAGAACTCCTCCTAGCATTAAGTCCGCCTATGTACCACTATTGTTCATGAAGTTTAAGTGAATAAATAAACTTATATTGATTTTTTATTTTTCTTTAATATTAGTCAGTTTGTTGGTAATAAAAGAAATTAAGAATTAACGTCGGCTACGTTTGAAAAAAAAGAGCAGACAAAAATAAAGCCCGAGCAACGCCAATAGTATTTTGATAAAAGTTGCTGTATGAAACTGTACAATGCGCCCACGCGCTCAATCAAGCTGGCTCCTCTGCAAAGAGCTAGTCTATGAACGCACACTAATACAAAAGTTCATAAATATTTGCACTAACACATTCATATACGCGTAGTCGGTCGATAGCGCGAGCGGAGCAATGAGCGACACAGCCTCCCCGTCTCAGTGCTAACGCACGACTGCCGCCTTCGCCCAAACAGAGCTTTTTATATATGGGAGACTCAATATTGAACATTTTCTTTGCAAAATATTGATTGATTTACATGAGCAATGTTCACTTTGTAGTACACTTTACCAGCAATTTTTCCATGTAAAAATATTTTAAAACTTCGAAGCCGTTTGGAAGGAATATCCAAAAAATAGCTTGTTATTAAATATATTTTTACAGCAAAACTATATGTCATACGAAAACAACAATTGTTCATATTGTTGTTTATGAATCTACCATATACATCTATTTTTTTCCAATCTTTCGACCCAGCCGTTAATGGGGAATATCCTATAGAAAGTAGCCTTTTAACGGCTCTGAAGCAGAGGTAGGGCCTTAATTTCTTTATAAACAGTGGATGCAGCCAGATTGTTGTCTTTCATTTTGAATTGACTACGATAGATAAGAAAAAGAAACGATATTATTTTGTGGCATTTAATTGACTTATAGCAATAAAAAATATAGTTTTTTTTTTTTTGTGGATTATGAGTATGACGAGACATATTTTGAAAACTTTTATCATTCAATAGAGATCGCATAATATTTTGACGTCATTATTATTATTTAATGTTATCTCGTATACCACCTACAATTAAAACAGTTAAGTGTACAATCAAGGTGGAGCGTTTTCAAATGGGGCGCTTCTACTTTAATGTCATTCAACATGCTGCCATCTTATTTCGGAGTGGCAACACAATTTATCCCTACATTTTTGAAAAATATCGTGTGATATACCAATGAAAGGAAATACTGTGAGGGTTTTAATTATATTTTTTTCATAATTTTAAAATAAATGGTTTTGAAGTTATTCAAGAAATTAGACGAAAAATGACCAATCCCACCCTTAACTCCGAAACTTCTAAGCCTAAAAGTTTGAAAAAAATGTGGATAATAGATCTTTACCTAAAGATTACAGAAAAATTTATTAGAAGACTGTGGTATTAAAATAACATGTTAAAAAAATTAAATTCGTTCGGAATCTTTTGCACCCGAGTCCGACTCGCACTTGGCCAGTTTTTTTTTATTTATGCACATCGTTAAAAAGTACTCGATGAACAATTTAACATGAACTAATTAAGAGATAGGCATGATTTTCTATCGTGCCTATCCCTTTACACAAACTACAAACCATAAGATCAATGTTAATATTATGCAGCAGTTATAATGAAATCTTTTGTTTGTTTCCAGGTAAGATGCAGTCAAAATGCCGACTGGACCATCTGAATCTTTTGTCTTCTCAATAGAAGCCTGGTGTGTAGTATGAAAAGTTTTGTACCCACCACTATCAGTAAATTATTTTTAACTAGTTGACCCGCGCAACTTCGTCTGCTCCGCTCCTATTGGTCTTAGCGTGATAGCGTGGTCTTAGCGTGCCTATAACCTTCATCGATAAATGGGCTATCTAACACTGAAAGAATATCAATGCGGACCAGTAGCTTCTGAGATTAGCGCGTTCAAGCAAACAAACAAACTCTTCAGCGTTATATATCAGTATAGATATAGATAAACTCACCGAATAGACGTGCAAGTGCAGGTAAGGGTTGCTACACACATATGCGGGCCGGATTGTAAGCGGGCCGAAACAAAAACTACACTAGTTCAGTTCGACTCATCATTCGGTTCGGCAGTATTTGTGGAACAAAAAAACCAACCCGTAGCAATTACTACATTACGTTCGGCATCATTCGTCTTATACCCGCTTTCCCTGAACATTCATCTATAAATATTCGATTTTAACGCCCGGCTGTGCCGATTAATGTTGACACTACAATACACATAGTGTGTTAGCAAACCTCATGCACGCTGGAGGGCTGTCGCAAATTAGGTACTCTATGCAACAGCATAGTGAAAGTATTCTGCGACAGGCCGCCAAAATCAGAAACCAGTGAAAATAGTAGAAATCGTAGCTTTATTTTTTATTTTGATTAAATGCTTTAAAAAAAGTAAGAGTAAACAAAATAGATTTATTTCTATTTTTCATTTAAGTTTTTGCTGTGTGTTTTCTTTCAGTTACTCAGTCAGTAACTCATCAGTAACGGAAAATATGTTAGTAACAATAATACTAACCGTAGGGCTTCTTACCTTTAGCATATTACACCCGTCGTAACTTTTAAACGAAAGGTCTGATTTGAGTTATTTAAAGAGGAATTTGCATAGAAATATTCAACGTTGATTCATTTATTAAACTTTTAAGTTAGATATGCATTCATACCCTGATACGAATGGGTTCCCTCTATCAGGTAATTCAAAAATCTTGATGCTTCGGAATTTTTTGGTTCGTAATTGTCACGGCGAAGATTATTTGAAAGAAAATTTTGAAAAAAGAATATTAATACGGGCGGGCCACTAGTATTACTAGAAGTTAGCCTATGTTGTCCCACTGATGGGCAAATCCCTCCTCCATATTTTCAAGCCAAGTTTATCTGTTGCCTTCTCCAACCAATCCGTCAACGTTGAAATGTACTATAATTTTGCATGCTTTAATATTAAGCAAAACATGTTTGGACTAAATTTGTATTGTAACATCTTTTAATACCGTGTTTTCTGCAAATAAATGTTATTGATTGTTATTGTTGTCAGGAATGATCCCAAATCGTCACGCCTCCGTGGTTGAGTGGTTTAGGCGTTTGCCTTGTGACCCGGTGGTCGTGGGTTCAATTTCCACGGGAAGCATATTTTAAAGTTGTATTCAGTTTGACTAGGACATTGCGGGTTTGAATCACCTGATTGTCTGATATAAAAATGATTCCGCGCTTCGGTAGGCACGTATAAGCCGGTGGTCTCGGCCGCCAAATCGCGATCGTCAAATAAACGATGTCAAAGGCCCTTGAGGCGGTTTAGAAACTCTGACACTAGGGTGTGTGGGGTCGTTAGACCTTACTGCCCACACGATAAGAAGAAGAAGATTACGCCAGCGTTTTTTTAGCCTGCCTCGACGACGTCCTTGCGACGTCTGTCTTCAGGCACCCAACGCGTGATACGAGTAGGAAGGCAATACCTGCTTCTATTCTTTCTTTTTTATGAACTGAAGTACTAAATATTCAGAGTAGCTAGAACAGAAAGAGTGCTTCCTGCTCACTATTTATCTAATTGCTTAGTTGTGTGTTTCATGCAATATTTAAAATGTACTCAAATATCTATCAAATCTTATTAGATTGGATAGATATTTACCTTTAAACGAGCAATTCTTGTATATATCTATATATAAAATCCGAATCTCGGAAACGTCTCCAACGGTTTTCATGAAATTTAGTATGCAGGGGGTTTCAGGAGCGATAAATCGATCTAGCTAGGTTTCATTTTTGAAAACGTCGTAAAAAAACCGGTCATCCAGGTACTGTTAGTAAAACATAGAAAAAAGTCAACATCACAGATACATAGACATTTACCTCTCGTGCAGATTCTCGCCACTAAATAGAGCACGCTTGCAAACAATTACCTATTCACTCTTGACTTATAGACCACACGTTAAAACATTGGCATGGCCTTTGAAGTATTTTGTGGTTCAAGCAGTATGGCAACTCAACGTAATCTATATAGTACGGCAAAAATACGGTGTAGTAAGGTAAAAATGTTGTCCAGTATTTTGCTGCATTGTACCACGCTGAAGAATTTTTTCAAATGTTTATTTTAACTTTCGATACATTTACTTTCTTTGCGAGTTAGTGTATTGATCAGGTGGTGCCATCCAACCAGCAAGATGAGAGATGTAACTGCACTATCTAGGGAAAACTTTCGGAACTAGCTCAAAACGTAGCTGTCCAAGCAATTCTCGTCGCACCCGCGAGGTGGAACACCTATAAATCACAATATCTTTCAAAATATCATTAGAATAAACGAAATCAAACTACCAAGTATGAGGACTATTTAGTATGTACTTTTTTTCGTGAGACATTGCAGTACTAGTTTTGTTGGAATTAACTTGCAATCAATTATCATTTGGTTTGTCAAAAAGTTAATCTCAATAATAATATTTAAAGCATCCACTGAATAAAACGTAATTATTATTAACTAAAAGTCAGCCTTGATAAGGTTCTAAAATATAAAAATTACGAAAAAATGAAGGCAGAAGTTTAGTATACTTCTGCTTTCGTTAGCCAGGTATGGGATTCGAACCCATGCACCCTTTCGGGAACCAGAGCCTAAATCTAGCGCCTTAGACCTCTCGGCCAACCTGACTTGTGAGATTCAATTGAAATATTAGTTTGTATTACGTCACCGATCGATAACTGATATGGTGTACATAATAAAGTGTATTCTATTCTCTGACTAGTATTAGAGCAGCTGTACACATGCAAGATATCACGACCACATACTCAAGAGCCAGCAAAGTGGTAGCGTAACCTGCTAAGTATTTGACGTTTAGAATAATCCTGCTTATTATAACTACTTCGTTGAACTGGGTCAGTAGTCTCAAGGAGGTGAAAATGTTGTGGTCCATCGTTGTGACCGTTATGATAAAAAGATAGATTGAAAAATGAGGTGGAAAAGAAAATTGTTGTGTTTAAAAGTAAGGCGTAGTTTACTTACTCTCGTCTTAATTATTAAACTAAGATACGAGTAGGAAGCCAATAACTGCTTTGATTATTTCTGGATAATTAAGCTCAAAACTTTACCTAAACATATTACATTTATTTTAATAATCTGGAATACTTACAGAATATTTTTATAATATTCAGAATGTTTAGAACAGAAAGAATACCAATTACATAAAAGGATGCAGACGCGTCTCATTTTGTTGCCATGGAAACGATGCGCTTGCCAGAAGTACTAGCACAACATGACTCACGTAGAGCTAATCAAGGTCAAAGCCTAGTTTAGACTTGTTAGAGTACAATCCTTGAAGTAGACTCGTAGATACATGTGTTTGAGAGAGGTGGATTGGTAGTTCAGCTCGGAACGATATTATTGATATTTTGAACAAACATTTCAATGTAATTCCAAAGTTATTACAAAGGTATTACAAAATTAGAGTGCTTATTTTGATCCCAGTTATTCCAAGATAGTATTGCAGTGTTGATCAATGATTTGTTATCAAATTCTTTGTTGGTGTGGTTAAGTCATATGTACTTTGGCTATATTCCAAAGGTTGCCAAATACTAAATACTAGCATGCTAACTCATTCTGCAGTACGTTGCTATAGATTTCACCGTTTAAGCTTAAGTGAGGTGAACATGAGGTGGCACAGCCCACCGGACCATGCTAAGAAGCTCGGATTGGGCAATGGTATCGACATGGTTTGTAGACGCCTTAGAAGTTGGGTAGGCTTGTAGGTGGGATCGAAAATATTATGTTTGATCCGATACCAAAGGTCTACCCATCCTCCAAGGTCATCACGTCTTGCCTCTTCCTGTCGTCAACGTGTACTGGATACTGAAACTGCTGTGGTGACCAGAGTGGCACCCTTTTGATAAAAGAGCCCGACTAATAATGTTATCAGTGCTGACGTGACGGCTAGGGATCATAATCGTAAGAGGTAGGTGGTTTTATGAGAGGAATCGACCCCATATTGATTTTATGATGGGTCGATTGTCTATTCGTATTGTCACATTAGATAATTTCACAGTTGGATTGGTTAAGGTTGGTTTGTAAAGATTTGAAAAGTTTTTTAAAATGGTGTTTATTTCTCCTCATAGTGTTCCACCATCAAACAGGTACCACTCGTTATTTTTTTGTTTTATAAATAATTTGCCCAGTAGGTTTAACTTACTGGCTGTGTAAGTCATGGTCCTCTTAGTATTTACTTCTACTCAGATTGGTTTCCAGACCTTAAAATATCCCACAAAGCTTAAAACATCCATGTGTTTACTAAAATAAAAATAAATTTTCGGTTCATTCAATCGGCATAAATGTTTTGGATTATTATCAAAATAACGGTCCAAGGCTAATACTCTGAAAATTTGAATAACTTAATTATGAGAGAAGTATGTTAAAATGTATCCCTCAAAGTTGACCCCGGATGTTCTTTTTTTTAATAAAACATGTAATTTTTAAATACAACTCTATGGGAAATAATATTAAATGAATGTTTGTTTGGAGCAGAGATCGAGTATTACAAGAAGATTTTGAAGCCTCCGTATCAAACGTCCAATTAGCAAAAAGTTCTATTAGAAAATCGTCCTATTCGCAAAATGACCTACTAGCGGAACGTCCTATTGTCAAAGTACAGTTATGCTGAAAAATACTATCGGTTTTTTGTCATGGTCATAGTTTATTTAATTATTAAAATTTAAACGAAAAAGGAGACATTATTATACCATAGTCGTGACAATAGTAAAGAACAGAACGGGCGATGTTACATACCCCGCAAACTATAGGCCTATTTCCCTGGCAACTCTTACAGCTAAAGTACTGGACTGTTTGCTTGATACACATATGGTGAGTCGTATAAATCTTCACGATGCCCAATTCGGTTTCAGACCCGGACTATCGACGGAGACTGCCATCGTGTGTCTTAAGCAGACTGTTCAGTATTATGCTGATAGGAAAACATCGGTCAATGCATGTTTTCTGGACTTATCGAGGGTTTTGACCTCGTGTCATACGACATCCGGTGGGAAAAGCTGCGAGAGGAAAGCAGTGTTGACTGTGCTGTTTTCTTTATTGAAGTTTTGGTACAAGAATCAGACAAACTATGTCAGGTGGGGTGGAACTCTGTCTGATGTGTATGGGTTGAAGTGCGGGGTGAGATAGGGGGTGTTACCTCACCTCGTCTCTTTAACCTTTAAATTAATCAGCTCATTGTTGAACTCAGCCGCACCCGTATAGGCTGTCAAATTGACGGAGTTTGCATTAACAATATAAGTTACGCTGACGACATGGTGCTGCTGAGTCCATTAATAAGCGCACTCAGACGTCTTGTTAAGATGTGTGAAGACTATGCCGTCACTCAGGGACTCAGGTACAATGCAAAAAAATGTGAATTATTGGTATTCAAGGCAGGCACCTAATGTTACACTAACGTGCCAGATGTGACCATTAATAATACTCCGTTGTCCAGAGTAACAAGATTTAAGTACCTGGGTCACTGGCTCACTCATGACCTGAATGATGACCTGAACATAGAAAGGGATCGCAGGGCGATGGCTGTTCGAGGTAATATGCTGATCCGCAGATTTGCACGTTGTACGACGCAAGTCAAAATAACCCTTTTCAGAGCATACTGCCAGTCTTTTAACACATGCAGTCTGTGGGTCAGGTACACGCTGAGGGCATACAATGCCTTGCGTGTCCAGTATAACAATGTATTCAGGGTGCTGTTGGATCTACCACGTTTTTGTAGCGCTTCTGGGATGTTCACCGAGGCCAGGGTTGATGGTTTTCATGCCATTATACGGAAAAGGTGCGCTTCTGTTCTCAGTAGAGTACGTGCTAGCTCCCACAGCATCCTGAGTGTATTTTGTGATAAGTGGGACAGCCCCATGCTGGCTCACTGGATCCGGCTGCACATTTAGGTGTCAGTTGTTTTAATTTTGTATGTTTTGTACTAACATTAGCTTAAGATTTTTAATAACAAGCTATGGAATTTATCTGCAATAAATCTTTATTATTATTATTATTATAAAAAAACTGACAGGGCAAACGTTCTGGCAAAAAAAATACCTACTAACTATTCTCAGACCTACCAAATCTACACATAAAATTTCATAAAAATCGATCAAGCCGTTTCAGAGGAGTTCGATAACAAACACAGTGACACGAAATTTTTAAATATTAGAAGATTAAACACATCCAATCAACTTTTCAAAATTGTGTATTTATTTTTTTGTCGACATTCCTCGGGGCAATTTGTTTAGTTTTGACAAAATAAAGTACTTTTACCTATTCATTGCATATTGTAAGAAGAAATTGAGGGATTACTTGATTTATTGAGATAAACGCGTTTTTCTTTGTTCCACATTTTATTCCTCAAAATGAGAGCACAGTGAATGCAGCCACAAAGATGAATAGTATCTGGTAATGGCTGAGTAGATAATTGCCCAACGCTGTTTTTTTAAGTTTTGTGGTTAAATTTTTGACACTGTAATCTATGGGCAGAATCGCTGCCCGTCTTAAGATATTGAACCTCATTCTTAATAGTTTGGTGACTTTTTTTTAAATGTGGCTGATTATTTGCGATAAAAATAGCAGAGCCTTTTCAAAATAAATGTGGCTTCATTGATGAGTCTTTAATTAAAAAAATGCGGATTTCAGACCTGGCTGTACATTGAAAAACATTGCGTTCATTGTGACATCCATATAGGTTATAATATTATATCCAGGTTTGGCCAGAACCTTATTAAAATAAGGTCGAAGTAAGTGTAAGCCACTGCATCTGTAGCATATTATACATTAGATAGTTTTTTATTGACCGTGTTAAGGGACCAACCATTGAAACGGTCAGGTTGGTCCCGAACCACGGACTGCCGTAAACTGCATAGAGCGGGTCCTTTTATACGCTCCGGAATCTGAAATATTGTTCAGGTGGGACAGGGAAGCTACAAATATTATTATGTTGCATCTCACGAAGGTAATTGTTTGTTCGATAGTTGTAGGAACGCTCAGTATTGGCCGAGATTCCCTTACTCACAAAAAACTATCTGTGTGCTGATCATCTACATTGGTACACTATCATTATTTACACGTGTTTATGTGATTTAATTGCGCCTGTAGTACTTTTCTGAGAAACCTCACTGAAAACTGGACTGTAGAATCTCACTTTGATTATTAACCGAATAGGTATTCGAGTGCGAAACTGACTAAACCTGAACACAATTATCATCTCAGTCTCCCAAATATACATAACTTATTTACATGCTTTTATCACAAGGGTCAGTAGTGAAGTCAGTAGGTTACGTGCAGACGTAGCTGATGAATATGTCAAAGGTGATAGTGAGTACGCTATGAAAGATTGTGGTGTGTTGATGTGTCATTCTGAAATGCTTAGGGAAGGGATTTTGGTGACATTTCCACACTTTCTATTTTTACCCAACCTTAGTCTCAGTTGCATTTTAATTCTTATGTCAATATGTGCTGACAATAATCATTATAAAAATAAATTATAAAATGTATACGACAAAAAACGACCTATTTTGACATTTCCCAGGTTCCGGATCTTTGGCGGGCGTAAGAGAAGCCCACGCAATGTGCAAAGGCCCTGTTATGTAGATGTTTTCAAAAAGCCCCCCATGTGCGAGTCAGACTCGCACACGAAGGGTTTCGCAAAAGAAATTGAATAAAAAAACACGTTTGTTGTATGGCAGCCCCTTTAAATTTTAATTGAGTTTAAGTAGCTCAGTAGAAATCGATGCTAAAAAAGCAAAAATCGCAAAGCTGGCCGTATGTCTGGTTTCACCCGCGTATAAGGCACCTCTTTCAATTTAAATTCATTTCAGAGTTAATGTTAGAAAATAAATCATACATCACGATTTCATTGTGTTCCGAAATAATATTTAACAGGTAATATAGGAAATCTACGGTGTTATTATCCTAACTGTAGTCCACGTTTAAAATTTTTAGGATGAGGATGCGGGAGACGGGGACGGATGACCATGAAACCACTGGACCAGCGCAATAATATTTTCCACTAGCTCAAAAAAAGGAATTATTCGTACATATATCTATTCTCTTGTCTGCCTAATCTTAGACTTTAGGTTTGGGGCATTCTTTTAGCTACTGTTATTTTGTGAGTTCATAATAAAACGATTTAT
Organism: Lacanobia wlatinum; assembly: GCA_947578705.1. NCBI lineage: Eukaryota > Metazoa > Arthropoda > Insecta > Lepidoptera > Noctuidae > Lacanobia > Lacanobia wlatinum. The sequence continues at coordinate 35,680,109 of OX388022.1, forward strand.
TCACACATTTGCACATTCGCAAGAAGTTGGTAGAATCCTCACAGCGTTAATTGGTTGGTTTCGTTCTCTCTTAATAACGTTGTAAATTTTATTTATGTGTATGTATGTATCTATGTATTTATGGTTGTATTTTTTTTCTGTCTCTGTTTTTTCTTTTCTATAATTTGCACCTGCCATATTTTCTCTGCACCACCCTAAGGTTGACTGGTAGAAAATGCCTAAGGCATTAAGTCCGCCTTTGTACAGTGTTTTTTTTACTTGTGCATAAAGTTTTAATAAATAAATAAATAAATAAATAAATTTATCCATTTTGTACGGTAAAAATAAAACGTGACTTTCTCATGATGTTGTCGTAGCAGTTTAAAAGTAAGTTTACTTCTTTAATTCTCATGTTAAAACCCAGACTTACATGTACTAAACAGGCTCAGGCAGATTGGCAAACAATGGCGAACAGGAGAGAACCCAACCCCAGTGCTTTTTGTATAAAGAATAAAGGAATGATGTAGAGTTTGTTTGTTCAACACTTATTGAAACATTGAATAACCACCATTCCGCATAACTGGATGGTTCAGATTTTACAATTGAGCCCTTTCATTGAATCTTGTCCAGTGAAAAGTGAAGTTCAACTGGGATATGTTTTGTCTTATAACAACGACGATCCTTTTCAAAAGGACTTGCTTATTATTTATTAACCATTTTCAAAAACGAGGTGAATTGTGGTGAATTTAAAATTGCTTAGAGAAAATCCCACAATAACATTTCACAAAAAATACGTTAAAAATAACCCTATAACTATTATTTCATATCGTTTAACACAAACACGTTTCTCAAAGCAACGTTAACGTTATGAACTATAGAAACGATATACATGCTTATACTTAGGTAGGTACTATTTTCATTTAATTATAGCAACAGAATATCTATTTAATGTGTCTGAAGTACCTAAGGTTGTACCCCTTTTTAACTATATTATGCACAAATCAGATTTCATTTATTTATGTTCAAAAATAGGGTAAATTATAAAATACTAGCTTCCAGCGGTTTCGCCCCAGTGAAGATTGAAAGTTATAGCAAGAGAACATATTACCGTGATGAATTGTATCGTATCATGTTACGGGGCATGGGGTTTCCGTTTGCCAAGTACAGCCGTTAGGACGTCAACAGGAAACAACAAACAAACTGACTTTCGCATTTATATATTTAGAATTTTCATCATCATCATCATCATAAAAACCGAAAGACGTCCACTGTTGGACATAGGCCTCCCCCAAAAGGGGTGGGTTGCTATAATCGCCACGCTTGGCAGGCGGGTTGGCGATGGCAGTGTATGGTGTTGCATTTTACAGAGAACGCTGCTGCCCATTCTCTTAGTCTTAAACAAACAAACTAACAAATCTTTTCTCTTTATAATAATTATATAAGTGTAGATTAAGACAAAAATAGAAGGAAAATAATATTCATACAATATTATACTATGACGTAATGGAGTGTCTCTCACTGTTTTTTAAAAACTGAAAGACTGTAATAATGCTTGCTGTCAGTTGAAGTGAATTCCACGAACCGCATGCATATTGTAGATTTAAAGTAATTATTTCTTATTTAATTACAAAAGACGTAAACATTAATTTTCTGAACTAATGGTAAAATTCTACATTCAGTCCAAAAAAGTTATACTTAGTAATGAAGCATCGATCGAAGTGCGAAGCCATTTTTTACCTAGCATACTTACATCTTACCCAGAAACTAGGTCCCGCAATATCGCAGCAAAATAAACAAAGCTCTTTCGTTCCTTGTGCTCCTGGTATCCAGTAGGTACCGTTTTTGCTGCTTTCACATCGACACGCATGCGCCTGGCGGAGCAGACCACGTGCTATTGTTTTGGTTCTAGAATAACGAAAACACTACCACGTGGACTTCACATAAACGGCTCAGTAAGCGTTCCCCAGCAATTTGTATTGCTGCTAGTACATATATTCGTTTTTATTGTTGTTTCCCGGATAAAAAAAGAAAATGAGTCGTCCGCTCGTGCGATTTCACAACGTTGTACCTACTTCTTTGGAATTTTTAAGGCATGAAAACATGGAAAATTTGCCTAGAAAATTGGGAAGTTCGATGAACTGAAAGTGCTTTGGCCTATGGAATTTTAAATAAACCAGATTCGGACAAGATTACAACTATCGGATCAGCTAGTTAGATAGTCGTGCTCTTTGTTCAGAAGACGTAATCAGAGGTATTTTCGTTAATACTATCATTGCAAACAATACGCCTGTATGTTTTACTTCAAGGCTCAATTTTTTTTTATTTTTTCTAAAAACGACTTATTTAAAAAAAAAAACGTTGCCCCACACTAGGTATTCCTCCTGTATCGTGGGTGCGTTCACAAACATACAAACTCACATACATAAACAGCCAGACCCGGAACATCTATCTCTAGGCCATACAAATATTTGTTCCGTGTGGGAATCGAACCCGCGACACGCAACGCAGCAGCCTATCGCTCAACCACTGCGCCAACCGTGTCGTCAAATGATTAATTATTGTTTGTGGTACTCCAGAATTATTATAACTGTTGGTCTGTCGTGCTGGTGATGTGAAAGCAGGTTGGGAAACCATGGCAACGAACGCTTGAATAAAGAGAGAGTTGGCCATATGTTTTTTTCACTATTTCTTATTTCTGTTCTCACTCTCACGCAGGCTAGTTGCATAAACCAGACAAGGATGGTGTGAATGTAACAGACAGAATATCAGCTGCTAGTTGTTATCAAATTCCCGCGATTTTCACGGTATTAACACAGTACCAGCGAGACTTGAAACTGAATCAAGTTTACCGTCGCTCGGTTACTAGGGCAATAGGTATTTATTTATTTTAGGAGATAGATATCTGTGTAAGTTCGTGTTCTTGAAATATCACAAATGTTAAATGTGCCTACTTAAACTGTCAAGGAATCGGTCAGTCAGACAGATGAAGCTATTTGCAGATTTCAAGTTTACATTTATGCGGACAAGGACTGACAAGCAACTTCATGCACTTTACGGATTTAATATGATTTATCCAAATATTCATAAACATATTCTTCCAATAGTTATATTGCAAGCCTGGAATGTTTTTAATAGAATAAAATCTGAAATTACTATTATATATGTCACGAAACCCACTTCTTACATACTCTGAGATCATCTTTAGACATAAATAGGTTAAAATTGGTATGCAATAGAACGCCATCTCTAGCATCTCTTATGAATTGCGTGCAACACAGAGATAACAAAGTGCACCGACACATGTACGGTAAAGCTAGCTTAGGCACGGTAAAGCTAGATGGCAGGGATATAACGTTTGTTGATTAAAAATGAACAAAATATTGCAGTACAAAAAAATATTCAACAAACTAACAAGACATATTAATGTTTGGCTGTTTTTGTCATATTTAATTATAAAACATATTGAAGGATACTCAATAGAACCTTGCAGTGACAGTAGTTTAGAATAAAATAATGTTTACAGGAACGAGGTATTGTAATTAATATACTTACTTTTTGGTGTGTTTTCGAAAAGTGACAGAAAATATGTATGTCTGAGTAATATTTACATCGTATTGGTATTGGATAGATGAAATTTATTAATAATATAAATTTCATCTTTGTATTTTTAGTAATTTTCAACAACAAATTTCAAATGAATAATGTAAACACTTGAAAAAGTGATGTTCTTCGTTTTTTTACTGAAACTGACAGTAAAAAGTAACGGATTAAAAGTATCATTTGCTTTGCATTTGCAATAACTTGTATATTTTTCAATTAACAACAAGAAAAAAAACAGGAATTGCTCAAAAAGTAACTTAAACAACAACAGCTTTATAAAAACTAGCGATATTAATATCAAAAAAACAAAAGGGTGGGGTCAAATGTGCTATATCCGTATTATTGAGGACAATTATGCCTCTAAGTCGATTTTGGGGATATTTTAGGGAGCGACAGGATGAATATAATTTAAATTATTTGAGGGGAAAGATGGAAGAACGAGGACTTTGACCGGCTCCTCGCCATTACCGGCTTCCGGCATAGTCACTTGACCCCGATGGAAGCTCGTGAAATTTGCTACCATTACAAACTTCGCGGAAAATGTCACTTGCGCGATGCAGGATTGAAATTTCAAAATTTTCTTACGGGTTATTGGCGAGGTCTGCCTAAAAAATAAGATAGCAAAATCAATTGCATAGACACAAAGCTTTTTAAAAAAATATTGTTTTTGAAGTAGGTTACGTAATTTATAATTTATTGAAAGGTTTCACTTTAGGAAATGCATAAATTAGAATTCATACTAGAGTGACAAGGACCTTTATTGTCAGTTACTTGCGTGCGCAGCGTTCGACCAATGAGGTGCAGCTAGTTTAACCATGGATTATCGGTGTGGCCAACACAAATATACAGAACTCCTCTAAAGGGAAGGGGTGGATGCCTTTAAAAATACAGGTGATAATATAGCTACAACCTGGGAGTCTTTAAGTCAAGAGGGAATAGGTTACTTCTAGGCAAGCGTGCTCCATCTTCGACCACACCATCGCTTACCATCAGGTGAGATAGTGGTCAAACGGGTACCTATCAATAGTAAAAAGATAAAAAAATATTTCCCTATCGATTATAGAAGAACCTATAAGAAGTCTGTGGTGTGAAAGTAACATGTTACAAAAATGAGATTTGTTTGGATGGAACCCTTTGCATGCGAGTTTGACTCGCACTTGGCTGGTTTTTAGGTTTCCAAACATCCGCAGAAACAGAACCCTTATAAGATCACTCGGATGTCTGTCTGTCCTTCCGTCACAGCCTGTTTTCTCCGGATCTACTGGACCAATTCTGTTAAAATTTGGTGCACATATGGAGTTCTGTGACCCAAATACGGACGCGTTATGTAAACAAAATGAATACGGGGGTCACTTTTGGGTTACAAACTAAAAATTAAAAAAATAGTTTTTCAAACTGTATTGTGTGACATATCAAATGAAAAGGATTACTGTAAGGGTTTTAACTATATTTTTTCATAATTTTAAAATAGTTTTGAAGTTATTCAAGAAATTAGACCAAAAAGGACCATTCTGGGCTCTGAAATTCCGAAGACAAAATTAAAAAAAGCCAGTCCTTTACCTACAGATAACAGGAAAACCTATAAGAAGTCTGTAGTGTTAAAATAACTTGTTACAGAAATGAAATTGATTCGGCACACATTTTTTACTTCAAATTTGGAGAATCCTCATATGTTGGTAACACTACCATATATTAACCCTGAACTGATGCCGGCTGACACATAAAGCCACGTGGTAATATACAGAGCCGCGTGAATCCTCCCGCCTCATAGGTATAATGGTTGCTCACACAGCGCCACTGTGTTACTAGTTTATTCTTTAATTAGAATTTTTAATCTGGATCGGGAAAGGTTCTATCAGGAATGCTACCACTAGTTAAACAGTGACAGATTAAATCAGCGGCCATCTTTTGTAATATTCACAGACCATTGAATAGATGCGACACATTTGGTTCAGTGCGTTTCTGCCTAGGTAAAATATGATTCAATGTTGGCGGTTTCTTTTTCCGCTTTTTTCCGGCGGAAAAGCACATACAGGGTTACTTGAAAATAAATACTTAACTACAGTTCGGGGTGGTAACCAAATAACTTTTAGCATGAAATCAAAAATAGCTTTGAATCTCTTGTTGTTGTTGTTGTTAGTTTACAACTCTATAAATAGGATTTTTAAGGAACTTTGCTCACGTAAAACATTAAAAAACCAGCCAAGAACAAGTTGGACTAGCGTGCAAAGGGTTCTGAACGATTTTTTTTTTAACATGAAATTTTAACACTATAGACTGCTTATAGGTTTTCCTGTAATCTATAGGTCAAGATCTATTATCTCCATTTTTTTTTTCAAAATTGTAGGCTTCAGTTGTAGTTTCGGAGATAGGGAATTATGCATGTAACGGTCACTTTTCGTCTAACTTCTTGAATAATTTCAAAACCATTTATTTAAAATTATGAAAAAAATATAATTAAAACCCCCACAGTAAGCCCTTTCATTTGATATGTCGCACAATATTGTTCAAAAAACTTTTTCTTTAATTTTTTAGTTTGACCCCCAATAGTGATGCCCATACTAAAAATTTAATAATTTACGTAACACTTTCGTGTTTTATAATAATAATAATAATAATAATGTATTTATTGTTTCACAACTAGGTGACATACATGCTTAGTACATATTTATGTGCAAGAATGAACAGATGATGTACTGCTGGTACTTAAAAAAGGAAACCCTGAGCTATAAGTACCAGCTGCCTTTAAGTGACACAGTGAAAGCAGTTCATGATAATACATGCAAACATGTTAGATGAAATTGCCGAGACAATAAAAATAGATTTAATTAATAATATGGAAAACAGAATTTCTAAAGAGTGGAATCGCTGAAACTAGTAGTAAACTAAGCTTGTGTTAGTGTGTATGAGTGTTGCGTGTGTTGTGTATAGGTGTATGTGTGCGTTTGTATATGTGTTTGTTATTTAACTGGATGAAGGAGATTCTCTGTTTCATCATATGTAAGTTTAAGAAGCCAATCAATCACGGCTTTTTTACAGTCATGTTTATGTTTAGGATTAATATTTAATAACTTGTTTGCCTTAGCATACAAAAATCGTCCGAGGAAACAGAAAAATCTCTGACTGAAGGAAGTCCTGAGAGTGACACCCAAAGGAAGTTTAAGCCTACGAGTAGATAGATTTTGGGAGTTTATAGAAACAAGTCCGCCATTTGTGTTTAATGAATGTTGCCTTAGAATAATTTGAAGAATTATAGAAATACGCACCGTTAAAACCTCACAGTACTCATAGAGTTCCTTGGTAGGGTAACGAAAAGGTTTAAAGGTACATACTTTTAACACTGCTCTCTGCGCGCGTTCAAGAACCATCAAATTAGTCTTACAGGCACCGCCCCATGAGGAAACACAATAACTAATCAAAGATTGGCACAAGGCATAATAAACCATCTTTAAAATCTTAGGGTCCGCGACGTGTCTCAGATGTTTGAAAATATAAATTAGTTTCCGGATTCGCCCTGTCAATAGTTTAATATGCGGTACAAAACTTAGTCTTTCGTCTAGGATCACTCCTAGATATCTGACAGTAGGAGCATTTTGAAGTTTCGGGCATTTGCATATAAGTGAAGTATTCGCTGTGTGATTATGAGCGGTAATGTAAAATTTACTTTTGTCGAATTTTTGTGCTTTTTTAATGTTGAATACTAGGTACTTGGTTTTCTCTACATTAAGTGACAGGGTATTATCGGATAGCCATTTAGTTATTTTATCAAATCCCACTTGCGCCGCGTTAAAAACTTTCTCCCAAGTGTCCCCTGTAAAAATAATTGTTGTATCATCTGCGAAAGCTAGAAGTTTGCCATTTGCGATGTCTAATTTGCAAATTTCATTGAGGTACACCAAGAAGAGCGTAGGTCCTAGGATGCTCCCTTGCGGAACGCCGTACGTACTTATGGGAAGATCTTTACTTATATGCTCGCCGATTTTTACGCACTGTGTTCGATCAGTCAGATAACTTTGAAACAGCTTTAGCTGTTTGTCTCTGATACCAATCTTCTCTAATTTTAGAATGAGTTTGGGGATGGAGACCGTGTCGAAAGCTTTAGCCAAATCCAGGAATATTGCCAAACATTTGTTGTTCCTGTCCAAGGCCTTAACAATATAATCAGTGAGGTCATGAACTGTGTCATTTGTAGATATATTTTTCCTAAAACCATATTGGTTTTTCGAAAGAATATTGTGAGCTTCAAGGTATTTGTTTAGGCGATTGTTCATGATTCTCTCCAAGATCTTTGACAGGGACGGCAAGACGGATATGGGCCTATAGTTACCGACACGATCTGCATCTCCAGACTTATATATGGGATGAATCAGAGCCTTCTTTAGCAAGTCCGGAAAGACTCCACTAGTTATACACAAATTGATTATGTATGTTAATGGAGGTACTAAAATGTTCTTATATTGCTTTAGCAGGCTAGATGAAATACCGTCAATACCAACCGCACAGTCGGAGCGCAAGGATAATACCATTTGCTCAACTTCTTGCTCATCGGTTTCTAGGAATACAAAAGAATCCAGTGAAGATGCTGTCTGTGGTTCAGTGTGAGAAGTCTGGTTATTAAAAGATGAATTTGCAACTTTGTCTGCCAGCTCTTTCCCGATATTGGCAAAAAATGAATTAACTTCATTAATAGACTCGTCAACAGATCTTTTAATTTTTAGTAAACTACAAGCGGATGTTTTAGATTTTGTAGTATGAGTAACCTGATTTATAACCTTCCACATTTTTTTTGGGATTGGATTTGGCTTTGTGTAGTTCGTCTTTCTCATATTGTCTTTTAAGGGTTTTTAGAATAGAATTGCAGTAATTGCGGTATCTTTTAAATGTAGTCCGGATGGTTTCGTTATTGGGGTCATTTTTCATTTTTAAATACATCCGGTCCCTATTTCTCATGCATCTTAGGATGCCTGGAGTAATCCATGGTTTGATAATTCTCAAGCGATGAGGCAGAGCAATACACTTAGAACTAATTTTTAAGGCTCTGGTTAGTGAATTTACGAAGTATTCCAGGGCAACATTTGCATTTGTACATTCATAAATATAAGTAAAGTTCGTATTTTTGAGCTGGGTTCCTAATTTATTATAATCAATTTTGGTCTTCGTGGCTAGAGGGATGTCCACTTTAACTTTGTCAAGTGAAAGTAATACAGCATTGTGGTCAGTGACCACAGAATCAATAACTATAGTAGTAGCTTTAAATTTAGTTTTAAGTAAGATATGATCGAGGCAAGTTTTACCGTGCGTAACCAGAGTGTGTGCTGGTAAAAGACCATGACTAGCAGCTAGAGTCAGATAATCCGGAGTTTTGGTATCCATATTACCATCTGCAATATCTATATTTATGTCGCCAATGATAATTATATTACTAAATGACGAATTAGTGGTTAGTACCTGATCCATGGAAGACAGAAAATTAGATATTTCTTTAAATGACGGTGGCCTATACAATGCAAAGACACAGGTGTCTTGTCCTATTCTTATTTCAATACAGTTTGCGTCTGTAAAATTTGGTTCGATTATTGTTATATTAGTTTTGGTCACAGTAGTCCATATATGTACCAAATTTCAATAGAATCGGTCCAGTGGATCCGGAGAAAACTGGTTGTGACAGACGGACAGACAGTCAGACAGACACCCGAGTGATCCTATAAGGGTTCCGTTTTTGTTCGGAACCGTAAAAATCAACGTGAAACGAAATGTAGTCTTCTATTACTTCTTAGTTCTTAGTAATCTGTGCTTGTCATCAAGACTCAAGTGATGTTAAATTACTACCGGTCAGCCACTCTATTATCTTCGATTAGTAAATCATTTAAAGTGTTAACGTTAACTAACTTATTCTTTATAAAAAGTTTTTAAGCAATACAGACGAATGCTAATCAATGTGTTACATTTTTATTAATTTTCTTGCTGACCTGGCAAACATTATTTTTTCATGTAAATAAAAAAAAGACTACGACGTATTTTCAAACCTGCCAAATATATACACAAAATTTTATAAAAATCGGTCAAGCTTTTTCGGAGGAGTTCGATAGCAAACACTGCGACACGATATTTCTATTTATTAGATAGATGTATTACACAATAGTTCATTGATATTACTGATTTCTCCACTTCCTCCGGAAAAAATCAACTTTTACTTCATAGATTCCTGACATGATGCGGTGTTACAATTACGCTGGTATTACAAATACAAAAGTATCGGAAAGTATCGGATCCATGGGCCACTTTTGATCCTAGCAGGGACTATCAGCGTTCCGTGGACTAAATTTTAATAACTTATGTAATGGTAGTGCGACTTCTAGTGAATTTCAGATTTTTATTCAGAAAATCATTTGCACTTTTTTCATATTTTAAGTCGCTTGCATGGGAATCACGTCTACGTAACGTTATTCTTTGATCGAGAGGTGTAATCTCCCCTGCGTTGGGTGGTTCTATGGGGTGCGTTAGGAGGTAAAACACTGCAATCCATCCCTATCTAGATTGAGAACGACAACATTGGTAAATACAGGATGGCACTAGTTTTGTCAATACTTGCAAAATCTGTTCTCTGTTATGAGGTAGGCGCAGTTTTTTTAAATCCTTCACGTTTCGAAAGTTACTTAACTAACTATTCATTAAAAATCATGTTAAATCAAGAAAAATACAATAAAATAACCCTCAGGTTGTTAAAGTCCTTTGAAAAATCCAAAATCACTTGCTGAACCCGGGGATCGAACTCGGACCTCTATCTGCATGTCGCGCTAACAGACCCTGGACCAACTTTTCTGAAGGATCAAGGGTATTTTCTCAGGAGTTATTCAATGTTGGAAAATAGATAAATATAATGAAATAGGTATATTTTGCATAGAGTTTTTTGTTAAGAAGACAAGTTAGATCCGCTGAAAAAAGTTAGCTGTTCAGTACATTTTGTTGAGTTATGCGCACAGAAATGTATGGAGCAGTCGATATTTTTCGCGATTTGTGTTGGTCCCATTGTAAAAGTTGTTCATAATGATAAGTACAATGGCCCCTTAAAAGGTATTGCGCTTAATCTGTGACACGTTGTAGTTGTGTTCGTAATTGTAAGGGCGAGGTTTGTTTGAAAGAAAATCGTGAAAAAAAATATAAATTCGGGCGAAGCCGAAGCGGGCCATTACCGTACAAAAGAAATTAGATCAAAATCAAGTTATCTGGACCCAATAAAACTACCTAAAATTCAACTTTGAAGATATTTATTTTCAATGTAATTTGTTGCGATGAGTTTCGAAGGGCGTGACGTTTTGCTATAGCGTAGCATTGTGCTACGACGTAGCGTCCGGGCATAGAGTCAGCAGGAAAGCATAACCGTTGTCTGGATGTCTATTTCTACCACACTAAAGCGGAATGCAAATTAATGTTATTATTCTGACGGTTTTGCATGTTTATTCTTCTTTAAAACACACATTTGTGTTTACCGAAATATATTCATTTTATTTATATTTAATTACTAATGGACAGAGTAACTTTAAAATATCAAAATTTAGTGAAAAAGTCATACAAATTTTATTAATCGGCTAAGTGCGATTTGGACTTGCGTGCCGAGGGTTCTGAACGAATCTTAATTTTATAACACGTTACTTTCATCGATCGTTATAGAAACTATAATCTGTATATTTTTTTAAATTTTAGACTGCCGTTTTGGAGATACGGGTGGGGAATTATATTTTCATCAAATTTGTTGAATAACTTCAAAACCGTTTATTTTCAGCCCTGCTCTGTCACCGCGTGTCATCGATTGGCGTGTCTTAGCGGAAGTGGAGACATATTCCGATCACAGGTTCATCCGGTATGACGTCTCCGATCAGACCTCAACCGCGCCAGTCCGACGGGCCCCGAGTGGTCCACGGTGGGCGCTGAAGCAGCTGGACCGGGAGCTCCTCCTGGAAGCCTCGATCGTGCAGGCCTGGGTGTCACCACCGGACAGGCCTGCTGATATCAACGATGAGGCGGAGTGGTTCCGGGAGGCCATGTCCGATATTTGTGACGTGTCAATGCCCCGGGTTAAGCCAGGACGCGCCCGCCGCCAGGTGTACTGGTGACGCTGCGCGAGGCGTGCGTTGCCTCACGGCACCCGTACACCAGGCACCGCAGGCTCCGAATACGCCCTTCGGACGCGCAGGCCAGAGAGGCGGTGCTGTACGAGGTGTACAGAGTGGCAAAGGTGGCCCTCCGAGCGGGGATCCTGCGGGCCAAGGATCTGGCTTGCAAGAAGATGCTGGAGTCCCTGAACGGGGACCCGTGGGGGCGACCCTACAAAATGGTGCGGAATAAGCTCCGCACCTTTGCCCTCCCTTTGATGCAGAGTCAGAGGCCAAAAACACCGCCCCAGGACACGACGGCTTACCTGGAAAAGCCTGGCTCCTAGCCTTGGAGGCTCTCGGGCCTCGACTAAGAGCGGGCCTGCGGACGGCGACCATTGGGTGGCTCGCCGTCTGATCAGGGGGCCACTCTATAAGCCCGAAGTCCGTAGTTGCGGGCTTAGTTGCGGGCGTATTCTACTCCGTATCACCTAACCACTGAGAACTAATATCAACACGATTTGACAGATACTGTGAAATCGTGTTGTCATACATTCTTAGTTCGGGTTCGGGGCTAATCGTAAGTCCGTATGTGATACGGAGTAGAATTCGCCCGCAACTAAGCCCGAAACTACGGGCTTCGGGCTTAGAGAGTAGCCCCCCAGAACCAGGCCCGGGTCGACGGCGCCACGGTTCCACGCGCGCCTCAAAGAGCTGTCAGTGTAAAAGACGGGGCCCGCTAGAGCCAGTGCCTGCTGTGGCTGTGGACTTTGTTCGAAAAAGTGGCCGCGGCCCTGGAACGTAAAGGGCACTAGGAGGAATATGGATGGGTTTTAGTCAGTAAGAATCTGACACTCCCTTCTGCTTCACCCAGAGCGGGAGGAGTCATTTGATGGTTTCCCATCCTAAAAAAAAGGGGGTTTCGGAAGCGATAAGTCGATCTAGCTAGGTTTAATTTTTAGCAAACGTCGTAAAAAAATCGGTCATCCAAGTACTGTTAATACAAGATAAGTGAAAAAAGTCAACATCACAGATACATAGAGGCTCGCGACTATAGAGCACGCTTGCAAACAAGTTACCTATTCACTTTTGACTTATAGACCACAGGTTAAAGCATTGGCATAACCTTTGAAGTATTTTATGGTTCAAGTAGTATGCAACTCAACAAAATCTGTATAGTACGATAAAAATACAGTATAGTAAGGTAAAAATGTTGTCTTTGCTGCATTGTACCACGCTAAACAATTTCTTCAAATGTTTATTTTTACTTTTGAAACATTTACTTTCTTTGCGGGTAAGTGTATTGATCAGGTGGTGCCATCCAACCAGCAAGATGAGAGATATAACTGCACTATCTAGGGAAAACTTTCGGAACTAGCTCAAAACGTAGCTGTCCAAGCAATTCGCGTCGCACCCGCGAGGTGGAACACTTATAAAAGACAATATCTTTCAAAATATCATTAGAATAAACGAAATCAAAATAACAAGTATGATGACTATTTAGTATCTGCTTTTTTGCATGAAACATTGCAGTAGTTTTGCTGGATTAACTTGCAATAAATTAACAATTGGTTTGTCAAAAAGTTAATCTCAATAATAATATTTATAGCAACCACTGAATAAAACGTAATTACTAATTAAAAGTCAGCCTTAATAAGGTTTTAAAATATAAAAATTTCGAAAAAATGAAGGCAGAAGTTTAGTATACTTCTGCTTTCGTTTGCCAGGTATGGGATTCGAACCCATGCACCCTTTCGGGAACCAGAGCCTAAATCTAGCGCCTTAGACCACTCGGCCAACCTGACCTGTGAGTTGCATTTGAAATACTAGTTTGTATTCACTCTTTGGTAAAACACAGGGATATTTAATAAAACCATCCATTTCTATAAATAAATGAATAAACTGCATAAGTGGTTGGCTACACAAACAAATAATGATAACCTTAATAATAATTACCTGAGGGAAGGATCCCTGTGTTCAGCTATGAGAGAAAGAATGCAGTGATTCCACGAGCAGCTAACCTTATGAACAGCACTTTGTGCAGTCAGACCTCCAAACGTCTTACTTACCAAGGGTGAGTTTTTTATGCGTAGTTAACTTAACCTATGTTTTAAATTGTGATATGAGTTTCGTCAAAAAGGGATTTTTCGATTGTTATTTGAAAAATAGTAGAATTGAAACTCAAGCGGCAGCTACACCGTAGCGCTACGAGCCGTAGCACTCCATCGACTACGCGTTCGCTTTATCAAACACTCAAAACTTTTTCTGAAAAGATTCTATGAAAGTCGAAGGATATAAGGTGGTAAGGCTCAATCTAGGAGATTAGGAAGAATTATTTATTTAGTTTAATTCACAGGAATATTCTTGAACTACTCCGTAATTTAACCACTACGAGAAGTGAAGTTAGTCATTCAGCTAACGAAAACAGACTTAGTTAATTGCGTGTAAGTGGATGGTCTGGCAAGACTAAAAGATGAATTAGTTATTTTTTTTACCAAAATAATAAAAATCCCACCTCCTCGGCAGGAGATAGAACAGTGGTGTTCCGCATGATAAGCGGGTATACTAACCACTATAATAAAAATATAACCGACTTCCAAAAACAAAACACAGTATAAAACGAAGTCGGTTAACAACTTTAATTTCGGAAGTCGGTGTTTTAGGTTACTTTTTCGTTTTTTGACACCGATAAATAAAAAATTAATAATGAACAATTTACTGAAGAGTTCCGTTGCTTTCATTCGAAATTCTTAATCAGATCTTCACCAAATTGAAATGGGACTAATCTAGGAAAATCTTTCAAACAAAAAAGGAATCATCCAAATCGTTTGACAGCTGGCGAAAATATCGCTGAACAAACATTTTTCATGGGATCCCACCATAAGATCCTAACTTATACCTTCCATCATCAGCTCAGCAACATGAGATATTAATTACCAGGCACAAATATCTGAATTGTGTTAGAAATTTATGAAAAACATTGGATGTGCCTATAAAATTTGAGGGTTTCTCTCGATTTTCATTGAATCTCGACATTATATTTTGACTTGGTGACAATGGGACCACCTCAGGAGTGAATAGGCAATCAAATACCAAAAAAAAATTAAAACCGGTCCACAATTGGCGGAGAAATCGATGAACATACTTAAAAAATATCCTCCTTTTTGAAGAAGTCGGTTAATAATGAAATTAAGATTCCCTTGTTTCCCTCCTTTTCATCGCACGAAATATCGTATTTCAGCTAAACTACGCAATTTAATTGTGCAAAAACTCACTCATAATAAACAAATGTTTGTTTAAGCTTTATTTGAACACCATTTTTTGAAAGAAATTGAGGTTTCATTCCGCGGATGCGGCACGAGTTGCATGGACAGCTACAACGTTACGAGCAAGTTCCGAAAGTGTTCGCTAGATAGTGCAGTTTATCTCTCATTCTGCCGGGTAGATGGCACTACCAACTTGAAATGCAGGCAAAACTTAATACAGACCCTACACTGTTTTTTGTCCATACTTTTGTGTATTCGATACGTAATCCTATGTAGTTAATTGTAATTTATAATCAAGAGAGTCAGTTAATGTATTACTTCTGTTTTTTTTTTTAATTTCGATTAGCATGCAACGCTCTTACTTTCTGCATTTACTTTCTAATTTAGTTAACAACTAAACATACAAATTAGAAATTTGTCTATTTTAACCACTACGAGAAGTTTGTTATTTAACTGACGTAAACAGACTTAGTGGCTTGCGAGTGTCTATCAAGACTAAAAGACGTTTTATTTTTTTCACCAAAATGGTAACGAAAATATAATAGGATTTCTATACAAAGCACAAGTCCGATGCTGCATGGATGGTCCTAGGCTCAGCTAAGTATCAGCTTGCTGCGCTTGACTCGGTGGAACGCAGAGCTAAGAGGCTCATCGGTGACGTAAAACTGGTGGATGCCAAGGTACATAGCTTGGCTCATCGCCGTAAGGTTGCCTGCTTGTCGGTCTTCTACAGATTGTACTTCGGTGAGTGTGCCCAAGAACTTCACGACCTCATCCCACTGGCCCCCTTCTACCATCGGACAACCAGACGCACTGCATGTTACCATCCCTACCTTGTTGCTATTCCACCAATTCGCACTAAGCGCTTCCAAACGTCTTTTATAATGCGCACAGCAAAGGAGTGGAACTCTCTGCCTGCGTCTGTGTTTCCAAACGCTTACAACCCTAATCTTTTCAAAGGAGATGGGGAGGAACCGGTCCAAGTGGCGTCGGCGAATGAGACCTATATTTTCTGAAAGCTTATTGAAAGGGCATCAATTTTTGTTATGAAACCTTTTTTTTCCATGGAGGAATTTTTTATTCCTCCATGGAAAAAAAGGGTATCGATCATTAAAAAAATAAAATGTAAACAATGATTGGAGGCATAATAGGAAGCGTCGGATAATAAAACAGATCTAATTTAAGAGCTTGTTGTAAGTGCGTTGTTTTTCATTATCAACACAAAAAATCGGTTCATGGAGAAAAAAGTAAGAAGCCATAAATGGATTTTGCGGGAAAAGAAATCGTCGAATGCAAGAGTTACAAGGAGTGTCGGTGAATGAGACATACATCATTTTGCTGCTTGTAAAAAGTGTGTTATATTTTATTATGGACACAAAAAATCGGCTTATGGAGAAAAAAGTTAGAAGCCATAAATATGCTTTCTGAGAAAATAAATCGCCGAGTGCAAGAGTTACAAGGAGCGTCGGTGAATGAGACATACATAATTTTGCAGCTCGTAAAATGTGTTATTTTTTATTACGGACACAAAAATATCGGCCTATGGAGAAAAAAAGTTAGAATGCATAAATGTGTTTTGCGAGAAATGAAAACGTCGAATGCAAGAGTTACGTAGAGCGTCGGTGAATGAGACATACATCATATTACAGCTCGTTAAAAGCGTGTTATTTTTATTATAGACACAAAAAAATCGGCCTATGGAGAAATAAGCTAGAAGCCATAAATATGTTTTCTGAGAAAATAAATCGTCGAATGCAAGAGTTACAAGGAGCGTCGGTGAATGAGACATACATCATTTTACAGCTCGTAAAAAGTGTGTTATTTTTTATTATTAACACAAAAAATCGGCCTATGGAGAAAAAAGTTAGAAACCATAAACGTGTTTGCGAGAAAAAATCGTCGAATGCGAAAGTTACAAAGAACGTCGGTGAATGAGGCATACATAATTTTACAGCTCCTAAGCTCGTTAGAATTATATTATTTTTCACGATGAACACTCAAAAATCGGCCTACGGCAAAAAAGTTAAACGTCATAAATGTGTTTGCGTGGTATGATATAATATTTGGTTTCGGATTCAATCTCTTCAACTTCCTTCAAAAGGCTTACGAATCTTATACAGAAATAAATAGCAAAATGCTTGCTCGAGTTGCCATGTGCATTATTATTGCGTGTGTAAATTAGTCAACGAACTAAAGGTTGTTGCACAAACAGACAGGTTCCTTTTTGACTACGCAACCCTAAAAACGAATGAAACTGTGGCGTAAATGTTTGTATACCCCTTTAAGGATTATAGTCGTGAAGGTTCCGTGTGATAAGAACTTTGCGAAGACTTTGTTTTCATCTCATAAGGACTATTGCAACCACCTGTGAACATTATCCTACAACATCACAAGTCTGCATACCCCTTTAAGCTTTACAGTCGTGATGGTTCCGGGTGACAAGAACTTGGTAAACCCTTCGCTGTCATCGCATAAGGACTAATGCAACCAATATGAACTTTGGAATACATCAGTACATTTCTGCTCACCCCTTTAAGGTTTATAGTCAGGAAGGTTACAAGTAAAGTAGTTATTGTACTCGTAGAGTACCTAGTGAATATCTTTTGCATAATCTTTACACAGTCAAAGCCTTTATTGTTTTGCTTAGAAGTAAGCGGAAGAACTCTTTTTACAAAAAGCCTCACCTTTTTTTATTTAGCCTTTTCCATGAGCGTTGTTATTTGAAAAGCACCATACACGACAGTACATTTGAGTATATTAGAATCTCAATAGCTTCTTGGACCAGAGCCCATAAATTTTCTCCCCATCTCCTTTAGAGTGCACAGGCTTCTTCTGGGTAAGCTCGCTCCATCGTAGACTTTGTCTCTGTCATCTCTGACCTTGACTAGAGTCAAGAACAAACCCATCACTAATAACAAAAAAATAGGAACGAAAATGCAAAAGTTAAATTAATACCATCTATCTTGAATGACGTATCTCTGAACTTCGAAAGGTTTTATGGTGCGTCTGTAGTTCCGTATTTGGCTGCAGTTAAGTTAAGGCGCTGTTGTCGCTGTATGCACTTAATTTTCAACGACGAAGGATGATACAGGTCGAAAATTTGGAATTCATTTGCTGTGGTGGTGTAGCTCAGCTGGATGGACTAGAAACTACGATCCATCTTCCAACTGTAAATGTAAGTTTGTAATGGCAAAAAAAAATATTTATGTGATCATTGGGTATATTTGTGGAATTAGTTTTATATGTGATAAAACTACAAATTAACAATTTTCAGACTTTTTACATTAATTGTGCTTCTTGCCAAATTTTATGATTCTGGGTCAACGAGAAATAAAAAGAAGAAGATTAAATTATAAAAGTATAGATTGCGTTGACTTGGAAGCTAGATTTTTATGAGCTTCAAGGGTCCACAGACTTACGCATTTTTTTATTTCAAATCAAAAGAACAATTTTCTAATAGGTAAACTTTTTTATACATATTATTACTCTTAGGATGTGTGGTTGTTAGACCTTACTGCCCACACGATAAGCAGAAGAAGAACCATTCATTTTTTTATTTTTCAATTTTGTTCACTGTAACCCAAATCCGAGGTTTTCACTTTTTTTTTTACCTTTGGCCACTCGCAGTTCAAACCTTCTAAGGTTGGAAACTACTCAACTTGACTTAACCATCTAGACCTCAAATGAATTTAAGGCCCCCAGCCAGGCTAATAAAACTTATAAACTAAACGACCGCTTACTGAGGGCACCCCCTATGGGGTACGGACATCGGCTCAGCGGAGTCGTTTCAGGAGGACAGCAAGGGACAAGCTGGGTCATTTAATTAATTAGGTGATTTAAAGCTAATGGCTCACCGACGCGTGCTAGCTCATTAGGCAAAAGTTGCGGAGGAGAATTACAGGGGCGTCGCGATGGTCCTCGACGGCGAGGCCGGAAAACGGAATGCGGTCTTTTTTTGTGTTTCTTAACAGTGCTGGTTTTCCTACAGCTTTCCTGAATCAGGGTGATTGGATCGTCGGATTCGAAGAGGGTGTGCCGTGGTCGGCGAATCCTTTTAATCTTGGAGGGAGCGTATCGGGTAGCCGATGCGATTACGGGTTTTGTTGCTTTTCAGCAGATTCAATGAAGCGCATTGTAAGACGTTTCATGAATTGCTTAATGGTTGGGACTTTAAGATCGACATGAAGTCGTTCAATCCTAACGAACCACGGGGCGGCCGTGGCCTTTCGGAGAAAATGGTTTTAGATTACTTGCATCCTAAAGATATGGTGTGGCTAAGCGTGGGTGAATGTGGCACTCGCTTAATTCAAGATTGGGCGAATGCACGTAACATAAATGCGCAGTTTACAGTTTACAACTGGGACCTGACTTTTCTCCGAACTGACTTCAATCCTCCATTTCCAGAACCAATCTCCTAGGGCGGTAGCGATTTTTAGAGGTTTTTAGCTATGGCCTTTGTATTCGTGCCAGTGCTGTAAATGGCAGTGTCATCGGAAAAAAACTTGAGAGGTGTCAAGGGACAACCGGGATGGAACGAAGTTCGGAGAAGTAATTAGTGAAGGAATTGTAATTTTTTTTTAAGTTATAATAATATTTTTATTATTATTAACAAATACAATGTAATATAAACTTAATCAGTAGGCTCAATTTTAGACCCTACCCTCCCTACCTACCCTACCTACCCTACCCACCGTACCTACCTTACCTACCCTAACTACCCTACCTACCCTACCTACCCTATCTACCCTACCTACCCTACCTACCCTACCTACCCTACCTACCCTACCTACCCTGCCTAACCTGCCTATCCTGCCTATCCTGCCTATACTGCCTATACTGCCTATACTGCCTATCCTGCCTACCCTGCCTACCCTGCCTACCCTGCCTACCCTGCCTACCCTGCCTACCCTGCCTACCCTGCCTACCCTGCCTACCCTGCCTACCCTGCCTACCCTGCCTACCCTGCCTACCCTGCCTACCCTGCCTACCCTGCCTACCCTGCCTACCCTGCCTACCCTGCCTACCCTGCCTACCCTGCCTACCCTGCCTACCCTGCCTACCCTGCCTACCCTGCCTACCCTGCCTACCCTGCCTACCCTGCCTACCCTGCCTACCCTGCCTACCCTGCCTACCCTGCCTACCCTGCCTACCCTGCCTACACTGCCTACCCTGCCTACCTTACAAATTTAATGTAAACAGAAATAGAAAGACGAAACGAAAATAACTGGCTTGCTTTCTATGAGAGAGACAGAGAGAGATAGACAGAGAAACACGCGCACGTCGCACGACTTACAACTATAGCAAAAAGTGTCGTTACAACTTTTCATGAGAATTTTTTCCGTCTAGCCCCCTTTCACAACGCGCGATAAAGAACTTCGTTCCAATAAAGCTAACTGCATCTTAGGGGTTGTAGGAATATTGCTAATGAATAGCGTGAAGATTAGGGGGGAGAGCATACCGCCTTGCGGTACGCCAGCGCGGATAGTGTGGGGGTTGAAAACCCACACTCCATGCGATTCCGAAAGGTGCGGTTCGACAAATAGTCTCATAAGATGAGCACGTGACAGTTGCTATAACTAGCTAGCTAGTTGATGTAACTTGTATGTCAGACCGTTGTGCCAGACCTTGTCGAAGGCTTTTGCTATGTTAAAGAACAGTGCTCCCGTCACCTGGCCGCGTCGAAGCGGCCGCTGATGTGCTCAACGATGCGATAAATCTATTGGAAGCATGAGGTTCTAAAACCGAACTGCTCTTTGGGATTGAGTTTCCTTGCTTCAGCGTAGTCTTTAAGACGCTTATGAATAAGCCTCTCGTAGATTTTGCCGAGAGCGTTGAGCAGACTGATGGCGCAATAGGAGGTCGGGGAAGACTTGGGCTTTCCTGCTTTGGGAATACCGATTACGGTAGCCTCTTTCCACTCTTGTGGGAAAATGTTGTTGGACAGAGCACCATTAAAAATGGCGGTCATCAACACGATTAGAGTTTCGGGAAGGATTGATGTCTTCCTCGTTTTTGGAGCGGTCTCCACAGCGAAGCTCCATTTCTTCCGTTTCCTCTTGCCGACGGTGGTAAAATAGGTCGAAACATCGGAGCAGGACAAAGAGGGGGAAAGGGGGAGCGAAAACGGGACCATATGCTCATATTCAAAGTCCTTAGGGGGGCGGGGAGGGGATCGTACATGCTCAGGGGTGCGGGGGTCTTCGGAAGGGGACAGCGGGATCACTTAAGACCTTGATTTCGAGGTTGGGACTGATAGAGAGAGAGATATAAACTCCTACCTACGTCTCGAGGAGACACGCAAATCGTGGCCCCTCGAGCAGACAGTTCCCCAAAATCTCCCTTCCCGTGGGCGTTTCTTAGTGTTACCAGCAGCGAGAGAAAACGCCTAAACAAACTCGCCGGAATCTCTACTGTTTGATAGCTTGAAGGGTCAGTAAACCAGCTCCCGGGGATGAGTACCCTCCCTGTCGGGTGTAGACAGAGCGGTGAGTTCCGAAGGTGAGCCCTAAGCTGATAACCCGCTGCCAATCTTAATGTGCAGCGGGGCCCTATAGGTGTGTCGGGTAAACACCACTTGGGTTCGTTGGCGCCGTAAGGTATCCCCCAAGTACCACTAAATGTCAATCCACTGCAAGTGTTTATGTACTCGTAGCCGATCAAACGGTGTAGGGGCGTGGCCGTGAGCGCATAGCATTGTGCGTAGCACTCACGTAGCACCGCTACGGCGGGGGAGGGGCGTCGTCCGTCAGGTGACGGCGCGTCGGTGCTAGGGGCCGCTCTGCTATGGCGTAGCGGAACGAGTGACAGGCAGTGAGTGCATGGTGTTCGGACGGGTACCGAACGCGGAGTGATGTTTTTAACGCCCCAGGCACTCCACTAAATAGAGTGTTTGTAGAGGGAACTTTACTCGCTCGTTTACCGTCTCTCCAAACTATTACAAATGTAGCGACAAGATCAGCGCTTCTAGCAGACAGAACGTGTGACGTAGCCCGCATCATATTCAGGTTGATGTTGAAATACAGTCTTTATTGTCTTGGATCTAAATATTTATTTCCGAGACGTTCCTAGTTTTTCCCAAGTAGGAAAGCCAATTTCACAATATTTTTACAAGACTCGTTAGCTCTATGGTCAGAGCGCCAATATGTGGTGGTCGGGTGTTTAAATCCTCCACGAGTTGGCTACTGAAACATTTTTACAGTTTTTCTCAATTTATGCGTAACTATTTTATTCTATTTTACTGTAACTAGATTGTTAATCTCTAATAAAGTCATAGTTAACCCGTATCTACATCAGATACACGAGATGTTGACATGTCGTTTTACAGAAGTATTTTGACAAAAAAGATAAACAGAAACCAAGATATATTTTACTCGGTCCGAAGTCGGGCTCGAATCGCTACAGATTTTAGTATTTCGTTTGTATAGCTAATACTAACAGTAGACATAAAGTTCAGACAGTTTCAATCATATTTTAGAATTCAATCGTTGATGGTTTTCACAATATTTACTTAAACTCGAAAACGGTCTGAAACTTAACCAGCAGTCATCGCAAATAACTCAACCCCAGTTTTCAGGGCAAACCTGCCTGGCAGTAATAATAAAAAAAAATTGTTTCCAGTTCTGTTACTAGGATACCATGAGCGTGGAAGCAATGATGGCTCTTTCTAAAGCATGACGTATCGTGACGTCACTGATCGATAGAACCCGATCTGACTAGTATTAGAGCAGTTGCACACATGCACGATATCACGAACACATACTCAGGAGCCAGCAAAGTTATATGCAAAGTTGTAAAATTTGAATCAATTTAACTAAAGCTAATTACAATGATAGGGAACAGCACCACTACTGGTAGCGTAAATTGCTAAGTATTTGACGTTTAGAATAAACCTGCTTAATATAACTACTTCGTGATCCGTTGAACTGGGTCAGTAGTCTCAAGGAGGTAAAAATATTGTCCATCGTTGTGATCGTCATTATAAAAAGATAGATTAAAAAATGAGGCGGAAAAGAAAATTGTTATGTGTTTAAAAGTAAGGCGTAGTTTACTTACTCTCGTCTAAATTATTTAACTAAGATACGAGTAGGAAGCCAATAACTGCTTTGATTCTTTCTGGATAATTAAGCTCAAAATTTTTCCTAAACATATTACATTTATTTTTATAATCTGGAATACTCACACAATTTTTTTATAATATTCAGAATGTTTAGAACAGAAAGAATGCCAATTACATTAAAGGATGCAGACGCGTCTCATTTTATTGCCATGGAAACGATGCGCTTGCCAGAAGTACTAGCACAACATGACTCACGTAGAGCTAGTCAAGGTCATAGCCTAGTTTAGAATCGTTGGAGTACAATCCTTGAAGTAGACTCGTACATATATGTGTTTGAGAGAGGTGCATTGGTAGTTCAGCTCGGAACGATAGTATTGATATTTTTAACAGACATTTCAATGTAATTCCAAAGGTATTATAAAATTAGAGTGCTTATTTTGATCCCAGTTATTCCAAGATAGTATTGCAGTGTTGATCAATGATTTGTTATCAAATTCTTTGTTGGTGTGGTTAAGTCATAATTATGTACTTTGGCTATATTCCATAGGTTGCCAAATACTAAATACTAGCATGCTAACTCATTCTGCAGTGCGTTGCTATAGATTTCACCGTTTAAGCCTAAGTGAGGTGAACATGAGATGGCACAGCCCACCGGACCATGCTAAGAAGATCAGATTGGGCAATGGTATCGACATGCTTTGTAGACGCCTTGGAAGTTGGGTAGGCATGTAGGTGGGATCGAAAATATTATGTTTGATCCGATACAAAAGGTTTACCCAACCTCCAAGGTCATCACACGTCTTCCTGTTCTCAACTTGTATTGGATACTGAAACTGCTGTGGTGACCAGACTGGCACCCTTTTGATAAAAGAGCCCGACTAATAATGTTATCAGTGCTGACGTGACGGCTAGGGATCATACTCGTAAGAGGTAGGTGGTTTTATGAGAGGCATCGACTCCATATTGATTTTATGATGGGTCGATTGTCTATTCGTATTGTCACATAAGATAATTTCACCGTTGGATTGGTTAAGGTTGCTTTGCAAGCAAGATTGGAATTGTTTCTACAGATTTCAAAAGTTTTTTAAAATGGAGTTCACTTCACCTCATAGTGTGATCACCATCATAAAACAGGTACCACTCGTTATTTTTTTTATTATAATAAATAATTTTCCCAGTAGGTTTAGCTTACTGGCTGTGTAAGTCATGATCCTCTTAGTATTTACTTCTACTCAGATTGGTTTACAGACCTTAAAATATCCCACAAAGCTTAAAACATCTATGTGTTTACCAAAATAAAAATAAATTTTCGGTTCATTCAATCAGCATAAACGTTTTGGATTATTATCAAAATAACAGTCCAAGGCTAGTACTCTGAAAATTAGAATAACTTAATTATGAGAGAAGTATGTTAAAATTTATCCCTCAAAGGTAGACCCCGGATGTTCGTTTTTTTTAATAAAACATGTAATTTTTAAATATAACTGTATGGGAAATAATATTAAATGAAGGTTTGTTTGGAGCAGAGATCGAGTATTACAAGAACATTTTGATGCCTCCGTATCAAACGTCCAATTAGCAAAAAGTTCTATTAGCAAATCGTCCTATTCGCAAAATGACCTACTAGCAGAACGTCCTATTGTCAAAGTACAGTTATGCTGAAAAATACTAGCGGTTTTTTGTCATGGTCATAGTTTATTTTATTATTACAATTTAAACGAAAAAGGACACATTATTATAACATAGTCGAGCCAATAGTAAAGAACAGAACGGGCGATGTTACATACCCCGCAAACTATAGGCCTATTTCCCTGGCAACTCTTACAGCTAAGGTACTGGACTGTTTGCTTGATACACATATGGTGAGTCGTATAAATCTTCACGATGCCCAATTCGGTTTCAGACCCGGACTATCGACGGAGACTGCCATCATGTGTCTTAAGCAGACTGTTCAGTATTATGCTGATAGGAAAACACCGGTCAATGCATGTTTTCTGGACTTATCGAGGGCTTTTGACCTCGTGTCATACGACATCCTGTGGGAAAAGCTGCGAAAGGAAAGCAGTGTTGACTGTGCTGTTTTCTTTATTGAAGTTTTAGTACAAGAATCAGACAAACTATGTCAGGTGGGGTGGAACTCTGTCTGATGTGTATGGGTTGAAGTGCGGGGTGAGCTAGGGGTGTTACCTCACCTCGTCTCTTTAACCTTTAAATTAATCAGCTCATTGTTGAACTCAGCCGCACCCGTATAGGCTGTCACATTGACGGAGTTTGCATTAACAATATAAGTGACGCTGACGACATGGTGCTGCTGAGTCCATCAATAAGCGCACTCAGACGTCTTGTTAAGATGTGTGAAGACTATGCCGTCACTCAGGGACTCAGGTACAATGCAAAGAAATGAGAATTATTGGTATTCAAGGCAGGCACCAAATGTTACACTAACGTGCCAGATGTGCCCATTAATAATACTCCGTTGTCCAGAGTAACAAAATTTAAGTACCTGGATCACTGGCTCACTCATGACCTGAATGATGACCTGAACATAGAAAGGGAACGCAGGGCGATGGCTGTCCGAGGTAATATGCTGATCCACAGATTTGCACGTTGTACGACGCAAGTCAAAATAACCCTTTTCAGAGCATACTGCCAGTCTTTTTACACATGCAGTCGTTGGGTCAGGTACGCGCTGAGGGCATACAATGCCTTGCGTGTCCAGTATAACAATGTATTCAGGGTGTTGTTGGATCTACCACGTTTTTGTAGCGCTTCTGGGATGTTCACTGAAGCCAGGGTTGATGTTTTTCATGCCATTATACGGAAAAGGTGCGCTTCTGTTCTCAGTAGAGTACGTGCTAGCTCCCACAGCATCCTGAGTGTATTTTGTGATAAGTGGGACAGCCCCATGCTGGCTCACTGGATACGGCTGCACACGTAGGTGTCAGTTGTTTTAATTTTGTATGTTTTGTACTAAATTTAGGTTAAGATTTTTAATAACAAGCTATGGAATTTATCTGCAATAAATCTTTATTATTATTATTATTATAAAAAAACTGACAGGGTAAACGTTCTGGCAAAAAAAAATACCTACTAACTATTCTCAGACCTACCAAATCTACACATAGAATTTCATAAAAATCGATCAAGCCGTTTCAGAGGAGTTCGATAACAAACCCAGTGACACGAAATTTTTAAATATTAGAAGATTAAACACATCCAATCAACTTTTCAAAATTGTGTATTTAATTTTTTTGTCTACATCCCTCAGGGCAATTTGTTTAGTTTTGACAAAATAAGGTACTTTTATCTATTCATTGCATATTGTAAAAAGAAAATGAGGGATTACTTGATTTATTGAGATAAACGCGTTTTTATTTTTTTCAGAATGACCCGAGTATGGGTATATTTTTTATAATATTAGATAAACTAAGATCAAATACACGATTCAAGAAAAAATCAAACTTTAAGAATTGTTGTAAGGTTCAAAGCTTATTGGACTGGGCTAAAATTGGATTAAAAGTTAGTAGTAAATTAATGTTTCTTAGACTGCCTAGGTTATCGCAGAGCCTCATCCCCAAGCATGTTGGACGGGTGGCGCATGCGTAAACTGAGGTCGGTCCGACTTTGTTCCACATTTTATTCCTCAAAATTAGAGCACAGTGAATGCAGCCACAAAGATGACTAGTATCTGGTAATGGCTGTGTAGATAATTGCCCAACGCTGTTATTTTTTAAGTTTTGTGGTTAAATTTTTGACACTGTAATCTATGGGCAGAATCGCTGCCCGTCTTAAGATATTGAACCTCATTCTTAATAGTTTGGTGACTTTTTTTTAAATGTGGCTAATTATTTGCGATAAAAATCGCAGAGCCTTTTCAAAATAAATGTGGCTTCATTGATGAGTATTTATTTAAAAAAGGCGGATTTCAGACGTGGCTGTAAATTGAAAAACATTGCGTTCGTTGTGACATTCAAATAGGTTATAATATTATATCCAGGTTTGGCCAGAACCTTATTAAAATAAGGTCGAAGTAAGTGTAAGCCACTGCATCTGTAGCTTATTATACATTAGATAGTTTTTTATTGACCGTGTTAAGGGACCAACTATTGAAACGGTCAGGTTGGTCCCCAACCACGGACTGCCGTAAACTGCATAGAGCGGGTCCTTTTATACGCTCCGGAATCTGAAATATTGTTCAGGTGGGACAGGGAAGCTACAAATATTATTATGTTGCATCTCACGAAGGTAATTGTTTATACTATAGTTGTAGGAACGCTCAGTAATGGCCGAGAGTCCTTTACTCCCAAAAATCTATCTGTGTGCTGATCATCTACATTGGTACACTATCATTATTTACACTTATTTATGTGATTTAACTGTGCCTGTAGTTAATTTATAAAGTCGGTTAATAAATAAAGTGATATTCTATAGACCACTATAGAATCTCACTTTGTTTATTAACCGAATAGGTATTCGAGTGCGAAACTGACTAAACCTGAACACAATGATGTCTCCCTGTAGTGGAATGTACATACATAAGAAAAATAAAAAAAGTATATATGGTCAATAGTGAAAAGTCGGTAAGAGAGGCCCAAGCAATGTGCAAAGGCCCTGTTAAGTAGATGTTTATAAAAAGCCCGCCATGTGCGGGTCAGACTCGCACACGAAGGGTACCGTACAAGAAATTGAAAAAACACACGTTTGTTGTATGGGAGCCCCCTTTAAATTTTAATTGAGTTTAAGTAGCTCAGTAGAAATCGATGCTAAAAAAGCAAGTTACGCAATGGATGTAGTTCTGGTTTTTTGGTATGATTTATGGACCAGAGTAGTGTGAATCGTTCGCGTTTTTGAGGTCGATGGGTGGGAGGGTGGAATTTGATAGCCTCGACGACGGACACATGCGTTGACATTATGTCGAGCGGTGAATCATTTTCTGCAAGCATCGTGAACACTGACTTCATTCAGCTTTCATTTTAAAAATTGATTGAAATAAATGAAATGAAATGATTTATTTCCAGATAAACATCCAATTAAATAGGTATAAATATGTATAGATAACAACAACAACAATCAATCAATAAATAATAAAATAAATTTAGAAGCCGCGACTTATGTTATCGGCGTATGGTAGGACTGCCACTTTTGATGCAGAGGGCTGTTGTCCCAGTCTCGCACCGCGGCCACCATGGAGTTGGCGGAGTGATGTATGGCGGAGCGTGCGGTGCCCGAGCGGCTCCTCAGGAGCGCCGGCCAGCCGGGCGCGCGGCCCTAGCACAACGTGGCGCTCACGCTGCACCACCACGGGAGTCGGAATATGGCACACCACGCGTCGTTGTACTGTACTCGCATCTCGCTGAGTGCAGCCTTGGTGTAGTTAGCCCACAACTCAACTGTGTAGACGCTTGTGCAATAACTTATGAAGAGCTGTGATTTCACGGCGTCGCTAGAACGGCTAAACCGCCTCGCTAACATGTTGCCACGCACTGAGATGGCTCTTCTCTGCCTATCTATATCAGCGTGATCGGACAGGTCGGCTGTTATTACATGACCTAAGTATTTTATGCTGTCAACCTTTAACCGCGCAGTGCCATAGAGTTGAAGTGGCGGCAGATCCGACCAGCTGTTCGGGCTTTCAAAGACCATGTACACTGACTTGTCTGGGTTGTACATCATGTTGTGGTCTTTAAGCGTACATTTCGCACTCCGCCAATAGTTTTCGCATTGCAGATATTGATGGCGCCAACAGAACGATATCATCGGCATAACTGATATGATTTATCAGGGTCCCGTTAATTGAGCAGCCTATACCAGTTTGGTTGAGTCGGACCGACAGTCCGTCCGTGTACACGTTGAAAAGTGCCGGTGACATGCTTCCCCCTTGTCTCACTCCGCACTTAAGGCCAGAGCGGGCTGACAGCTTATTCTTCCATCGGACCCGGTTTTCCTGCTGCTGGTACCACTGTTTCAGCACCTGCACCACCTGGCTGGGAACTGCACGCTCTGTCAGCTTCTGCCACAGCAGATTATGGTCGACACGGTCGAAGGCTTTGCTAAGGTCTAGGTAACAGGCGATTACAGCAGTCTTTCTACTCCTGTAGTATCCCACCACTTGTTTAAGCACATTATTATATTGCAGTGCTTGTTGATACGTGGTTCTTGAAGCCGTGTTGGCAATCTGAAGATGTAATGAAGGGTGCTGCTTGTTTGTGTAACATCTTCTCTAACAGCCTGGCTATGATATTAGCAAGGGCAATAGGACGATAGTTGCCAACACTGGAGATGTTTTTTCTTCGATTTTTACAAATCGGAATAATTACTGTGTCTGTAAGGGCCTTTAGCTACAATAGAAACAAAAATTTCAACTGTCTACCTAATTCAATTCTCGAGATACAGGCTACTGACTGACAGACAGACAGACGGACGGACGGACGGACTGCGGAGGCTTATTAATAGGGTACCATTGGTTACCTTTTGGGTACTGAACCCTAAACATGAGGCACAAGCTGCTGTTGCGTTTTCTAATTGACTTTTCTATATTTTTACTGTTTTCTAAGTGCGTTTTGAAACTGAAACTGTTAGCTGCCATTCATGGTGGCTGACTCATCTAAAATTAACACTCTGTTTACATACCTACTATATTGCTTTCCTTAATCTTCTTTATACACAGTTACATACATACTAGCACTTCGCCCGCGGTACCTCTTTCAATTTAAATTCATTTAAAGGATTATTGTTAGTAAATAAATCATAGATTACGATTTCATTATGTTCCGGAATAATATTTGACAGGTCTGTAGTCCACGTCTAAAATTTTTAAGATAAGGATGCGGGAGGCGGGGACGGATGACCATGAAACCACTGGACTAGCGCAATAATATTTTCATAAAAATGATTTTCCTACTTTATAATGTTTCTAGTCCTAGTAGTTTCGGCTGTACGATGATATTTCTGTCAGTTAGAAGAAAGAAAAATCGATAAATTACAACCAATAGGACTGTTTCTAGTGTATTTGAAACAAGGTTTTATTGTGATTTAAATTGTACATTTTGGTACAACTAGGCAAACTTCCAGTACACCGAAGGATTCCCACAAGGTGGACCGATGACCTGATGAGGGTTGTGGGTTGCCGATGGATGCGAGAGGCACAAGACCGTTTGTAGTGGCAACTGAATAATCCGGTATCCTGAATCACTATCACTACATATTATAAAACAAAGTCCTCCGCCGCGTCTGTCTGTCTGTTCGCGATAAACTCAAAAACTACTGCACCGATTTTCATGCTGTTTTCACCAATGGCTAGAGTGGTTCTCGAGGAAGGTTTAAGTATATATATATATAGGGATCTTTAAGAAAAATGCAGCGCGGATGAAGTCGCGGGCGAAGTGCTAGTAATATTATAAATGCAAAAGTGAGCTAGGTTGTTTGTTACCTCTTCACGTCTTTGCAGCTGAGCAGCTCTGGATGAAACTTAAAACACGGATTGACCCATTCTGAATGGTTATCACAAGGGGACATGGCATATGTTCCCTTGTGACCTTATAAAACATTGATGTCGGTCGGTTTTATTAATTTGCAGACCCTTTCCATTTGTTCGGAAGTTTTGAGCATTATTACCATGGTGTTTTAGAATTTTGTGGCGGTATTCCACAGGTTTGTCGTTCCATCCTTTTATTTTTATGGATAGGAAATCATAAAATTACTGTATTATACTGTCAGACCTTACTGACTAAAAACAGCGTGTTACTTCAAATAACCTTTGCGTTACAGGCCCGTTTGTTCGAAAGTACGTTGTACACGTACTTTCGAACAAACCCCCAACCCTGGCAAGTTATTGCTCCATCCTGAGTTAGTAAACTTCTACAAGTACCTACATAAGTTTTAAGATAAGTCTCGTTTGTCCAAATGGGCCTAAGGTGTTTTTTGTGGATTAACCAAAAATGTAGGTTGGGTTCCAAACACTGCCGTAAGCTGCAAAGTGCAGATGCCTTTTAAATACAGGAGTGACAAATAATTTCCTCTTTTTTATTTTTTCCCGAATATTATCTATGTCAGCATAATTTATTGGCATACTGTATGACAGGTGTGTATTACTGCTGATTTGAGACTGACAGAAATAAATGTGTTCACCCTACGCCATGTGGACTGGTCAACGATGCGCTTGCGTGAAAGTATGGAGTCAGCAGTAGTTGCAAATTGATACTAAGAGCACATAGGTATCAGAAGCTTCAAGTTATGGAACTTTGTAGACCACGTGTCAATGACATGTGATTGGCAGAACTAAAAGTTAAACCATCTTCTAGTTCAGGGCAATTACGCCGAAAATAAAGCTAATTTTGCAATAATTCTTAACTTTAAATTATATAACTTTACATTTTTTGCCATAAACGTGTATAATTTCCTCCTATTTTGGAAGTCGGTTAAAAACTGGCCTTATTTGAATAAAAGGGAAAATACAGTGAAACTATTTCGAGACAGATATCAAAAATCGTTTGACCCCTTAATAGTACCCCTCTACATAGCAAGGGTTCTTGCATCATTGGTCATTTCGAAATTATAAATTATTGTTCGCTGTGCCGAGTTCAACTAAGTTGTCATGGCAACGCTCAGTTTTAAACAATTTTAAATTAATAAATTAAATAGTTTATATCAACAGGGCAGCATAAAACCGAGGATGTGTATTTCCTATAGGTAACAACTACACAAACGATTAGGGCGTGGCTTCATGTTCTTTCTACTACAACTACACTCAACAATTTGCAAACTAAACCAGATGCTGCGCTGCACTCTGGACCTAGCGTTCCGTCCGAACGGTCTTGTCACAGTACTGTAGTCGCGGAGTTCGAATTTTAGTCACGGCACAGAGGGCACATACTAGGAGAACATAGCCACGAGAATGTTTGCCACTACCAACGCATCTGTTATTTGGCGGGGAAGCTTTGGATATGCAGTCCGAGAATATCTTCTCGATTATAAACTTTCGACTTAAACAAATTCTCAGTTGGACCGTTTTTAAAACGAGGTAACGCGTTTACTATGACTATAAAAATGGGTGGAAAATGACTTTCCGCATTACAATATTCTTGTTTCGCAAAACTGTGCATACACAGATCATGGAATCACCGCCACATCGGCAGCAGTGGCTCATAATTTCATACCTGCACTATTAGCGCTGGAGACTAATTCGGGTATTTGTTTCGTCACTTGCCATCAGCATGTATCAGAAAATGGTAACGTCCACAGGCAGACCTTCTTGTTTTGAAGGGAAGTGTTGACAACCATCGTTATCTCTATCAGAGGCTACCATAGCGTTTACGTATTCTGTGCATAATTATTGTGGATTGTGATCACAAAGTAAAATACCAGATTAAGGCCCATTACATGTCACATAAATGACATCAAGATTCTTAACAACATCTTTAGCTGTTACGTTACTATTGTATAAATTCCATCATCAAATTGAAAATGGAAAGTAAATTATGGAATAATATTAATGGGTCTTTTTATAACCTGAAAGTAAAAGAAGTAAAAAATATGTAACGAAATATAGGGTGGTCAAATCGGATGGCCAAGCTTTGCAGTTATGTGGTATCCTTCTTTTAAGGAGCCGCAATTTTTTTGGATCTTTTTTTAAAGTCACGCCTATTGTATTCATTTTAGTAATTTGGATTCGAAAGATCGAAAGCCATATCGATGGTCAAAACAGATTTGTTAAAAAAAACTGTACGAGGAAAGAGCATCTTTTTATTTATACATAAGTTCGCTTAATTCATTCTGACTGGTTAATTAGGTGCAGTAATTTAATATTCTTCTTCAAAGAGCCCACATAGCAGGTGCTGCTGTTACTGTTGCTTGTGAACGCTAACAGTTTTAGAATTCAATTTTTAAACTTCATAAAATTATACGGTTGTGCTTAAAAAAAAACAGCAATAAGACGGCACTGCAAGCTAAACAGCATCATATTATACCCAACCCAAATGGAAGTTTGAGACTGTCATGTACATAAAGGGAGCGGAGAACAACCACGTGGAATCAAACTGCGATTCAGTGTCATAATTCTTTAATGTTTGACGTCTGTTGCACGCGCGTCAACACATGCAGGTGTAATCCGCGCATGCTCATATGGCTTTCTTTGACCTCCAAACTCAACTGATTCGAAGATCTTGATTTTTCTATGAAATTATCTGAAGAAACGTTATTGTGCTCAATTTTAAACAATTAAAGAAGAATATTTCTTAGTGAGAAACCTAAAAAAAATTGCGAAAATGTGATGACTATGACAAATTTTATTATTTAATTGGGCCAATACTCGCTTTGACACCATGAAAAACTTATAACAACAACCTTTATTATGTATTTAGATTATGTTATTATTCATGCCAAGTTTCAAGGGTAGTTTCAAGTAAATTGTCCAAAGGAAGATTTTGCGTACAAACTTCTACCTTCTATTTCCCTCCCTTAGAGGTCGTGTCTTTTTAAGAAGAATACAGATAAAGAAATGAATTCAATATTCAAAAAGCAGACCAGCCTAATTCTCAGTCAATGTGGGGTTATCATAGAAAAAAAAAAATACATTTACTTGTGAAAAAAGAACTCATATTATTAGTATTATAAATGAATGCAGTTCTTATTACAAGTATAGGAATAAACAAAAAGTTGAATAAGTTTAGTTAAACATGAGAAAATTAGCAAAGGAGCAAGTTTGGGTTGACAAAGACGAAGTCATTGCTGCGAGTCCAAGCTCCCAACAACGTGGCGCTGCATCGTGTCTGAGCTGCATTTAACGCATAACAAATACTAGGAAACGATAAGCACTAGGTAGTCTAACCAACTACCACAGGCGCACCCTCAGCATGCTTACACGATACACACACTCGTATAATGAGTTGGGGGTAGGAAGTTTCGGTGCATTGTAGGAGGGGGCGGCCATTTTTGCTTGACACTGCATGGAATGAGGTGAGGAGGGAACATTCTCGACCGGTTGCAGTTAAAAAAAGATACTGCTATCATTGTAAACATTTTCAGCATTATTATATATTTATAATAACCTTATCAAAATAAAATCAAAAATTTTGATGACTGCAAAAGCCAGGTGCGTACCAGCAAAACTAAAGACAGCGTAGGTTTTCGGCTCTTAACACTTTTAGTGTACTATTCAATAATTCGTTCGTGTGCCCACAACTCGCGCATGAACACAAGTCATCTATAGCGACGACTCAGATGCGGGTTGAGGACACACGAACGAATTTAATGTTCGACCCATATGTTGAGTGCTTGGCACTAAAAGTGTTAAAAGTGAAGATGTTCGATAGTTCCTCCCCACATTTTGCGAATCTCTACTCAGGCCAGCCGATTGCCGATTAAGGCAAGAAAGAGGTGGGAGCTCTGTTCCTTGTCAGTGTTCACTCGGGCCAGCCAGTAAAGACTTTCTTTCCGATTTTTTTCCTTTGTATACCCTCAGTTACCTAGCTGGGTGCCAAATTTGAACTTTCTAGGACATCAGTGGCCCTATTATGTCGTGCTAATGCCATCATTATACAGCTGTGAAAAAGGGATAGTTTTATGCGTTTTATATAACTCCGTGTCCCACCCACGCCGTTATCATGCTGGTTTTAAGATGACATAATAGGCCCGCTGGAAACTGTTAGTTAATCTACACTTCTATTCTTTTATTCTAATATTATAAAGAGGTAATGTTTGTGATGTTGTGAGGTTGTAGGGGGTAATCTCTGGATAAGCGGATCGATTTTGAAAATTCTTTTACCAATAAAAGCAAACACGAAAAATGAAAAGACTTTTTCGTGGTAGCTGGATTTGCAAAATAAGTCGGAGAAAAAACGGTCGGACGAAAAAGTTGTAGAGTTTGCACTGCTTACAAAAAAGTCAGCGACAGCATATGTCTAACTTTTATATTAATTTAAGTCACAAAAAGTAGTTTTTTTATATTAAAAATTAATTAACTCGTTAGGTCATTTTTATTGGACATATTATCTACACTTATGAATTCTTATCAAAATAAGTAAATTTATCGTCTCAAGTTTTTCAATTATAATTTAAGTGTTTAAATATTTATTTTTTGCAACGCTCGCGATGTTATTTTATCTTTTTTTGTCTAGGATTTTGTTTCTTTTAAGTTTCTATCTATTTCACAATAGTTTCAAAGTGAAACTGCAGTAAAATACCACGTTACGGCCACAAAGCGAAGAAAACTAGTCATCTCGTAGCAGCTACGCCGTAGCGCTACGAGCCGTAGCAGTCCATCGACTATGCGTCTGAACTTTTTAACCGACGAAAAAACGGAGGAGGTTCTCAAATCGACGCGAATATTTTTTTTTCTATGTTTGAACACGCATAACTTTTCACGTAGTAGTCTGTTTTTTGATAATTCTTTTTTATTGTAAAGGATATACCCCGAAGTTGGTCCCATATAAATTTGGAAAAAATAAATCCAACCCTAAAGGTAGGAAAACAGGGGATGATTGAATATTCAGCTGATTGTAATGTATGACCACGCATAACTTTTTACTGAGTAGTCCGATTTTGATAAAAAAAAAAAATATTGGATTCCTCAAAATTTGGAAAAAAATTCTACCCTAAGGGTAGGAACATAGGGGTGATTTATTGTTCACTCACAGATTTTAGTGCAGAGTTGTGTAGCATTTTTTGTAGGCCTACCCATGTTGATACATAAAGCCTGTATTTTTAAGTGTTTATATTATACAACAAGTAATAGTTAAAGTAGGATTATATAACAGTTAATAGCTAAAGTAAGGTAGGTAGTTATTTTAAAAGTTAAAAAAATAAGCATGTATTAATTAGTAGATTATGGCTACAAAAAATTATAAAATAAAAACTTTTTAACAAAAACCTCCGAAAGAACTGTTAAATACTGTGATACATTCTCCTTGGATGGCTCACCCTCCGGGAACCTCCGTCAATTTAATAATTAAAAAAGCTTTAGATGAATTAGGAATTTAGAATAGGTTTAAATATTGACATAAAATGATTGATTTGTTTTGATGACAGTTCTGTAAAAGTTTTTCTTGAGAGCACCTGCTCAATATAATGATCTTTTAAATCGCTTAAAGGCTGTTTTATTGAATCGATTCCGGGGACGTTCCAGAAGCCCTAGTTGGAACGCCCGCAATACGTAGAAACAATCACAAACACCGACTTCCGAAATTAAAGTAATTTTTTGTAAAAAGGTTTATAATATTTTGCTTTTCAGGATTTTCGGAGGTTTATTTTTTTTTGAGGATTATTGTATAAATATTGGAGGAAAAAAGGTGGTAAGGCTCACTTTAAAAAATTAAGAATATTTCGGTTTAACCACTATAATACCGAGGCTGGGTACTGCAAACTTGAAATGAAGGTTTTGTTATTTGTCATCACGCAATGTAACTGTGCAGTAATTCACTCATAATAAACAAATAACGGTCGTGTCGACGCCTGGGGGAGGCCTATGTCCAGCAGTGGACGTTTTTCAGCTGATATGATGATGATGAAACAAGTAGTAAAATGGGAGCAAAATTATTGATAAACTCAAGCATTTTGCTCCCATTTGATCACTTGTTCATTTCAACAACTTTTTTTTACGGAAATTGTTTTTCCATTGAGTTTCCATCTCGCGGATGCGGCGCGATTTGCTTGGACTACTATTTACGAGCAAGTTCCAAAACTGTTCGCTAGATGTGAGTGTGTCAGTTTATCTGTCATCGTGCCGGTTAGATGGCACCACTAGCTTAAAATGCAGGTAAAACTAATTTCTGCATTATGTATTGTGTATTTAATAGGTTAAAGTAGCCAGGTAATCCTATCTAGCTACTTGTGACTTATAAATCAACAGATTCAGTTAGTGTGTCATAACTGTTTTTTTTTCATGCAAAGCACTTTCGGCATTATTTGTATATATTGAAATTAAATAATTTAACCAACTGCAATCTAAAAAAAGTACAAATGAACTAGCTCCTTTATCAGTTAGTATCAGTTTTGGTTCCAGGTCTTCGTTGCAACATTTGTAGCAAGTTTTTGCGCGACATTATTCTGAAGGATTTGTCCTTGCAACCTCTTCCATTTTCATGAACTCCCAGTGTAAATAGGTATCGTTCCATTCAATCCTTTTATGCGCGCGCAGCCGTACAGATTCTGTTATTTTGATAATTTTTATTGTAACTGTTAGTTAACAGACCAACCTACATTAAGTGCTAAAAGATTAATTTATTATTCGTTTTTTAAATTATTATCAGTAAGTATATCGTCGTACATATTTTAGGTATTTAAGAACCAAATTCAGTAAAAACAAATCAAACGTCATATTATGTGGTCGCAATCCTCATCAGTAAGAGAACGACGAAGAAGAAGAAGTGTGAACCCAAACGCTTCAAGTTAATGTAGGTAGTGTGAGGTACCTTGGACTTGGCGGGGATACTACCGTGCCTCTAGATAAAATACGTAAAGTTTATTACGTACTGCGGAAGAGAGAACAAGTATGGGAAAGGTAAGGAAAGGGGTTTAATTGGTGCTAAAATTTTCCGTGACAACAACCACGTTGCCGCGACAACGCATTGTTATTAACAATTTTTCCTCATAACCATAGATTTCAATTATTTATATCATCAGGATAACATACAATACTAGGATGTCTATACTTTTTCACTACCACACATACATAACAGGGGCGGGGCATAGCTTTACTACTACATTTGCAAAAATTCGGCGTATGCAATACAGAGCCGCAGTCGACCTTGACCTGGCAGTACAAGGCAGTGTTCATAATATTATATCTTTCAACCATTTTAAAGGTTTCAAATAAACAAACTTTTTAACCAGTAGAATTGCCTAAGGGACCTTTGGGATACGGTAATTAGGTAGGTACCACTAGTTTTTTTTAAATCTTAATGAAATTCAATGAATTTTAATAGCTGTTTTTTTTTTTTGTTAAAAGAAAGAAATTTTTATATATATAATATCAACAAGTGGATCCCAAACAACCCAGTGGCGACATTAAATTCAACCTATAAAAAAAATTGCACTGTTACCGTTTCAATGTTACTTACAGTCAATACAACTACTTGGAGAGTTAGGAGGAGACTTTTATAAACCTCAATTCATCAATCATTGCTACTTTCGAACGGTACGAGTAGTTCCCAAATTGTCAATTTTTTATTCAGGAATAATAATCAATCTATACATCGGTAAATATTTCAGATAATGTAGTTGCGGTCATCACCGGACTTTTACAGGCCCCGGCGGGGGTAGCGACGTTCAACATTTTCCCCGTACCAGGATTTCATAAGAGCAGAGAATATGAACTGTTAACCACACAACCTCGTGACATATTCGCAGTCACGTGTAAGTTCAAAGTTCAAGATTCAATGGTTGTAAACTCGGTTTCGTGAATTTAAATTTATAGTATTCCAGGATAAACCGCTTCATGTAGGTACATAGAAAATGATGACGAGGATAATTTAGTTGTCTGTTTTTTATTTAGCAGCCGGTAAATTAAAAGTGCGTATATTTCTTTTAGTTTGCTTGATCTATTCAGTTTTATAGGAGGAGTCGCGGTATACTCATACCGCTGGTATGAGTATTCTGGGGGTATGTTGATGGTCACCCATCAACATACCCCCCTCGGCAAGCAAGTATTATTTATTATTTTACTCCTTCCCACACAGGGGAAATAGAACATACATTTTTTTTACTATTCGTAGGCTCGCGTTTGACCACTATCTCACCTGTTGGTAAGCGATGATGTGACACATAAAACGTGATGAGCGATAAAAGTAATCAATTTGTTACTTTTCAATAAGAAGTGAATCAACCATGAATCAACATATTTATCACTTTTAATTAACAATGCAATTACGTCGTTTAAACAAAAAATCTTATTTCAGCATTCTCATTATGCGGGCCATTCAAGTTCAAGTATTTGATAAATCAGGCTGGT
This sequence comes from Lacanobia wlatinum, assembly GCA_947578705.1. Lineage (NCBI taxonomy): Eukaryota > Metazoa > Arthropoda > Insecta > Lepidoptera > Noctuidae > Lacanobia > Lacanobia wlatinum. Next base: position 35,719,046 of record OX388022.1, read on the forward strand.
TCACACTATTTGAACAAATAGAAAGAAATACGTATTTCTTCATGCCACACATTTTTGATGACACGTTTTAGATCTAAAGTAAAGCCTACTTAGCTGTGATAGTTTTTCTTTTAAATTTGTTATGCTAATATTATAGTTTTTTTTACGTCTCCAATCGTCCAACCGTTTAGGCTGCAAACACTAATGTTTCTAACAAAAAAATAGCACTTTAAAGCTTAATAATTTGCGAAAACCATTTGGAAAACTGGTTTTCGCACACCCTCAACCTATCCAACAACAAAGATGTGGGCACCATGGGATAGACGATAAAAAATAATTAATAGTCACTTTACGGTAAGGGGTTGATTTAATTTTACCACTTGGTTCGCGTGATTAATATGTACACACATACCAAGCTCCAACTTTCTAATGATAAGCGTCTCTGAACTAAACCACGGACAGAAAGGGAGACGGCGATGGCGAAACTATAAGGGTTCCTTTTTGACTACGGAACCCCAAAAATGCATTCAAAAACAAGAATTAATATTTTTTAATATTCCAACAGGACGTTTTTTACAATGTCATGTCTGCTGTCATGCTGAGTAGGTTTTCATCTACTCAGACAGTTGCTCCCATATCTTCAGGAACGGCATTATGTTCATTTCTACAAGAGAGCTACGAGAACCAGCTACGAGTAATCTCCTAAACATTTATGAGGTGCTAGTATAACGGGACAACCATGTACAGTTCCGTTCCGTTTTGTACAGTTCCTAGACATATTCGAAATAAACCACACCTCCAAGAAAATCGATAGACAAATTTCAATGCATGTAATGGTGGCGCTGCTTGTTGAGAAACTATACCAAATTCAGAGTGTTTTAATATAGTTCTTTATTTCACCACACGCAAAAAACGTTTGTAAATAATCAAACCACTCTTGTACATTAATAACGTCCTAGTACCCCGGACAACGAAATTCAGTGGGTCCCGCCCACTCCAAACTAATCTGATCGTCCACGGCCCGCCCCTTTTAGCTACGATAGTAACGTCAGGCAGAAAAGTTGTGTGAGAGACAGAGAGTGCGAGCTGAGCCGTGCTGGTACAGACAGTAGACAAATACTCAGAATGCCTACTCGTATGTCAGTAGCTCTGCTCGCCTTAGCTGTCTTCACGATGATAGTAGCTGCCCAGTCTCTTGTGAGTTCTCGTGATGTCGAGTTAACGTGCTTTGTTGGAACAACAGTTTAATATGATCTATATCAACAATACTACGAGCGTGGGTCAAATCTTCCGTGGAATGGAGTGGGGAGGGGAGTATTTTTTTTACATGTCACTACTTGGTGACACAATACAACTATAATACTAAATACTTTCACCCCAGAATCATACACGGCTCGATTTCATTTTTCTGAAGCATCCACGTGGTATCCAACACACGTGGTCTTTTTATCAGTGCGCCTGCGTGATATTGTGCTTCGAATACGATACGAAATACTAGGAGTGCAAAAAGCAAAAGCGGCTTTAAACTCGGCTGCAAAGTCACAACTACCTCTAGATTGTTAGACCAGTCTGTGCAGTCGGTGACAAGCAGTAAAGGCTACAATTGCGTAAACTTTATTGGAACATTGGAATCTGTTTTAAGTACCAAAGCGGAATTTTGTAGCTGAGTGCGGTATGCAAAACATTTTTTGCAGATTTGGAATGTATTATGACATAAAAACCATGAAAATACAATGGAAAACTGTTGGCAATGAAATACTTCATAAGTATCAACAAAAAATATTAATGAAGTCTCTATCGTTGTGCCACTATTTAGCATTTTATCAGCGAATGTTGCATAATAACTGTACCTTTTGGGAACGTATCAGCGGTATTTTACCGAATATCTTTTAAAATATCACATAAATATTGAGTTTTATTGCACGAAAATGGAGCGTTATAAAATGCTGAATAATTATCAACAATTTTCAAATTAGATAATTTGGTTTTAATGGCTTTAACTTTAATAAGTTTTCACGCACGCTATTTTTGTCGCAATATTAATCATGACACGTCCACCAACTAGTTTCACAACTAGTTTTCTAGATTAATGGAACTTGCTGCCTTGCGATTTTGATTACTTTAATTGCAGTATGCGAAAATTTATCTACATTCAATTCAAAGCAATCTTATATAAACTAAGATAAGGATTGTGATCGAAAGCATGCCACACAATAGTTATTTGTTCCGTACGACATATTAGTGTGCGGAAGTATTTTTTTGTTTGGTAATAATAGAGCAAAGAATTTTCGTTAGTCATTAATGGTTTTTGGTCAGTGATGAATGTAATGAAACGTCTAAAAGTCTTAGGAACGGAGGAAAAATAAAACTAACCTAAAAATATTTTGCGACAAATGCATGATTTTTTAAACTAGGTAGGGTGGGTACCTAGCAGTATTTATTAGTGTCGTTGTAAAAATCACTAGATTAAACAACTGTCACCGTCAAAACTGGCTGTTAGAGCCAAAATATTCCCAGGAGTGCATAAAAGCTAAGCGGGCACAATTTATAGGAAAGGAAACAAAAGCTTCACTCCATGTAACAGACAAGGACGCCGTATCGCAGGTGTATGTGCTAGGCTTGATCTGAATATAGTGTATCGGTGGTAATTTGAAAAGGGAATATGGATTTCCAATCACCAACAGAACTTTTCAGAAACTTTGCAGTATTTCAAAATAAAATATAAACAGTTATAATTCCCTCTGAAATGAAAAACTTTCAAATAATAGGTACTGAATTCACTTATTATTAGAGCTATTCATATTGTTATTACCATTTTATTTGCCACCAGGAACGTATAAGTTTAAAAGGTATAGTTTTAAAACTAAAAGATAGAGCTCATTGCATATGGCCGCCCTTATTGCAGATATAACATTGCCTGAAAAGTGATATGCATTTCAGTAGAAACTTTATAAATATTTGAATTGTATATGAATATAATAATATACAGTCAACAACGCTATTTGGTATGCAGGCAGCTAACTTGCAACTACTTAAACAGTGTTGTGAGTATGCTGAGCAGCCAATTATTGTGCACTACACTCCTAAGCTCATAAGCTTAAAAATTTATATGTCTATATGTCTCGCTCGGTGTTTGGCTATTGTCTCTTTCACTCACTAGGGTAAGTGCGACGGGGATCGAAAAGTTTTGAAAGCGCCAAGGTTGTTCAATATGAACAACAGCTGCTGTTAGTAAACATCCCCACGTGAAACGCGTTGTAATGCGCCGGCGTGAAATATGAATCGAATTTTGTCATAAACAGAAAGCTTTGAGAAATAATAAACAAAAAACGATCACCTATTGCTTTAGCTGAAATTGAAAGTGATCGCTGTGTATGCCGTTTTATGTCTTATTGACTTTCTATTTATTGGTTTATTATAAAAAAAAACAATTGTTTTTTGAAGTGAAAACTTCTTTAGCGGCGTTGAGCACTTTTCTGTAATGGGTATAAAATCTTAAACTCGCGTCAGGGTCACGTGACCCGATCGCAAAAAGCGTAAGACGGACTCGCGTCAGGGTCACGTGATGCGAAAAAGCGTAAGATCGAGGGGAAGGGAGAGGAACTAGTATCTCCCACTCTTTCTACCGTGCCTGAGTGTGCTGCTCCGCTTAGGCGGCACAGGGCGCTTGCGCGAATGTCCGTCTGTGTTTATGTACAGCGTGCCACGCGTATCCAAGGATACGAAATTACGAAATTATGGATGAAAGTTGATTTTTCTAAGAGATAAAAATTAATGTAATATATAAATAAATAACGATATAATATTATGAATAATAACATGTAAATTGTCATATTTGTGTACGATAGCGCAAAGAATAAACATTGTATTCTACCTCATAAATGATAGTATTTTTGTACTTATAATTAAACACAACGTTATTTTTTGTTGTTTTTATGGTTCGTTTTGTTTATGTCAGGAACTGTGTCAAGATTGACATCTGTCACTGACAGTCGCTGTCGCGGCCACACGTCAGTGTCTTTTTGTTTATTTTGTTGTCGGTGGTTTGTCTATGATGTGACCGCGACAGTAAGGATGTATTATTTACATGTTTTCACTTCTGCCGGCACTCCCGGAGTGCTACCGGTGTTTTTTTTTATTTTATTTGGGTATAGTGAACTTCTCACATATTTTGAATTTTTTATAAATAAATAATTAATCTTTTAAAAAAAAGAAACTAATAGTATTGATATAAATTGATTATGAGATAGTAGGTACTAACGGCTGTTTCGGAGACGTATGTTACAAAATTATATGTTTGAGAATATGTCTGACAATCTTATATTGAAATCAACATTGAATGGAAACTTTATTTAACTATGGATGAGATTGATTTATTCTCAGACGATTTTAATGACTACGATGACGATACCGTTGCGGTGCCACTCCAAACTCAAAGAATTTCTTTTAACCACCATTTACAGGCACTTTTGAATTGTCGAGGTCGGTCAGCCAAAAATAAGAAACTGTTTGCACGTTCCAAAGCGTAGATCTTAATGGAGAAGAAGGTGCAAGAAACTCCATGGACACTCTTTTAAATCATTCAATTGTTATAAAATTTAAATTAAAGATTTGTTTTTGTACCTACAGATTCAAGAAAATATATTCGTTAATAAGTACAAGCATCATAGTTTGAATACTTTGATGATTCTATTGAATGTTAGTTGAGACGAGTCTTCTTTCTTTCTTTCTTTCAATTTTGAGTCCATATGCATGTTCTTTACACAATTCGAGGTAGCGCTGCTAATATACCTATAATATACGTATTTGTATAAGATCCTAAAAAAAACCCATCAGATGGTAACTTTTTTACGAAAATCTGTTCAAACCTAATGAGATTAGTATACTCCTAATCAGACATGCGGGTCTAAAAAGGCCACTTTAGAAAAACTAGAAAGCACATCACGCTACCCGTCACTGTCAAATTTTCTCAGTCAACCTAGCGATAAAGGTGAAAATTAAATTTGACAGATTGTTGCTGTTGCGTGATTAATATTATGATTCTTATATGATTCTCCTAAAGTGGCCTCTTTAGCCCCCTAGATGTTTGAACCAAGTAAGACTATTTCACCTACTTGGTTTCAAAGTTTATTTTAAAATGGAAGTCTAAATCTGCTTAAAACTGTGTGGTTGCTGTATTGATTGTGATATTGATTTCCATTTTTGCTGACACCTAAATCTAAGTAATATCCATGTGTATTAATGACCAAATATTTTAACATTGTTGCAAAAAAAAAAATAGGACAATCCAAACTTTCAAATCTATAAAATAAATAAAATTAACAGCTGGGCATTATGTTCTAAAGTGCAATTGGTTTTTCGGCATTACATACAATTTCTACTTTAATTTTACCTAATGCTTGCGGTTATCAAATAGGACAATGGTCATTAATAGATAGTACTTATTATTAATTTTACGGGATTTTGACAAAATGGCAATGGCATTTTAATAAGAATATGTTAAAAGATAACTCTCGTTTTCTTAAAAGCCAATAAGAAAACTTAGTTGTTAGTTCAAATGATCAGGAAAATTAGTCGGCAAACTAGTTTGAAAACGTGTGTCAAATAAAATGGCAACTCTCGAAGCGTACCTACGTGAAAACAGAATCTATGGCACTTAAAAGAAATATTCTTATACTATACTAATCTCAAAACTGGAATTGCTTGGTGTGCGAGGGATTGCCCTAAAAATATTTAAAGACTACTTGAGTAACCGCACTCAACGTGTTAAGATAAATACTTACCTAAGTGACGAAGAACTTGTCACCTTCGGCGTCCCGCAGGGTAGCATTTTGGGGCCTATTTTGTTCCAAATTTACATAAATGACCTATGCAATCTTAAGCTCCCACAGTGTAAAATTATTACTTACGCTGACGACACGGCGTTAATAGTACATGGACCTACATGGGATAGTGCTAAAGCTGCTGCAGAGTCTGCATTAAGGACGATAATGACATGGCTGAACTCAAACCTACTTACACTCAATTTATTAAAATCCAGCTACATACCGTTTGCTATTAGACGTAATAACTCACCTTCCGACACTTTCTCGATTGCTGCTCACTCATGTCAGGTCCCTTCTACTTCGCCCACGTTGTGTTCTTGTCCTAATCTTATCAAAACAATTACCGTTAAATATCTAGGTGTACAAATAGATAGTGAACTGAAATGGGATAAGCAAATTGATGCTCTCACCACCAGAACCCTCCGTCTCTTACACATCTTTAAGTCCCTGAGAGAATCCGCAAATTTCGACACTTTAAAAATGGTGTACTTTGGCTTGTGTCAATCGGTACTAGGATATTGCATTACGGTCTGGGGAGGGGCGAGCAAAACATTCCTTCTTAAAGTAGAGAGAGCACAGAGAGCAATACTTAAAGTCATGACTAGAAAACCCTACAGATACCCAACAACTCAACTTTATTCCGACTGTAAAGTTCTCACAGTTCGTCAACTCTTTGTTCTATACTCAGTCCTTAAAAAACATTCAACCCTACCCCCTCCCAACCCAAAAAAAACGCACCTTTATCCCTCCAAGTACTCCTCATAGAACAGCCTTTGCCAAACATCAGTATCTTATTCTGAGCTCTCTCATTTACAGAAACATTAATAAACACCTACACATACTTGATCTGACAAAACGGGAAATTAAACTGAAACTTACAGAGTGGCTACTTCAACAAGATTATGACCATACATAATCTATATTAACCTACATAACCTGGCACATGACACTCATTCACACACGCACATACACACACACACACACATACATACACATTTACAAGTATTAAGTTCATTATTTTAATGTACATACTCAATGTTACTACCATTTTCTGATAATTAATTATTGTTTAAATTGTGGGTAGATTGACCTTGAGGCCGTTCACTGTCTCTTAAGATACAAGTATACCTTAGTTTAAGAGACAGAGAAATGTAAATTGTCGACAGATGTACCAATTACTTACGAGTCAACATGTTCTACCTAGTAGTTATATATCTTGTTTGTAACTAGCTTTAAGTTTTGTTTTCATCCATCTGTTCCTTATTGTTCAATAAACAATTTATTTATTTATTTATTATATTTATCTCATATTTCACAATATATTTAAATAAAACTTCTAATAAAAACAGTATTATTTCGACGCTTGTGATAAAATTCGAAATAATAACATAATCATGGAGATTTCTTAAACAATTTTGGTACATATGTACCAAAATTGTGAGAAATTAATTTAGCTATTATTTTCTATCATAATTTCATGATTTTTATCTCATAATACATTGAAAATCTGCAAAAGATGCTTTTTTTCGACCGCATCTCCCACGAATGATACCGAAACAAGCAGCCGAACTTCTAGCCCGTTTTGCTCCATGGACTCATAACAACACGATGTATCCATGTGTGTTGTATCTATAAAAAAAAAAACCGTTTGTTTCCTAAAAGAAAAAAACAATATACATTGGATGGACCAGGGATTCAGAAACATTTAAGAGATATACAAATATAATCATTGCCATGACTGTGACGTCACCAAACCCACCCTAACCCCTAGCCTAGTCAGATGCACACATGCAAACATATAATAAGCTCTTTTGAGTCTCTGTAGATGCAAGCGATCGATACTACTTATTTACCGATACACATTGTGTGGTTCAGGTTCATGTCAAAGTTTATGACGCGATGATTTAATGGCCAAACAAAAGCTGCAAAGAGATGCCTAAATATTCGATCGCGAAAGCTTTTCGAGTCGATGGTGGAAAATCATAAAAGTAGGTAACATAATACCGAACGACGGCGATGACTCATGCGACGATACCTCTAAGTTCTTGTATGAAGTTAACGCATAAAATGCAACACATCAAATTGCCACTCTGACTGAGGTTTTGAAATGTGCCGCAGCTTTTGGGTGTTTTTGAAACTTGTGTTTTTTATTTATTTCCTCCATAAATGGCCGGTGGTCTCGGCGCCAAATGGCGGTCGTCAAATAAACCATGTCAGAGGCGGTTTAGAAACTCTGACACTAGGGTGTGTGGGGTCGTTAGACCTTACTGCCCACGCGATAAGAAGAAGAAGACCATAAATAAACTAACAACTCACTTTTTTACTGTTCCAATTATTTATTAGAACAGTCACAATGTTTCTTTTTTTCAAAAAATATCAGTTTAAGCGTTCTTAAATAACCTCGAATACCCCGAAATGTCAATCAAAAGTCAGCTGTTACGTAAATTCTCCATCTGCATCTTTCTATATTTTACTGCCATATTTTAAATGGCTTATCTCGTAAGCATCAAACAATCACATAAAATTTCAAAATGTTCGCCAAAGAAAGTAGACCAGGCAAATTATGCTGAAAAATAGGCTAACATTGCAATAATTAATAACCTCGAATACCCCGAAATGTCAATCAAAGTCAGCTGTTACGTAAATTCTCCATCTCCATCTTTCTGCATTTTACTGCCATATTTTAAATGGCTTACCTCGTAAGCATCAAACAATCACATAAAAATTTCAAAATGATCACCAACGAAAGTAGACCAGGCAAATTATGCTGAAAAATAGGCTAACATTGCAATAATTAAGTCTGATTTGTTGCTCTTATTTGTTGCTAATAGTCCACCAAACGAAAACCAAAAATTGTCAAATCGACACCTGCTAGGAATAACATTGTGACTCATATTTAGTAACTTTTTAGGAGAGCGCGTCAAAGATTTAATATTCTCTCAGGTTTCGGTTAATTCTAAATCAACCTTGAAAATTTGAGTAAACGAAGGAATCTACTACTAGCTACACTTTCTTATGATTGTTTTATTATATATATATATGTAAATTTTAGGGTTTTCTATGAGTTTCAGTGACATTCCACAAGGTGTACTGTATAAAATGACATTGTAAATTGTAACGCAGACATAAAATCGCATAGAATGTGTTAAAGCTTATTTAATCTTCTCTAATGTATAAAAATCCCGTGTCACGGTATTTGTTACCGAACCCCTCCGAAACGGCTCGACCGATTTTCATGAAATTTTCTGTGTATATTCGATAGGTCTGAGAAATAGGTGGTAGGCTATTTTTTATATGGCAAAACAACGTTTGCCGAGTCAGCTAGTAAGAAATAATAATTTCCAAGAGCAAAAATGTAACATGTATTACAATGTTATACTAATAATGACGAGCTTAAACAATGATGTGTAACTAAATATACCATTTTATTAACTGCAGTTGTCTCTCACTTACAATGTGTTTACTTCTATGAAAATCTTCACGTAAAAGAATTTAGACACAAGGGTGAGTGCAAAAAAAGCTTAATTTTTTGTAAAGCACGAATATGATTGTAACTTGAAACTGCCTAAAACAGAGTTACGATGTTGTTCTTTGCAGCTAGTCTATTCTGTAAATAACTATTCCGATATCGAGTTTCACCTGAGTGACAACGCTCACCAAGTGAGCTTTTTATTACACACAACATAAAGGTCTTATGTTTATACGAATATGATACTCACCTCGTATTCCACTGTCGCTGGGGAAATAATTTGTGTATTATAGAATTTTGGCATATTTGTAGGGAATGGTGTATTAAACAATCCACTAAAAGTACTGATGGGTGGGGGCGAAGTTAACGGAGGGGCGGGGGAGGGGGAGTTATGTTATTGTTTTTTAAACTGTGCCATGTGACATATCAAATGAAGGGAACTTATTATGAGGAGTTTAAATATATTCTTTTTATTATTTTAAAATGAAAAGTTTTGAAGCTATTCAAGAAATTGATCATTCGAAAACTGACCATTTTCCCCTTATTTCCGAAACTAGTAAGCCTTACATTTTGAAAAAGAAAATGCAGATAATGATTCTTCACATATAGATGACAGGAAAACTTATGAGAAGTTTGTCGTGTCAAAATAACATGTAACACATTCGTTAGTCCATAAATGCCTAGTTGTGGCCAAGGTTTGAATAGTACTTTTCTCAAATAATACGCGGGAATTAAAATACAATAACTTTTAATGAAACATGACGAACAACGAACAACAATAATTTATCCCGCGATAAAGTGTTAATTTGTTTATTTTTTCCATTAACCCCACTGCATACGGTCTAGCGGTCAGAGTTCCGAGTTCTGTGTTCCGCGTCCACTAATCTATGCGGTGGCTAAGAATTCTACACATACAAAAACTGTTAGACCGCAACCGTCAAAGTGGACGCCCGTTCTGTAGGAGTTCTATTTTTTTTGCAAAAGCTGGGAGGTCACGATGTCCGACGAGATCGAAATGTTTATTTAATTAGTGAGAGAAAAACGTTTTCCTTATGATTTGCGAGACTTTTGGTTGAGAGTGACATTTGGTTGAGAGTGACATTTGGTTGAGAGTGACATTTGGTTTTCAGTAAAAAGAGCTTGCGACGTGTTATTATTGTTTATTTATATTTTATTAATTTTTCGATTACTGAACTTCATACTTTTAAGCCGGTTGCAGACCAAGAGCTTAGCTAAGTTAGTTCAGCTTAGCTCGCATAGCTGACGCAGTTTTTCATACTTGTGTACAGACTGCAATCTATGCAAACTAAGCTATGTGAGCTAACTAAAATATGCGAATCTAAGTTAGTTGTGTATGCCGATGCGCAGCTACACGAACTAAGCTAAGCCCCTCCCGCCTACCCTACACCCCCTTCGCACATCCTTTGCCAGTGCTGTCCTGTGTCTTGCGTCGTTTAGCTGACTGTCGACTGAGCTTTCATTTAGCTCTTGGTTTGCACGGGACATATTTTCAATTTATCTTAGCTTAGCTTAGCTAAGCCGCCTTTGTTTAGCTTCTGAATAGCTTAGTTTTCGGTTTGCAACCGGCATTAGACTGCTCGCAGTGTGCGCGTGTACGGACGCGGAACGGGCCACGGAACGGAACGCGCGCAGTGGGGTCGGCACCTAAACAACTTTCTATTTCCAATCCAGTTCGAAATTTAAATAAAACTTTTGATGAGTTACCTGGTTGTCATGTTTCGGAGTAAAAGATCATTGTATTTTAAACTACACGACAGATTTGAGTTTAGTATGTAATTAACCATGACAGATATGAATTTTCAAACAACATTTGCCGGCCGCTGCTTGCATGTATTTAGCCAGTATAGTAATTTCGTTTTATCTCGAAGAAGGTTGTCAAAATAATTCTCAAATTTCCGAGCATGTTTGAGTTTGTACTGGCTGGCATGTTGGTATGGATCATTTGTGGAGGAGATTGAGTTTTACAAGTAGGCCTATTAATTTAACATTTTTAACCCGTGCTACTATCTTATTTTATAAAAGAACTAGCTTTTGCCCGCGACTTCGTACGCAAATATCCCGTATTTTCCCATTCCTGTAAGAATTTCGGGAAATCCTTTTAGTGCTCCCTTACGAGGTATAGGAAACCTATATGCCAAATATCAGCTTTCTACGACCAGTACTTTCGGCGGGAGATAACTTGATTTTCGTAGCTTTCACGGAAATAAACGTGTTTTTATTTTTTTAGAACGATCATGATATGGAGTTTTTTTTTACGTTTCGCCATAATTAGAAGAACTAAAGTCAAATACACGATTCAAGAAAAAAAAAACTTTTTTACAAAAAAATATAACCGACTTCCAAAAACAAAACACTACAAAGTATAAAATAACTTAAATTTCGGAAGTCGGTGTTTTTGGTTATTTGATTTTTTTACACCAACTTCCGAAATTAAAGTTATTTTTCACTTTTTAGTGGTACCTGCGTAGTAAGTTTTATTTTCATAACATAACATCACGCCGGTACGCTGTGAATGGGTCACAGCGTACCGGCGTGATGTTATGTTATGAAAATAAAACTTACTAAGTGCTTTCGGTGTAAAGGTCTCGTCAATACGAATGAAATAAGCCCAAACACTTGGTAGATCCTACATACCGATGTGGAGTTCCCTTGACTCGTCTCCATCATCAGGTCTGATCAAAACCTCTTCTCTTGTAAAAGAAATTCTTTTGTAGCATCACCCGATATACACACGAATATCAAGTTTTTACCAGATGCGTACCTACAATTTTCGAGAGTTGCCCTCGATTTCTCAGGGTTTCCAACATCAAATCCTGACTTGGTGGCCATGGGACCATCTCGGCAGCATTCCCTTTCATATAAAGAAAGATTCATCGAAATCGATTCTAAATGGGCAAAGTTTCCGCAAACACACATTTAAAAAATATATATATATATATATATATACGCGGTCGAATTGAGAACCTTCTTTTTTTTTAGAAGTCGGTTAAAAATCAGAGTTAGGATTTTTTGCAAAGTTCAAAGCTAAATTCAAAAGGCTTATGTAAGTATGTATATACATAAAGTGTTACTGAATGGGTACAAAAATATATTTTATAATTCCTTCTGGGGCAGTTAGTAAAAAATAAAGACATGATCCTATTATGATAACGATCCTGGGGTTACTGTAACAATGCAATAAATAGATGAATATGCATGAATAGCCAACCAATGTTAGGATCATAGATGAAAGAAAACTGTGAAACGGTTTTAAAATTGGTGCGGTTCCGTTGTTTCTGTCGCCTTGACTCCTGACCTACCCTACCCTGCAAACGGTTCAACGGGTCAAGTTCACTTCGTCACTTGCTCAACAATACGCTTGCGTGGAAATAATAAGTCTGATGCAGTTCGAAACTAATACTAGGAGAACAAAGATATTCGGAGCTTGACCTGAAACTTTTGAAACAAGGAAAAATGCACATTTTTTTTCATTGAATAAGGAAATCTTTTAGGTGTATGTCACCCTCATTATAATTTAAATGCTTTCATTATTATTCTTGAGTTACAGAAATAAAAAAATACATTATAACCTATTCTAGGTATTTACGGTAAATACCGACTGTATTATATTAATTCCGAATTGTTATAAATTCGTTTTTCATGTATGTACGAGTTATTTTTAAATACTACCTATATAAAATAAATAATGTTTTATAGGCATGTAGTTAACAGTGTTTGTAGCCAAATACATATTATCTTAAACTAAAAATATATAGCGGGTAGCGAGATGCACAGGACCGGTCGTTGTGGCGATGCTTGGGGGTAGGCCTATGTCCAGCAGTAAATGTCTCTTGGCTAGTATGATGATGATGATGATGTACAAAAAAATTAAATTGAAATATTAATAAAAGTAAAATGGATATAACCTATCCATTGTTACATTTTAATAAATAAACCCCAAGACTAAAATGACAATCCAAACCAGTGACAACAAATTTTTCCTGTTAAATAAAATTATATTCTCAATTGCTTTGTTACCAGCAACTAGCTGCATTCAGGGTTCTGTCTGTTAGTGAAATGATGTTTACGCATGCTCCCTATGGCGAAGTAGCTGGGGGTTGAGGCTAGCACAGTAAGTCTAGATTTAACGTAGGACCCTACAGGAGGAATTGATACACATTGTGCTGTTTCGTTTCAACCTAGCTTGAACCACGTTGAGTGATAGACTCGGCTTATTTTCGTTTACTAGACACTATCCTGCACACTTCTATATCGTGCATGTGTTCCGTACTAGTGAATCTTTGTGTTGGAGCGTGGCAAATAGGAAGATTTTGCGCCTTTGTAAAGATAGGCGCGAATCATCTATACTAATACATAAAGCTGAAGAGTTTGTTTGTTTGCTTGAACGCGCTAATCTCAGGAGTTACTGGTCCGATTTGAAAAGTTCTTTCAGTGTTAGTTAGCCCATTTATCGAGGAATGCTATAAGATATATATCATCACGCTAAGATATAAAAACAAAAATATCTGAATCATAAACGATAAGGTTCACAGAATTAATAAAAAGAAGTTAGACCTACCGTTTTGGAATGAATGAATACTTTGTGCGTAGTTTTATCTATCATTGGATTTTAATTGCCTGAGTTAGGCACTTGTCTCATCGCTGGCGAGGAAGCAAGTAGCGATTGACTATTTGCTCGCTGAGGAAAGGGACAAAAGATATAGATGTCGTGTGAGTAAAAGAGACATATATTCATAGTCGATAGCTGGCTGTTCACTCTGACGGCGGGCGGCTCTTACCTCTATTTGATCACAGCGACAAGAGCTATCAAAGATTGTACTCGCCCAGCGAAACTCGGTCATCGATGCTCGCTTGGCGGTCAGAAAATGAAACGACGTGAAACGGCGGTAATTTCTACCTATTGTGCGGGCCAAAGCGAGTATTACGAGTAAAAGCAAAGCAGGGCAAATCAAAGCAGAGCAGAGCAGAGCAGAGCACAGCACAGCAGAGCAGAGCAGAGCAGCTGACGACGCCTGACGATTAATTTTGTTTAGGAATTCTACCGCCCAAATTACAGCGCCCAAAAGAACACCTTTTATAGTCATCACCACATTGATCACATTTTGATAAGGCGGTCCGTTCTTACACACAACACATTAAAAATTTCCACGCGATCGAAGTCGCGGTCAACAGTTAGTAAGTAAATAAATTCTAAATTCTACCATCCTTGAAAAAGTTGTAAAACTTGTTCTCGCAGATGCTCGTCTGAAGAACAAACATATCGGAGAGATGACTGGAGTATTGTCTACAACTATTTTGTGCATTCTCCATGACCATCTTGGCATGATAAGACATGCTAAATAAGAAATAAGAGCTGCCAGACCTTATCTTTTTTGTCACTAACAAAATGTGTGGGATATAGTTGTGTCAGCATGTACTTTTAACATACGGATACCTGTTATCCCGGGCCTTGTGAAGACAGCCAAGTTTCTACCTGTAGAGTGAATAATATGGAGCGAAATGACCAAGCTACATATTTTAACTAAGGTGCAGAGTTTGTAAAATTATGTCTTGTGGAGTTTGAGTGTCCGTGGAGTTTCTTGCACGTTCTTCTCCATAGAGATCTACGCTTTGGAACGTGCAAATAGCTTCATCTTGTTGGACTGACCGACCTTGACAATTCAAAAGTGCCTGTAAATGGTTTATTTGAAATATACGATTTCATTTGATTTGATTTGAAGCTTGGCTCTACATGAGATAAATAATCTTTTTGACAGTGCGAGCTATATAGTCTCGTCTTGGCAACATTTTACATGAAAATGTTTTTGGTGGGATTTATCTTTTCGTCATAGTATTGTCCAATTTACCAGTGCTTTCATAAGTTTTGTGGGTAATTAAATTATTTCTCGGTGTATTGTCATGTCATGGTATTCAGTGTAGCTCATAACGATAATAAGCTTGAAATGACTCAATTCTTTGTCATGATTTAGAGATAGAAAACTTCGGAACCTGACATTGTGTATGGCTCGACACGCCCTTGGCTTGTTTTTAGGGTTCCGTACCCAAAGAGTAACCAACGGAACTCTTTTGCTGAGCCTCCGCTGTCCGTCCGTCCGTCCATCCATCCGTCTGTCCTTCTGTCTGACAGCGGGCTATATTTCATGAACCGTAATAGGTAGACAGTTGAAATTTTCACAGAGTGTGTAGTTTTGTTGACGCTATAACAGCAAATAATAAAGATACGACGGAACTAATCATGCGCGAGTCCGACTCGCACTTGGCCGGTTTTTTTTCTGTTTGCTATGTCTATATAAATAACTAGTGGACGTCACGCGGTTTCACCCGCGTAGTTCCCTTTCCCGTGGGAGTACGGGGATAAAATATAGCCTATGTTACTCCCTGATAATGTAGCTATCCATTGCTGAAAGAATTTTTCAAATCAGTCCATTAGTCTCGGAGCCTATTCATTTCAAACAAACAAACAAATCTTTTCTCTTTATAATATTAGTGTAGATACGCTGCGTTGATTTTGATAAACAAAGATATTCTACAGCCTAATAAGTATCTACTATTGGAATGATTGAAAATTTGTTTTTTGTTTTCACATCAAAAGCAGTTTTTTTTTAATAGGAAAGCTTTAATATTACATTTTAGTAGCTATCCATTCCATTTAGAATTTTTTGATTTCGTTCACTGTAGCAAAAGTCCGAGGTGAAAACGTCCAGAAACTCCATTATATTCCTGAGTCAAAACAAGAGTCCACGTAGTGGCCAAAACAGGCGCAGCACCGTCAAGCAGTTTAAGGTGTCACAAGCGGCCGGAAAGATAATGGCTACAGTTTTTTGAAATTCAGGGGGATTTCGATGATTGATTATAAAGAAAATGATGTCAATATCATGGGGCACTACGCTACACTGATAGATAGATAGAGTTAGATTAGATTGTGATCGCGGGTCTGCAATCTATTCGCTCCGGTGTGACTGATCCTTGAGCAAAATAGAACATAGTTGGAAGTTTTAAGGTTGATTTTTCATAAGAATATTTGTATATTAACAAGCGCTTCTCGCAAAATTGTAAAACGAAACAAATAGTGTACCTATGTTTGAGAATAATAAAAAAAAAGATAAATAAAAAAATGCAACTAAAGATAAAAGAATGGGATAGTGATCTCGAGGTGTGTGCTCTTTTGCATGACAACGCACCCGTTTATAAGAGTCATGTTGCGATGTTTGCCTTACACAAGTGCCCCCCGAAACTCTGAACCACACCCTCCCTACAGTCCAGATTTGGCCCATTGTCATTATAATTTATTCCCAAACATGAAACTGAGCTTTGAGGAAAGAAATTCACCGATGACGAAGAATTGACGTTGGCTATTTTACAGAATCATAAACGATTCGATTTCATTTTCCTCAATCATCCACGAGGTATCGTGGGAACTGTGTCAACAATACTACGAGCGCGGGTCAAATCTTCCGTGGAATGGAGTGGTTAGAGTGGGGAGGGGAGGATTCTTTTTTATCTGTCTCTACTTGGTGATACAATACAACTATAATACTAAATACTTTCACCCCAGAATCATTTTTTTTTTTTACTATGTATAGGCATACGTTTGACCACAATCTCACCTGATGGTAAGCGGTGATGTGGTCGAAGATGGAGCACGTTTGCCTAGAAGCAACTTATAAACGGCTCGATTTCATTTTTCTCAAGCATCCACGTGGTATCCAACACACGTGGTCTGTTTATCAGTGCGCCTGCGTGATATTGTACTTCGAATACGATACGAAATACTAGGAGTGCATAAAGCCAAAGCAGCTTTAAACTTGGCTGCAAAGTCATAACTACCCCTAGATTGTTAGACCAGTCTGTGCAGTCGGTCTCAAGCAGTAAAGACTACAATTGCGTGAACTTTGGAATCTGCTTTAAGTACCAAACGAGGAATTCTGTAGCTGAGTGCGGTATGAAAAACTTTTTTGCAGATTTTGAATGTATTATGACATAAAAACCATAAAAATACAATGGAAAACTGTCGGCAATGAAATACTTTATGGGTATCAACAAAAATATTTATGAAATCTTTATCGTTGTGCCTCAATTTATTCATTTTATCAGTGAATAACGCATAATAATTGTAACTTTTAGGAGCGTGTCAGCAGTATTTTACCGAATCTCTTTTAAAATATCACATAAATAGTGAGTGCACGGAAATGGAGCGTAATAAAATGCTGAATAATTATCATCAATTTTCAAGTTAGATACTTTTAATTTAATGGCTTTAACTTCAATAAGTTCTCACGCACACTTTGGTTGTCGCCATATTAATCGGGACACGTCCTCAAACTGGTTTCAAAACTAGATTTCTAGATCAGTGGAACTTGCAGCCGCGCGATTTTGATTACTTTAATTGCGGTATGCGAAAATTTATCTACATTCAATTCAAAGCAATCTTATTTATCAACTAAGATAACGATTGTGATCGAAAACATGCTACACATGAGTTTTTTGTTCCGTACGACATATTTGTCTGCGGAAGTATTTTTTTGTTTGGTAATAAAAGAGCTATGAATTTTCGTAAGTCATGAACGGTTTTAGGTCAGTGATGAATGTAATGAAATGTCTAAAAGTCTTAGGAACGTAGGAAAAAGAAACTAACCTAAATATGTTGCGACATAATTATGCATGATTTTTTTAAATAGCAGTATTTATAAAGTTCGCAGTAAAAATCACTAGAAAAAACAACTATCACCGTCAAAATCGGCTGTAAGAGCCTTAATTTTCCCAGGAGTGCATAAAAGCTAAGTGGGCACAATTTATGGGAGAGAAAACAGTAGCTTGACTCCGTGTAACAGACAAGGACGCCGTATCGCAGGTGTAGGTGCTAGGCTTGATCTGAATGTAATATATCTGTAGTACTTTGAAATAGAATATGGATTTCCAATCGTCAAAGAACTTCTCAGAAGGCTTGCAGTATTTTAAAATAAAATATAAATAGTTAAAATTCCCTCTGCAATGAAAATCTATCCATTAATATACTGAATTCACTGATTATTAGAGCTATTCATATTATTTGCCACCAGGAACGTATAAGTTTAAAAGGTATCTAGTTTTAAAACTAAAATATAGGGCTCAGTGGATATTGCCATCCTTATTGCACATATAATATTGCCTCAAAGGTAATATGCATTTCAGTAGAAAGTTAATAAGTATTTGATTTTTATATGATTATAATTATGTTCAGTCAACAAAGCTATTTGGTTAGCAGGCAACTTGCAACTACTTAAACAATGTTATGAGTATGCTGAGTGGACAATTGTTGTACACTACAATCGTAATTATGTTATAAGTTTAAAAAATTATAATGCACACATTACAAATAATTGATAGTGCAGTGGAAAAATTAACATTTTCCCCTGTATATCAAATGCTATGTTGACGTGCATGTGCAAACTTAAAAAAATGGACATGAAATAAATAGTACAATGAATTAAAGAAATTTTGTGTACCCATAGATCCTGTCGAATCAACAAGCTTAAAAGTAGAAGACACAGCTAAGAAATCTATAAATAATGTCTTCAATCATTAGGACAATTTTATTGTAGTTAATCGAGCTTTTTGATAAATCCATCACACTTGAAATGTATTTAGTATCTTTGCCATATATTCGTTATTAATCGCAATAATGTAATGACTTCTTTGAAAAAACGCGCGTTAGGTCAGTTAATAAACTATCCATATATATGAAATATATTCCTTAAGAAACACCCTATAAAATTATGAAAATTTCAAAGAAATCCGTTCTTTGCTTGCCAAGATTAGTAGTTTTAACCAAAGAGAAGCAACGGGCTGACATTTTACTTGTAGTATTCGCGCCAATCGTGCAATCTTGCGACGCGGCGAAATACACAACTTATACGTATATAATATAGATCCCACCATTCTAATAGATATGGGCTATTTATTGGTGAAAATATAAAGCAAATCCGTTAAGAACACTTGGTGATAGTACATTTTTCAAACTGAAGGCCTGAGACACAAAATGTTTTTACTTATAGTCTGTTTTTTTAATCTCGGAGACCAAATTGACAAGTGCTAAGGCCAAATTGGCATAGATTACAATAACAGTCAGTTTTGACATTTGCATTTGTCAATTTAGTCTCCGATATTAAAAATTAGACTATTATCGAGTTTCATCGATGTGTTTATATTGTACATAATACTATAATTGTGTTCTGTGGTATCTGCACGTCACGCCTGTATTTCGTGAAGTACTTGGTAGAGGTGTATTAATGTAATCCACATTTCGCCATCAACCGGGCACACAATTTAACCTTGGCCGTTACTTCAAGCCGGCCGGACGTTCGGAACCCATAAAACATATTTTAGCTCAACTCCATTACAATAAAAGTACGCAAGAAAGAAGGAAGGCAAGGCATTCTATTTTCATTGCGTACCTACCAAATAAGATAATACAATTTCGTTTTATAATTAATTCATAACTTCTTAATTAAACTATAAAAAAATGATCGGTTTACCTATATAGATCTTCAGTTCACATGGTCTGCACAATATCTCCAAAAGTTCTTAACCGATTTAAATAAAATTTTCACCATTAGATAGAGTGATTATTGAGAAAGGTACTGGTGTGCATTTTATGGAGAACTAGAGTGTATTACCTAAGCTACTGCAAGTTACGTAGTTGGGGACTATCCAAACATATTTAAATTCATGTCTTAAGTTCTAATGTATAAATTAATTAATTTATTTATCACTATCGATGACTTACAGATAATTATACAAACGGAATATATATTAGATTACTCACTGACTTACTAACACAATGATGATGGTCAAAACCTCTATACTACCTGAAGTACTAGAAAAGTGCAAGTTTAGTATGCGATATAGGAATCAAAACAAAAAAAAAATAACTTCAATACCCCGGCACCTCCAAAGGAGGTTCAGGTCTGTCTATAGGGCTTTTTTTCTAGTAGAGTACGTCCTGAAGTCCTAGAAAGCTAAAAAAAAAAAATATTGATAGGGGTTGCGCCAATTTCAATACTGATTTCTAAGGTAAAATGAATAAACTACCACCTAAAATAGTAAATATTTTCAAAAGAACAATCTGAAAGTGAAATGAGAGTTTCTAGCAGCTTATTTCGAGCTAGCTGCGTCGTTGCCATGGAAACGTGCCACGTGCTTAGGGACCAGTATTGATCTATTCAGACCGTACCACATGTGGAGCACTAGGCTTTCATGTAATACAAAGAGGTTCTAAAAAATGTGATTTCAAAGGTCGTAGTATGACGTCATAGACATTGAGTCTGATGACATTGAAGATTCTTATCTCAATGTTCGCGGTAAGTATTTGTAAACTAGCTGTTGCCCGCGACTTCGTTCGCGTGTATGTCGATTAAGATCGCTAAGAGATAAACGAACAGTCAAAATCCTGCGTTACCTGACCCCCTTAGAATTAGGAATTTGAAAGAATTTTATGCAAGGCACTGGTTGACCTCTTCTATTTAAATGACGACCAGCCGTGGTAAATTTTCGTAATGAGTTCCACGATATTAGCGGTGGAATTGGCACCGGATAATTGCAAATTACGTATGTCTACAAAATATCTTGAGAGATTGTTAACTCTCGATAAATTGTCAGCTGAACATTTTAATAAGCATTATAAGCATACCAAAGGGCCCGTTAACAGGATATTTTTTTTTTTATTACCTATTGATAGGCACGCGTTTGACCACTATCTCATCTGATGGTAAGCGATGATGTGGTCGAAGATGGAGCACGCTTGCCTAGAAGTAACCTATTCACTCTTGACTTAAAGACTCCCAGGTTGTAGCTATCAGGAAACACAGACTCCGGCAGGGAATTCCACTCCTTAGCTGTACGCACTATGAATGTGTTCCAAACGACACGTTTGAAAAAAAAAACAATCTGGAGATCTCTTAACCGATTGAGGGTCGAGGCAAACTGCGGCCTATATACTTATACCAGTCCCCACACTAGCTACAAGATGATCTAACCACTTTGTGGCAAATCATAGTAATGTGATGAGAATGCCCGAATTACTTGCTAAGTTATTTTGCTTTGCCATCCCTTATATATATAATAAAATATATCTAAATAAAATTATAAGTATATCTAAGTGTAACCCCTAATACAACAAGAAAGAAACTTAAAATAAAACAAAATATACATATACACTTTAAATAAAAAAAAACACCGGTAGCACTCCGGGAGTGCCGGCAGAAGTGAAAACTTTAGTATTAACGTTGTGTTTAATTATAAGTACAAAAATACTATCATTTATGAGGTAGAATACAATGTTTATTTATTGCGCTATCGTACACAAATATGACAATTTACATGTTATTATTCATAATATTATATCGTTATTTATTTAAATATTACATTAATTTTTATCTCTTAGAAAAATCAACTTTCATCCATAATTTTGTAATTCCGTAATTTCGTATCCTTGGATACGCGTGGCACGCTGTACATAAACACAGACGGACATTCGCGCAAGCGCCCTGTGCCGCCTAAGCGGAGCAGCACACTCAGGCACGGTAGAAAGAGTGGGAGATACTAGTTCCTCTCCCTTCCCCTCGATCTTAAGCTTTTTCGATCAGCATCACGTGACCCTGACGCGAGTCCGTCTTACGCTTTTTCGATCAGGTCACGTGTCCTGACGCGAGTTTAAGATTTTATACCCATAACAGAAAAAGTGCTCAAAGAAGTTTTCACTTCAAAAACCCTAACTAAAATGAGGCGTCAAAAAATCTGTCCGCATCACCATCGTCTACTGGAAGGGAGCCCAAAAGACTGGCTGCATTGCCACGCTGTATGGCAATGCTCTGACCGAGGTAAAAGCCAGCCCTTGAGTCACGCGAAGTTTCAACTAAGCGTTTAGAAAGATCTTTAAATAAGGCATGAGCACTCGGACCCCACGGTCCAAGAGTTTCAACCCCAAACGGCTCAAAAATATAATTGCCAAGTTTATAAAATATATATTTATAATAAAGTATTTACATTGATTGAGAAAAAAGCATAAAAAATGCGACAACAGTCTTTACTAAAAGTAGCGAAAATGGCTCATCGTTTTGTAAAAATCAAATGATCAAATGGTCAACTTTCTGTCTACTGTCTTCTACCGACAGGAAATTAGGATTCTTATGGATAAGGGTTTATTAATATGTAATAGTAAAATTTCTCAATGCCGGTCTTATTGAAAATGTTTACGAATATGACATTCACAACCAAATTCACAATAAATGCCTATCTAACTGCTAAACAAAGTGCGTAGACGTGCGCTGGGCCTTCCATTAAAAGTTGATAAAAATGTTGATTTAAGGCTGGGTTATCCGGGCCTGTTGGCAATGAAAATGCTACCTCCGCCCGCGACCCCTCATGTTTAACACGACGATGTCATACGACGTCCTGCAGATGACCACCGACTTCTTCGCAGAATAAATACGTCACAGTGCAAAATATTTGCAGTTGATCTACTGAATTGTTTTTCTTTGAGACATGATTTCATCTATGTTACATTTTATCGTTACGTTTTACATTTTATGGCAGTAACTCATGACAGAGGTGGCGAAGGAATTAGTTTTATAATATGTAGTCATTTAGTGTTAGTGATAGTGATGTAGTTTGGATTATGATGATGTTTTTTAATAACACAATATAGCTATGTGAGAAAAAGTAAGTTAACATAGTAATAACAGAAAAAAAAACGAACGTTTTCCATAAAATCTCGAAAGCATTTATTACAACAACACCATTTACAGAAATTATTGAATTTCCCGGGAGTCAGTTCCAAAGCGTAGATCCCTATAGTTACACTATTATTGCTGCTTCTACATGTGAAAACAATATAAAAAAAGCTACAAATTACTTTAATTAAAAAAAGACTATATTTTTTTTAGGTTACTAATTTTTTGAGCTATTATTTAAATTTCGAGATGTTATTATGATCAGTTGAAAAACAAATTGAGCAGTTATTTAATTTAATGGCGGTTGATTAATTATTGCGACAGTAAAACACGGACAGTAATAAAAATCAATTTGTCGGTTATTTTATCATACAATATCAATTCTAAAAATAATTGAGCAGTCCAATAACTGAATGAGCGGTAAAAATGATGGAATGAGCGGTTCGATAAATAGTTCGGCAGATCATACCTAGGTGGTAATCAGCAATTTGACTAAGGATGCAAGAGCGAGCGAGCGAGCTCGGGACTTGGGGCACCCCGACTCGGACAGGTTAGGTTACTTTAAACCTTGCAAACAGAAATAGGAGCCTACCTACCCTTTCTTCGAGCTACCTTGGTAGGTGGTAATCAGCAATTTGACTAAGGATCTACTTTATCACCTCATTGTTTATAGAATTGCTTAGAATGAGATTTCTTACCGACAAATTCCGATTTATTACTGCCCACACGTAACCGCTCGTTCAATAATTTTTACCGCCTATTTAATTATTTTCCTGCTCAATTACTGATCCATTTCATTATTTTTAATTACTCATTTTTGTTTACTTTACTGCTTATTTTTAACTGCTGAACTAGTTATTAAACTACCTCTTTAAATCAGTGCCTAATAATTATTTTGCCTAGTAATTTTCAGACTTTTTCCTCTACTTGTACTATAAGACGGTATTACTTGCCAAATTTCATAGTTCTAGGTCAACGGGAAAATAATAAAAAACTTTATACAACTTCCAAAAACAAAAAAAAACACTGCAAAGTAAAAAATAACTTTGATTTTGGAAGTCGGTGTCAAAATACGAAGACACTACCAAAAACACGGACTTCCAAAATTAAAGTTTTTTTGTAGTGTTTTTAAAAAAATAAATATTTCTATTATTAAAGTAATTGCCCATGCAATCGATGCATCTTTGCCAAGGCAGTGGCAGATTATTGATGCCCTTCTTGAATAAATGAGACCGGAGGCAACAAATTCTTCAAATGGAATTTACGCCTAACGGATATTGATTTTTTTCCCGCCAAGAGTTATTCAAATTCTGGAAAAAGTAGAAGTCTGTAGGCGCAAAGTCTGGTGAGTACGGCGATGACGAAGAGCTTTCAACCCCAGTAACTTGGAGACCGTCTGCTGTGCAGTATGACGTCACGCGTTGTCGTACAGGAGCAGCGGAGACGAGCGATTGACCAAAGCGGTTTGGAAATGTGCAAGTTTCTCCATCATTGTGTTCAGTTGTTCACAGTACACATCTGCAGTAATGCTCATCCCCTTTGGTAAAAAGCTATGATGAGCTAAATGGTTCTACTGTTACTCTTATACTGTAACCATATTCTATTGCTTTTTGGCTAATAGAGTCGTGCTGCTACAGTTATAATATAAATTTATCGATTAAAATATTCTAAAACATTTTTCGAAATGTCTCCATTGTGGCACATTTCTTTGATACCCAACATGACTACCTATATCACAAAAATTTTTAGGTGAAAATGGTTGCAAACAAAATTTATAAATGATCATCATATCAGCCAAAACACATCTACTAGTGGACATAGCCCTACCCTATGTGTGCCTCATCGACCATCTGTTCTGTTCACAGCACTTCAGTTTGGCGATCCTTCAGGCAATGTCGTTAACCTTCGTTCTCTTGTTTATGAAATAAATAACTTGAACTTGAACTATGTCATCATTCCTGATTCGATCATGCAAGGAGACTCCAAGCTTTACCCTCTCCATTGCCCTTTGGGTGACTTTAAGCCTTTTGATGAGGCCCAATGTGAGCGACCAAGTTTCGATCCCATAAGTCACCCATCACATACACTTTCGTCTTGAGACACTGTGGTATATGAGACGATAAGATATTAAAAGCTGACTACTAATTAACTCGCCGTAATCTGGGGAACAAGAATACAAGCAATTCTTCAATGAAACCGGAAATTTCTGGCAAGGAGAAACAGTAAGTACCTACTGCTATTGATCAAATTTTGTAGGCAGCAATATTAGCCGTTAGCCAACAAGCGCATGAAAACGAAATGGTGCCACATTTCATCTGCCTAGCCTTTTCCTAAATATGTTGGGGTCGGCTTCCAGTCAAACCGGATTCAGCTGAATAGGTACTGTAACGCTGCAGGTTAGGGCTTATGCAACGTCTGGGGATCGTGACCAAAGAAAAAACTGTTGGAGATTTAAGAGATGATTATATTGAGCTCATGCTCCAAAGAAAAGTTTTACAGTTCTCTTTTAAAAACAAATCAATCATTATATGTCATTATTCAAACCTATTCTAAATTCTAAATATTTTTTTTATAACTAAGTTGATGGAGGTCCCTGGAAGGTGAGGCATCCAAGGAAGATGTCTGACAGTACCATGCCATTATAATAATTTCTAACCTAGAAATCCTTAGGAGAACCTCTAGTCCCTCTTAATGGGGGCTGGGAGTCCTTCTTTTGGGTAACGATGTGTGAGATGACGATGCCGGTGATGACCACCACGCGCCGCCGCCGCCCGGCGAGGGCTCCGTGAGCGAGACTCGGTCTTGCGACTACGACAGTGACGTCATTTACGTTTGCGATTCTCATTTTATGTTTTATCTGCTTGCCTAACTTTTTCCTAACGGCATTGATGTCGGCTTCCAGTCAAACCGGATTCAGCTGACTACCAGTATTTATTTATTTATACGGGATAACACGGCACGTCTTGGCATGACTGGAGACGGATTTTTTTGGTTTCTGACAATCTGTAAAGACTGCCAAAGATCTAAATCTAAAATGATAACTGGGACAAAACTTACGTGTTTTCCTAGGCACAGAGTAGTCTCGGTACGTTAAGATGGTCACTCCATTACTTAAACTTTGAGATAAGGACCCGTTTGACTGTTATTTCTTTAGCGACGAGCTCCTCCTCATCTTTCGTCCTTTTCATCTGAAGCTCTTATGATGTATTTAATAAGTATCATCACACCTAACACCGTAAGCTTTACGTAACACATCTTTAATCGAAATGAATTGTTCATGTTAACGAGAGAGTTCATTTTCTTGCGATGTCGCTGATCGCGAAAAAAAAAACAATACTTAATACTTTATTGCATTCCACAATGTAGGCTTAGGTGGTAAACATTTGAAAAGTAACAATCATGGACCCTGTCGGGCACAGCTAAAGTAAGATGTGGAGATGAGGACTAAACATTTAAGTTATTAACTAACTTATTCTAAAATGTTTTTTTGTCTATTTTAAGAAATTTTCAAAGATTTATCGTTTAAATATTCGTTAACGCTGTAATACAACAACAAACATTTCATTAGTAAAAGTTATTTTAATTTATTCGTGAATATATGCAGTCCTATTTTCATTTCTTATTGATTCCGGCAACATGTTGTATAATTTTATTGACATGACCAGAGGGCTTGTTGAGCGTATTTTTAAGCGGGAATTTGGTAGGTTGAGTCGTGTTTTGTATCGGAGTGCCTATCGTGTCTGTATACCTTCGCGTTTAGTATAAAAGTCTTGGTGGTTGTGAGCGAATTTGCATATTTCAAGCATATAAATACACGGCAGAGTTAATATATTTAGTTTAATAAAATGGGATTTGCAGCTATCTATTTGTTGAATATTTACTAAGATACGGATAAATTTCTTTTGTACTGTGAACAGTGTAAGTGTATCTGTACTGTATTCCCACATTATTATGCCGTAGCTAAGCCATGCATAAGCATAGGCGTAATAAGTATCCAGGGAAGTCTGTAAATTAGTGTTTTTTTTTTTTAAATTCACGAAATTCGTATAAAAATTTTGAAAGTTTAGTTTTTACTTTTTGTACGTGTGACATCCAATTTATATTTTTATCTATGATTATACCTAATAATGTGAATTCACTGACTGTTTCTATTTTATGATTATTCAAAGAAAAATTTACATTTATTTTTCTCAAGTTATGAGTTTAGTCTTTGTAAAGTTGATTTCAAGGTTTTGCTAATTCCGTTGATTTCAAGGTTATTATTTCGCTGAGTACTGTTTAGATTTACGTTGTCGTGACATTGGGTGAGAATAGAAATGTCGTCCGCAAATAAATGCATGGTCCGGATTCTGCTATAAATGGGAGATCATTTTCAACCGTGTTTAGGGTTGCCAATACATGAACAGAAGGCGTGGGGGGGAATGTTAATTTGTTTTATTGATAGTCTCGCGTTTGACCACACCGCACCAGATGATAAGCGATAATTTTCTATACCAATCTGCCGGTCGATTTTGTAAACACTTCGACATGTTTACAGAATTCCACTGCAGTTGTCAATTAGTCCATGATGGAAATAATTATCTTTGTTATGTCTTTTATTGTTTTGGATCACAGTGAAATAAAATGTTCCATAAAATATTGAAGACTTCCCGCTTATCGAAATTTCAAATCAAACTACTGATGGGTATGGACTCCTAGTAATAGTTCCAAACTGCTGCTGTCTCACTCTCGCTTCTTCCACTTTCCCGCTTTTTGAAGTTTCAGGTCAAGCTACTAAAACCTTATGAGTTCCTAGTAATAGTTTCAAACTTTAGTGTCTTCCTCCCGCTTCTTCCCTTACAAGCAAGCGCATTGCTGACCAGTCCACGTCGGGATTATATATTGTACGTACCTAGATATGCATTTATTTTAGTCAGTCACCTATGAATGATATTTTTGAAACACGTCGTCGTCTGCATAAAGATGTGTATATTTTAGTTACTTATTACCACAACTAGGCCGCCCTTTACCATCAAACGAGGAGTCAAGCAACGAGTCGGTTTTCCCAAAGCTTTTCACTGCCACACTCAAGGAAACCTTTAAAGGTTTCCTTGGCACAAAACTAGGCAGAAAATGGGATACTCATCAGCGAGAAGAATTTATCAGTTCTCCGCTTCCGGTGATATCGTACTTTTGTTCTCATCAGTGGCTGATCTAGAACATGCTAGTAGACCTGAACAAGGCAAGCCTTGAGATTGGCTGGCTGTATGGCTCGAGAGCTTGAAGTCGCGATGAGAAATGATGATGACGTCATGATGAAGTAACTGCACGAAGGCTGCACTGACTTTTTTTGTCGAGGATCACCAGTATAGGTATAGGTTTGCGGAACAGATAAGAATAAACACAGTAGAATAAGATAATATTTGGTTTACACGCTACTCACACCTACTCTTAAACAATGAAGTCAGTGTGCCGAGTAGTGTCCTTTCTTAAGCTTGACAAGTTATTAAGTTCGAAATAAAAAATAATCATTTGCAAGTGTAGTGCAAAGATGAATATTTTTGCTTTGTCGCCAAATAGCTGCTTCGACTCAAAATGTTTAAATCAACGACATTAAATACATTAAATTTTCGACGTCTTGAAGTACAATGCGAATCTTCAGCAGTCTTCGATGATATTGGTTATTGTGCATCCCCATTTACTAAACACTAGTGGACGTCACGCGGTTTCACCCGCGTAGTACCCGTTCCCGTGGGAATACGGGGATAATATATAGCCTATGTTACTCCCTGATAATGTAGCTATACAATGCTAAAAGAATTTTTCAAATCGGTCCAGTAGTTTCGGAGCCTATTCAATTCAAACAAACATACAACATACAAACAAACAAATCTTTCCTCTTTATAATATTAGTGTAGATTAGTCAAATAATCTCCAGCATTTCCACCTTTGTGGAAGCACAGTACCAGCGCTGATGATGACGATGATTAGGCTCCAGACTCTTCGCAGAAAACACTTGAATAAACAAAGTGGAATAAGATATTTGGTTCACACGCTACTCACAACTACTTTCAAACAATATCGTCTGTAATGTGTTTGTGGTGTCCTTTCATAAGTTTAAAAAGTTATTAATTTCGAAATAAAAAATAATCATTTTGCAAGTTTATCTAGTGGAAAGATGACTATTTTTGCCATATCAACAAATACCTTCTTCGACTTAACACCCAATAAGGGATAAAATGTGCCAGTAACTGCAAAATTATTTAAACACAGTAAATGTTAAAAGTAGAAGAAGAATTTCTCGACGTCTTAAAATGCAATGCGATTCTCCTGCTACAGTTTTCGACAATATTGGGTACTGCGCCCCTTTTAGAGCCCGCATAGATAACGCGGGCTGATCATATTGTTGATGAATATGAGTAAACTTCAGACTTCTATCAGCAAACAGATTGCAATAGAGACTGTCCAAACACATTATTTAAAACTGCTTTTGCGGTTTCAAAGTAAAATTTCTAAAATGTCTAAATCAATGTTTATTGGTTCACAGTTTTTTTTTTGTGAACACAGTTCGTATTCTAATACAATGTGTAATACCAACTGATTCAGCGGCTATGAAAACTAACGGCATTGTCCATTTAGACCAAACGTGGGAGTCAGTGTCACCTTTTTTTTACATAAATGGACGGCCAATGACAATTTTGACTATGGCCGTGACTGTCAAATAGCTCAGCGCATATTGCACGGTCACGAGTATATCTACATATTTCTCTCAATTTTTTTCCAAATGAAAACACTACAAAGTTTAAAATAACTTTAATTTCGGAAGTCGGTTTTTTGGTTTTGTTTCTTCGTTTTCTCTTACTGCCGAAAATCGATTCTACGGAACCGTTTAGAGAACGAGTTTCTCGCTTTCTCCCAATTCAACTCATGGCAACAAAATAATAAGGTTGTTCATTTAAAGGCCTGATCCTCGTTTCAGTCACAGGGGTGACTAATGTTTAGCGTCACAAGATTTATGTTGGGCAAAAACTGGATCTTTTAATCGTTACGTCCATTACTGTGATAAAAACTGAATTAGTCAGTTCATTAATTCCAAACAAACAAATTAATAATTAGCATTGATGTCGTCCCAACAGCAAAAGATTATTTTTGAAATCCTCCATCTATTGATAAACCTTTTGGCTATTGACTCAAATAAAACCCATAACTTCGTCTGTAACTGCAAACGAAATAATATTCGGCAGTAGTTGTTTTAAAGCAACGATTCTGTTTGAAAAACTCTTTCAAAGGGATTATAATTATATACCTGAAAGTTATTGTATGCAAAAGATCCTTAACTCCGTCGCTCAAAATTAGTTACCCGTTTAGGTTATCGACTCTGAAGAAACTAAACAATTGACAAACATCGTGTAAGAAACAAAGATTCTTCTTGAAAAACCCTTTCGTTTGAAGATACATCTTATAGCTATTGAGCATGGAGGCAAATTCCTATTGTTAGATGCCTATTCTCCTTTACAAAAAAAACTGGCCAAGTGCGAGTCGGACTCGCGTGCAAAGGGTTCCGAACGAATTTTATTTTTTTAACATGTTATTTTAAGACTACAGACTTCTAATAGGTTTTCCTGTAATCTTTAGGTAAAGATCTATTATCTCCATTTTTTACAAAATTTTATGTTCAGCGGTTTAGGAGATAAGGGGGGGGGGAATGGTCATTTCTTGTCAATTTCTTGAATAACTTATAAATCATTTATTTTAAAATTATAAAAAAATATAATTAAAACCCTCACAGTAAGCCCTTTCATTTGATATATCACACAATATTGTTCAAAAAACTTTTTCTTATAATTTTCTAGTTTGACCCCCAAAAGTGAACCCCATACTAAAAATTTTATAATTTACGTAACGCGTCCGTGTTTGAGTCATAGAAGTCCATATGTGTACCAAATTTCAACAGAATCGGTCCAGTGGATCCGGAGAAAACTGGCTGTGACAGATAGACAGACAGACAGACACCCTAGTGATCCTATAAGGGTTCCTTTTTTTTCGGAACCCTAAAAATACAGATATGTTTATGTAATGCATAGCCGTCAAGTAATGAAGAAGCACCAACAAAAAGTTTGGGATGTATTCAGTGAAAAATGAAATACATATTTGGGTAGGAAGTATATTCGGAGATGATGAGTAGTAGAGATGCACCTATATTTAATATGAATTTGATAAAACATTTATTTTGTTCCTATACATTTTCCTACTTTTTACTTGTTGATTTTCTTTAAAAAAAAAAACACGTTTATATAATAAGCATCTAATTAAGAAAAACATTTTGAATTCGTGAGTGACACCGCGCCCGAATCTGTCGAAATCGATACTCGATAACCCCAAACACCAGGGCAGCAGAAAAGTGCAGAAACAGTTCAGTGAGTGGGTCATCTTTTTATAGAGGTATCTAGTATGAGTTTGAATTCTATTTAAAGAGGGAGTGACTAGGATAGTACGAACGTGAGGGTCTGGAAGCTTTGCACTTTCTACTGTCACTTTCGTTGAATCAACGAAGCTCTGTTTATATGAAAAACTAGTTGCCACATGAGATTTTTATATATTAGAAGATTAGATTAGATAGATTACTCTGTGCAATGTTCTCATTTTCATAGATAGGTCGGTAAATAAAGTTAATTTCTTTTTATTTTGTGTTAAAAATACAACTGACTTCCAAATAAAAACTCTAAAATATAAAATAACTTCTAATTTTTGAAGTAGGTGTCCAAAACCAGCCAAGGCAGAGTCGTACTCTCACCCTTCATTTAAAACTTTTATTATTTGATGTTAGCAATAGACACACATCTGTGTAAATTTCAACTGTTTCGCTGTTTCCAGACGAACAGATGGACCGATGGACGGACGGACGGACAGCGGACTTAGTAATAGGGTTCCGTTGGTAGGTGCCTTCCGAAGCACGGAATCATCTTTTTATCAGACAATCAGGTGATTCAAGCCTGCAATGTCCTAGCCAAACTGGGAACAACTTTACAAAGTATACTTCCCGTGGGAATCGAACCCACGATCACTGAGTCACAAGGCAAACACCTAAACCACTCGACCACGGAGGCAGTTATTAAGCTAGTTACTAATAACACTGGTCTACATCAAAATTGCCTTTTACATGAAAATATACTATATTGATTGTATTGCACTCGCTGAATATCAAGTTAAAATTCATAGTTAGCTCTTATTGTGCATTTATGCCATATAAATATAATAGCAGGTAGCGCGACAGATATATCACATTAATGATGATAACTCAAAATATTTAGTGACCACCCGCGGAAATTTTATTATTTCACATTTGTTTGTTGCGTTTAACGCTGACTGTGTTTTGTTCAACAGTTAAAACGTGAAATTGTTACCGTTTTTTTTACATTTTTATTGAAAAATCTACAGTTTTCGTTATGTCGCGTAAATGTGTTAATAGTGCAGACAATTTTTGCTACATTTGTGGTAAGGTGACCCTTACTAACCAAAGATGCTCAATAACACAATGTTTAGAAACTGCTTACTTCCATTATTTTGGAATTAAAATTAAAAAATCCTGGAGAAAAGAACGACAAGCACCTTCCTCTAGTTAATTCCCAAAAAAATTCTTCTACCACCTTTACATATCAAATTGGGACTAATGAAAAACTTTGTGAAGGCTCTCAACAAGGATGGACCAGCATTTAAATACCTGCGAAGTAAATTTCCACGTATAAGTGACGCCAGAATTAAAGAGGGAATCTTTATGGGACCTCAAATAAGAGAAATTCTAAAGGACCAAAACTTTGATTCAGTTTTACAGGGCTTTGAAAAAGAAGCATGGGAATCTTTTAGAGCAGTCGTTCATGGTTTTTTGGGCAATAAGAGAAATGAAAATTATGTTGAACTTGTGAACAATCTCCTTCAAAAGTATCAACAGTTGGGTTGCAATATGTCCCTAAAAATTCATTTTCTTCACTCTCATCTTGATTTTTTCCCTTCTAACTGCGGTGATGTAAGTGACGAACATGGTGAACGGTTCCACCAAGATATCTCGACAATGGAAAAGAGATACCAGGGCCGATGGGATGCGTCAATGTTAGCGGACTACTGCTGGAATTTGAAAAGAGATACCCCTAACAGTGATTACAAAAGACAAACGAAAAAGAAGAGAAAATCTTAAATAAATACGTTATTTATTTTTTATGTAATATTTCCAATTTTATATAAGTAAAAAGCAAAACATAATAGTAAATAATTAATACAGTTTCTTTTAATAAAATGTTTTGTACTTTAACGTGTTACTAGAAGCCAAATTTTGTATATTAGGTATATTTCCAAAATAAGAGCTAATTAAAAAAACATATTCTTGTTTTTCTATTCAGTAACCTTAAAGCAATATAAAAATAAAGTATTCACTTGAAAGGCACACAAAAAGTTACATTTTGTAGACCAGTGTAATTATAGGCTTATTATGATTTTTTGACGCGCTGAATGCGTGGCACGCTTGATGTTGAAAATGTGTGGCTTGGCCGTTTCGTTACTCAAGGACAAAATTGGCACAAAATTAACGCCTAGTTAGTGTTTTACTTTCTGATCATAAAATCAGAAGACTGTCTACGTCACTCTTACGAAACGGCCAGGCAGGCCTTAAGACTAGGATTCACGCAGAACGCTATACGCTATGATGAGAGTTAGGAGCAAGCAATATGTACTCGTCTTGGCGTTACTTTACATTTTTGGTAGAATACCTATTTGACGACACCCCACTCTATGTCACTCTTACGAAACAGCCAGGCAGGCCACACTTTTTGATTAAGGTGTAGGGTTTGTAGCGAACTTAAGGAGAGTTAGGAGCTTGGCTCTACATAAGATTTGCAGTGCATGCAATATTTACTCGTCTTGGCGTTACTTTATATTTTTGGTGGAATACCAATTTGACGACACCCCATTGACCCCCTACGATAGCATATACAAGTGAAAATATCTCCGCTTTACTTGTCGTGGCAAAATAATAACAGCCGCACGGGTTGATCTTCAAGGTCAAGCAACGCTTGCCGAGGTCGGTCTGTAGATGGGTGACCATTTTAACATACCGAGACTCCTGCTTGCCTTATAAAAGTGGAAAGTACGTCAAGCTGTTGGTCTTCGATGTCATTTGTAGATCTTTGGCAGTCGTTACGGAATTCAGATGCCAGAAAATCTTACACTAATCTTGTCAAGCGGCACCTCTGCGTCGATTTACCAATAATAATAATAAAAAAATTCCATCACATAGCTATATTTGTTCTGTCTGCTAAATCATGTTTATAACATCATTTTCATGCCGTCGCCACGCGCCACTCCACGTGGCTTTTCCCTCCACGCGCTTGCGTTAAACGCACGAGGTCCTGTTAAGTCCGCTCGAATACGATGGAAGATACTAGGAGCCCATAAACATTACGAGCTTGCATCGGAAATTTTCAACAGTTGAATCGTAACAACTACCGCTGTTGTGTGATACCTAACTCGTCTCTGAATTCATTGCCAGAAGATTGAAAATCGGATCCATGTTTTAGCATATTGATTTTTCAACGCGCAGTCTCAATCGTAGTTACTTGCGATGAAACGAAATGTTTGACAATTTTAGCAAATTTCTTTGAAATTATGACAGAAATGAACAAAATCTTACATGAGAAACATGCATTATGAAATACTGAACCCATTTTAGAAGAATAATGTATGGAACACCATTCCATTACGGCTGTATTTGGAATGTTTTCATGGGAGGCAGTCCAAAATTGAGATTTTGCAGGGTATTTTCACACTTCTTTTGCAAATATTTAACAAAACATGACAGAAGAAGCAACCAAGATGACACAAAGTTAAGGCATAATGAAGTACTGGATTGGCTCCATCAGTTTTCTGTTAGCATACTTGCGTATTTTCTTCTGTGGAAGAGAGTAAATGCATGCGGCGGACTTCATATCAAGCCAGAGGAGAAAATTGCTAACTAAAGTCGTGAAGACTGACGTAACTAGTTAAAATATAAAGGTACACATTTATTTCGTATCTACACAAAAGCAGCATTTTACTTTTTAGCGTTCCGAACATTCGTAAAAAACGGAACCCTTATAGGATCACTCGGGTGTCTGTATGTCCGTCTGTCACAGTCAGTTTTCTCCGGATCTACAGGGCCGGTTATGCTGAAATTTGATATACATATGGACTTCTGTGACCCAAACATGGACGTTTTACGTAAGTAAATCAATTTTTAGTGCGGGGTCTCTTAGGTTTCAAACTAGAAAATTAAAAAAAAGTTTTTCAAACTGTATCGTGTGGCATATCAATTGAAAGAGCTTACTGTGAAAGTTTTAATTAAATTTTTTCATAATTTTAAAATAAATAGTTTTGAAGTTATTCAAAAAATTATACCAAAAAAGACCAATATCTTTCTGAGCTTAAAATTTTGAAAAAAAAAAATGCTGGTAATAGTTCTATACCTAAAGATGACATGAAAACCTATAAGAAATCTGTAGTGTTAAAATAACATGTTATAAAAATTAAATAGATTCGGAACCCTTTGCACGCGAGTCTGACTCGCACTTGACCAATTTATTTCTTACTAATACTTGGTAGGTATTGTGCAAATTTCCGTTACCTTTACTCGTTTGGATACCATAATGAGCGCTCTCCCTCACTGGATGAGGTAGCATAACCCTGGTCTAACCGAGAAAGCTATATATTAGTTTGTAGTAAGTTTCTGGTGGTAGTGGTTCGTAGTGGTTTCATCAGTTCATAATGGTACTTATGAAATTGTGTGAATTTGATAAAACATGATTGTTTTTTTATTACTATTCTTAGGCACGCGATTGACCATCTCACCTGATGCGCGATAATATGATCGATTGTAAACATCTAAAGTCACCAAAATCTAAGAAGTCCCAATTGACAGCAGTATACAACATTGTTTCTCTTTCGCACTTAGTGGTAAAGCAATCTTCTATTCCTCTACTTAGCTGTCAAATCAGACTTAGATTTTGACGGAATTTGCTCGAAAGATTCACCGCGGCCCTGGAACGCAATGGGCATTTGCAGGAAAAGGATGGGTTTCAGTCAGTGGGTCTGACACTTCGTTCTATTCCACCCAGAGTAGAAGGAGTCATTTGATGATTACCCATCCAAAAATAAAAGCATTGGCCTCATTCCTTATTATGTCATGCTTTCCTGGAAACCTTCCTGTAGTTTTTACACTATTCAGGAATATAACAATGCTGCCTGTGTTCTCTGAAGGGTCGCGCAAAAGAGATATTAACCAGCCATTAACGGGAACGAACTTATTATGATTAAACGAATGCAGTTGCATTCTGAGACCCCAGAAATACTTTAAAATTGATGTTTATTTTTATTCGACTTTTAAACAGTAATTTGGTTATAAATAAAAAAATTACAGTACTTAACCCAATAACCTTGTTTGGTTTTTAATAATGTTCTTAAATTTTTTTATAGATTTGTTTTAATGTTTAGGCATATTTCTGTAAGTAATGTTAATCTATTATATTCTTTCTTCAGCCTGACTTGGCGAACTTCACGCTGTTGCATCGTTTCCATGGAAACCGCCGTGGCGTGCCATGTGTTTAAGACACAGTATTGATCCAGCCAGACCGTAAAATATTTCAGCACTAGGCTCTCATAACAGGATGACAGGTTTCAGGAATGTTGTTGTCGAGGCCGTAGAACGTGACGTGCTATATACATAGACCTTTAACAAAACCTTTATGACATCAGAATGTCTTGGCTTTGGTTTCAATGTTAGGAATATTATGGCTGAAGGTAGTCTTACGTACGTTAGATTAAAATAAATAGACAAGGAATTGCATTTTTATAATTTGAATCTTAGATCTTGTAATCTGGTATAAAATATATTAAAGACCACTAAAGGTGTGTATATGTCTTCCAAATGAAGTAGCATTGCTTTTAACTGGTATTCAGTCGTATTTAATGAAAATAGAAGTCGACTTTTTAAACATAATATTTATACGAATCGAAAGAATTAATTACAGGGCTCATAATAAGTTCCTATTGTAGGGTGCTGCGTACTTTGCACGCGGCGTAATACAATCAAATAAATTATTGTAAAAACTTTCCATATTGTTGTAAAAGCCTAGATTCAAAGTTATGTCGTCCAACTCGACTCTACCTCAAATCATCTCAACTTCGTTCATCGAGAGTTTTTATCTGTTGACATCGAAGCAGAGTTCACAGAAGATGCTTCAAACTGACTCGGAATAAGAACCCTAATTCAAACTTCATCAACATATTGATAACATCACCAAAAAAGCTTATCGTATGTACGGGTTCGTTATGAGATCAGCTACTGAATTTAAACACGCAAGCACTTATTCTCATCTCTATAAAGCACTAGTTAGATCTCAACTCGAATATGCAGTGGTGGTCTGGAACCCTTTTTATAATAAATACGTTGAGATGCTAGAAAGAGTGCAGCGCAAATTCCTTAGATCGATGCACTATAGGTGCTGCCACAATTTACCAACCTATAAAAATCTTCTTAATAAATACAATCTAATGAGCCTGAAGTCTAGACGTTTATATCTAGAAATTATGTTTCTTTTCGACGTATTCTATAACAGGTACAACTGCTCTGAGATTACTAATAAAATATGCTACTGTGTCCCAAGAACTGTTATTAGACGAGAGGTGCGTGCACGTCCTCTTTTTGCTGTGTCCCATTGCCGCACCAATGCTGGTCTGCGGGCGCCTCTACGTCGCTTGTGCAAAAACTATAATGACTTTTGTTCAGAAACTACAGAGTTAGATTTATTCTCAGTGTCAGCAAATAGATTTCGTTCTGCTTTGTTAAAGAAACTTAAGGATTCCGATGTATAGTTATTTGAACAGTCTTGTAGTCTTACTCGCATAGATTGTTCATTAGTATAGTTATATGAATTGTATATGCTGTGGATAACGGTGTGAGGTTCACAATTATATAATATCTTTGTTTATATTATTTGCGCAGATATAATGTGTTACTGTTTGTTTGTCCCAAATAAATAAATAAATAATACATAATATTTATAGCGTAGACTACCAACCTGCATGCTCTTCGACAATCCACCAGCGGGCATGGACAGCAACCGGGGAGGGGTTCTCGTAACACTCTCATCCTGCAGACCAGTCCTGCTGGCAGCTGGACTAGGATTCGTTGACGGTCGAGGTGGTCCCGCTGCTCGCTTGACTGTCATCTGATGGAAAAAACAGAATAAAGTTAGCTCTGAAATAAAGGATGATTAAATGAAGGTTAAATGAAGGATTCGAGGATTAGTATAGAGTTTTACTCACGAGTGAAGCGAGGGAATTAGTAAACCTCTCTTTTTCAAAACTGGATCTTACTGTGATAAAAACATAAGATGAGTTCGATAAGTCAGTTCATTAATTCCGAACAAATTAATAATTAGCATTGATGTCGTCCCAACAGCAAAGATTCTTTTTGAAAAGCTGTATCTATTGATGTATCTTTTGGCTATTGACTCAAATAAAACCACTTACTTCGTCTTTAACTGCAAATGAAATAATATTCGGCAGTTATTGTTTTAAAGCAACGATTCTGTTTAAAACTCTTTGAAGTCCTTACTTATATAATATTATAAATGCGAATGTAACTCTGTCTGTCTGTCTGTCGGTCTGTCGGTCTGTCTGTCTGTCTGTCTGTCTGTCTGTCTGTCTGTCTCACCCTTTCACGCCAAAACTACTGAACCAATTTAAATGAAATTTGGTACACAGATAGTCTAGAAAGGACATAAAAGAAGGCCTGAGAAAGGACATAGGCTACTTTTCATCCCAGGAATATGTTCCCTAGGGATAACGCGGGCGAAGCCGCTGGCAGAAGCTAGTATTATATATACCTGAAAGTTATTGTAGGTATGCAAAAAATCCTATAGGGTATTTAACTAAAAATAACGTTTCCAATATTTTTTTAAAATCTATCTTACGGACTGATACGATTGTTTTAGTAAAATACCCTAATCCTCTTGAAAAACCCTTTCGTATGAAGGTATATCTTATAGCTATTGAGCATGGAGGCAAATTCCCATTGTTCGATACCTATTCTCCTTTACAAAATAAAATACAGATATGTTTTAATAGCTGTCAAGTAATGAAGAAGCGCCATCAAAAAATGAGGGATGTATTCAGTGAAAGATGAAATATTTGGGTAGGAAGTATATTCGGAGATGATGACTAGTAGACACACACACAGTTATTTTCTTCCTATATATTTTCCTACTTTCTATTTTTGTTTTTTTTTTTTATTAAATCCACATTCATATAATAAACTTCTAATTAAGAAAAGCATCTTGAATTCGCGAGTGACACCGCGCCCGAATCTGTCGAAATCGATACTCGATAACCCCAAACACCAGGGCAGCACAAAATTGCAGAAACATTTCAGTGAGTGGGTCATCTATTTATAGAGGTATCTAGTATGAGTTTGAATTCTATTTATAGAGGGAGTGACTAGGATAGCATGAACGCGAGGGTCTGGAAGCCTTGCACTTTCTACTCTCACTTTCGTTGAATCAATGAAGCTCTGTTTATATGAAACACTAGCTGACTTGGCAAACGTTGTTTTGCCCTATAACATAAAAAATTAACTTTAAAAAAAAAATGCCTACGACCTATTCTCAGACCAACCAAGTCGTTTCAGAGAAGTTCGATTACAAACACTGTCACATGAGATTTTTGTATATTAGAAGATAAGATTATATAGATTACTCTGTGCAATGTTCTCATTTTCATAGATAGGTCGGTAATTCAAGTTAATCCTTAGTTTTAGTTTGTGTTAAAAATACAACCGACTTCCAAATAAAAACACTAAAGTATAAAATAACTTCTAATTTCTGAAGTTACCTACTTCCAAAACCAGCCAAGGCAGAGTCGGACTCTCACCCTTCATTTTCAGCTTTTATTATTTGATGTTAGCGGCAATAGACACAAATCTGTGAAAATTTAAACTGATTCGCTGACATCCAGACGGACACATGGACGGACGGACAGCGGACTTAGTAATAGGGTTCCGTTGGTAACCCTTTGGGTACGGAACCCTAAAAATACGTAGCACTTCAGCACATTTAAAAATAAATACCAATAAGCTGGTTATTAATAAATATAGGCTTGTTATGATTTTCTGACGCCTTGAATGCGTGGCACGCTTGGTGTTGAAAATGTGTAACGTAACTCAAGGAACTATTGGCAAAAAATTAACGCCTAGTTAGTGTATTACTTTCTGATCATAAACTCATAAGACTGCTGTCTATGTCACTCTTACGAAACAGCCAGGCAGGCCACACTTTTTGATTAAGGTGTAGGGTTTGTAGCGAACTTAAGGAGAGTTAGGAGCTTGGCTCTACATAAGATTTGCAGTGCATGCAATATTTACTCGTCTTGGCGTTACTTTATATTTTTGGTGGAATACCAATTTGACGACACCCCATTGACCCCCTACGATAGCATAGACAAGTAAAAATATCTCCGCTTTACTTGTCGTGGCAAAATAATAACAGCCGCACGGGTTGATCTTCAAGGTCAAGCAACGCTTGCCGAGGTCGGTCTGTAGATGGGTGACCATTTTAACATACCGAGACTCCTCAGTGCATTAGAAAAGCCGTTGGTCTTCGTTGTCATTTGTAGATCATGATCATGATCAGTTGTCATGGCAGTCGTTACGGAATTCAGAGGCCAGAAAATCTTACACTCTTACAATATTACACTAATCTTGTCAAGAGGCACCTCTGCGTCGACTTACCAATGTGTAATTATAATAAAAAATACACATATAGATATGTTTGTTCTGTCTGCTGATAAATTTAGAAACATTGTACTCAGTGCATTGGGGCAGTAGTAGATCACTAGAGTTATTTTAGTTATTTTAATCGTTTGGTACCCGACTGTCAAGGAAGGGTTATGTTTTTCGCGCGTATCTTGTATGTATGTTTGTTTGTGAGTTTGTTAGTTTATAAATTTCTTTATTACCTCGTACCTTCTAAAGGGCTGCTTCGATTTTGTCTATTAAGTTGTCGTTAGATTCATTTC
The DNA here is from genome assembly GCA_947578705.1 of Lacanobia wlatinum. Lineage (NCBI taxonomy): Eukaryota > Metazoa > Arthropoda > Insecta > Lepidoptera > Noctuidae > Lacanobia > Lacanobia wlatinum. The sequence continues at coordinate 35,760,124 of OX388022.1, forward strand.
AAAAAACAATAATACAATCTATAACTATAAAGAATACAAAAATCCTAGAACTTAAACTTACAAAATTCCATTTGATAATGTTCACATTACATTTTTCCTTATATTTCTAAAACTAGAAATCCTATCGACTTGATTCTTTTTGTGATATTGTTCATATGTAAAAAACTTTCATTTAACACTAATTTTGTAACAGATCTTCATAAACGAAAAATCCCATTTTCAAGTTACGTAGTAGGGAATATGCATGCGATTTTTTTATTCGCAAAATGAAATACTTATTAACTCTAATGAACAATTATGAAATTATTTTTTAAATACCTTCATCAGCGATGAAGTTATAAAGCTTCAAAGTTTACAATTAGAAAGAGAAGTCCAATATGAATTGTGACGTCAAAGTTCTTGGCGCCTGTACAGCTGCCATAGAAAACAGCGTTTTCGCGAGAGGGACAGACACATTTGTTTAAAATAATTTTATCTCGTTTGTTTTTCGAGCAATTTTGATTCTATTTTCACTGTTAGTATTATATTTGTGTATATTTTTAGATCAACTGTTTAGATAATAAATATTTTTATCGTGCATATTCCCTATTATTGACAGTACAAAATTTTACCTGAAAATTCTCTGATAAAATATCAAAATACGGTGTTATTGGATTCTTATGAGAACTTATACACACAAATAAATCTTATAATACCATATAGCGGAAAGGGTCTCGCCGACATAATCTATTATCATTTGAAATAAATAAATCATCACAGCTATAATATTCCATTATTAAAAAAAAAATACATTACTACTGCTATTTTAATATTCAAACGCATAAACGTAGTGGCGTTATCGGCCGATGTTGAGGGATAATGAAAAGACGTTTTAGAGTTAGGACCTAACTTATTTTTTTATTGAAATGCAGGTTAGAACGACTTGTATGAGCGGTCTCATTTTTAGGCTCGGATTCCACCAAAGCGGAGAAGAGACGAGCGGGGTGGAGACGTGTTTAAAACCAATAGAATTCCGTTAATCTCACATAATTATCGTCTCCATTCAGATTAAGCGGAAATATATCATATTTATATGGCGCGATGGAAGCGGAGATGTGACTCGCTGAAAATGGGCTGAGCCGCGGTACAAGGCGGCGATGTGAGCTTTGCCTCGCAAGCTAACGATGGCGCGCAGCGGAGACCAGATGTATGCGGTATTCCAGCCGGTGGTGATGGCAACTTTGGACCGGAATCGATGGCCCAGTGACCACGTTCATCAGTAATGAGGGACCTACTGAAAGAGAAGGATAAAATGGTAGCTTTGTTTATCTTTAGTAGCAGGAAGAAAAGATAGATTGGTTATTGAAAATGGCCGTTAGTGTATTGCTACGTTTGTGTTTTGCAGTCGGGTTTTTTGATTTTTATAATTATAGTAAACTTGTTTTGTTTCTCCATTCTAATATTTAATTTCACTTTAGGTTTGGTATTTGGCACCAAAAAAAGCAGTTGTTTTTTTATAAAAAGTATTGTATTATTAAAATGAAAAAACAAAAGAGATAATGTTGGGTCACACATATGATCACATTCTTTTGTATTTTTTTCTAAATAATGTTATGTGTCACTGTTTGTTTTCCCTAATAAATACAATAAAATAAAAAGTACCGTGTTATTGAGTTACTGGGTTGTGGAAGTCAGTCGCGCAGGGTAGGCAGTCGCTCTACGTAAAATACTGATATTGAGCTAAATCCGGTTTGACTGGAAGCCGACCATAATATTGATGGGAAAAGGCTAGGCAGATGAATTGTATTTCGTAGGGAAAGGTAGCCTAAAAATCTAATTTCTTTTGAGATTTCATTCATCATCATCAGCATATCAGCCGAAAGACGTCCACTGTTGGACATAGGCCTCCCCCAAGCGTCACCACAACGACCAGTCCTGTGCGTCTCGCATCCATAGGCTACCCGCGATTTCATTATATTATGCAATTTACAGCTTTTTAGGACCAAAGTTCTATGAGTTAAACCACGGACGGTCGAAGCGATACTATGGTGACCTTGTTTTTTAGCTAATGAACCCAAAACCATTAACCACTGACTAAAAAACGCGCTAAACGTCATAATACTCGTACATCGTTCTGTATAATGTCAGCCTCGTCATCGTCTACTTCTATCTATTGACTTGAATATTCATGAATACATTTTTTTTTTCGTTTAAAAAGCCCAAAAGATAACTTATCATTAGTTTCATTTTTCGTGTTATTAGATTTCGAATTTTTAGGGCTTACATACACTTACTAACAATTCTGTTTCTGTTAAAGTAATCTAAACGTTGTTTATCTACTCAAACTTCACAAAATGTCTATGAGTCCGAATTGAATATAAGAAGCCCAGTAGAAATTGACACTAAAAAGGCTAAATTCACAAAGCTGGATGTAGTTTTGATTTTTTGGTATGTTGTATGGACCAGTTAGAACAGTGTGAATCCAAATTTGCAACATCGAAAAGCTTGTGTTCGCTGCGTACCACGCGATGAACTGCAGAATTTTAGGACCTTTCGGCCAATAAACATTCAGTAATCATATAAAGACATCTAAATTTGCAACAATCTAAGCCCGACCGCGACCGCCTCCCACAAGGAGGACCGATAACTTGGTGAATGTCGCGGGTAGCCGATGGATGCGAGACGCGCAGGGCCGGTCGTTGTGGCGACGCTTGGGGGAGGTCTATGTCCAGCAGTGGACGTCTTTCGGTTGAGATGATGATGAAGCCCGACCGCAGCTCTATGAACCTTATAGGGATCAAGATATGGCCCTTTAAAGATGGTCATTTTTCCTCGAAAATTGACAATTTTAAGTTTTCCCGTCCGTAGCAAAATATGATTATATATACAATATATGGTTCTGTTACGACGCGCCGTAGCAGGCGTAGCACTGATACTGCTACGGCTACCGCTACGCGCACGATTTCGTAGCAAATCACGCCTACACCTACACAGAACACAGCTTGTGCTTAGATATGTTTATCCCGATGAGTTTTCCATCGGTCAAGTAGAGTTCAACTTCCATAACATCTCCAACCCCTATTACTCTTTCAGGGGATGACGATAATCTATCGAATCCTTACTCACCACTATTTTGTTATTATAAAGAACTAAGGGACTTATCACATTTATTCAGCTCCATTCGCGTTTCGCTGAACAATTCTGGTCACACTTATACAGCTCTGCTTCTATCAGCCGCGTACAGCGTCGTAAGAATGAGAAAGGCGCTGAATACGCGGCGAAGATGGTAAGATGTCCGTGACTATCGCAGGACCTCCGCCGCCAATCGCTTCTATATTTGGTAAATAGTTAGTACTCAATTGGAACTAATTATTAGTACTTGAACAAAAAAATTGGCACCTTCGTAGTTTTCGAGAAAATCGACTTTGAAGGTGGTCTGGCGGTAGTCACGCTCTTTACTCATTTAGTATTGTGCTCTGAAAATGGACATTTCTATGTGGGATATTTTTATTGTTTATCTTCTTGCAGAAATAGATAAAATTAAACGTAAAAATTTAAAACGCTGACGACAGTGGATCGACCCAGTACAGGTACAGTCCAAGAACTAGATCGAAGGATTGAGAGTTTATCTCTCTCTGACAATTCTACGGACTTTAGACCGATAAAACTCATTGTATCTTTTAAACTAAGACCCGATTAAACCTGTGACTTGGTGAAAACTTGCGACTAATTAGCGACTATTGAGAGAGAAAACAGATCTTCGCTAGCTTTTAAGATTCATATAGACCAAGCTGGGGTAGGCGTACCCCAGATCGGCCACCTATAAACCCTTATAACTTTTGAACCAGTGACCGAGAAATTCTGGTATTTGGCGACTAATTAGCGACATTTTTTTATATTATCAAAATTTAAATCCCTGATGGTGGCCATGCCAGTGTCAGTCACACAAGGAGTCGAGAAACATCCGTGTACCGCGCTGTTCCGCCGCGTAAGGCCGCGTACGACGCTGAATGAGGCAGAACAGCGCTGAACTCCGTACATAGCACTCGCATGATAAAAACACATTTGTCCTCATTTAATACTCCTTTGCCGCGAAAGCTGAAAAGACGCGGAAAGCTGAATGGATGCGGACACATCACCATAAAAAATCGTTGTTTTCTATGGGCATAAGCTGAATAGAGCTGAGAAAGTGTGTGTACTCCCTGCACACTTTCCATCGGTCATTTCCTACATAGATGGAACCAATTAATTATTAAGTAGATTAAAAGCAGGATATTATTAAGATAATATCTTTAGTTCAGATTTAACAAAATACAACCTTTTGTACATGCATTTTTACAAACATATTCAATTATTTCGTATCCAATCTAAATTTTTATCATCTATCCTATGAGTGTTGTTAGATACGTCGTTAAAAATATTGCGGATGTGCGAAAACCATTTTTAGGGTTCCAAACACCCGTAAAAAACGGAACCCATATAGGATCACTCGTATGTCTGTCTGTCTGTCCGTCTGTCACAGCCAGTTTTCTCCGGATCTACTGGACCGATTCTGTTGACATTTGGTATACTTACATATGGACTTCTGTGACCCAAAGAGTTAAAAAAATAAATACATTTTTAGTATGGAGGTCACTTCTGGGGTCAAACCAGAAAATTAAAAAAAAAAGTTTTTCATACTGTATCGTGTGACATATCAAAAGAAAGGGCTTACTATGAAGACTTTATTTTTTTTAATTAATTTAATACTAACAGTTTTGAAGTTATCCAATAAAAATAGACCAAAGATTACCATTCCCCTCCCCTTATCTCCGAAATGACTGAGCTTGAAATTTTGAAAAAAAAAATGCAAATAATAGTTCTATACCTAAAAATTACAGGAAAACCTATTAGAAGTCTGTAATGTTAAAATAACATGTTAAAAAAAGAAATTGGGTCGGAACCCTTTGCACGCGAGTCCGACTCGCACTTGGACATTTTTTCCATCCAAGGATCCGTTTGCGAAATATTAAGCATTAAAGTACTCATTTTTGTTTGAGTCAAGTGTCCTCCAGACCTGGCAGGGGTCCTCCAGCTAAACGGTTGTTTTTGGAGAAGTGAAAAAAATCATGGTAGTAGCATATGTAACGAATTTAAAAGGAAAACTATCACAGCTAAGTTGGCTTTACAAGTTAACGAGTACCTAATAGTCGACCAAACTATAAACTGTACTTGGAGAAGGAATTTTGATTTTAATTTTTAAATATTAACCAAATGGAAGTCATATATTTGAGCAGTTTGGGGTTGATGTATTACGCCCATGGGATCCGAGTGCTCATCGAGTCTTTCGGAACATCAGCACACAACGTGTAGACTGTCCACGTGACCCACAGGGCTGGGCTTTTTGTCCGGCCAAAGAATCAGCGTTGCGACTCAACGTGGCAATGCTGCCAGTATTCTGGGTACTATTGCCACTGACACACGCAAATAATTTCACGATTTTATTTGTCTATTTTGTTCATAAGTGTTTAGTAGTTTGGGTTATTTGTACATAATATTGTTGTATTGAAAAGATTATTGTTTATTCATGTTCACTGAATTCAATAATTATTTTCACCTCAATACATACACGTATCCCATTATCTTCATATTGAATTCCTTAAAACCCATCTTTTGAAATCCTTGTACTGGCATGAATGTAAATAGTGCTGACTGTTTCAGAAATAAAAGTATTCGTATACATTTATGAAGTCCTAGTACTCAATGGTGTACAATTGGTTCGCCCCGCCTATTTAACCATGCCATGAGATTAGCTTTGAAAACCAATCTATGCAAGAAATATTAAGTCCAAAACCACATTACAAGATAAAAATATTAATGAAATTGTTATGAATATTGGTTAATTTTGGTTGATTAAATCAAAGAAACTTCACCCACAATACAAAGCTACACTTTTCATTTATGCAATCCTGGTAGTATAATAATAACTTTAATAATGCGAAAGCCATGATAAGGCTTATTATTTCAGTTCTATTATTATCTACAAATTCTGCCCGTGGCGTCGCCTGCGTAAAATATCAGTTTAATTTCATTTCATGGCCATATTGTTTGGGGTAGGTGTCCTTGTTTTTAAAGTTTTGTTATAAAGAGGTATAGTATATTAATTCTGTGAACTATCGATTTCGTTGTTCATTCAGAAACAACAATTGAATACAAGATTAACGTATTAATTCAGGAAATAACTAGTTTGAAATCGAATGAACTTTAGTTTCAAATCATGATTCAATACTGAGATAATAATATGAATCTAAACTCAATTCCGTTTGTCACGATAAAGTGTCAACATACAACCCACCATGGTGATTATACATATTTAAGAGTAAAGTTAATATTATATGTTGGCAATATTATTTGGTAGTGGCTCGATAAGCAGACGTACATTAGTACGCAAAATTACATGTATTACAGCAGTCTTATGAAACTCACTGACATGCTTTGCGAGGGTTGCATTCATAATAATATTACTATCGCATTCTCTCTTGCTGATTTCGGATAAAGTTGTCGCTCGAGTGCATTCAGATGAATGTCACATTCAGGTGTGTGAATACAACGTCCATAAGTTCCTGGTTACATCCTGGTTTTCATTGGATCCTAGTACGGCGAACCTATTTATAGATTCGACTTGTATGATCCAGAAAAATTCAGAAAACTTTTTCTAGAAAAGGATAATAAGGTATCTAAAAATAACCTACTATTAGGGCGGGTTGTTTCAAACGACCTCTTAACGTCATTTAAGTACGTTAAATAATAACAAATGTGTGGGGTAAGTGTCTAATTCTGATATTTTTGGAAAAACGGAACCCTTATAGGGACACGGTTGTCTGTCTGTCATAGCAATTTTTTTCCGAATCTACTGGACCGATTCAATTGAAATTTGGTACACAAACTTCTGTGAAAAAAAATGTTTTTCCAACTGTACCGTGTGAAATATCAAATGATAGGCCGTATTTTAAGAGTATTTAATCATTTTAAAATAAATACTTTTCAAGTTGTTGAAGCAATTAGAAACCAAATGACCATTCCCCCCTTATGTCCGAAACTATTGAGTCTAAAATTAAAAAAAAACTGGCCAAGTGCTAGTCGGACTCGCGTGCAAAGGGATCCGAACGAATTTTTTTTAACATGTTATTTTAAAACTACTGACTTCTAATAGGTTTTCCTGTAATCTTTAGGTAAAGATCTATTATCTCCATTTTTTTCAAAATTTTAGGCTCAGTAGTTTCGGAGATAAGGGGGGAGGAATGATCATTTTTTGTCTAATTTCTTGAATAACTTCAAAACCATATATTAACACCTTCACAGTACGCCCTTTCATTTGATATGTCACACAATTTAGTTCAATAAACTTTTTTTTTTTTTCTAGTTTGACCCCCAAAAGTGAACCCCATACTAAAAATTTAATGATTTACGTAACGCATCCGTGTTTGGGTCACAGAAGTCCATATGTGTACCAAATTTCAACAGAATCGGTCCAGTAGATCCGGAGAAAACTGGCTGTGACAGACGGACAGACAGACAGACAGACACCCGAGTGATCCTATAAGGGTTCCTTTTTTTTTTCGGAACCCTAAAAAATACATTTCTTTGCATATAGATTACAGGAAAACGATATAAGAAGTCAATGGTTTGAAAGTAACATGTTCCAAAAATGAGATTCGTTCGGAACCCTTTGCATGCGAGTTCGTCACGCACTTGGCCGGTTTTTTGGCAGATTACGACTAACAAGTGAATGTGAACGTTGCTTTATAAACCGGCCAAGTGCGAGTCGAACTCTCATACGAAGGGTTCCGTACCATAAACTGAAAAAAACACGTTTCATGTATGGGAGCCCCATTTTATTTTTTCAAATTTTATTATTTGTTGATAGAGCGACAATTCAAAATACACACTCTGTGAAAATGTCAACACTCAACCTTTTACGGTGCTTTAGGTACAGCCCGCTGACAGACACACGGACGGACGGACGGATGGGCGGACGGACAACGGAGGCTTAGTAATAGGATTCCGTTAGTTACCCTTTGGGTACGGAACTCTAAACATTAGTACAATTGGCACTGAAAATACAACGGATTATTTTTTGCATAAAAATTGGTTGTCCGTTCTTATATGGGCTATTTGACACTGAAGTGATATCAATAAATGTCAATGTGTCATTTACCATAATTTACTTTAAACATGGTTTTAACGTACGTTAAGGGCAAAATTTTCTGAGGCAATACTTTGACGATATTTAGCTACATATTATGCGACGCGGGCGTCAGGTTTGGTTGCAGCAACCCCTAGAATAATATCAGGGAAAATTCCATCAAAGGCCGTCACCTCCACACGTTCGACTGGATAGGACATAGCTGGAAGCTGGATCACTGTGTTGGCAAACTGAACGCAACATTATGTTACTCGTAATATTGTTGACATTCGTCGTTTTTCGTTAGTCGTTTTCTTTTGCTAAAGGTTTCACAATCCTGTAAAACAAGATTACTCTAATTTTGTGTCTGATGCTACTGTCGTAGTAAAAGGGGAGGACCGGGAACAATCTGATTGGCTCAGCGTGTTGAACCACCTGTTGAATTTCGATGTCCGCAGTACTAGGACGTTATAAATGGACAGGAGTATTTTGATAATTTACATTTTTTTTTGCGTGTGGCAAAGTGGAAAACTTATTAAAACACATTGAATTTGGCATACTTCCTCAACAAGCAGCGCCACCGTTACTTGTGTAAAAGTTTGTCGTCGATTTTCATGGAGTTGTGGCTTATTTCGAATATTTCTAGACTTTGTAGCGGTGTTTATCCCGCAGTACTAGCACCTCATGAATAGTAAGGAGATTACTCGTAGCTGGTACTCGTAGCTCTCTTGTAGAAACGAACAATGTTGTTCTTGAAGATTTGGGAGCAACTGTATGAGGAAATTTTCACCAAAATCACGCCAGGAGTTTCATGGGCTTTTTGCATGACCTTCTACTATGACTTGTCAATTTTGACTGTTCGAATCTAAACAGATTTTTCTAAAAAAAATGATTTACCTAATTCGGTCAAAAACGGCTTTTAACGGTCACAACGCTACGGCAACCAACCCAAAGACATGACATTATAATAATGTCCTTTCGGAAAATTAATCAACGATAAATTCGTGTCTTTGAGTGCATTTTTTCAATATAAAGTTAAACTTCATGCTTATGTAGGTACGATACTCGTTGTTACAGTGTTTGGTTACATAGTATAGTAATTAATTAGGATGTTTCAATTTCAGTTATCGCAACGTGTAAAATAAAAAACGTCAACAAATCGGACTTCTTAGATTATCAGGATTATATCTACATTTATAATACTATGTGACTGAGTTAACTTACGTATTCAATCAATATACGAGTATATAACTAGTGGACGTCACGCGGTTTCACCCGCGTATTTTCCGTTCCCGTGGGAGTACGGGGATAATATATAGCCTATGTTACTCCCTGATAATGTAGCTATCTAATGCTAAAAGAAATTTTCAAAACGGTCCAGTAGTTTCGGAGCCTATTCAATTCAAACAAACAAACAATCCTTTCTTGTTTATAATATTAGTATAGATAATATTGTAAACACATGCCGCGTACCCGTTGACCAGGTTGATATACGTAATTACAGGATATATTCGGTTGTAAAACAAAGAGGGAATTATATATCATCCCTGTCTGACTTTTTTTTTTCTGTGGGGAAATCCTCATGGATATACTCCATCTGGGGAGACGGATTATTATGTCGGACTCCTACCGACTAAAACCCCACAGTTCCTACCGTTACCATAAGTGGGAGGCCCGGGATACAATAAAATTCACGCGCGCCCCCGACTGGTAGCAGACCGCCATTGCTAGCGAGTTCCACCTAGAGTGGCCGCGCTTCTACGACCGCACATGCTCCTATAAAGGCGCGCACTGAAACTGCGCACCACGTCCTTTAGGCCCGGCTGGTCAGGCGACTACTCGGCCCCAAGTTAGCCGCCCGCAGGCCCCTTCTTATGGTGGCCGGAGATCGTTTAGCGCCCTTCGACGCCCGGTTACCCTTCTGTTGCGGTTGGATTGAGAGGTATGCTCTCTCTCCCTCTCCCTCTCCGCCGCCTCCTTTGCGTGCATCACCTCCTCGCAGAAAGAGGCGATGGCATCCCACGCGTTCTCGCTTCCGACCATAGTTTTAACTACGGACGGAAGCGAGAGATCATTTACGCGAAGTGCCGCAACGAGTGCACAGCGCTGTTGTGCCCAAGCTGAGCATTCCTCCAGTGTATGCTGCGCCGTGTCCTCGGGACAGTCCACACAGTGATGACATATGGGCATCCGCTCCCGACCTGTGCGACGCAGGTACTTTCCAAAGCACCCGTGTCCAGTGAGCATCTGCGTCAGTCGAAAACTGAGCGAACCGTGCCGCCTCTCCAGCCACTCTTCTAGAACAGGCCTTACGGCCACTATCGTGGCGTGCCCCCATCTGGGATGTGCAAGTCGCTGGCTTCATTCGGCCACTAGGTTCTGGTGGAGCTCGGCTCTTCGTGCCTCTATTTCTCGCGGAACCAACCGCTGATCGCGCGCTAGGTTCTCCTTCCGCCAGCGATAGAGGGACGCAAGAGATTTCGCATCCAAATCCCAGGGCGTTGATCCGGCCAAGAGTGTTGCTGCCTCGTAAGAGATCGTGCGATAACCCCGTATCACCCTGACGGCCATCGCTCTCTGCGGTCTTCGCAGTATTGCGGCATTGCGGGCCGTCAAGTTATCTGCCCACACGGGTGCCCCATATAGGGCCATGGACCGCACGATCCCCACGTAGAGCCTCCGGCAAGAGGCGTTGGGCCCTCCCAAATTAGGCAAAAGCCGTGCAAGAGCAGCTGCAACCCTCATCAACTTGGGGACAAGACGCTGCATGTGCGGCTCGAAGTCCCATCGGCTGTCGAGGACGAGTCCCAAATACTTCATCGTCGACTCGACACCGATGCGGACGCCTCCTACCACTATGTGTGAATCCCGCGGTGGCTTATTCCGAGGCCCAAGAAAACAAATAGCCTCAGACTTGTGTAAGGCCACTTCGAGACCTAAACGCCGGATCCTTCCAACGACCTGTGCAACCCCTGCCGTGGCCAGTATTGCCGCCTGGCGATGCGTTTGCCCTCGGGCCGTCACCAGGGTGTCATCAGCGTAGCATATTACGTCTACACCCTCGGGAAGAGCACCGCGCAGAACCCAGTCGTAACCAATGTTCCACAGCGGTGGTTCTAATACCGAACCCTGAGGAACCCCGCACGACGTCTCTCGTTGACCCCATCTTTCCCGACCTGGAAAAATTACGGTTCTCTCCGCTAAATAGTCCCCGATAATTTGACGGAGGTAGATTGGCACGCGATGGTATACAAGAGCCTCCCTAAGGCAATTCCAGGGCAAGGTATTAAAGGCGTTGGCTATATCCAAAGATAACGCCAAGACGACTTCACCCTGGGCAACTGCTTCCTCCGTTAAAGCTTTTACTCGCATGATTGCGTCCACGGTAGAGCGACCTCGGCGAAAGCCAAACTGGTTATTTGACAAATCTGGCCCTTCGCCAGAGAAGTGCTGGACAAGGCGGTTGGCAATAATTCTCTCCAGTAACTTACTCGTCTCGTCCAAAAGCACAATAGGCCTGTATGCTGACGGAGAGTCGGAAGGGCGCCCCTCTTTCTTCAGCAGGACCAACTTGCCAGCTTTCCATCGCCGTGGAAACTGACCCCGTTCAAGGCATGCACTAAAAAGTCCCACAAATCTGGACCAGAGTGCCCGCATTGACAAGGCCAGCGCACGGCCTGGTATTCCGTCCGGTCCTGGAGCAGTGTTTTTGGCTTGTAGCCGCAAAAGCCCAGCCCTCAGTTCCACCTGGGTCACTTCAGGCATATTTTCTTCAACACCCATTTCGACGGCATCTCTGTCGTAAGCTGCAAGAGGTGGTATCATTGATGGGGGTGTGTGTTCTGTTCTTGACGGAAACAGAGTGCAGACGACCTGATCAAGGAGTTGTGGCTGAAGACTCTGGGTAAGCGGAGGAGTCCAGGGCCGCAGTTTGTTCCTAACCATAAGATAAGGGCGCCCCCATGGATCTTGATCCAAGGTCGCCAGCAACTCCTCTTGGGCTTGTATCTTGGCCCTTCCAATCGCCGTTTTCATGGCTTCCTTTGCAGCTCTGTATCCTTCATAGAGTTCCGCCTCAATGACATCTGCATTTCGGATGCGGATACGCCTCCTGCGGTGCCTGGCATATAAACGTCGCGCCACTACACACGCCTCGCGTAACTGTGCAATCTCCTGCGACCACCAATATACCTGATGTTTGGCAGATCCGCGCTGTGACCGTGGCATCGACGTATCACATATAATGGACAGTGCCCTTTGAAGCCACTCCACCTCAACGTTGATGTCGTCAGGCCTGTCCGGTGCAGACACCCAGGCCTGAACGATTGAGGCCTCCAGGAGTGCCTCCCGATCTAGCTTTTTCAGAGCCCAGTGCGGACCGGCCCCTCCAGAAGACAACCGGCTCTGGTTATCGACCGTCTGGGCAGACACGGTAAAATGGATATATCGGTGACCTGATAGTGTTTCCACCTCTTCCATCACACGCCAGTCATGTACACGGCGCGCTATAGCAGGGCTAGCAAATGAAAGGTCCACTATCGATCCGCCTCGCTGACGCACGCACGTGAGCACCGACCCTCGATAAATCCCTGTCTGACTTGCAGTCGTCTGATCGTAAAAGGACTTGTAGGATTCAGTTTGACGCAGTGTTTAGCCGGGAGCCAACCTAGAGATTTGGTTGGGCCTCGCCAAACATTCATATTCAGAATTTTCTTCAGGGTGGGTTATAGTGATTATTGTACTTGATAATTCTTGTGCCAATGATCAGTAAAGGATTTGGAAAATGGGAATCACACAGTCTAAAAAAACTTATTCCTAACTAGGGCGTTTATTCTTGGCCCGAAATTTCGAAAGATTGTCATTAAATCTCACCTAGGGTAATAATTATCCCATCAAAAACATAACATGTACAAAAATGCACAAGTCTCGCAAGCAGTTCTTCTGCCGTAAAAGTTGTGAAATCGAATTTAAACCAAGTCGGTTAATTCAGTACCTATTTATCTATGGGAACAGCTATCCTTCTAGCTATCTGTAATTAATAAAATCACCTTAACATCAGAGTTTCGAAATTGTATTATAACGTATGTAAGTGTAAGTGAATATACATTAAAATACCCGATAATATTGTTTGCGTTTACTGTAAGTACGGAGTTACATTGCTTTGCCGCTAGACTTTCGATGACGTGGCGCACGGCGAAGCGGTTTAATAAAGAGCGCGCAGGAGTTACAGTGCGTTATCCCATCCGAGCAGGAATCCCCCAGGGTTCAGTGTTAACATCTTGGGTAGATGGTTCAAGAAATGTAGAATAGAGGTAAACCCCGATAAGAGCTGGGCGATTCTCTTTTCGAAAACGTGGCATTAACCCGCCAGATCACCATGTATGGCAAGCCAATCCCTTGGGAGTAGTAAGTCAAATACCTAGGGGTTATCCTGAACAGCGATCTCACCTTCTCTGAGCACATAAGGCAGGCCCGTTCGCGCACCGCCTTCGTTCATGGAAGGCTCCACTGTATCACGACCGCCCGCAGCAAATTGTCACTCAGGTGCAAATTGCGATTTACCGTGGCCATCCGTCCCATCATGACGGACGTTTGCGCTGTATTTGCACACGCCAAGCCCGTCCACTTCCATAGGATGCAACCATTTCCTCCGAAAAATCACGGGAGCTCTCTACTTAGTCCGCAGTGAGACTTTAAGTAGACCTCAAAGTGCCCACCATAGAGCAGTTCATGAAACACATTAGCAAGCGTTTCCTCGATACTGCTGTCAAACATCGCAACTCCTTTATCGCATCGGCCGCTCGATACGAAAACACTCCCGATGACTCTACCACCCTCTTCTAAAAGAGCCGTAGAGAAACTAGCACTCTTCGCCAACCACGACCGCCATCCTTCCGCCCTCACCGCCGAAGCCCGTCGCGACGACGTCCCCGTCAAGTATCCTCCGACCCTTGCTCGAGCTAGCCCGCGCCGCTGAGCCTGTCGTCTTAAGTTCGCCCTTAAATAATAATCCCTGTTCGATCCAGACCGTCCCAAGCTGTCGTCCCCCCAGCTACGCCCTTTTTTAATTTAACGGGGGAAATCCTCTTGGACGTCCTCCGCCAGTCTTACCCCCAGCAACGCCTTAAGTTGAGGTCCGTACCCCACAGGGGGTGCCTTACCTAGTTAAAGTTTAATATTGTAGTTATTAGATAACAAAGCATCAAGAGCATAAGATTGACAGTTTTTTTTTGAGAAGAAACCTTCTCCTGTAAATTTTGCATTTTGGCGCTAACAGTTATAGGCTTCGCAGGGACAGACTTTAAGTTATTCAAATCTGACCTTCCGTTTGAAAGTTCCTACGGTTATAAAATGCTCTAAGTAAGAAAAATGTTGCGGTTAGAGCGAACTGCCCTACTTTGAGTCTATTAAGTAATTTACACGTTACCCTATAAAGAGGGAGGTATAGGAGATGAAGTTCATGGAGTACCTGCTAAACCCGCGCGAACAAAGTCGCAGGCGAAGTGTTAGTTAGGGAGAAATTCAAAGGTTTTTGTTTTGTTATTCTTCCATAACTAAGTTTTATGCCATCTTTTAGGTTATTTACCTATTTAAGTCATTAACTTTGAACGAACTAAACATCCAGCAAGTCATTTAAGTCGGAAAAACTCTTTCTATTGGTGCACCTTATGGCTTTTAGGCACTGAATAAATACTGCAACTTCGCTGTCTAATACATAATCTTTTACGGTCACTCACACTAACGAAATTTTGGTTTAACCATATAGTTCGGTACTAGTACCTAAAGGTACTAGACAAGCAACCCTCCGCCGGCTCGGTAGTAGTACCTTTAGGTACTAAGACTTACGTCATACGGCATCCTTTTTATTAATGTTGTTATTGATAAAGTTACTTAAAAAATCTTATGTATGAGCGTTAATTAAAACAATTGGATTAAATGGTCATATGATAGCGATAATCATTCTTTCGTATTTAACCCGCAAATTTACTATTTTTCATAAATAAAATCAAAGTATATGATGTGATAATCGCCATCCGCCATCAACCATATTGTTTTTTTTTTAGTTTTAGGGTGCAGCAAAACGATTATGATAATCGATATTTTTTTCAAATTTAATCTTCCCTATTAATTAAAAAAAAACGGTACGTGTAAGCCATGATTTACAATATGCAATAATGATAATTATTCTTTATGTTATCTCATGTAATTTAAACAAGGTTTTGGACATTAGGAATAAAATAAAACTAACTCAACAAATTCATCGGACCCACTAATAATGCTAATTTCGCTGATTGCTTATATTACCTACTCAAGATTTAAATTCAGAATGCGCGCGTGATTCAAAAATATTTTATTTGATTGAGAATATTGAGAGTTTCTGTAGATATTTTCAGCACAAATATATACCGGGCATTCTATATGAAACCCATACAGAATGCCCGGTATACATTTGTGTAGGTATGTCAAGTGCGTTTTTTTAGTATGGGGTTACTTTTGGGGGTCAAACTAGAAAATTAAAAAAAAAGGTTTTTTAACAATATCGTGTGACATATCAAATGTAAGGGCTTACTGTAAGGGTTTTCATTATATTTTTTTTATAATTTCAAAATAAATGGTTTTGAAGTTATTCAAGAAATGAGACGAAAAATGACCATTCCCCACCTACCTCCGAAACTACAGCGATTAAAATTTTGAAAAAAATAGAGATGGAGAATGGACCTTTACCTATAGATTACAGGAAAACCTATAAGAAGTCTTTAGTGTTAAAATAACATGTTAAAAAAAAATTGTTCGGAACCCTTTGCACGCGAGTCCGACTCACACTTGGCCAGTTTTTTATAATGCATGAAATTTGATTTGTGTGGAATGTGTATACTTGTTATAGACATGTTCAGAAGTTTTTTTCTCCTGCTGCAAAACTGAGGTGCGAATGCTTTTTGGCAGTATGTACGTATGTAAGTGTGCATGTGTGGATGTTTATAGGTAGGTATGTCTATTCCTTTGAACCGCCTGGTTGTAAGTAAAGTCGTATTTTTTCCCTAAAATAAGCATGTCTACCTAGCCTTTCTCAACTATGTTGGGGTCGGTTTTCAGTTAGCCGGATGCAGCTGACTTGCTAGCAGACCTCCACAGCCCAGTAACTGGGTTATACGATACTCCTTGAAAAGATGGTGTCGAAGTTTCTGTTTTCTGACTACCTGTTACTACTGTCAAAGATGTTCAAATGACAGCCTGGACCAACGGCGAAGCTTGCTTTCCGAGGCACAGAGGTGACAGAGGAAACTCAACGGATGATCACCCACCTTCGGCCCGACCTCGGCAAGCGAAGCTCAGCTTTAAAGTTCGTTGTGTACCGCTGTTATTATTTAGCTACAAGCCGTACTGCGTTATGTGGAGTTTCCAAAAAGGAGGCTCGAGATTCCATAAATGTATCGCACTAAGATAATAGCGAATAACAAAAATGCTTGTATCAAAAAATGTCATGAATGTTCTCAATTATTGAAACGATTCGTGTGAAATTTGGTATGTAAATCTATGAATTTCTGTCATCCAAACAAGATTCCGACTCGCACCTGGTCAGTTTTTTTTTGTGGATTTTTACTTCTCATATTCGTTATTAGCGACCCCATGTCAGCCACGACAACCATGTCAAAAATGTAGCAAATTTTTGTCGGTGCCATTTCGACTTACGTATTAAAATTTATTTAGAATAAAATTTATATCATGTAGAATTTGGCCTAAGTAACCCAAATAATCAAAAATTTCTGTCTTAGTATACAAAACTAGAAGACAGTTGTAGATGTACAATATAAAAATAATTTTCATCAGTCTGTAATTTGCATCGCCGAAAATATAGTCATTAATATTTCGATGCTTTTATATTATTAGTTAGCTGTTAATCTACCGGCCGTTCTAAATAAAAAAAAAACACACCTCCAAACATACAAGTGTCTGTTAAGGCTGGGTTATCCGGGCCTGTTGGCAATGAAAATGCTACCTCCGCCCGCGACCCCTCATGTTTAACACGACGATGTCATACGACGTCCTGCCGATGACCGCCGACTTCTTCGCAGAATAAATACGTCACAGTGCAAAATATTTGCAGTTGATCTACTGAATTGTTTTTCTTTGAGACATGATTTCATCTATGTTTCATTTTATCGTTACGTTTTACATTTTATGGCAGTAACTCATGACAGAGGTGGCGAAGGAATTAGTTTTATAATATGTAGTGATCTAGTGTTAGTGATAGTGATGTAGTTTGGATTATGATAATGTTTTTTAATATCACAATATAGCTATGTGAGAAAAAGTAAGTTACCATAGTAATAACAGAAAAAAAACGAACGTTTTCCATAAAATCTCGAAAGCATTTATTACAACAACACCATTTACAGGAACTATTGAATTTCCCGGGAGTCAGTTCCAAAGCGTAGATCCCTATAGTTACACTATTATTGCTGCTTCTGCATGTGAAAACAATATAAAAAATCGGTCATGTGCGAGTCGGACTCGCCCACCGAGGGTTCCGTACAAATTTGTAGCTACAAATTACTTTAATTAAAAAAAAGACTATATTTTTTTTAGGTAACAATTTTTTTGAGCTGTTATTTAAATATTCGAGATGTTATTATGATCAGTTGAAAAACAAATTGAGCAGTTATTTAATTTAATGGCGTTTGTTTAATTACTGCGACAGTAAAACACGGACAGTAATAAAAAATCAATTTGTCGGTCATTTTATCATACAATGTCAATTCTAAAAATAATTGAGCAGTCCAATAACTAAATGAGCGGTAAAAATGATGAAATGAGCGGTTCGATAAATAGTTCGGCAGATCATACCTTGGCAGGTGGTAATCAGCAATTTGACTAAGGATGCTAGAGCGAGCGAAGCGAGCTCGGGACTTGGGGCACCCCGACTCGGACAGGTTAGGTTACTTTAAACCCTGCAAACAGAAATAGGAGCCCCGCGAAACGGGGCTCCTTCGAGCTACCTTGGTAGGTGGTAATCAGCAATTTGTTTTATTTTTTTTAAGTTTTATTTCTATTATTAAAGTAATTGCCCATGCAATCGACGCATCTTTGCCAAGGCAGTGGCAGATTATTGATGCCCTTCTTGAAGAAATGAGACCGGAGGCAACAAATTCTTCAAATGGCATTTACGCCTCTCGGGTATCGATTTTTTCCCGCCAAGAGTTATTCAAATTCTGGAAAAAGTAGAAGTCTGTAGGCGCAAGGTCTGGTGAGTACGGCGGATGACGAAGAGCTTTCAACCCCAGCTCTTGTAACTTGGAGACCGTCTGCTGTGCAGTATGACGTCACGCGTTGTCGTACAGGAGCAGCGGAGACGAGCGATTGACCAAAGCGGTTTTGAGATGTGCAAGTTTCTCCATCATTGTGTTCAGTTGTTCACTGTACACATCTGCAGTAATGCTCATCCCCTTTGGTAAAAAGCTATGATGAGCTAAATGGTTCTACTGTTACTCTTATACTGTAACCATATTCTATTGCTTTTTGGCTAATAGAGTCGTACTGCTACAGTTATAATATAAATTTATCGATTAAAATATTCTAAAACAGTTTTGGAAATGTCTCCATTTTGGCACATTTCTTTGATACCCAACATGACTACCTATATCACGAAAATTTTTAGGTGAAAATGGTTGCAAACCAAATTTATAAATGATCATCATATCAGCCAAAAGACATCCACTAGAGGATATAGCCCTACCCTAAGAAGTGTGGCTCATCGAACATCTGTTCTGTTCACAGCTCTTCAGTTTGGCGATCCTTCAGGCAATGTCGTTAACCTTCGTTCTCTTGTTTATGAAATAAATAACTTGAACTATACCATCATTCCTGATTCGATCATGCAAGGAGACTCCAAGCATTACCCTCTCCATTGCCTTTTGGGTGACTTTAAGCCTTTTGATGAGGCCCAATGTGAGCGACCAAGTTTCGATTCCATAAGTCACCCATCACATACACGTTCGTCTTGAGACACTGTGGTATGTGAGACGATAAGATACCACGCAACTTCCTGAACGTCGCCTAGCCGAGTCGGATTCGACGGTTGACCTCTTTCTCGAAGTTAGCTCAACCTAACTGGACCGTTTGTTCCAGGTAGACGTTCTTATCTACATTTTCGAGTGTAGTCTCTGATCTTGATAGGAGTGGGTAATTGTTATAAATCTTAAACCATCATTCAAAATAAAAAACAAATACCTATTCAATGATATCTAACTAAATATAGCTAATGATAGGTATGTACTTCGTCGACTTCATCGATTTTATTACTACCCTTAGATTTGTTTTTTGATTTATTGCAACGGGTCCGGGTTCTTAATTCACACAAGTAGTTTTTGGTTGATCCGCACTATCAGTTTTAATAAATAGGAGATGGAATGGAGAGTCGTTTTTTTGTAATCTTTATACTTAAATAATAATTAGGAATAAATTAAAAAGGTATCTATTGAAACTCCTTTATGTTAGCTACGTTAATTTATCGATAACAATTTGAAATGTGTCCAACCCTATTGTCAGATGTCAAAAATGTCAACAAACCAAATCAAAATATTTTCGTTTTCAATTAAAACAATGTGTATTAAAACAATAATATACTATCAACATATTTTGCCCGAACTTCTGAATTTTCGTGAGTGTCATCTTTTTCCTGTTGTTCCTTTTATTGCCTATTTATATTTTACACGAACGTGCCGGGATTTTTTCAAAAAAAGTGTCACAGGTCTGGCTCCAAACACGTCCCGTGGGACTCTGCGGGGTTCAAAGGCAAGATATTCTTCACTAATTCGATGTTTATTGAAAATGAAAGTATTTTGCAAAATTTAACCATAAATTATTCTTCTTTTTGTTATTACCCTTTCTTACATATGGTTTTTGGAACTAAAAGTTTCATAAGCTTCAAGAACAATAAGAAAAACATGAAAAAATAGTCAATTTAGCCTCCTCGTCGGATTTTTTTTGATCGAGTGAAGTTTTCGATATTATGTTTTGAACCACAAATTGTCAAAGTACATAAAGTAAACTACAATAGGTTTTTTTTTTTGGCTTCCAAAAATCACTATTTGTTTGTTTATTATTGATTCAAAGTGATGAAATATTGGGAATACCTGGCCTTAAGAAGTACGGTGTAACCTAGTTATTGGGTTGTGAAGGTCTGGTAGGCAGCCGCTCCGCATAAAATACTGGTATTCAGCTGAATCCGGTTTGACTGGAATCCGACACCAATATAGTTGGGAAAAGGCTAGGCAGATGATGATGAAAAAATGTTGGGATTGTGTTTAGTTATAAACATGCAATTTTTACTATTGGGTAGCTAACGATATTTTCAATTCCGAAAGGGTATAGTTGAACGAAATTATTTAATACTTGCTGGCCCGTACCCACTTCGATGGGCGATATTTTTCGGGTTAATATAGCCTATGACACTCGCAAATAACTGTTAGTAAAAGAATTTTCAAAATCGGTTCAGTCGATCCAGAGATTACCCCCTACAACCTCATAAACTCACAAACAAACAAACTCATAAATTTACCTCTTTATAATATTCGTATAGATGGCGCGTAAATAATTCACCGTCAAAGCTTCGTGCTCTGTCCTGCGCCAGTATTTTTTTTTGCTGTGAAGTTTGTTTTATTTTCATTTTATCGTATATAAATAAAACTCGTTTACTATAAAAAGTCACAAAATATATGTATATGTTACCGATTTACTTTTTAAAATGATCCTTTTAAAGTTTATATAACCACTAGCTTCTGCCAGTGGCTTCGCCCGCGTGGTCCCTCCCTAGGGAACATACTCCCGGGATAAAAAGTAGCCTATGTCCTTTCTCAGGCTCTAAACTATCTGTGTACCAAATTTCATTTAAATCAGTTCAGTAGTTTTGGCGTGAAAAAACGACGGACAGACAGACAGTCAGAGTTTACTTTCGCATTTATAATATTAGTAAGGATTTTTTCAACTAAAATCATACATAACAAATAGAGACTACAAATGTAAACAAACACTTGACACGACTTGAAAGCGTCATTCATAAGCTTGAACAAAAACATCACTTGAGGTGACTCATGTTACGAACAAGTTAACAAAAAATTGTTTTGAGAGCTCGGCCATCAGGCGCACGGCGGCGCGCTTTAGCTATCGAAACAGGTAGCGGTCGGCACTTAACTTTATCGGTGCCGTGACATTCGGCGGATAAATAGTTCTATAAGACCATGCCCCACACTAGGAATTTCTCCTGTATCGTGGGTGCGTTAACAAACATACAATTTCACATACACAAACAGCCAGACCCGGAACAACTATCTGTAGGCCATACAAATATTTGTTTCGTGCGGGAATCGAACCCGCGACACGCCGCGCAGCAGTCGATCGCTCCACCACTGCGCCAACCGTGTCGTCGATTGCTTAAGAAGTTATGAATACAATGGGTGTGTTGGATTATGTGCCACCTCCACTTGCTAATCATCACCAATTCACCGCCATTTATCCTTGCAGGACGCATACATCACGGTCGTTTGCATCCATCAAAATAAGTAGCCCGCCGCGCGCCGATGGCTTAGTGAATTTTGAAATGCAATCACAGATGTTTGTTTTCCCAATTTTACGAATGAATTTGTTTGCTGTCTTAGTCACTTTCGAACCGATTTTGTAGCATCGGCAAAGGAATTCAACCCGCACTTTATCTGTAACTGCTTATGACATAACAAGGGATTTCCAGGGGTTTTGGGCTGTTGTTGTGGACGGTGCAAATTACAGCACCTACTGTAGTAACCGCTCCATATTGTTTCAACCACGTAGCTCCCGTAGGCGTGTACTATGTGACTGTGTGTGTGTAAGATGTGACTCAACACCGTAGCACCATGTAGCACGTGTACATCATTTCCTAACGGTAGAAGACAGTAGACAGAAAGTTGACCAATTAACCATTTCATCTTTACAAACGACGTATCGCTTAGCATTATTATTGGGGTAGATACAAATATCACGGCCTCTAGCGGACGAGGCAAAAATTACTCGTCGTCAAACTGTGACATTGACGTAGTCTGCATTCGACATGATAGGTAGATATTGAAATATAGATTTTACTGTGTTAGTCCTAGAGTTAAATTTCCAATGCATTGCTTGGACTTACCTGAATATCTAAGCCAATTTCGCTACTTTTTGTAAAGATTCGTTAGCTCAGTGGTTAGAGCGCCCAAACTGTGGTGGTCGGGGGTTCAAATCCTCCACGAGTTGGCTGTTGTGGCATTTTTTATATTTTTTTCTCAATCAATGTAAATACTTTATTATAGATATATATTTTATATACTTAGATATATGTACTTATAAATTTATTTTGATATATTTTATTATATTTAACTACAATGTAAACAAGTCAGAACGTCATCGTAAACCGGTAACGTAGTATTATTACATCAGCTTATAACCCTATACAAAGCACAAGTCCAGGATCGGACTTGTGCTTTGTGGAGTATTGCTGTTTCAGCACGCTTACAACCCTAATCTCGTCGAAGTTAGAGTGAACAAACTCCTTCTGGGTAAGCTCGCTCCATCGTAAACTTTGTCTCTGTCATCTCTAGACTAGAGTCCAAATCAAACCCATCACAAAAAGGTACCTACCCAAGATAAAGGATGGCAAGGCAAAACAACATAGTTTGTGGTTCGGGCATTCCCGGTAGTTAACAATACTATGATTTGCCACAAAATGTTTAGATCATCTTGTAGCTATTGTGGGGACCGGTATAAATATAGATATAGGCCGCAGTTTGGCATCTCGTTAGAAGTTTCTGTAGTATCTATAGCACTCGCATGATAATAACATATTTATCCTCATTTTATACTTGTTTGCCGCGAAAGCTGAATAGACGCGGAAAGCTGAACGGATACGCTCCATACAAAATCTTTGTTTTTTATGGGCATAAGTTAAATAGAGCTGAATAAGTGTGAGTAGTCCCTTATTGACTTTATAAATATCAAAAACAGAAATAATGACATAAAGCTGTCCTGAATCGACTTCTATCGTGATCCTTTACGTTTTCTAGTAATGAAAAACGGTTCATAATTTATAGTTCGAGAATTTACAAACTGATATTAGGGAAAAATCAATGTACTTTATTGCACGTTTATCTGGCGGCGACCATAGTACATATAATTATATTGATAGCTGAAACCCATTGCAATCTACATTCTGTATTATTGTTTTTAAGTATAATTATTTTAAAATATCATGCGCTATCGATGTACCTCTGCTGAAAGTGATGTGTGGCGGCGGAGTTCCCGTTTTATCATTAAGGTTTTTTTATATGCCAATGACTTTTTGCATATAAACGGAGCTAACTACTCCTCTACGCGCCACTCCGCTACCCGCATTTTTAATTTATTATAAAAAATAACACATTTAAAAAAGTAACAAAACCAAACTATTTTCGTTTGTATTCATCATCATCATCATATCAGCCGAAAGACGTCCACTGCTGGACATAGGCCTCCCCCAAGCGTCGCCACAACGACCGGTCCTGTGCGTCTCGCATCCATCGGCTACCTGTGACCTTCACCAGGTCATCGGTCCACCATGTGGGTCGTTTGTATAGCAAAGCAGTAAACATTTTTTTTTAGACTTTTGTTAAAAATTGAGGGAGTGAAATGGTTTCATCTCAACGATTTGGAGGTGATTTTTTTTCTTATTATGTGATACCGATACATAAATTCTGGCTAAACCAAATTATGTATCATATCATGTAGATATACTAGCTATTTTTTCCAGATGTAATTTCTCAGTAAATGTCACCGAAAAGTTGATTCATCTGCACGCTGTTTTTAAGCATTTCTCGAGAGAGCAGCCTTAAAACATTTTAACTAGCTACAACAACGCAAACAATAAAATTATAAGCCAGCCAATTAGGAGTAGCTCCATCTGCATTACAGCATCCAGCAGCCAGTTGTCTGTAAGCAAGACAAATGTTTTGATACATGCTAGATATCTGATGAGTGATGACGTAGTTAAGCAGTAGTATAGATGTCGCTAAAGTGTTGGGAAATTCGCACGTGGCAAAACGCGCCTTAACAAGAATTAGTACTAGGATACCATACGGGAGCAGGAGGTGTAATTTAAGAATGCACCTTCTGGCTCCGTATGATATCCTAGTGCTGGAAAATGTTAACACGTCGCGAACCCCGCGGTGGCCTGGCTTTACAAATTGTTGATTGATCTGTTGGGCATTGAATCTGACGTCATCGTAAATAACATGGAAAATTGTTGTCCTGACGAATTTTTGCAACGGCATCGTATTGTTAATTACTACGCGAACCCTTTTCAATATGGATTTTATTTAAAATAAAAGGCTGGCATTCAATGAAACTATAAACAATGCACGCTTTGCATTACCACCAATAACAACCAATGATAAAAAAAAACATGCGAGGGAGTCTTTGGAGACTGCCGATAGCAGTGAATACTAAGTAAGTTGTGAATTGTGCAATATAGTGTACGGGAAGCGTGCGGTGACGATGACGCGAGTTTCACGGTTTTTTGTTTACCCAAAAAGGACACATATATACACAGTATACATATAGTTCACAAGCACTTCGCCTGCGACTTCGTTCGCGCGAATTTAGTTCGTACTATACGAACTTCATCTCTCTTACTTATTTATAGACTAAACGTAGGACAGTTCGCTCAAACCGCAACATTTGTCTTTCTAAGAGTATTTTTATACCAGTCGTAACTTTTAAACGAAAGGTCCGATTTGAATAATTTTAAGTTTAATTTACATGTACATAACCAACCTTAATAATTAAACAATTTAAATAGATAAGGATTAATATTATGATACTAAAATCACCACTATTCCATTTTACCCGGGTTTTGTTCAAATCGTTAAGTAACCATAATTAGTTAGATTTATACCTTTGCGGACTTTTTTGTAGATAGTGATTTCTTCTATAAAACTAATACATAATTTTGCTCTAATGTCAATAGTTTCCGCAGCATACGCGATATAAGGATCTTTTTTGGTATTTTTTTTCACACTTTGGGTTACATTATCAAGGTTTTCATACGGATCCTTAACTTTTTTGAAAAATTGTAACTTATGTTACTCAGTAATAATGTAATCGGTCCAGTGGTTTTAAGATACAAATCATTCCTCTTTATAATTTTAGTGTAGATGGAAAGCGTTCGGTGACGATGGCGCAAAATCCATGATTTTTCTTCATCAAAAAAGTGCTCAATGCACCTAAAGAAGATTTCACTTCAAAAATATAAGCTGTTCAAGCGTTTTCTGACCCAGAAAAATTAAAAGGGTAGGAAAAACAGTTACAAACATACGGTGTAACTAATACCAATTACAGCCATTGATGCAGATCCTGGATCTTAGAAATCCCAATCCTTTTTTTTGGAGAATTATTGAAGTGATTTATATTTTGATATCTGACTGTACCGTTAGGAAGGTCGAAACATAAATGTGCAACCGGTACGGCAAAGTTATTATTATATCTACGATAGTTACTAATCCGTGAAATCTCTCTTTGTTTTCAGGTAAGCGGCCGGTACAACAGCAATGTATACCTCAAAGACTTTTCATGCAAAGAGTTTTCTGAATGACTTGGCAATGGCCACAGCTACCCAGTCGTGCTGCTGGGCTGACTAAATAGTTGCAAGTAAGCTTCTTGAGAACGTAGATTTATTTCGGCGGGAGGCGTTACTGGTTGAAAAATACCACAGACGTTTCTCGTTTCTATGAGCCTTCCTGCTGAATATAAAGAAATGTGATAAACGTACGCATGACCGCTGTACATGCCAAACGTCTGGAAATACTGAGTTATAAAGTGGTATTTTCAGGTTCTGGATTTTTCCTATACGGAATTTCGAAATTAAATGTTTTTATACAAGTTAGTGTATAATGTTTAGATGGCTTGGTTTGCGTAGTGGTTGAGCGATTGAATGCGGCTTAGAGATATTTGTTTCTGATCTGGTTGTTTGTGTATTTGAGTTCGTATGTTTGTAAATGCGCTAACGATACAGGAGAAATTCCTATTGTGCAACGCTTTTTTATTAAATAAAAAATAAAGTTTGGTGATAATTCACACCTCTTTAATTATGGTTTTCTAAAATGACGTGCAATAAGTATAAGACGAGTTCAGGACCTATCAAACCGTTTGCATTTTCTGACAATAGCAAAATTGAGGTCAACATTATGTTGACGTTATCAGAGCTTTTTTTAAAATAGAAGTTGCTCTTGCCGAAGGAACATCAACTAGTAGTGTGAATTTCATGATAAGCCTCATTAAACAGACGGTCAATTCTACTAATTTTTAGCAACATTCGCATTCACTTCTCAGTCGGTTTAACCCCCCCGGTTCACTTCAAAAAGAGTAAGTAGGATTGACGTTCTGATGACGAGATAAGTTTTTGAAATAGCAGGACAAATGGAAGTGAAACCGTATGGCAAACATTAGATAAGTTAAATAAACTAAAAAATCTAATATATGAAAATCTCGTGTCACGGTATTTGTTACCGAACTCCGCCGAAACGGGTCCACCGATTTTCATGAAATTGTGTGTATATTCGGTACGCAGGTATGAGAATAGGTGGTAGGCTATTTTTTTTATTACACGACTGCCTAAAAAAAGGAGTGTTATGTTTTCAGGATTCATGTATGTGTGTATGTTTGTGAATTTCTTTATTCCATCGTAATTCCTAAACGCCTTAACCGATTTCAATGTATGTGGTATCGTTAGAAGCGTTGCGTTATCCCGAGTAACATAGGCTAGACAAAACTAAAAAAATACGGAAATATTTTTTTATTTTCATGAAAATTTGCTGACCTATACTATCATCATCTAGAGCTTGCTTAGTACATAACAAAAATATATAACAGTAGTATTCAATATGCACTCGTTCGCTAATAATGAAAATTTTAAAAATAATTTTAGGACAACCAAGAAATTTTAGTATCATTGTGGTACCAATAAAAAATTGATTTAGTTTCGCATTACTTATTCAATCGAAATATCGTTTTATCACTAAAAGGTATGAAATAAAAAACAAATAATTAAAAATTTAAAAAACACGCCTGCCATGTCCAAAAAATGAAAAAAATAATAATTAAAAACATGCATTGGCCCAAAAATTTAAAACTGAAAAACAACTGTTTTATTGCAGTCGGAGGACCATTAAACAAATGTTACAGAGTACCTACCTACTGTCCCCCGACTGCAATAAAAAAGTTGTTTTTCAGTTTTAAATTTTTGGGCCAATTCTTGTTTTTAATTTTTTTGTTCATTTTTGGACATGGCAGGCGTGTTTTTTAAATTTTTAATTTTTTGTTTTAGCTGCACTTTCAGACGATGTAATAATACAGGTTGAGTTTCTTTTTTAAAAATCAACCGATTCGATTCCTGGGAAGAACTAAAGATTTTTCAAAAATCCAATCGTTTTTTCGATATTCTTCATTTATATATTTCAGGCAGACTTTAGAAATTCATCCTGTATAGTTGTGAAGAGACTAGCAGACTGATTCATTGTGATTATGATGAACGTTGACTAACGATAAAGTAATTAATAAGTACTTGGTCATCTCAGTTAGTATTCAGGCTACATGTATAATATATACACCTTAAGATTCCCCGAGAGACACTCTATCTAACGGTAAAAAGATTTTAAAAATTCACCTATAATTTTTCGAGTTTAGTACATGCGAACATCGTGCAGTCATAGTCTTAGAAACAAGCTAAAGGGTCGTTGTCGGGTACATATTACTAGTATTACTATTATAGGAAAAAGTTTCGGAAACCCTTTTTATTTATGAAAAGTGGTACTTTTCATTATTATGACGACGAAATAAGTTGCTTTGTTGTATTCTAGTAGATTGTAAAAATAACATAACACAATATCACGCCTATATACCCAAAGAGTTAGTTACAGATGATGATATACTGTTCCGGCTGTTTACATTGATAAAAAAAATTCCGATACATTTTCCTACGTACCAATATCTACCTAGCAACGACACAAGCTTACTTGAGTTTCACAGATTATGACAACGTGCTGTTTCGAGCACTAATCTCCGAAAGTTCTGAATGGATTTTTATGAAATTTAAACCATCAGATAGAGTGTCTCGTGGAGAATGTTTGCGTGGATATTCAATACTTGTAGGCTGTGAATTAACTGAGCTACCGCAGGTGTTTGTTGTCAATGGGATGTCTAATCAAGCTTGTGTGGGAAAAATTCAAACTAATTCCTTAAAGTTTACGCATGCTCCTGGAGTGACGGGGTGCGAGGGGGAAGGGCGGGACTACCGCCGCCGTGTCTCGCCGCGACTGACCAACGCGTCAGTTTTAACTAAGGGGGACCAGCGAACGGTACTCCGCCTTAGTTAAAACCCTCATCAAAAACCTAACCTCTTTCAAGTTTTACCTGATCGGTTTTGGTAAGATGAGGGCGATCTGTCGAACAAGCTTATATTCACGAAGAACTCGGTTAAATTGAATCTAAAATTAATTATTATTCGTTTTCGGTGAGGTTTCGAAGTATTTTTTCAATGGAGCTAAGCATTGTCTAGTAGCGATTTCCCTGAGATTCCATCATCAGATTCTGACTTGGTGACAATGAGACCATCTTTAAAGTATAGGCTTTCAAATTAAAAATAATATTGAAAATCGGTCCACAATTGTCGGAGAAATAGGTGAACATACACAAAAATAAAAATAAATACACACAGTCAAACATAGAACCTCCACTTTTTTTTGAAGTTGTTTAAAATTATTGACTTCTTATAGTTTATTCGGTAACCTATAGGTAAAGAACTATTTTCTGTATATTTCAAAATTTTGTGCTCAGTAGTTTCGGAGACCAGGGGATTAGTGGTTAACTTTCATCTATTTTCTTTAATAACTTTGGAATGGAATGTTTTAAAAGTATAACAAAATATTTTTGAGACCCTTACGATAAGCCCTTTGATTTGATATAACACAAGACATACATATTTTGTAAACCTTTTTTTTTATAATTAAGTGTAATAAGTAACTCACGTACTCAAAATGTGTTTATTTACGTAACGCGTCCGTGTTTGGGTTGCAGAAGTTCACATGAGTTCGAAAATTAAACCGAATCGTTTCAGTAGATTCGGTGAAAATTGGCTGTGGTAGACGGACAGACGGAAAGACAGACAGACAGACAGTCAGCTAGCCATACAGACAGACACTCGAGTGATCATATAAGGGTTCCGTATCTTACGGATGTTCGGAACCCTAAGAACTATTTTTTTCACATGATGTAAAAACGTTTTTTTTAAAGGTTTTACAAACTCTCCATTAGGCTACCCTTATGGATAGTACGAGTACGAATATGAAACATTTTAATTTATGAAATGAATTTTCCCTAGCTAGTAATATCTGCCCCACCACGAGCCGTTTGCTTGAGTTTCACAGACTATGGCTGCATGCTGTTTGCGTGTACTAATCTCCGACAGTTATAAACGGATTTTAATGTTTCTTTCATCAAGAGCTAGAGTGTCTCATGGGGAATGTTGGGGTGTATAATTCATACTTATAGGTAGTCTACTAACAGAGTTACCGTAAGCTTTGTAGAAGACATCACAAACACAATGTGGTGCGAAACAGGAGTTAGGCACGAGTACTTACATGAAGTGTAATAGTTTCACAAATGTAGTATTTACGAGTACCTACCTATTACCAAGTTTTATGAAGATACCACGTAATATTGTATCACCTTACCCCGATTTCTGAACTCAGAACTTGAAGTTGGGGTTTGTCACACTCAAAATCACGATCTAGTTGTGATTGACACGTTCGACCCTAAATTCTCAATTCAGAAATCGACCTTAGCCATATTTCGTCAACCGCGTCTGTCTGTTTTGAAAAATAAAAAAATCATTCGATTGAATGTTTGTTAGAACAGATTTAAAGGCTTTTTCAATATTTAAGGTATGTGTAAGAATTAGCTGAGATACTGCGGTTTCGGAAAGGAAGTTGCAAAGTCAAAGTCAAATGATTTATTTCAACTAGAACAATAAAGGCACTTTTGAACGTCAAATTAAAATAAAATAAAATATTATAGTGACTCTAGTCGTCCGTTCGCAAAAGGTAGATTCTTATGGAGAAGAACGGACAAGAAACTCCATAGTTACTCCTTTCAAAAATAAGCTTTACAATATTTGCATACATTAATCAGTTGATTATATGTGAGGACGATGCTCCCAAAAAAACACTTATATACTACTAATAGGTACAATAAAGAAATGCCAGCAGAGGTAAAATTAATAAGTTTGCTAGTAAGGGAACATAATACTCACATACGTACAAATTTTTGCAACTATTGATTTATATGATCAGTGTGTGAGTTAAATTAAATATAAAAATCAGTAAATGCACCTGTTTACATAGTAAATATTAATACAATAAACACAAACATATCAACCAGTTTCACTATATCTACTACACCCTAGATTGTCCTATGGAGCAGGACTAGCATGTTTCCAAGCATTCTTATCTTGAATATAATCATCTAATTTGTAATATGCTTGTTCACAAAGTGTGTATTTTACACACGTTTTAAATTTTCTTTCATTTAAATCGAATATTTCAGAAGGAATTTTGTTGTAACATTTAATACAGTACCCCATGAAAGATGTTCGTACTTTGGATAATCTAAAAAATGGTTGATCTAGTTTATTTCTATTTCTAGTATTAAATTATGTCTATCACTAATTTTGCTAAAGAGATGTCGATTTTTCCTTACATGCATAATATTTTCATAGATGAATTGACAAGGGACTGTCATAATATTAATCTTTTTAAAGAGTTCCCTAAGAGAATCGCGGCGACGAAGATTATAAATGGCTCTGACAGCACGCTTTTGTAGAATAAATATGGATTCAATGTCAGCAGCTCGACCCCACAGCAAAATACCATACGACATAATGCTGTGAAAGTAACTAAAATAGACCAAACGCGCGGTTTCTGTATCTGTTAGCTGTCTTATCTTTCTAACAGCATAAGCGGCTGAGCTTAGTCGCGCCGCAAGAGATGTTATGTGAGGTCCCCATTGCAATTTCTCGTCTAAAGTGATTCCCAGGAAAACCGTCTGATCAATAAATTCCAGTTTTTGTCCATTCAATATGATGTCACATTCGTTACTTTTAACATTAGGTAAAAAAAAAATTGCGAAAGAGTTTAATGCCAAACTGGCAGATTAATATACCCTAATCGATATTTAAGATGACAAATTAACGATAGTCGACATGATGTACTGTTAGACCCTTAGAGTCTGAAGGGAATCAAAATAAGTATAGGGTATTTCCCGTTGACCTAGAACTATGAAATTTGGCAATTAATACCGTCTTATACTACAAGTATAGGAAGAAGTCTGAAAACTATACATTTGTAGATATAACATAAAAATATAGTCTTAATTTAAAGTAATATGTACCTACAAATTTGTACGGAACCCTAGGTGGGTGAGTTCGACTCGTTCTTGGCCGGTTTAAAAAAAAAAATGACATTTACCCGACTACAACAACGTCCGTAGAGTGAGTTCTCAATGTCAACAAACAGCATACGTAGTGCTGTTTGTTTACTAATCTCCGCGGGAACTGAACTGATTTTCTCCATGTTTTCACCATTAGATAGAATGTTTATTGGAGAACATTTAAGTGTGTATTTTACACTTCCTTGTTGCGCAGTATCTGAGCTACCGCGGGTTAAGTATGTAAGGGTAATCACATAACCGATTTTAGAAAACAAGTACTTTACTTGACTTTTTTTTTCAAGAAGTTAAAGTAAGTGAGTTTGAACGTCTACTTTTTTATTTCAAATAGTGTTGAACGTATTTAATATAGTGGTAATTTAAATTTTATTTGTTTTCTTTATGAAAGGCTTAAGTTTACCTATACTATATAATATCTACATATACATGTAGTATGTTTGTCAAAAATCGTAAGTCTATGACACGCGACGACGATATCGATCGTCAAGGGTCGCCCCATAATGAACCATACCTAAGTATATGAAAATGTTACACTAGCTGGCTCGCTCCGGTATTGCAATTAACTGTTTCAAGACTTCCTCTGCTAGGCTCGCGGTGGCTCTGATAATAAACGGCCTATAAGTACAGAATGTACACATAAACCTTCTCCAAGATTGGAGATAGATAGGAGATAGATGGCGGTAGTCGTCACGCAAACATTGTGCTCCCGTATTAAATTGTCTTAAAAATATATTATTGAACTATTTAGTGACAAATCTACGACTAAAGTGAAGAAAACAGTGCAACCAGTGTGTGAAAGTGTTATCTGAACTAAATACTTACTAAAAACTAAATAACAACAACATTTCAATATCATCCACAAACGAACTAACATCTGTGTAAAAATAACAATAGTGTGTTTTCTAACAATCCGCAATAGTTTGAGTAGCCGCCACTTGTGAGAAACTGTGCAAAAAATCAATAAGTGTCTCAAAAATAACAAAAACATTTTTTCAAATTAAAGTGGCAGTGGCTGGAAAAAATATTTGAATGACACAGTCATCATAACGAACTACGTATTTCGTTTATTCCGTGGCAGCAACACATAACTAATTTCGACGTCCGACTTATCTGTTGTCGTGGCTTGACTGATACAACGTCTGCCTTGAGACACATGTGTCCCGGGTTCGAATCTCACCATCGATGACGACTTTTTGGATGGTTAAAAATGATTATTAAAAAGTTTAAATAAAACTGTTTACCAACATTCCGCACATTCATAATAATGGATGAATATGAGAACGTTACCCAAAGAAGACTAAACAGTCACAATAAAAATATGACCTCTAGTGACAGCGAATTTGATATGGATGTTTCATACCAAAGTCTTCCTAACGTAGTAGGTAATAGTGATGACATTAAAATATTGAAGGAGGAGTTAGGAAAACTAAGACTGGAGTTGCAAACTGCGAACTCGGAAATTGATAATCTAAACTATGAAAACAACACTCTTAAAAATAAATTATTAGACTGCGATAAAAAAATAAAACTACTAAAATCAATAGGAATACATGAAAGTCCAAATAAAGAAAACTTACCTAGGCAGTTCTATTCGCCTCAATATCAGCGGAGAGTACGAACATTATTAATGAGAACTGGTTTGCCTAGGACTTCTTCAAGAGAATATACAACACGGGCATTAAACTTGATCAGCCCTAAAGCTGATGTATTAAACCATTCAGTAGTTGATAAGAATAAGACGTCTCCTGTCGCTGATAAGCGGCTTTCATTCGTAGCTGCCACATGTATGACTGAAAACCTACAGGATAGTGTATTAAACAAAACTATCCTAAATTTCTCCAAAGAGGACAATAATTGTGAAAATGAAGAAAGTATAAATTTATTGCACACACCAGTTGATGACTTGAATCGCGATGCTTCACGTATTAGAAATACTTCCATAAGCAAATTTAAAGATAATAAAACCAAAAAAAAAGTTTTGATATTATGCAACGAACAAGGGAATGGACTACGTCAATCACTTAATCAGTTATTGGGATCAGAATATACAGTATTCTCGTTCATAAAATCTGGTGCTACATTGAACAACCTCATCAATTCATCAAGAAATGAAATTGCTAATTTTAATATGAATGACCATGTTATTATTGTTGGGGGCAGCCACGAACGAAACCCATATGACACGGAAATGTACCTACATGCATGGCTATCATCCGTAAAGAACACAAATATAATAATAACCGAGGTTCCATCAAATAGATATCTTAGTGAAAAAAAACTTAATTACATGTTAAGGTTTATCTGTGGTAAATATGACAATGTTGTCTTTATGAATATGGACTACTCTAGATATCGGCCTCGGAGAACACACATTGTACTTAACTTATCTAGATGTTTATTAAGGGAAATTTTGCACTTGGACTATAAATTCAAATCAAATGAATACCAAAATGTATTAATTAAACAAAGTAAAAAAATATATGTAGATAAATCTGTACAAACTGACTTAACAAACCATAAAACTAAATTGGAGACCAAAATTTTTGAAGAAAAAATATGTAATAATACATCTAGTTATAACCGGTCTTTAGAGGATAGTACTGGGGGATGTAGTGATTTTTTTCGTCAATAAATACCTATGTGTTCTACACCAAAATATAGCGGGTCTGCTTAACAAAGCAGACGCGCTCTCAATATGCCTTAATGAACTGTCAGAAAAAGACCTGTGTGTTGATGTACTATGTATAACGGAACATTTTGTGATGTCAGGGCATGAAGACCGCCTTGTGGTACCTAATTATAAGCTGGCTGCATGTTTTAGCAGACAAAATAGTAAAAGAGGCGGATCTTGCATTCTGGTCCGGTCTGGACATCTATGGAGGGAGTTACCAGAGGTTTCAAAACTTTCTTTGCCTAATGTTGTAGAATGCTGTGCAGTTGAACTGACAAGCTATAAAATTGTAATAATTTGTATCTATAGAGTACCTAAGACAGGGAATTTTAATGTATTTTTTAATAAATTAGAGCAATTGTTGACATTACTCGCAAGAAGAAATTGTAGGAATATTATTATAGCAGGTGATATAAATATAGACGTGTTGAAAAAAAATAATACAACTTCTGAACTACGATGTCTCCTAAAAAGTTTTAACATGACGTTAGCCATAGAAAAACCAACCAGGATACAAAGCCAAACCTGCATTGATAATTTTGCCCATAATTTCGAGAAGAAATGCAGGGCGGAAGTGATAGAATTTGCCCTATCGGATCACACTGCGCAATTGCTGCAGTGTCCCGTTCCTATTAACTGTGTTTTGAAATATTGGTTTAAATCACAACGGGACTTTAGCCAAGATAATATAATGAAATTCAGATCCTGCCTTGAGAGACTTAGTTTTTCTGAAATCTATGGGACTGACGATCCAAATGATGCATTTAACTCATTCATCGAACAATTTAAATTATTTTATGGCTTATGCTTCCCCCGTAGACGTATTAAAATACTAACAAGCAAAAAACCAAAATGGATATCAAGAGGACTTAAATTATGTAGTCTCAAGAAAAGGCAATTATTATGGATGTCTAGACTAAAACCCACCAAAGTAAATCAAACAAAATACTTTAATTATTCAAAGTTATTTAAAAGAATAATTAAACTGACTAAACGATCTCAAAATGATTACAGTATTAAAACTTCTGACAATAAAAGCAAAATAACATGGAACATAATAAAAAACCCTAAATTAAATCTACCTAATGACTCTATAAATATAATTCAAATTGACAATGAAATAATTAACAAACCTCAATTAATTGCTGACCAATTCAACGACTATTTCGTAGAAAAAATTATGCCAATACCAGGGTCAGGTAAAAGATCGCGTGCTTATATATTAAATAAACAAAAATCTATGTTCATGGCTCCATGTCAACCGATACAAATGTTTAACATTATAAAAGGTCTAAAAAATACTAATAGCGTAGGGTATGACGATATTTCAACTAAGATTATAAAATATGTTGCCGATTTAATTTCTGAACACTTGAGTCATATTCTTAATCTGTGCATCAGCCAGGGTGTTTTTCCTGAACGTCTTAAGATATCTATAGTTAAACCGATATTTAAAAAAGGTAATAAGCAGTTAATGCAAAACTATAGACTCATTGCGCTTTTGCCAATTTTTTCCAAAATTTTTGAGAAATATATCTATAATGAACTATATGCATACTTAGAAAAACAAATGATACTCTGTAATGAGCAAAAAGGTTTTCGGAAAAATATGACAATTAATATGGCTATTTATGATTTTCTAAATAAAATTATGACTAATATTGATAAAAAAACACCTGTTTGTGCTGTGTACTGTGACATGACGCAAGCTTTTGACTATGTTGACCACAATATTCTAATAGAAAAACTTGACTCCTATGGCATTAGAGGTAACATTTTGGACTTATTACTTACTTACCTTTCAAAAAGAAAACAATTTACTGCTATAACAGAGCTAAATTTTAAAACTAAAGAAGAAGTTACATACCTGTCCAAAGAACGCACGGTGCATTTTGGAGTACCACAGGGCAGTGTATTGGGTCCCTTACTGTTCTTAATTTATATTAACGATCTGCCAAAAGCCTTAGACTTCCCAATAACACTATTTGCTGATGACAGTACTGTAACCATACCTTGCAATAAACCTGAATTTTATGAATTTGATGTCAATAACGCTGTCAATTCATTAATCTCTTGGCTTGATGACAATAATTTAAGAATTAATCTTGGGAAAACACAAATAATGCACTTTGGTCATAAAAAATCTTGCTCGAAAATGGTGGTTCAATACCAAAGTAACAAAATTCATGACGTAGATACCGCAAAATTTCTAGGCCTGATTATTGACAGTCAACTCAACTGGAAGGATCACATTGAAGCGCTATGTAAGAAAATTAGTAGTGGATCCTATGCCTTGTATAAACTTGCGCCAACAGTAAATACAGATGCACTACTCACAGCATATCATGGTCTTGTGGCGTCTATATTAAGATACGGTATTATCTTCTGGGGTAATTCTACAGACAGGGAAGCCGCTTTTAAAGCGCAAAAGCGATCCATCAGAGCCATGTTTGGGCTACAAGTAACAGACAGTTGTGCACCATATTTCAAAAAATACAAAATTCTAACACTACCGGCCCTGTATATTTATGAAACTGCCTTATTTGTTAAGTTAAATCCATATTTGTTTCCTCACCTATCAGATACTGTTAAACGTAACAGGCGATATGACATGTTACGCGGACGGAGAGCTAAAACAGCCCTAATGAGGAAAAGCATATTCTGTATAGCCCCGCAAGTTTACAACAAGATTCCAAACTCAATTAGAGAGTCAAATTTAAACGGGTTTAAAACGAAACTCAAAGAATTATTATGTAATAAGTGTTATTATAAGTTAAACGAATATTTGAATGATAAAATTTGACATCCTAATTGAATTGTAATTTTTAATTTGACATCTACTCTTTGATACTCTCGACATTAAATGATAATTTGACATCCTAGATTAATAAAATTGTGTATGTGTATTATTTTTAATTGACATTTATCGGAAATATTGTAATTTTTATTCGTTATTATTTTCAGTTGAATGACTATTTGAATGATAATTTGACATCCTAATTCAATTGTAATAATTTATATATTTTGACATCTATTCTTACTCTTTGACATTTGTGTGTGTTTTATGATTTTACTTTTAACCGAGACATCTGAAATATTGTTATTTTAATTCAATTGCAATCAATTTATGTTAATCCTTTATCTGTATGCACTTAATATTGAAATTTGCACGCCAACAATTGGCAGAATATGATGATACCACTAAATCATTTTAAGACCATTGTACCATATTCAAACAAATAAATGATTATTATTATTATTATTATTATTATTATTATTATTATTATTAAGATACACTCTACCTAATGGTCAAAACATGGAGAAAATCGGTTCAGTACCCTCGGAGATTAGTAAACAAACAGCTCGCATAGTCGGTGAAACTCAGAACTCTTTTTACAGATATAGTTGTAGTCGGGAAAACCTCATTTTCAGGGTTCCGCAGTTAACAAGGACCCTTATAGTTTAGCCGTGTCCGACTGTCTATCTTTCCGCTGTTTAGCTTAGATACGCTTAGAGAAAGTTTGAATTTGGTATGGGTAAACATGTTAATCACACCAACAAAGCGGTAAAATAAAAACTTGGTAATATTTTTTTTTTTTGAGGGTACACGTAGTGGCGATGACTTTTTTTATCGTATATGCCATGGTGTGGGGTGTCGTTGAGTAGGTTGTTTCAAAATATTGCGGGTGTGTGAAAAATATTTGTCCATCCAAGGATCCCTTTGCGGAATATTAAGCTTTGAAGTGCTAATTATGGTTAAAGTCGTGTCCCCCGTGTATTACTAATCTCCAAAGTTACTGAACCGATTTCCTTCATGTTTTCACCATAAGATATAATGTCTTTTGTATAAGATTCAATTGTTTTTTCTTTACTAATAGATTGTGAAGTATCTGAGTAACCGCGAGCGTAGCAGAAGAAGTCTTGACAGCAGTTAGCAGAAGAAGTCTTGACAGCAGTTAGCAGAAGAAGTCTTGACAGCAGATAGTTTAGCCTTGTATGGACAAAACCATTTGTCAATACAAGGATCCGTTTGCGATACATTAAGCTTCCAGTCAGGCTCCGCAAAATTAAAGATTACGGGACTTACGGAGACTGAC
Organism: Lacanobia wlatinum; assembly: GCA_947578705.1. Classification (NCBI taxonomy): domain Eukaryota; kingdom Metazoa; phylum Arthropoda; class Insecta; order Lepidoptera; family Noctuidae; genus Lacanobia; species Lacanobia wlatinum. The sequence goes on from OX388022.1 coordinate 35,798,570, forward strand.
TGGTTAGTGCTTTTAGTTAGAGTCGTGTCCCCCCCCTCTGCCAGCTAATCGGTTGTGTTTCGAGACGTGAAAAACCATGCTTGTAGCATGCATAACGAGTTTAAAAGGAAAATTATCACACCTAAGTTGGCTTCACAATTTAACGTGCTATTGTCGACCAAACTATAAAATGTTGTTGGAGAATTTCGTTGCAAATCGGCAATTGAGACGTGCAACAACAGAACCCTTCACTGCGCGTGGCCCGACACGCACTTGGCTTTTTTTAAAGATGATTTTTACATGGTTTCATCATCTACTTATTAAAAAATCATGGTTTTCTTATATGTATATATATGAACACCAGTCTTGTCACGTGGTACCGCATTGCCCAGTGACTACTCACACATGTAAAATACTGGTACTCAACTGCATCTGGTTAGTTTTTAGGGTTCCGTACCTCAAAAGGAGAAAACGGAACCCTTGTAAGATCACTTTATTGTCCGTCCGTCTGTCTGTCAAGACCGTTTATCTCGGGAACGTGTAGAGGTAACGAGTTCACAGACAAGTCTATGGCCCCTTGCAGCTGTGAAAAGATCAAACTACTAAAATAACTTAAAAAATATATGGTCGTTTATTCATGATAAGAATGCTTGGAAGCATGCTCGTCCTGCTCCATAGGACAATCAATGTTGTGGACAAAATCAAACTGGTTGCTCTATACTTTACAGATATTCTGTTTCTTTTTGTGTTTGTATTTTTCTGCTAACTCACACACTGTTAATTAGTGATTCCAATATTTGTAAGTGTGTGAGTATCATGTACTTATTTAGAAAATTAATAAGTCTACTTCTGCAAACACTGGGTGCATGGTCCTTAAATATAACTAAATTTTTGTATACCAAATATTGTAAAAGATTTATTTGAAAGAGAAACTATGGAGTTTCTTGTCCGTTCTTCTCCATAAGAATCTACCTTTCCGAATGGACAGTAGAGTCACTTTAGTATTTAACATAATTTGTAATGTGAATGACGTCAAAAATTGCCGTTTAATGGCCTAATTGGAATAAACATTTTTACTTTGACTTTAGGCTGCAAAAAACGTATATTTCGCCACTCTCAAGGGATTAATTGTAGGTATAGGAAATTCTCCGTTGATCTAAAACTATGAAATTTGGCAAGTAATACCGTCTTACACTACAAGTATCGGGAGAAGTCTGATAACTATGCATTTTTAATTAAATCATAAAAAATATAGTTTTTATTTAAAATAATTTGTGGCTACAAATTTGTACGGAACCCTCAGTGGGCGAGTCTGACTCGCACTTGGTTGGGTTTTTGTAACATGATTCACAAAACCTGCGCCATCTCAGTTAGTATTCAGGCTACATGTATAAACATGTAGCCTGAATACATGTACAAATATACACTTAAAGATTCCCCGAGAGACGCTCTATCTAATGGTGCATTAAAATCCGATCAGAGCTTTCGGAGATTAGTATACGCAAACAGCAAGCAGAGTAATATGACGGATAAGTCTTTTGGAAAACCGCTTGTATTTACGACTAAAAAGAGTGCTTTTCTTCTTGAAAAGTAATTCTTCTTTATTTGGATGAAATTCGTTGTCTTTTGTAGTTACGTATTTTTGTAACTTCTGGCCTTAAAAGAAATACGTGACCAAGATAAGCTGACTTGTCGCGGTTTTAACCAAAAAATTTAATAAATAAATAAAAAAAAATCGTTTATTGTGATCATGATGAACGTTGACTAACGATAAAATAATAAATAAGTACTTTGTCTTCATAAAAATCTCAGCAATCCAAATTCGTAAAACTATTGCCGTAAAAGCTCCAGTTTCGCACTAAACTGTTTGTATAACTTCTTTCACAAAACCTGCGCTAGCTCAGTTTGTATTCAGGCTACATGTATAAGCTATACACCTAAAGTTCTCGAGAGACACTCTATCTAATGGTGCAAGATATGTTGAAATCCAATCAGAGCTTTCGGAGATTAGTATACGCAAACAGCAAACAGAGTAATATGATGGAAAAGTCTTTCGGGAAAACGTTTTATTTATGAAAAGTACTTTTGTTCTAGAAAAGTAATTCTTCTTCTTTATTAGGATGAAATTCGTTTTTTATATGGCAAAACAACTTTTGCCGAGTCAGCTAGTATTTCTGTAAGTTTTAGTCTAAGGGAAAACTAATTTTCTGTTGTAAAAAAGTTCCCTAAGGGTTACTGCTCAAACGTCACATAAGTTTTAAGTGAGAAATTCGTGAAATAAATTACAGATAGAAATATCAGGACAAATGGAAGTGTAACCGTATGGCAACCACTAAAATAATAAGTTAGTAAATAAACTAAAAAATATTTCTGTAAGTTTTAGTCTGAGGGAAAAATAATTTTCTGTTGTAAAAAAGGTCTCTAAGGGTTGACTGCTCAAACGTCACATAAGTTTTAAGAGAGATATTCGAGAAATAAATGACAGTTAACAGCATTGGAAGCAAGCACAAGCTGGACCGATGACGTGGTGAGGGTCGCAGGTAGCGGATCGACGCGAGACGCACTGGGCCTGTTGTTGTGGCGACACTTGGGGAGGCAGTGGACGTCTTTCGGTTGATATAATGATAACAGCTTTTGTTCAAAAAATAAATCAAACCGCATTTCTGCTTGATTCGCAAAACAAACAAATATGTATGTTTTTTTTTTCCTTTATTTATCATTCAAACAAAACACAGTACAGGATTATCTCTATCAAATAGCACCCAAAGGTAAGTGTCTAACTTTTTCTCCTATTAACTTTTTAAGTAAACAGTTACGTAGGTCGGTAATAGGATAAATCATTGATGATTATTAACTAGCACAGGAATGATTAAATTCGACAGAAAAAAGCTCTTGCAAAAGGTGAATAAAAACAAATATATTATGTTACCACCAAGAAACAATGTTGCCGTTCACTTGCAGCATGAACTGGAAATAAATAATGGTATAAAAATACATATTTAAAACTTTACTCTTAACTCTTCGATCTTATGAAATCCTGGTGATAACTCATTTAAAAAAAAATCATGTCATTATAATAAAATTGATGAACAAAAATATTATTTTATACGCACTTTATTGCCTTATCTCTTTGCGTTCATGCAATCCTAGTATATACAGCCCCACTACTACGCCACACGTGGGGTTGGTGATAACACCCGCCACGATCATTCAATTGTAAAATGAAAATAAGAGATACCTAACTTTATTTTCCTAACTTTTGTTGAAATAAACCGGTTTTTGACATCGAAGAATCTAAACGCTTAATCCGATCATGTTGAAACTTGGCAATCATATTCTTCAAAAAGAAAGAACTAAAAATGTGTTTTAGGATTTTTTTGAAATCAACCTTTTCTTGGGGTGTAAATGGGTATTTAAGTTCTGAGGAAAAATTTTGCGGTTTTCTGCAACTGACCCAAAAATTGTTAAACACTATTTAAGTTAAACAATTTAAGTAATAAGATTTTTGGCCTAATCAATTTCTGTTTATATGATCAAGACAATTTGGTTTGTCTGAAAAAAATCTCATAAGTATGATCTGTTTTTCTCGTTTCAAAATGACAGCATAATATTACATTGTACTGTGGAAAGCCTCGACAAACTTCTGTAGCGGTTTGAATTAAACCATCAGTTTTATGGCAGTTTTGCCCCTTTTACGCTTCGCAATAAGGACTGCAGCGAGCATTATAACTTGGAACCAAGAAGATGTATCTACCTCCCAAACGTCCTGTGTCTCTAGTAAGTACTAATCCGAACGCAATATCGAACCAGACAATTTTTACGGTTCCTGGAACATGGTCGTCACTCTCGATAAAATAACCACACAACGGAAATAAAACAGGCTTTAAAACCGATTAAAGTACAAGCTTCATTCAGAATATCTTCATTTGTTCAAAAGCTTTCATAATATGAAAACTTTTGTCAAAATAATTTTACCACCTAAAAAATTAGCAAAAATCTGAAAAATAAAACAGTATTTTTTCGGGTTTCGCTACCCCGTAACCATGGTGTGAAATGATCAAGTTCAATGTTAATACTAACCGTGATAATCGATTTTAGCGATAAAAGAATTGAGATCTAAATGTGCGCCAAGTTCTGGAGATAATTCTGAAATAAGATAAATTAAGGCTCAAGATTCGACTTGGCTAGTTTTTACATACATGTTATCTTATATTTTTCATCTTCAAATTAAAAGTAATTACGCAAGTTACTGATTTTATACTAAAAGGTCGGCTTATCTTACTCTTCCCAAAATTTGATTTTCTGGTAAAAACTAGCCAAGTCAAATCTTTAACCTTAATTTTTGATAGAATATCAAATTTTGATGCGTAAAAAAGCATTCCCATGTTCAGTTGACAATTTATCGAAAGTTTACTATCTCTCAAGTTATTTTATAATCTTACCGAGTTTGCTATTTTCTGGTGACATATACACACAATTAGGACATCTGGAAGTGAGTTAGGTTTTTGATATATTAATCAGTAAGTCAATCAGTCTTCATGTATCAAAAACTGTTGCGAGTTAAATTTATGGTTGGATTCTAAACATGCTAAGGGGTTTTAATAAATGTGCCAATTTTCATGTATGTAGGTAGGTTAGACAAGTTTCGAGTTGTGAAGGGGTCAAAAGTAGCTCGAAATGGTTCGTGTAATATTACACACAGCTGCTGTATCGCCAGTTCTTTTTTCTTTGAACTTTGGCTGGACACGCTGCCGCGTGGCTAGATATTTAGAACGATCTCTGTGCCCATTTTTTTTGTATGCATGTATTCCGCGGATCACACATTTGTAATTTTGGATTCAAAGAATTCATAAGCTATTTAAAAATTATTTGTTGACCATTTGCAGTTTTTAATCGTGATGCCGAAAATTTCTTAAAAAACTTCGACAACAATGCAATACTGACCCAAAGTTTTAAGGTCAAAAACCCCAAATATAACCCGATTCAAGGAATGCACTCAAATCATTAAAAACCACATAAACCATAGTGCTGCTGACCATTCATTTTGTATTTTTAGAAAAGTCGTGACTATATTCTATTATTTTTACTCTAAAATGAAATAGAATTAAAATGAAAAGTGTTATGTAAAAAAGTAAGTTGTCATACAATATAGACGTGGTCACGGTTGAGAAAAAATCGTAATTTTGCAGCCTTGTCTATCGCAAGCCATTGATAATGCATGCCGGTCACTCGCACCTGCGTGTAGAAGGGGTTGTTACGGGTGGATCTAATTGGTTTGCATACAAATGAACCTGAGTTGTATATATTGATTCCTCTCACGCTTTAGTAAAATGCAATCTATCTATCACTCTCGCTCAAAGTTCGAGACTGAAACATTTATCCATTCATTACGGACTGAACCCTCTAAAAAGGGGTGTGGGTCAGTGTGTCAACATGGATAGACTTGCTTGGCGGTCTTGCAATCCTAGTAGAAATCTGTTTGTTGCCCTAAATGGAGGGAATTCTTTCATCGTGCATGCGCACTGTGCAGTTGCGATCTGCGGGGTTAGGTTTCGTTGTGCACGTCCCTGGGATACAATGTGAGATTCAACATTTTGTTTTTGAACAAAGACGTTTTAATCGAGACAATTTGTATAGTTTAGAATCAATACTATTTGTTCTAATAAATTTGACTATCTACCAGGTTAATTTATTTAGATTTGTTAAAAAATCACAAATCCGATTTAATTCGCAGGTTGCCATTGATTTCGAAGCGGTAGTAGAAAATGCAACATGTTTTAGGAGTCCCTAAAGATTATATCAAATGCAAAATTATGATCACTTTTGGTTTCTTCTCTAATAAATAATGCTAAGTTCACAAGTGCGTACATGCACGTGATTTTTGAGTTGATTTGGGCAATATCGAACGTATAGAAAGACCGTTATAACTTAGGACTTATTGCTCGAAATCGACCAAAATGTTCGAAGAGCAAAATTCGCTACTTTTTGGTATTGTAAAAATTTTGACAGCAATTTTCTAAATTTAAGAATTCCAAGACAAGCGCCTTCGACTGAATCAGAGAGTAGTAGCAAAGAGGTCCGGATAAGAACTAAATGTCAAGAATTTTCATCGCATAAAAACAAGTTAAAACCGTGAGTGCAGCCACTCACGTAGCGATTTACTTGCGCTTACAAGCTTAGACTTGCACAAATACACGTTATTCCGAAGTGACTGAAATTTTCGCAAGTGTCTTCCAACACCTTATCTTCCAATACTTGTGCAAGTCTAAGATTGCACAAGTAAATTGCTATGTGTGTGGCTGCCACTAACTCTTTACATATTGTGTGAAGAGGTAAAGAGTTAACGGTGATTTCTATGACAGGCACTTACAATCGGAATGTTATAAAAGCAAACTAAACTAATATTGAAATTACAACTTACGATAAAAATTGTCATAGTAGTTTCATAAAAAATATGAAAACTACAGAAAACTATTGGATATTGATACTACATCATGTCGGGGCTACTGAAGAGGCGCATTGTACTTCTCTTGCGTAGCCGACATACGACGAACCTAACTGAAAAGGGGTCATTGCCATTATTATGAACATCTTTTTATGGGTCCATCCCCGAAATCGCGAAAAAAAATCTAGTGTTCAGTACATTTTGCGATTTCAGTGATGGATGTTGTAAAAGTTGTTCATAATTATAGAGTACAAGAATCACTTTTCAATTATTGTGTTTACTCTGTTTTGCTACGGTTATACTTAAGAAAGAAAGAAAAATTTTTATTTGGGACTCGCACAAAAACAGACGGATGTAAAATTAATCAAAGCTAAAAGTAGTCTATTACTTAATCAATAATAAATTTAGTCTGTGCGAGGCCAAAAAGGTCCCTATCTCAGCATAGGCTGCGAAATTTAAAAATAAATAACACATCGCTGGTTTTATGATAGGACCTGCGATGCCACGGACGCAGTTGTAAAATCTGCTATGTTGTTGCTAGCTAATACGGTGTCTCACACATAGTTTGCTACGCCGTAGTCACGGTTTTGGCTACTGAACCATCAGTCGGTCGCTAAATAATTGTTATTACATCAATGAGGTCAATTGTTATTATTTTACGTACATAAGTTAGTTAACAAATCGTTTGAAACAACCAGCCCTAACAGAAGGTAATTTTTTGATACCTTACTATCCTTTTCTAGAAAAAGTTTACTGAAGATTTCTGCATCATGCAAGTCGAATTTATAAATAACCAAAAGCAAAATGTTCCTCTAAACTTCTTACTTTATTGTTTTAACTTAATTGTTCTAAATGTAGTAAATGTTTTTAACTGCTTTAATAATAACCATTTTTTAATGTGCTTTTCGTCGGTAATTATATATTTAAAATGTAATGCGCACTGCATTTGGTAATCCCACCAATGGACTCCACAACACAGGCTCGTTCTAGTGTGGAGTTCATAAGTAAAAATGTCTCCTTTGCTTCATATTCTTGTTTTTATGTATCCTAGCTAGTAAGTTAGACCATAAGCAAATGTACAGCACTGTTTTTGGCAAATAAACGTTATTATTATTATTATAAAGGATATAATCTTCCATTTTTTTTTTTTTCTTGTCTACATAGTGTGCGTTTAATGCATGCTTTAAATTTTTCTCATTCAGTTCTGGAATATCAACTGGTTTTTTATTACAAATTTAACACAGTACCCCATAAAAGAGTGTGTACTGTAGCCAATCCTCGCATTTTCTGTATCCACCTTTACGTGCTTCCCGAGGCACGGAGGAGTTTTGGTTTTCCCGAGCCACGGACCGACCTTGGCAAGCTTGACCTTGAAAATCGTTCCGTGCAGCCGTTATTATTTAGACACGAGCCTTCACCTTTTAAACTTATACATTCCTGGTAGCATAATAAAACGGTAATAATACGAAAAGTTTTATTAACTTCTTAGGGAATTACAAAATTATTTCTTAAAAAAACTGCAAGGACTCCGAGAAGTACTGCTGATGACGGAAAATCCATATTCAATGAAGAGTACCACAAATATTTTGAAAAGCCTAGAACCTACACCTGCAATACGGCGTCCTTGTCTGTTGCACGGAGTAAAGCTTGTTTTGTTCTCTCCTATAAATTGATTCCACTTAGCTTTTATGCACTCCTGGTAATATTTTGGCTCTTACGGCCGGTTATGACAGTATCAGTTGTTATGTCTAGTGATTTTTTGAGGGTTCTTAAAAGTTACTTGTTGCGACATATTATGCACTTTTTTAATCTAGGTAGCCTTTTTTACTAAGATTTTTAGCCAAAACCCTTCACTGGTTATGTACTTTATTACCTAGTTCGATACAATTTATTTATAGCCTTCGAACTCCGCTCAAGTTCAATGGTAAGAGTTCAATGGCTTATTGATTTTCCGGTCGATTGTAGCAGCTACAAAGGACGCTGACGCCCTTGTATTGTGACGTCGGAAAAATTCAACACAACGTCTGGTATTTGGATGACGTCATCGGAATCAATATAAAAACTAAGGGATGGAGCTAACTCTAGCATGCTATCCCTTTCTGTTCTCTTCAAATTATGTTAAGAGGCTTGTGATTATTTGTTTAGTTTAAGTTTTACAATGTTACATTATTCAGATTAATAAAATTTGGCTTTACTGACATAAGCAGTAATAAAATAAAACTGCTAGTCTGTCAACCGTTTCCGAATGCAATAAAAATGTTACTGTTAACAAGCCAGTTAGTTTTGTTTATGATGCTCTTATGAGATATGCTTTCCTGGTACATAAAATACGATTCGGTTTAAAAAACATTAACCTGCTGGCTGCTGCCGTGATTGTTGCGTCCAATAAAATTAGGCTTATACCTCATAATCCAGTTATAATATATATAGATTTGAATAAATCTGGATTTTTTGAGTTTTCTAAGCTTATAAGGAAATTATTACAATCTTAATAAGTGCGTTTTTATAAATATGATATTTACTTTTCTCGATAAAAGGGGACTGATCAAAAGTGGTTTATAAACCAATAGTGATACTCTTGTGGTATTTCTGTGGTGATACATCAAGAAAACCCTTGAGTAAAGGGGCTTCTGACTTAAAAATACTTAACTAATGTTTATCTGCTAGACAATGTCACTTGCCACCTCAAGAGCACTGAACATCATCATTATTTTTTTCAGTTATAATCAGGTCAGTATCTGATGATGCGATCCTGGAGAAAGTAGCAAGAAATGTGAATTCTAAAATATTATTTTTCTCAAAACCAAATTCTCAAGACAAGAACTAATTGAGAGACTTGAATTAAATTGACTTGTGAAGAATTGGGCAAACACACAAAGTTTCATTTGTGTAGCTTCTATTGTATTAGATTTATCAAAACTTGACGTCGATTGATTGCTGTCAAAAGTGGAAAGCAACGAATTTCTCAGACTGTACCTAACGGACTATTAAATGGGTTTTCAGACAAATTAATCACTAAATAATTTAATTACGTGACTGAATATTTGCTATAGTCAACCATACATTCAGTCCGGGCACATACCGCTAAACAACTTTGTTTTTATGGTGGGTAGGCCTAACTCTTTGTTTATAATATGTTAACCATGTTTTCGGATCGAGTTTGTAAAGGTCCACCTAATGGTTAAGTATGATTTGGATCTACATGAAGTGGGCATGTGTAATGTGATCCTAGCCCGTCCTCTATCGCGTATCAACTAAGCGTTGATAGTGGGCATGTGCAATGTGATCCTAGCCCGTCCTCTATCGCGTATCAACTAAGCGTAGATAGTTGACCATGCAACGGAGGCATGAAGTGATGAAGTCGGCCGGCGCCACTGAGGCGGGCCCAAAAAGAAGTGGCGAGACGACCTGGGTCACCTGGATGCGTACCGTGAGGACTGGTACGAGGTGGTGAGAGAAAAGAATTCTCGAAAGGACTTGGGGGAGGCCTTTGCCCAGCAGTGGGACAGTGTGGGCTAATACAAAAAAATATCTTTGTGAGGACAATGAGAGTGAGCGAATCATAAATGATCAAAACCTCTTAAAAATAAAATTAATGTTATTAAAAACGGCTTCGAAAGATCGTAGATACAAATATTTCCAATATTTTTTCTGCTGTACTGAATAACATGGTACACGGAAATAAATGTATTATTTTGATCGTTTCTTGGAAGGAAATCCCTTATTACTATATTTTCTTCATTTTAATAAGTCGTAGGCATCATTTAGGTCGGTGCCCTTATTTGCGTCAAATCACGAAAGTACCGTTATATCTATCTATGCAATAAGTATACATCAATGAAAATCCCTCTCCTAGAGAGGAGGCCTGAGTCCCAACATTGGGAACATTATAAGGCCGACTATGCTATGCTAATGAAGATCTTATTAATTTAAGAACCATGTTGCATCTCAGGCTTTCTGTTTGAAATATGTACTAATCTCTAAAAGTTCTTAACGGATTTGCTTCATATTTTCATCATTAGATGGCGTATTTCTTTTAAAATATTGTAATATTGAGTGTACATATATTTAAGTTGTGTATTTGCTGAGAAATCGCATGTTTTGTTAGGAACAAACGTTGCAAGATTGATTTCAGCATTATAAAGTCAGCCCGCTTGCTTTTTGCTGTTTAAAGCTACTAATCTAAGCAAGTAATGAACGGATTTCTATAAAATTTACATGATTGTATAGAGTGTTTTTAGATACGACTTATGTGTTCATTTTATGTGTATAGATCGTTTATTAGCTGAGCTGACGCAGGTAATTTAAAAGAACTGAAACAAACGGACACGTACAGAGTTTGACTTGAGGTTGAATAATATCCCATAAATTAAATTATACATGATGAAAATTACTAATAGATATAAAATATCTTTAATTTCGGATTCATTGTCGAAAAATCGAAAATAAAATAACCAAAAACACCAACTTCCGAAATTAAAGCTATTTCATACTTTGTGGTGTTTTTTTGGAAGTTTGTTGTATCTTTTGAAAACGTTTTAGCATTAAAACTTTTAAACTAGCCACAAAAATACAGATAACAAAGTTTACCTTATATCATACAAAAACCAATTTGCTGCTGGATGCCATAAAACGATTTAGCTTGCTCAAGCTAAATCGTTTTATAGCATCCAGCAGCAAATTGTTTTCCAGCAAAACTGGAAGTTTTGCCGCACACTAAGGTGTCTGTTCAACAGTTTGTTGCATAGATATCGTTACAGTGTTGGGGTTTTTACACGTGGCAAACGCGCCTTAGCAAGTAAATAGTACTAGGATATCATACGAAAGCAGGAGGTACATTTTATCAATACATCTTCTGGCTCCGTATGATATCCTAGCGCCGCAAAATGTGGACACGTCGCGAACCCCGCGGTGGCCTGTCTTTACAAACCAGTTGATCGACCTGCTGGGCAGTAAATCTGACGCCATCGTGAATAGCATGAAAAATCGTAGCACGAACAAATTAGTCTTTCAAATAAGAATTTACGAAAAAAAAATAAGCTAAGATTTTTTTTTCCTGAAATAAATGATCATAAGGCATCAATACCTATTTTGTTGCCAAAGCAAACGCAGACAGACGAAATGCCGCCAAGGAAGGATTGTTTGAGATTATTTATATTGAACCTCGTAATGAAAATAAAGCTGCTATTGCTAATTTGCAATCTTTTATAACATCGAAAACATAGTTTCTACTTGGTACCAGACAGATAAAAGTGATCATTCCCTGTCCTGTCAACTTTTATTTTGAGAAACTTTACGTAGAATGTATGGCCTACTTTAGGATGACGTTAGAATATAAATTTTACTGACTTGGACCTAGATTTAAATTTCCGATTAAGAAGGCTATTTTCGCAATGTTCTGATAAGACTCATTAGCTGGCCAGAGAGGGCACCCAATATGAGGTGGTCGGGGGTTCAAATCTCCACGAGTTGGCCGTTGTAGTTTTTTTACACTTTTTTTTCAACCTTTATATATATAACTAGCTAACCCGTGTCCACTTCGTGGGGTTAATATATAGCCTATGACACTCACAAATAACGTGGCTATCCACTGGTAGAAGAATTTTCGAATTCGGCTCTGTAGATTCAGAGATTACCCCCTACAACCTCACAAACTATAAGTTGTTGCAGTGATATATTATTATATTTCTTGCAACTACTTTGACACGTAGACTACATCAGATACTCCGATAGATCAGATCTTATGGTCAGAGATGGCAACACGACATAGTAATTCGGGCATTCCCAAAACGATGATCTTATATTGGCTAAAGTGCACGCCAAATAATGACATGACAATACCCTTTCTGGGGCAGAAGTCAGTCAGTCAGTGGGGGTAGGTAAAAAAATTATAAAATCAACATATATGTTTGCCCTCTCCGGCCATTGATGGCCTAGAAATAATTCGACTTCTGTCCTTGATAGTACATTTTAAGCGTTAGTTTTTTGGGGTACCCTGCATAAATACAAAAAAACTTTATACCATCAGTCACAAATACGAATTTCAAAATACCGATTTTTATAATTTCGGAAGGGTAAAAAAATCCTAACATAACAACTCCGATTTTTCATTCATCCTATTTTTATAATTTCGAAATTTCAGCATTCCTAATGTTTATAATTACTATTCTCAAAATACCGAGTTTTAATAGATCGAATAAATTGCGACTTAATGATAATTCTAAATATCAAAAATACGAATAACGATTATTAAAGTACCGATTAATTAGAATTCCGAAGTAAAAACGCCTTGTAAAACTGAATAGCAAGACAAATAAACACAATCGCTCGTCAGAGAGAAGTATAACACTACATAATTATTATGTTTAGTATGAGGAGGTAGATTAAAAAACTAATGACTATTTAAGATAGATTTTAAAAGACTAATGAGAATTAAAAAAAAATGTTTACAAATATTCGTTTTAAGAAGATTATGTCAAGTGTGTTATGCCCAATAAATTTCGAAGCAACTAGATTCTGCCAGATAGACAGATCCGCGGAATTTTTAAAATCGGAATGTCGTTTTTCAGACCGAAAACCCATCGAGCATTTGATTCTTCGAATAAATGAAAATCGGAAAATAAACTAATCTCATTTACGACCTTCGGTAAAATAGATTTCGTGATTTTTAATAATAGACATTATAATTCTTAGGTATTATGAAATTCGGACTTTTGAAAATCGGAACATCAAAATTCGGAAAAAAAGTGTTTCGGAGTATTTGGATGTTCCCGGTGCTCCCACTATTTTACCCCATGTGAATGGGAACACCCAAGTACTCCGAAATATTTTATTCCGAATTTCGGTATTCCGATTTTCAAAAGTCCGAATTTCATAATACCTAAGATTTATAATGTCTATTATTAAAAATCACAAAACTTATTTTACCGAAAGTCATAAATGCGATTTGTTTGTTTTCCGATTTTCATACGTCCGAAGAATCAAATGCTCAATGGATTTTCGATCCGAAAAACGAGATTCCAATTTTCAATTCTTTGAATATACTGCTAAAATTAAGATTCTGATTTAGATTCAATCAGTATAATATTCAGTTAGTTACATATTTTAATATCCAAAGATATTTTAACTATTTCCTAAATAACTACGGTCAAAAGGTAACTACCGTTGAATATACCTAACGAATATTTTTAAGCATTTTGAATCTAAAATTAAAATATTGTCTTTTTTTTTATTTAGTCTGTACTGTCCCACTGCTGGGCAAAGGCCTCCCCCAAATCCTTCCAAGTATTCTTTTTCTTTTCTTTTAAGTAAATATTGTCTTAAGCAGTCAATAAGTTTTGCTACAAAAGTAAGTGATAGAAACAAATCGCTGTTAAACCGACTCCACGTAGTCTTGTCTGCCCTACCCCTAGAGTGTAATTTAAGCCCGCGTAGGCGCGGAGGAGCGAGGCGGCCCGCGAACTGAGGAGCAGGTGTTATGCGGTGCTGCGGTGATGAGCATTAAAACCATATGCGACGATAAGTTCGCGGGGGACCGCCGGAGCCCCGCAGCGCCAGAGCCGTGACCGAAACCATGCCTGCTGCATTTTGCATGCTCGCTTGCATAATGATTACTTGCTTGCATGCTGCATGCTTGCTTGCTTGCTGAACGCTTGCTTGCATGCTGCATGCTTGCTTGCATGCAGCCCGGAGGACCCGTTAGTATGTTACAATACAATAAATTTCTATAGTCGGGCATCAGCAACTGGAAAATGCCAGTTATTATTATGCGCAAGCAAGTTTTTGCTGCTACAGTTGCTTATTTTTTAATCATCCTTTAGCCTCGCTTGAATGATTTAAGTATGATTTCTTTTAAATAAACGAATAAAGGCAGTCACATTTTTTTTTGCATCTTGACTATTACGCCTTCTCCACAATATTACGGCCGTAGCGTGGTGGCACAAGATTCTTATAAAGCCCAAGCTGAAATCAATGTTAAACTAGAACAGAACACCAGAACAGAAAAGACACCTAAACGCTATCTCGTTGGTCTAGCGGCCGCAATCAGGACTGCTGAGCCTGTGGCCTTGGGTTCGATCCTGAGGTAGAGAATGTGTTTTTGTTTTTTTTTTATTTTCATTGTTTTAATGGTAACTGAGTACAGTCTTAGACTTTTTAAATTCTGTGCCTAATTTTTGGTGTTAGTCTCGATTATTTTTACATAATACTTAAATATTAACAAAACCGTAGTCTTTTAATAGTAATTGGGTTGCTTGAGCTACCTATGCAACATACTGAAAATAACCAGCGATGTCAATAACAGCAAGCCATTTATATTTTACTAACTTGCACAGTCAGCGAAAGAGTTTTATTTGTAGAAGTTAACAAGCAAAATTACTTGAGTTCTGTATTCGTTTTGACATGATTTTAGACAGAGATAGAATGCTATCCACTAGCAGCGAACCCCCAAACGACGGCCCTTTTCCAAAATGTTGTAATTATTCAGAATGTCGTTGTTTAGAGCATTTTATTATTGTTATCTTTGTGAAATAAAGATTCAAATTACCTGTGTTATAATCTGGATTCGATAGATAACTTAAATCTCAACAACATAAATATCATCATTGTGTTGATGCGTCGCAGTACCCCATTCCATTCACTAACAACCCGCGTCAGACACCCCATAAATCTTTTATGTGATTGGTTCGCCGTACGAAGCAAGCTTTTAGCTGAACAGACGTCTCTGTCACTCTAACATGAATGCCCATAAGCGAATTTCCAAAATTGAAACTCTCAAGCAATTTTAAATTAAAAGGTATATATCAAAACAAAAATTAGAAATAAGATCTTGAATCAATTCTGTAACAAACTGCTATCTCACATTTTTGTTAATTGAAGTCAGTAAGGCGTAAACAACTGAAGTCCTGCATCGCGCAAGCAAAGTTTTCTCTGATGGTTTGTAGTGGTGAAATTTTCATAGCGTATCTTTCGGAAGGTCCGTAACTACTCCGGAAGCCGGTAGTGGCGAGGAGCCGGTTCAAATCCTTGCCCCAACATCGTTGTAAATAATGTTTCAGTGATATTACCTTTGATGTCCCTGCGCCATCATTTACAAGGGCATAGATCGAACTACCCATCGAAATACGTGACCTGATCTCATGGCGGAGGGATTCAGTGCACAAACGGCAGTAGTTGCTATGACCTTCTTTTGTTATTTAATTTCAGTTTTTTTTTTAAATATAAGTTAAAACAGCTGTTAATTAAATTACTTTTTGAGATTCTTTTTGTGTTTATTTTAAATTATTTCTTGGTTTCTATGGAAACAAACAGATGTTTCTTTACTAGAACAAGTCGTAGAAGTCACTTTTTTGTGATATTTACGCCGTCTTTTAAAAATCTTTACCTAATGACATTTTAAACATCTAAGAAGAAGAAAAATATGTTAAATAATACTAGAGGTATATCCAAATTAATATAACTAAGAGTGTTTGTCCTAACTTTATTAAAAACTCCAAAGAGACATAATGAATATCTAATTCGAATTTTTATATAGAAATGATAAGTTAAATTTGTTGGCTGGTTACTTTTATAAATGAAGTAAACCATTATCGTATGAAGTAGCCGCGCCTGCCATCGGGTAGTTTTGCTACAAACGATAAGACGGGGTGAGTTTACCTGCCTTGCATGCAATTGACAACATGTGCCATAGATGGCGCTAGTGCTCACGTTCAACAAAAGTAAAAGAAACATGAATATAATTTTATGCAATTCGTTTATTTATTTATTTTGCAATTGAGTTGATAGTTACAGATTATTTTAATATAACTAATCTCTAAAGGTGGTATGTTTTCTGGAAAAAATTTAGAACGTGTTTGTTTTTTAACCGACTTCAAAAAAGAGGAAGCTCTCAATTCATCGGAGTCTTTTCTTTTTTTTTATGTATGTTCCCCGATTACTCAAAAAAGCCTAGTCTGATTTGGAAAATTCTTGTTTGTTTGAAAGGGTAGACTTTCTAGGTAGCCCCATGGTCGTCAGGTGAAGATCTGATGGTGGGATCCTATTGAAATAGAGGGATTTCTTACAATTTTATAGGTACACTTGAAGCGATTTGAGTATTTTTTTGGAGAGTATTTTCTTGAAGTGGGCTTATTTCAATATGGTGAAGATCTGATGAAGAACTACGGACATAGTCCAGAATTCAATAAACTATATCAAATGAACCGGGATTGCTGCAACCTCATGTTTGTTTATTGTACACCTCCTATCAAGCACAGGTAAAATGTTTATAAAAACAAGTGTACAATGGGTGGTTTTATCAGACAGGTTCTCATATAGACAAACTTTGGATGAACTGGACGAAAGAAGTAGAAAAATAAAACGCAATAAGACACTGCTTATTCCCTGACTGTATGGTTTCTTTGCTGGGCAACTAACTGCCTTACTAAATATGTTTCTTGAAAGATGCGAGTTTTACTACGGCGTAGCACTGATACAGGTACGGCTACCGCTACGACGGTGACGCACGGTCGTCTCGTAGCAAATCACGCCTACGCCTACACAGAACTTGTTAAGTGCAAACCACAGCGTGTGCTTAGATATGTATGTATAACCCATTGAGTTTCCCATAGGCCAAGTAGAGTTCAAATTCCATAAAATCTCCAACCTCTGTCTAAATAATATAAAATCTGTTAACCCATTTTCAGAGAATGACAATAATTTATGCTTACTCACCACTTTTTTGTGATTTAAAGAACTAGTGCACGTTTCCCATTGGTCGTAAATGAAACCTAATCAATTATTAAGTAGATTTAAAGCAGAACATCATTATAAGATCTCTTTTTTATTCAAATTTAACAAAGTACAACATGTAGAGAACACTTGATTTTTTACATGTCTTTTGACAAACATATTCAACTATTATTTCAGATCTAATGTAAATTCAATGCCTTACATAGGTGGTGAATGCAAACAGGGGTTTTTTTAATTTTTAAATTCACTTTAATTGGGATTGGGTTTATATTTATATATATTATATTGGTTATATATTTGAGCCGTTTGAGGTTGAAACATTAGGTCCATGGCATCCGAGTGCACTTTCGGGACATCAGAAGACAACGTGTAGAATGTTTACGTGACCACAGGGCTAGGCTATTCTTCGGCTAAAGAATCAGCATTGCTATTCAACGCGGCAATGCTGCCAGTGTTTTGGGCATTTTTGCGATTGGCAGCGATGTGGATTAATTTTTTGATGCCCAACGATTATTATTTGTTGTTTTTACGCATTTGTAAATAATTTCTCGCTTTTTTTTTTGTTTTTTTTTGTGATGGGTTTGCTCTTGACTCTAGTCTAGGTCAGAGATGACAGAGACAAAGTCTACGATGGAGCGAGCTTACCCAGAAGGAATCTGGTTACTCTAACTTTGAAGAGATTAGGGTTGTAAGCGTACGGAAATACAGACGCAGGCAGAGAGTTCCACTCCTATGCTGTGCACATTATAAAAGACGTTTGGAAACGCTTAGTGCAAATTGGTGGAATAGAAACAAGGTAGGGATGGTGAGATGCAGTGCGTCTGGATGTCCGATGGTAGAAGGGGGCCGGTGGGATGAGGTCGTGGAGTTCTTGAGTACACTCACCCAAGTACAATCTGTAAAGACCGACAAACAGGCAACCTTGGGGCGATGAAGTATTGCTTCACTTTATTTAGGATGCCCAGCTATTTGGCCATAGTTTGGGCTTTGGACTCAATGGTGGCGCTAAAGTTGAGACTGGATGTCAACTCCATGCCTAGGAGCCCGAGCCAATCAGTCACAGGAACAGATGTACCCCGAAAAGTAGGAGTTTGGTCGAAATGACTCCTTTTTGCAGTAAATAGACATGCCTGCGTTTTGGTGGCGTTATAACTAACCACACTGGAAAACAAGTTTTAAGGTCAAATTTATCCGCTCTACCATGACCTCTCTCAAGGAACGAACTTCATACCCGCTGGTTGTTGTGCTGGACAAGTATCTCTCTGAAGTAGTACTTTCATATGCATACTGAACAAGATCAGGCTGAAGTAGGTCATTGATGTGCAGCAGGAAAAGAGTTAACCATGAGGTCAAAGAAGCAGCCGTCAACGACTACTTGGATCGACCGTTCACTAAGGAAGTTTGATATCCAGCTATAAAAAATCAGCTGGGATGCCATAAGCAGGAAACTTGCTGAGTAGACTTGCGTGCCAGACCCTTTCAAAGCCTTTGAGATATCGAGCGACACGGCAAGTGCTTCGCCGTGTCTCTCGATGCCTTCGCCCCAGCAATGCGTGATGCGTATGTTATATGCGTATGCAGAAGATCGCCAGTTGACCGTCACCGGCGAAACCCATATTGACGGTCACTGAGGAGATCATTGTCTTTAAGGTTAGTCAGCAACTTACTGTTCATGGAAGTAATTGTTAGGTTGTTCCATGTTGGGGTGTTCCTTTTCATAACCTTGCATAGGATGGAGGTAATGGCGATCGGACAGTAATAAGCAGGGCCTGCACGGTCTCCCGTTTTGGGCACCGGTTGCACATTTGCAAGCTTCCACGATTTTGGCACCGTTCTCTTTTCAGGAGAGATGCGGAACAAGCGTGTCAACATAGGAGACAGTTTAGGCGCACATTGTATCAATGCTCTCGCTGCAATCCCATCAGGTCCGCTGATCTTATTCACGTCTAGACTGCGCAATACTCTTCGGACCTCTTTAATGCGAATTGCGATCTCCGGCATTGAAGAGTCACAATGAGGTAAAGTCGGTGGTTGCTTGGAGCCAGCGTCCAGACGTGAATTGCTTGCAAAGAGAGATGCAGATAAGAGAGAGATGAGATGAGAGAGATGCTATAAAGCAAATGCTTTGTCACTTTCAGAGTGAGCCAGCGACCCATCAGGTTTCAACATTGGAGGCAAAGTGGGTCGACAGAAATTTGTGTCGACCGCTTTCAACTGACCAAAACTGCTTACTACCGGAGGGTGCGATGCTAGTTGTGCCTTACGTAGAATCCGCTTGCAGAACTTAGCGGCAGAATGAAAGGATCTTTATTAGTCTACTAGTTGACCCGCGCGACTTCGTCTGCTCCGCTCTTATTGGTCTTAGCGTGATGAAATATAGCCTGTGTTAATAAATGGACTATCTAACACTGAAAGAATTTTCAAATCGGATCAGAAGTTCCTGAGATAAGCGCGTTCAAGCAAACAAACAAAAAAATTTTCAACTTTATATATAAGTATAGATAAGTATAGATTTGTTTGCAAATGTTTAGTAGTTACTTTAGGTTACCTTAACTTACTATTATATAGCAAATATTATTTTTTATTCATGTTCATTGATTAAAATAATATTTTCACGTCAAAACACACGCATTTACCATTTATCCTCATTTTAAATTCCTTAAAACACTACCGTATTTTGTTGGCATCCTCGTACTGACACGAATGTAAATAGTGCGGTCTGCATTAGAACTACAACTGCTTGCGATAGTTTCAAATAAAAGTACTCCTAAACATTTATGTCATGCTAGTACTCGGTGGTGTGTACAATTGGTTAGCCCCGCCCATTCAACCATACCATGGGATTAGCTTTTAAATCAGTTTTTGCTTTAAATTGTATGTTCAAAATTATAAAAATATTAATGGATTTATACATAAATATTGGATAATTTCAAATTGCGTATATATGAAACCGGATCATACAATGATGGATTTCATGCAAAACCATTCTCTACTAGACTTCCTTATAGTGATTATGCAAGAGATTGATGTTATTAAATTAAGAATGCGATATATATTTAGCAACGCTATTCATTTCATCAATCAATCATATAAAATCATCATCCGAGTCAGCTCAGATTTTCATTTTTAAAGCAAAATTCGTCTTAGTCGCAATATTTTTCCGCCATCACGTTAGCTTTTCCGTGTACTATATTCATACTTTTTAGAGTTCCGTACCCTAATGTTAACCAACGGAACCCTATCACTAAGCCTCCGCTATCCGTCCGTCCGTTCGTCCGACCATTAGTCCATCTGTCCGTCCGTCTGTCTGTCAGCGGGCTGCATCTCAAGAACCGTAGTAGGTAGACAGTTGCAATTTTCACAGAGTATGTATTTCTGTTGCCGCTATAACAAAAACATTAAATTAAGAATTAAAAGGGCGCCATACAAGAAACATGTTTTTTTCAGTTTATGGTATAGAGACCTTCGTATGAGAGCCTACTTGCCCTTGTCTGGTTTTTATAATTTGAGGTCGGTGCTAAGTCTTTTGTTTCCATGAGACGCATTAATTTTTTTATTCATCAGTGGATGGGTAGGAGGGCGTTAGCCGCCTGAGGTTTCACTGCCCTCCACGCCTCAGGACGCGCTTAACCCGCCAAGTCACTGCGCAAACTGTAAATTAATTTGTTATTGCTAAAGAACGGGGTGTCAATATAATGATTATTTTTGGCATCTTTGAGTATCAAAATCTCGATTATTTTAAAGCATATTCCATCAAATCGAGTTGAGTGCCCTTCATCCCCCTGCTCTTATTACTATTTATTTGAGGTTTTGTCTTGTTCCCTATTTTCATGTGACATTAAATCAGTGAGTGATAGGGAGGGCATTTTTCGCGCCCTACTTCACTGCATGCATTAAAGCGCGAACTCACCACGGTGCACGCTATACACGGCCACGCGGTGCATTTTAGCTGCGTGGGTTCATTTGTTTGTCAACGCAGTACACGCTACACGCCCACGACTATATACAACTGTAGCGTGGCCTATATAAGGAGTCGGAAGAACACATCTGTGCACATTCCACTCCAAACTCGTTGATGTCTGAATAGACTATTCCCACTGAATGATCCATTGATAGGTATGAAGTGACTGCTCTTTTCATTCTGAATAGACCATTCCTACTGAATGATCCATTGATAGATATGAAGTGACTACTCTTTTCATTCACATGAAACTACTTTCAATGAATTTCGTCAAAGTCTCATTTCGAATAGTGAAATATAGGAATACTCGAATGGTTAAACTGTAGAATATAGGGTTATTCAGATCACGATTTGTGATCTGAATACCCTATATTCCAACTACTCACTTTTATAATTATCTTTACCTAGTGGTTTCAGAGCAACAGTCCGGTCGAGTTAGCTCAAATAATGTTACGTAGGTTGCAACAATACGCATAGAGCTATGAATTGGTAAGACTGTTAGACACACCATTAAAATGAAATTTGAAAAGAAACCGTCGACTGACGCCCATATACCATTATCAATCAATACAAAATTCCTCTGCTACTGAGTGACCGAGTGACTGATAGACAACGCACAGCCGAAACCATTAGTCGTAGAAAACCAAAATTTGGCATGTAGGTTCCTTGGGGAGTGTAGGGAGCACTAAGAGAGGATTTTTCCCAAAATTCTTACGGAAATGGGTAAAAAACGGGATATGCGCGCACGAAGTGGCGACCAAAAGCTAGTTGTACATAAAGTTTAAATAAATAAATAGTACTCGTGCATATCATGAAGAACACAAGTTTTTGGATTGCTGTCTTAACGATGTTGATTATTAGGAATAAAAGTGTAAGAACTACTTTTAATAGATCATTGAATGATCTACGAAGCTGTTGCCAACATTCGTAACAATTTTAGCTCTATACAAATTATTGTAAACTTATGTATATTTTGACCTGTTTAAGTCGAGTTTGTTTGCTTTTGGCGGGTATAATGGGGATTCACTGGAGCAAAAACGTGTTCCAAAAGTTTTTTTTATATAAAAAAGTTTAATGATTACACAAATTTATAACTTTGTGGTTTCAAACTTTAATGAAAAACACCTTCCTACTTTCTTTTGTAGCAAATTTACTGTATATTTAATAGACAGCCACTGAGTTGCAAGTTGCAGTAATTGCAAGTTTTAGTTTGTCGGCATTATTTTGGAACATAAAAGTTTTCTGGAGTATCATCAACTTTCACTAAAGGAACAACCCGCAAATCGCGAGAGTATATCAAATGTTGTCGGTCATTGTCCTGTCTGCTCTCATTCTTGCATAACGCATTATTATGGCTATTGTGGAGTTCAGTGCAAGAACTCACACATGCATTTGGGAGAGTCGAATGCGTATGTGTTGAATATCGTGTAGAGACATAGTATGAGCGGGATTGTTCAATGATTTACCTCCTAGTACTCATTGTGTCCTGGTGTCATGCATTACGCGTCGATGGGTTATAGCTAGATACAATGTGTCGGGTAGCTCTTCAACTGTGATCCAGTACTGGCGAAGCATTTGTCATGGCGATTCATCAGGTTCATTCTGGAGAATCGTATACATAATCTGGACGAATTGATATAAGTAACTTTATTGATAATTCCTCTTTATAATATACTAGCTGACCCGTGCCACTTCGTTGGGCGGTATTTTTCGGGATAATATATAGTCTATGAATTCTATGATACTCATGAATAACGTGGCTTTCTTTGGTAAAAGAATTTTCAAAATTGCTTCAGTAGATCCAGAGAATACCCCCTACAACCCCATAAACTTACGATCTCACAAACTCAAAAACTACTTCTTCATTATATTATAGTACAGTATCATCATCTCAGCCGAAAGACGTCCACAGCTGGATATAGGCCTCTCCCAAGTGACCACACCGACCGGTCCTATGCGTTTCGCATCCAGCTGATTTCCGCAGCCTTCACCAGGACGTTGGTCCACCTAGTGGGAGGCCTTCCAACAGTCTGCAATATACTCAAATAATTCAGCATTTAGAATAGTTATTTGTAATCCAACTGCGGGATTTAACGCTAAATTCGTTGAAAAAATATTTTTTATACTTCACGTCTATATGAACCGTAATAGTTTGGCCTCCAATGAGCATTTTGTGATAACTCTTCCGTTAGATAATATAGACTGTGATATTAAGCTCCGGAGAAAAATTGTTAAAAGAGAAAAGCTAGTGTGAGTGTATGAAAACTGAATAAATCAGACATACCTATATTATCTTCACGCTTGCTTTTACTTTTCCGAATAAACACAAACGTTCTAAGGACTTAGTAAGCGAGTAGACGAGTAGTAAGCGGCAGAACTAACATTATACAAAAGAATAAAGGTATAATAAAAAATAAATAATTTAAAACTAATATCTTTAAACTTGACCTGTGATCAGCCGCCTACATCTATTTCTACTACTATGTGTTCTCTATTGTATTTTATGTTATAATATTCTAATTTGACAGTGTAATAATAATTTTGAATAGCTTGTCTGAATGTCACAATTGGAACTGTGTTGTTAATAATGTAATGTAATGTAATTTAATGAATAATTTTATAATGTTGATAATGTAATTCAGTTTAGTTAATTTTATTTTATTTTTATTTTATTTGACATTAATATTTTGATTTCAATTTAATTTAAGTCTGGACATCTACATATTTATACATTTTTATTATTATTTTTATTTTTTCAATGTTTCTTTATATTAATCAGACCTATTCTGACAATGATGTGCATGCCTGTAAGTGTCTTGTTTACAGAGGATCCTCTCGAAAATTGTCTTAATAATTATGTTGATTTGTAAATAAGTCGTTGGTGTGCCTATATTAAATAAATAAATAAGTAGGTAAATTGTGTGACTGTTCCTAAGTTACCCTAGGCTGATAAAATTTTGGTTTTTCTAAAACTAAATTAATCTAACTTATATTTAACTTCATAAATAATACTGGCTAAACTATGGGTTAAAACAACACAACTCGCCATTTGGCATTCAATCCGACCTAACCAACTCCAACTCCCGTTAACCTAAAACAGACGTCTATTTACTAGCGTGGCCAAAGCTTGAATCCCCTCCTTTTCCAAATCGTTGCCCCAAGATAGTAGGCTGCTTTCTAGAAACTTCCAAAACACTTTTGTTTTTCTTGTATCTTTCTTAAGGGTGGGGTAAAATTCATAAGCAGATACCCAGACGTTTTTGATAAGTGCGACGTGCTCGCGGCTATTCCAATATCGACTCTAATAAATCGTAGAAAAAGGTCGCATTTCAACTAACGTAAAATATTGCATTCTACAAGCACATGTGTGCGTACCATAAATTAAATATTGAGTGCCTCTCCAATAGCTACGCAATTTTAAAGCTGATAACATGTTTTGTAATTCTCGGAATAGTAAAAGTGAAATTTATGTTTTTCTAAGTGTCTGATAACATGTGAGCGTTTCGATACAAAATAAATATTTTGTACTATAAAGACTGATTGATGGAGCGTCACATTTCGTTGGCAAGACATAACTTTCGCTGTTAAAAGGTTATCAGATCTTTAATCGAGCTAAGCCCCATATCTCTAAAAGGCCTAACTTTGTAAACCCTACATCTCGGTAAAAAGTATACTTTTTCAGGCAACAAAATGCTTGTGGAAATATTCCGTGACTCAATATTAAAAACCTAACATAAATATATAGAAGTAACTGCATGTTCATAAACTTAAGCCGCTGGTGCTGTGTCATGCAGTAGTTTCGTAAACATTTCAGAAGATTTTTATTTCTAAAAATCCTAGTTTCCTTCGGGTCGTTTTGTCGTATCGTAATCGAATATTTGAGAGACTAGGTAGTATTTAGTGAAAACTTTTTATGTCAACGAAGAATCTTAATACATCTCTTCTCTCTTCTCTTCTCTTCTTCTCTTCTCTTCTTCTCTTCTCTTCTTCTCTTCTTCTCTCTTCTCTTCTCATCTCTTTCTTTCTTCATTGGTCTACGATTAATTTATGAATACTTTTAAGGTCGAGGTTTTGATGGGTGGTCCTAGTTACGAAGTTGTGTCCATGCAAGTACTCGCTGTTAGATAGACGAGGTCATCCATAGACGATACAATATGTTCTGTAGATTCAAAGGGAGTGTGGGACACATCATTTGTTTTCGAAGTTCAAGTTTGGAATATCTTTACTGTTTTTGAAGTGAAAACTCCTTTAGCGGCGTTGAGCACTTTTTCTGTAATGGGTATAAAATCTTAAACTCGCGTCAGGACACGTGACCTGATCGAAAAAGCGTAAGACGGACTCGCGTCAGGGTCACGTGATGCTGATCGAAAAAGCGTAAGATCGAGGGGAAGGGAGAGGAACTAGTATCTCCCACTCTTTCTACCGTGCCTGAGTGTGCTGCTCCGCTTAG